>CM068982.1:9934241-11295467 GCA_035357415.1 Ophraella communa | reverse complement strand
ATCGTTCACCTTAATATCTGTAAATAAAATAGGTAGTGAAAAACTCAAATGAAAAACTCTCAATACTTAGTGTTATCCTAACAACAATAGATAAAATTAAACATTGTAACATGTCTATCGCTCATGTCACCTTGCACTATTACCGACCGTAAACGATACCGCTATTATTACCGTTAAAACCGACCCCGATTCACTGTTAAATGCTACTGGTACACGAGAGATTACCCCTTATAGACGCTAACTATTTATGGTTTGTTTGAACGAGGCCAATCAAAGAACGCTGTCCTCGCTTGCAATTGAATAACGAACGTATTTCTTCTGACAAATGACAACAAAGACGATTTCCGTTTTGAGAAAGACCTCATATATAGGCCAATACGACAATTTTATATCCTTTTTCAACTAATACGCCTCGTCAGAAGAGTCTGAGAAAAACGCTTAAGTACTCATCTTGTAAAATTTCTCCTTTTGGTTGCTTTTTAAGTTTGGCTGTCAGGTTGCCATCGCTGGAATTTAGATTTCCCAGTTACTGCTTTTTATGTGAAGACAGTCCTTCAAACCACATTTCTGGAGCTGTTAAGAATACTATTACATTCCAAGCAGCCAGAACCATTAAAGAAACTTTCATCTCTCCACGAAAAAGCCTGAAGCCGCCCTCCTAGACATGCACAGAAACCTAAAAGTTAAGTCCTCTTTTACAACTCCAATTCATTATCAGCAAGTACTTAAATTTTCAATAAATAATCTATATTTTTAAAAAACAGTTTCATTTGTATACTTTAGACTATAAGTCTTAAGGGTGTAGCGTAGTCGGTCTTTATTTCAAGTAGCTTCTTTATTTGTTGTTTAATTAAAGTAATTACAAGGTGTTTCTATCTTTCTCACCTTAGTTTTTGTGTAGTTTGTTTGCTTAATTGATAGCGTTCAAAAGATAGTGGCGCCTTTATTACTTATACATCCCAATCCTTCCTATAGTAAGCATTAACTTTGAGAGGGTCTCTTAGCCGGGATCTCTTTTGGAGAGTTTTTTAGTAACAAATCATTCTGTCTTTTGGGACTAAAAAGGGTTACAAATTGGCGCCTTTGAGGAACCTAATATTGTTACAACATAATCAAAAATTAATAGTGAAAGTTGTAATAAAAAATTAACTTCTTCATGGTATTACAACATATTTGACAGAAATAAAAAATTTCAAAATAATCCTTCATCAAATTTCCGGAAATTTATCTTACTAGATTTCCAGATATATGTGCTATTTATAACAAAAAAATGAATGCGAAAAACTAGCTATTCAAAAAACAGTATACCTTTCGTTTTATTTTTCAAATACTTGATACAAGTAGAGTAAATTCTTTGCAACATTGTAACATCATTTGAAGTTTTAAACCAGGATTTGCCAATAAGAGGTTTTATTATCAAAATTGACAGTTTGTTAAAATACAATAAAGTTAAAGATTCTTGTGAATAAAATTAATTAAAAAACGTATTTCCAAATCGTAATTTTATTTTTTTTGTTTCAAATTATTTTAAGAATGTTTTTATTTTTAACTCGAAAATATTCGTAAAGCTAAATTTAATTGCCGTGTTTACAACAGGTAAGTGGCAGGTTAGCAGTTTACTTTGAACCTACATTTTTAGCAATTTTTAATATTTAAGTGTTTCCGCGGAAAAAAAAAACTTAATATCTTCGTATTCTTCTACAATGTCCTAGACCCTCATAAATTTTTATGCAAATCGCAGAGTTCACCAAATTCTACATATTTACCCTCCTAATTTGAATGAAGTAAACTTTTAAACGAGTTTTATTAAACATTATAAGATATAAAACTATCAACGTCGAAAAAATCGATTAATACTCATTCAAAAATTTCGATGCTGGTCACGTAATATACGAGAAATTGAACAACAATAAATGCAAAACCATCGCACATAATGCTATTAAGCGAAAATAAACATTTTAAATGCCTGCATCGTAAAAGAAATGATCTCCAAAATAATATTTTTAATTTAGTAACGAGTAAACAGATACAAATCATTCGTCGCCTCTAAAACATTTTAATTTTAACGATAGCTTCTTGAAATATTAGGAGATCCGATAAGAAAAACAGCAAATATTTCTCCACCAACCACTATTCGAAATACGCTTTTCTGCTTAATTTTAAGATCGCAAACTTGATAATTTGTCACAATAATTGACAAAAATATGACAGAAGGAAGTTCAGGAAAGTGACATAATCTGAACTATAAATTATACAGTATGATGCAAAATGTATGGAATAAATTCATATTATTTCAAATTCTAGAAACAGACGACTTTAAAAAAAATCTTTTAAAAACACGTCAATTTTAATTTTTGAATGGCCATCAACTGCTATATATAGATGTGTTGAACATTACGTCATTAGTGATGGCGTAATGACGTCATCGACGACTTTAAATATAAAACCGAGGTCACGTGACAGCTCATTTGAAAGGGTCTTCCTTATTGCCTTTGCAACAATGTAATAATTTGAATATTTATTTCTACAGAGTTAAGCAAAAACTGTTGGTTTATTAATACAATTAACTTAGAATAAATGTTTACTTAAATACAATTTAATTACAACAAATGTTCAAATTGCCGACCTTCAGCAATGATACAATGAGAAAAGCGAGCAGTAAATTCTTTCCTGAAGTTTTCGAGGACTTCATATTAGTGTTATTTGTGCAATTTCCGTTCGATTCGCTCCTTCAACTATTCTAAATTATTCGGTCGGATTTTGATATACTCTGCTCTTTAAATATCCCACACAAAAAAAACGGAGTCAAATCTGGAGACCTTTTGGTGGCCATTCGATAGGTCCCCTTCACTACCTATCCACCTTCCTGAGAAAACGTTATTAAGGTAATATCGTACTCCTCAACGCCATAGTGTGGGGAGCCCCATCCTGTTGGTACCATAAATCGTTTCTATTTGGAAATAGATGATTCAGCTGTGGCAACAGATAATTTTCAAGACATTCCAGATAACTAGCAGCAGTTAGGTTTTCCTCAAAAAAAATATGGCCCTACAATTTGCGATTGTTTATAATGCCGGCCCAAACATTCACCTTCTCGGGATATTGTGTCCTATACTGTTCCATCCAATGTGGATTTTCACTTCTGCCCAATATCGACATGTGTGGCGATTTACGTGACCGTTCAGCATAAAAGACGCTTCATCTGGAAAAAGTACTCCTTTTGTATGAAACCCGGATCTGTGTGCGTTACATTGTTCCATAACGATTCTCTCCGCGGTGAATCTCGATTTTTTCTATTAATATCATCTTCTAATAGCTCCTGCACCAGATGTGCTTTGTATGGATGCCACTTCTCCTTTTTTAGCACTCTTACAACAGTTGATTGGTGGACACACATTATCTAGTGCGACCTGCCCAGAACTATTTTCTGAAACGCCAGTAGAACGTCCAGTTTTTGGCTTTCGATATTTATGTTCTACCACTTCTGGGAAGATCTTTAACATGGCCCGTTTCTCTAATTTTTTTTTCAATTTTACTTACCGTTGATTGAGCAATTGGATCGCGATTGGGGTATTTAGCATTAAATAAATTACGAACTTCTGCTTGAGTCCTCACTCTATCTCCATAACCAATCATGGTTAAAAACTCGATTCGTTCTGTTTCTGTTACTGTCATTTTTGTAAATGCTGTTATTAATGTCGGCAAAAAACTCGAAGAGTAAAAATTTGACGAGATTCGCAGATCAAGGACGAATAAAGAGGAGTCAATGACAATATTGATTTAAATATTTTTGTAAAATAATTTCGAGTACTTACTACAATAATTAATTTCAAATTATAATATAGCATTGTTTTTATCAATGTATTTTTTTTCGGAATCAACAATACAACACTATTTTGTTTTTATTCCCAGTGGCGGTCCTTAGTGTATTTTAGTTCAGTGAATGAATATTTATTATTGTAAGTCGATATTACTTAACAAAGTTCATAATTTTGGTTAACCCTGAAGAAATAAATATTCAAATGATTACATTGTTGCAAAAGCGATAAGGAGACCTTTCAAATGACGCTGTCACGTGCACCTCGGTTTGTATTTCTAAAAAATCGTCGATGACGTCATTACGCCATCACTAATGACGTAATGTCTCAACACATCTATAGCAGTTGATGGCCATTCAACAATTAAAATTGACATAAGCTTCTTAAGACTTTTTTTAAAAGTCGTCTGTTTCTGGAAATAATGAATTTATTCCATACATTTGCATCATACTGTACAAAAGTTGGATTACAATCAACTCCAGCTTCAGTAAAAATGTCCCTGAAATTAATATTGCAGTGCGGTACTGTAAGCATATTCACTTTTTTTCAGTTTTTAATTTTCAGGTATTAAGGAGTAAAATATGTAGTTTGAAGTTGAATAAATATATTTTTAATTTGATCATATAAAAAGTGTAGTGTGCTACCCAAACTTCGTGTGGTTTTACCCATTGTGCAACGTGTTATACAGTTTGTTCCAACGTAAAAAATATATTAGGCAACGCCACTTATCGAAGATCAAAACTAATTGAACACGTTTAATAACTCCAAAAATACTCGACCTTAGTTTCTTCTGCTAATTCCGGAATCCGACAAATTTACCAAAAAATGTAAATAATTGAAGAAGAAAAAAAACATTTAATTCATTTTTTTTATGTAATATTATCCATTATAATCAACCCGACTTCCAAAGTAGTTATAAATTAAAATAAATAAACAAAACACAATTAATATTATGAATTTGACCTTCATGTGATCCAGGTGTGTGTCTATTGTATTGTCTGCATAACCGCACTCTTGTCGCTAAGGGCTATATTTTTCAAGACGAGCGTTACTGTAGAAGGAGCCACATAATATTAACATTATATTTTCATTATGTTGTTAAATGATTTATTATTTACACCCACAAAATTTTTCTTCTAAAAATAGAATTAATAGTAATTGCAAGACAAGAATAATAAGTAAAAAATGTTTAGAGATGTTTTCAGCTACAGTAGTCTGACTGAAGTTGTGTTGATATGCTTCTAAATCTTTACCCTAAATACTGAACACCAGAGAAAATAAGTAGATACCTATATCACATTCAATTCATGGGATAGCAACTCAGCTTTCGGCTGTATAGTAAAGTCAATCGTATTTGCAGTTCGGTCGACGCAAATTCCGGTAAAGGTCGCTACAAAGATCGGTGGTTGTGCGACAAAAATATCGATGCAGTGCGTCAACTGATACTGCACACATAATTTCTGCTTCGATTACTGAGCTTCAAAAGACGTTTGTAAAATCGTGACAGATCGAGGAATCATGCGTGTGAGCCAGAACAAAAACAGCAATCAACTGTGTAGGTATTCTATTAATACCATTGCTAACCTTAAGCTGTTATCGAAGCTATGCAGCGCTTTTTTTTTTACAAGCGCGCGTTATTAGGATATTAGGGAAAAAATTGCACTAAGGCATTTAATACTACAAAAGGTCAATCTAACGATGGGTAATAAGACGTATTTGACAAATTCCAGAAGTTTAAATACAAAAATTATCAAATTGGAAATATAAACTGTAAAAAAAAACGTTATCTATTAACGTTTTATAGCAAATAAGCATGCTGGGTAGGACTCGTATTAAAAACCGAAGCACCTTGGACTTCTTCATCTAAGATCTATTTTCATTTCTGTTTGTTAAGAAAAACATTACGCAAGGCTCCCGAAAATGACGCAACGAAAGCACATTAAAAATACTCTAATTTTCTTCAATGTATATATATATTTATATACATATAAGCGTTCTGCCCGCGGACATTACAAAGGAGAATCCTTTACTAAAATTTTTGGTTGGCAAATATTTACCAAGACCTTCCGTCTACAGTAGTAGCTCGTACAAACAGTACATATAATATACAGGGGTGAACAAATATATTGAGTAATAGTTAAAGTCTCAAAAGTTAGTAAAATTATATCCGTATACATATTATATGATTTTTTTTTAATTCTTATAATGTTGTGGTATTTCCTCGTACTTAGCTTTGAATGGAAAACGTTCGTGTTCTCCGTATAATCTTATTTGTTCCGCTACTGGTTTACACTCTAGTTTTTTTTAATGATATGCTCTTATGACCTTCAAAAAATCTTATGTGTTTATGTTTATATATATAGGGAACATTGGAAGAATCAACTAATAAATGCTATAATCATTCCTTCCTTGTCTTGATGTCCAATATTATCATCAGCTTTCTAGAAAAATGATGTTACACCTGTCGCGATTTGGCGTAATTACTTAGATAACTTTGTTAAAAAAATGGAAAGGTCAGTGAAAAATATTGAATATATACAGTGTGGAAAAGCACTTATGGAATAAAATTATTTGTGGGGTAAAGTTTGATAAAGAAAAGGCAACACAGTTTATTCATAATAGAAAACAAACCAATCTGTAATAATAATTATTTTATATATTTTTGTTCTTTTTATAAGAAAATTAATTCAAACTTTGAATATTGTCACAAATAAATTACAATGAAATATATTTAAAAAAAATTAATTTAAAGTCAAGATAAAGCAAGATATCCGTTATAATTTTTATTAAAATTCAAGCAAAATGAATATGTTTTATTTGTATTACTCCTATATGTAGTGTGTTTGGGGAATTTTTCTCAGAAATGGCAAGTGGCCTACTGTAATCGGCTTAATACGATTGCAACCTATTTACAGATTATTCGATTATTGAGAGGGATTTTCCAAACAACCCAGTTTTTCTTAGAAAATATTATTATCGGGTAATATTATTTTAAAAGAAAGTAGAGTACATTAAATCAGTACTTAGTATTAGTTCTTTGAGTAAAGTTGTATGAAGTTGTATGGTTTTCATAATATTGTAAACAGTTGGAATATATTTAAAACATTTGTTGAATATGAATTGGTGTGCAAGTAATTTCAAACAATGTCGCATAAGCCAAGGACCATCTAAACGACCAAAAACAGGTCCATTATCTTTAAATGATAAAACTCTGATATTGGAATTGTTATATATCATTGAAAAACAAGGGATCCAAGTGCAAAGTGTTGATGATATTGTGGAATTAACGGCTAAGCTATGTTGTATGTTGCTAAATCAACAATTTATAGATTACTAAAATAAAGCAAGAGAATCGGAACTCTTCAACCCCCTAAAACACCTTCAGAAGATACGGACTTAAGTACAAAATTCTCCAGAATGACATTATGCAAATCCTTTTGAAAGATGTCGGGCTCTTCAGATATACAAAACATAATAGAAAATCTCTCTTTTGAACAAGGTGTATCGAGCATGTTATCAAAGTAGAGTGGGCAAATATGTCATGGAAAATTGTGATGATTTAATCGACCCTATTATTATTAGTGTCGTAACAACGATTCTTCCTCCTCCGAGTCGGATATAGAATAAAATGTAAGTAATAAATATATTCCAATAATTTATTTGTTTTCATTTTTTTATTATATTATAATTTAAAACGTATTTTTTTGCCAAAATACACACACCACTGCATTGCGTTATTGCTTATCTGCTAATCCTTTAACAATGAAGAAACCCTAAACTTTGCTACAACTGAAACAAATACGGGGTTGATTTACCTGGTTTTTACCTCGTACTTTTTGTACATACCATAGATATCTACACAGTTTTTACCTATTCGCGTCAAAAAATGTTAGCTCACATTTGAGTTTCAAAGTTGACGGGTCCCAGCATTTTTTATAATCTTCTAAACTAACCCCACAAATAATTTTATTCCATAGGTGGTTTCCAAACTGTATATAAAATGGAAGAAAACGAAAATGCATAATTATTTAATTCCTGTGTTTATTTTAAATATTTACAAATTGCAATTTTAATGTTAGCCATGGTCAAATGACAGATAGACAACGCTACAAGCTGTCACAACAAATATTTTAATTTTGAAAGACTTTAACACAATTTAAATGTAAATTTTTAAATGAAAAAAAATGATTGTTTCTATTTTTGAACACTCAAACATATTATAACGTATATAAAGCAAACCCTATATAATACATAATAAATGAATCACAGATCCACTAATCTAGTAATCATGAACAAACAATGACGATTCTATGAAATCTGCATACGAAAAATTTCATATGGACTAGTGGAAAACGTGCAGAATGTACTTTGCCATCGAGTTCGAAGAATTCAAGGAAGTCTTGCTTGCTGCTAGCGTCAAATATTATGCCAGCAAACAATTTATGTCGTCGATAATAATATAATCGAGTTGGCTACATGAGCGTAACAGCGTTGCCAAGTCTTTAAAATAATCAATGGAATATATTTAGCCGAAATAATGTTAAAAAAAAATATTATTAATATTTTTTATTGTCACTTGAAATTTATGATACTGGAATGATTAATGGAAGAAAATAAAATTTCTATACAAATAAGAGATATAGTGTCCGTTTTGACTCAAATACTTTAATGATCCAAAACGGAGAAACATTGCTTTCATCAGTTAATTTTTCCGGCTTAAAACCAAATTTTTGAAAATTTAATCATGTTTTTAATTATATAGTAAAGGAGACGGTTTTTCATACAGCTATCGCTGCGTTTTCGAATAGACTTCATTAGGTAAAACTCAACGTAGTGTGGAAATGATACCTCTTTTCCACACTCGTCTAGTTATTTGTTGTTTCACAGTTGGTAATTGTGTGCCTTTTATTAGACAATTTTGAAATTAACTAAGACGTTGACAGAACATAGAACCTCAGATCATAACATAACCTAAAATAATATGATGGTTCATTTTCCTTTAAATTGGCTATATTTATATCTTACATTTTCTTGAATTATTTATCACTCCAATTTAATATTCAAATCTGATTTAAATTTCAAACTTGATATATCTGACATATGTCATTTTAGTAAGTACCAACATAATTTAAAAAGTACTAATTGTTCAATCATCGGCAAATCTGATATTGCTAATTGATCAACCATTTATGACTACGCCTACTGTATCATCCTCCAATGCTTCTTGAAATATGCACTTGAACCCCTTTTATCTGTCATATTGTTATCGTATTTTAGTCTGGCTTCTGTCTCCAGTAAAGATTGGCTATTATTTGCATACCGTGATGGTCAATGTTAAGTGTTTGCAGTATACTCAAAAGTTTTTTGTCTTACTTTGTCGAAAGCTTTGCTGTAGTCGATGAAACAGATATATAAATCTCGGTTGACATCTAGACATCTTTGTGTGCAAATATAGCATCTCTCTGGACCAACCCATCCCAAAAAATTATTAAATACTTTTAAAAACAATTACTTTATGTTCAGCATCATCGATTCCATGGGTTTGAAAGTCCTGATGCCACTGCAGAAAAGCCTCTTCCATGGTGTACAGCCAAGTACCTACTATCTACAGCGGTACAGACATAATATTGTCAGAGCTTTAAAGACCTTTTGTCGTGCACGTAATTTAAGAATCTGCAAGCAATGGTTTTAACAAGATGGTTAAACAAGCCAAGCAGCCGAACGCTAGATGAACATGTTGGTAACAAAATCAGATTTCCGAGTATCCACCTCATTAACCAGATTTAACACCACCTGTTAAATTTAGTTGTCAGAAATTGTTGGAGAACTACGACAAAGAATAATACTTTATTTTAAACAATTGTAGCAACCACATTTCTTAAAAAAGTTTAATGACCTTCAGAAGCGTTATGAAGCTTGTTTGCAACGCCATGTTGCAAATTTTGAATGTATATTTTATAAAAAATTGGTAGTAATTTCTCCAGTTACAGTTTATTTTCTCAGGATGTATTAGGTTACAGTTATTTGTATTTTAGTTTTTACTAAAAATATGGCTTATAGCTATGAGAAGGGAAGATTTTCTTCCAGGGAAAAATGCTAAACTATGTTCGGCGCAATTTCTTCCTCAAGATACTGTAATTAATTGTGGACTGAACACTGAGACCACAAAAACCGTCACGATTTGTAACATAGTACATAACATGAAGACTAGCTGAAAGTGCTTTTCTGTAATCTGTCGAATTATCAACAGGAAGAAGAAAATTGAACTCTTGCTGTAAATAATCAGCAACTATTTTTCCTGTAGGTTACATGGAAAAATTACTTTTTTCTTATACTGTTACAACAACCCCTCCATTTTGTAACAATTTTATATGAAAAAACTGTCATAAAAGTAGGTGTTACAAAATGAGGGGGTTTTTGTAACAGTTTTGACTCGTGTTGTAATATACTATTTTTAATAACTACAATGATCTTCGATTGAAATGACTATAAATTGAAAACCGAAACGAAAATGAATATTTTAAAATGTACATCCGGCAACGCCGACGTATATTTAAATACCGACACTTTAAGTCGTCACACATACACATTCAAACCAGCCGCACTGATATGATCTCCTGATACCGAGAGGAACGTTTGTCAAGTCTTTTACCAGCAAAAACATCTTCAGAGAATAAAATAAGTAACTACGTAGAAGATTGAAAGCAACCGCGTAGCTAAATACAGTATTACGTCGGTTTATTTTTAAATAAGTTCTTGAAACAGATATACCATCAGGAAAATGCGCAATTTTCACGGTATTATTAATAATTTCCACGAGTTAAAAATGTTTCATAAATACCTTCGAATAGATGCTGCCAAATGTCAGTTTAAAACGTCTTTTTCACGAGGAAAAATATTTTTATACAAAACCAAAACGTCTTCTCTATTTAACAATGAAGATCTAAACGTATTTGCATTATATTATCTGTCTTTAATTGAAAACTGTGTCACCGAAGACTGTCCTTCACGTTTGGCAGCTCATGTTTTCACACTGTTATGCAATCAATGTGTGACATTCTTCGTTTTAGAGGTCATCAGGCTGCAACTAATAACGTCTAGCTAGCTCTGCGATGAAACGTCATAGTTAAATTTATTAAAGAAAATATTAACACTTGTCAGAGTTAATAAAGTCAGGGGCGTATCCGAAATTTTATTACAGATCAAACGCAATTAAAGAAAAAAGGGAAAACATATTTAAATTCGTTCATTTTATATACGATTTTTAGGTTTTTTTAATTTATTATTGCAAAAAAATATTAACTTAATAAAAAGTAGAATCAGATCCATGCTTTTGTGGAGAGAATAGAATTGCTGAATCGTTCTACACGGCAAGATATGGAACAGGATATGGAGTTTACTCAGAACCCCCGGACATACAATTTTAATAACCTATAAGAAAATATCTAATTGTAGTTCATACAGAGCTGACTGACTGGAAAACTTTATGAATGTTATGATGTTATGAAGCAATTGGTGACTGTTATATGTGAATAATTGGCCAAGATTTATTGCAAAACGTCAAAATTGGTCTGTTTAAACTGGACATATGAACATTTGGACAATTAATCTAGTCCAAAATGCAATAGTTCGATGATCAGAGGCGTTAATTATTTCTTAGGGACGTCATGAGTCTGCGCAGTGTTTATTTGCCTGTTCTCAGTGATTTTTTACAGTTTTGAAGCAAACTTGAAACATCCCTCCGCCTACGATGTCGGGATGTTACCAAGCAACGTGCTTTAGGAAACACTGTTCTTGGATATTACTACTGATCATCGCTTGCCACTATATCAAACGATCAAGAGAAACTTTTGATTTTAGCTGACATATCAAACCTGCAAAGGCATCAGTGGAATTGGTTGGCTGAACTGTCGAAAGAATTGAATTTATTACACTTATTTTAATTGTTAAGCAGTGTATGTTGAAAAAGTATACAGGGTGATTGATTATTGTGAGGAAGCTCAGTAGATCTGTTATAGTAAAAATTAAAAAAAAAAAATATTAACAAAAAAAATTGTAGGCAGCTTTAAACTTCACATTTTAAAATTAGTTACAATCTCACAGGGTGTTCCATAAGATGGTGGCAAACCAAACTTATGTTTTTTTAAATGGAACACCCTGTAAGATTGTAAATTTGAAATTTGCTTCACTTCCACATCACAACAATGTAAAGTTTTATTATGTTATATAGGGTATTTAAAAAGTTATAACCAATATTACCTGAAAATCGTATCAACTCCCTATATAATTAAAAAGGAGTATGGGAACATTGATCTATTGCAAGCTTCCTCACACTAATCAAGGGTTGCCTAATAAGAGGGTTGCCTTTTATATTCTGATTATACTCTGATTGAGGTATCTCCAAAACATGCATTCTGAAGGCAGCAACCGCTTCTTCAGGTGTCGAAAACATTGACCTCTCAGTTTGTTTTTTACATACGGGAATATAAAGAAGTCATTAGGAGCCAAGTCAGGACTATACGGCGGATGATTCATCAAATCGATGTTTTGGATGCTTAAAAATGCAGTTGTTTGAGACTATGTCGAGGTGCAGAGTGATCTGTCTTCGGCGGTTTGTTTTCCTGATTTCTTGGAAGACAACTGGCAAACAAATGGTTGTGTACAACTCAGATTTGACTGTTCTGCGTTGTTCTAGTGATACGGTTCCGAAAAAACAGGCGACCATTTGCTTGGAAGTGTTTCGTGTGCGAACAACTTTTGTTGGATTGGGCTCATCTTGAAACACCCGTACAGAATGAAAAGGTTTTATGCCAAATAGCAAAGGCCCACCTACTTTTCGGCTTATGGTCTGCAAACTAACCAAATTCTAGCGAATCCATTGTCAAAGAAATCCATCCCATCACCGCACTCCAAAAATTACCGAGGAAAGAAGACCATGTTCCTATTCAAGAGGTGACACAATACGACTATTTACAATTTACAGGTTACCATATACAATTTTGTGGCTTAACACGATCATTGATAGACATTTTCATTCTGCCTTTTAGTGTGTTCAAGTATAAGTTTTAGTAAAGTTTTGTTATGTCATGTTAGTCATTTGTTAAGTCGTCGTCCAGTAACTCCAGTATCATGTCATTTCCCCACTCGTTGATCCATTTTATTAGTTCTTTGTCTGTAGCGTCGACCCATACAGTCGACTGCTGTTTACTTTCAGCTCATACGCGTAAATCCACGATTCAATATCTGTCACGATGTCATAGACGTGTTTCGAAGCACAGCGATTGTATTTTTTGAGCATTTGCTTCGACCAATCGACACGAGTCTTTTTTCAGTGATTGACAAATTGTGTGGGATCTAACGCGAACAAGTTTTTTTGACCGTCAAATATTTATGCCTAAGGTTGTCTCAATCTCACGATAGGTCACATGACGATTTTGCAATAGCGCATAGCATCAATGGTTTTCGGAGCAACAACTGATGTTGGACGACCTGCACGAAATTCGTCTTGGAGTTGGAGTGAACTACGGCCACGATTGAATTCACCATACCATCGATAAACACTGGTCCTTGATGGATTTTCATCGGCAAAAATTGAATTAAGTTCATCCATGAACTATTGCTGAGTTAATTCACTTTGAAAGTTGTAAAAAATAATCGGACGAAAATATTCACGATTTAATTCCATTTTGGGCCGAGATGAACCTTTTAAGTTACTGCAAACAACTCAAATAGTGCTCGTATGTCAAAAACGTTCTGAGTACGTATAACCTAAAAAATATCCAACTTTACGATAGAGTTGTCAATTGCCATATTGCAACACTCAGGGTTGCCAAATACCGAAATATAAAAGGCAACCCTCGTAGAAAAGTTAATGTTTTTTGACGCCGAGTACCTATATCAAATGTTAACTGTAGTTTCAGTTTGTCCTTCACCAGATTATGACGATTAAGTAACGCGTGTTGCAAGCTCGTTTGTAAACTGTCTACGTCACATATTAATTCAATTATTTTAAAGTTAAACAAAAAACCCAGTTAACGAGTTATCTTTTATCTACTTACAAGAATTTTTATTGCAAAGGCTTTAAAGATAACAAGATTAATTTAATTTATATAAAGAGTACGAGTTTTTTATAAAAATTTGAGTGACGCTCATGTACAAGACCCATCGAAAGTGACAATGTACACTGTCCATTTCTGGTGCGCGACGATGTTGTTGTCGTTGTTGTTGCACATAAAAGAAGCGTAGTGTTTGTTGATGGAATCATTAGATGGAAAATATACGTAATTAGCAAACGGCAGTTAGTTCTCTTGTATTCTTCAAAGTCAAAGTAATTAGTTCAGAAACGTGTTAAGGTCACCTGACCCAATCGTTTGTCAACATTTTTATGGTGACAATTCTTATAATAATAAATCATTTAAAACAATGGAAATTTTTAGATAAATGGGGGGTGAACGGTATTTAAAGTTCGTGATTTAATAAATGAAACACAGTATCCACCAAAATAAATAGTACTCAATATGAAAATAATTATTTGTTTTACTAGACACAAGATTTAATGCCGCGGCTGGTGTTTCACCGCTCGTCTATGAAACCATCCAAGGCATTAAAAACCTGCTTTTTTGCCTAGAATTAAGTTTATTATGATGAGTTTGATAGATCGTATCAGTTTGGTTGCTTCAGATCACATATTTTTCAAAAAAGGCAGGATTAAAAAAAATTTTAAAACAACCATCTTTTTTTTATAATATTTCAAAAATGACGACAAATAAGTATAAATGTGTGGGGATGAAAAATTTCGGTATTTTTTTGACAAATAATTAGTTTTTTTTGTTTTTTCTGTCAAACAAAAATTGACGGAGATATGATTGTTTAAAGAGCGCGTGGCAGCGCAATCACAGCCTCTTTTAAGCCCTTTAAGCCTTCACCGTTTTAGAAAAAGGTTTTTTACTATATTTTGCAATGAATGATGTTGTAGCTCTCTTAATAACGTTTACAATGTTTTTTTATAAATTGTGATAGCATGAAAATTGAATGAGTTATGGTCCAAAAAATTATATTTTTTTCTCAAAATTCGGAGTGTGACTAAATTTCTTTGGGAAGAATTGGAAAAAAAATATATTAGGTAAATGCTGCTAAGGTGAAGGTGAAGCTGACGAACTAATTGTTGGTACAGCATTATCATTTAGTACTGACTTGACAAACATAATTGTTGCTGAAGATGTTGACATTTTAGTGATTTTAACTGCCCGGGCTACAGAAGACGAAGACATTTTATTTTTGAAATTAGGCAAACAAAGAATGCAAACAGTAATATATTCATCGAAAAGTTTGGAAATAAAATACCCAAACAGTTCCAAGTTTATTCTTCTTGCACATTCATTTACTGGGTGTGACCCAACTTCGGCGGCATATAATAAAGGCAAAAAAATTCATGGATCTTTTGGAAGGTAGGCAAGATTTGAGAAAGAGATATCTTTGAATAATACATCTGAACTCGAAGATATTTTAGAGGCAGATAGATATTGCATGGTATGTTTTTATGGACTCGCTAAAGATACACAACAAAATAAGAGTCGAGTAGGAAGCTTATCAGAATATCTCGAAGAGATACGATATGAAAGTTTTCTCAAAGCTGATATAAAAAATACTTCATAAAATGATCATCCTTAGTTCCAACCGTTGGTGCCATAAATGAGCATACTAAGAGGGTTTATCTTTAAACCCAGATTTGGCGTGGCAACAAAAACATTCATCCAACGGGTCATAAATGACGGTTTATTAAATCCACTTAAGTCTGTAGATCCACCCGCACCACAAGAACTGCTGGAAATGATTTTTTGCAACCGCAAAAAGGATGTGGAGCGTCTTGCGGATGCAGAAAAGTTGGTCTGTTTAGTACCTGTGGAACGTGCAGTGGAGATAACTGCCAAAATAGCCCTTCAATTCAGCCAGAAGATGTTGAATGTGACACCGACTCCGACATTGAGTCATGAATAATAATATTATATTTTAATAATTTTATTCAATAAATGGCAATTTTTTACTCTAAATAAAATTATTTTTAAATGTAATCATATAATAATCATATATATTGTTTTAATTTAGGGGTAGTTTTAAGGGTAGAAAAGCTAAATAATATGATAATCATTTTCGAGAGTGTGGAATAATATTTAAATCCTTTTCATTTTATCAAAAAAAATTTTTATTAAGAGGTAGTTTTCAGGTGTTGAAAGGGGGTTAAAAATTTGCTAATTATTATAGAGAATATAAAATATTACTTACTCTATACTTACATCTTTTTATGTCAATTTAGGGGTTGTTTGCAAGGGTTGTAAGATTTCCAAGTGGTTGAAAATTATTTTAATATGAGGTAATTGTGTTAGAAAACACTTTACAATTTCACCACTTACTATTAGACATGTTTTCTAGCGATAAAATGGCTCAATGTCAATTTTTCTATTAAGGGCGCATTTAAACTACACTTTTGAGACTGATCTACCCAGCCATACTGAACAGTATCATGTGTGTCAAACCAAGTCTCATCTAGGTGAACTATATGCCATTTTAATTCACGATACTTCGTTATTTTATCTAAATACTCTTCACGGAGTACAACAATACGCCGCGATTCCATTATAACCATTCGTTTATCTAATTTCTTATAATTAAAAGAGCATTCTAATAGTATACCGCGTAAAGTTTCTAAGCTTTTACAATTATAATCAGGATAATCTTGTAATTTCTCTTGAACGATTTCTACAATATTTTCTTAATATAAATTATAAATCGTTCGCTTTATAACATCTTTTGTAGCATCGTCAACATTTGAAAATTTTGTTTTTTTGTTTTTCCACACCTGCGAATGATCTATAACATCACCGCGCTTAATAACCCGAGAAATAGTGTAAATAGAAATTTTAATTAAGGTATTAATTCGCTTTATTATAAACGCATCTGATTTTTTATTATCTTCATTTTTCAAACACTGATACATATTTAAAATAACCCTCTGACACTGAATGTGTAAATCTTTATTGCAAAATTCGCTACTAAGCTCACCCGTTGGCGATATCATATCTTCTGAATTTTAATTTTGATCTGGATTTCCATTTTCTTATTCAAAATGTCTCCAAAACGCTGTTATAATATATGTAACTAATTTAAGGTAATCAATTAATAAGGGCAAAAATTACAATACGTACACCAATTATTAAAAATGAATTACCTAAACAAAGATATATCTAAAGTTAATATTTAACTGCCCCAAATAAAAATCTGGACTCTCCGCCTCCACACTAGACACCGACTTTTTATGAGTTATATAAAAACTGCCGCAAAAAACCACCCGAGACCCCTGCACGCAACAGAATACAGCGGACCAATAAAAGCCGTTAACAAGTCGCGTGGTGCGTACTCCACTTGTTTTCGCGCTGTACAACTACCAGTCTAGAGAGAGCTTGGGTTCCGACGATACAGAGTGGATGTTTAACGGGACAAATATGTTGTTTTCATGCCATTCTTTCTACTTTGAAGCCTAGTAAACTAACTCACTCTGTATAACACTTTTAAATGTTTTTTAGCAATTAATATTGGAAAGACTACAAGACCGTATTTTTCGCTTCAATGACTGCACTAACAGTAAAATTTTAAAGTTGTATACGTTATAATACAGTTTGTGAACCTCTGATCTACACCAAAGAACTCTTTAAAGTCGCCCCAAACAGAAACGGAATTAGCCACTTATGAGAAAGTAAATATTTCAATCACCCCTATTATTTGCTGGTAAAATATCCGGTTTGACTGTTTCCTTAACAGGAATTATTGAATTAACTTATCTAGATTATTCGGCAAAGCATTAACGCTCCTCCTGTTGTTATTACCGGAATATCCAGTACACGAAAAACATATCGCAGTTCCCCAGTAAATCAATAAATATCATTCATTATAGATATTCAAGGTTATACTACTATGAACTGCACCATAAGACGAATCGAACAAAATTCGCCCATCAAAGAAAAACATTGTGCGGAGAAGACGATGAATACTTTTGACGAATCCGAAACATTTCCACAGATCAGATACGAAAACTGAGTCATGAAGAAGTCGAAAATGACGTGTTGTGTTTATCAAGTTTTAACGCTAATTTTATTGGAATTTGCAATTAGGTTGCTTTATATATACAGCGTGTCCACATCCTATAGGTAAAAATGTTTAAATATTAGTTTTAGTCAAAAATGTCATTCTTTATAAAAAAGTTTTGCTTGTTCTGAAACCCCATAAAATAAAACAAAAATTCAAGTTTATCAAAAATCCGTCTCATTTTATAGCCAGTTTTATTTATGAAAAATCGTATGAATTTGTGCACTAAGTTCAAAAATAATGTATTAATCTAGTGAGTGACGTTTACGTGTCCCAAGTAACTGTCAACTTTTATAAACAATTTTCAAATTGTCATTCTTTAATAAATATTTGACAACAATGTTAACTATTCAACAAAAAGTATATATCTTATTAAGTGTTATGGTATTGGGGAAGTTTCGTACCAGTATTAAATTGCAAAATTTGCCAAAAAAGATCCAGATATATCCATTACGCGGTGTGGATTAAAAAAATTAATAAAGAAGTTTGATAAGACAGGATCTGTTCAAGACAAAAAGAAATTTAAAAAGGCGTTCTTGAAGAGGATGATGCAGCTAATGCACTAGCTATGCATTCGTTAAGGGAAAATCCCAAGAAAAAGAGCAGTGGAGGTTGGTTTTTGCAAAACTAAATGTATCCATTCAAACCGAAATTCATTCATACCTTACAAGATTATGATTATGACACAAGGTTGGACTTTTGTGCGATGATTGGTGAAAAACTTATGCATGACCGATTCTTTCATAATAATATTTTGTTTTCTGATGAAGCAACGTTTACAACAAACGGAGTCGTTTCTTCCCAAAATTGTCGATATTGGGCTAATGAAAACCCGAGCTACAGGATTAACTGTAATAGTCAATTTGCTAAAAAAGTTAATGTTTGGTGTGCGGTTTTACCGGATCGAATAATCGGACCGTATTTTCTGGAAGATACATTAAATATTTAATTTAATAATAAGTATATTTGTACTTGCTTGACAACTTCTTAATACCTGAATTAGAAAATATTCCCTTGGACCAAAGGTCTAAGATGTACTTTCAACATGATGGATGTTCGTCACATTCGACTTTGCTAATTAGAGGATGGCTGGATAAATATTTTCCTGGGCGATGGATGGGACGTTATGGACCAATATTTTTTCCGCCCCGATCCCCCGATTTAACAATTTTGGATTTTTTTTATGGGGCTACTTAAACCAAAAATTTACGAAAATAATTGAAACCATAATATTGAAAACTTGATGCCATTAACGAAATTACCCCAGAAATGCTGCGAAATACTTACAAAGAATTTAGAAAGAGAATTGAAGATTTGAAGCTGGGGGAAAATATATTGAATAGATTTTTTTGTTTATTTAGTGTTTCTTACATTATTATTCTGTGTTGTTATTTTTGATACTGATTATAATTCTTGAATAGTTAACATTGTTTTCAAATATTTATTAAAGAATGATAATTTGAAAATTATTTATAAAAGTTGACAGTTACTGGGTACATCGTTAACGTCACTCACTAGATTAATACATTATTTTCGAACTTAGTGCACAAATTCATACGGTTTTCATAAATAAAACTGGCGGATTTTGATAAACTTAAATTTTATTTTATTTTATGGGGTTTCAGAACAAGCAAAACTTTTTACCAAGAATGACATTTTTCACTAAAACTAATATTTAACCATTTTTCACCTATAGGATACCCCATCCATGGACACGCTGTATACGAATGTAAATGGAAAAAAGATGCAAATCATTTTATTTTCGTTGTATTTAGTTTTAAATAAATAATAAAACAATTTTTTATTTAAATATTTGTGTTTTTGTATCTTTGATGAGTGTTGATTTGAGAATGTTTTTGCAGCAACAAGAAATCGCATGTACGCGGGATAAAATATTAAAAGATTTAGTGAGCAAGACACTAGGGACTTAAAGCAGTTCTATGGTGAGGTTCCGTATTGTTGGTAGTAAATAGATCGAATGTTTGAAAAGAGACAGTGACTAGCGAGAAAATTTAAAGTGCATATACGTTTCGATCTAATATTATAATCACTATTGATTGTATTTATTCAGGTCTTATAGTTTTCATTTTTTTCACTTTTATTTTGAAAAATATAGTTGCAACACAATCAACCAAGAACGTGTAGAATATTTACAATTTAACCACAGTCTACATTTATCGCAAGAAAACGTTGATAAACACGTTATAAAAAAAAATGAAAACCGATAACCACTATCTACACCAATAGCCATAACTCTTTTCTGCAACACACGACCATTTTACGTAATAAGTTATGAAGAACGATAAAAACTTTGTTATACTATTTAGTAGAAAGATGGTTAAAGAAATTTTTAATTTAATTGAAATTGGGCCACGCTTAAATCCATAAAGAGGACTACGCCAAAAAAGCTTTATATAATTTTTTTATCCTTAATGATATATAATTTATGATATAAGTGTTAAAAGTACATGTTTAAGGCACGCATGTGAAGGTTCTGCAATTCACATGAGTGCCTTAAAAGGTACTTTTAACACGTATATCATACAATATTTTTTCTACAAACGTTCAAATAAAGTAATTATACAGTTTGAATTAAATTTTAAAAACCTGTATTAATACATCCAAAGGAGATAATTTTAAATTGCATCGTATATTACGGACCTTAACAACCATTGTTGATATAATTGTTTACGAATGTTTTGATGCATCTGGCAGACATTTGTTAGTTTTATTTAAAACGCAGTTAAGGTTGCAGATTTTTCTTAAAATGGAAGAAAGTAATGAAAATGATCCATTTGAAGACATAGAGGCGGCGGCCAATAGAGCAAACCTCGATTTGTTGCCGAAAAATCCGGGGTTCAATACGATATAGCCTTTTAATTAGTTTCAGAAATGGTGTGAAGCGAAAGGCGTTTCTGGAAAATATACTAAAAATGTATTTAAATAAAAATCTAAATATTTTGACGTTTGCTTTCAAAATCTGACAATTGACTTTTGACAGCAGTGTCATAAAACATTTTAAGGCACCTAGTGCCATAAAGTGATTTTAAGGTTTTCAATGGAGTGCTAAAAATGGCATTTTTAACACGTTTGTAGAAAAAGTTATGAATTATGAATATCAGTAAGAAATTTAGGCAATAAAAAAGCAACTACATGTGGCAAATGGCTTGCTCAATTCTAGATCTACATTCCCACTGACTGTAAGCATTATATTTCAACTGATATCAGGGATAAACGATTTGGTCAACTTGCTCAAATTTTTATAATAATATAGTGTGGAAAATCACTTATGGAATAATAGTATATTATTCAATAAGCATATAAAAGCCATTACATGCGAGTATAATACTATAGTTTGTTCACGACTTTCAAATAAAATTTACTAGTAATTATAAAAAATCTTTATTTTATGAAGTAAAAGTACAATGTCGTAGCAGCATTATCATTTGAGTTCATACTTAAATTACTCCTTATTTAAATCAGAACGATCAAAAACCAATATTTGATTTTGATGTAAATATTGCTTTTATACTTTTTTTACAAAATATTGTTTGATTTTTAAGTTTTTATGTAACTAAAACATATTTTAGGACAAAATTATATTTTTATTTTGTTAAATACTTCTTATTCTATTTAGCAAAATTACAAATCAAAAAGACTGCAAAGACAAAGAAAATTGCAGAATAGCATGTAAATAAAAATTCATATAAAATACTCGTATTGAATAATATTGTGTGTATCTGTGTATAAATATACAATATACCAAAGTACATTCAGTAAAGGCAACACTTATTACGCGTGTGTGTATTGGAGTGTATGCTACCGTGTTATGGTATATTATTCACTAGTGAATAATGGGTAACATTATACTTGAGCAAGCACATGTATAATTAAGGTTTTATAGCACGGTCGTGAACAAAATTATTTGTGGGGTTAGTTTAGAATATTATAAAAAACGTTGGGACCCGTCAACTTAGAAATTCAAATGTGAGCTTTTTAAACATACAACATTACAACACAATAAATAGCTTAGTATAAATAAACAGTTAACAATTAGAACATGTCGAAAACAATACATAAGTAAATAAATAAACTGGTGGGTTCACACGGTGCAGACTATTTTTTGTAGTCTAAGTAAAAATGCATGAAAGGTACTTTCAGACGATACTAATTTTGTTTGCACAAGAGTCTGCATAATATTTCGTCATGATATTTAAAGTGTGTTCAACAATATAGTGCCTACAATAAAAGGGGACTTTTATTGCGATCGTCTGTCACGGTTTATTGCTTATGGTCAAAATTTGCACACAGGATCGGTTCTTTCTTGTATTTGTATAATTTGGGTTGATTATAATCATTTATATTTGTGTTCCCGTAGTGAGAGTTAGTCTGTGCTGTTTAATAATTTTTGGCGCCCTGTGTTACTGTTCCTGTTCGACGACGAGTTTTATCCCTTGATGCCAAAGAAATCGTCAGACATGTTCATCAGAAGCTGGTCCAAAGGGGTTGGTGTAAGAGAAACCAGCGATTTGACAGGGATACCGGAATCATCAGTGAGAGTTCACATTTCGAGGCCAATTCATCCGAGACGAAACGATAGTGGTGTTTCCAGAACCACTGATGACGGTGATAAAGATTTGATAAGAAGAACTATCTACTCTATATACAAAGAAAACTTGGTGCCTACTATCAGATCATTGCAAATAAAACTAAGGAGCCCACTAAGATAAGGATATCAATTGGAAACCTATATGGACACTTTTATCCAAACTAGGTTTCAAATACTGCAAAATTGACAAAAGGCAAGTTATTATGGAATCCGAACGGATTAGGCAATGGCGTTTTGAATATTTGACTGCCATAAGTGATTACAGGTCTTTACAAAGACCAATAATCTATTTGGATGAGACCTGGTATGATACCCACGATACGCCAGCAAAAGGATGGACCGATGGAACAGTGCGATGCCAATCAAAAGTTCCATCGAACAAAGGATCAAAGGATCACGATTAATCATGCTGGATCAGAAGATGGTTGGATTCCAAACAGTTTGGGACTTTTGGCGAAGAACAATCAAGATTCGTCGTTGGATTAACCACCAAGATACTACAGCCGAATTGTTCGAAGATTGGTTCGAAAACACTGTACTGCCAAATGTTCCCCCGCATAGTATCATAGCTATAGACAATGCCAGTTACCATAGTCGCCAATTGAAGAAGGTTCCAGGCTCTTCAAATACAAAAGCGGAAATCCAGGAATTTATACTCCAAAACAACATGTACTTTGAAGAAGGATATAAAAAAACGCAGCTTTTAGAGGTTCTAAGGACATTTAACATACAGAAGACATATTTATGTGACACAATTGCAGCATCCAAAGGACATACAGTTCTTCGTCTTCCTCCTTACTACTGCGCATTCAACCCGATTGAGCATATGTGGAGAAAACTAAAGAGCAAAGTGCGGACCCAAAATACTATACCTACAATATATCCTTCTGTAATTGCCTTAATCCGGCAAAATATATATGACCCAGACGCTGATTGTTGGAAAAGAACAATAAACCATATTATAAAAGTGGAGGATTCAAACAGGGCATTTCATAGAACTCCTTATAATTAATGTAGACGACGATAGTGATAGTAAAACTGTATTGATATATTAACAAATTCTATAGAAGTCTGTGCGAAAGTTGGTATCGTGTGGACCTACCATAACATTTTATATATTTATTGATCTTTTCCAGTAACTTTTTAACATAATGGCAAGTAGAATTATTTTTTTCTTGTACGTTAAATGCCCTATTTATTATTTTTTCCCATTCTAACGTTTATATTTACATTAGAAAATCCTTTTGATATTTATTTATTTACTCCTAGACTAGCGCAAAACATTGAAATTTTGAATATTTAATGCACGACATTAAAATTTGTCTCCGACAGTAATCAGTCGAAGAAGTGTGCTTAAAAACCGGTCAATTATCTCCTTATGTAATATTTGAATACTCATTCTTTGCGTGTCCAAAAGAGAATTTATGACAGGAAATGAACGATCTTCCGCTACGTACGAATTTTTTAAACGTTGATTATTTTATCGGCAATTGTTTTCTTATTGTAAACGTTCATCTAATTAAGTTAATAAAACAATTTTATGCAGATACTGGTTACAAATGATATATATAAAGGAAAAGATAATAAAAAGGCATAAAATGGCATAGAGAAATTTGCGTCGACACAACCATAGGCGTGCACGCGTGAAAGTATTAAGGTAACATTAAAATATAATTATTATACTTGAGTGGAAAAATGAAAAAAAAAGGATAATTTATAATTTTTAACGACTGCTTACAGAGGCGTGCGATACAAAAAAACATATAATTTACGAAGAATAATAAAAATTTCTTAGTTTTAGAAAACTTCACTATTTATTTAAAAAATTGCTTTTTTAAATTCAATGACAGGGTTAGTACAATAAATTTAACATATATTTTATTTACAAAGCATTATATTATTATTATCATTATTATTATTTGAATTTGCCATTTTTGCCTTGTTTTCTTTTCTATGTAGGATTGTAATTTCCTTCTCCGTTCTTTCTCCGTTTTCGCACCGGAGTTATTTGGTTTTTTCGTTGTTGTGTTGTGAAGTTTTTCTATTTGGTTTCTTTAACCTCCTTTTTTGCGGCATTAGGTTGGTTTGACAAGGTTAGTACAATAAACATATATTTTATTTACAAAGCATCATAGATTCCGTTGTTCACTGTAATAGCGAGATATTTGTATTTTTAGATGAAAAAATAAAATAGAAAAGTAACGATATACCCCTAACAAAGAGTTTGTTTGTAACCCACATAAACCACAGATGTAACATAATACATATTTACTGGTTATTTGGTTTTAAAGCATAAAATATCTTAACTTTGTTTTTTTATCTTAAAATAATGTATACATTCAAAGAAGAAAAAGAATTATAGGAGTAAATTCTTTTTGCATTAGTTTATATTCAATTCTTACTTTTTAATATGTAGCATATTTTTATTTTACTTTTAATTTTTATTTTAATTTGAATTATGCTTTAAAAAAACTTCGGTTCTACGGTCATGGGATCTATTCAGCTACCTGTTGTGACAATATTATCTAGCGTTTCTATTGTGTTTGGGTTAGTTAATCCCTAATTAGAGGGTGGACTCTTTGAAAAATAACAACTATGACTATGTTTCAATTGAAATGTATACTACTTTTAGTTATTTTTCATGAACCACCCTTGCTTGGGCTTTGAAACATTTTCACTTGTAATGAATTCACTGTGCTGCCAACTTCATACAAATGAACTATAGTTATTTCAGTTCAAAATAATATGTACAACCTATCCCTCTATCTGTAATAAACCACGAAAAGATTAGGGTGGTCAGTCTTACGTAGCTCTTTACCTGTCACTGAATTAATTCCTATCTACCACTATGGAATAAATCTGAAAATAGGCGATGTTGTTTGTTTTCACATATCCTACCATGCCTTAGATGATTTTTTCTTAATTTTAAAACGATAAGTGATGACGCGGTACTGTTTGCTCTTAAAAACAAACGTTGCTTGGAAATTAAATAACAATGGGAAAACGTTTTGAAAAGCAAACTTGCGTGCGCAATTTCACACCCCCCCTTAATTGTGGTAATGTTTATTTTTGCGGATACCATATGTGGTTATGCTATCTGCCCATAATATTTAACTTGATTTGTCTCATTTTCATGCGAAACTCGTCCTAGTTGCAACTTTTAAAGGAAAACAAAATTTCAAAACTACCCTAATTTATTTGGGAACAGTTTCAACGGCTTTGTGTGAGAACATTTTGTGAAATCTATAAGTTCAATAAACCATATCTGCGGTCGTGTACAAACCGGGTCTAACCAGATAACAGAGAAACAATATTTCAAAATCAGATAATACGTTTATATTTGGTGAACAAGATAAGATAACGAAAACCTGATCATATTTGTTAGCGGATAATATTGAATTAAGAATGAATACAGTACAATACAAGAGTACAATAAGCATATATATATATATATATATATATATATATATATATTTTAAAGACGCCAACATAAAATAAAAAGAATAAACAATAATTGATCGATTTAAAATTCAATCGAAGGTTCTCATCAGCACGAGCTGGCCAGGCGCGCACGCCTTACCAAGTATAAATAATTCAACATGTTCCATCATCTTAAACGTAAATGATTCAATTTCTCGCCTTTGTCGGTCACGATGACTTATTTTAAAAACAACAAAAAATATGTATACTGAAAAAAATTCATCCTGAGAAATATTACACGGATTAAAAACATGATTTCTTTGATCATCAATTTTCTGTGGTAAATGGCTTCTTTTTGGCAAGTTTTGCTTTCAAAGCTGTGTACCAGGAATCTGTACTTGACCTCTTACTCTTTTTTTGTCACACAAATCGTCCAATCACCCACGAGAATCGTTATATACTTTGCAGAATAAGACTTTTGCCTTAACCAGCATATTTTTAATAAATTAGATAAATTGCAAATCAACAACATGCATGATTTAAAAGTATTATCAAATAAAAAAAGACGGCAGTTTAAATCACATTCAGCATTTAGATAAATATGTAGTTTCTAATAAGCTTGTCGTTTTACAATACTTGATAGTCTATTTCACATAATTTAAAGCTTAGTTAATAGTTTTAGAAATAATTTGATGATATGAAATAAGTTGAATTGATCCATTGCCATCCAAAAGTATACTAGAATTCACTCCACAAGAAGAAGAATGTTACTTAATTCTCTAGCAATAGCAATCTTAAAAATGTAGCATTTTCAAGCACAAAAGCCTTATCGAACTCTGTAGCAAAAAAAACCTTAATAAAACTGCAAGATTCCCATGCAAAGGCTACATTAGAATTCACTACACAAAAAGAAGGATCTTACTTAATTCTCTAGCAATAGCAACCTTAAAAATGTAGCATTTCCAAGCACAAAAGCCTTATCGAACTCTGTAGCAAAAAACCTTAATAAAACTGCAAGATTCCCATGCAAAGGCTACATTAGAATTCACTCCTTAAGAAGAAGAATCTAACTTAATCCTCTAGCAATAGCAACCTTAAAAATGTAGCATTTCCAAGCACAAAAGCCTTATCGAACTCTGTAGCAAAAAAACCTTAATAAAACTGCAAGATTTCCATGCAAAGGCTACATTAGAATTCACTCCTTAAGAAGAAGAATCTAACTTAATCCTCTAGCAATAGCAACCTTAAAAATGTAGCATTTCCAAGCACAAAAGCCTTATCGAACTCTGTAGCAAAAAAACCTTAATAAAACTGCAAGATTTCCATGCAAAGGCTACATTAGAATTCACTCCACAAGAAGAAGAATCTTCTAGCAATAACAACCTTAAAAATGCAGCATTTCTATGCTGCGAACTCTCTAGCAAAACTAACCTTATTAAAACTGCAAGATTCCCATGCATAGACACATTAGAATTCACTCCACGAGAAGAAGTATCTTATTGAATTCGCTAGCAATAGCAACCCTAAAAAACTGCACAAGTTACACTAGAATTCACTCCACAAGAAGAAGTATCTTATTGAACTCTCTAGCAATAGCAACCTTAAAATTGCAGCATTTCCATGCACAAGTTACACTAGAATTCACTCTACAAGAAGAAGAGGGTCTTATTTATCTTGTATATCATTCAGATATTAGTGTCGAGCCAGAAATGCCTGTTAGAAAGAACTAAAACTCATACTCAACACCGTTGCATCCTTCGCAAAGCAAAAAATAATAGCAAATACACGATCAATAGCATCCTTAAGCAAGCTAATAAGAACTGCTCATTGGCAACTTCCAATTGCTAGTAGCCTAGATGTCTACTAATTTCTAGCTCTTGTTTTGGAATTTGTAAATATCTAAACCTAGACTCTCTTGAGCCTGCCCCCATTTGTAGACCCCAGTTAGAATCCGATAAGAAAACGTTGTAGTGTCATCTACGCCACTTCCTTAACAAATAAGTCCAAGGATGTGAGGTTTCTTCCATTTCTTTCATTGCCCTGGTCGGTAAGGTTTTCATGGCTAGTAATTAATTAAAATATGCCATTGTTTTTGTTTTGTAACCCATGCGACAGCTCAATACGTTAGCATAGGTCTTATGATTGCCGTGTAGATTCATGAAAGAATTTTGGGAGAAATTTCCCCATTTTTTCCCATTATCCGCCGGCACTGTTGATTTATTTATTCTATTTTGTTTCTAATTGTTTTTTACTATTACAAATGGGTTTTTTCTGGGTTTTCTATATATACAAAGTGACATAAAAATCCGAACACGCAGTTTAAATGATTTTATTTTAATAAAATTTGGTGAATTTATTTATAACAATTTATAACAATTGATAAAATTTTCAGCCTTATCAGTTGAAGATTCCGGTTTTTATACTGCTTTTTTTGAAATCCACTAACAATCCAAAAATGAATATTGTAGCCGTAGTAAAGATCCAAATTTTGTGAATTTTGGTTCTTGACATTCTTTACGATTGGTTACGATACCTAGGGTACGGAGACCTGTACGATTTCGTCAACTTAGTGAGTTTGATAGGGGTCGTATAGTGGGACTTCGGGAAGCTGGATTTTCTTTTCGGGAAATTTCAGTAAGAGTGCAAAGAAGTGTAGACACTGTGGTAAGGTGTTGTCAGGCATGGCTTCGAGAAGGCCGTGCGCAAAGAGCAAGGGTCTCTGGACGCCCCGTAGAACAGCAGAACGTGAAGATCCTAAGATTATTGGCCTTAGGGGACCGTTTCTCCACTACCAGGTCCTTTGCAAATGAATGGTTTGCAGAACACGAAAGACCTATTGGCATGCGAAGTGTTTACCGACGAATAAGACGTTATGGCCTGTTTTCATACCGACCACACTGGGTCCTCCCTTTAACTCCACCGACGTAATCGCCTTGAGTGGTGCAGAGAACGGTCACTCTGGGATCAGGAATGAAACAGTATTGTCTTTAGTGACGAGTCTCGATTTTGTTTAGGCATGCACGATGGTCGAGCGAGGATTAGAAGACGACGTGGTGAAAGGAGAAATCCACGGTTTTTTGTTGAAAGGCATGTTCATCAAACTGTTGGAGTTATGGTTTGGGGTGCTATAACTTATGGTTCGAGATCACCTCTAACCTTCATAAGAGGTAACATGAACGCGCAGCATTATATCCAAGAAGTTTTAGAACCCCATCTTTTACCCTATCTTAACACCCTGGCAAATCCAACTTTCCAAAAAGATAATGCCCGACACCATGTCGCAAGAGTCACAATAGACTTCTTTCAACATCATGATGTCACATTGTTACCTTAGCCACCAAGATCTCCCGACTTATCCCCAATTGAACACGTGTGGGATATGATGGGTGGGAGATTGCTCAATTTGCAACGTCCTCCGCAGACTCTAGAAGAGAGGAGTTGGTAGTTGCCTGGAATGAGGACATTGACCACCTGATCAGAAGCATGTCTAGGCGCGTTGGAGAATGCATAACACATCGGGGTGCATCCATATATTATTAAAGGTAAAAGGCCTTTAATGCAATGCAATCATTTTGAAATTTTTATCATTTACTTATTATGCTTCAGTCAGTACTTATACAAAATTTTATAAAAATAATAGTATACAACGCATTTCATATGGGCTTCTGTTACGACACGAGTTCAAGTTTAAAAACGAGTGTCACAACAGCCACATGAAATAAGTTTTTTATAATATTTTTTATATTTTGCCATTTTATAATTTTTTTAATTAATTTATTATTTTTATGTAAATTACGAACATTTTGTTTTTAAAAAGTATGTCGGTAGCACTGTGAAATTTATAACATTTGACAGTTTTGACATTTAAATTATGAAATGTTAATGTTTTAAAATATTTTAAAATGACTAATACACCAATAATAATATATTATATAAGTAAAAGATGATATTCTTATTTACAAATACTCTCTTAAAGAAGAATATAAAAGTAATAAATTGCCATTAGCCACAAATGTCATTGTCAATAGTCTTGTCATTAGATACTTCACTCATGTTGTCAACCTTTTAAAACAAAAATTTGCGTGCCTAAAAGTTACATTACGATACGCAAATGCGTTTTTTAATGAAGATTTTTATAAGTGCAAAATATAAAAAATCATTTAAACTGGGTGTTCGGATTTTTATGTCACTTGGTAAAATTGCACAGATGCACTGATCTTAGAGGGAAAAAATATCCAGGATAACTTATGTCTTGTTTCTTCAATAATTTATTTTATCTGAATACTACTGTGCATTTAAAACATTCTGATGGATAATTTCGATGAGCAGTGTAGTATTTACGTTAATTAAATTTAACAAACTATAAAAAATACAATTAAACCTAATACTTTTTGACTTAAAAATATATATATATAAAAAAAAACAATAACAGATTAAAATTTGCAAATATATTGAAACACATAGACGTAGTCAAGGGAGTAGCAATGGTATACAATAAGATTGTTTTTTCAGTGTGAAATTTCCCGTACACGCCCTACGATGATATTATGCTACTATCCCATTTCCGTTCGCGCGAAGACACGCCAGAAGTTAACGCAGTCAACAGACACGTCATCCCGTGACTCACTGGTCTCGAATCTCTGGTAATCTGGTTCGCTTCGGAGGCCTCTCCCGATACCCGAGCACTTTTCTTACTAGAGACTAAATACATCGTGCAATAAAAAGAATCATGCGTTTGCATTTTAAATGAACGATATTTAAAAATTGGGGCGTGTTGATTGCCCAGTTAGAATTTCATTTTATAGCAACCAAAAAAAAAATAATCTCTAACACGATAACACAAGTTATTGGGTATATCTAAGTATCACTGATATTCTAAACGTATATTTTTTCTACGACTTTAATAAGTTGTAGGAAAAAATATTAAATAACCATTCAACACACCAAAATTTATACCAGATAGTTGGAAATAACATCGTACCAAGTCCGTACTATAAGTCGACTGTTAGAAGATATCCCACAAACACATTATCTAACATTCGTCCGTATTTTAATTTGTTAATTTTTGTATATCACTTCCCGTGACCTAAAATAGTAAATTGTGTTTATTCTCTTCTAGTTTTAATAGCATATTTATGCTGATTAAAAATAGTAATGAACAAGTAAGTCCACTGACTATGCAACCTTGTGCCATTTAATTCGCTTTCAGTCAAATCGTTAAAAAAAGGTTTTCTTCTTTTAAATTTGTTTGGTTAGATTAATTTCTTCTGTAAATATGTATATAACTATACCATAATATATAACCAAAATCTATTTATTTTAAATTAATTTAGTTGGATTATTTTTTTTCACCTGTCAAAATATCACAGTTTTGTGATTTCGTCCAATGAAAACGCTTAATCTTCAATGCTCTGTGCTAAATGCTAGACAATCAATCCGTTTTAGGGCCGTTAGATCAATTGATAGGTACAGTGGTTGGTAAAAATAACCTCTTGGTAATTGTCAAAATCGTTATATCAATGTACTGGTATAATTTACCAAGGGGATAAATGGCTTTACCAAGAAGTTAAGCTACCAGCCACTTTTTTTTATTGTTACATATATACCAAGAGATTCATAACCTTAATGTCTAATAATTGAGACATTTTTGTGAACTTCAAAAAAATTGAAATGGATATTATTCAAGATATTAACATTTTCGATAGCGATAGTGACGATGAAAATGAAGATTTGTTTGCGGTTCTTTTAAGAAAGCCATACACTGTAAGAGATAGACCGGATCATATGCATTTTTGGGATGACAGTGAATTTAATATTAGGCTTAGATTAAGCAAAAAAGTGCAAATGCTCTACTGCAAATAATTGAAAATACTATAGGCTTTCCTACAAGAAGGTAATACTGATTTATGTGTGATATTTTAAAAATCTTCAATTTTTTGTAATTACAGAAACAATTGCTTAACCCCACTTCAACAGTTAATTACACTAAGGTTTTATGCCACTGGCAATATGTTAATGGCAGTTGGAGATTTTCGAGGGGTACATGCAACCACTATGACAAATGTTATAAGAAGAGTTACCCAAGCCATATGTTTATTAAGAGAACAGTACATTAATATTCTCCAAGATGACGAAATTCCGATAATTCCAGGAGTATTGCTAGTGATAGATGGGACTCACATTCGTATACAATCTCCTGAGGAGATCAAGCAGAAAATTTTAAAAACAGAAAAGGGTGGTTTTCTTTAAATGTGCAAGTGGCATGTGATAGTAACCTCAGAATAAAAAATGTAGTAGCAAGGTGGCCCACGATAGTACAATATTTCTAAAGTCAGCCTTAAAGAGAAGATTTGATTAAGGAATGGCAATTCATTAATTATAGGTTATAGTGGTTATCCAACACTTAAATACCTAATGACTCCTTTAGAAAATCCAATCTTACGAAAAGAGCAGCTATATAATGAGTCCCTGACTAGAACACGAAATTGCATAGAGAAACGAAGGTTTCCAGATCTAGCATTGGGATTCCGTGTTTTCTTGCCTGTAGTTCAAGATATTATAGTAGCAACAGCTGTTGTACATAATCTTGCTGTAGAACTGCAGGAAGAGAAATTATATGTAGATGAAAAAATTGAAAATCTGATCAACGAGGTGGTTCCAATTGCCAATCAAGAACAAATAGGGGAAAACGTGTCACATCGAGACAAAATTATAAATAACCATTTTAATTTTTTATAAGGTCTTTATTTAAAAAAATAATATTTATGTAACAAGCCATAGATATATGTGTTCCAGGTATAAGAAAGATAAAAAAAAAATAAGTAATTAAGCCTCTTTCTAAATATTAGGAAGTGTTATTAAGTCCAGGTAATAATTTGTTCAATTCTTCATTTTTTCTAAAGGAAAATTATTGTAAATGTCAGGATGATACCTGTTTTTTTTATATTGTCTCAGTATTTCCGCTAATTCTACACCTCAGCTGCCAAATAAACAGGAACTCCCGCCATTTTCAAAAAAGGGACGGAGACACTTTTTTCACAATATCTCGGAAACTATGTGTCTCATAAAAAATTTGTGAAATCATAATTTGTAGCAAATGCCTACAAATATGTTTATATAACTTTTTGCCCTAAATTAAAAATAAAAGAATTTGAAAGCAAAAAAGTAAGAGAGTGAAGACCTTATAACACAGAACTTGCGTTTCTTCATGATTCAAACAAATTTTTAAAAAATGTATCAGTTTTTAGTTTATAACTTTATAACTCAATTAATATAATCCCAAAATACAGAGGATTTTACATTCCCCCAATCGATGTTTGAGGCTTTGCACGCGTCGGACAGATTTTACCCTTTGCACTACCTCTATTGGTAGCTTCAGAGCCTCAGCTATCTCTTCCAACTTTACTTTGCCATTACCCATGATGATTTTCAGGGTTTTTTGCAATGTTTTCCGAAACTACTGCCTCATTTGGATGAAATTTTGACAGCTTTCCTAAAACAGTCTATTCAATGTGTGATATTCATAAAAAAAAAGAATTACATGTTGATTATTCATAGTAAGTACTAAAAGTAAACAATGATAAAAATATTAATTGAAGATATTTATTCATTCATCTTAAAATGCTAATACAAACTTTTTTGCTACGTTTACGTATCTACAAAAATAAATAATGCAGTAATATTCCACATTTTAATCTTTAACAACAGATAACCGACGAAAAGAAAATTATAAGAATAACCAACTGTACTTCTGTACCTAATTTCTGGGACAACCTGTATACAAATACCACCCTGTATACGTCGAAAAAGGTCACAAGTTCAATTCGGATTTTAGTTTGTTAATAGTTTTCTAGGCCGTGGGTCTATAATTTATGAAATCGGTTATGAGAATGCGTATAGGAAATAATGTTAAAAAAAAACTGGACATAGACCTTATTGCGTTTGAAAACAATCAAATCACCATAGTCTTGAACAATCGACATAAATTTAAAATTCCAATTTTGACCTTATTCTGATTGATGTAGATGCGTAGAGGAAGAAAAGTGATGCATTGATGGGCATTATATTAAAATGAAGGAGTTCCAAGTAGAGAATATTTAACTACAGGGTGTTTGTTTGAAGAAAATCAAAGAATAACGTCGAAGACATCATTTTTAAAACAAAAATTTATAAAAAAAATAATTCTGACAGTTACTAATTTTCAGTAATAACGCCAATCAAACATTTTAGCGTATTTAATCAATCAAATATAAGCTTAAACTATCTTGTTTTATTTCTTATTTCCTCCAGTTTTCTCGAAAGCCCTTGAGAGACTAATCAAGGACATACTCTGGAACTCCTGCGACACCCACAACAGCATACCACCATTCCAATCATGATTCACATCAGATCACTACACCCACACTACATTGGGGAACTTTCAAACCATCATCTCCAGATCACAAAATCAAAGGTGCAGTGCCGCCGTGTTCCTGGATGTTCAGAAGGCCTTCGACCCGGTCTGGCATGCCGGACTTATTAGAAAGCTTGTGAGCAACCGCCTTCCTTCCGGTAGCTCATTCTCCCAACCTTTTACTCCCCTAGCCGGAGTCCCCCAAGTATCCATCCTTGCTTCATTACTCTAATCTTCAGAACCCCCACACTCACTTTCAGCTTTATGCCAATGATACCGCAATCCTTGCATCCGCCCCCAACCAAGACAGCCTCCAAGAATTCCTTGATTCCTTTTCAAACTGGTATCGCAAATGGAGGATTTCTCGAAACTCCAACAAATCACAAGTCATCTTTTTCTACCCGGAAACTTCCGAATAATGCTCTGGTTAGACTCCGGAAGGAGGCCATCTACCTGGGGGTGAGATACACTCACACCCTCTGTTGGACGGCTGATGTAAAATCCACTCTGGACTCTATCCGGAAAAGAGCCACCCCTTCACTCTTCTGCACACCTACGAAACTTTTATTCGCCTACTCCTAGACTACAAAGCTATTCTGTACAGCACCGTCTCCACCAGCATCACAAGTACAATCCAATCTTGTGAACGAGCCATTCTCAGATATTGCAAATATCAAAACCGTCTCACCCCCAGCAACGTAGTCTACCGCCGCTCCAGAAAATGAAAAAAAAACGCCATATCTACCTCTACAGCAACCCCACGAGATACCCTCCCCGAGGAATACCAGACACATTCCCCCTAGCTATTCGCTAACACCCAAAACCGGGGCTAACCCCGCAACCTATCTCCCGTCATCTTTTCCTACAAAACCCGGGTAACTTTCTCGAGGAATCTTCATTATTCCTCAAACTACCCCGTTGGCTGACAGGAAGGGAACAATACAGCCCCAGCTTTATACCCAAACCCCTACGAAGTCCAACTCGCCACAAAATTTAAACCCGTTGCCTGTCAATTCTTCTACTTTACACCCAACAGACCTCGCCACCTCCAAAAGACACTCATCTGTCGCTTCGAGCCATTATCTCCCACACACCACAAACCACAATCTCCTCAAATATCACCACGGGCAATACGACTTCCACTCAATAAACAACGCCACCCCAGCCCTGCAGAGAATCATCAATCCTAAATCTGGGCTCTTATCTTTATGAAAATCCAACCAGCAATAAAACATCAAATCTCCACCAAAATTCGATTCCATCTATCCATTCAAGGCCGGCTGTTTTTTTAAGGTCATCTTCCCATCACGGTTGTGGTCTTCCTCTTGGATATTTTCCAGTCCATAGTCTCCATTCTTGATATTATTTATTTCATCTATCGTCAGGTTAACTCATGTTATGTGTCCAGCCCATTTCCATTTTAAATTTACTGCATTTATCTTTGTGTCTTGCTTATTTTTTCCATTATGCCATTATTTAGTGTCCAGGTAGAATACACTGATAAATCTTAATGGAATCTTCTTAGTTATTCATTCTTTTTGTAGACCAAATGCTGCCCAAGCCTGCCTAATCCTTCCCTCTATTTCCGCTAGCTGATTGGCTATTTTATTATTTGTAAGAAATAGATGTATTCTTCTATATATTCCAGTGTTTTACCTTTTATAGTTAAAACTTCCGATTCTGCAACATAGCTTTCGTTTTTGTGTCATTTAGTTGTAATCCCACTTTTTGTAATTCATCTTTGGAGCTCTTTTATACCATCTTTTGAATTTCGTTGTAATTAGCGTACATGATCACTACATCTTCAGCATATCTGAAAATAACAGATCTACTGAGCTTCCTCACATTAATCAATAACCATGTATATACTGTTACATTATTTGAAAATCCAACAGTTTGTTAGCCACAGTAGGACCGAGGTTGGCCGCAGTGGACCTAACCTAACCTAACCTAACCTAACCTAACCTAACCTAAACTAACCTAACCTAACCTAACCTAACCTAACCTAACATAACATAACCTGACCTAACAAAAATATGTTGCAGTCAAATTCCGTACACAATTTTAATGAAAAGGTATTTTTCAAACTAGATAACGTGTAAGTAAAACTTTTTTCCAAAACATCTTCAATTGTTTTATATAGTCCAAAACAAAGATCAAAAAAAATTGTCACTAGAGGGTAAATTTGGAGAACAGGTTGTCTAGCACTCTGGTGATATATTCATTATCATCAAATAAACAAGTTTCCACGTTAAATCATATTTTATTTTTTTTCCGAAATTGTCACTGTGCTCAAGGTCATAGGAGAACAAGTACACAAGTGATTAATTATTATGTCTGTAGCTGTGTTTCTTGGGTTTTATCCAAAAATTCTATGAAAAAGAGACCCCAATGCCAATAGAACTCGGTAAATTAAGTACGTTCAATACTCATCGGTAAAAATAAGTATAGACACAAAGGTTACATTAATCAAGATAATATTTAGAATAATAATAATGGTATGTCTCATCGATATTAGAAAAAAATCAAAGACGACTTAGTATAATAGTGGTTTTTTGCATTATTTCTTTAGAATATAACACTTCGAGATGATTAACTGGGTATAATATGAATTTACAAAAAATTTGAAAACAACTCTTATTTGCCCAAGTATTTTTTGTTAGATTGTGATGTTACTAGCAGAGAGGCGCTGCAGTCGATGTAAATAGAAATATAAAACGAATTTCTGTAGATGATTTTTACGAAAAATGTTCGCTCTAATAGAAATCCAATAAAATCAGAACACAACCAATCAGAACAAAATTACACTGAGTATATCACTCATATCGAAATTCCTTCTTATCGAACAGTTCTTCAATATAGATATCAACAATTCACAATCGTTCTTCTTTCTTCACATGGTTTATGACATTGGTCCAACTTTCCCGTGTTACGTTTCCAAAAGAATTTTTTTATATTTTGCACTTATAAAAATCTTCATTATAAAACGCATTTGCGTATCGTAATGTAACTTTTACGCACGCAAATTTTTGTTTTAAATGGTTGGCGACATGAGTGAAGTATCTAAAGGCAAGACTATTGACATTGACATTTGTGGCTAATAGCAATTTATTAATTTTATATTGTTCTTTAAGAAAGTATCTGTGAATATGAATATAATATTTTACTTATATAATATATATTATTATTGGTATATTATTATTTTTAAAATATTTTAAAACATTAACATCTGATAATTTAAATGTCACAACTGTCAAATTTTATAAATTATACAGTGCTGCCGACATACTTTTTAAAATAAAAATTTTCGTAATTACATAAAAATAAAAAATTAATTTAAAAAATGGTAAAAAGGGCAAAATATAAAAAATATTATAAACAACTTATTTCATATGGAATTCTGTTATGACACTCGTTCTTTAAACTTGAACTCGTGTCATAACAGAATTCCATATGAAATGCGTTGTTTAATATACTATATTAAAATTTGTCTTACGTCATTCAATTTAAAAGTTGTATTGTTTCTTTTGTTAGGTGTTTTGCCTAACACATGCATCCCGCCTTGGCGTTCAATGCAAGAGGGATGCTAAAATATTTCAGGCATTTGGCCAATCGTTTGGTCACCTGGAAGCTGGTCAATGTTGGCTCTTTATAGGTTGGATAGTTTAATTTTTTAACCAGTTTTTGGGTGATGAATAAAATTCATTCAGAAGAGTACTTATGCACTTGAACTTTATCTAGCAATATATGACTTCTGTTTGCACAAAAAGCTGTAGTCAACGAAGTTGTAGAATTTACGTCGTGACTGGGCTCGTGTTGAATGTTAGAAGTTGAAGCTCGTGGAACATTATTAGAATTGACAGAAGAAGAATTGGCTGAAGTATTTCGATGTAACAACGTATGATGCGATTTTTTACAAACCTTGACTAGGACAACTATTGACAGGATGTTTTCCACCCAGACAATTGGTGCAGATTTCTTTAGATTTAGCAGCATTAAATCTATCGGGAACTGGAAGTTGAAGAAAATTTTTATATGAATAGATTTTATGAGAAGTTTCGAGGCAATAAAAACATTTTTGTAAGTGGCCTTGACTCCCAGGCGAAGAAGGTCTAGTCGTACTGCTAGCATAAAAAACAGCCTTGGTCTGTGATTTCTGTAAAGATTTGTATTTATTGTTGATATTTAGATTTTCCTAATGAGTACATCTAAGATTTATTCGGTCCATAAAAATCTAGAACCTAGGAATCTCTGTAAAGAGTTTGTTTTCAAATTCTAAATATCGTTTAGTACCAAAAGCTAGCTTTCTTTCTAATAGGCAAACAAGCAATGCTTCTAATAGCTCGCGATCAGATATGTATGTATGTATGTATGTATGAGTTAGGGGTGATAATTACACTGCGACCTATAGGATCTATTGTGTCCCCCTTACTTGCCATGTTCTGATATTTTCTCAGACCTATAGCAGCTCTTCGAGTCCTATTTTCCTGAGGAAGTTTAGGACATCGTCGGGCTTCAAATCAGGTAGATCCCCTTCCTCTATTTCATGTGCTCCTAGGTATCTAGCCCTAGAATTTTGCAAGGCAGGGCATTCTGAGAGTATGTGTATTGAGGTTTCATCCTCTTCCTCACAGAATCTGCACTTTGCTTCATCTGCTAACTCTAGTTTCTTCATGTGGCTTCTTAACCGGCAATGCCCGGTTAATATTCCCGTTAGAATTCGGAGCCTTTTTTTACTGAGGTTGAGGCAGCTAAGAGATCTCTTCTGGTCATAGTTCCCCAGTAGTATCTTAGACTGCCTCAGTCCTTCCAGCTGATTCCAGTACTTGGATTTTTCCTTCTCCATTTCTTCCCTTAGTTTTCCTAAGATTACTCTACTGCTGATCCCACAAGATGGTTCTGGTCCCAAATGTGGGGTTTCAGCTCCTTTTTTTGCCAGCTTATCTGCTGTTTCATTCCCCTCTATTCCTATGTGTCCCGGGACCCATAGGAGGGTGACAGTGTTCTTCTGGCCTAGTTCATTTAGTTTGCCTAGGCATTCCCAAACCATCTTCGAACTGATTATATTTGAGCTCAGCACTCTGATGGCTGCTTGACTATCCGACATGATCACAATCTCTTGTCTGCAGTAGTTTCTTCCAATATTGAATTCCACACATCTTTCGATGGCGCGGACTTCTGCTTGAAAGATGCTCGGGTATGTGCCCAAGCTTTCTGAGTATTTGGCTCTCGGTCCAAAAACTCCTATCCCAGTTCCCTCGTTTAGCTTGGAACCGTTCGTATACCACTTTATGGCATTCTGGTTTAAATTCTGTATGGTGTCTTCATCCCATTCAGATTTATTACTCAACTTTGTGATGAATTTTCTCACAAAGTTGAATTTCTTTGGCATATCATCTTGGGGCATTTCCCAAGTTTGATCAAAATGAAGTCATCGAGGTTTTTCCCTGATAATTCCTTCTTTGATCATTCTATATATTGATTTCTTCCTTACACTTTCTAGCAGAATGTGCAGTGGGGTCAAGTTTAAAATCACCTCCATTGCAGCAGTGGGGCAAGTTTCCATTGCTCCAGTGATACATGAACAGGCTAGTCTCTGAATCTTCGAGAGGTTTTTCCTCGCGATCAGATAATGATTGATTTTCTTATGTACGAACTGAAGTTGTCAATGTTATGTAAAAATCGCGAAGAGAACTATGAACATTAGAGTTATTTTGAATAGGTTTAAGATCAACAATATTGGTTAAAAATTCTCGCACAAGAAAATTTTTATTAGAATAACGATCAGACAAAGTGTCCAACGCAATTTGAAAATTTTCATTAGTGACTGGTAAATGTTCAATAATCTTTGCAGACTCAGCTTTAAGATATGATTTAAGATAAACAAGTTTTTGAATTTCAGTTAGTTCTTTATTATTTAAAATAAGGGCAGTAAATAATTCAAAAAATGTTGTCCACTTCGCTGTTTTCCCAGTAAAACAGGGAATTGAAATTTTAGGCAATTTTACCTGAGTTTTTGTATTTTGAGATACCGAGACTGTGGATGAACTCACAGGCAGCGAAGGATCAATTATATGTACAATAATAGACATAGTACTTAAGTATTTGCTTTCAATAGCAGATCTATCTTCTTCACTAGGATCAGAAGAAGACAAGGTCAGTTTATTAATTTTCCTAAGGGCCGATTGTTCAATCTTCAGATAAAAAGTCTATTAACTATCCAGCGGATAAAGTTATCTGTCTGTTTATTCGACGTATAATTAGTCCCCTATTTTTCAATGTCTTTTTATTCATTGAATAGTTATCTGACGGAATATTTGAACTCTGGCAATACGAACTTCAAAGTGGTGAAACAAATATATTGCAAACTTATGGGTTAGAGAAGGACACAAATTTTCTGTCAAACAAGTGTCAGTGTCACTTCACTTTTGAGGTTATGTCATGCTTTGATGCTTGTTGTTTGTTTTTTGGTGCGAAACGTGAGACGTCTATCGGTTGTGTTAAAATAAATTGTTGCGAAAGTGTACGGAAATAATGGCATCTAAGAAAAGAGAGCGTTCAGCAAATTTTAATACCGCAGAAATCCAACTACTTGTCAGTTTAGTAGGTAAATTCAAAGCCATAATTGAAAACAAAGAGACGGACGCTGTGACAAACAAAGATAACGAGGCAGCATGGAAGAAAATAGAAAACTTTAAAACTTAAGTACGAAGGATTAAAAAAAATAACAAAAAAGAAATCTTCTCTGCAATGGCAAGACATGTACAGAACTGGTGGATGGCCTTCAAATGCTCCCGAATTCAACGAAATAGAGAAAAAGGTGCTGAGCATTTGCTCGAACATAAAAGGACTCGATGCGCGTAACGACAGTGACACTATCTTGAGTAAGTATAATATAAATTATTACTCTAAAAAATGCATCCAGTAGTTGTTGCGTGAACCAGTAATAAACATCCATCCTCAAAAACATTCACATTTATAATAGGTATTAGTGGGATTCTAGCGTAATAACTTTTATTAATCGAATAACGCGGTTATCTGATGGTTGAAACGGCAGATAGATTTATCCCTCAGTTAGCAAAGTTATTCGACAGTTAAGTCTTATCCAACTATTGAAAAATTCAAAACCTTGCTATCCATCGAATAAAAGTTATCTATCTGTTTATCTGAAGATTGAACAATCGGCCCTAATTTATATTGCATGAACAACTGAATATTCTTAGTTTAAATATAATTTTAAATTAGTTTTAGTTTAGTTGATGTTGCAAACTCTTCTTTGGAGAACATCTCTGCCGCCCGGTACGTCTATTAATTCTACTCGTGCCATAGATACTCAACTGGGTTATAAAAACGCTTGCATAAGTAATGAAATGATCCGGCAGATCTTCGTAATTATTTGCGTATTTTAATCCGTACAACTTGCTTCGACGAGACCTTCGTTCGTTAAGTGCTTCATTTTTTTTTTGAATTAGTAAAAATTGTATTCAAATGCTATTAATATAAAGAGTTGTTTTCGTAGACTTTCCACATTTAACCCATTGTTAGCACCGAGTTCGCAAAGTATGTATATTCATGAAACATTTCATTATATTCTTGGAAGGATATTGTCAAGGTTTTTATGGTGCACTCATGAAAGGAAATTGATAATTTTTTTTTAGATTTTATTTTAAAGTAAATATATAGCCGGGGATGTATAATTGTCCCTGTAATGTCAAATGTAATGATAAAGCAATCGGAAAATTAACAGTAACAATACTTTTGTGTGTTTTGTTAAATAATAGTTTAGCAATGTAGAAGGTATCATGTGTCATGTAATGTTTTGATTACTTAAAATGTATTTAGGTAGATGAATTGGTTCTATAGTTTATTTGTTTGGAGTTGGCAACTAAGAAAAGTCATTAATTCGTAAAATGTTGTAAACAAGACCCTAAATCCGTAGGGCACGTACTTATTTATATCGGTATTAAGAAATTTCTTTTAATCATCATATTTTAATCTTATTAGATAAGGGATAAGTAGTTATAATACGATATTTATAGTCAATATAGAAAGGACAAGGAGTAATAAATCATTCATTTAAGTAGATTTCATAGACGTACCAAAATATATTTTAAGAGGGTATACCGTAAGGTACATTTTGTATTGAACGAATGAGTTGCAGCTATGCTAAAGAATATACGATTTAGGTCAGAGGTAACAGAATGTACTAATTTTAATAAAAAAAAGTGATAGAGGTACATAAATTTTAGTAAGTTTGATAAAGAAAGGCAACACAGTTTATTCATAATAGAAAACAAACCAATCTGTAACAATAATTATTTTATATATTTTTGTTCTTTTTGTAAGAAGATTAATTCAAACTTTGAATATTGTCACAAATAAATTACAATGAAATATATTTTTAAAAAATTAATCAAAGTCAAGATAGCAAGATATCGTTACAATTTTTATTAAATTCAAAGAAGCAAAATGAATATTTTTTATTTGTATTACTCTGATATGTAGTGTTTTGGGAATTTTTCTCAGAAATTTTAAATGGCAAGTGGCCTACTGTAACCGGCTTAATACGATTACACCTATTTACAGATTATTCGATTATTGAGAGGGATTTTCCAGACAACCCAGTTTTCTTAGATTATCGGGAATATTATTTTAAAAGAAAGTAGGTGCATTAAATCAGTACTTAGTATTTGTTCTTTGAGTAAAGTTGTATGAAGTTGTATGGTTTTAATAGTATTGTAAACAGTTGGAATATATTTAAAACATTTGTTGAATGTTAATTGTGCAAGTACCAAACAATGTCGATAAGTCAAGGACCATCTAAACGACCAAAAACAGGTCCATTATCTTTAAACGAAAAAACTCTGATATTGAATTGTTATATATCATTGAAAAACAAGGATCCAAGTGCAAGTGTTGATGATATTGAGATCGATGAGTCATTAAAACAAAGACTAAGGCGTAAAGTTCATGGATTTTACTTACGAAAGGAAATTCCAACACTTGACAAAATTATGACATCAGTGCAAGAAGATACGGACTATACAAAATTCTCCAGTATGACATTATGCAAACTTTTGAAAGATGTGGGTTTCAGATATACAAAACATAATAGAAAATCTCTCTTGATAGATAAACCGGAAATAGTTTTTTGAGGAAGAGATTATTTAAGAAACATTCGACATGCCAGAGAACAAAATTTGAAAATCTTCTACTTAGACGAAACATGGATAAATGCTGGAGATACAGTTTCCAAATCTTGGCAAGATGAAAACATTAAAAGCGGAAGGCAGGCATTCGTGGAAGGTTTGTCGTTAGGTTTGCAGCCACCATCTGGAAAGGGAAAAAGACTTATCATTGGCCATGTTGGAAGTTCTGAAGGTTTTGTTGATGGTGGATTATTAACTTTTATTTCAAAACGCACGAGGGACTATCACGAAGATATGAATGGGGATGTCTTCGAGGAATGGTTTGTTCAAATGTTGGATCTGATTACAAAAGGGGCTGTTATTGTTATGGACAACGCAAGTTATCATTCACGGTTACGAGAAGGATTGCCCACAAGTCGTTGGCGTAAAGCAGAGCTTTTGGAGTGGCTTATTTCGAAAAATATTAAGTTTCCAAAAGATCCACTAAGGAAAGAACTTTACAGAATTGCAAAAATGAACAAGAATAAATACAAAACCTACATTGTAGAAGAAATGGCTTCTTCTCATGGTATATCAGTTCTTCGACTTCCCCCTTATCATTGTGAACTTAATCCCATAGAATTAATATGGGCTCAGGTAAAGGGGGAAGTTGGAAAAAAATACTACTTTTAAAATAAACGATGTTGTGAAATTGTTTGAGAGTGCTGTAAGTCATGTTAGTAAGGAAAATTGGACAAACTGTATCGAGCATGTTATCAAAGTAAAGGCAAATATGTGGAAAATTGACAATATTTGTGATGATTTAATCGACCCTATTATTATTAATGTCAACAACGATTCTTTTTCTTTCAAGTCGGATATAGAATAAAATGTAATTAATAAATGTATTCCAATAATTATTTCTTTTCATTTTTTACAATATTATAATTTAAAACGTATTTTTTCCCAAAATACACACCACTGCATTGCGTTATTGCTTAGGTGCTAATCCTTTAACAATGAAGAAACCCTAAACTTTGCTACAACTGAAACAAATACGGGGTCGATCTACCTGGTTTTTAGATTTTCGGAAGAAATATAATTTAAAGTAAGAGATTTATCAAAAATTTCATGGTGCTCCCTGTAAAGGTTTTGCATACTTAATTAGGGTTTATTACTCCTCGTACTTTTTGTACATACTATAACACTACACAACACACACAGATAAAAGTGTGTAGTGGTAGTGTAAACGGTTTTCGGTAACATTTTCGGTAGTGAAAATGGCGTCAAGTTCTATTTTTGTTCCAGTACAAGTGGCTCATTTCTCAAAAAGAAAAAACTATTGTGTCAAATGTTCATGATGCACTAATATATCAAGATGCATCAGCAACTGTTCGTGATGTGGTGACTAAGTGCTCCAATATGACCGGTGTTATTGAACGAAGTATTTATCGATTTTTAAGTGAGAGAAAACAGGGAAATGTTAGTGAACCAAAAAAACGCGTAGGAAAAAAGTCCATTATGGCTCGCTTCGTTCGGCACGCAGTGATTAATTTGTTATAACAAATTTAAACATAATTGAGTTAAAAAATCAATCACTGAGTGCCGAGCGAAGCGAGGTTCGCATGCCTAAATCAATCTACACTAATATAAAAATCTTTTTAGTTATAATTAATTTGGGTTTGTAAAGAATATAAAGAATCCCATAAAAATAAGGAAAAAACGGAAAGGTCACTTGGTTGGCCACCCACGATTATTAGACTGTCATCCATGACGTTTGGGACACTGCGGAACTAAATACGAAGCTGGAAAGGGCGTATGAATTCTCGACGCAAGAAAACAGGTAAATTTTTGGGACAGGAACTTTCGACGCACGGTTAGAAATATTATGTTTTTATTACAGGAATTTTCGACGCAAGAATTTAGGTACTCACAGACAGGTAAGTAGGTAATAACAAAATGATCTTCGAAAACTGATTTGATTTAATTTCAAATATTATTAAACTAATTATTACCATTACTATAACATGAATGATAAGACACTAATTTTACAAAAGCAAGTCTTGTTATTTGATTTAAATTTAGACTTTCAATCATTCGTTCTAGAAACGCAAGTTTATTTTTTAAATTTTTTCTTTAATTTTTGCTGTTTTGCCAAGACTATTTATTTTTATATAAGTATCTAACCTAACCTAACCTAACCTAACCTAACCTAACCTAACCTAACCTAACCTAACCTAACCTAACCTAACCTAACCTAACCTAACCTAACCTAACCTAACCTACTACTTTTAGAAAATGTATAATTTTCTAATAATAGCAAATCTCTATTACGACAACTTTTAATTATACTCATTATAACAAAACAACATTAAAACTCACAATTATTAACAAAACTGATGAGAAAATTGTACCTAAGTGTAAGAAATTTACCTGTTAATTATAAAAATATCAAATTGGAAGGGGCAGATTTTATTGGCAATAAAGGGAAATACGTTTTCTGAACGTTCTGTGTCGAATATTCATGTTGGATTATGAAATATGAACCTTTTTCTTTCTAGCAGGTAGTAGTGATAAAAGTTATCTAGAATTGAAGGAAACCACTTAAAAGTTCCGCCAACATTAATATGTTTAATAAACAACACACACATACACAGAATAAACTAAAACTATAGACATTGTTAATTTTTGCAGAAACAACAATAAAAACATTCAATAAAAACGGAACATAAAACATTTGGTCCCATTCTGACTCTGTAGGCAAGGCATACCCCACTTTTCTTACAAATTAAAACAGACTTCCCGTAGTTATGCCATAAAACGTTGAAAAATTGGGATAGGATAGGGTAGATATCTCAACTCTGGGTGTTAAATATTTCGCCTACACTCTTAAATAAGAAATAATTTTCGGTTTTTACTAATTTTAACAAGTACTAATGTCGAGTATAATATACTTAATGAATACTGTCGTTTAAATTTAATTAATCATCAATAGAGATACATTATTTATCAGTAATGGAGATATGGCATTTTTTAAATTGAACTTTTTATCGTACTTCTGTATTTTAGGGGCTTACAGAGGGGTATCAAGAAAATTAAAATGGAAGTAAAGATAATAAGTTGGGAGATATGAATCTTTTGTTGTACTGAAATTCTGTACAGATATAGAGAAGACGTTTTTCCCATTTCTTGAGCCTCTTTTTCAATTCCAATTCAATTTCAAGTTTTGCGGTAACTGAAATTCCAAAAGTTTCTTCTGGTTTTAGAAAAACCAGTACTTAATCAAATGTTCAAAACCATTTTTCTTAATGATTTGCTTATTTGTATTTTGGATTTTCCTGTATTACATCACTACGGATTCTTCATTCTTGTCTTTTGTTAACTAAAGATGGATATAGGTACTAAGAAATGGTAATTTTTAATTAAAATTCATGATCGGAATATAGAAAATAAAATTTGATATGTCAGCGTCTCTACAACTTTTTAATATTCAAACTCTTCTGAAAACCAATAATTTTGACAATTTCGATACGTAGAAGTGTTGCTATTATTCTACAAAATGTTTGACATGTTTTCAAAACAAAATATTACTTAAAAGTCAATTTTATTGACAAAAAGTTTTCGATAAAAACTCATGATCAAAATATAAATAATGGTCAGATAGACCATAAAAACTAAGGATTAAATTACCTTAAGAAATTAGTGTTAATAACTAATAGCACTATCCATTGTTTACTTGGCACGTGGATTGTTTTATCAATAGCACATTTTTATAGTTTTTACTCCGTTTAAAAAAGATATAGAGTAATAAAATGTCATTAGGTTTTCATAAGGACTACAAGGTAAGAACTCGACAAATTCTGGCACTGCTATAGTTTGCCATAGATCAAATAATTTTCCAAAAATGGTCTTTTTTATTACCTATATTTAACATTATTAAATTAAATTTAATTTTAATTGAAAAGATCCAATAAAACGCAAAGTCAAAACCACGTACGCCTATGGACGGGACCCAAATTCAGTTAAATTTCTATGGTAGGTACAGTCGACAATTTTTAAAACGTAAACAAATATGAAGGATTGTGAGTAATCTTTTTGTTTGAGGTGTCGAACTTAGTGGTTGAGTTGTGTGTTTTAATTGTTTGGTGGTAATTTTACAAATACAAATAAAAGAATCAAACATCAACCTCCACATAACAATCCAAAATAAAATTAAAAATAATTTGCGATTACTCACAAAGTAGGTTTATTCTTTATCCTCCAGAGGGCGTCTAGACTTTCGAAAAGGCGAATAAAAAATAATAATAAGAAAAAACCCTTGGAAGAGGTGGTGGCGTAACCAGTTCTGTGGTGTAAATATTTTATTTGATATCTTAAAATTAAATTATCACAATAGTTAAATAGAAAACCAAAATCCGTGCCAATATCGTCGTAGAATTAAGAAAATCCAGTAAATAATCACAATAAAAAAACAAAATTCTAAATCCGTGTAATTAGCCAACGTTGTCACAAAAAAAGAATCAAATTTATTATTATTCAAATTATTTCAAATTTATTATTATATAAACGGTGATTGGTTATACACAATAAATAGGCCATCCTTAAAATGAATTCAATGCAAGCCATTTGAGTTTGAAAATGTATATGCTATTCTGAAGCCGATAGTAGCATATTTTAAAACATTGTTCGTGTATCAAAGCCGTCGAAAAATTGAAAAAAAAAAACTAAATAGATTTGTTGTAATAAATATGACAGTAAAGATGCAGTATTTTATTCTCGAACCCAAAGCAAATACATAAAAAATCCTGCGAATCACAGAAAATTAAAGGTGGATTCATGCAAGATTAATTTAAAACTAAAACTAAGTACATAAAACCATGCCATGTAATGTAGATGTTCATGCAAAAAACTAAGAAATTAAGATTTAAATTAAAACTAGTCCTTCAGATTAAAAACAAATTTGAATCTAATAATAGTAGGGGAGCCTACGATGCTAAATCGGGATTTAGTCGAGAGTTATAGAGACCTATTGGGTTGAGAAGCTGAGGTGATAAAAACAAAAAAATGTTATATAATGTATATATTTTCATCGGTGGGGGGAGCGGCTATAGATTTTCAAAAATGTAAAAAAACTGTTGCATGGACCTACTCGAGCGCGGCTTGTGGAAATCGTCGGAATATTATATTTTTTGTAATTCTTGAATTATTCCCTTCAAAATAAAACAAATTTAGCTGCGCTCGAGAATGTCGAGATAACGTTTTTTTTACAACTTTGTTGCCCTCCTCCTTCTTTAGGTCACTCACGAATGAATTGTGAGATTAGTGGAATATACACGTTTTGGGATTTAACTAACTCTCCCTACCTTAATCTGACGCGCTCGAGAATTTTTTACCAATGTTATCCTTGATCCTTAAAGGGCGGCCATATATAGGGCTCATATATGGTGGAAGTAATTAACCGGGTACAAGGTATCCCCCTGTATATTAATCTGCCGCGCTTCAGTAACTCCAGAAATCCCAGCTTGGGCTCCCCTACTATAATAAGTTATTAAGCTTTAAAAATTACATTCAGTTTTCTTTAACTTTACACCCCTATAACTGATTTAAATAAACATTTTATGAATTTTTACTGACTTTCTGCCTTCGGGAATATAGAGACCTTTATATCTGCGTTTAAATTTTTTAAAAATAATAAGTGGTCTTATCAGGATTCCAAAAAAAAGATTGCATTTAAAAATATGCTTCAACCATCAGATAAAACGATTGCAAAACTTAATGTAAACATTAGGATAGTGATAAAACGATAGAAATAAATACAAACAGTTCAAAAATTGCATAGACATACCTGTAGAGAAGCAGTTAGGGTTAGACTTTGCGATAAAGGGAAACGCCTTAATTTTGACTCACAAATATGGCCAAGAAGATAAATTTGATAGGGAACCACATCTTTTTAATGGGAATAAAATCACAAATATCAAAGGTATTAAGGGAAACACCGATTTTCCAATGACTGTGATCTTAACCTTATCTGGAAGCTGTATGGAGCAAATAACATGCAAGGAAACAGGAAAGGACCATATTATGCTCAAGCAAGAAGACACAGAACAAAGACAGTTGAATATACATCATTATTTAACTGTAAAAATGACACATCTATGGTTACCAACAGAACAGGACAAAACTGGAATGAATGAATGGACGTTTTTGAAACACATGTAGAATTTATATCCTCTACAAGGAGCTGGGTTTTATTTGGGATATATTATTAAGTATCAAGTGATAGAAATGTTTGTGATGGTGACTTGAAGGGAAAGTGATGGATAATTATGTATGTTTGTATAGCTGCCAGAGGATATTTTTATTATTATTAGAGGTTTAGTGGAGTTTTGGAAATTACGGCAATATTTTAAATGTAATTTTAAAATCTTCATAAACTATTTATACGTAAATTTATTATACTAACCCTTACTTTTTGGAAGTCCATCTTACTAAGAATAATAAAAAAATCTTCGTTTTAACTCAACTTTCAAGTTTAATTGAAAAAATTAAGTTTAAAACCACAATTACAGCTGAAGTCACATTTTATTTATTTATATCTAGGTACCTGCTTAAGTGGATTAAGTAATTAAGGCTAGACCAAGTATGGAAGTAATAAGACATAACAATATTAAAGCCTAGATGTTATTAGCCCCGCAAGGGATTATCCTGGATGTATTTCCCTCTAAGATCAGTATAACTGTGCAATGATATAGAAAAACCAGGAAAAAACTATATCATGCTAATCTTTACAATAACTTAATATATTTGTGTTACAATTACGTCTTATCTATGTATAAAATGAAGACTCAATCAAAGTAAACAGTTTAATAGTGGAGAACTTCCAAGATTTATTTATTCATTCACTACTTTAAATTTTTGATCTGCTAGATGTCTTTTTATTTCAAGTTCTTCGAGGAAATCTAAATTTTGTTATTTATCACAAATATGTAGTATTTGAATGTCATTGGTGTGTATGAGTGAGTGTGGATGTTCAAGAACGTGTTTTGCATAGTTTGAATTATCTGGTTGTTGTAATCTATATTTATGCTCTTAAGTGTTCATTGAATCTTGTTTCAAAATTTCTTTGTGTTTGACCTATATACAGGGTTGGGATAAAGTATGGAACCAAGTAAATATCTTTTAAACGAAAAGAACGATATTTATGAAAATTTGCAGGTATGTGCAATAGAACAAAACGCATTTGATGTACATTTTTTTGATAATAATATACTTCCGGTTTAACCGGAAATGACATAAACTTCTTTAATTTAAGTGGGTACCCTATATATTTTAACAGATTGTGAAAGAGCTTGTTATTTTGAATTCATACAAACTGAGTTTAGTGTAAAAAAATTTGTAAAAACGGGGAATATAGCACTTTAACCAACCTCCTTTGAGTTTTTTGCATTAGAGCAAAACACTATTTAGATAAACTAATTGTTTTTATGCATAGTAATAAATAAACAAGTACTGTTTAGTACGATTTTTGTTCTTCAAGTGTCAAATTCTAATTGACGGAAATAAATTGCACAATTTAGAATGGTTCAATTAAGTGAAAAAGAGCGTATTGAAATTTTAATGATGATCGGTTATGGTGATCGTGTTAGAACTCATGAAGAAGTGTGTCATATTTTTAATAATTTGCATCCGGAGAGAAATCCTATATCACGCTCAACAGTAACTAAAACATTACAACGTTTTAATACTACTGGAATGGTAAAAAATTTGCTAAAACCTGGAAGACCGCGGACTGCAACGAACGAAACTATTAAACAAAATATTGCAATCGATTTAGAAGAATCACCTCAAACTTCCACCACAAATTTGGCACTAAACCATGGTATCAATGGACGTTCTGTAGGAAAGATATTAAAAAGTGAAAAGTATCATCCGTATAAGGTACAGTTGGTTCAAGAATTGTCATACGATGATTTTGAGCGACGGCTGGAATTTTGCGAACGGCTAATGGACATCTGTAATGTCGACGAAAATTTTGCTTCTAGCATAGTTTTTTCCGATGAGGCAAATTTTTTTTTAAATGGAACAGTTAATCGCCATAACTCAAGGTATTAGTCAAATGAGAATCCTTATTGGATTCATGAAGCACATACCCAGCATCCACAGAAGTTAAATATTTGGATGGGAATTGTCGAAAATAAGCTTATAGGCCCATTTTTTATCGACGGAAACTTGAATGGTGACAAGTATTTGGATCTACTAAATAACGAAATTATTCCTGCACTTCAACAGAATGGGCAATTACCACAAAATATTTGGTTTCAACAAGATGCAGCACCTCCCCACTATGATAGACGGGTTAGGGATTTTCTGGATGCGAATTTTCCAAATCGATGGATTGGGCGTAGAGGATTCATAGAGTGGCCTGCTCGTTCTCCGGATCTTAGCCCGTTAGATTTTTTTCTTTGGGGTTATCTTAAATCACGTGTTTACGTTAGACGACCAACAAACTTACAGGAATTGAGACAAAGAATTATTGATGAATGTGAACTAATACGTGGAGAAGTCTTGGAAAGAGCGACTCAAGAATTTGTTATGGATGGCATATTGTCAGCTAGTAAACGGCGAGCATTTTGAACATTTGAAGTAATTTTGTTTCTCATTATTCTAAAATAATGAAATGTACATCTATTGTACTACTAACAGTGAGTTATTCCTTGCTTTTAAAAATTTGTTTACATTAAACTCAGTATGTATGAATTCAAAATAACAAGCTCTTTCAAAATCTGTAAAAATATATAGGGTGTTGCATTTAAATTAAAGAAGTTGATGGCATTTCCGGTTAAACCGGAAGTATATTATTATTAAAAAAATGTACATCAGATGCGTTTTGTTCCATTGCACTTACCTGCAAATTTTCATAAATATCGTTCTTTTCGTTTAAAAGATATTTACTTGGTTCCATACTTTATCCCAACCCCGTATACAGCATTACATTTTGGACAGTTAATTTTGTAAACACCAGATTTTTTTAATTTAGGTAATTTTGTTTCTACATTTAACAATTTTGTACCAACATTATTATGTGATTTGAATGAAATTAATGCAGATGTTGCCGAAGATATTATTTTTGAAATTATATTAGAAATACTTCCACAATATGTAATACTTTTATAACTTTTAATTTCTTTAGTTTGTTGAGGAAATATTAGTTGAACTGACATTTTCTGTTCTTTCTTATTAATTAATTTATTTATCAAATGTAATGGATAGCCATTACATGTAGCTATTTGTTTTATAATCTCAATTTCTTTATTAAAATTATTTTTGTTCATTGAAATTGAAAATGCTCTATGTATCATCGAATTATAAGCTGCTAATTTATGTTATATAGGATGATTTGATTGATATGGTATGGTTACATCTGTATAAAGACTGCAGGATTGCATTGATCATAACGATGAACGCTTTGAACATTTATTTTAATATAATGAGTTAGAATGATACTTTTGGTGACTTGTTTTATTTAGAATAAATTGTTTATTAAAATTTATTATTTTTAAGGATTGTTTGTTACATTCAACGTTTATTCCTTTCACATAATAGGTTAATAATTATGGTTTACAATAAATATTACAAAATAACTCTATTTTCATAAACTTTAGGTATAGGGAATGCTTAACAAAAATTAAAGTTACATAATCGGATATTCTATTTATAATATAAAATACAAGGTGTTCCATTTGAAAGAAGAGAGAAAATGAAAGGTACGAGTTATCGTCCACCCTGTATACAAAAGGGAAAATAATTAATATTTAATAGAATACAGTGATATTGTATTATATTACGTAACTCTGTTAGGCAAAATACTTTTTCTTCCTTCAACGTACAATAAGATACAGAGCGTTGATTTACCTACGATTTTCACATAAACGTGTCCATAACTTCTGAAGGACTCTGTATAACGTATCAAAACTTTATATCAAAAGCTTCAAAAATGTGAGCAGTCCGAATTCGGTATAATATACAGGGGTTCCCATTTAAAAAATCATATGTTTGGTTTGTAGCGGAGTTATACAACACTCTGTATAGTTTAAGACAATTTCAAAATGGACCCTAAAGCTCTCTACTATTTTTGTTAATAACATTTTTTGATATCTTCTAAAACAACCCATGTACCGAACTTTGTCGTAAAGTTGGTACACCCTGTATAATCCGATTAATATACTTTGGAAAAAAAATCATGAAATTAATTTTATTGTAATATATAGTTGATATAAGTAGTAATGCAATCCTCGAGAAGTAAAATTAGAATTTTACTTCATTTTATGTAGTTTTAGAACAAATAAAACATCAAGAACGATATTTTTGGCTATAGAATCAATCTCGCACTCATACTACGTGTCCTTACTGTATAAGTAAGTCACTAAATTATTCTTATTTGCCATAGCAGTACATGATATTGTTTAAATTTTAATAAAGAGTTGAATTAAGTAGTAATAGGACCCACTCAAATTATAATTCAAGAATATCGATACTTTTGGCTAAAGAATCAATTTAAAAAAGAAGTTACTTCTTTTGGACACACCATACGCGTCCGTACTGTATAAATAAATGATTAAATTACTCTTAAAAGGCTAGAATCAAATAACAATATCAATAAACAACATTATCTACGTCACTTTGAAGACAATAAAAAACACAAAATAAAGTAAACAACAAATTTAAACAATTTAACGACAATGTCTTCAACATAAACTATCATTTATTAAACAATTAATGTTTAAACCGTAAAAAAATACTACGACAATAATTATATACTCGACGTGTTATTATTATTACGTTTCAAAAGGATAAGTACATTAGACATGCTTCGAATAGAAATTATCCTTTCTCCCTCGTAAATAATGGAATTGCTATAAATAATTATTATAATCTATAATTGGGGAAAAAAACATTTGTTATCGAACACCGAAAAATCCAAAAAGAAACATACACAATCACACACAGTCGTTATTTTAAAATAGGCCATCTACAAGAAGCTGCTGCTTAACCTTTCTTCGACCTTTATAAAATGTAACGAGTTTAAAATAGTACGTAGGCCCGTAGGCGTTGAAGAGAACCCAAACTAAACTTACTTACTAAAATGATAATATATTATTTTAATATACCTCGTGGTGTTTAGAGTGGAATATATGGTGTGATGTCGCAACAAGCAGAACCTCGTCGACACAGACGTCCAAGTATATCGCCGATGCGCGTCTGTGTCTTGGCGCAGAACAGGAGGAACTCGATGAGTGAAAACTAGTAAACAGAACGCACGTTTTACTGGCCCAAAGGCCTCGGGTATACTGCAGAGTGCAGAAATCGCTAGCTGGCTGGCTGCCTCTGCCTCGCCTGTGGCTTATGCCATCTTCGGCTGCGTCAGCACTCCTAGCCCCAACACGATCCGGACGGCAACGGCGAACGGGTCCAAAAAAATAGATTTATATTAAATAACAACGTGGCTCTTTTGGTAAATCGATGGGACGACCACACGAGGCACGAGGGTTAAACTTCTGCTGATCTTTTACCACTGGCCGCCCTCACAATCTCCAAGATTACGGATTAACTCAGTTCTTTATATAACTTTTAATCGATAAATTAGAAATGCCGTGTCAACTTTACTATCCAAGAAACTTGGAAAATCTAAAATTTTGAGGAAAGAAATATACGAGGTACAGTTGAAAAGTATGGCATAATTTTAAAAATTGAATTATGGTGTAAAATAAAATATCACGTTTTTTAGAATATTTTAATATGAGTGTATGGTATCCTTTAGATGTATAAAAGCCTAAAACATCCACTCGTTTTTGTTGGAAAAACAAAAAATTAATAAATAAAATTGATAAATTCTATTTGTATTATTTACATTTTAAGATTTCTTGTGTGCAGTACGTTTGTTTCATTTTTCATTTTGAAGTGTCTAGAAACATTTTGAGTAAAAATGAGAAATTTAACCCCAGAACAAGCAGCTCAAATCGTGGCTTTAGTTGAAGATGGACGATCTCAGCAATATGTTGGGAATCAACTAATCCAGCGTTTCTAGAGTCCTAAGAAGGTTTAGAGAAACTGGAAGTTATAATAGAAGACCAGTTCCAGGACGTCTAATCCTGCAGATGACCGTTATTTAAGAATTAAGACTTTGCGAACTCGTCATGTTACAGCCAGGCAACTGCAAAATATTCTCTCTGGAGTCCGTAATGTTAGAATATCTGTCAATACGGTTAGAAACAGATTAATAAATTTTGGAATCTGTCCTAGAATGCCTATTTACGGATGAATCAAGATTTTCACTTTTTGGATCCGATAGACGTATTCCAGTTTATAGACGCACAGATGAGCCTTTTGCTCAGTGTAACATAAAAGCAGCCAGAAATTATGGAGGTAGTTCGATTATGGTATAGGGAACATTCTGTTTTGAAGGCCACACGGAGTTAATTGTGTTTCGTAGGGGATCATGGTATATACGGGAGGTTCTTGAGGAAAATGTAGTGCCATTTGTTCCAAATCATTGGAGAGAATTTTATTCTAATGCACGATAACGCTCGCCAGCACTTTATCAGAATAACAATGGAATACCTTGAAGAGGTTGGTATTCAAGTTTTAGAATGGCCAGCAGTTAGTCCAGACCTAAACCCAATTGAATATGTTTGGGACTACCTGGACAGAACAACACTTACCTCTTACCAAAGATTGCTGTAAGATACATCGTATTCGTCTTTGGTTTCCTTTTTGTCAGCCCAGGGGTTTGGGTCATACCTTGCCATGTGAAGACTATTGGATGCAGTATTTTCTACTGATTTTGGTGAAATTGGATTATAAATTGGTTATGGCGTTCATGGTAAGCTACCGTGTGTGGGATCCCAAACTGGACGAGTCTTTCCTTTTATATTTGCTGTTTCGTTCGAAGAGATTGAGACAGGGGCTCTGGAGTGGATTACGAGTCTTGATTTCGTCAGGAGATTTAATTGAACTTCCCTTCATCTGGAAGGTATGTTTTTTTTTATATATACTGTAGATAATATATGTATTTATTCACAATAGGGGTAATTATTTAATTTTTTTCCCACAAAGTTAAGTAGGGGGGGGGCAAAAGTGTATAATATATTCTGCATTATTTCTACAGAGTATAACTAACAAGTCTAATTTATAAAGACACCTCATTAGTTACTCATTATTTTTTTAACTCGTTCAGTTTCTTTTTTCCTGTATCGGCCATCTATTTTATTAGTTTTCTTGTATAGACTTAGTAACTTAGTTTGGACAATTTAGATAGTCCATGTGGGCTAGCAAGTAAAAGATGTGCCTAGTAAAGTAGGGGCGTGAAAATTTATCATAGTTTAAGGTAGGCCTTGGTTATAATTTGAGTTTTTATATTTTTTTAAGGGTCCACTTGGGGGCTAAGAAGCATTTTTATCACCCGTCTGTGGCTTGTAAGCATCCTATTATATTTCTCTTGGGACTTCAGGGACCTCCGAACTTCCTGCAGTAAGTTATCAACATCAACTGGTAGATTTTATTATATAACCTAAATCTCCAGCATCATTTCTTCTGTCTCAGTCAAAAATATTCATTTTTTATGCGACTCATACTTAAAATCAATTTCTTTTAGGAGTTTCCATAATGTAATTTGTCCAAATTTGGGAATCGTATCTACTTCTGCTATAACAGTCATTACTTTGTCAAAAGTCAGAATCTCTTTATTTAAGTACAAAGAATGGACTTGTCTTCTAATGATACCTCTATTAAAGTTATCGACCATAATGGACTTTTTTCTTACGTGTTTTTTTGGTTCCCTGGTTTATCATTCAAAAGACAATCATATCTTGGAATAAAGAGAAATATATAGAATTCATTGAAGCTCTTCAATTAGAAGATAATATGTTCAGAAATAAGTATTAGGTACTTCATTGTCGATATAAAATATACAGGTATGTATGTATATGTATGTATAAATTAGGGGTGATAAGTACACTGCGACCAGTGTTCTTCTGGCCCAGTTCATTTAGTTTGCCCAGGCATTCCCAAACCATCTTCGAACTGATTATATTTGAGCTCAGCGCTTTGATGGCTGCTTGACTATCCGACATGATCACAATCTCTTGTCTGCGGTAGTTTCTTCCAATATTGAATTCCACACATCTTTCGATGGCGCGGAATTCTGCTTGAAAGATGCTCGGGTATGTGCCCAAGCTTTCTGAGTATTTAGCTCTCGGTCCAAAAACTCCTATCGCAGTTCCCTCAGCTAGCTTGGAACCGTCCATCCTTTATGGCATTCTGGTTTAAATTCTGTATGGTGTCTTCATCCCATTCAGATTTATTACTTAACTTTGTGATGAATTTTCACACAAAGTTGAATTTCTTTGGCATATCATCTTGGGGCATTTCCCAAGTTTGATCAAATTAAAGTGATCGAGGTTTTTCCCTGATAATTCCTTCTTTGATCATTCTATACATTGTTTTCTTCCTTACACTTTCTAGCAGAATGTGCAGTGGGTTTAAGTTTAAAATCACCTCCATTGCAGCAGTGGGGCAAGTCCCCATTGCTCCAGTGATACATGAACAGGCTAGTCTCTGAATCTTCGAGAGATTTTTCCTCGTCGTACTCAGATTAGCCCTTGCGCCCCAAGCCACTGCCCCATATGTGATTAATGGTCTCACTATTGCTGTGTACATCCATTGCAGAATACGTGGGTTACATCCCCAGTTCTTCCCTGCAATGTTTCTGCACACCATGAGGGCCTTGGTTGTTTTGTGTATTATTTCGTCTTCGTGTTTATTCCAGAGTAACCTGCTATCTAGGATAAGCCCTAGATATTTTACCTCTGTTTTACACTCGACGATGTTCTCCCCTATTTTTATGATTTTTAGATTAGGTTCCTTTTTCCTTGTAAAGGCTACTAGTGTGGTTTTGGTGGGGTTGATGCTGAGTCCCACCGAGTCACACCATTGTTTCGCAATGTTCAGTCCTCTTTGAACAATATCACAGAGGACATTTTCATACTTCCCTTTTGCCAGAATAACCATGTCGTCGGAATACCCTTCACATGGTATGCCTTCCCTAGTCAATTGACAGAGTAGACTGTCCACAGTCAGACTCCACATAAGTGGGGATACAATTCCACCCTGTGGACAGCCTCTGGTCACATTAATGAAGATAGTGTCTTATCCTGCCTCCATTCTTGTAGATAGCAGTTGCGACATCCATATTGTTTAATATACAGGTAACTACTTACATTTCTTGATTTTTCAGATGCGATGCTATCCACCATCTTTTTTTTTCTTAGGCTTTAGTTGTTTTGTAGTATATGACCACTATGAATTATGCATATGCAGCAATAATTTGCTGTCTTCTATCCATGGAAGCAATAAATGAACTAGTCACTGCGCTTTCAGGTTCGAGCGAGGGTTCGAGATTTTTAGGCGAAACTCCTGACGTCACGAATCTGGACGAACCACATACCGTGTTGACACCCTTGCATGTAAAATGGCGAATCGTAGCGAACTACGAACCAAGTTCTTGGTTCGACAAACCACGCGCCGTGTAACCGTGGCTTTACGAGTAGGTACTGCTTGGAATGCAATGTCGAGCACTTTGAACACATTTTGGCTGTGTTCGGGGAGCACGCTATTTGCGCCATTTGGCGCTATCTAGTACTATTCCTCGTTTGCGTTATATGGCCCTTGGCGCTACATAGCTCGAAAGCGTGCTCCCCGAACACACCCTTTGTATAGAACCAAAACTTAAAATTGGCATTATTTGAAATGTTGTTATTGTTTAATAAAACTTTAGTTTTTCAATGTCGTTTGTTTTGGTACATACTGTATTTATTCTATTAACTACAGACGTGAATGTTTTTTTGTAATGATCCAACAGCATTGTTTTCAGTATTTTCATTTTCAAATAAATTTAAACAGAATATATAACGAATCTGTCAATAAAAACTTCATTATCAAGATATTGACCCCGCCAACGAAACCGAAAGTCCTCACAGAAAGAGAATCTCATTGAAATACTACTACAAAATAACTGTATATATTATAAAATGGTTAACTGCTGTATGCGTACGCGTATAATCTTGATATATTTATGTGATACGAAACGGCCTACCCCCAGGCACTGTGTCAGAGACTACGAGAAGAACACAGACCGGTTGTATGTGTTGTGTTTCTGTTTTGTTTTGCTATATTCGAGTTTCGAGCAGATGGTCACAAATACGGTTCGATTATAAGTAGAATTATCGACTTTATTCTTGGAATTATCAATCCTGAAGAAGTATTTATATAGAAGGAAAAAGAACCAAGGACGAAACCTCTTTTTAAGTTAAGAAGAAGAAAGAATTTTATAAAGAAGAAAATGGTCGTTGTGATATTTGCGTCATGCGCGTACGAGGTTCGTACAAAGAGTAATTTCAAAAAAATTAGCGTTTCTGTTAGGAACAGTAATTCTCTACTAGATCCATACATACAGTATACAGTATGATGCAAATGTATGGAATAAATTCATTATTTCAAATTTCAGAAACAGACGACTTTAAAAAAATCTTAAAACACGTCAATTTTAATTTTTGAATGGCCATCAACTGCTATAGATGTGTTGGACATTACGTCATTAGTGGTGGGGTAATGACGTCATGGACGATTTTTTAAATACAAACCGAGGTCACGTGACAGCTTATTTGAAAGGTCTCCTTATTGCTTTTGCAACAATATAATCATTTGAATATTTATTTCTACAGAGTTAACCATAACTGTTGGTTTATTGATACAATTAACGATTTATGAAAATGCGTGGTTGCAAAAGCTACTTTTTGGGTTTTTTGCATTTTTGACCGTGTTTTTGTGAAGCGAGTATAACTTTTTATTTTTTAAAAAGTACGTGAAAACGTGCGCTGTACGACGTTTCTGCTTGAACACAGCTATTTTTGAAGTTAGGGGTGTTTTTGTCAATAAATTTGAGTATCTCGAAAAATTTTGTATTTTATTTTTCCGAAAAAATTTATTTTAGGTTATTGGAGATATAAAAAGGTACACTTTCACCAATTTTCGTCAAAATCCCATAATGTTTGCCTGAATGAAAAATAAAAAACGAAAAACACGGTTTTCAGCAAAAATTTTTGAGGTTACGTAAAAAAAATGACATAAATAAAAGTTGTAGACCTTTTCAAGATCTACAACTTTTGCTATTTTTTGCTAGGAGGTCAACTTTCGCCGGAAATTGTTAAAAACGATTTTCACCCCTTTCATCCCTTCGCATTTCCGCCTCGCCAGTCCCCCGAGGTGGTAGCTCATTTTTTCTAAGGTTTTTACAATCCATTTGACCATTTCCCACTTGTGGAATTTTGCTAATTTTTTTTTTCTACTTAAATTGTGTTAATTTGCCTGATCTAATAATTAAAAATTAATGAAAATTGTGATTGAAGTTACTAGATAAACAGAAAAAGTTAGCTTGTTATTTAGTGTCATAATTTTTATTTGTGCACAAATTTTCGTTTTATTTCATTTTCTTAATTCGCACGCTACACACTGTTAAACTAACTCAAAACCATAATGGGGATGGAAAACTCAGTTTTGTCGAATTAAGAATAATGCATCAGGAAAAATATTCTTGATTACTCAAAGTATAGTAAAAGCCAAATACAGTTGCGTGCACATCACCAAGGTCGTAATTCTATTGTATGGTGGCTACATTTCTATAGAAAAGTGTATGTTACTTAAGTTTGCTAAAAAATAACTTCTAAAAATAACCCGATCAATAAAAAAACTTTTATAACAAAATAATGTATCTGCAAAAATAGCTTTTTTGAATTTAGACTTCTTCATTGTAAAATTTTTGTGTTAAAATATTCATGAAGAGACCACCAATTAATGACGGAATATTAGTCACTGCCAGAAATATTGTCATGTTGCCGCGTCGTTTGTTGAGTTTTCAATCAGTATTCTGTGACTTTTATACTCGTAGTGTCATCGATTTTTGAGGTTATCTTGTGAAAAAAATTAACCTAACCTAATCTAACCTAACCTAACCTAACTAAACTTCCACGTTCAATTAAAAAAGTTTACAGTAAGGGTTGGGTAAGTGCAATAGATTTAAAAAAATCTGCTCAAAACTGAAAAAAAGAGAGCAAACATTAAAATCAGCAAATTATTTCTTATATTTTGTACACTTCCCTATTTGTTATAGACCAGTTTATCTTACAGACCGTTTTTTACAACTATATTTTCTCTTAAAATTATAAATTTGTGTAACCCAATGATAATGATAATCCCTAAAACATCGACTTTGATTAATTTTATTAAACCATATCGATTTGCAACGCCATTTTTTCTACGAAGACATACAACGCAGCTTATAGCTATGACCTAGAACCCGATAGCAAGGTTTCACCGCTAATAAAATTAGAGTATTGTTTTACTAGACAAAAATTGAATGCCGATCGTGAATCCAGTAGATTTATAGATCAGTTCATCGAAATGTATACCGATACATTTTTTTTTATTGTTGAATAAAACTTGTTATTTAATAATAGGATGCATTTGAATTTTTTGACTGATATACACTGTTCAAAATTAGAAGTGAATATTTTTTAAATTACAGAAAATTGCGTACAAAAATTATATTTTAAATATACGTCTCATGCTATCAGTAAACTATTAAATTATTTTTTGTCGATTTTTTTTCTTTTTTTACGCTGTTATCTCTTTAACCAGAATTGTATGAATTCATAGAAGTACTTGCAGTGACTTTAACATTGTTACTGTAGTCTATCTGTTTACCTGAAAAAAAATGGCGCTACGACGATTACAAACAGTGCAACTCGATCAATTAGTACGTTGGATACACGATGGCTTGAGTCAAGAAAAAGTTACTACACTGCTAAATGTGTCCCAAATTGTTGTCAGTCGTGCATGGAATCGATATTTGGAAACTGGGTCTGCAGCGTACAGACATGAAGGAGGACCAGAACGAGCTGCAACTCCTGCTCAAGACCACTTTATAGCTCTAGGTGCAAGAATAAACCAAACATTTAGTGCTTCGAGAATTAACAGCCTCTTTAGGCATGCTACGGGAAGAGTGATATTTACAAGGAGGTTGCATGCATGTAATTTAAGAGCCAGAAGGCGTAGTTCACATCAACGGTTGACTGCGAATCAGCGTGTATGCAGATATCGATGGCGGAGAGAACACAGTCGTTGGAATTTTCAGAACTAGAGATATACTGGATGTGTTTACGGATGAGTCCAGATTTCGGCTGAATATGTGCGATGGTCAAATATTGGTGTGGACAGAAAGAGGACAGTGATACTTTTGCTGGCAACAAATACCCTGACAGTAATCAATCGGAGACTACTCAATTATTACGTAGCTGACTTGAAATAACATTAATTTAAATTATGTATTACATTAGATTTTATTATTTTATAAATTGTAATTTAATAATAAATTTGTTTTTAATATTTGTGAAAATGTAGTTTAAATATTCAATATTGAAATTGGCATTTTAAAGGGTGGTTGAATCTTCCATAACAAAATATTTACAAAGAAATACAGAGACACAAAAATTTTAGAATAGACCAACCTTTTCGGAGCACCCTGTATATCTATGTATAAAATGAAGACTCAATCAAAGTAAACAATTTAGTAGTGGAGAACTTTCAAGTTTTATTTGTTCATTAACTATTTTAAATTGTTGATCTTCTAGATGTCTCCTTTAATAAAAGTCTAACCAAAAAAAGAAGAAAAATGTAGTATCCCATTTAAAATAGTGAAGTTGGTGTCAATTTCCGGTATAACCGGAAGTGCTATAAATTTGAAAATATTTTAGTTGAATTCAGAAGTATCGAAAACCCCTGTATACCAAATTTCATCCATCTAGTATTATCCGTTCCCCATAAACTTCTAGGTGAAGGTCGATATGGGACACCCTGTATATAATTTCTATTCTCGGTTTTCCCATCCTTCTCTAAATCACACATTCTGTTATTTTTACTTTAGAATATATGCAAAACATTATGTTTTATACAAAAAAAAATAATAACAACAAATTATAATCTAATATATGTATAAAATGTTAAACAAACCAGAAAGCATGCAAAAAGAAGAACTGGCCTTCACACTCACACATCCGTCTAGGATTTTTATTGTACGAGGACAATAACAAAAAGACAAATAATAAAAGTTAATTTATGATAATGAAAAAAACACCCACTAATTTAAAAAAAACTACTATTTTGGTTACTGTATTTGGCGACCCCTTGTATTCTATGAATCAGTAGCGGAGATTTTTTCTTTTCCTTTAACGTTTTAACAACAATTCTATAAGAGAACCATCCATGTCTGTTAGAGATAACCTTCGCTGCGAAAGGAAAGAAGTTGTCACATATCACCATCATTTACGGATTTCTCCTTGACATTATGTTAATATTGACAGAGAAGACGATACATTTGAATTTCTTTGCCGTGTAGGTTACATATTTGTGTATTATTTTAATTCATTAGAATTTCCTAAATTGTGAATTGAAAAATTACCAGTTGTAACAATAATTTTCTAACGATAAAGCTTGTATAAACTAATGTTTTTTGTGTGATGTTATCAATCTACAAGAAATAACAATTGTCTCGCTTCCTCCACGTCGCAGGTGGCTGTGCCCAGGGTAGTAACACTGCCGAAGAAACTCCCCACCGATCAATACACGGAGTCTACTTTAATCTTCACCGATGCGTCTAGCATTTTTGGTGAATGGTGAACGGTATTTTTGTAACTGTTAAAATAACGTATAAACTATATAAACTATTAGCTGAAATAAAACTCTAAACTTGATCAGACTCTGAAAATGATTCGTTGGGCGAAAACTGAACAACATCAAGTTATATCACTAAGTAAACTGGTACAAAGCAATTGACACAAAAGCTAACCCGCTGCGCTGGTAACATTTTCATTTCAATCTTCGAAAGTTTTGCTAAATTACAATCAGTTGGTACTAACATCTTACTTCACTTTCAGTCAAACAATCATATTTTGAGGTTATAGTTTATTTGTTTGGAGCGCACGTATTTATTTATATCTGTATTTAAGAAATTTCTTTTAATCATCATATTTTAATCTTCTTAGGTAAGGGATAAGTAGTCATAATACGATATTTAGAATATTTTGTTTTTCAATTTTATATCCTAATACTTAAGAATATAGGTACTCGTTAGAGTTGGTGGTTTATATTGTGATCTATACCTATTTTTATTATTTTACTCCAAGAACATTTTCGGTAGTGAAAATGGTGTCAAGTTCGAGTTGTGTTCCAGTACAAGTGGCTCTTTAAGACAAAGTGCGTTTTCTCAAAGAAAAAAAAATATTGTTTTAAATGTTCATGATGCACTAATATGTGGTGACTAGGTGCTCCAATATGACCAGTGTTAGTGAACCATTATGGTCGATAACTTTAGAGATATCATTAGAAGACAAGTTCATTCTTTGTATAGTCTTTCTAATATTAATTACTAAAAACCATTTAAAAGTCTTATACAGAGTAAGTTAGTTTACTAGGCTTCAAAGTAGAAAGAATGGCATGAAAACAACATATTTGTCCCGTTACACATCCACTCTGTATCGTCGTAACCCAAGCTCTCTTTAGACTGGTAGTTGTACTGCGCGAAAACAAGTGGGGTACGCACGAGACTTGTGGACGGCTTTTAATGGTCCGCTGTATTCTATTGCGTGCAGGGGTCTGATGGTTATTTTTTGCGGTAGTTTTTATATAACTCATAAAGTCGGTGTCTAGTGCCGAGGCAGAGAGTCCAGATTTTTATTTAGGGCAGTTAAGTATTAACTTCAGATATATCTTTGTTTCGGTAATTCATTTTTAATAATTGGTTTACGTATTGTAATTTTTGCCCATATTAATTGATAACCTTAAATAAGCTACATATATTATGGCAGCGTTTTGGAGGCCTTTTGAATCAGAAAATGGAAATCCAGATCAAAATTAAAATTCAGATAACGCCAACAGGTGAGGTTATTAGCGAATTTTGCAATAAAGATTTACACATTCAGTGTTTGAAAAATGAAGATAATAAAAAATCAGATGCGCTTATAATAAAGCGAATTTAATACGTTACCTCAAATTTCCATTTACACTATTTCTCGGGTTATTAAGCGCGGTGACGTTATAGATCATTCGCAGGTGCGGAAAAACAAAATTTTCAAATGTTGACGATGCTACAAAAGATTTTATAAAGCGAACGGTTTATAATCTATATCAAGAAAATATTGTACTGACATTAGAAATCGTTCAAGAGAAATTACGAGATTATCCTGATTATAATTATAAAAGCTTAGAAAATTTACGCGGTATACCATTAGAATGCGCTAGTCCGCGAAGAGTATTTAAATAAAATAACAAAGTATCGCGAATTAAAAAGGCATATAGTTTACCTAGATGAGACTTGGTTTGACACACATGATACTGTTCAGTATGACTGGGTAGATCAGTCTCAAAAGTGTAGTTTAAATGCGCCATGTTCGAGAGGAAAGCGTATAATAATTCTTCAAGCCGGAAACCGGAAATTTGCCGCTAGGTGGTACTCTTTGTAGAAACTTACGTAATACAGTTTGCACATCGTCAACTAAACCCTATAGAATTAATATGGACATAGGTAAAAGGTGAGGTGGCAAGAAACAATACAATTTTTAAATTGAATGACGTTAGACAACTTTGATAAATTCTTTTGGAAATGTAACACGGGAAAATTGGACTAATGCCATAGACCATGTAAAGAAGGAAGAAGAACGATTGTGGAGTGTTGATATCAATATTGAAGAACTGTTCGAACCCATTGTAATTCCTATCGGACCAGGCAACGAATCTGACTCATCGTCGGATGAATACGACGAAATGGAAGCCGACAATTAAAGGAGTAAGTGCTTTTTGCATTAATTTATATTTAATTCTTACTTTTTAATATGAATTTTTAATTTGAATTATGCTTTAAAAAAACTTCGGTTCTACGGTCATGGAATCTATTCAGCTACATGTTGTGACAATATTACCTAGGGTTTGTATTATGTGTGGATTAGTTAATCTCTAATTGCAGGGTGGGCTCTTTAAAAAATAACAACTGACTATGTTTCAATAGAAATCTATACTACTTTTAGTTATTTTTTATGAACCACCCTTGCTTGGGCTTTGAAGGATTTGCATTTATAATGAATTCACTATGCTGCCAACTTCAAACAAGTATAATTACTTCTTACAGTGAAACTCTTGAAACAATGGTTCCTTAGATACTATTTATAGTAACTAAGTCTAAAAAAATAAGTAACTACTAGCAATATTTGTTGTTGCGAAAGCTTCGCCCTGCTGTTCCCACCTTTACACTTCTTTCGTGTCACGGCAGGGTTTCTCTCCCTTGATGACGGTCGGTAACAGCGCTGGCTGGTTGGCGATGGCGTGGTGGATCATGGATCCCTTTTCAGACACAATCGTCCGCCCTTTTCAATAAAAAATAGCTACATTCACAGAAACTCCACTAGGGGAACGACTACGACGTGCTCTATATACCAACAAAATTTTTTTGTTAAATAAACCTTTATAATTATAACATTAACTTGATTAGCTTTGGAATATGTGGTAGAAGAGGAAGGACTTTTTCAAATGACTTTGGTAGTAGTTTTAACCTAAAATTTCAACAATTGCTATTAGTTATATACATTTTTAAAGGAATAAAATTATAAGGATGTTCTACAGAAGAAATGTAACAATTTATCAACTATTAGAGTTGGTTTTTCTTATAGTTTTGGTAATAATTTCAAATATTTAAATGCATATAATGGTTATCTTGTATAGAAATGCAAATTTCGTCTGTTATTGTGTAAATTGATCAACTCTGGTAACATTTTATCTAAAAAATCCACAGTATCAATCACAATTCTCCAACATTTTGTCTGAGTCCGGTATTGATCGCTTCTTCGGAACGTTGTGTTACCTTTCCTGGGCGAAGTCGAGGGGATCTGAAATTCCTGCGATCGTTCGACCAAGTCGACAGTCGGCTGTCTGTCTTTCTTGTAATTTCTACGTGATATGTTATGGGGTTGGGGATTGGAGACCGAGAGAACTGTTCAACTTAAATATTTTATATCGTAAGTCGGGTCTAGATGTAGGCCGATAACATACTGGACTATTTTTATATAAATATACATCAATTTTTTTACAAAATATATTTTTGCGTAGAAAAATTAAAATGACTATTTTAAAATTGTGAATTATTGACAGTAGATTTTTAGGAGATTAGATAAACCAAAGTAACTCTAAACTTCGTCAATATTATTAAATATTGACAATAGTTCTTGAAAACGCAAAATAATCCAAAAGAAAACTTTTAAAAACAATAATTCTTTTGAAGTTGTGTATTATTGATGGTAGATTTTCAAGAGGCTAGATAAACCAAAGTAGCTCTTCTAAAAATGAACTACAGTTGAAATAACTTCTTCAATAATATTGAATATTGACAATAGCCGAGACAATAGCTCTTCATAAAGTAAGTAGAACCAAATCAGCTCATCTAAAAGGAAACTGTCTTAACAAGAACTAATAATATTGTGAAATATTGGCAGTAGCTCTTCAGAATGCAAGGGCATCCAAAATAGCTCTTTTAAAAACAATATTTCTATTAAAATTGTAGATTAATTAGATATAGATTTTTACGAAGTGAGATAAAACAAAGTAGCTCTTCTAAAAATAAACTACAGTTATAATAACTTCTTCAATATTAATTAATATTGACAATAGCTCTTCCTAAAGTAAGTAGAACTTAATTAGCTCATCTAAAAGTAAACTTTTTAACAAGAAATCTTACAAGAAAATCCAGTATAGCTCTTCTAAAAGTGGACTATACTCTTAAAATTGTGTGATGTAAACAGTCATATTTAAAAGACACAAGAACTCAAAAATAGCTCTTTAATATAGTAATGAACAATAACGGTTAGGTTAGGTTAGGTTAGGTTAGGTTAGGTTAGGTTAGGTTAGGTTAGGTTAGGTTAGGTTAGGTTAGGTTAGGTTAGGTTAGGTTAGGTTAGGTTAGGTTAGGTTAGGTTAGGTTAGGTTAGGTTAGGTTAGGTTAGGTTAGGTTAGGTTAGGTTAGGTTGTGTTAGGTTTGGTTAGGTTAGGTTAGGTTAGGTTAGGTTAGGTTAGGTTAGGTTAGGTTAGGTTAGGTTAGGTTAGGTTATGTTATGTTATGTTATGTTATGTTATGTTATGTTATGTTATGTTATGTTATGTTATGTTATGTTATGTTAGGTTAGGTTAGGTTAGGTTAGGTTAGGTTAGGTTAGGTTAGGTTAGGTTAGGTTAGGTTAGGTTAGGTTAGGTTAGGTTAGGTTAGGTTAGGTTAGGTTAGGTTAGGTTAGGTTAGGTTAGGTTAGGTTAGGTTAGGTTAGGTTAGGTTAGGTTCGGTTATGATAGGTTAGGTTTCTTCGAAAAGTGAAATATAGTATAGAAATATATTGATCTATATTGTCAAAAGTATAGGTAATCTATAAAAGTGAACAATAGTAGCAGTTGCTCTACAGAAGATTGAGAAAAAACAAAGAAGCTCCTCTAAAAGAGATCTACAGTTACAAAAACTTCTTTAATATTGATTTGCATTGACGAATATTAGTAGTATCCTTCCAAAATGCAAGGCAACCCAAAAAAATCATCTATAAAAGTGGACAAAACCAACAGTATATAACTCTTTTAAAAGTGCTACTACAAAAAGGAGCTCTTCTAATAATGAAATACAATTACAATGTATCATATTAAATTGACAGCAGTAGTAAGCAGGACAGAACAATGTGTGAAGAATATTTCGCACGGCACCTGTAAATATACATTTTAACGAGCACACAGTCGAATAATAACGAAAACCAGGAGGTGGGCAGCGGCAAAATGAATCTGGCATTTTCGTTAATATTTTGCACTTCGGGCATCCGGCCAAGCGACTGTTTAGTGTTCAGGATGATCTTTCTAAATAGAGTATAAGGTCATCAGCAACAACTAGCCGCTTATTTTTATTTAAAGAAATACTGTCGGCAACGCAGTTTTTCTTGATCATCATAATAACATTTTTAGTAACGATTTGTGCTGGTAATGCTCGACATTTCCGAAAGTAATTTACGGTACCTTAACGATTATTTAAAATGCCGTTTTGGAGATAAGATTCGCCCGAATTAAAAAAATTAACTAGGTTTTTTCCAAAAGCAAATGTTTCTGCGCGTACCTATTCAGAATTATTGGCAACTTGTTGATGATGTGGGACGAAGTAAAATATATATACACGATTTTCCGCTATTTCCCTAATCAAGTCACGAGGCAATATCATGATAATTTTTTACTGTATACCCGAGTTATAAAAGATTTATGTTTGTTACTTTGTTATGATCGGATTATACGTAGTTAAAATTTGAAGATTCAATAGAAAATGTTTAATTTAGGAATGTAATCTTAGATTAGTATTAATTGTATTCTCTATTTTTTTCATAATTAATTATCATATGATTCCATAGAAAGGGTTCGTTCCTGGCCATCCTACTAGTACCAGGGTCCCTTCCAATTCAGTGTGTCCCCGAGTTCACATAACCTGTGTGAACTTGGCAGATATTTTCTAGCAGGTAAAATGGCGAATTCACCCGAATATCCGCAGGCGTTCGTCAAATAGGGTAACTATCCATAATTATAAAAGGTACAATAAGAACAGCAAAAATCTATAAACCAATACAAGACGTATTAGTAAAATCATTAAATGTAAAAAAAGATATTTTATTTTATCAACAAATGAAAAAAAAAAACCGATCATAATACTCGTAAATATATTGATTATATTTAGCCATTTACATTTTGACAAGGCAACAATCCACTTGAGACTATGCTAGATGTATTTTATATATTAAAATACATAAAATTATGATATTATTATTTACTTACGCAGGGGACTAGGGGGTTAAAATTCGATAAAAATAGAAAAAATATGGATTATATGGGCATTTCGTCAGGACAGCAATCGAGTATCCACTTGAGACTATGCTAGATGGATTTTATATATTAAAATACATAAAACTATGATATTTTTATTTACTTACGCAGGGGACTAGGGGGTTAAAATTCGATAAAAATAGAAAAAATATGGATTATATGGGCATTTCGTCAAGACAGCAATCGAGTATCCACTTGAGACTATGCTAAATAAATTTTATATATTAAAATACATAAAACTATGATATTATTATTTACTTACGCAGGGGACTAGGGGGTTAAAATTCGATAAAAATAGAAAAAATATGGATTATATGGGCATTTCGTCAGGACAGCAATCGAGTATCCACTTGAGACTATGCTAGATGGATTTTATATATTAAAATACATAAAACTATGATATTTTTATTTACTTACGCAGGGGACTAGGGGGTTAAAATTCGATAAAAATAGAAATAATATGGATTATATGGGCATTTCGTCAAGACAGCAATCGAGTATCCATTTGAGACTATGATAGATGGATTTTATATATTGAAATACATAATATAATGATATTTTTACTTACTTACGCAGGGGACTAGGGGGTTAAAATTCGATAAAAATAGAAAAAATATGGATTATATGGGCATTTCGTCAAGACAGCAATCGAGTATCCACTTGAGACTATGCTAGATGGATTTTATATATTGAAATACATAAAATTATGATATTTTTATTTACTTACGCTGGGGACTAGGGGGTTAAAATTCGATAAAAATAGAAAAAATATGGATTATATGGGCATTTCGTCAAGACAGCAATCGAGTATCCACTTGAGACTATGCTAGATGGATTTTATATATTAAAATACATAAAACTATGATATTTTTATTTACTTACGCAGGGGACTAGGGGGTTAAAATTCGATAAAAATAGAAATAATATGGATTATATGGGTATTTCGTCAAGACAGCAATCGAGTATCCACTTGAGACTATGCTAGATGGATTTTATATATTAAAATACATAAAACTATGATATTATTAATTACTTACGCAGGGGACTAGGGGGTTAAAATTCGATAAAAATAGAAAAAATATGGATTATATGGGTATTTCGTCAAAGCAGCAATCGAGTATCCACTTGAGACTATGCTAGATGGATTTTATATATTAAAATACATAAAACTATGATATTATTATTTACTTACGCAGGGGAGTAGGGGGTTAAAATTCGATAAAAATAGAAAAAATATGGATTATATGGGTATTTCGTCAAGGCAGCAATCGAGTATCCACTTGAGACTATGCTAGATGGATTTTATATATTAAAATACATAAAACTATGATATTATTATTTACTTACGCAGGGGACTAGGGGGTTAAAATTCGATAAAAATAGAAAAAATATGGATTATATGGGCATTTCGTCAAGACAGCAATCGAGTATCCACTTGAGACTATGCTAGATGGATTTTATATATTATAATACATAAAACTATGATATTATTAATTACTTACGCAGGGGACTAGGGGGTTAAAATTCGATAAAAATAGAAAAAATATGGATTATATGGGTATTTCGTCAAGGCAGCAATCGAGTATCCACTTGAGACTATGCTAGATGGATTTTATATATTAAAATACATAAAACTATGATATTATTATGTACTTACGCTGGGGACTAGGGGGTTAAAATTCGATAAAAATAGAAAAAATAAGGATTAAAAAATAGGATTATATTATAAGACAGACGAGTATCCACTTAAGGCTATGCTAGATGGATTTTTTTTAGATTTTTTTAGATCAAAAATGAAGATTTTTTTGTTGTTATATTAGTTTTCTCTACACAACTCACACATATCATTTATTATCTTTTCTGCGATTTTAATACCTTTTCGTATTTCCTGAATATTTAGTATACATTTTCTGTGAATATAACGTTGACACATTCTGCATTTAAATACATCTTTTTCTTTATCTGCAGGTAGACTACAAAATAAGCACAAATTTTTTATATCCGAACTATTTTGCAACAGAATTACTTTTAATGTATGTCGATATTGGTCAATATCTATGTTGTCTGTCAAAGGCTGATTTGTTACTAGTAAAGAAAAAAAATATTATAAATATACCACAATTGACATTATCTTTTTGTTGGATATGGTGAATAGTGTAAAAACGTAAGTCCATTCTTTTATTTAATTTCTGTGTCAAAAATTTTTGTATTTTGTTCAATATGTCGTTTTTCATTAGATTTTCTTTTCCGAGTGGATCTATAAAAGTAAGTTTCTTCTCTTTTAGATTTATTATTGCTACAGTATAATGATTATATTGACATATGGGCATAACTATTAAATTTTTATGAAAGGAAATACTATCTATAAAAGTTTGTGTTAGTGTTTCATTTCCAAATATTATGGATGACTTTGCAACTGATATAATCTGATAATTTTCTTTTGCATTTTATTAAGTACATAAAGACAATGATCAATTACAAAACTACTTACCCATTCATTACTGTTTAATGTAAAATAGTCATCCGATAGTAATTCCCGAATACTAAAATTAATATTTGAATTTAAAATAACAATATAGCCTCTTCCGGTTTTTAATTCTTTGTAATAGTTTGGGTCATTGACAAGACCATTTTCAAAAAACTGTAGTGTTTCTTTTGTACACCATTTTTTTTCATGTAGTGAAATAACCGTATTTGGAGAAATTATTTTAGGTAAAAGATTAAACAAATAAAATGGCTTTAGTTTTGTTAGCATTTTAGTCCAGAATAATGGATTTCTTTGTACCCTTACGATTTTTATACCCTTGAAAGTGTAAATTATTAGATCGCACCAAACTCTGTCTGTTATTTCTAATAAACCCTGGATTTGATAGTAGTAATCATGTTCTACCTTGACAGATTTACCACTTGCATCTAAAAAATCAAATTTATATAACATAGGATCCTTAAATCTTGCATTAAAGGGACATTTGATTTCTATTATTCCATCGCTATTAATGAGTCCATCTGGCGATCCAGCTATATAGGGATATGACTTGTGAATAATGAGACCTACCTGTTTACAAAATAAATGTGTGTGCAATTGGTATGCATTTCTGGCGTTCTCTTCATATTTAATTCCATGAAGTGTGGCTTTAGTTTTAACAAATTTTTGATCTAAAATAGTTTTTAATATATTTTCGTATGATAATTCATTTCTGACTTTACAAATTCTACCAAAATAAGATGATGTTACTCGAATTCTTCTTTCATTTCTCCATTCTGAATTTATACTTTGTAAACGTGTTTTTATTTCTATTAAATTTCGGTCTTTTTCTGATGATGGCAATTGACTTAAAAATTTTTCACATTTTTCATAGAAAGGAGGCACTATTGTTTTATCCACTACTACGCTGGAATTAAGAGTACATAGTTCACAAATAAATTCACCACTGTATGTTCTATTTACATCTGAAATAGCCTGTTCACACGACTGATGAATCCATTTTAAACAGCGATCACACTGGACCCAACTTGTTATATTTTCTTTCATTCCATGTCCACAGTAAGCGCATTGTGGCACATCGGCGTCGTCTTCTGCATATATGTAATTATCAATACTATCTAACGATTTAAAATTTTTAAGAAATCTACCGGTAAAGTGGGTATTCATTTTCTTTTTTTGGCGACACCAAGTTTCTTGTGAATGTTTTTCTTCAGTTCTATCTTCTTTCGTTAAATTTGTTTTTGGAATACTCAAATCACTTTCCGTTTTTAAGGACAATATGTCTGTTCTAAGGTATCTTAAAAACTGAGAACATTTTATATTTCTCTCATGTTTTAAAGTGATATTTTTTAACTGACCAAAATAATTTTCAATTAATGAATTACTTAATAACCCGTCTTGAAGTAAACTGATGTTCCACAATGGCCAGTAGGGTAAATATTTATTTAAAATTATATCTGAAAATATTTTATTAAAATAGATATTTAACTCCTTGCCAGAATTATCGATGTTTATGTTTGAGAATAATGACAAGAATTTTTTATAGAAGGGACTATTCAAATAGAGACTATTTGTTTTTTTTTTCTGCAGAGGAAGATGCAATTTCTTTAAAATCATCTTCTAATACAAATTTATCTTCACTTAAATCTTTAATTTTATGTACTGCAATGTCTACAACAAATGATTTATATTTTGAATTTAGAATTATGTAAACATTCTTGATAAACATTTCAAAGGATCTCATGTCTCCAACTAGCATTGAAGCAGCCATTAAATCTTTAAAAAAATGTTTTTGTTGTTCATTCGTTGCCACTCTATCAATGTCTTTACATACCATTTTCATAAAATGAGCACAACATAAATGAACCGTTATAATTTGGTTATCGATGGAACTGTGTTTTTCATCAAGTATTAAATAACATTTTTCTAAATACTCCAATAATGTACATCTATTTAATGACTTACATATTGCATGTAGAGCTGCAAATGAAAAGTCCGTCACAATTCTTGACATTGAAGGCCAAAAGTTCTGCTCTTCACAAAAATATCTATAATCATGTAACAATTTAAAAATTGCATTTGAATCGTGTAGAGAAGATACCATAGAAAATATGGGGTATATTCTTTTCGGTTTTGAAATAAGCATTACTGCACAATAAAAAGTAAATTCTCTTATTTATCGATGGTATGGGATGCCTTACAATACCTCCTGTTGCATCAAAATGAACAATTGGAAGACTTCCAGTTTGCTCAAATTGATTTTTAAGAACCAGCAATTGTTCCACACTATAAGTTTTTACGTTGAATGGAATGGAAATTTCTTTAATATATTCGGGATGAGCTTGTTGTAACAAAATTAAATCTAATAAATCATCTTTATGGCGATCTAAGTGGCCTAATGCTTCGGATCTAATTTTTCTTAAAGTGCAATCGGATTTAATTAACTGTAAATTTTTTGTTTCTTTTATGACACTAGTGTTACTATTTAATAAAATATTTTTTTTATAAGTAAAAGGTTTGATAGTTTTTAGTTTATTTTTCATAAAATCTCGTTCTAGGCCCCTAACCTGGCTGGTTAACATTACGTTATGAGAAAAATCTATGGACGTGCTGTAAACAAGAACTTTTTTTTCTATAATACTAATGGATATTAGAAACTTCTTACATTGATAATTATTATGCTTACATCTTGCGTAGATATTAATCACATTTTGTTTTTTAGAAAATGTTTTATAATGAAATATAATAAGACAGCTATTATTAACATATTTTGATATTTTATTTTTAATGAATCCTGGATAATATTTCTTGTTCAACTGTTGATTCTTATATAATATGTTCCATACATTTTCTTTAATATAGAAACAACCTTCAAAATGTTTACATTTGTTGTAACCATCAATAATTTTGTTGGGATAAATGTTTTTAGAATTCGATGGCAGCAAAGCGGCCATAGTAAGAGGACTTGATACGTTTAAAAATTCCTTCGGTATACCAAAACTATCCGGAGTAATTTCAGATAATTTATTTTTTGTTGAGTTGTTACTTATACTGTCGGAAGAGTCAAATCTGTTATTTAAAAACTCATTCGATGATTCTTTAGAGTTAGCAATAACGTCATCTGCATGGTTAGTCGTAGGTTCACCAGTGGAAATACGATCTTCAATATTATCACTATTCGTGAAATCAATTGTAGAACACTTATCATTCCAAGATGATTTGATTGCTGTTGGAGAAACATTAGATGAAATAATATCCTCATATTTTTCAACATTAAGTTTACATGGAGTAGATGTATTTCCAACCAAAGGATTATTTTTAATGTTACAACAATTAGTGCATAAAATTCTCCAACACTTATAAATCTTTAATCTGTTTTTTAAAGTATTTTTTACTTTCAGATATTTACAAATGTTCCTATAAACTGAATTGACAGTTTTGTATGACTTGCATATTTCTCCCAACCTATAACCTGAATTGGTAATCGCTTCAAATACCGCATCGGAAGTAATTCTCTTATTTCCAAATTTTAATAAATTTAATTGTAAATACTTTCTAAATGATAAATTTTTGTTGACTATATTATATACAACACTTCCAAACCCATATTTCGAACCAGCTAATTTTTTTGCTATATTATTGCACAAATCCTTATTAATATGTGTATTAATATGTAAATTGCCAAAATGCTGTTTCAATGCATCTGCTATAACAGCATAACAATGTTCCTTAGAAAGTGTCTTCATTTTATTAACTAAGAACTTAATTATAATAAAGCCAAAAAATCAACACAATAAAACCAATTATTAAATAATAGTATTAGTTTAAACTTATGTATAAGACTAACAAAGAAAAACAAACTATAATAACTAAAAACAAATCTAGAGCTAAACCTTAAACAACTATTAAAAACTTAAAATTAAACTTAAAATTAAAATTAAACAAAAACCTAAAAAACAAATTTAAAACCCAGAATCTACCAAACAGTTTAGATTAAATTGTAATAATGTTTGCTAACATATATGTTAAATATATGAACATGAGATATCAAAAAATATTTAAATAGTAAAAATTGTTGAAAAATCGGAGTAATAGGCAAAAAAGTTATAAAGAAAAATGGAAGCTAATGATAAAGACTAATAGAATTCAAAAATTCAAACAACCAAATCAAAAATAATTTTTGATTACATCTGTTAGGTATATGAACATGAGATATCAAAAAATATTTAAATAGTAAAAACTCTTGAAAGATCGGAGTAATAGGCAAAAAAGTTATAAAGAAAAATGGAAGCTAATGATAAAGACTAAGAGAATTCAGAAATTCAAACAACCAAATCAAAAATAATTTTTGATTACATATGTTAGGTATATGAACATGAGATATCAAAAAATATTTAAATAGCAAAAATTCTTGAAAAATCGAAGTAATAGGCAAAAAAGTTATAAAGAAAAATGGGAGCTAATAATAAAGACTAAGAGAATTCAGAAATTCAAACAACCAAATCAAAAATAATTTTTGATTACATATGTTAGGTATATGAACATGAGATATCAAAAAATATTTAAATAGTAAAAATTCTTGAAAGATCGGAGTAATAGGCAAAAAAGTTATAAAGAAAAATGGAAGCTAATGATAAAGACTAATAGAATTCAAAAATTCAAACAACCAAATCAAAAATAATTTTTGATTACATCTGTTAGGTATATGAACATGAGATATCAAAAAATATTTAAATAGTAAAAACTCTTGAAAGATCGGAGTGATAGGCAAAAAAGTTATAAAGAAAAATGGAAGCTAATGATAAAGACTAAGAGAATTCAGAAATTCAAACAACCAAATCAAAAATAATTTTTGATTACATATGTTAGGTATATGAACATGAGATATCAAAAAATATTTAAATAGCAAAAATTCTTGAAAAATCGAAGTAATAGGCAAAAAAGTTATAAAGAAAAATGGGAGCTAATGATAAAGACAAAGAGAATTCAGAAATTCAAACAACCAAATCAAAAATAATTTTTGATTACATATGTTAGGTATATGAACATGAGATATCAAAAAATATTTAAATAGTAAAAATTCTTGAAAAATCGGAGTAATAGGCAAAAAAGTTATAAAGAAAAATGGGAGCTAATGATAAAGACTAAAAGAATTCAGAAATTCAAACAACCAAATCAAAAATAATTTTTGATTACATATGTTAGGTATATGAACATGAGATATCAAAAAATATTTAAATAGTAAAAACTCTTGAAAGATCGGAGTAATAGGCAAAAAAGTTATAAAGAAAAATGGAAGCTAATGATAAAGACTAAGAGAATTCAGAAATTCAAACAACCAAATCAAAAATAATTTTTGATTACATATGTTAGGTATATGAACATGAGATATCAAAAAATATTTAAATAGCAAAAATTCTTGAAAAATCGAAGTAATAGGCAAAAAAGTTATAAAGAAAAATGGGAGCTAATAATAAAGACTAAGAGAATTCAGAAATTCAAACAACCAAATCAAAAATAATTTTTGATTACATATGTTAGGTATATGAACATGAGATATCAAAAAATATTTAAATAGTAAAAATTCTTGAAAGATCGGAGTAATAGGCAAAAAAGTTATAAAGAAAAATGGAAGCTAATGATAAAGACTAATAGAATTCAAAAATTCAAACAACCAAATCAAAAATAATTTTTGATTACATCTGTTAGGTATATGAACATGAGATATCAAAAAATATTTAAATAGTAAAAACTCTTGAAAGATCGGAGTGATAGGCAAAAAAGTTATAAAGAAAAATGGAAGCTAATGATAAAGACTAAGAGAATTCAGAAATTCAAACAACCAAATCAAAAATAATTTTTGATTACATATGTTAGGTATATGAACATGAGATATCAAAAAATATTTAAATAGCAAAAATTCTTGAAAAATCGAAGTAATAGGCAAAAAAGTTATAAAGAAAAATGGGAGCTAATGATAAAGACAAAGAGAATTCAGAAATTCAAACAACCAAATCAAAAATAATTTTTGATTACATATGTTAGGTATATGAACATGAGATATCAAAAAATATTTAAATAGTAAAAATTCTTGAAAAATCGGAGTAATAGGCAAAAAAGTTATAAAGAAAAATGGGAGCTAATGATAAAGACTAAAAGAATTCAGAAATTCAAACAACCAAATCAAATTTTAACCCCCTAGTCCCCTGCGTAAGTAAATAATAATATCATTGTTTTATGTATTTTTATATATAAAATTCATCTAGCATAGTCTCAAGTGGATACTCGATTGCTGTCTTGACGAAATGCCCATATAATCCATATTTTTTCTATTTTTATCGGATTTTAACCCCCTAGTCCCCTGCGTAAGTAAATAATAATATCATTGTTTTATGTATTTTTATATATAAAATTCATCTAGCATAGTCTCAAGTGGATACTCGATTGCTGTCTTGACGAAATGCCCATATAATCCATATTTTTTCTATTTTTATCGAATTTTAACCCCCTAGTCCCCTGCGTAAGTAAATAATAATATCATTGTTTTATGTATTTTTATATATAAAATCCATCTAGCATAGTCTCAAGTGGATACTCGATTGCTGTCTTGACGAAATACCCATATAATCCATATTATTTCTATTTTTATCGAATTTTAACCCCCTAGTCCCCTGCGTAAGTAAATAAAAATATCATAGTTTTATGTATTTTAATATATAAAATCCATCTAGCATAGTCTCAAGTGGATACTCGATTGCTGTCTTGACGAAATGCCCATATAATCCATAATTTTTTTATTTTTATCGAATTTTAAACCCCTAGTCCCCTGCGTAAGTAAATAATAATATCATTGTTTTATGTATTTTTATATATAAAATCCATCTAGCATAGTCTCAAGTGGATACTCGATTGCTGTCTTGACGAAATGCCCATATAATCCATATTTTTTCTATTTTTATCTAATTTTAACCCCCTAGTCCCCTGCGTAAGTAAATAAAAATATCATAGTTTTATGTATTTTAATATATAAAATCCATCTAGCATAGTCTCAAGTGGATACTCGATTGCTGTCTTGACGAAATGCCGATATAATCCATATTATTTCTATTTTTTTCGAATTTCAACCCCCTAGTCCCCTGCGTAAGTAAATAATAATATCATTGTTTTATGTATTTTTATATATAAAATCCATATAGCATAGTCTTAAGTGGATACTCGATTGCTGTCTTGACGAAATACCCATATAATCCATATTATTTCTATTTTTATCGAATTTTAACCCCCTAGTCCCCTGCGTAAGTAAATAAAAATATCATAGTTTTATGTATTTTAATATATAAAATCCATCTAGCATAGTCTCAAGTGGATACTCGATTGCTGTCTTGACGAAATACCCATATAATCCATATTATTTCTATTTTTATCGAATTTTAACCCCCTAGTCCCCTGCGTAAGTAAATAATAATATCATTGTTTTATGTATTTTTATATATAAAATTCATCTAGCATAGTCTCAAGTGGATACTCGATTGCTGTCTTGACGAAATGCCCATATAATCCATATTTTTTCTATTTTTATCGAATTTTAACCCCCTAGTCCCCTGCGTAAGTAAATAATAATATCATTGTTTTATGTATTTTTATATATAAAATCCATCTAGCATAGTCTCAAGTGGATACTCGATTGCTGTCCTGACGAAATGCCCATATAATCCATTTTTTTCTATTTTTATCCAATTTTAACCCCCTAGTCCCCTGCGTAAATAAATAAAAATATCATAGTTTTATGTATTTTTATATATAAAATCCATCTAGCATAGTCTCAAGTGGATACTCGATTGCTGTCCTGACGAAATGCCCATATAATCCATATTTTTTCTATTTTTATCGAATTTTAACCCCCTAGTCCCCTGCGTAAATAAATAAAAATATCATAGTTTTATGTATTTTAATATATAAAATTCATCTAGCATAGTGTCAAGTGGATACTCGATTGCTGTCTTGACGAAATGCCCATATAATCCATATTTTGTCTATTTTTCTCGAATTTTAACCCCTAGTCCCCTGCGTAAATAAATAAAAATATCATAGTTTTATGTATATTAATATATAAAATTCATCTAGCATAGTGTCAAGTGGATACTCGATTGCTGTCTTGACGAAATGCCCATATAATCCATATTTTTTCTATTTTTATCGAATTTTAACCCCCTAGTCCCCTGCGTAAGTAAATAAAAATATCATAGTTTTATGTATTTTAATATATAAAATTCATCTAGCATAGTCTCAAGTGGATACTCGATTGCTGTCTTGACGAAATGCCCATATAATCCATATTTTTTCTATTTTTATCGAATTTTAACCCCCTAGTCCCCTGCGTAAGTACATAATAATATCATAGTTTTATGTATTTTAATATATAAAATCCATCTAGCATAGTCTCAAGTGGATACTCGATTGCTGTCTTGACGAAATACCCATATAATCCATATTATTTCTATTTTTATCGAATTTTAACCCCCTAGTCCCCTGCGTAAGTAAATAAAAATATCATAGTTTTATGTATTTTAATATATAAAATCCATCTAGCATAGTCTTAAGTGGATACTCGATTGCTGTCTTGACGAAATGCCCATATAATCCATATTTTTTCTATTTTTATCGAATTTTAACCCCTAGTCCCCTGCGTAAGTAAATAATAATATCATTGTTTTATGTATTTTTATATATAAAATCCATCTAGCATAGTCTCAAGTGGATACTCGATTGCTGTCTTGACGAAATGCCCATATAATCCATATTTTTTCTATTTTTATCGAATTTTAACCCCCTAGTCCCCTGCGTAAGTAAATAATAATATCATTGTTTTATGTATTTTTATATATAAAATCCATCTAGCATAGTCTCAAGTGGATACTCGATTGCTGTCTTGACGAAATACCCATATAATCCATATTATTTCTATTTTTATCCAATTTTAACCCCCTAGTCCCCTGCGTAAATAAATAAAAATATCATAGTTTTATGTATTTTTATATATAAAATCCATCTAGCATAGTCTCAAGTGGATACTCGATTGCTGTCCTGACGAAATGCCCATATAATCCATATTTTTTCTATTTTTATCGAATTTTAACCCCCTAGTCCCCTGCGTAAATAAATAAAAATATCATAGTTTTATGTATTTTAATATATAAAATTCATCTAGCATAGTGTCAAGTGGATACTCGATTGCTGTCTTGACGAAATGCCCATATAATCCATATTTTTTCTATTTTTATCGAATTTTAACCCCCTAGTCCCCTGCGTAAATAAATAAAAATATCATAGTTTTATGTATTTTAATATATAAAATTCATCTAGCATAGTGTCAAGTGGATACTCGATTGCTGTCTTGACGAAATGCCCATATAATCCATATTTTTTCTATTTTTATCGAATTTTAACCCCCTAGTCCCCTGCGTAAGTAAATAAAAATATCATAGTTTTATGTATTTTAATATATAAAATTCATCTAGCATAGTCTCAAGTGGATACTCGATTGCTGTCTTGACGAAATGCCCATATAATCCATATTTTTTCTATTTTTATCGAATTTTAACCCCCTAGTCCCCTGCGTAAGTACATAATAATATCATAGTTTTATGTATTTTAATATATAAAATCCATCTAGCATAGTCTCAAGTGGATACTGATTGCTGTCTTGACGAAATACCCATATAATCCATATTATTTCTATTTTTATCGAATTTTAACCCCTAGTCCCCTGCGTAAGTAAATAAAAATATCATAGTTTTATGTATTTTAATATATAAAATCCATCTAGCATAGTCTTAAGTGGATACTCGATTGCTGTCTTGACGAAATGCCCATATAATCCATATTTTTTCTATTTTTATCGAATTTTAACCCCCTAGTCCCCTGCGTAAGTAAATAATAATATCATTGTTTTATGTATTTTTATATATAAAATCCATCTAGCATAGTCTCAAGTGGATACTCGATTGCTGTCTTGACGAAATGCCCATATAATCCATATTATTTCTATTTTTATCGAATTTTAACCCCTAGTCCCCTGCGTAAGTAAATAATAATATCATTGTTTTATGTATTTTTATATATAAAATCCATCTAGCATAGTCTCAAGTGGATACTCGATTGCTGTCTTGACGAAATACCCATATAATCCATATTATTTCTATTTTTATCGAATTTTAACCCCCTAGTCCCCTGCGTAAGTAAATAAAAATATCATAGTTTTATGTATTTTAATATATAAAATCCATCTAGCATAGTCTTAAGTGGATACTCGATTGCTGTCTTGACGAAATACCCATATAATCCATATTATTTCTATTTTTATCGAATTTTAACCCCCTAGTCCCCTGCGTAAGTAAATAAAAATATCATAGTTTTATGTATTTTAATATATAAAATCCATCTAGCATAGTCTCAAGTGGATACTCGATTGCTGTCTTGACGAAATGCCCATATAATCCATATTTTTTCTATTTTTATCGAATTTTAACCCCCTAGTCCCCTGCGTAAGTAAATAATAATATCATTGTTTTATGTATTTTTATATATAAAATCCATCTAGCATAGTCTCAAGTGGATACTCGATTGCTGTCTTGACGAAATGCCCATATAATCCATATTTTTTCTATTTTTATCTAATTTTAACCCCCTAGTCCCCTGCGTAAGTAAATAAAAATATCATAGTTTTATGTATTTTAATATATAAAATCCATCTAGCATAGTCTCAAGTGGATACTCGATTGCTGTCTTGACGAAATGCCGATATAATCCATATTATTTCTATTTTTTTCGAATTTCAACCCCCTAGTCCCCTGCGTAAGTAAATAATAATATCATTGTTTTATGTATTTTTATATATAAAATCCATCTAGCATAGTCTTAAGTGGATACTCGATTGCTGTCTTGACGAAATACCCATATAATCCATATTATTTCTATTTTTATCGAATTTTAACCCCCTAGTCCCCTGCGTAAGTAAATAAAAATATCATAGTTTTATGTATTTTAATATATAAAATCCATCTAGCATAGTCTCAAGTGGATACTCGATTGCTGTCTTGACGAAATGCCCATATAATCCATATTTTTTCTATTTTTATCGAATTTTAACCCCCTAGTCCCCTGCGTAAGTAAATAATAATATTATTGTTTTATGTATTTTTATATATAAAATCCATCTAGCATAGTCTTAAGTGGATACTCGATTGCTGTCTTGACGAAATACCCATATAATCCATATTATTTCTATTTTTATCGAATTTTAACCCCCTAGTCCCCTGCGTAAGTAAATAAAAATATCATAGTTTTATGTATTTTAATATATAAAATCCATCTAGCATAGTCTCAAGTGGATACTCGATTGCTGTCTTGACGAAATGCCCATATAATCCATATTTTTTCTATTTTTATCGAATTTTAACCCCCTAGTCCCCTGCGTAAGTAAATAATAATATCATTGTTTTATGTATTTTTATATATAAAATCCATCTAGCATAGTCTCAAGTGGATACTCGATTGCTGTCTTGACGAAATGCCCATATAATCCATATTTTTTCTATTTTTATCGAATTTTAACCCCCTAGTCCCCTGCGTAAGTAAATAAAAATATTATAGTTTTATGTATTTTAATATATAAAATCCATCTAGCATAGTCTCAAGTGGATACTCGATTGCTGTCTTGACGAAATGCCGATATAATCCATATTATTTCTATTTTTTTCGAATTTCAACCCCCTAGTCCCCTGCGTAAGTAAATAATAATATCATAATTTCATGTCTTTTAATATATAGAATACATCTAGCATAGTCTCAAGTGGATTGTTGCCTTGTCAAAATGTAAATGGCTAAATATAATCAATATATTTACGAGTATTATGATCGGTTTTTTTTTTCATTTGTTGATAAAATAAAATATCTTTTTTTACATTTAATGATTTTACTAATACGTCTTGTATTGGTTTATAGATTTTAGCTGTTCTTATTGTACCTTTTATAATTATGGATAGTTACCCTATTTGACGAACGCCTGCGGATATTCGGGTGAATTCGCCATTTTACCTGCTAGAAAATATCTGCCAAGTTCACACAGGTGTTCACATAAGGGTTTTTTGGTTGTTTCTACTACATTTTAGTTTCTATTTACCCTTCAACACCATGCTTATGCAAAAATGTTCTACATCTACTACAGTTCTTTTCAAATTGAGAAAAAGAGCAATACCTCACCTAAAACTGAATAAACCGATTAATTAATAAAATTGTAAGAGATGTAAAGATCTAGCTCTTTTAAATCTTTCATTCAAAAAAAATCTTTTTAAATTGGGAAAACCAATTTAGAAAGCTGAGATCATAACTAGCCGTGCTTTTTTTGACAATATAAAAATAACAAATAGTTTCTCTAAAATTGAGAAATATAAAACTCTTTTAGTTGGGCTCGGTTGCTCCTCTGAAAATGTTAGGAACGAAAATTTTGCTGTTCTAACACTACTTCTTAATAATCTATAAATTGGGAAGATATTTTAAATAGCTTTTCTAAAAAGTGATAATACGGATAACAGCTCTTCTAAAAGTGGAGAGTACTTTTAGCTCATATAAAAATAGTAAGGGTGGACTAACAATAAACGTGGGATACTTACACTTGCGAGAATTCTTTTTATATTAAAAGTGGCAATAGCTCATTCGAAAATATTTAAACTGAGGAACTAAGAACAATAGCTCTTCTAAAAGACAAAGAAAAATAAATTCCAGATAAACTGGAGAAACTGGACAGTTCTTCGTAAAAGTAATAGTATGGACAGTAACTTTTCTAAGAGTAGTGAGTCATAGTAGAAATAGGAATAAAAGGTAGCTTTACTAAAGTTTTCATGACTAGTGGAAACATTAGCTCTTCTTAAAAGTAATAGTATGGACAGTAGCTCTTCTAAGAGTAGTGAGTCTTAGGAATAAAAATGTAGCGCTAAAGTTTTCATGACAAGTGGAAACATTAGCTCTTCTTAAAAGTTATAGTATGGACAATAGCTCTTCTAAGAGTAGTGAGTTATAGTAGAAATAGGAATAAAAGGTAGCTTTACTAAAGTTTTCATGACAAGTGGAAACATTAGCTCTTCTTAAAAGTAATAGTATGGACAGTAGCTCTTCTAAGAGTAGTGAGTCTTAGGAATAAAAAGGTAGCTCTATTAAAGTTTTCATGACAAGTGGAAACATTAGCTCTTCTTAAAAGTTATAGTATGGACAATAGCTCTTCTAAGAGTAGTGAGTCATAGTAGAAATAGGAATCAAAAGGTAGCTTTACTAAAGTTTTCAAGACAATTGAAAACATTAGCTCTTGTTGAATGTAATAATTTAGATAGTAGCTCCTCTAAAAGTTAATAATAGATTTTTAAAGTGCCAAAAATATTAACAATAGGCATCGAACATTAATAAATCTAGACAGTAGCTCTTTTAAATATAAAAAATTTTGCAGTAGCTCTGCTACAAATAGTAAGAATGGACTGATAATAAACATGGGATACTAACACTTGCAGGAATTCTTTTTATATTAAAAGAGGCAATAGTTCATCAAAAAATGGTTGTTGAAATGGGGAATTAAAAATAATAGCTCTTCTAAATGCAAATTTAACTTTCATTAAAATGGGGAGCACTAACAAAATTTTTTTTATAAACTGGAGAAAGAACACTAACATTTGAAAAAACTGAGATTATAGCTCTTCTAAAAGTAGTAGAAAAATAGAAATAAATAGGTACCTCTACTGAAGTTTTCATGACAAGTGGAAGCAGTAGCTCTTCTTAATTGTAATAATTTATATAGTAGCTTCTCTAAAAGTATAAAATAAGCTCTTTTGTAGCTCGTTTAAAAGCTCGTCTTAAAATATTCAATTAAACAGAAAGAGGACAAGTGGACAGTACCTATTCTTAAATGTAATAATTTGTACAGGAACTCCTCTAAAAGTAAATAACAGGTTTTTAAAGTACAAAAATACTAACAGTAGCTCTTTTAAATATAAATATATATTACAGAAGCTCGTCTAGATGTAAGTAATAAGGATGGACTGATGAGACGCTTAAACTTGCAAGAATACTTTTTATGTTAAAAGTGACATTAATTCAACCAATAATGATTGGACCGAAGAATTAAAAACAGTAGCTCTTCTAAAACTGAAAGAAATATAGATTTAGTTTTCATTACAATGGAAAACACTAACAAAAGAAACAAAACTAACTTTTTAAAAATCTAAGGTTTAAATCAGTAAAATTAGTAGTTTATAGCTCTTTTAAAAGCTCGTGAAATGTTCAGTATAATTAAAGATGAAAAGAAATAAAAGGTAGCTCGATAAAGTTTTCATGACAAGTGCTCGTCTTATATGTTATTATTTATATAGTAGCTCCTTTATAAGTAAAAAATATGTGCAAAAATAACCCACAGTAGCTCCACTAAAATTGAGGAGCATATACCTACAACAGATGATTTAAAAGTAGATGAGATTGGTTAGGCTAAACAAAGACTAGCAGTAGCTCCTCTTAAAATAAAAAAAGCAGATTTGACATTATTTTTTTATTGACACTTATTATTTTCTTGCTTTAAATTTGATAATAAAACGGTAAATATTCGACAAAGATAATAGTGGTTGATTACAGTACGTCCCTGGTAGATATAAACTTCTTTTATATTTATGGCGTAATGAATTAGCAAACGCAAGAAGGCAAACACCTCGAAAACACTCTTAATCTATGTATATCCGGAAAACTAGGACAATTCAATATTGTTGCCGTTACCAGTTTAGTTTTTATTCATCAAGGAATGAAACGACTAATAACGCGATAACTCTTGTATGCATGTAAAAAGCACGTACAGAATCAACGATACGTTTTTTTTTGTGGAATTAGATTCGTAAATATGAATATTATTATCGCCTATCAAAAACAAAAAAAGAGTTTCTTCAACCACTACGTAAAACACGCTTTTCTGAATAGTTTTACGTTTGATGTTTTTTTACACCTTTTATAATGGAATATTTCGTCCATTAAAAAATACAGTGTACCCTAATTTTTTAAAAGGGAAGTATGGGCTTGTGATATTTGGTTTGAAAGGTCTTTTCATTCTCTATCCAAAATTATTATCTCTATCCAAAATTATTATTATAACTTGATAATTTTTTACACCTTAATGGAATATTTCGTCCATTAAAAAATACAGTGTACAACCCCTAATTTTTTAAAAGGGGAGTATGGGCTTGTGATATTTGGTTTGAAAGGTCTTTTCATTCTCTGTCCAAAATTATTATTGCTTTTAAATGTACGAGGTCTGGCTATTAAATAACGAGACTGCTTATGAAAAAGAGTTTTATTTTAAAAATTATTCTACAATCGAATGCTCCCCTTCAATATACTCCCCTTCCCTCGCCGCACACCGTTCCATTCGTTTTTTTCCATTGGTCAAAGCAATGCTGGAAGTCTTTTTTTGTAAGAGCATTTAGGAGCTCCACCGATTTTGGCTTCACCTCTTCCATCGACTCGAACTGGGTTCCTTTTAAGGCAGATTTGATCTTCGAAGGCAGGAAAAAGTCACAGGGTGCTAAATCAGGCGAGTACGGCGCGTGTTCGAGCACTGGAATGCCTTTAGCGGCTAAATAACGCTTCACAGACAGCACGTTATGGGCAGGTGCGTTGTCCTGGCGCAAGATCCACGATTTGTTTTTCCACAACCACAGCCGTTTCTGACGAACTCGCTCTCGCAGCGTTGCCAAAACTTTCAAGTAGTAAGTTTGGTTTACAATTTGACCCTCTGGAACCTATTCAGTCATCACGATGCCGTTGATGTCGAAAAAAACGATTAGCATGATTTCGACATCCTTGCTTTTTTTTCTCGACGATGCAGGAGTTTTCCAGTGCATGGATTGCCGCTTAGTTTCAACATCGTATTGGAATATCCAGGTTTCATCGCAAGTGATGATGTTTTCCATCAATTCAGGCTCTTCATCTAACCTCTGAAGAAAATCTGAGCAGATCTGTTGACGGGCGAGCTTTTGGTCTTTCTTGGTCTTTTTGGACTTTCTTCATGTTCAATTCGTCATGTAAAATTTTTCTGACAATTTCATTATCGGCGTTTACAGTCTCAGCAATCATCCGAATGCTCATACGCCGATTTACGCGCACAATTTCATTTATTTTGGTCACTGTTTGCAGAGTTGAAACAACACTTCGGTGCTTTCTCGACCTTCAGAAAACCTTTTATACCATTCGAAAACACGCACACGAGATAGAGAATTCTCACCATAGGCCTCTTTCAACAACTTAGCACTCAGTCGGAGTTTTTTTAATTTAACGAGAAATTTCACATTGATCCGTTGCTTGTGTTTTTCGTCACACATTGTTATCGGCACCAGAAAAAAACACATTCGTTTCTAACCTCTACAGAAAAATACTACTACACCGACAAAAACGTTTTCGTACTGGAATAGTAGACACTTCCAGCTATCTAACGCTGCATTCGTTTCCTACCCTACCCCTCTAGGACACCTTCTGCGCGCGCAGTCTTGTTATTTAATAGCCAGACCTCGTATTGCAAAAATTAACATAACACATTAACATAGCTGTTCCACAATATATTTGAAATAAATAGTTTATCCATCTCAAATGTGGTTGAATCCAATAGAGAACATTCAATAAAACAAGTCAAACCACAGACTTTTATTGCAGTAATATAATTATTGCAATTAGTTTCGGTCTGAACCAGACCATCTTCAGGCTGCAAACAACAAAATAAATTGGTACACAAGAAAGAATGGTTGAAAAGAATACAGTTAACACTGAGAAAAAATATAATATCACAAAGATGAAAAACTTAAACACATGAAATATTTGCAGAAACCAGATCCTAAGAAGGGTCTTCTGTCTAGAAACCATGGAGTTCTCATAATTATGGATGTTGCAAGCCAGACTGGCAAATCATAAATTAGTTAGTTCATCTATCTCAAATATGGTTCAATCCAAAAAATCAATAAAACTGTACATCATTTTCAACCATTCTTTCTTGTATACCAATTTATTTTGTTTGATGATGGTCTGATTCACACCGAAACTAGTTGCAATAATATAATAAACGTAATATACTTCTGAAATAGCATCGTTACTGATTAGTCAATCTAGCCAACTTAAAAATTGGGACCAGTTTGTAGTGGCCGGTTTTTTTTGGCGGGAAGTGTATTTCGATGACGCACTATAGTCGGTTTTTCTTTCTGCTTGTCCACGATCGTTAATTGAGTATAAAAGGTTATTGATATTTGATATTATTATATCACTATGTGTGTTTCTTTTTATGTCTGCAATGTCGTCTGTCGATAAAACAATAATTTTTATACAGAAATTATTTCATCAAGAGGTCTATATACAGGGTGAATGATTAGGAATGAATGTTAACGACATATTACGATGTAGGCAATTTTGAGGTACACATTACAACAGTAATTATGAGCCAAGGTAGAAAAGTGAGTTATTATTGTCGAGATTTATGGATCCGATATTTAGCTGACAAATTTGTAAAATATGCACAACTGGAGTTTGCAGCTTGACGTGAATTAAATCTGTAGCTCTAATGCTGGGGCTACATTAGCGGCGAATATTCGCGTTAATGAGATAAATGTGCCCAGGTTTTATATAAATCAACCTTTCTACATTAATTCAAGGGTTGCCTTTTATATTTCGGGATTTGGAAACCCTAGTGATGAGCGAACTGGTCTTGGTCTTGGTCTTGCATTTTCTGCAAGACCAAGACCAACTTCAGGCTGCAAGATCGAGACCAAGACCGAGCAGTGCAAGACCAAGACTTAGCATTGCAAGATATATGCAAGACCAAGACCAAGCCTGCAAGAATCTTGCGGTCTTGCGTCTTTTAAACATATAAAATATGAAAACTTAAGTTGTTGTTAAAATATATCTTTCTAAAATATTGACATAAGCTCTATTATTGGTAATGTATTCTACCTATTGTTTTTATTCATCAACACCAAACATAGTTTTAGTTTATTTCAAATCCCAGCTAATAGGCCTGCAAAGACTAATTTTTTATAGAGAGGCGCAAAATTCAGTGATTTTAATATTCATATATATTTCCAAACTCATAAATAAAATTATTAAATGTTAGATTTTTACGTCTGATTCTATATATTATTATCATTGACACATTATCAAACTATATTCTAAAAAAATTGTCAAAATGAATAAAAAAATAAAAAAAAAAATTCTACAAGCATGCGCAAAACAACATTTTAATTCAGACAATATATCTTTCCCGCACTGAGTGCGGGTAAGATTTTTTCCGGCACTTTTTTTTATTAATTAGAGATGTTTTCCGATAGTAAAAAAAATAAGATTATTTTACATGAAAATAGGGATTTTTAAAATGTTTGTTTTTAAAAAAATCATAATTTATTAAATCACCCCTGTAAACCTTACTCAAAGCAACAACAAACTCACATGTTTAAGTAGGGTTGCAATAGCTACAGTCGTGTATTTATTGACACTATGAAAGATTTAATTGTCACAATCGCATCTTTTCAAGTATCTAAATAATTTTCGAGGTGATTTTGCTTTTAAAAAAATATTGATCCTAACTCTTGCGAAAATTAACTTTTCCGCACTAGTCAGGATAATAACTATTTCATACTTGACTTATCACTACAAGGTAATATAAAGAAAGCAAAATTTTTATAGTGAAAAATACTATCCCTTTCATTTAATCTTTCTTTACTTGTAATGATTTTAAATTTTTGTAAAAATGGACCCCAGTACCTAAATCTTTAAAAAAGTGCAAGACTTGCAAGTCTTGGTGCAAGACCAAGACCAAAAGACCTTGTATGCAAGACCAAGACCAAGACCTTGTGTGCAAGACCAAGACCAAGACCAAGACTAACCCGGTCTTGGTCTTGGTCTTGCATTTGCTCATCACTAGAAAACCCTGGTGTTGTAATCTGGCAACTGACAGCTGTATCGTAAAGTTGAGGTTATACGTAGCACTATGCTGTGCGCGAACTGATATTGCAAGATCGTAATGTGACCTATAGTTAGATTGAGACAACCTTAGGCATTAGTGGGACCACTAATGACGGTCAAAAGAAATTTGTTCGCGTTGGATCCCACGCAATTCGTCAATCGCTCAAAAAAAGACTCGTGTCGATTGGTCGAAGGATCGCGGTGCTTCGAAACACGTCTATTACCTCGTTAGAGGTGATGAATCGTGGATTTACGCGTATCAGCCCGATCGACTGTATGGGTGTTTCAAGATGAGCCCAATCCAACAAAAGTTGTTCGCACACAAAGCACTTCCAAGCAAATGGTCGCATATTTTTTCGGAAAAACTGGACATATCGCAACTGTACCACTAGAACAAAGCAGAACAGTCAATTCTGAGTGCTACACAACCATTTGTTTGCCAGTTATCTTCCAAGAAATCAGGAAAACCAACCGCCGAAGACGGATCACTCTTCACCACGACAATGCGAGCTCCCACATATCGGCTCAAACAACTGCATTTTTGAGCACCCAAAACATCGATTTGATGAGTCATCCGCCGTATAATCCTGACTTGACACCGAATGACTTCTTTTTTTTCCTTTACGTAAAAAACAAACCGAGAGGTCAACGTTTTTCGACACTTGAAGAAGCGGTTGCTGCATTCAGAATGCATTTTTTGGAGATACCTCAATCAGAGTAGCAAAAGTGCTTCGACAATTGGTTCAAACGCATGCAAAAGCGTATAGATCTTCATGGGGAATATTTTGAAAACAATAAATTGATTTTCGATTATTAATATAAATAAGGCAACCCTCGTGTATGTTGTATTGTTAAATATTTAATCACTCTAATGACAGTGATTAAATAATGTAATTTACTATTTAATCAATGATTCAAAATTAACAAGGAATAGTGCATACGGCTATTTATCTAAATCCATACGTCACATAAGGAACCGTTATCTAATCAATACACAGTCAATAATTAGTGTAAAATAAATTAACCTCTCCCTGTATCCTGTTTAAATCTTTATACCTCTTGGAAAGGATGTGACACTACTACGATTATCAATATGTAAATCTTGCCAAAACTCCAGTAAAATGCAGTTTCACTAAACAGTAGTTTTAAGACTTGCCCAAGTATGGAAGTAGTTAGACATAACAATATTAAAGCCTAGATGTTATTAGACCTAAGGGATTATCCTGGATGTATTTTTTACAAAAATGGCCTACAACCATGAAATCGATCCCGTAGAAGACGAAAATAATGTCAAAACTTTGAAAAATCTTAATAGTTCCATTAAAAATTAAATTATTTTGGGTGTCACTGTATCACTTCACCGCAGATACTTTTTTATTTAGATTTAAGAGTGTTCTACACATCCCATTAAAAAACGAATTGCACGAGTCGACTCAGCGTCTTGAAAAACCCCATTTTTCATATTTTCAAGCAATTTTCAAGACCAAAAGTGTTTTCCCCCAAAAAATAGCTAAGCCTTGAAATTTTTCTCAAAATCAAAAATTTTATTTCTTACAAAAATGGCCTACAACCATGAATTCGACCACGTAGAAGACGAAATTAACGTCAAAACTTCAAAAATCCCAATAGTTCCATTATAAATTCACTTCTTTTGGGTGCCACTGTATCACTGTATAATTTTTTATATCTTTAACAGTGTCCTACATATCCCATTAAACACGAGTCGAATAAGCATCTTGAAAAACCCCATTTTTCATATTTTCAAGCATGAATTTGAGTGAAAAGTCTACCCGAAGAATCTTCAAGACGATATAAAATACAGATTGGGCAACACTTGACAAGACAAAACAAGAAATCAAGAGTTGTTTATTGTGCTTCAGTCTTGGCAATGGTTTATGAACAACCCCTATTTTTTTCTAATGTGTGGTTTACAGACGAATGTCACATCCATCTGAATGGATTTATCATTCGACAGACAGTGTCAGGTAATGGATTATTGGGCCCTTACTTCGTGGAAGATGAGCTAAATCAAGTGCGATGTAGAGAAAAAATTTTGACACCATCTTTTATTATTGATCTCAGACAATTCTGTCGTGCCAGAAACATACAGTTGAATACCCAATGGTTCCAACAGGATGGGGCTACTTGTCATACCACGACAGAATCCTTAGATCTGATTCAAGAAAATTTTGAAGACCTTGTAATTTCCCGTAATACGAATTTTCTTTTTCACCTGATCTAACAACTCTGGATGCTTACGTATGGGGTGTGCTGAAATAAGCCATTTTTACAGAAAACCCACCGGCAACTACTATTGATAAATTCCATGAAAAAATGTTGACCTTTTTCAGAAGAATGCAGCAGCCTATTTTTAATAACATTCTAAGCAATCTTGTTGAGCGTCATGAGTACTGCTTGGAACACAAGCACTTTGAACACATTTTGTAAAGAAGCAAAACTTAAAATTCGCATTATAGTCGCGTCAACGCCTGCGGAAATAGGCCTACTGTCCGGAAAGTGGTGCAAATGGACGAATTGGGACGCGGTTTTCTGCATTCTCTTCCAAAAACGATTATCACAAAATGTGGTGCGGTAGATTTTCCCTCCCACCGAAAGTTGCATTCCTGCAGCGCAAAGTGCACGTAAAGAATTTCAAACTTGATAAAGAAGTGTCAGAACTGGCCCGTACCGGGTACTCGGGAGGTTTTCGAGGCCGCTGATTACGAATATAATGTTCAAATGGACCTCCGAAGACCTGGTGCACCGGAACCACACTCTAAACGCCATCTCCGGGGGTTTTCCTGACACAATCAAAGAAAGTCAACCAAAAATCATTTAGGGGGAGTTTTTAGCCTGCTGAATCCAAATCTGGCATCGGCGAACACCCCACTGGTACCTGTTGCACCGAAACCCGGGCTAGAACCTAATCTCCGAGAGTTTTCTTGAGAAGAGTGCCAAAAACCACCCGAAAATCATAAGAGGGCAGTTGTGTGGGGCGGTGGTTCTGAATTTCACGTCGGAAACAACCCCCCGAACACCTGGTGCACCAGAACCTGACCCTAAACGTCATCTCCGGGGGTTTTCCTGACACAATCAAAGAAGGTCAACCAAGGTCAAATTATGAGACGGTTTGTGGTGGGTTTGTTGGGGTCGTATCTGTCCAACTCTCGGAGATGACGTTCAAGCCCAGGTTTCGGTACACCAGGTGCCAGTGGGGTGTTCGCCGATGCCAGATTTAGAGTCAGCAGGCCAAAAAAAATACTCCTAAAATTATTTTTGGTTCTTCTTTGATTGTGTCTGGAAAACCCCCGCAGATGACGTTTAGGGTCAGGTTCTAGTGCACCAGGTGTTCGAAAGTCCATTTGAACATTATATTCGTGATTAACGGCCTCGAAAACCCCCTAGTACCCGATCCTCCTATTTCCCTGACACTTCTTTATCAAGTTTGAAATTCTTTGCGTGCAACTTTCGGTGGGAGGGAAAATCTACCCCACCACATTTTGTGATGTTGACGCGACTATTATTTGAAATGTTGTTATTTAATTTTTCATGTTTAATAAAAGCTTTGATTTTTCAGTGTCGTTTGTTTTGGTGCATACTGTATAAATAAGGACTTAATATACTGGAGATTATAAACTTATTTTATTTTGATAAAAATGGCATTTACTTGAGGAACGTAACAATATTCATTGAAAATAAACGAGAAACATCGGACTTAACTTCAATAAAAATTCAATTGTAGTTATTTTTTTCTTTCTTTTTCGATAAGAAAAAAAATACAAGAAATGCATACCTACCTATCTCAAAAATAAAAACAGATAATATTGAACCTTCAAATAAAACAAAAGAAATAACCCCCACTTAGAATTTTTAATTGCTTGTGCTTTAGATAAAATTTTCTACTTGACAAAAATAATATAAAAAAATCGCCAAGGATCGTTCAGTAATAAATTTCCAAGTACTCCTAGGTATTTCTTATCTTATCATTAGTTCAATACTTATACAAGAAGTGTGCTAATTTTGTCATAGATTAAAACGGTGTATGAAATCATGTTTTTCGTGTTAAGTCATCGTTGAAAATATAGACCGGGAGCGGAGACTGATAGAAAACGTTATTCCCCCTATCGAATTCCCGATGTGGCACCTCTAAAGGGTAGATTTAATTTAGGGGGTGGATTTCCAAACGTGCACCTGAAATCCACCTGATATTCTCCCAGTTTTTCCTCAGCATAAGGGGTGAGCCTTAGCAGAAGAATGTTTGATAGAACTTCGTACCCGGCAGATGCCTTTATAATTAGAGTATTTGGTTATGTCGCCCGTCATATACAGGGTGATTCGCATAAGAACCGACATAGAGGAAGGACATGTTGAGGAACTCAAAATAGGGCGATTTAACGCAACTTACCTCTATGCCAAGTTGCTTCCCTGAGAAGTTATAAGCTTTAAAAGAGAAGTTTTAAATTTAGAAAAAAATCAATATCTCCCTTATACTTAAATTTAGAAGAACCAAATCTGGCGCATAAGAGCTCGTAATATCGCTCCAGACAACCTTGATTATTTATGCCCATTATAAATAATAATTATTATAATAATTTGCTTTTAATTCTGTCAAAATTTCGAGATATTTCTCACCTAAAGACACTATTAATAATTATTAAAATTCTTTATTACTTTATATCTTACCACTTAAATTTTCATCATAAAATTGAAGTGCAATAATTTGATTATTTTTTATTGTACAAAAAACGTTAAATTGCCACCTATCTTGAAACCTTACATTTCTAACAAAATAAGGATTTTGATCATTCCAATAATGTGAATTTTTTCGGTTTACCATCCCATTTTTTGTAAATTTTGCTTCATCGCACCATATTATATTTTTTTAAAACTTTTCATCTTCTTGTGTTTTTATTAGCATAAATTCTGCAAATTCTAATCTTTTAATATAATTTCTTTCATTAATGTTGTGTTGTAAACAAATGGAATATGGGTGGAATTTGTGTTTTTTAAATATTTGGTGAATAGAACTTTTTGAAATTCCCAATTCTCTTTCGGCGTCTCTAACTGATGCCTGGGGGTATGCATTAAAATATCCAAGAACATTAACTTCGTTGTCATTGTTATTTGTTATGGATTTTCTTTTGTTATGTTTAGATTTAAATAAACCAAAATTTTGTAAATTGTTTATAATTTTATGTACTGTTCTTACCGAGGTTCTTACGGTTGGACGCGGTTTCTCGGGAAATCTTCTTGCAAATTCAGTGCAAGTTCTCTTTGCAAATTTTCCACATTCACCGTGTATTAATAACAATGAAACATAATCTTCATTATTTAATTCTATTCTTGCCATAATTTTATTATTTTTTAATGTAACAAAACAATGTTATCGTATGACAACCGAAAAAGTAACAATAATGACAACCAAATTATAACGCAGAAATTCCAAAGCACTCTACTCAAAAATCAAAAACTGAAAAGATGATACAGGGAAGTAAAAAAAATATTTTTTGAATTTGGTAACTATTTTGTTAATTCTTTAAATTAAAAGTTTTCTTTTGAAATGTTTCATTTTCTCTATTTCCTTTTCAAAACAAAATTGATTTTAATCGAAGACTAAACAACAATAATGAAACAAAGCCAAATAAAGTTGTATTGCAACCGAAAATCGTAAAGTATCTAATATCTCAAAAACTATTAGGAATTGATATAGGGAAGTAAATATGAACTTACCTTATTTTTTTATAAGGAATTAAATTAAAATAAAAAAAATATGGGTTGCTATTTGAAATAAGGAAGATACCTTTGTTATAATATTTTTTTAAATACACTTTATTTACTTACAAAACTGAAGATCTTCAATGCAAAATAATACATTTACTTTTTAATTTAAATAATTTAGGTATTGAAATAATCATCATTTTATTAAGCGTGATTTCTGTCAAAATTTTCGAAAAACATTAAATTTCTCCTAAACGGTTAATTTTAGATACAAAGTACCTTACATAAACTAACACTTAAATTTAACGAACTAACCAAAAATAAGAAAATAAACAGGGTGTTGCATTTAAAATAGTGAAGTTGGTGTCGGTTTCCGGTATAACCGGAAGTGCGATCAAATTGAAAATATTTTAGTTAAACTCAGAAGTATTAAAAACCCCTTTATACCAAATTTCATTAATCTCGCGTTTTTCCTTCCCCATAAACTTCTAGGTGGCACTCGTCGTAGGACACCCGGTATATTCCTTATCAAAGACGAACATTATTTATAAAATATACTCTTGCACCAACTTATTTACAGCTTCAAAAATCTAATCCATTCTGTTGTTCCACTCTGTATTAGCTGTTGTCTTTATAAAACATCCTTTTATGTAATCTCTTCAACATCGGTTACTTCTTTTGTAATTTGGGTTTTTTTTCTAGTTGTCACAGAAAAGTTGTTCGAAAATAATATATGTATAAGTATTCACTTATTTGTTTCTTGTGTGCTTGGTTCTATAATCTTGTAACGGATATGTGGTCAGACAAAGGTTTCCTTAATCCACTTCCTGTAAGTTACGTTAAAACGTACCATAAGAATTCTTTGGTTGATTAAATGGTCTAGATTATAATACATTGTCGTTCACGACAACAACATTGTGCCTATTTCAATTTTTATTGATAATATTATTTTCGTGGTATATATAGAGTATCCTTCACTGTTATTTCACATTAAGAGGGTTTTTTTATATGAGAATTTTTCAATTTTCCAAAAAAAAACTATCTGCGACAAAAAAAAAAGTACAATTCAGTCATTGATGTATGTTATTTTGTATACAGGGTGTTTTAACTTTAGCACCCTGTAACTTTTTTTGTGTGCACTTATTGTATATAGGTAAGTGGGGTTCAATCAACAAATTTTTGACCCCAGAATCTGTGGTATAATTTATGACCATTCTTTTCCTGATCTAATCAATTGATTATTAATGCCAAAAGTATATCTTATCAAATTGATATTAAATTATTTTCGAAATTTAGGCTCAACAAAAACAGCCGACTATTTATCAACGTCTTGGTATAATACCTTTAATTATTTGTCTTCTATTCAATTTAGTAATTATTGCAGCCCAAAACTTATGGTTGGACCACCTGCAGCTTTAGATTTCTTCACATATCTTTCATTTATAATGTTTTAACTCGTGCAATGATATTGCATCCTCCTTGGTATGATATTCTAATTATTTTGGCCTGGAACACTGCTGTACTATGTTAACTGGTATTTGCTGCCCTCGTTTGACTCAGATAGCAAATGCAGCCGCGTGCTAATGCTCCCTTTCATCACTTGTGACACAATATACTATAACGTAACATCTGTCTTCATAATAAAAAGTAAATAATTTGCAAAATATGATTATAGTTCCCAACGAGACAGCCCAAAAACTAGGTGCCATTTTATTACTCTAGAGACCGTGTAAAAATTATGGGGAACGACGTAACTAAGACTTTTGGACCACTGCCGTCAATTTCTGGTGGCCCGATTTTCTGCCATAATTAAATAAACATTGCATCTGGAAACGTCATTTTTTATAAAATTATTACTGACGGCATACTGTTTATATTAACAGTAGTAGTTAAAAATTAAATTTAAACTTATTGCCGTCAAAAAAAAATGGCACCGGAAGTCAGTAAAAATTTTGAAAATTTGAAAGTTGAGTATCCATTTTAGTATCAAATCATTATTGACGGCAATAGCATAATTTATTATTATACTTTTTGATGTTATTTCGTGTTTTATTAATGCCGTCAAAATTTACTGGCACCGGGGTTGAAAAAAGGGGGTGGTAACCCCTTACGTTGAATAGGGTTTTAGTATTATTTCATTACAAAAATTTTTTTAATATTATTATATTGTATTCTCAAGTAGTTCAGATTTTTAAATTCACATAGATTCCTAAATAAAACCTACCAACTGTTTTAATAACATTCATTGTTACATTGCAATACATAAACAAATAGAAATTGCTATGGGAATAAAGGTAAAAATAATTCTAATTAATATTGACTCTTAATTTCAATTTGAATAAATCTTTTGCATTCTTAACCATAATTTTGTGATTGTTTTTATTTAATTCATATTTATTAGTTACAATTCTTTCAGCCCAATTATCTGATGAAAAACCGCATAAAGTAACACTTATTTTTAATCTATTATATCGTTTATACGTACAAAACATTTAAAGGCATATTTTAAAAAGCATTTTGCTCTTTTAAACAAACACATTGCCCGATAAAACAAAACATTATAGGCCAGGAGCCGAGAGAGTTTTTGCATGTATCATAGACGTGAATAAAAAAGATCCAAAGCTACACTCGTCACAACCTCTGGCTCAGGCTCGAATAACATTTCTCATTCTCTGTGGAAGGCTTTTTATCAGGTCACTTATGTAAACCAAATCCAAATTTCCCATTCTTCTATTAAAACATTTTCCAGCTCATCAAGGTTGTCTGGAGCGATATTACGAGCTCTTATGCCAGGTAGTCCCAAACATGTTTAATTGGCTTTAGGTCTCGAAAAACTGCTGGCCAATCTAAAACTTGGATACCAACCTCTTGAAGGTATTCCATTGTTATTTTGGCAATGTACGGGCGAGCGTTATCGTGCCTATGGCCCAATTTTCATCAAAATTTCAATTTTCTTTGACTTTTTGAAATAGTTTGTTTACAGTTGAAAATTTAACTTTACAGTTGAAAAAAAAGATTTTTCCAGAAAAATCAAATTTCTCGGAAAATTTTTATATTACAAGGTTGAGAAAATTCGAGGTTAATTTGGACATAAAAGTTTCATCAAGATTGACGGATCCGTTGGAAAATTAAAAAATTAAAAAGTAAAAATTATTAAAGTATTAAAATTTTTTCATTTTCCTCGAAAAATTGAGGTTATGTGAGAAAATTACCAAGAGAAAAGTTTTAGATTTTTACATGATCTACAACTTTTCTATTGGACACTTTTCATTTTGACGTCAATTTTAGCCGCAAACAGCAATATTTCAGTTTTTTATCCCTTTTTCACCCCTAAAAAGTTTATGATCATAATTGAAATAGTTAATGTATTTTTTTTCATGTGTTATAAGCCCCTTTACCACCTACAACTGTTACATTCCAGGTCTCAGAATTTCCGTCTAAAAGTACAGCTCGCCTGGACTATATCGGATCCAAAAAGTGAAAATCTTGATTCATCCGTAAAAAGAATATTAGCCCAATCGTTAATATCCCAATTAACATGTTCTCTTGCGAACCATAGACGTGTTACACGGTGTGCTCTGGTTAACAATGGAGCAGTAACAGGAATTCTGGGTCTGATTCCAAAATTCCTTAAAATGTTTCAAACCGCATTGACAGATATTCTAACATTACGGACTCCAGAGAGAACATTTTGCAGTTGCCTGGCTGTAACTTGATGAGTTCGCAAAGTCTGAATTCTTAAATAACGGTCATCTGCAGGATTAATACACCTGAGACGTCCTGGAACTGGTCTTCTATTATATCTTCCAGCTTCTCTAAACCTTTTTAAGATTCTAGAAACGCTGAATTGGTTGATTCCCATGACTTCAGCAACATATTGCTGAGATCGTTCATCTTCAACTAAAAGCACGATTTGAGCTCCTTGTTCTGGGGTTAAATTACTCATTTTTACCCAAAATGTGCCTAGACTCTTCCAAATGAAAAATTAAACAAACCTACTGCATACAAGAAATTTTAAAATGTAAATAATACAAATAGGATTTATCAAAATTTATTCATTTTTTGTTTTTCAACAAAAAGGCGATTTAAACTGTGAATATTTTGGGCGTTTATACATCTAAAGGATACCATACACTCATATTAAAATATACTGAAAAATGTGATATTTTATTTTACAACATAATTCAATTTTTAAAATTATGTGATACTTTTTGGGAAGAGTTTATTTGCAGGACACTTGAACCAAAATAACATCAACTGTCCTGTGACACCCTGTATGGCTCAGAAAGAAAATCCTTACGCCTTATAATTCACCAAGATTTACCCGTGATTCCCCCCAAATTTCACCCTAAATCCGCCACTGACCTTAATCTACTATACTTCATTTAAAAACTAGGAGGAGTAATTTCAAAAGTCTGGTTTACACCACTAAAATTTACCAGATTAGTTACTAAGGAGCCTTGATTAACTTGACGCGGAAACTAGCCAATCACCGGTAACCCTTATGTACCGAAATAGTTATTTACGTTACAAGTCCGGGAAGTGATTTATTACGGTTAGGTTAGGTTAGGTTAGGTTAGGTTAGGTTAGGTTAGGTTAGGTTAGGTTAGGTTAGGTTAGGTTAGGTTAGGTTAGGTTGGGGTCCAAATGGCTGGTATCCCGGGGTCTCAGAGGCGGTGTAAACTGCCAGTGTCTGCATCGCTTTTAAAACTCTGGGAAACGCCCCAGTTGTCTTGGAAAGACTCGTGTGTTCCTTATGGAGACTCATGTGGTCTTGGAAAAGGTCCATGTAGTCCTGGGGGGGGACTCGCGTAGTCTTGAAAAGACTCACCGGCAAATCCTACCTCCACTTCCTCGTAGTGGACCCTGGTAATGTGGGGCGTAGAAATACGACTCGCAGCCAACGGAGGAGGGTGAAAGGCGGGTCTCCGGCGCCTTTAAATAGCGGGAGCACACTGGCTAAGGGAAGGAAAACCCTAACAGAAAACCGGTAAGCCAAGGTGTAAGCAACCGTGCCGAGGGCTGCGTGGCTACACCGACGTGGTCGCAAACGGTGCCTCCGGGAAACCGGGCGACCTTCCGGAGTAAGAAGCCTTACCACCGCAAGCGGGGCTCTACGGTGGTGGACCATTAGATCCCTAGCTACTCGTGGGATTAAGTTGATGGATGATACAAATATAAATGAAGAACCTGCGGCATCGGTGGGGGACCAGGCTGATACCGCAACTACTACTGGTACCAAAGAAGACATAAAACACTTGTTTAAGAACATACTACAAACCTCACAAAGAAGACACTCATCTAATGACATCTATGGCAAAAGAAAAATAAGTGATAGGACATTCGAAGGCATTATTTTAACAGACGACACAGAAATGTATAAAAAGAAGCAAAGCCCAATAGTAGCAGAACTTGTAGCAACCCTTAATATGATTTGCAAAATCAGCACAGACTTGGAAAAACAAATTACAAAAAATACACAAAGAGAGATAAAAGACATATCAATCAAACTTAAAAGACAAATAGAAAACATTAACAGGATATCAATTCAGGAATGGCTCAGCGAAAACAAATATGAAAAAGTCGAAAAATTAACAATTGACATAGGTACACAAATAGAAGAAATCAATACTAATACAAAAAACACACAAACCTCACCCCAAAAAGAAGAATCGGGCAGGCCACTGAAGAAAATAATGAAAAATGTGGCAACACAAACAGGAGTACATAATGAGCTAACTAGCTGGGAAATAGATAGTATGAATTTACATGAAGAGACCTGGTTAAAAGTGAAACAAACATGTGATCAAAAATGGACCAATGAGGCCTTTACCATAACAACGGTAGCTAGTGGAAATCCTACACAAGTTAATGAAGACAGAAGCACGGTTATAATATATGATCCGGAACAAAAAGATCCGATAAATATAAAATTACTACAACAAACAGACATCAAATCAGTAATCTCACAAAAACGTATTAATAGAGACACCACAGCAAAGATACAAAAAAGCAACCAAATAGAAATTGAAGGGGAGGCGACGACCAGCACAATGCCTAATATCAAATATCTGGTAGGGACACAGCCGGAGGAGGAAAAAGTTTTTGATACCTTGAAAAAGCTGGGCAACAGACTACATAAAGACAACATTGAACAAATCACAGTTATAATGGAACCTAAACTAATTACAACTAATACTAAAAAAATAATAGAATGTCTGTGGAGGGGACAATTGAAACAGGTCCTTATATATGACATGGGTACAGTCCTAGCATCCTGCGACATGGATTGGGTAAAAACCTTAAAAAACAAAAAGAAAGAATCGCCCGCTCTCATAATTTCCAATAAGGATAAGACCTACGAAGAAATACTTAAAAGCATACGAGAGAACGTAAATAACAAAAAAATACCAGCGGGGGTTAGGACGGTTAGAAAAACGAGAGCAGGGGATCTTTTAATTGCTCTAAATAAAGAGGAAGACCTGGTCAACCTAAAGAGAGAAATTAACGCAAATGTAAAAGGAGTAGAAATGAAGACGCTAAATAAAACAAATACGACGCTACATGTTTATGATATGGACACAGCCACAACTAAAGAAGAATTAATAACAGCAATTGAAGACATTACTGGGAAAAACACAGTTACCTTAAAATCAATGAGACCAATGGCAGGAAATAAACAGGCGGCAACCATAACAGTACATAACCTAAAGAAGGGAGCATTTCAACAGAAAACAAAAGTTAGAGTAGGATGGATCATGTGTAGGGTTATAAGGAGAATAGATATCGACAAATGCTTTAAATGCGGCAGTATCACACACAGTATGAAAAACTGTAATAATCCGCCTATAGGGGAGAAATGTAGAAAATGTGGCAAAGAAGGGCACAAATTTATAGACTGCACAAGCGAACAAGAATACTGTTGGACATGTAAAATATACGGACATAGAAATGCCGGCTATAAATGTGAAATGTTTAAAAACTATGTCAATCAACTACAAACTCTTAACCTAATACCCACCAACGAGATTGTAGAGACACGGTTGGTTAAACCACCAACAGACTGTGATAAAGAGCTGTGATATTTACTCTTAATACTTTTATTTATTTTACACTTTAAGCACATATTCATATAGATATATATATATATATATTCTCTCTTGTACATACATTTATATATATTTTATATTATTTTATTTATATTATGATTATACACCAATTAAATCTAGACCGTATAAGAGCAGCGCATGATCTCATGGAGCAAAGACTAATTGATGATAAGGTACACATTATGTTAGGGCAGGAACCAACAAAAAATAGTCAACATAAATACCTCTGTGACAAAAATAGGGATTGCTTTATAAAAACTGATGAAATAATTAAAATTAGACGGGTAGATGAAGGAATCGGATACGTGTGCATTGAAATGGATAATCTGGCTTTATATTCTTGTTACTTTTCTCCAAACAAAACAGATCAGGAATTCGAAGAATTTCTCTACAATCTAGAAAGGGATATAAGAAAAAGAAAAAAGGAAATAATTATAGGAGGGGACTTGAATGCAAAAGCAATCATTTTCGGCTCAAAAAATGCCAACTCAAAAGGTCGAATGCTAGAAGATTGGGTAGAATCAAATGATCTTGTGGTGTTAAACGAAGGAAAAGTCCCTACGTTTTCAAACGCTAATGGCGAATCGATTGTGGATATAACACTGGCAACAGCAGGAGCAGCTATACGGATAAAAAACTGGGAAGTAGACGAATGCACAGAAACAATGAGCAACCATCGTCTTATTAAATTCCACTATGAAGACAGTTTAAACAAGAATGAAAAGACCACGAACAACAATGCAAACAAAAAAGGATGGATAACCAACAATACAAATTTAGAAACATTTAAAGAAAAAAGCACGATAAAAACATTAAAAATCCTATCTACAACAAACGACTCCGTCAACAACCTAATCAAAGAAGCTACCACTATTTGTAATAAACACTTTCCAAAGAAAACAATGAAACCTAATAAAAAACCCGCGATGTACTGGTGGACCTCAGAAATATCAGGGTTGCGAAGAGAATGTAACAAAAAAAGAAGAATGCTAACGAGAGTAAATAAAACGAATAAAGAAATGGAAAAAAAAGAAGCCTATACCGAATTTAAAGCAGCCAAAAGGAAATTAAAAAAAGCAATTAATACCGAAAAAAGGAAAGCATGGAACAACCTACTAGAAGAATTAAATAACGATATATGGGGAAAGGCTTACCAAATAGTAGCAGGTAAACTTAAAATTAGACGAAGAATAACGCCAACGGAAAAAGACGTAGAACAAAGCATAAACCTCCTATTCCCTACTCACGAGATCATTAAATGGCAAAACATAAATCTGGTACCGGAAGAGATAGCTGAAATAACGGCAAAAGAATTATCCGATGTACTAAAAAAAACCAAAACAAAAAAGGCGCCGGGCCCAGACAACTTAACAGCAGAAATAATGATTACTCTATGCCTAAACAATTTCGAAACAATCCAAGAAATCATGACTCAGTGCCTAAAAAGTGGGGAATTTCCGAATCGGTGGAAAGTGGCAAAATTAATTATGATTGAGAAACCAAAGAAAACGAGCAACGCAACAACGGCATACAGGCCAATTTGCCTAATAGATACATTCGGGAAGCTTCTGGAAGGAATAATTAAGGGCAGACTAGAGGAAGAACTAAAACAAAAAAACGTCTTACACAAAAATCAATTTGGATTTAGAGCCGGCAGATCCACTATACAAGCCATAGAAAAAATTGTAGAACCCGTAAAAAAAATAAAGCAAAGAGCATTAAAAAATAGAGGTTTTTGTGCAATCATAACATTTGACATAGAGAATGCTTTTAATTCAGCACCCTGGAAAGGCATAATTGAAGCAGTTAAAAAAGCAAATATAAGTGGATATTTAATAAAACTAATTCAATCTTACCTTACCAACAGATTTGTCATAACTGAATATAACAAGAGGGTTAAGGTTACATGCGGTGTACCACAAGGTTCAGTGCTGGGCCCTACTTTGTGGAATATTTTCTACGATAGGGTGCTAAGAATATATTTGGGCCAAACTTCAACATCAGTGGCGTACGCAGACGACTTGGCGGTAGCGGTTACAGCAAGAGATAAAACACAGTTGGAAGAAGAATGCAAATATGTAATTGAAACCATCCAAAAGAACTTAGCTGAAATGGGCATAAAACTCTCAGTAAATAAAACTGAATTGGTTATAGGAGAGGGAAGACGAAAAATTAAAGATCTACAAATAAAAGTACAAGACTTGACACTAAACAGTCAAAAATCTATAAAATACATGGGAGTTTACCTAGACAAGGACCTAAAAATGACGGAACATGTAAACAAAGTTTGTGAAAAAGCTAACCAGATACTCAGAGCATTGACGAGGATTACCCCCAATATTGGTGGCCCAAAATCGCTGAAAAGAAAAATACTGGCAGCCGCAGTGACATCTGTCGTAATGTATGGAGCACCTGTCTGGGGAAAAGTATTAAAATATCAGCACTATGAAACCAAATTAGAAAGCATAAATAGAAAACTTGCACTTAGAGTAACCTCGGCCTATCGCACAGTGTCAACATCGGCGGTACTCGTAATTGCAGGGCTAGTGCCAATAAAATTAAAAAGTTGGAGAAAGAACCATGATCCACAAAAATGGAAAAGACTTTAAAGAAACAGCAGAGACGGAAACTAAAAGGAAATGGCAACAAATTTGGGATGAGGATACAAAAGGAAGATGGACGAGAAAACTTATACCGGACATTTCAAAATGGCTAAATAGAAAACACGGAGAAGTCGATTTTCATGTGACTCAAGTGCTAACAGGCCATGGCAGCTTTAAGGCATATTTAAAAAGAATAGGTAAAGCGGAAAGCGATAACTGTGTACTTTGCAACGACAGCCCAGACAATGCCGAGCATGCGATATTCAAATGCTCATTTTGGAGAAGAGACCGTGAAACAATAAATTCAACGCTTCAAAAAACTTTAACAGAGGAAAACGTAGTGGAGGTCATGACAGGCAGTGCAGAGAATTGGGAGTTAATTACAGATTATTGGAGAAAGGTTATGAAAGAAAAAGAGAAGAAGGAATGTGAAGAATATTTAAGAAACTAAGAAAAAGGTAGAGGTAGGAAAAAAAAAAGTAAGACAGCCCTGAATTCGAAGTAATGTGCACACGGTTCCGAAAGAAGGGTGAAGTAGAAGGAGAGGTGGTTTTTTAGTGGGTAGTAGAAGCCTGAGCCCCACACTACCCGGTTCAGAACAACAGAGCTGGGTGTACGTAAATGTATTTTTCCACCTCCCCTTTCCTAAAAAAAAAAAAAAAAAAAAAAAAAAAAAAGTTAGGTTAGGTTAGGTTAGGTTAGGTTAGGTTAGGTTAGGTTAGGTTAGGTTAGGTTAGGTTAGGTTAGGTTAGGTTAGGTTAGGTTAGGTTAGGTTAGGTTAGGTTAGGTTAGGTTAGGTTAGGTTAGGTTAGGTTAGGTTAGGTTAGGTTAGGTTAGGTTAGGTTAGGTTAGGTTAGGTTAGGTTAGGTTAGGTTAGGTTAGGTTAGGTTAGGTTAGGTTAGGTTAGGTTAGGTTAGGTTAGGTTAGGTTAGGTTAGGTTAGGTTAGGTTTATGGACGAGGCGACGAAGGAGCCGAGTCAAGAATATTTAATCGAGTACCGTAATAATCACTTCACGGACGTGTATCGTACTATATTTTTTTTCATACTGCCTTCGGTTTTAAACGCAATAAAATATGAAACTGAAATGACATATTTGATCTTTTTATTAGGGAGTCATGTAGACTGGTGTTAAAATATTATGTTACTTGATTTATTCTTTAGATGGTTGATTTGCTTTATAAATAAAAAATGAACAGCGGTTACCAAGTAACAATGTAAATAAATTAAATAAATATTGAATTTTTCTGCACACACGAAATATCTGCGTAGAAAATGGATCTAAAATTAAATGAAATTGCTGAGAAAACTGCGGAAGCGATAGGGCAAATAATTCCAGTTTAGTCTGCGAAAAGATATGAAAAAGAATATGCGCTGTTTTGCAACTGGCGTGAACAATACTATTTGAAAAGTAGTGCTGATGAAAATGTGATGTTGGCTTACTTTTTGGGTGTGGTAAGAACAGTTTTTTAAAGATATTTCTTTTCAACAGTTCAATTTTCAGTCAAAAACATTCAACCCTTTTTCATTATGGTCCAAGGACTCGATGGTAAAATCAATGATTATGGTTAATGAGAATATTAATATATCAAGTTTTCCAAAGTTGATAACTTTTTTGAAAAAATAAAATGTAGATCATCAGCCAAACCAGTCGAAGGTGCTGACAAAGGAACAAATTGAAAGCTTCATGAGGGACGCTCCAGATAAAGAATATCTATTACTCAAAGTGATAGCATTCCTTGGAGTTGCTGGAGGTTGCCGAAGGGAAGAGATCTATAATTTAAAATTTAGTGATGTGGAGGATACGGGTACTCAGCTAGTAGATAGTTATAGACAAGGAAAATGTCTGTCTCAAAGAGCTGGTATACATACTGTTGGCGCAGCACCTAAGAAAATAGCTTAATGTTCTAAAACAGCACGGTGGATGGAAGAGTTCTTCAGTTGCAGCAAAGTATATAGAAGAATCGATTGAATGCAAAAACAAGATTGCAAGAATGATCCAAAGAGGCGAAACTTTTGTTGAAGTGCTACATCACAGCCACACGTCTTCCGCGATTACAGAAAACACTGTAAATCCATCAACAACTCCATTAAAACATATTGCTGGCAACTGCTGTTATACAATTAATGTCAATCTTCAAAAACTAGAATAAAAGCTTAGTTTATGTTGATTCACTTATTTCAAACAACATTGGGAGAATTGAAGTGTACCGTAAAGTGCCATTTCCCGGGCTCAAACGAGTCCGGGAAATGGCACTTTACCGTACAGTATGAAAAAAAATGGTTATTTTAGATTAGCGATTTAAACAAAAAGCTATAACAAATTGTCAGAACTGTCAATTATTACGAGACGTCAAGTTAAAAGTGCTGTTTGAAACTGACTGCTATCTGACCAATCATGAATCTACAAAATTGCCAATTTAAATTCAAATGTTGTTGAGCAGTTTTCTAAAGGGCATATTCCTGATTTGATAAGGAGCCAGAGCAACTTCTAGGAATTTAAGCACATATCTTTGCTCAAGCAGCTTTTTAAACATCAAACAAATTCTTAACCTAAAAAGTAGTTATTTTTCGTCCTTTTTTGTTGACATTGCATTGACAGTCCGTAAAATTAGCACTTCTGGCAAAACATCAAAGGATTTTAAAATCCTTCGTCAATGACCTTGGACCTTTAACTCGGTATGACCGAGATGTTGTCAATTTTAAATATTATCAGAACACAGGACAATTTCCAGGGCCGTATCTAGTTTTTTTTCAAGTTTAACAATTTCAATAAAAATAAAATAAAGAAATGACGAAAGAACTGTATTTTTCTTTCTGAATAAAATTTATTTGGACAGTCTCTGTATGAACAATACACTTCACCATACTGTTTATTCATTTTATAACAATAATAGTCTATACCATTATAATTTTATACTTCACATTGACAAGTCCTTTGAGCCAAGCCGTCACCGTTAATGCGCTTAGTTGCCAAAGATAATAAATATGTTTTGTGAATTACACTTTATAATTATTTATAGTTTGATTATTAAATGATCTTTTTAATAGTATATTTCTTTGAATGTAAATAAATTTAATTAAAAACAAGTAATTGTCGAATATTTGTATCTGTATAACTATCACGATTAGAAATAAACCAATCACAAGCCAAACGCTAAAACGTCAACTGTCTTTCAAATCTGATTGATATGTCAACTTCGGCCTTTTAAACGACGTAACCAATACAACCAACACCAATCGCAAAGCAAAGTTTGACTTGACGTCTGTCAAAAAATTATTGTAGCCGAGTATCGACCTACGAATAAAGAATACAAAGGAAGGAATGTTATCATATTTTAATCTAGCAAATAATCGCGACGGAAGTCGGCCATATTGAAGAACCAAATATGACTCATTCGAATCGTGACATTTGACATAAATAGTTTTTTCATGCTGTTTTATATATTATTTTCTGATTTAAGTAGTTAACTCAACTCTTGAATGGAAAATACTTTTCATCTGCAGGGTTCTATTCATCTGAATTATTAAAAATTAACAAAATATTTTAATGACAACCACATTCCTTTATTTTTTATATAGACCAACTAAGTCAACTATTTATAATTACCTGCTTAGAAGTTTTTAATCTAAATTTATATTCCTACAACTTTATGACAATGTATTACTGTACAGATAATTACAAGCGGAAAACAGTTATTTTTTTTAATAATTAATACGAGACATAAGTTTATAATACCCTGTGTGTGACACCACTGGTAACCGGAAACTTCAAGTCAGCCATATGCAAGAACCATTGCGGACATCGTCAAATCGTATTATATTCCTTCCTTTTTATTATTTATTCGTAGGTATCGACCTATCACTTTGTTCGTTATGTATTCCCCAAAATACCACTCGTGATGGAATGTATCTTATGTTTTTTTGTAAGTCTGTAATATGTAACTTTGATCAGTCAATGAGTTTCCGCAAATTAATAAATTAATGCATATTGTGTAATATAAAACAACTTGAATAAATACTGACAAGGATATTAAATAATATTATCCAAAAGTAAAAAATTTACGTTTCTAGATAATTTTTAGAGTATTGCCACGATTTTCTAACAGTATTTGAAGTTGGTACCATTAAAACGCGATAAATTCTTTGTAAATATAAAGAACAACGATCGTAAAATATATATCCTTATCTCGAGAAACAATTCGGTATCATTTTAGTTCAAGGAGAAAATATTCTTAGACGAATACGTTAAGTTCTTGAATTATACCATATCGGTAACCTACTTTTTATGAAAAAAAAAAGGTAGGTAGGTTTGTACTTCTCGAATATACATTGGAATAATATTTGATAACGTTTTTGTTTGCACTGCGTACGAAACATTGAACAATGGCGTTCTTAAAATCGGGAGATAATATGTAAAAATAATCGAGAATCGAAGGTGTAAATATATTAGTATCGGCAACACTGCTATACGATCAATCTACGAGGATTTTACTGGATTTAATTTCATAATAAAAAAAAACTGTAATAGTATCACCACGCCACTGATCATCAAAACTAATATAGTTTACTAATTTTTATACAATAATTTGATCAGTTCTCTTTAAAAAAATGTACCTGTAAGAGAAATATTTGTTCATGTGTAATAATTAAACGCCATCGTCAGTTTGGTGTAGTATTCATACTTTGTCGTTACCCGATTCCCCCCACAGCGTTATTATACTGATAAGGATATTGTGTTATCGCAAGGCTACGTTGAAGAAGTAGCGACAAAGACGAAAACAATATAAAATCCAAAACAAAATAGGTGATAAAATGCACATAATATCTACGTCATATTTATTGTTTAAGAAAAAAACGTTTTGCAATTAAAAATGTAAGTGGTTTAGATGATATGAATTAAATATAAAAATGAAGCTTACCGCAAGAGCATATAAACTTCTAGGAAATGTTCACTGTCGTCTTTTTCAAGACACCGACCATCCAGGTTTCGAAGTTCGATTTAAACGATTGCTGGTGATGAACAGATTCTCCCACCAAGGTACCATACATGCGAGACTACGACGAATTTCCCAATTTTATCTTGGATTTAGCTCACTTTTGAAAACCGAAGGAATCAGTTGTTAAACAAACAGTAAAGCGGATTTCCGAGTAAACTTTTGATTAACTTTTACAGTTCTTTAGGAAATTGCGTACGAAGGTTTTATTACAGTTTGACAGGAACAATAATAATCAAAGATTAACATTCTTCTTCGTTACTTGACATCAATCAGCGATTTTGTTTTACAAATTCGGTTTTTTTCACTCGAACGGTTAATCTTAATTTTTTTACTCGATGTCTCTGACAGAAAAACACCCATTTACAGAATAAAGACATTTTAATTTTTTGGTAAACACATAATTTCTTTTACTTCCGGTAACAGTATTTTTTTCTAAATAAATAAAGTCATACATTCTTAGTCACACTAGAAAAACTCGAGTCAAAACAAAAAATGTCACCGATGCATTTAATGTTTGAAAGAACTAAGAATATACTCCGTTGTAATAGTAAAAAAATTATTATAGCAATTAAGTCAAGTAATGGGACTTTTATTACTACTCGTATATTACTTTCCAAATTTTATTTATCTTCTGCAAGAAAACGGTTTTGCCGACTAAGAGTGATGGGTTGTTTTTGAATAACGTGACTGAATAACAGTTACTACCAACGATATAATATTAACGTGACCAGTCAATTATATAATAATATTATTTAAAATTTACTTTGTTGTAAATTCAAATATTTTTAATTTTAATTAAAAAGAAAGAAAACACGATCCAATTTATCTCTTATCTCTTTCTAATTCAAGTTTCTTTCGCTTGTTTGTGGTTAGAACAAAAAATTAATTTTTTGTTCTAAGAGTGCATTTATGACATTACAAAATAGTTAGGCTACAGATCTATATTAATTGATTATATAATTAATACTTTCATTTTTTGGATTCTCAACTTACAATATACTGATAAATACAATGCTGAACGCTATAATTATACGATAACGCAATTAATCTGTCTTGGTGTATATCGGTTTGAATCGGCCTTAAGAACGGGCTTAAATTTTGCTTGTCAGTTCTAGTGACATTTTTGTAAGCTGTCGTGGTAGTGGAAGTCGAAATAGACAGATATACATAAATACCTACGCATGCTCAAAATAATCCATCTTTTAATCCTTGTTTAGAAAGATGGCAGACAACAAACTTTATGAAATATTAGGTGTAAGCAGAAATGCTTCAGATAATGAAATAAAAAAGGTGAGTAAGCAGTTAAAATATTTTTTTCTTCGATTGGTACATGTTAAGTTATATATAGTCACCATCTGACCTAATGTGAGACCACGATGATGGAACTTGCATTCCAAGGACAGTTAGTAGACGGTTTTTTTGCTACTCACATTTTTACGTCATTGTTTTCTTTTCGCAGCAATACAGAAAATTAGCAAAGGAGTTTCACCCCGACAAAAATCCTGCTGCAGGAGACAAGTTTAAAGAGATAAGTTATGCATACGAAATTCTTTCAGATTCTAAAAAGCGGTCGTTATACGATCAGGTAGGTCTTAAAGGGATGCAAGAAGGTGCTCAGGATGGATTTGGTGGAGATAATTTATTTTCACATCTTTTTGGAGGTGGTCTATTTGGTGGATTTGGAGGATTAGGTGGTGGAGGATCAAGGAGAAGACAAAGAGGTGAGGACACTATACATCCGTTAAAAGTGACTTTAGAAGATATGTATAATGGCAAGACATCAAAATTGCAGCTCAGTAAGAATGTTATATGTGTTGCTTGTGCTGGAAAGGGATCTAAAAGTGGCCAAACAGAAAAATGTCATAGTTGTAATGGGTGTGGTTTAAAAGTCACATATCGACAAATTGCTCCTGGCATGGCTCAACAGACTCAATCCCGTTGCCCAGATTGTTTAGGAGAAGGTGAGAAAATCAATGAAAAGGATAGATGCACCACATGTAAGGGTAAGAAAGTGTGTAACGAAACTAAGATCTTGGAAGTTCACATTGATAAAGGTATGAAGGAAAATCACAAAATTTTCTTTAGAGGTGAAGGTGATCAGCAACCTGACATGGAACCAGGGGATGTTGTTATTATTTTACAGCAAAAACCACATGAAAAATTTCAAAGAGTGGGAGATGACTTACATTATAAACATACCATATCTCTAACTGAAGCATTGTGTGGATTTTCATTTATCATTCATCATTTAGATGGTAGAGACATACTTGTAAGACAACCACCAGGGGATGTGATCAAACCAGGTGGTATAAAATGTGTGGTAAATGAAGGTATGCCACATTATAAAAACCCATTTGAAAAAGGCAATTTATACATACCTTTTGATATTAAATTTCCAGAAAATCATTTCACCAATGAAATCAATCTTAAAGCTCTAGAAACTCTCCTACCCCCTAGACCTGATTTTACAATGCCAATAGGAGATCATGTAGAAGAAGTTGATCTACATGATTTCGATCCATCAGATAAGGGTCATTCCTCTCGCAGCGAAGCTTATGCAAGTGACGATGAAGAACAAATGCATGGTCCAGGTTTACAATGTGCACATCAATAGAATAATTTTTTTAGTTTATTGCAAATCTGTATGTTGTTCTGTGCTTCTTTCTGAATAAGGATATTGTAACATGAAATTTAATCTGTAGAAAAGTGGAATTTTTGATATATTTTTCAATTTATTTAAATTATATGGCAACTCTTCAGATTGCAGTATAGATGATCATTTTTTGTCATTATGCTACTATTTATTGCATTGTATACTTCTGTTACTCATTTCTACATAGACCAAAATATAAATTATTTTAACAAAGTGTCCTTATTTTTTAGTCATTTATTTTCATTCATATTTATTTAAAGTATGATACTTTTTAGTTGAACATATGAATAACTTTTAATAAAACAGAAAGTTGATAAAATATGCAGTTCTACTACTACTACTATATGTTTATTGATGAGATATTAAATAATTTCAATATCTTTAATAGTTGTTTTCAAATGAAATTTTTATTTTGTTATCTTTATGTGCTTATTTACAAAAAGTGTATCCAGGTATAAACAAACTAATACATTGTGGAGATTACACAGCATAGACATAATATAGGTTCATTAGACATTAAAACAATTAGTAGAGGCATTTTATTAAAAGGTAAGTCATTGTACTAACACAAACTTTTTAAAAATAGGTTGCTCTTTTAAAATTTTTTTGCTGTACTCATGTACATCTGTTATATACCAACATACTTAGCAGGTAATTAGCTGGATGGTACATTTTAATGTTATGAATAAAAACAAAAATACAGAACTGAACATATCTACCTAAAACATTTGTGAAACTGATGTAGACTTACAACACATTAATATTGTAGAAAAGATCCAATAAAATGCAAAGTCAAAACCATAAAAGTCTGTGGTTTTGACTTTGCATTTTATTGGATTCAACCACATTTGAGATAGATGACCTATCTAACCTACATTAATATTGGTTGCAACCTGTTGACTTCAGAAGATATAGGATTGTTAGGAAGTAGCTAAATTGTAGAAGTTTAGATGATGTACTTCAGTAGCTTGTGATATTATCATATATTTTGCATTTTTGATATTAATCCTGAATAAATTTCCATAACAATATCTATATAAATTATCCAAAAATATTTCAACAGCAAATATATTGATTTTACAATTCTCACTACCAAACATTATTTTTTATACTAGTAAAAGTGATAATAGCTCCAATATTGTCACTTGAGGAACACCTGACACCTGCATTATTTGCTATTTATGGATGTTCCAACCAATAAGAAGTTTTTTTTGCATAGGTAAACTGGAAGGATTTTCAAAAAGTTCATGATATTTTTTTTTTTAATAATTAGTCATTAGATTAAGTAATAATTTATTTTTGTAACTTTTTAAGGTAGAGGAACTGGTGAAAACAATTTTGAAATACTCATAACTGCCTAAGAAGTTGACATTATATTCAACCACCTAAATTTTAAATAATGTTATGATATGAATTCTTATAGATATACCTACTTTAATTTTACATTTTTAATTGTAAAATTACCCCTTTAAATGCATTCAATCCATAAAAATTAATGTCCTTAAACATAATCCCTTGTTATTTATATTAAATATATAAACGTGATAATACTGATAAATATATTTCCAACAGATTACTATTTTTCACCCTTGAAAGTATTTTGTGGTCGCTTAATCATTCGTAATACAGAGATGATAAAAGGACTTCTTAATTGCATAAAATCCAATTTTTTGTATTTAGTGCTATTAAAATACAATTCTAAGAAAATACTTTTGAAACCCCTAAAAGAGAAGACATGCAGATTTGTTTAATAAAAAATCTACTTATCAAATTGTAACTTTAACCCGAAAATTACCTTCTACATCAATAATTATTACTTGTTTGGGTTATCTTTTATCTTCCAGTTTAACCATCCGCTAAAAATTCTCTGCACATGTACAAAATTGGAAGTATCAAGGATAATTTTATTGGTTGATAAGGAGCGGCAAACTTTAAATCTCGAGCTGCGTTGCCAAATATGTATGAATAAATAAAGTGAGTGAATAAATATTGGAAAGACGATTGCGTTAACAGATTACGTTACTTTGGTTATGTAATTGAGTTAAGTAAATCTATGAAATAATGTATGTTGAACGTACAGTATGCACATTTTGCAGATAACGTTAATTTATTATAACAAAGAGATTCAATTATATATATATTTTAATATAATATGCATTATTTAAAATGTTTTTTCCTTATAGTTTCTACTGCATTTATTGTGGTAGTTTATATTTTTCATTAATTTAAAACCATAATAAATTAAAATCACAGAATACCATTAAAACAACAGATGTTAATATTATATTTTATTTGAATTGATTAAAAAATAGCACCTGAGGTCAATTCTCAAATGTCTATTTACAAATCTCGTATGCGACTTGGGTCAAATGTCTACTAAAATATGATCAATGGTATTCTCGAATGACGAATCGACAAATTTTAGTAGACACAGAAGTCGAATGATAAAAACCGGTAGACATTCAGTTTGTCGACTTTCAAGTACCTACTCTTTAAAAAATTTTTTTTGTTGATATTTAGTTTATTGTATTGGATTGTAGAAATATTTTCATAATAATGAACGAAGGGTTGGAAATAGTCGCCGCAATAGAAAACTTAGAAAACCAAGAACAAGCGAATTTTGAAAGACAGAGACATTTTTATCAAGATTGTTTTGAGGTGTTGAGTGATATTAAATTTATAAAAATGTTTAGACTTACTAAAAATTTAACAAGACATTTAATAAGAAATCTTGAAGAATATATTAATCCCAGGAATCAGGCAGGTAAATTGACGATCCAGGAAATGGTTAGTATAAAATATTTATAGAATAGGGAAATTTATCGCAGTTACAATATTTTAGGTTGTTATAGCGCTCCGTTTTTATGCTAGTGGAAGCTATCAGACTTGTATAGGTGAAAGTCGTTTTTTGGCTGTATCACAAGCCTCTGTAAGCAGATGTATCCAAATAATAACTGATGCTTTAAATCGACCAGAGATATTGCAAAGATATGTTCATTTCCCAAATAACATAGAACAATTGAATTTTCAGAGAAGAAAGTTAGTTTTATTGTTTTGTAATTGTTTGTTTATCGATAATATGTATCTACCTGATAATTTTACCATGTAAATTGATTGTTTTGCCTTTACAGATGGTTCGAAAAATATCGAATTCCTGGTATTATTGGAAGCATAGATTGCACTCATGTTGCTATTTTTCCTCCCAAGAAAAATGATGCAGATCAACCTGAGCACATTTTTGTTAACCGAAAAGGGTATCATTCCATTAATGTACAATTGGTAATAAAATGTTTTAAATACATTGCTTAAGAATTATACAATAAAATGATTTTCAGGTTTGTGACACTACTATGAGAATTATGCATGTAAATGCAAGGTTCCCAGGAAGTACCCATGATAATTATATTTTTCAAAATTCTAATTTACATGCATTTGTACAAAATCTATATGAAACAGGAAATGAAGGCTACTTTTTAATAGGTAAAAATCATAATTTTTATTTAATAAAACGTATATATATATTTTAAATTTTGTTAAGGACCTTCATAAATGTGTTATTTACTATTTTAGGGGACTCCGGTTATCCCTTAAGACCATGGATAATGACTCCACTGTTAAATGCAAACAATGAACGCGAGAATGAATTCAATCGTAGACTTAAGTCTGCAAGGTCTACAATTGAAAGATGCAATGGACTTTTAAAAGCCCGTTTTCGATGCTTATTAAAGCACCGGGTTTTGCATTATTCTCCTCAAAAGGCATCCCAAATTATAAATGCTTGCACAGTACTGCATAATATATGCATAGAGCATAATGTGGAACTACTTCTTGATGATGATGAAAATATGGGTGAAGATTTGGGAATGATAGAAGTAGAACCAGTGGCAGTTGTTGAAGAACAGAACAGGAATAGAAACCCTTTGCTGGTACGAGGAGAACAAATTCGACAAACAATAATAAATTCATTGAGGGAGTGATAGATTATTTTTTACCTTTAACATGTTTTTTAAACTGTTGTTTAAACTTAATAAATTATAAAGACTTGAATATTGTCATAAACATATTATTAATTAAAAAAATCTGCATTACAAACAAGAACACAAAATATCTTCATTTAAAAAAACAAAATAAAATCAACACAAAATATACTCATTTAAAAAACTAAAATAAGAACATATTCATTTAAAAAATAAAATAAACATTTTTGTACAAAAGTTATCCTATATGAGTAACAAAATCAAGTATTTAAATGTTTAATTTCTAATGAATTTGCAATTTTTTCAAATGCTTCAGTTTGCCTTTCTAGCAAATTTAACTTTTTTTCATAATATTCTTGTTTTAATCTATTTCGTTCGTTGGAACATTTAGCTAATTCCTGGCTAGCTATAACACTTTGGTTCAATCTGGAACTAGCAGCTGTTCGTTTCTTTTTAGTTTTTTCAAGTACACAGTCTTTGGCTGTGTAATTGTGGTCATTGGATGATGAAGGTTCGTCAACACCCTCATTTTCCACTACAATTTCTGGACATTCACTAAAATATATTGGGGTTTCAGCACCAGGTAATCCAGTAATTGCACATGGGGTTATTAATTGTAGAACTTTTTCCTCTGAATTTGTTAATTCTGGTGGTTTCGGTCCACCACCGGTACCCTATTATACATTTTCCCTATTATATTTGGATTTTTTGTTTTTTGCTTTGCTTCTAATGTCCTGCCAAGTCTGAAAACAAATTAAAGTCTTTTAAAGAATGGAGTTCTGACAAGGAGGTTGAAATAATATCACTGTTATTCTTAAATAAAATGAAGACACAGCCAACAACAAAAATTTACAAATAAGCTAAATAATTAGGTATATTTAATCGTTACTAACCTTTCTCCACTGTTTCCAATCCTTTTGGCTCCCCGGAATTGCATTTACCGCCGCAGCTATACGTTCCCATTTCTTTTCGGAATCTTTATAAGTAAACTGTGGCCCAAATTTGCCAGACATTAAATCTGCATTTTCTTTTAAACTTAAAATTTCAATTAGAGCGTCTTTCTGTTTTTTCGAACAATAACTTTTTTTATCCATGTTTCTAATTAGTATTCAATGGTCAGAGACAAGTCTGATATTATATATATTCTTTTACCCTGCCCTAAAATAATCTTAACCTTATTTTTCTACTTCTCTGTTAATTATTTAAGAAATTTGTACATTGTTGTCAGGTTGTATTATTCGAAATAATATGTCGACCATTTTTCTAAGTCGAATGGAGGTTGAGAATACCTTTAATAAAAAGTAATAGACATTAGTAACCGACAATTTCTCGAATTCGACATTTTTGATAGACATTTGAGAATTGACCCCTGTTTTACTTCAATTTTTTAAACCATTATATAAGGTTTGTTCTTTATAGCTGAACTTATTGCCTCATTGCTCTAAAAATGAAAACCACAGAATACCATGAAAACGTGAGATTTTTGTATTCGCATATTACAATACGTTATTATTTATATTTTCAACTGCTTTTCTTAGCATCTTAATTATTTATTACTTATGAATTTTAGCAGTAACGCTCCTTATTAACGTGCGTCTTTTTTATAATCAAATTTACCAAATCAAAACTAAACTATTCGCTTTCAGGAAAAAATATTTGAACTGACAACACTGTGCGGCTTTCCCGCTGTCAATTTCGAATATTTTTGTATATACATGCGCAGAGAATTTTTAGGGGATGGTTAAACTGGAAGATAACCCTTGTTTGCAACATGAAAATTATTTTTAAACAAGAACGATAATGTTTATCATTCTTGATTTTTAAAAACCAACAGCTGATAGAATAACCCATGGAAATATAACACAACAGTTTTATGGAACGAAAATAATAATAATCTTTGCAGGTTATTGTTGTTCTGTGCCTCTGTGGTTGGAATTTGAGTAAAACGAATACCAACCTTACACATAAATAACACCAGTTTTTAAAAAGTTAAATGTTGCATTTCTGAAAGAAATATGCCAATGCATTTGTGTCAAGAATGTCAATTATTGTAAGTAAACCATAAAACCAGTACAATTTAAAAATAAAAATATTTTGTTTTTTTAATTTTTAGGTGTAATTTCATACAATATGCACTAAATAATAATTTTTATAGCTATATTTTAACGTAACAGTTTTTTTAGAACTTACAATAGATATTTTAATTTATAAATTTTAACGGAAACTTTTAACTATAAACACTGTTGTTTTCGTTGATATGGAGCTTTCAGACAATGGCATTAGTTTAACAAATCAATATTCAATATGTACAAAAATGAGAGAGCTAATCGAAGCTATAAACGAATATATAAAAACGAAGACTGATAGTAGTGCTGTAATAATTAACAAGTTTCTTCAAGTAAGTATGAGGTACTGTGTTAACCATTAAAAATCATTAATTCAATCATTTATAGGCTTACAGTGTTACTATAGATGTAAGCACTTTTGATCCTGAAAGTGGTCTTGGAGCTCAATTTTATGTTAGTTTATACAATTTATTTACTAATTTAGAACCGCAGTCCCAAATGGCTTGGAACTGTGTTGATGTTTTATCCAATGTGTGTAGAAATAGTTCTGCAAGACAAGCTCTCATAGATACATATCAATTTGTTTCACCAATATCTAGACTTTTAAGTGATCAATTAAATTTGGCTAAAATGAAGAAAGTTTTAGTGCTCTTACAGGTAATTTAAAATAATGTGATTATTTATTATAGTTCAATTATTTTATTATTATTTTAAGGATTTAACATGTGGCATAAAAATATCTTGGCAAATGTCCTATTTGCCACATCTATTGAAAAGCTTGACAAAATGGGTAGAACACAAAGATCAAGATATTATTTGTTTGTCTCTCAGTGTTTTAGTGAATCTGTGTTTTAAGAATACCTATGTAGTTTATACTTTATCAAGAATAGTTGACATTAAAAAGTTTTTAAGGTTTTGTCTTCCACTACAGGTAACAATTTTTTTTGGATTAACTATTAAAACTACTTTATATTTTTTGTTTACTTTAGGGTCCTCTAATTGAAATACATGTTTGTAAATTAATGATTATTCTAAACCATCTTGATGATGATATTCCTAAAAATACTTTACTCCACTTGGTACCACCAACATTTAATTCGATACAAGAATCTCTAGCAAAAAATGATGCTGTTAGTTTAAGATCAGTCGTAGATTTTTTTGTGGATATGATTACTTCTGAAAACAAGGAAATATTTAAGGAATATAACTATTATACTGAACAAATTAGTGGTCTATTAAAAGTAAGTCATATTTATGGTGTTTTAAAGCAAAATTTTGAATTGAATGAGTATTTTTTAGACACTAACATCAACAAATGTACTTTCTGATCCAGATGAAACTCCAATTCAACAACATGATCCAGAATGTGTAGTTTTATTTCTTAAATTTATTTATGCTATTATAGACAACAATATAACCAATTTATATAACCTATATGCTTGTGTGATACAATTAGCTTTGGAATGGATTGAAAATGTAAAAGTGACATACCAAGCTAACATTTTACTCACAATTATCATACACAATTTGTCCGAAACTAATGATTCTAACTTGTTAAAAAAGTTGAGTGCAAATTTACCCACATTTTTGAATTTGCTTCAAAATGATTCTTCTCCAGGTATGATTATGTCTTATTTTTAATAGCTTTATCTAATATTATGCATTTATAGCAAATATGGATGCTTGTAAACGTTTGGGGTCTTTATTAGAATTATTAAGAGTTATGCTGAAAATGAATCCAATATCAGAAGAAGTGATGAAATGTTTGAACGAAAATTTATTAATGACTATATTTTCGCCGGTTTTATCTGATGATTTTAATTCAAAAAATTTACCACTACTTAAAGTCAATGAAAACACAACTTCTTCAACAGATTATGTGGATGTTTATGTCTGTGTCATTGGTTTAGTGTATGAACTTGCTCAACATAATGCTGATTGGTTGGAAACTTTTAGTATGTTAATAGAAAATCGGTAAGTTTATGCAAAATTATTGTTATTTCATTTCCCATAGGTATTTTAAACTGTTTTTGGAAAATAAATAAAATAACTTGATCATAGTTGATCATGTTCCCAGGAGCAGAGTTCCTGTGAGGCTTTTTGTGGCTCTGGATTAGAAGATTCTTTATTTTAAATAGGACAAGCTAGTATACATATAAGATAAAAAGAAATGTCTTACAATATAAAATTTTACACTAATAATGTTAAATGTGAATTTCGTTTACCTACCGAAGTTATAAAAACGCCCGTCTTCAACAACATAGGAGTGGCAATTTTTAAAACGCCTACATTAAATGGTTTTTGGGGATTAAGTTTATTTACAAGGGTCGGTCATGTCCCGAATAAATAGGTTTTTTTCGCATTTTTGCACTGAAATATATAATCTACAAATTCACACAAAATAATAATATCTACAAAAACATTTTTAAGCATAATAAATTATATTTATCATAAAAAACAAGTCTGTTTATAAAAAATAATTTAATTTACACAAAGAACAATAAAACAACCTAAATATTTGATTATTATATCTATGTTTATTAGATATTTATTACATTTTTCACACTGTCGTTGACGGCTCATTTTTAAAATGTATTGCTACATTTTAATTTTTACCACCCTATTTATTTACTAAATAAAATATAAAATAAATAAATTTAGGGTCATTTTGATCCGAACGTAACAGAAAAACGTTAACAAAAATTCTTTTAGAATATTAAATTGAACATAAAAACAATTATAATTAGTACCATCAAGATATTTTTATATTTTATCTTTCATTTTATGGAATGTTATTTATTATTTCTAACAACCTACCTAAAAGAATAAAATAAAAAAAAATGTTTTGAAAAGGGATTTTAATCCCAAACAAACATTTATTATCGAGGGTTCCAAACTAAGTGAAATAAAAAAGGAATCTGTAGAGAGGTTGCAATAAAAAACAAATAAGACCGTACTGTATACACAGGCAATTTGTCAATAAAATACCTTATGCTGCAAGCATTAAAGATGTGGGCGTGGATAACTGTTTAACTGATTTCAAATTTATTATTATTTAAACTGTGATTGATTGTACACAATAAATAGGCCATCCTTAAAATTAATTCATTGTAAGCAATTTGAGTTTGAAAATGTATATGCTATTCTGAAGCCGATAGTACAATAAAAAACAATTCTAAAAACTTAACAATACAGTAATAAATTTAAAATTAAAATTCATACACATAGGATGGAACTTTTTAAAATATAAAGTTAATTTGCAAAACATGAAATCAATAACCATCATTTTAATTTTTTATAAAGTCCTAAGTTTATTTTGAAGGAGTTTTGTGCACTAGTATTAGAATCTAGCAAAAGTCAAATGAAGTTTCTCTGATTTCAATGTGAAGTGGATCTTATAGCCTGGAAAATAGTTGATTTCTATTTAGGAGAACAATCAATTTAAATTTGATGGCTTAGCTATAAGGTGTATTTTATTTCCTTGTTTCAGGAACATGCAAAATATCATTGCCATAGCTCTTTATGGCAGTAAGAGTTATATTAGGCAACTCGTCTTGGAGCTGTCTAAATATTCTAGATTTCCAATAGCTAAAGTAGCCGAGGCTATGGAGACTTCACAAAAAATGTTTAGTTTCGAGAAAACATCAACTGGTATTCAGACTGGAGTCACAACTTCGCATACTTCACTGTATCCAGTGTTAAGTTACAACCAATTGGAAACTGTAGATGATATGTTGAGAAGCTTGAAGGTAACAAGAGTTATTTCTAATTTTTTAAAAATAAATTAGGTTGTAATCTTGTTTTAGAAATTAATTAACGATCAGAACGTTTCCAATATATCAGTGTGCCAAGTTATGGAACTGTATGAATACAAATTAGCTTCGATGGCAAATTCTGAACTATCCGCTTCGAACAGTCTACAAGCCGCTTCCGAACGTTGCGTTCATTTGCAACACCGTTTGGCTCAACTATCAACTGAACATAACAAATTAGGACAATTGATACATCATTATGAAAGTAAATTGGAAAAGAGTAAGAAAAGCATGAACGATTTAAGGACTTTTTGTATGAACGAGAAAAAGAACGCCGACGGAGAGGCCGGTAGGTCTTTACAGTAATTTATACCCCAATTTGCCAAGAAATTAATATTTTTTTTTTGTAGCAAAATGGGAAAAAACCGTTAAAGAACAAGAAGAAAAGTTAAAAGACATTAAAACGCAGTTAATGCAAACTACCAAGGAGAAGGAGGGTTTGGAAGAACAATTAAAAAAGGATCAGGCTCTTATAACGAAATTGGAGGAAAATGGTAATAGAGTGGAGAAGCAATTACAGGCGCGCGAACAGCAACTAAAGAATGCCAATTCTCACATCGACGATCTTAACGTGGTATGGTTTGTTATTATAGTCCAAAATTCCAGGGCTGCTAGACGTCACGTATGTTCTGACGAATGAAATGTGGGCGATTGAGTAGTGTTATTATGTACTAAGTCTGTTGTTTTGGCAGAGATACTAGACTTTCTTTATTTACTAATATAAACTGCCCTAGTTTCTCATTTTAAATCAAACGGTGTTTCAGCTCTAAAACTTTTTATTTGAACGAAACAATTCCAGCAAATTTTATTTTACAAGTTTTCTTTTGACAACTTTTTTCAACTGACAACTGACAATGGACTAGTTTAGTAGGATCATATTAATCAAAATGATAGCAATATATATTTAGGATAGGATACCTACTTACTTATATTGGTATTCATTTTGCAATTAATTTTTCTCATTTCGTAAAATTTAGCAATAAATAATTAGTAAGTTTTAAACGTAGCGCCAACTAATAACCAATAATGAATTGTGTTTAAAAGTCAACGTTGTCACATTTTAGCTACGTTCGTTTCAAGTATTCTCAAAGAACTGGCGGCACAAAACACCGTGTTCTGTGACTAACTGATTGTACCAGTTGACAAGATATATGACAGGAGAGAAAATTATCTGTAATAAACAAACAAGACCCCTATTCTTGACGGTGATAGAATAGAACAGCCAATAGAATGTGGGCGTGGTTCTATTGAAAATGCCAAAACGGTATTCTTGAAATTCGTTCTCTCACTGTACCGATAGAAGGGTTGCTCCCCGAGAGAACAATTACTTCTATTGGTTATTTTTGAAGGAACCGCTATAACACCAAGAGAAGGTGTTAGGGTTTTTTATTTTTGAACCAAAAATAGTATAGAAGTAATTTCTTTCATAAACCAAACACAACCAAACAACAAATTAAACTAACGAAAATGACAGAATATTTTGTTTGCGAGAATACATCCAGCGCCGGATTCCGTTATGAGGCTAAAATAGGCCAATAGAAATATTAGTAGGTGTGGCTTGGATATTTGGCGCACTTTTTCAATTTGTGCTTTCTAGGCTATAAAGTAAAAAAATATATAATTGCAGTGTAAAAATGTATTATAATAAGGTGTATTTTTTTATTATGCCAGGGGATAATTTCAGTTTTTTTTAAAAATAAGTTTAATTTAATTAATATACATGTTTTGGTTATCAGTAACTAAATTAAGGGTAAAAATACTGAGGATTTTTTATTACTTATTTTTTATTTCCATCCTCCAACCTCCGAGAGTTGAAATATTTCATAGATTTGGGCAAATTATTGTAGTTTTAATCCAAAATGAAATCCAGTTTTTATCAAATATTTATAACTTGGGCATCTATTCCTATCTGCTAAAGCTGTGTTGTAGTCATCACAAGTTAGCTGGATATTGCACTTAATCATTTCTAATGCTGCTGTATGTCCATTCTTGTAGAGACGTAATAACTGTTCTCTTACATCATTACTAACTTTCCGAAACCGCAAATAATCTGAATTGCCTGATTGTGTGTTACAATAAGAGTTATTTCACAAGGTGCTTCTTGTAAAAGTTGGAATTTTTCTTGTATGCTCATGTATTTTTTTCTAATAAGATGAATTTTTACTGTTAATTTTGAAGGGCAGTTGGTATTTCTCGTTTTAATTTGTGAAGATGGTTCGTAAGTTTTTGAGCACCGAGTAAAGTGGTGACATCTAAAATTAAATTTAAATGTTTACTAAATAATTTTAATAATCTCAAAAATTCAATATATTATGTATAGGTACCAATATATCATTTAAATATTTCACTTAAGTTTAATCCGTTCTCTATCCTCAATAACCGTATTATTTATAACGTATGATGAATTGGTTAAGTTTTCAAACTCTCTTAACCATTTACCAAACACTTTTTTGTTCGTGCAATTAACAAAAAATAGCAACTGAACGTTAGGGAACTTATCTTCACCTTCTATTATCTTTTTCTCCATAATTTTTGTTCCCCAGCCAGGTGGCAAAACAGACTAAAAAATTGGTAGATTTTATTTAATAATTGTTCTTATTACTACCTATACGCCAAAAATAGATATTTGATTTGATACTCACATTAATGAATTTTTCATTTAACGAGGAAGACACAAAGTTTTCCATTTACACGTTAGTTAAAATTTTCCACAAAAAATCAATACCTTTTGTTTACCTACTTTTAAAGACTATGAAATGAAGACAAGATCAAAGGAAAACAATCATAAATAAATAATAAATACCTGCTTAAAACCTTAAAAATTACTTTCAGTTATACCTAGTTTAAACGTCACGTAAAATATCAACGGTAGGAACTCCGCCCACAAGCATCATTTTAATTGGTTTATTTTAACCTCATAACGGAATCCGGCGCTGGATGTATTCTTGCATTTTGTTTAGTGTTTTACTCCTTATTTGATAAAGTGTCGATCAGAGAACGAAGATATCGATATGCTTATCTCTTTTTAATGACAACAAATAAGAGAGAGAGATAAGTTTCTCGGTTAATATTGAAGCATATCGACAACATCCCAAATTTTCTACCAATCTTATTGAAACACGTCACTTACCACTTATGACATATGTAACCATTAGATTTAAATTTCAAAAGCCGATTATGGCTAGAGGATTAATTTTATAAAAATTTTATTTATACAGTTGAACCACTAAAAACCTATTTTATAAGATGCAAATATAAAAAAAATCAATAGACTAGTCCATTATAATAAAATAGCACACTAATATATTAAAAATTATAAGACGCGTTCCTTTGATATGAAACGTACGTCAAATTTTTGAAATAAACGTCAAAATATGTCACGATTTGTTGTTCTCATCGACATTCCGGCCCCCAAAATCAGGAACACCTTCCTGATTTTCTACATGGAATCCAAGTGGTATAATCAGTTAAATTTATTTGGGAAAAACTATTTATAAGAAAACCTTTTATATAAAATTAAAATAGATTTTTACAATCTGACATTTATTAATCAAAGTGATTATACATAACGACCAAAAATATTTTACAATAATCAATATAACAATGAATTGGCGATTGATACTAGATTAGAAGTAATGCAATCTTAACACTTTCTCTAATTCGAGTTTTCCACTAAACCAATATCTCTTAAAAGACTATTCAGTCTAGGTTTGAAGAGGGGTTTCGTCATCATATCTACCAACTGCTTTTCTAAGAAAGCTCTCTAAGAAAGAAATGTCTTGTACGGATATGTTTGGTTCTCTTATGAATTTCGGGGTTTTTTGATAACTTAATTGCCGCCTCATTATCTACCATTAATTTTGGAATCATCTGTGGAATGATTTAGTCAAAGATTTTCTTCGGCCAAAAAAGTTCTTTCGCTCCCTCATTAGCAGCTACTAACTCAGCCTCTGTCTCTCATCTCCTGCATAGTCAGCGTCACTATAGCCTTTCAAATCTTCTTTTATAGTGGTGTATTTAATTCCTAAATTAATTGTGTCCTGAATATATCGAAAAATTCTTTCTACGTGAATACAGTCTTCAGAAGAAGGATTTTCAAGAGTTCTTGAAGCAAGTCCTACAGCATAAGCTATGTCTGGCCGAGAGCCCACCATGAGATACATTAGAGCTCCTACAGCTTGCCTATTAGGAAAATTTTCAGTTACTTTATTATCCTTCTCTAACTGATTTGTTCCTTTAATCATAGGTGTAGATACTGATTTACAATTTTGCATCCCAAAGTGTTGTAATATCTTTCTAGTATAAGCAGACTGACTTCCATAAATTGAACCATCCTTTTTTCTATCTATTTCCAAGCCCAAGAAATAGCTAGCCGGTTTAAAAACAATCTTGAATTATTTTTCCATATTTTTTTATGAATTCATCTTTTAGTTTTTCATTATTTATTGCCAGTAGCCCATCATCAACATAAAGAGCTAAAAGAGCAAGATCTTTACCTTCTATTTTAATAAACAAACAGGGGTCTGCAGAGAGACTTGTCAGAACTGGCTCAGAGGCCAAGGACTGCTGCCCCCTCTACAGGATAGGGACTGTAGGTTGGGTTGGGTTGGGTTAGGTTGCTAGGTTCAGATAACTGGTTTTATAATGTATTTTCAATGGGTAAATGTGTTATCTAAGTTTTCCTATATCTCCGCGCGGTGGGACCTCTACCACTATGTTTCTCTCTTTATAAGCTATCCACCCATATGCACCCCCTCCGGGGGGGCGTTGGCCTAAATCCTAAAGTGCAGCCAAAACCGTGAAGTAAGTAATGTTATTATGTACAGTCGGCTTTAGAATAGCATATCCATGTTAAATGTGAATTTCGTTTACCTACCGAACATATAAAAACGCCCTTTAAACGCCTAGATTAAATGGTTTTTGGGGATTAAGTTTATTTACAAGGAACAGAGGGACAGGCAATTTGTCAATAAAATACCTTATGCTGCAAACATTAAAGATGTGGGCGTGGACAACTGTTTAACTGATTTCAAAGGGACAGGCAATTTGTCAATAAAATACCTTATGCTGCAAACATTAAAGATGTGGGCGTGGACAACTGTTTAACTTTAACTTTCAAATTTATTATTATTTAAACCGTGATTGGTTATACACAATAAATAGGACGTCCTTAAAATTTATTCATTGTAAGCGATTTGAGTTTGAAAATGTATATGCTATTCTGAAGCCGATAGTACCTTGATCACCTGATACCTGAAAATTGGGTATATGACCAAGCGAGCACATAGGCATACGATCTTAGTACATAATTACACTACTCAATCGCCCATATTTAATTCGCCAGAAAATACGTGACGTCTGGCGGCCCTGGGATCTTGCTCTATTAGTATTTTGATTTTTATAAAAAAAAAACAACTTGATGGTACTTTTCAAAACTGCTTAAACTTTTCTTAACCATCATCATTCTAGGTTTTTGTTGTACCAATACTCCAGCGGTTATGGTTTCCTACTTAGAAATGGGATTGCCTCTGCTATTGATACAAATTTGGACAAATCCACCCTATCTTCTAGTATATATACCCTAAACATTAAAAATACATAGATAGTGTGCCACAATTTTAATGCCGTTGCCGTTAGTAATATCGAACACATTTTACACAGCCATTAACTGCCATCAAATTCAATTTGGTAATGCAAAACAACAGTCGATCTGTCGGAAAATCATCCGATCTTTGTGAAAATTGTTCAGCTGTCGAAGCATCACAGCCAAAATTTAGCAAAAAACTGTTCTGACTTCTTATACCTACATCCTGTGACTTCGTTTTCGGCCATATAATGGCTTAACTAAGGAAGTTTTATTATATAATTGCCTAAATTTACAATCAACTGCTTGGACCATTTCCTTTTTCTAGTCAACGATTTTGGTGAACACCAAACCTTCAATATATGTAGTTTTTCTTTTAAAAAACACTCTTTTTTATACATTTAAATGTTCTAACAGTGTTTACACTCGATGGTCTCGCTTTATAATGTTCTCGACGTTTTCGATGATAGATTGCAATGTTATGGAACTAGCTCTTTCCCAGAACTGTTATCTCTGGTCTTCTATTGTTTTTATATAGAAAGCATATTGGATCGATTGATTCTCAAGCAAAATCTGCCATCACTGACATAAGAAGCACTTAGAACTATAGACACACATTTCCATGCACTGTATGCACCAAAAAAATGAATGAAGATACCCAATTGTCAAGAAAGAGTGGAATTTTTGAATGCTCAAGTTGAATAATGGCAAAAAGGCATAAGATAAAGCAAATTCTGGAGCAGTTTCAAAGCTTTAACTCTATAGTGGAAAAGGATCAAGTGCAAAATACAAGAAACTTAAAAAACACAAACAAAAATGCCTTTCTTTATTTATTTATTTGTAATGATCCACTTTTCTGTTTCAATTAAAATCAAATCGCATGAAATGGAGGCAAAAACAATTCTGGTCCTGCAGAAACTTTCCACTATATATTTCCCCTTTAATACCTTATGTTCAATACTCTCCAGCATTCTTTCTCCTCCAAACAAACAATGTTTTTACATACAACTTTTTCCAGCATTCAATTTCTCCTTTAAACAAAAAAATTTCTTCAGCATTTTGTGTCCTCTATGTTGGAAATTATGTGAATGCCACTTTATATATTGATGTTTTTGTTTAGTATTTTGTTATTTAAATAACAAAACAGTTGTTCTGTAACTTTCATAAAAATAAAGTTGTTTCAGTCTGATATAAATATAGAATCACTTAATTCTATTCTCCGATTTATTTCAAACTACGCTCTGCTATCACTCCAAACAATTATTGTTTTTAAAGATTTCCCAGTATTCTTTCGCCTCTAAACACACATTGTTTTTAGCATTTTTTTAATCACAAAATATTTTTAAAAATTTTCCAGCCGTTTTTCTGTCTCAAACAAACATTGCTTTCATAGCTTTTCCCTCCAAACTAAGATTGTTTTTAAATCTTTTTACAGCATTCTGTAAACCTTTTTCAAGTCGTTATTCACATCTAAACATTATCTAACCATTTTCCAGCGTTTTTTCTACTTCAAAGCTCTTTCGCAGTATTGTTTCTCCTCTAAACAAGGATTGTTTTTAAAAATTTTCCTAGCATCTCTTCCAAAATTCTTTCTCCTCATTCTTAAACGTTTTTCCAGCCGTCGTTCTCCTCCAAACATTGATTTTTAAAGGTTTCTCCAGCATTTTTTCTATTCCCAACAAACATTGCTATTAATTATTTGTCCAATATTAAAACATTGGTTTTAAACCATTTCCCAGTATGTCTTTTATTCTTCTCTTTTTCCAAGGGAAAGAGAATAGTTGGTCCCATTAAAACCTTAACCAACCATCTCCAAGATATTATTTCTCCAAAGACCGTTTTTAAACATTTTCCAGCATTCTCTCCTTTAGATATTGTTTTTAAATCCTGTTCCAGCGTTCCTTCTTCTACAAACAAATTTTTTAAACCATTCTCCAGCATTCTTCCTCCTCCAAACATTTTTCAATGTCTGGTTCTGTAATTATTTTGTTCCTTATGTGTTTTTATATTTTAGAAAATAAAAGACTTGAGGAAAATGTTGGATCAAAAAGAAACAAAACTGGGTGAAGTATCTAAGCACTACTTAGCGACACAAGAAGCTCTCAATACAATTACAAAATTAGCCGCGTCCCAGATGAATATTGAACGTCAATTACTCTAATACTTACCTAACTGCTGAATTTACTGGAAGTATAAAGTATATTTTTGGAGAAATAGTATTTTACCATGAATAATATACAAAAAAAAGGAAGGAATTCATGCTGAATGTGCTCTGAAATACTGAAAAAGCTTTTAAAATATTTAATTACTCTTTTTTATTATTATTTTTTTTTAGTTTTACTTATCGACTTTATACAAAATAGATTTTAGCCGTTTTTAATAAGGATTTATATTAACTGTTACGAATAGAAAATGTTTAAATAATATTTAGTATTTTTCTAAGAATTTTGCTTGAAAAATGTTGTAAATATAATTATATGATACTTTTTTCTATAGACTTTATTTGTACATAATAACTGTGATGAACTTTTTAATAAATAGACTGTATTTTTAAAGAAATTTGTTTATTTCCTCCAGATCAATAAAAAATTTTGAAGTAAACATTAAAGTTAAAGTATAGAAGGTAAGAATAAAACCTAATTAAAATTCAAACATCCAAAGAAGGTATGATAATAGTATTCATTGATTTTTGCCACACTTCCTGGCGTATTACAATAGGCGACCCTCTCTATAATCCCTGGTTGGGTCACCTGAGAACAATTCAAATGCGTGCTTATGGGTTAAAGAAACTTTCTTCGGCAATACTTGATTCATCAGCGTTCACAATTTATTGATTTATGTTAATCCATTCCACCTATGCAAGATTATAAGCCTTCAAAATATTTGATACATTTTTTATTTACTTAGAATATTTCTGGGTAAAATTATAATTGAAAGATAAACAAATACTGAAAATAATTTCAGATACAAGGTGCAGTCAATGGTAAAAATGAAAAGTAGAAAATTGTTTCTACCTGCAACCAAGGTAAAGAAACTTAATAGTTTCTATACCAAGCTTGACCGTTTTCTATGAAACAACAACTACTTCCCGGACATTGAATTACAATCCAATAGAAAATGGTGAAGCGACAGACTATCAGTTTACTGCCTGGACAATGACAAAAAGAAGAGTTGCGCTTAGCCTACTCATCATGTGGTTCTGCGACAGAATGATGCCCATTAATCTGAAGAAGTAGTTATACAATGACCAAGTTAGAGAGTAATGAAAGGATTCTGCTCGCACCCAGTAGTGGACACCAAAGAGGTGAAGACGGCTGTAGAAAAACTGCTTGACAGACATATTAGGCTTGAATATTGATAGAGTCTGATACAGCATATGCTATTAATTATAAAAGTTTTATTTAACTAAAAACAAAGTTAATGATTCCTTTTTTCCACCAAAACTACAGGGTGATTGATTAGTGTGAGGAAGCTCAGTAGATCTGTTATAGTAAAATTTACAAAAAAAAGTTATTAACAAAAATTGCAGGCAGCTTTAAACTCCACATTTTAAAATTAGTTACAATCTTACAGGGTGTTCCGTAAGATGGTGGCACACCAAACTTATGTTTTTTTAAATGGAACACCCTGTATTTTATTTTAAATTTGAAATCTGCTTAACTTCCACATCACAAAAATGTAAAGTTTTATTATGTTATACCGGGTGCTTAAAAAGTTATAACCAATATTACCTGAAAATCGTATCAAGTTTAACCCCCTGTATAATTAAAAAGGAGTATAGGAACATTGATCTATTGCAACCATAGTTTTTTAATAATTGTTAAAAATTATAAAACATATTCGTTTTCATAATATTCGTTAAATCAAATACAGGGTAAGTCAAAATGCTAGTACATTATTTTCTTGGTAATTTTAAATGGAACACCCTGTATTTTATATCACTATTGAAAAGTACTAATATCATACTTCAAATTTTATGAAGTACTCCCTATACCTAAAGTTATCAGTTTTCTAGATATTTTTATTTTTCCATCAAAGTATTGATTTCGTAGATATTTTAACGTTTACCAATAATTATTGTGAGTTGGCCAAGATTGGTTTGTCAGAAACTGACAATTTGACATTATTGTTTATTAATTTATTAACAAAATATTGTTACTGAAAAGAAAATAATTTATTTCAAATAAATTTTATTTAAAATAACCGACTGAAAAGAAAAAAAATAACAACATAGAAAAATAAAAAACAACTTATCTTACTTAAGTAAGGTGTTTATGCATGCTTGAAAGCGGCCATTGAAAGAGTTGCTTACATTATTAAGTATTTGTAAAGAAATATTTTGAAATGCAATTTGGATTCTATCTTTCATATCATCCCTTGTTGTTGGAGGTATTTTATACACTTCGTTCTTAACGAAACCCCAAAAAAATGAGTCCATTTTATTGAAATCTGGTGACCTTGGGGGCCACCTGACCGGTCCATGCCTTCACCACGTACTAGGAGTACCGTCATGTAGAAACCACATTATTTGTTCACATATATTAAGTGGAACCTCTTCTAATAATATCGGTAACTGATTTACGATAAAATCTAAATAAATATCACCATTTAAGTTATCTTCAAAAAAATATGGACCTATTACATAGTTACCGACAATACCTCCCCACACATTTAGAGACCATCTTGCTTGACTATGTGTTACTATGTGGTATGGATTACTTGTTGAATAGTAGTGAAAGTTATGCCTATTAACAGAACCGTTTCGATGGAATGTAGCTTCATCACCAAATAGGACATAATCAAAAAAATCTCTCTGCTCATTAATTTTTTCCAAAGCCCATTCACACTATTCGTTTCTGAAAATCATCATTGTTTAATTATTGATGCTTTTGAATATGATAAGGGTGCATCTTGTTTTTAGATAGAATGTTTTGAACAGAGTACTAACTAAGTTCTTATTCATGGGAAATACTCCTTATACTTATATGTGGGTTTTCTGTAACTGCCATCAACACACTCATTTCGTTTTCCTCTGTCACACTTGGTTTTGTTCGTTCATGTTTTTCATAATCCACTGTGCACTGAACCAGTGCGGTTAAATCGATCTTTCAATTTTTCAAATGTATTTTGTCTAGGTTGCCGCCTATCTGGAAACCGTTCTTGATAAATTCTAGCGGAGAGTAATGAATTTTTATTGCATTCCCCCAAAATCCGGATCATGTCTACCAATTCATTAGTAGTAAAATTCATTATTTCTAATTTAAATTGAATTAATATTGTTGCTAATTTACAGTGTACCACATGTTATGTTTTTTATGATCTAATTTTTCATATCATACTATATACATAAAAAATGGGTAGCTATGAAATTAGATACAAGAGATGTCATGAATGTCATATAGTTTTTGAATAAAATATTCATTCATCAGTGATTTTACGAGTGTCCATTATTCAAAGACATAACAATTTGGCGACGAGGTGAAGAATCTTCAGATCATCTACTGCCGTTCGTTCGTTATTCGTTTTACCTAACAATTCCAGCATAATTTGACGTTATCCAGTTTTGACGAAATTCGAATCAGAATGGATGCTGAACAGTTCGCACAGTTTATCTCGCTTTTCCTGCTCCTCTCACTGAGAAACTTCGAGATATTATGTTTCGCTATAGAGCTACTCCCTTAGCAGGCGCATGCGGGAACTCACCAGCAGAACTATATCTTCATCGTCCATTACGAATTAGACTTGATGCTATCAGACCGAATGATAAAGCAATGAAAACCACGAAATCCATTTCCAAGACCGTTCGTACATTCAATGTGGGGGAGAGAGTCCAGGTTCGAGTACACGTGAATAATAAGGATGTATGGCAATTTGGAAATATTGATAGCAAACTAGGACAGCTTCATTATAATGTCATTTTAGATTCAGGTCGAAAACTAAAAAGACATATTGATCAAATACGTTCCACTCTAGTTCCCAAGAAGTCAGTTTCATTCGCATCAACATCTCGGAATTCTACTACAAACTCATCAGTACCATTACCACAAGATGGTCTTATACTGGGTGTTCCATTGTTGCCTGAGATGCGGGATACTCCAAGAGTAATTCGTCGAAGTGAAAATATTCCTGACCAGCACTTTCCACGGCGATCTACAAGAAGAAGACAAGCACCATCTTATTTAGGAGATTATGTTCCAAAATGATATTTTTAGAGTTTTTTCAATTATGTGGGGGAGATTTTGTTATGTTTTTTATGATCTAATTTTTCATATCATACTATATACATAAAAAATGGGTAGCTATGAAATTAGATACAAGAGATGTCATGAATGTCATATAGTTTTTGAATAAAATATTCATTCATCAGTGATTTTACGAGTGTCCATTATTCAAAGACATAACACCACAATACTGAATTAATAAACAATAATGTCAAACTGTCAGTTTCTGACAAACCAATCATGGCCAACTCACTATAATTATTGTTAAACGCTTAGAACAAAAAGAAACAGGAAGGAGTATATGCAAAATGACCTTGAGTCCAGAAAGGAGCTTGCATATGGCGGCCAAATGTCAATTTTAATTTCCGTTTCCAATGCCGTACCGTAAAAAAATTAAATTTATATTAGGGTCTTTATTTTTATTAAATTCCAACCAATCAAGTATGTGAATACATTTATATGCAAATATTGCTTTGACAGCATACTGTAAACATAAACAATGAGTCATACAAGGAGCTTCAAGATGGCCGACTTCCGTCGCAAATTTTTCTTAAAGTTAATATATCACAGACTCCTTCCTGTTTCTTTTTGTTCTAAGGTTAAACGTTAAAATATCTACGAAATCAATACTTTGATGGAAAAATAAAAATATCTAGAAAACTGATAACTTCAGGTATAGGGAGTACTTCATAAAATTTGAAGTATGATATTAGTACTTTTCGATAGTGATATAAAATACAGGGTGTTCCATTTAAAATTACCAAGAAAATAATGTACTAGCATTTTGACTTACCCTGTATTTGATTTAACGAATATTATGAAAACGAATATGTTTTATAATTTTTAACAATTATTAAAAAACTATGGTTTCAATAGATCAATGTTCCTATACTCCTTTTTAATTATACAGGGGGTTAAACTTTATACGATTTTCAGGTAATATTGGTTATAACTTTTTAAATACCCGGTATAATATAATAAAATTTTACATTGTTGTGATGTGGAAGTTAAGCAGATTTCAAATTTAAAATAAAATACTGGGTATTCCATTTAAAAAAACATAAGTTTGGTGTGCCACCATCTTATGGATTGAAACTAATTTTAAAATGTATAGTTTAAAGCTGCCTACAACTTTTGTTAATAACTTTTTTTTGTAAATTTTACTCTAACAGATCTACTGAGCTTCCTCACCCTAATCAATCACCCTGTATACAATTTTATGTTTACATAATTGGGTATTAAATTCTTCAGACATTCTTGGTTAAACCAGATGTTTTGGGATGCCTTACACCTTTTTTTTTAATAAATAGTGGAAGTTTTATTAAAACGAAGAGTTTTTATTATTCTTAGTAAGATGGACTTCCAAAAAGTAAGGGTTAGTACAATAAATTTAATTAAAACATCTTCGAGAGAAAAATTAACCGGATTACATAAGAAGTTACAAGAGAAAAGATTTAAGGCATCCCAAAACTATACAAATTAGGATCTACCCTTTTAATATCCTTTTTTAATCTAAGAAAGGTGTCTATGGATATGTAAGTGTGTCACATTGACAAGTTTTTGCATATGAATTTTTTTTTCTTTTAAAAAATTGTACGAAAATATGATTATGAAGGGGACGGATGCGCTTAGCATGATTTCGCGAGCGATGATCATACAACCTTCAATATTTAAAGTTAGAAATGTAAATTCTTTATCCAAATCAAAAACTCAATCTAAACCAATGATCGCTTCAATGGTAAGTATTAATTTTTTACGTTACAACGAAAAATTCGAATATTTTACCGCGTTATAGTAAAATAAACACTTTGTCACTAATTAAAACCAGAAACGATAATTTAAATTTTTAAAATGAATTAATTTGGTTTTACATGGTTTTTCTTATTAAATTAATTTTCTTTATGTTTTCCACACTGATTTTGTCTGACAGTATTTCGACAGCGATTGTCAAATTCTGTCATTTTATTTTTTAAAACAAGTTTGGGAAAGGGTCAGGGGCGAAGTAAAATTTCATAAAATAAAATAAAAACAATACCATGGCGTTATCAAGACTTTACAATCCTAGCGTTCGGTTGGGAGCCGGTAGTAAAACATTGTTAAATTCGTTCAGAGATTCTTTTGCTCCTAGAATTGTAACCATGGTAGGTGTTATGTCATCAGTATTGGATTGTTTTATTGTCTATTTTAAATAAAACTGACATTTATTTGTTTTTGTATTCTCATTTAAAAAATTATTTTATTTTGATGGAAGAATGCGATCATTGTATATCGCTAAAACTAAAAAAAACACTGTCTTTACAGGCTGATTTCAGAATTGAAAAAGACACCTTTGGAGAGTTAAAAGTACCTTCAGATAAATATTATGGAGCACAAACTGTTAGATCTACTATCAATTTTCCTATTGGTGGTGAATTTGAGCGAATGCCAGTAAGTACACTAATTACTTTAACTATTAAACAGTTAGTTATAGCTTTTTGTACAATTAAACAATTTCCAAAAAGTAGCTCCAATTCCAGTTACAAAATCTTAAAATAAAATATATAATGACTGTTACTGTTTAATTTATGAATGCTATATACATTGAATTACAAATAGAATTATAGTATTAAAATAATATGAATATGGCACTTTTATCAGTTGACCTAGAGGGCTACTAGTATATATACAAAGGTGGTTGATAATTTCTGAATCAACAATAATACTTTATCTGTGTCTTGAGTAATTTATGAATTATTTTACAGTGATATAAAATTATTTCAAGGAAAATGTTTCAAGCCTTTCATAATACCGATTTTATTTGAATGTTACAAAAACATTTTTAAGATTTAAATATATCTTGTTGTCAGGCAGAACAAACTCATGTGAAATAGAAAACATATTTTTTATGTTTATTCTTTAAGAACAATACATTTTTTTTAAAGGTTTAAATATTTTTATTACCAATTCAGATTATATATTGTGTTAAATGTTTTTCAAAACTAAATAATTAAATAGTTAAGTATCACATAGTTTTAAACATTTAATAACTGTTGTTAAGTACCCATAAAAATTATTTTGATTGTTATCTGAAGTGAATACACCTGCAAATGCTTTGAATAGAAAATAAAATTGTAGTTTTAGATTATATTAATAACGTATAGGATGTATATAACTATTATTAAAACTGGTTATTAGTTATGTAATACTTGTTTTTGTTGTTATAAAAGATCAATGGTCACACATAACAGCCAGAGGGAATATTTATACACTGTCTCTTGCTATTAAATAGATTTTTTATCATTATTTCTTGATTCTTTTCATAAAAATCAGTTTTAAACTTTACAGGAATAATTTCAAGTTATTAAAACTACATAATCAACTCATTACTCTTTTATTTGTAATAAACATAAGATAAAGTATTTTTAGAATTACTTCAAAATGTAAAAAATAATTATATTAGTTTTAAATTTATTCATTTATGTAACCTTAACCTTCATTCAAATGTGAAATCTTTTATATCAATACCAGTATTATTGATTCAATTTAATGGTTTTAAATTACAATATTTATTGATAAAGTATATATTTTTTTTCATAAAAGATTCCATAATGAATATCGTAAATCAGTTGCTAGATGACGATAATTTCCGACCCACTCCAGCTTCACAGAGCTTATTATGCCTCTTTGTCGCAACTGAATAACTATAGTCTTGATTGAAACATTGGGAGAGACAATGTCCTTTCCAGTCACATAAATCAAATCTTCATAGGTAGAAAGAATTAAGCTACGCATTTTAATGCAACATTGATTCAATTATAGGCTTTCATTCTAAACGGATCCGTTTTATATACGGAAGCAAACGGATTCTTAAAAAGCGTAGCTTTAGCACAAAATATGAAAATAACCGAATACTATTTAATATCACGCTTGAATGCAAAATTACCATATTTATGCACGAATATAATTCATTGGAATATTTCACAAATAAAGAAAATCTATAAAGTGTCGACATATAGACTGTCTGTTGGATTTGGTTTTGATATTTCACCAAAACGCGACATGTTTTTCTATTTTTGAAGTCTGACATTTATTTCAAATGTGTTGTTATGGCGACGTGCAATTTTCGGTTATAATTGCATAAGTGCATAAAAATTACCTACCGATAATTTTGCAAGAAAGCGTGTTATCTAAAAATTGCACAAGATTTTTTTCATATTTTGGCGAAAGAGCCCGACTCCGAAGGAGGAGGGCTCTTTTACAAAATGTGAAAAAAACGGAGTGCAATTTTTATAGATAACACGCTTGAATGTAAAATTATCTGGTCATTTTTATGCACGAGTGTAATTCAATGGAATATTTCACGAATAAAGAAATAAGTATTGATTTTTTTCTGAGAAAAATCACATACTACTGACAAAGACTATCAATAAAATTATGCTAGACATGCTTTCAAGTATATCTGACATTTATCAGTATTGTCAGTCAGTGTTGTTGTTATTGGTGTCATGCCGACGGGATGTTTTCGCAGTGCAATCATCGACGGGATGTTTTCGCAGTGCAATTACCGTTGTAATTTTTCGATAATTGCATTCCTCTTATGACATATATTATACATGAGGGAAATATTCGGTTATAATTGCATAAGTGCATAAAAATTACCTACCGATAATTTTGCAAGAAAGCGTGTTATCTAAAAATTGCACAAGATTTTTTTCATATTTTGGCGAAAGAGCCCGACTCCGAAGGAGGAGGGCTCTTTTACAAAATATGAAAATAACGGAGTGCAATTTTTATAGATAACACACTTGAATGTAAAATTATCTGGTCATTTTTATGCACAAGTGTAATTCAATGGAATATTTCACGAATAAAGAAATAAGTATTGATTTTTTTCTGAGAAAAATCACATACTACTGACAAAGACTATCAATAAAATTATGCTAGACATGCTTTCAAGTATATCTGACATTTATCAGTATTGTCAGTCAGTGTTGTTGTTATTGGTGTCATGCCGACGGGATGTTTTCGCAGTGCAATCATCGCTCCGCAGTGCAATTACCGCTGTAATTTTTCGATAATTGCATTCCTCTTATGACATATATTATACATGAGGGAAATATTCAGGAATAATTTAAGGTTGCGTGGTATTTGGTAAGAAAATTTTACACCAACATTTGAAAAATAATTATTATTCCAATCTGACGTCTGTCACAAAACCTCAGAATTACTATTTTAAACGTCTGCACCATAGAGAAATATAACATATTTTTATTTGTCTGTGGTCTGTACTTTGAAGTTTCAGCGTTCTATGTCATTTCAGCTGTCAAAAAATTGCCACGAAAAAATTTCCGGATTTTTTTTAAATTGTCATGGTAACGAGTCAAAATTAAGACATTTTATTAGTTAAAAAGTAGAGGTGTGAAATTTTCGCTGTAATTTTTCGATAATTGCATTGCTCTTTTTCCTTTGAGCCTCTATGAAAACGACACCTAACATACAGTTTTGTGACTTCTAAAATTAGTGATATCATACGCGTTCGGAAAAATAAGAAAAGAAGAAGCAATATCACACACGTGTGATATCTTTTAAAAACGCACAGAACTTAATAATTTAACCAAGATTAATGAATAAAAAACTGTTAATTTTTGTTTGGTTTATTCAATTTGATAAGAAACATAATAGTTGACAGCAGAATTAGTGGAAAAACCAAAGTTGTAAATTGTACAGCTGTATCATTTTGTTTCCCTGATGAAACTATTAAAAAGTACCCCAAATGTATTACAATCAATAATGATACTCCTTTTTTTAATACCTGTCTTTAAACCTGTTTGCAGTACCCGATCATAACAGCTATGGGCGTTTTAAAAAAGGCGGCGGCAATAGTCAACAAAGAATTTGGTCTGGAAGCCAAAGTAGCCGATGCTATTGTAAAAGCTGCTGATGATGTTATCTCAGGAAAATTATACTGCGACCATTTTCCTCTAGTTATTTGGCAAACTGGATCCGGTACTCAGACCAACATGAATACCAATGAAGTAATTAGTAATCGAGCCATAGGTACGTACTTTACCAAAAATATTTTCCATCATTACCTCTTACTAATATCAGGATATTTTTGAAATAACTTCTTTAAATAACTGCTCTCCAACAAATCTCACACAAATACTACAAAAATTGATCTAAACACAGCAAAAACTTCCGACACAATGGTTTTCCACCTGAACTGTCACAAATATTTGCCCTGGACGGCCATATTGGATCACGTGGTTTGGATTGACTAATGGTCAAGTAAACATAACCTAACCTATTAAAGTTTTCACCACAGACAACAACTATTCTTTTCTTTGTGTTTTTAGAAATATTGGGTGGTCAACTAGGTTCAAAAACTCCCGTACATCCCAACGACCACGTGAACAAAAGTCAAAGTAGTAACGACACTTTTCCTACCGCTATGCACATCGCCGTTTCCGTCGAAATAGAACACACTCTATTACCTGGATTAAAAGCTCTACACGAAGGATTGGAAAAGAAATCGCAGGAGTTTAAAGACATTATAAAAATTGGTAGGACTCACACGCAAGACGCCGTACCGTTAACCTTAGGACAGGAGTTCAGCGGTTACGCGCAGCAGATAGCTTTCGGCATCGATAGAATTAACGCTACATTACCAAGGTACTTATTTTGACATTTGAAGAAAGATACTATTAATACGGATAACATTGAATGTTTATTTTTGTTTGTTACAGGATAAGAATGTTGGCTCTGGGAGGTACAGCAGTCGGTACTGGTCTGAATACGAGAAAAGGTTTCGCTGAAAAATGTGCAGCGAAAATTTCAGAGTTGACAGGATTGCCTTTTACTTCAGCGCCGAATAAATTCGAAGCTTTAGCTTCTCGCGACGCCTTGGTCGAAGTTTCAGGAGCTTTAAATGTCATAGCTGTATCAGTAATGAAGATCGCTAATGATATCAGGTACTGTTAAATGTTAATGTTTGTAAAGTGCAATTTGAATAGGTTAGTTGACAGTTAGACAAATATTAAGATATTTTTGTGTTATATGATAGTTTTTGCGTTGAAACTCTTGAATATCAGAGCACATGACGTCATTGTCTGCAAAACAAAACAAACTTTGAAACGTCATTAAGGCGTCCTAAGCTTATAACCTTTAAGTATTATACATATTGGGCAATCCAATGATCTGTCAATACATAATTAAATGGCGACCGGTTGGCACACAATTTGTAGTTACATTATGTTTACATTATTCTTTTAGGACCGGTTTATCAATTGGCAATATTATCCATCAGTTAGGTAACTAAACATCAGATAAAACTAACTAGCAGATAGAGTTCCAGTTTTTATCCTCTGGTTAGTTAACTGATAGCTAATGAAAGTTGGCAATGCTGATGCATGAATGTAAGCAATCTCATTGGTTGTTACAAGAACAAGGTCATGTCACAGTAATTGAGATGTCACGACCGTTTTGGAAGGTTATTGTTGATGAACGTGCATTTATTGGATGATTATATTCTGGATAGCGACGAGGACGAGGATATTGTGCAAGTTTTTGAGTACGAAAGAAGGCCGTATACAGTTAGGGAAAGAGTAGATAACTTTGAAAAGTGGGATTTTCCTTAAAGATTTAGGATGACAAAAGAGACTATTTTGTCAATATTAAAACTCATTGAGGATTCACTTGGGTTTTGTACCGATAGGTAAGTGATTTTCGATGTCCAGGTTTTTTCTTTATGTTTATTTGCAATTTTTAAAAGCAAATATCTCTCATCAGCTGTGAAATTGCATCCTCTCTTCTTAGTCGTACTAGTACTTTCTATTTTTCACTTTGATCAAACCCAAGTAAATTAGACACACCAAAAAACTTCGGAATCAAAACAAACCAACTCTTCTGCATAAAGTGAGGTTATATAATAGACCTTAACCTCCAGATATCGACCTAACCGCCAGTTGAAAGTTACAGATAAATATTTGACATTTTAGCTGTCGGATAAAGTTAACCTGTTGTTGATAAACCGACCTTTCCAAAATAACTGGTAGTTAAGCATTAACTGACAGATAAATTGCTATTGATAAACCGACCCTCAGTGATTTTATGATTATGAAGCAATTTTTTAAGTTTTAAACAAAGTAATAACTAAAAAATCGAATTATTAACTAAAGGGGTGTTAAACCGTTATCCGGTTTCTCTCTGTTTGTGACGAACCAAAAACCAAGATAGAGGCATCAGTGATAGAATTGATGGAAGTTACTGTTGAAAATCAGAACTAGAACTTGCCTTCAGAATATAGTTAGATATAGGATAATATTAAGCTATGGGTAAAAATTTAGGCGTGATTTTGATTTGACAAGTGACAACTGACAATCAGACATTTCAGTTTTTATCGATACTTGATAATTTTTACAAAAGTATCGATACCTCGATACTCGGCATCGATACTTTGCAACCTCTAGCGTCGCAGTATAGTCTTCGCTTTCTATCATGTCAGATCAAAACGAGTTGATTTTATTAGCTTCTCTCGCTGTGTGCGTAACGAAAAATAAAGTAAAAAAAACTAAAACTATAAGAGGTTATAAAATTATTTATTTTTTTTCACAAAATCCTCATTTGCTTCCTTATTATCTTCTTTAAATTTTTCAATTAAAATGTACATATCCTTTCTTCGTGCATTTCTGTCGTGGTGTAAATCACTCTTTACTCTCCATAGACACTCCTGTTCTTTGTATATTTCGAAAAATTCACGCAAAAAATTTTCTGCACACCTTAGCCATTTTCGGAATAGAAACACAAGAAAACAAGTCGGACTCCGTCATACACGGATAAAATTTTCATCCAACCGATGGTGTTGTACTGCAGCAGTCAGACTTTTCTGTCTGCGGTCAAATCCTACGACGCCGTAGTACCGTGAGTGGATTACGGGGTAATCCTTAACAATAATTAAATTTAAACTGATTTTAATGCCAAAAAGTGCAATAATGGACAAATCTGTCTTTTTGACAGTCAGGCATTTAGTTACCTTGGAGTTGGTAGAAATATCAGTTAGCCACTACCCAGTTATACCTCGTTCAGTATAAATGTGGTTGCACTGAACGAGGTATAGTTACTTTGAAGTAGGTAGAATGGGGAAGTCTCCTCCTATCGAATATCAATAAATGAATGGCAACAGCGCATTTAATATTTACTTTATTTATGGGCCATAACTTTAAGATCTACTCAGTCTTACTAATATTGCAATATTATTTTAAGTTTATTATTTTTTGCTTTGATAATATCAGAAACTTGGCCAAATAGCCAATAGCCCTTGCAGCTCAGGCCACATATTATACAAAAGAAAAAGAAGAAAATAGTGTTTGCTTGTGTTTGTATACTTTCGTTTGTTGGTCTTTCAGTTTTGTGCTTTTTTTTATATTGTATTAGTGATTTTATTATTTTGAACACTATATACATATATAAAAACTTTTAATATATTACTTCTTTTTAATATTATTAGCTTATTGAATATATTTTGACCTCTTTCCACTTCGCTGTTGGTGCGCTGTTGCCACATTTAATACCAAGAAAGCAACGCTTTAAACTTTAAAAAATCACTATTTTATGAAGGAATATTTCGAAAATTATGAATAATTTAAAAGTTTCATGAATCAAACCATAGTTTATTAACTATTAGGAATTAATTAATAGAATAAAAAAATAGGAGACTTCCCCATTAGCAGTTAGCCACTAACCAGTTAGATAGTCACTAGCCAATATCCAGTCAGTTAGCCTTGGAGTTTGGAAGTCAGTACTCAGATGCTATCACCTTGAAGTAGGTAGCAGTAGCCGTAATTAGTACACGATTAAGCACCTTAATCAATTGGCAAAGACTCCCCTGGCCAGGTCGATTGTGGAACTTTGCTTCTCAAGGAACCAAGCTAGGTGAAAACAGTGTTTTTCTACTTATCCTTTCATTTTTTTTTCTTTACATGTTAAGATTACTTTTTTGTTGTAGATTCTTAGCATCCGGACCTCGATGCGGCTTAGGCGAACTCTCGCTACCGGAAAACGAGCCCGGAAGTTCCATAATGCCTGGCAAAGTCAACCCCACTCAATGCGAAGCCATAACCATGGTGGCTGCTCAAGTTATGGGCAACCACGTAGCAGTTACCATCGGCGGAGCCAACGGCCATTTCGAGCTAAACGTTTTCAAACCGATGATCGTTTCCAACGTTTTAAGATCCATAAGATTGCTGGGGGATAGTACGAAGTGCTTCACTAAAAATTGCGTGGACGGTATCAAAGCCAACACGGAAAGAATCGATAAATTGTTGAACGAAAGTTTGATGTTGGTGACTGCGTTGAATCCTCACATCGGGTACGATAAGGCGGCTCTCATTGCCAAGACGGCCCACAAAGAAAACTCCACGTTGAAGAAAACCGCGGTTAAATTGGGTATACTCACGGAGCAACAGTTCGACGAGTGGGTGAAACCAGCCGAAATGCTTGGACCTAAGTAAATAAGAGTATGTCAAAAGTTGTTATTTTGTATATAAGTTTTTTGTCGGTATCGAGTACACTACAGTATTTATTTGAGGCGCGTTTTGTTTTATTTCACCCATTGTTGTTATTTCTTTTTCACTTTAATAGGTCAAAATTGAAACTCGCCTATGGCTAGTCAGTTAAGCCTCAAGTACACGGGGCGAGTTTACAAGCTAACAAGCCGGCTTTTTACAAGCAGCTCGTAAACTAGTCCAGTGTACTCGATGCACTCGCTCCGTTAGCTGCTTGTAAAAACGCTCTGGAAAAAGTTGAACTGCCGGCGACTTTACACGCCACTCGCCGGCTTTTGAGCGAGCTAGCTTGTAAACTAGCCACGTGTACTCACAGAGCTTGTGCACAAGTGGCTAGTAGCATTGGTCCTGAAGATGTCGGAGGAGATGGTTCTAGCGCCAGCTAGTTGGCTACCGAGCAAGTGAGAAATTTTGTGTGTACTCGACTACTAGCGCACTCGCCGACTCGCCGGCTTTTTACAAGCCGGCTTGTTAGCTTGTAAACTCGTGTACTTGAGGCTTTATATCCTCCATTCGCCAGTAAAAACCCTCTTACCTTGCTAGTAATGTTACATACTATAAAGCCTCAAGTACACGGGGCGAGTTTACAAGCTAACAAGCCGGCTTGTAAAAAGCCGGCGAGTCGGCGAGTGCGCTAGTAGTAGAGTAAGCCTCAAGTACACGGGGCGAGTTTACAAGCTAACAAGCCGGCTTGTAAAAAGCCGGCGAGTCGGCGAGTGCACTAGTAGTCGAGTACACACAAAATTTCTCACTTGCTCGGTAGCCAACTAGCTGGCGTGTGGAAACCACGTGTTGTTGTGTGCTGTTAGGTTAATCATCTTCAGGACCAATGCTACTAGCCACTTGTGCACAAGCTACTGTGAGTACACGTGGCTAGTTTACAAGCTAGCTCGCTCAAAAGCCAGCGAGTGGCGTGTAAAGTCGCCGGCAGTTCAACTTTTTCCAGAGCGTTTTTACAAGCAGCTAACGGAGCGAGTGCATCGAGTACACTGGACTAGTTTACGAGCTGCTTGTAAAAAGCCGGCTTGTTAGCTTGTAAACTCGCCCCGTGTACTTGGGCCTGTACACACAAAATTTCTCACTTGCTCGGTAGCCAACTAGCTGGCGTGTGGAAACTCCTTCGACATCTTCAGGACCAATGCTACTAGCCACTTGTGCACAAGCTACTGTGAGTACACGTGGCTAGTTTACAAGCTAGCTCGCTCAAAAGCCGGCGAGTGGCGTGTAAAGTCGCCGGCAGTTCAACTTTTTCCAGAGCGTTTTTACAAGCAGCTAACGGAGCAAGTGCATCGAGTACACTGGACTAGTTTACGAGCTGCTTGTAAAAAGCCGGCTTGTTAGCTTGTAAACTCGCCCCGTGTACTTGAGGCTTTACAGAGTGCTGTAAAAGTGCCTTGGTATTATTATTATTTTTCGGAGTTCAATGTGATTTGCGCTAAGGTTTTTCATGAGTCTGACACCGGGTGCAAATCGTGTACCTGGGGTGTCAGTTTTATCAGGTTGGCTTCTTGGTGTCGTCTGATCTACACTGCACTTTTAATTAGTTACTTTATGGAGTATGGAGGGTAGAAGGAAGGAGGGCCAACTGGTATAGGAATAATGTCAAAAAACTGTCCAGCGGTAAGCAGCAAATAATAGATGGCGCGAGAGTAGCAGAAGGGTAAAAAGACAACGTGAAGTTAGTAACACTCCATATATTATATATAAAGTTAACTATTTACGTTGTCAAATGATTTAAAGTGCGTTCGGCTATTTGATACGGAATCGGAGTGGAGTGAGAGTAGATTTTTGTCACGTGATCTTGGAGTAAAGATAGTGTGAATGTGAAATGAGTACTCGAACGACTTAGCACTATTATAAAAAAAGATTAGTTTAAAAGGTTCAAATTTTTATTAACAAAGATCAATGATCAGCATATCTATTAACAACTTTTCTTTATCTATTAGAGGATGTGCCTTAAATGTAACGTATATTTTAAGTTAAAAGTTGAATAATTAAAACCAACCCAAATTTTTTCTGTCTTATTGACAGCTTCTCAGTAGAGATTTTTTAAGAAAACATAGTCGCTGGTTGTGGACGCTGTTTTTTAATATTTCTCAGTGATAATGTCTTAACTTGCAGTTTATTAGAGAATATAGGCTCAGGCAGGTAATAGGGCACTTTGCCTTATTTGTAATTTATTTAGAAACATAACAAAACTTACTAGCTTTGTTACACAGCAGTATCAATCCATCTACTGTGACACATTTGTTATGCTTATCCGTAACAAAATTAAAATTAGATGTGTTTTTAACTATAGATTTTTTAGCGTTCAATTTAAAATGGCTTTGACGAGATTGAGATTGGCATATGACAGTTCATGGCTCCAAAAATTCCAATAAAAGAACTAGAACTATTGGAGTAAGTTCCATTTAGTCTTCTCGCTCTCGGTATACCCGAACGGAAGCGGAGTTAATCCATTTATACCAATTTTCCATACCCAAACGGTAAGAGTGCGCATGGAGTAACTTGGAGTACATCGAGTGAACAACACGAACGCTCTAACAATTCATTTTGACGTAGCCTATCACAGGACAAATTCTTCTTTTCTACTATTTGTAACGTCCTGTGGCTCCACCAGTTTGTTCCCTTTCTATGGACACTTTATTATTACATTGAGTTCTACCCTCCATATTCCAACACTACCACACGTTTAGTTTGTGTGTATTTGAGTTATTTTTCTACAACTCCTTTTGACTAGGTGGGGATAAATTACACCTCATCTACACTGGTGTAAATCCAATCTGCAAACGAAAGAACCTATTCATAGACCTAATAATAGGTCTATATATCTATTGTATTTTGGTGGGTGTTCTTTGACAATAATCGAATAATCCGGTAGAAATTGACGTTTGACATCGAATAGTTTTAACCCTTATTTCTGTTCTGTGGTTTGAACCAAAATGTAATGTAGAACATAAAATAGTTATGTTCTAAAGCCCGTTTGTAACTATCAATGATTAATTACAAGTTTTAGTCAATTTTTTAGGATCCTAAATAATTGATAAATACATACACATTTTGTGTACATTTTTTTGTCAATTTTCAAATCATCAAAACTTGTCCTATTTCTCTTCAATTTTAATTGACGTGACATATTTATAGAACCGGTCCTATTTTCTATCAATTAATTGAGAATTGAGATTAGAGCAAAAATATAGGGTAATTTATACTTCAATGTTGTTTATTTTTGCAGAAATTTGTATAACTGATTCTGTAACATAACAACCTCTACTTTAGTTATTGTTATTTGAATAGAATAGAAAGTTAATTCGTTATTTGTTACTTGTGTGTACATAAGCTAAGAATCGTAAAGTAATTTGTAACCTGCCAAAATAAATACATGCATGAATAGTAAAGTATGTACATTTAAAACGACTTCTATGAACCAACCTGCTGCTTGCAGAGATAGTTTCTTGCATCAGAGATTCCTCTTTTTCTACATCATTTTCAACCAAGCAAAGTAAAAAATTAAATTTTTCCTCTGATACGTTTAAAATTTTTTATAAAAATCTGGATCTTGTACTGCCAGTTCTTAATTGAGCATTTTAAGGGTACCCAAGCCTTTTTAACTCCTTCTTTTTAACCAAGGCTTTCGTATTACTCTGCTCTTGATTATAGCTTTTCTCTTTTTTGCAATATTAATTATCACTACCTATATTTATAACAGCTGCTGCTGTTAGTAATAAAAATTTCAGCATCCATGTTTATAGTTCACGATAAAGTTAGAAATATTAGCATTAACAATAGCACAGTACACATAAAGCTAAATACCGCTTAAAAGTTAAGGAGGCTCCCGCCTACTTAAGTGCGCATGAACACATTCTAAATAAATTATTAAAACTTTGAACATTGCATACATTTGATTTTATTGTTTCAATGTTTATGGTCCTAAATTTAGGAACCTAAAAAATTGACTAAAACTTGTAATGAATCATTGATAATTACAAACGGGCTTAAGATAATAACCCTTGTTTATCTATATTTGTCCCAAGTTTCAACAGGAAAACAAAAAACAGCAAAATTAAAATTATTGTAGTTTATTTAAAAATAAATTATGCAATCGGGAAATTTGATTACCCAAAGGTAATCACCGGGGACGTTCAGCCGAAAAAATTTGATACGTTTCTAAAGTATAAATTATTAATTTTAAAAGTTAGAAATTAAGAGCATACTAAATAGTATGTAGTGTGGCAGAAACATAAAATTCTATCTTTGTGAACATATTAAATAATTTTCACTGTCAATCGCTTTTTTCGGCTGAGCGCCCCCATTTAAACAATGGACTGCCTAAGCTCAGACGTCACAGCAGAAGGCTCCTCCCATTAATATTTCCAAACAAACCTAACGCGTGTAAAATGTCCCATGAGATAAATTTTACGGTTTAGTGTTAATATAGGGTGATCATTATTAGAAATAAGTACAAAGCGATCAGTAAAAGACTTTTCTAAAAGAAAATTTGCAAGGTAAGGTTTGTAAACAGAAAATTAAAAATATATTATGACAATTACGCGCACGCGCACTCCGTTTGTTTGGAAAGATTTTCATGACCACGCCTCAAGTGACGTCAGACTTAGGCAGTCCATTAAAAATCTAAACCTTGATATATTTCAAACAATCGTAGGTCGTGTTGGAGGAAACGTTTGCAGAGGCAGCGTCGTATTTTTGAGCCTCATTCCTCTCCTTTTATGACCGAATGCTGATAAAATTAACTGAACAGCCGCATCTACTGTTTTCTTAACATCCTCTTTAGTTCCTAGCTCCGGGTTTACTTCCACCAGATCCATAGCACCTAAGCGTCCCGTGTCGTATACCATCTCCATTATATGGACTCCTTCCCTTAGGGTTAAACCTCCGCGTACTGGAAATAATAAATAAAAATCATAAATATAGACATAGTTGAAATATGACTTACCTGAGGTTCCTGTACTGGGAGCTTCTAGAGTATCCAGGGCATCGATGTCAAAACTGACATGTATCGATCTAGTTTCCTCTGGATCTATGGCTCTGAGAGCCATGTCTATAACGGAATGTATACCGTGCTCTTCGACGTCCGCCATACCAAAAGCGGTGATGCCTAGTTTATCGATAACCATCCTTTCGTAAGGATCCACCGATCGTAATCCGATGTAAGCTAAATTCCTCAGAGAAATCACCGGTTTTTGCCAATCCATGCCCGGTAAATAAGGCCAGTAGTCCGATAATTCCGATGCTAAAATAGCCAAAGGCATACCATGAATGTTTCCACTTCCTGACGTTTTGTTCGTATTTAAATCAGCGTGGGCGTCGATCCATAAAATACAAATATCCTGTTTAGCTTTGACGTGTCCATCTATGGTACCTACAGCTACAAAAATTTATTATTTTACACAGAAAATTACAAGAATATTTATTAGTAGATACCTATCGAGTGGTCCCCGCCAAGTGTCAAACACGTATGCCCTTCCTTTATTAACCGTTCCACTTCTTTAGATAGCTGTTGATTGCAATATACCATTTCGCTGTATTCTAACATGTTTGGTATTGACTCGAGTCTGTCGAGAATGTTGTACTTGACATTTCCAAAATCGTGTATCAACGATTTATCATCTAAACATGAAAATATGTCAAAACAACTACTAATTTAAATTGTAAAAAAAATATAAAACAATGCTGGAATCTGATTGTAGCCAATAGACCCATCTCGTTAATAGCACAAATTGAATACTCATGCGCGAACCAACTCCCACTCTCGTAGTTCACCCTAAATGTTCGTGCCTCTTATAAAATTGTGTTGGTATGACATGCAAAAGTAATCAGTAATACAAAGTAAAGTAAATCCAAAGAGAAGTCTAGGTACACACACAAGTCGTTAATATTAAATACACAAAGACAAGAAAAACACAATAACAACTAGCAAGCGGCGTACACGAACGAAATAAAAATTAGAACTTCTCCTTTGTGGTTTATGGCCTGGGCTGCCGCGGCTATACGGCAAATAGAAGCTAGCTTTTGACAGCTAAAAGGGTTTTTTTCATTTAAATTGTGGTATTCCTGGGTTGCAATACTTTGTGTTCTATGGTCATATTTTAGCAGTGGAAGGGGAAAATTCAAAAATATTTGCGCATGAGTATTCAATAAGGAGATAGGTGTATTATACTTTATAAGAATTTTATATTCAAAAATAAGAGTTATAACCACAAAACACCAATATTACAGAATACTGTTGTTCATAGTAGACAAATCTCTTTATATAATACTCATGGAGGTTATAGAGAAGGAGAACGATCGCTACGTGCTGAAGCATTAGCCCGCCTGTCCCTGTAGAATTTATAATTCAAATTTCAGCCACCAGCCGCGCTGCCGTCGGTAAGTAGTATCTGCGAAGTTAGCTGTTTATGAGTACAAGTAGATGAAGTTAGTTGAATAATGTACAAGTGGTTTAGCATCTGATCGAAAAAATAGACTAAAAAACAATTTGCGTCAACCATCGTTATTTAAAGTACCAAAGGTAATTTATTGAGACAACTTAGCGATCGCAGCGCCTCACTTATTTTGTCCATATTTCTGGAACACTATTTTCTACAGCGATCGTTCTCCTTCTCTCTAACCTCCATGATAATACTCATGCGCAAATATTTTTTGAATTTTCCCCTTCCACTGCTAAAATATGACTACTTCTTGCCATGGAACACAACGTATTGGTACCCAGAAATACCACTACTTAAATAAAAAATAAACCTTGTAGCTGTCGAAAACTAGCTTCTATTAGCCGGATAGACCCGGCAGCTCAGGCCATAAACCACAAAGAAGAAGTTCCACACAAACAAAATAAATAATGAATTAACCTCTTATGGTCTTATGCATTATTGCAGAAATGATATACGGATTGAAAGGCTTTCTCTTCCCAATCTTGTGTAGATACCCCACTCTTGACCCATGCCCAGTGAGCACTTGGGTCAAGAAGTATCTCACCTAACCAAACTTCCGGTCCTAATCGCTCCTTTTAATGCACCTTCATACCCTCACATCTGCTCACCATTTCCTCCTCCCTGCACTCAGCTATCCTCCTGAACTTCCTCCCTCCACCGTTGTTACGTAGCCATCACGTCTAATCCAAAAGGTATGACCTTGACAGCACAGCTGTGGAGTGAATGTAAGAAAGAAGGGAGAATATTGTGGAGAGGAAGAGGTGGGATAAAGGGAAAATAGGGATATAAGCAGAAGAAAAAGGAACTAGAGCGGATAGTGGAAAGGGAGGTGAGAAGGAAGTGGCAGGAATTACTGGGGAAACTGGAAAACAATCGATGGGTAAGGCGTATGAAATGGCGGTGAAAAGGATGGGTGGAAGCTGCTGCTAGAGGAATAGTGTAGAAGGGGAGGACATGATTCCGGAAGTGCGGGGTGTAGGGATAAAGCTGGTAGAGTAGGGGAGAGGCATCAAGGTAAGCCCCTGAGGTGAATGGCTTCAAAGGAGATGTAAGAAAGAGGTTACTGGAGGAGAATAGGAAGCATTCCTGGGAACTTTTCAATAAGGTAGGTACTGAGAGAGGAAGAATTCCCGGAAGTATGGAAAGTGGTACTTAGATGAAGAAGGTGGGTAGAGAAGAGAAATTGGCAGGACCAGATTACAGGCCCATCAGTATGTGTGGTATGGATACAAATTAGATTCATGGGTAAGGTGATGGAAGGAATTATAAAGGTTAGGATTGAGGAAGAAGTAGGAATATGGGGGTTTTAGAGAAAACTAGCATGGGTTCACGCAGGAGAAACAAGAAGCTGGCACAATTAGTGGGAGCAAGGGGGAGGTGTTGAGGCTCGGAGCAGGCGATTAATTTAATGGATTACCTAGTAACTAGGTATCGACCGGCGGTGGGAGATGGAACAGGGACGTCTTCAGTCGTCAACACAGTTTTCGTGACAATATGAAAAAAGTTCATCATAATAAGAACATTGAACACAGAACAAATTTTAAAAATTATCTGAGGATGATATATAGAAAAAGCTGTCATTGAGTTAAAAAGTAAATTTTTTAAATAAACAGTGGAAGGTTTATCAGGAATACAACCTTCCATCTTATTTATAGTCCACACAGTTATTTTAGACCCTTCAGCTGTAGAATCCTCTATATCCCCTAGAAGATGCAAATCTTATATCTGGGCCCTCAAATTAATTTTTCAAAATATCTCAATCGAATATACAACACACATATCTTTATAATTAACATTATCACACTTACAGAATTCAGAAAGTTGTTCAATTAAGCCTGCTTTTCTTATGGCATCAGGTCCATTGTTTGCTCCCTTTTTAGATGCGCCTTTATCAAAGGGCACCCCCAATATCCCGATTTTATTTTTTCCAGATGAGAAATGTCGACTAACATAACTAAATTTTAATGAAAACTGTCTTAACATTATTTTAAAAAGAATTTAACAGCAGTGAAGGTTTAAATAAAATAATAAATTCGATTTTCACATCAGATCAAAAGGTTATCATGAAATGACAGAGAACCTTGAAGAAAGGTAAATAGTTAAGTATTTGATATAAACATCTGTTAAAACTGAGCTACCTTCTTTAAAAAATATTTATTAAATAAAAAATTAAGAAAACAAGTAAAAAACATATATAAAAAAATATTTAATTTATTGTAAAGAATAACAAAAAATATAGAATTAATAACATTTGTATTGTTAAAAAAATATATACAAGTTTATTAAATAACTAGTTGTACACCTCACGATATAAATTAACCATTTCTGCTAAATGTGAAGCAAAAAGAAGAGGGTTATTAATATCTCTGTGAATTTTTTTAATGAAAACATTTCTGCCATAGTTGTATTGCCTTAATGTACCAATTATACTAACCTGAAATTATTTAAATTCAAATTATTTCATATGAAAATAAGTAAACAAGTACTTACAGTATCCCCTAATTCCAGTTCATGAAAATCTGGTACAGTACGCTTTATATGACCATAAGAAGATATCAAAATCTTAGCAGCTTTCAGTAATTTACTATCATGTTCATTTTCTGCTATCCAGGTTTTACAAACTTCTTGCATTCTGTTTGATTCTTTTAAAGCAGCTAATTGACTCACTGATATTAAACATTTTATGGCGCTAGTACCATCATCCACTAAAAAACTAAATGCATTAAACATTAAATACAACAATTTAGCTTACCATCTATGAAATAATATTCAGCACTTGCATATTTGTCAACTACTTGACCACAAATGAAAACCGATACAAATTGAATATCTTTGTGATTAAAGCATCCTTCTTCTTCTTTGGCACATAATAGATCCCTTATAAAAAATTTTGCTATATTTTTAGGGGTATTTTTATTTCCGTATTGTTTTTTAGTTGGATCACATTCAGTTACAACCCAATCTAAAATAAAACCAAAAACTTAAAATAATGGCTAAAAAATAGCAGGAGCTTTACCTCTTGTTTTATCATATACCGCAGTTTCATTTTCTTCACAGGTAGCTGTTTTCACTAATCCTTTTTCATTTTTTACTATCACCCATTCTAAAAAACACATAATATATTAATAGTTCGATATATTTAAAAATATAATTTACCTGAATCAGTATTATCCTCGTTTTCCATTTTCAAAAATTTAGAAATTATTTAAACATGCAGAATAATGAATATTTTTAATAAATTTGCCAATTATGATCAGTTAACAACAATAATTTTTAAAGATTACTTGATTTAAAACGTATTTAAAAGTTATTTTACGAACGTAAACGGGATTGGTCGAATTTAAAAAGAAAGTTACAGGTTATGGTAGTTTCTTCTTTTTAGTTTACGAAGGTTAAGGTTATAACGTTATGTAATGATCCGAAAGTTTGTTTTTCATCTTAGGTACGTTTATAAAAATTTTCTTGTATATTTAGATTTAAAAATATAAGATAAATTCTGATTTTCATAAATAAATAATAAATTATTGTTTTCATAATCTGTTGTAGTTGTGGATATCAGTCTCCATTTATTTTCGTTCTGTGTTCCTTCCTTACTTCAAAATGACAATACAACATAACCTTTTTAAACAAATAAAATAAACTCGATTTTCAAAATAAGAAAACAATGTCAAAGTCCTGAAATTGTCAATTCTAAACAGAATTTTAAAATTTATCATAAAATGATATTCCATAAGAATTTAAAAAAATTAAATTTTATTCGCAAAGTGCTTTACTCTACAAACCCACAGTCGTCGAAAAAATACAGCAGAACTATTCTATTACCAAAAACACAGTTTCCATTAAAGTTAGTTAAACATAAAATTGTAGAAAGAGATGATTCAATTTATAATTCAGCTGGTTTTGAAAAATTGTACGATTGGCAAAGAGCTCACTTATCGGAACCAGAATTTATATTACATGATGGGCCTCCGTATGCCAATGGACCAGCACATATGGGCCATGCTATTAATAAAATTTTGAAAGATACAATTTTACGAACCAAGATTTTAAATGGCCATAAAGTTCATTTTATACCAGGATGGGATTGCCATGGACTACCAATAGAATTAAAAGCTTTAAAAGGAGCTAAAGAAGAAGATCCAATGGAAATTCGCCAAAAAGCAAGAACATTTGCAGAAGAAACTATTGAAATGCAAAAAAAGGTGTTTAAATCTTGGGGTATTTTAGGAGATTGGAAGAATGCGTATACCACTTATTCAGCAGATTATATGAAATTACAATTTAAACAATTTTTTAGATTGTATGAAAAAGATTATATTTATAGAGATATTAAACCAGTGTACTGGTCTCCTTCCTCAATGACAGCTCTAGCAGAAGCAGAATTGGAATATAATGATAAACATGAAAGTACTAGTGCTTATGTCAAAGTTAAAATTATAACTAAACCAAAATTAGAGACTGATACATCTAAAGATATTTATGCAATAATTTGGACAACTACTCCTTGGACTTTACCATCAAATCAAGGTGTATGCTATCATAAGGATTTATCTTATTCATTAGTGAAAACATCAAATTTTCCAGATGATTTATTTATAGTTTCAACAGATCTAGTCCAGGAAATTTCAGAGGCTTTAGATACCAATTTAGAAGTTGTAAAAGCTATTTCATGTAATGAATTAGAAGGAATTATTTATGAGCATCCTGTTTTTAAAGATAAATCATTTAAATTTATTCCTGCATCTCATGTAAACAATACCAAAGGTACTGGTTTGGTACATTTAGCTGGTGCACATGGTCCAGAAGATTACTTAGTATGCCTTGAAAATAAAATTAAAATTGTAAATCTGTTAGATGATAAAGGTTGTTACACTAGAGAAGCAGGTCCTTTATTACAAGGAAAATATTCACTAACTGAAGGTAATAACACAGTATTGGACTTAATCAAAGATAATTTATTGCAAAAACAAATTATCACCCACCCTTACCCTTATGATTGGCGTACTAAAGAACCTGTCATCATTAAAGCTAGTAAACAGTGGTTCATTGACACAGAAGCCATAAAGAATCGAGCTGTGGAACTTTTAGAAAATGTTCAAATTTTTCCCTCTGACAAAAGTGAAATTTACAAAAACAATTTAATCAAGCAAATCCAAAAAAGGCCTTATTGGTGTATATCTAGACAAAGAAAATGGGGAGTTCCTCTTCCTGTTTTATACAACAGCAAAACATCAGAGGCTATAATTAATGCAGACAGTATTAATCATTATTGTAGACTTGTAGATGAAGTTGGTACTGATTTTTGGTGGAAGATGAGTGCCAAACAGCTTTCACCAGAAAGTATGTATTCACCAAATGATGGAGCAGAAAAATGTGAGGACATAATGGACATTTGGTTAGATAGTGGATTATCTTGGAGCAAAGTATTGGATGGTGCAAAAGTAGCAGATATGTATTTAGAAGGAGTGGATCAATTCACAGGATGGTTCCAATCATCCCTTCTTACATCTGTTGCTCTCAGAGATAAAGCTCCCTACAAGTCCATTTATGTCCATGGTTATGCAGTAGATGAAAATGGAATGAAAATGTCCAAGTCTGTAGGAAACGTTGTAGATCCTTTGGATATTACTAATGGTGGAAGTGATAAAACTACATATGGGGTTGATGTGCTTCGGTGGTGGGTTACTTGCCATGCAAATCAACATGCTTTAGCGAGTATCACTAAAAACGCTTTGGATTCTAGTGCTGAAGAGGTACAAAAAATTCGAAGCGTTCTCCGTTTTGCTCTTGGAGCATTAAACGATTACCAAAAAGAAAACATCGACAAAACAAAGTTATTGTTCATCGACAGGTATATGCTGCATTTGTTGTACAACTTCCACAACAAATCTACAGAGTTTATTGAGGATTACCAATACCATAAACTGTCTAAAGAAGTTATTAATTTTCTTACGAACTCAGTGTCTGCGTTTTACTATACCAGCATAAAGGACCGTCTCTACTGCAACACGCTGGACAGTGCCGAAAGAAAATCCGCTCAATTCACTCTCTACCAAATTTTAGAAATCGTGAGTCAATCCGTAGCTCCCATATTACCTCATCTAGTCGAAGAAATCTATTTGTACTTTCCTCAAAAGGAGAACAAGACTTTTTTCACAAGCGCGCACCCGAAGCCTACGGATAATTGGAAAGATTCGCAAATCGAGAAGCTATTCGACATTATTTTGATGTGCAAACGGGACATTAATAAAGAAATCGGAGCCAATACCGTTGACAAAGTCGTCGAAATTACTTTTGCCAAAGACGTTTGTTTCAAGGACATAAAACCGCTGAGTAATTTAAGGGAATTAGAAAAGCAGCTCATCGATATTTTTCAAGTGGCGAATGTGATCGTTAATCAGGGTGATATCAGTAAAAATTATCGAATTAAAATAACGCAAAGTAAAAACTGCGCTTGTCCGAGGTGTAGAAAGATTATCGCCGGTAATGAAGACGAGTTATGCAGGAGGTGTTACCAAGCCGTGAATTATTTGAGGAGTAAATCTATATTTGTTATTAACTGAGATATATTTTATACAATAAACGGTTTTTTACTATATATGTTATTTACTTTTTTAGCCCTCAATGTATGTATGTATGAATTAGGGGTGAAAAGTACACTGCGACCTATAGGATCTATTGTGTCCCCACTTACTTGCCTAGTTCTGATGTTTTCTCAGATTTATAGCAGCTCTTCGAGTCCTATCTTCTTGAGGAAGTTTAGGACATCGTCGGGCTTCAAATCAGGTAGATCCCCCTCTTCTATTTCATGTGCTCCTAGGTATCTGGCCCTAGAAATCTGCAAGGCAGGGCATTCTGAGAATATGTGTATTGAGGTTTCATCCTCTTCCTCACAGAATCTGCACTTTGCTTCATCTGCTAACCCTAGTTTCTTCATGTAGCTTCTTGGATTGGCTTCTTTTTTTGCCAGCTTGTCTGCCGTTTCGTTCCGCTCTATTCCTGTGTGTCCCGGGACCCATAGGAGGGTGACAGTGTTCTTCTGGCCTAGTTCATTTAGTTTGCCTAGGCATTCCCAAACCATCTTCGAACTGATTATATTTGAGCTCAGCGCTTTAATGGTTTCTTGACTATCCGACATGATCACAATTTCTTGTCTGCGGTAGTTTCTTCCAATATTGAACTCCACACATCTTTCGATGGCGCGGACTTCTGCTTGAAAGATGCTCGGGTATGTGCCCAAGCTTTCTGAGTATTTCGCTCTCGATCCTCTAGCTTGGAACTGTCCGTATACCACTTTATGGTATTATGGTCTAAATTCTGTATGGTGTCTTCATCCCATTCCGATTTATTACTCAACTTTGTGATGAATTTTCTGACAAAGTTGAATTTCTTTGGCATATCATCTTGGGGCATTTCCCAAGTTTGATCAAAATGAAGTGATCGAGGTTTTTCCCTGATAATTCCTTCTTTGATCATTCTACATATCGATTTCTTCCTTACACTTTATAATAGAATGTGCAGTGGGGTCAAGTTTAAGATCAACTCCATTGCAGCAGTGGGGCAAGTTCCCATTGCTCTAGTGATACATGAACAGGCTAATCTCTGAAATTTCGAGAGATTTTTCTACGTCGTACTCAGATTAGCCCTTGCGCCCCAAGCCACTACTGCCCCATATGCGATTACTGGTCTCACTATTGCTGTGTACATCCATTGTAGAATACGTGGGTTGCATCCCCAGTTTCCCTGCAATGTTCCTGCACACCATGAGGGTCTTGGTTGCTTTGTGTAATTACTTCGTCTTCGTGTTTATTCCAGAGTAACCTGCTAACTAGGATTAGCCCTAGATATTTTACCTCTGTTTTCCACTCGACGATGTTCTCCCCTATTTTTATAATTTTTAGATTAGGTTCCTTTTTCCTTGTAAAGGCTACTAGTGTGGTTTTGGTCGGGTTGATGCAGAGTCCCACCATTGTTTCGCAATGTTCAGTCCTCTTTGAACAATATCACAGAGAACATTTTCATACTTCCCTTTTGCCAGGACAACCCTTGACATGGTATGCCTTCCTTAGTCAGTTGACAGAGTAGACTGTCCACAGTGAGACTCCACATAAGTGGGGATGCAACTCCCCCCGGTGGACAGCCTCTGGTCCCATTAATGAAGATAGTGTCTTGTCCTGCCTCCATTTATGCGATTCTTGTAGATAGCAGTTGCGACATCCAGATAGAAGTCGTTCTATCTACTCCTTTCTCAATCAGTGCTCTTTTGACTGCCTCATGTGGCGTATTGTCAAAGGCCCCTTCTATGTCTAGAAAGGCACATACCACGGTCTCTTTTTTATTCAGAGCGTCTTGGATTTCGTCAGTCAATTGTGTTAAAGCGGTTTCCGTGGACTTTCCCGCCTGGTACGCATGTTCCAAGATTTCTGTTATAATATAGTTATCTACAGCTTTTTCCATCGTTTTGAGAACAAACGATGTGAGGCTGATCGGTCTAAGGGATTTGGGGTGCGTAGTGTCCCGTTTCCCTGCTTTTGGGATGAAAGTGATTTTGGCCCTTCTCCACGCTTCTGGTATGTATGCCAGTTCAAGGCTGCTCCGACTAATTCGAATCAAGTGTGGAATTATTGCATCTTGGCCCTGTTGTAGTAGGGAAGGAAATATTCCATCCGTTCCAGGGGTTTTGAACGGCTGGAAGGTGTTCATAGCCCACCTCAGCCGTTCCGCACTGCATATGTGTTTTGCCATTGCAGTGTCTTCCCTGGTAGGTCTTTTAGTTTTCTCACTTGTCTCTAACAGGAGCGGAGCTCGTTCTTTTTCGCTTTCTGTGAAGCTTCCATCTGGCTTCCGTAATGCCATTACAGTGTATACTTTTCCTTTTGCCAAGACTTTTTTTTAGCCCTCAAAGGGCTACACAGGAAAGTGTAGTTCAGAGCAGGCGGAGTTGACTTGTATAACTATAGCAGAAAACCAAATAACCAACAGGAATATTGGTTAAGGTAAATTAATTATCATTCCTACAGACAGTGAACAAGCACTACTACTCCTAAACAGTATGAAAATATCTTCAGTAATAGTGCTAGAATTCCACCAAGCCCTGACTAAGGCAAATAAAGTCAAAGTTAGTTCTATTTTTCTGGGGTGCGTTTCGTGCATGTACTGGAGCTCTAGGCTCATTGTACCCCCCTGAAGTGATCATACCAGGTTCGCTTCCTTCATGTATTCTAGAATGTTCCTGATATTCGATTTCACGATTTCCTCTGGCTCAGGAAACTGAATGCCAAAGTGTCTCTGTCTAAGCCAGTTAGGGGTGTACAAAATCATACTAGGAAATCAATTAATTTTATTGTATTTATTATCACACGGTTTTTATGTCGATTTGAAAATTCAACTTTTGGATGATTTAAATATTCCGCCATTCGTTCTGTGACGTAGATAACCCAAAAGTAAAGTTAGCTACATAAGGGTCGACATAGAACCGCAATTCTGTCGTCTTCTTTTTTTAAATTGTGATCCTCAAAACACAATTTTTACTAGGCACGGTTACAAATTTTTTATGAGGAGTTCTAACTGTTGTGGTCGTGCAGTATGATACAAAACAAGATTTTTATGATGACATTATTTAAATTTGAAAAAAAAAACGTGGAGAAAAGCTAACTAAACTTAGGCTGTAGACAAATGTAAGATACAGAACACTCATATATTTTGAAAGTTCTTCAAACTTCAAATTAGATTGGCTTTTTTGTAACTGGCTATTAGCTATAAGTTCATAAATCATCTAAATCAGAAAGTGGCTTACTTCATATGAGTTAGTGACGTATCAATGGACTGGAAAATTGGTGACGTAGGTGTCAAACCAAATGATTCCAAACAACTTTTATTAATGTGTGTTTTATATGCGTTATTGATTATTTTATTGTATTCAGAACAATAAACATCCACTATTTATTCTATGGTTAGTACCATAAATTTTATTTTATTGTATTTTCTTGATTTTTGGGAGGCAAGAATTAAACAATTTATTGTGAAAACCTTCAAAGTTGTGCATTTTCATAAATTTTAAGAATACTTACTAAAAAAAGATACTTCAAAAGTTGAATTTTAAACGACTTTGCTTATAGGTATTTAATTATGATACTTGTGTTATATTTTAATGTATAATAATAAAATAACTGAAACAAAAGCTACTTCTAGAGAATTATAATGTTGCTGTTTGGAATCATTTCGTTGACATTTCACAGTTCGACAGCATAGAACACAAATTTTGACGTCACACCTTCCCAACTTTCCCTGTCCATAGTGAAAGTTGCAAACATTTTGGAATTCTCAATTTCCAGTTTTCTCCCAAAATATTTTATTCAAAATTTTTTTAAATATATGTAAATATATTTTTGTAGTGTTAATATACTTTAATAAAATACCAGAAACCGGATATCGATTTAACACCCCATTGTTATTGTAGTTTACATACCAGGGTTTAGTTTGTATTATTAAAGATAATAGGTCTGTTCCAACCAAGCAGAGAACCGTTCTAAAATAGTAATTTTTGTGCGCAGTAGTGTAGTGAGTTGCGCAGTGCACTAATTTGGTCTCATGAGTGGTAATATTACCATTCTAGAACGGTTCTTTGCTTGGTTGGAACAAACCTATAGTTACACTAAAAATAAGTGTTATTGTACAATATGGCTATCCACCTAGAAGCTGTCAAAGGACTAACACAGCTGGTCTAGGAAGCCTTAACTTGTCAGCTCCCATAAGTCTATTCAAATAACATCTCTGATATGCCCTCTCTGTTTGGGTAGGTACATGTTGAGCAACTCAAATTTTTGTTTAATTTTATCTCCAAGATTCTGTTTAAGTATTTTTGAAGCCTATAGATTTTATAAAAGCAAAAATTAAAAAAAATACATAAACTGAATTTTACAAGAAATAAAACCCAGGGTTAAACTTAATTTAATAAATATTTGTCCTTTACTGAAGAAAATTGATACTAAGTGATACGTAATTGATACATTGGTTTATCAACTATTAACCTATCGAATCCTAATCTTGTAAGATCAATAGTTCTAAAACCACCATCAATAATCATTTCAGATACTGCTCGTCCAATACCAGGAGCCTGTTGAATCCCTAAAATGATAATAATAATCTAGAACCCACATTAAAAAAGGCATTTCTCACCTTGATTACTAAATCCAGTGGCTATATAAATGTTGCTGTAATATGGATGAGGTCCAACTAGGCCACTTCCATCAAAAGTGTTGAAATCATATTTGCCACTCCAAGATCCTGTTACCTAAACAAAACTGTAAGTCTCTATATAAAACCCTTGTGATGTTAACTTACCTGGATATCTTTAAATGCTGGAACTCTTCTCGATAAGAGAGGTAATATTGTGTCATTAAAAAATTTACTTCTGTCTTCTTCACTGTTACTGGCAGGTGTATAATCTGGATGAGGGGAAGCACCTACAAGAAATGAACCAGCTAAGCCTTCTCTTCTGAAGTATATCCCAGAGTAGTCTTCTATCATGGGGGTGTTTATACTTGGTGCTTGTTTGTGACAGTCAAAAGAATAAACATACCTTTGCCTGTTGAAGTGAATAAGATTAAGTAATTCAACAATTCCATTTCTGTAATAAAAAAATTACCTTGTTTCTATAGGCAAAGGAATTGATAACATTCCAGGTTTAACACCAATTCTTGCTAATTTGGACACTGCTAAAGATTCATGCCCTGCAGCTATAATACAATGTGAAAACTCTATTGTTCTAGATTCTTTTTCGTTTGGAAGTTTTACCTTAAATTAAATATTCAGTTCCAAAGATATTAAAAAAAAAACAGAATACCGTAAACCCGTGTTACTTTGCCCTTAGAGGCAAACTTTGCCTGGCAGACAGCTGTATTTGTTTACCTCACATTTTAGGCTGATTGTAATTTTTAACTTTGGTAACATTTAGTTTTGCAACTACAAGTTGCAAGGCCCCTGTTTGTTACATTTTGTGCCCTATAGCAGCCTTAATTAGCCCAAACAAGCAATTTTTATCGGAGGGCAAAGAAAGGTTGTGGCAGGGTAACTTTGCCCACCCTAAAATTTTTTTTTTTCAGCTATTAATCACCCAATACATGTTTTTCAAGTATCATTACCTTCAGTAAACTGATATCCAAAGGTATCAAAGTATTAAAATTCATTGCACCTATCATTCCAAAAAAAAGTTGGAAAAACTGAATTTTGGTGGGCAAAGTAACACGTGTTTACGGTATATGCTTACCACAATTTCATTTGTACCCTGATAAGATCCTTCTGTAACACCTTCTACTACAATATCCATCTTTTCTTCAAATAAAAATTCTATAGCTTCAGCATTAATGTATTCAGCACCTAATTTAACAGCATTAGTTCTTATAAGAGTTAACATATCCCAAGCATTAAACCATCCTTCTCTTTCTAAACCCAAACTACCAACTGCAACATCAGATACATCTATATAAGGAAATCTAAAAATTAAACAGGTAAAATCAAGATGTATTTGAATATTTTATTTAAAAATAACCTTCTTTTGATCTCTTCTGGACTAAGCAACATATTTATTGTTCCATATTCTTTTTGTAGTTTAACATTATCTTCCAATTGTGAAGCACCTTCTTCACTAGCTAATAGTAAGTAACCAGCAGGTTCAAAATTTACATGAATTTCATCTCCAAATGTTTTTTTACTATTTCTCAAGAATTCTGCGCCATACAGTGCTAGTTGAATATTTTCAGGTAAAGAGTACTGTTGGGTGAGAGAACCCATAGAAATTGCTGTTGTACTACTTTTAAACTAAAAATTATCTGTGTATAATACATATAAATATATTATATAATTTTAAAAATTACCGTAAAGTCTTTATCTAATACCACTACTCTAATTCCATCAAAGTTCGTTTTATATTTTAACCAATATGCTATAGAACTACCAATGGCACCACCACCTACAATCACTACATCAGCATGTCTAGGAAATTGTCTATTCAATAATTGTAGTTGTTCTTCTTGATTTCTAGGTGCTCTAGCTTTAAACTTTAAATCTTCACCTAATATACGAAACGTTCTCAAAATTGGATTTTCAAATTTTTTTTCACATAGAATTGAAGTTTTATGTAAACATCTTTTGGTAAAGATAGATTTACGGTATATAAACAAACGACTGGGATGCATTTTTAATTAACTGAACTACAAAACCATCCTATATTTATTAATGATAATAATAATTTTGTAAATTATATTTGTTAGTACAAAAAAGTTAGGTTATATATTTTCTGACTGTTAAGGTAAGTTTTCACGCATCCGAAATCCGACGATCCGAATCCGATCATACGAAATTTTTTTAATTGGTCTAAAAATTTAAAAAGCAAATGGCGCGAAATCTGTATCCCAAAATTTAACTTTTTCTGATAATCGGAAAAAGTTAAAATATCTTTAACTTTCTGCGAAAACAGATACAGATTTCGCGCCATTTGCTTTTTAAATTTTTAGACCAATTAAAAAATTTTCGTATGATCGGATGCATGAAAACTTACCTTTATAGGTTAATACTTAATAGTGGCTGTATATCCTGTTGAAGATCTAGTTATTTTTGTTCGGCTTACTACTTTATTTTTTTATGTGACACTACGTTGTCAGGACGATTAATAAATAGAATTGTCATTCTGAAAGTAATATAAAAAACGTCACGTTAGAGTTTTATAAAATTAAAACTTGTTTGTTGAAACGTGTGTATTCATGATTCCTATCACCGAAAATTCAGCAGGTTATGGGCTACAGATCGTTTAGCTGCGCCGTATAGTATTGTGAAGGAATCGTGAGTTGAAGTCGTACTCTCAGTTGTGCATTTTGCTTAAACTTTTGTTCCTGTTTGTTCCCGTATATTTTTCACGTTCGAGTTCGTCCATCTCTAAAATGGAGTATGTGAAGGGTATCAAACCACTGAAAGGAGCAGAAGACTGGCCCACGTGGAAAGATCGAGTTTTGGACGTTCTAGAGTTGTTTGATGCAGTTAAAATCGTTGAGGGAACGAGAAAGCAGCCTACTCTCTCAACACCACCAACTAAAGACGAAGAAAAACAATTAACCGCATACAACCAATCTGCGACTCAAGCAAAAATTGTAATTTCTCAATGTGTGAGTGATGAACTACACCAACGTATATCAGGTAGATTATCAGCTAAGGAAGCATGGGATGTTTTAGTTCAGCAGTTTGATAACAAGGCTGAAGACCAGTTGTTTCGTCAATGTCTCGATTTTTTTAGCATGGAATGGGATGATACTGAAGATGCACCATCTATGTTATCACGAATTAAAAATCAACATCGTGAATTTTCCGCTGGTCTAAAAACGCGAAAAATTGAAACAGTTGAAGCCTTCCTCGAGTTGCTATTTGTTTCAAAAGTTATGCACATTTTACCTAAGCGATTTGAATCGTTCAAATCGAGCTATCTTCTGCTAAAAGCGAATCAAGATAAAAATATTGAAGACATTTCGGCCGCGTTAATTCTACATGAACGTAATGTCGTACCGGCATCAAAATCTGGTGATATTCTGAACGTTACTAACACTCCTAGTCGTCAACATAAGAAACCAAGCAATTCGATATGCAAGTATTGTAACGCTAAAGGTCACTGGTTGCGCCAATGTTTAAAATGGAAAGCCGATGGGAAACCTTCATATCCAGCACGAGCTAGTGGTGTTGGCTCAGTTTCAGCTGGTAACAGTGGAGGTAAATTAAAGAAATCCGATGCCAACATTACTGATACACGTGTTGCACTAATTTCTATCGCTAATAAAGTCAACGTGACTACCACAAATGACCAGTGGTGGATAGATAATGGTGCTACTCGACACATTACGCCAAATTTGCACTGGTTCACAAAATATAAGCCGTTTCCAGTAGATGCTCATACTACAGTCAAGGCTGCGGGAAAGGAAGTTATCAAAGCTCTTGGAAGCGGAACGATTGAAGTGGCTAATTATTGCAATGGAAAACTGAATGTGTTCACCCTTAATGATGTATGGTATGTGCCTGAAATATCACGAAATCTTCTGTCCGTCCTTGCAGCTCATGATCGGAACCCTGACAGTAAGTTTGAGTCTACGGACACTGAGTGTCGTTTCAGTGTTAAGGGAAAGCCAATATTTAAAGGTACTCGGAACTTGGGTGGAACTCTCTATTTAGTGGTCGTCGCTACTTGATTGTTATCAAAGATCATTATTCCAGGTACAGATATTGTTTTGTCGCCAAAGAGAAATCGGCCGTCAAGGAAGCCCTGCGAGAGGTTCTCAGTAAAGCACGCACCCTCGGTCATAATGTTAAGGAATTTCTCAGTGACAATGGCGGGGAATTTGATAATGGTGATGTTCGAAACATTCTGAAGGAGTATGGGGTTACCCAGAGATTGACAGCCCCTTATACACCCGAGCAGAATGGAGCAGTGGAGCGTGAAAATCGAACAATCGTAGAAATGGCTCGTACATTCAAGTATGCGAATCCTGACATAAAATTTCCCTCATCTATCTGGGCTGAGCTGGTCACTGCTGCTGGCTACATTTTGAATAGAGTGGGAAAATCCTCAATCATTGATAAGACGCCTTACGAACTGTGGTTTGGTCAAAAACCACGGATCAAACATCTACGAGTTGTGAGTTCAAAATGTTATGTCCACCTCCCTGCACAAAAGAGACGGAAAATGGATTCAAAAGCAATGGTTGGATACCTCGTGGGATATGACGGAGATGAGCGCTATCGGATTTACATCCCTGAGAAAAAAGATGTTATAGTTTCACGTGATGTCACATTTTTTGAGAAAGTTGGAAACTGCGATAACGAAACAGTTTGGCCTGTCAAGAAAAACGAAATTGGTGAAGCTAACGAGGATGAAGTGGAAATAGAGAAGCCTGTTAAAGATACGTCCGAAAAAGAGCCTAATTCTGATACTGAAATTTTGGATGAGGAAGCAAGTTCAAGTTCAGATTCGTTCTCTTTACCTACTAAGCCATCCAAGCCACCATCTCGAGAAAGAAAACCTCCAGATTGGCTGAATGACTACGTCACATCCAACTTTGCTGAAGTTTTTTCAACTGAAAACGAGCCGACAACAAAACTCTAACGTGACGTTTTTTATATTACTTTCAGAATGACAATTCTATTTATTAATCGTCCTGACAACGTAGTGTCACATAAAAAAATAAAGTAGTAAGCCGAACAAAAATAACTAGATCTTCAACACTTTCCCTTATTTGAAGTTCAGGCTGATTAAGATAATCCCAACTTTTCTCGAAGAGCTTGAAGTCTTGGCCGGGGCATAGGTTTCGTCAAGATGTCCGCCAACTGATGTTCAGTTCCAATATGGACCACAGACACCATTCCTTTCTTAATCCGGTCTCGGATAAACAAGTACTTCCTTTGAATATGCTTGGTTCGAAAATGGAATTCAGGATTTTCAGTGAGTTTTCTGGCTGACTCGTTATCAATTCTAAGAACAGGCACTGCAGACAAACCTATTAGTTCTTTAAACAACCGAGAAATCCAAATGGTTTCCTTCGAACCGAGGTTTGCGGTGTTACGGCTGTATTTAACCTTAAATATGGTTGCGGGATTATTGTGGATGTTGTAAATTTAAAAAAAAAAATAAACATAGATATACGTGCGTGACACTTTAATTTCAAGGTTGTACGAACCTATGAATACACGTTCCTTACTGTGGAAGTCTGTGGTTTTAAGGTGAACGCACCGTAAGTAGTGACGTCATGTCAATAAATGCTGATGTGAAAAATTCCCTCAGTGGTTCTAGTGAAAGATTGAAGCGATCTGTGATCTCTCTCTTTTATTATTCTTTTTCCTTCTGGGGCTTTTGGTTGAATACTCACACATGTGGATGGCGGAGTAAATTTACACAAAAACTTTGATTTAAAATATTTTATAAAAATATTGTCATCGTGCACAGATTCTTTTTGGATATTTCTTCAGTAAGGGGAGGATATCGAAAATAATTATATTTTTTTAGAAGGAAGCTCGATTGAGGATTTCGTAGTGGTGTTGGTAAGAAACCATTTCGTTGTAATAAAGAAAAATATATTACTAATTAAATTATGGATTTTAGGCATATTTGTCATGTCAATATTTATTCTAATATTGGTTCTATTTATGGAAGGTGGTTTGATGAACCTGAATCGGTTAACGATTAAGGCTCCTGTTGTGCCTGTTCGTTCCCGGATCTTGGCCGTGCTTTCCATAGTAGTTGTCCTGGGCATGGGGAGAAGTGTTTCAGTGGAGCAAGAAAAACTTATGGGGCTTGCCGTTTCTGTGTCTCTGCAAGGGATAGGGGTAGAGATGACCGATAAAAATGGTGAACAGGAAACCTTGAGGTGTCACAATTAAATTTTAAGTTATGTATATTTTTTTATTTTAAATTTACAACATCCACAATAATCCCGCAACCATATTTAAGGTTAAATACAGCCGTAACATACTCCCCTTTGTTCGGAAAAAAAAAAAATTTTTTTTTTTTTTTTTATATATCCAAAACCGTTTCCAAAATTTGTACACCCTAAAACCTACTGTCATATATACAACCCAAAAAAAAATCAATTTTTTTTTTTTTTTTTCCTTTTTAGGAAAATCTATGATAGCTTACCATTTCTCTGTCTCTTCTAAAGTAGTATCATCCTTTAGATCCTTTATGTGCCAGTTACCCTTTGAATTGCCGTTGCTATCTTCTAATTCATAAACATTTAATCCTACTTTTTTTCTTTACTTTATAAGGACCCGAAAATTTTTTCCCTAACTTTTTTGAATAGTTTTTTGATTTATTAGATAATGTATATTCCTTTTTCCAAACATAATCACCCTCTTTGTATTGTACTGGCCTATGCCTGAGATTGTAATTATGTTTAGTTTTCTCGTGAGATTCATTAAGTTTTTCTAGTACGAATTTCCGAACCCTTGACAGCCTATCTATTCGTTTCTCTAACCCACTGCTTGCACCAGGTGATGGTGATAAATTTAACATTTTACTCCTGTTTCTATTAACTTGATATTGCTTACCATCTGTGATCATTTCCATCCCAAAATTTACAAAATATGGTGAATTTTCTATTACCTCCGATCTAGCAGTTCTTAAAGCACAACCTAACTTTGATAAATTTTTGTCCCATAATTTCTGATTGTCATCTATAAAAGATGATATCATTGTTTTAATTGTACGGTTATACCTTTCTGAAAAATTTGGTTCTGGATGATATAATGGATTCGTATGTAAGGTTATACCATAAGATTTAATGAACTTTTTAAATTCGTTACTAACATATTGAGTTCCGTTATCGGTCTTTAAATATTCCGGGACACCAAATATTAAAAATACATTATCCTCTAAATTCTTAATGACAGTTCTTGTATTAGCTTCTCTCATGGGGAAAAATAAGGTAAATTTACTGAAATAATCACAGACAGTCAGAATATATTTATAACCTTGTGTACTACGCACTAAAGGACCGATAATATCTGTGGAAACATACTGCCAGCAACTGTTTATCTTAGGCTTTGAACCCATTTCACCCGCAATCCTGCGTTGTACTGGTTTCTGTTCCATACAAATTTTACATTTACTAATATATTTATGACAATCTGCCTTTAACTTTGGCCAATAATATTGGTTTAAAATTCTATGATAAGTTTTATACACACCTAAGTGACCTGATTTAGGATCATTATGACACTCTGCTAAAATTTCGGATCGTAACCCTTTTGGAATCACCTGTTTCCAGTTATCAATATCCTCATTAAACATATTATCTTTCAAATGCTTATAAATAATAAACCAAAATTAGATTATGTTTTGTCTCGAGTGGAAGGAGATGACTGTCCTTATTTAAAAATTTCAATTTATGATTGTGAGTTATATGGTTTACTAGATTCAGGTGCAAATCGAATATTTTTAGGGGAACAGGGGATAAAAATTTTACGTAAAATGGGTATTTCAATAAAACCTTTAGAAAATATGAGCTGTGTTGTAGCAAACAATGATTCGGTAGAGTGCATAGGCACAATGACATTTCCTATAAGACTTTTAGACAGGGTTCATGTTTTTGAAGCAGTTGTGGTTCCAAAGTTGAAACATGCCATAGTACTAGGTACTGTTTTTTGGGTTAAGATGTCTTTAATTCCAGATTTAAGGAAAGGGGTATTTTATTTCGCAGAAGAGGTGTACCTTAATAATCGCTTAGATATAAATGTTATACAAACAGCTGATGACTTAGGGTATGATCAAAAAGTTAGGTTAGAAAATGTCATTGATAATTATTTTAACTCTATAAAACACTTGAAATTAGGATGTACAGATCTAGTTGAACATAAAATTGTAACCAACAGTCCTCCCATAAAATCCAGATATTATCCAGTTAGTAGACACATGCAAGAAATAATTGACGCAGAAGTAACAAAAATGTTAGATTTGGGTGTAATTGAACGAAGTGATTCTGGATGGTCTTCACCAATTTTAATGGTTCCTAAGCCCAATGGCAAATATCGTTTTTGCGTTGATTACAGAAAATTAAATTCCGTTACAGAAAAAATGGCTTATCCAATTCCTTATATTCAATCAGTTTTGGATAAATTAGGAAATGGTAGATATTTAACTAGTCTAGATATTTCTTCAGCTTATTGGCAAGTCAAGATGGCTGAGGACAGTAAAAAGTACACAGCGTTTACAATACCTGGTAGAGGGCTTTTCACTTTGTAAGGATGCCATTTGGTTTGACAAATGCGCCATGTTTGTTTGAATCTCTAGTAGATAAAATTTTTGGTCCAGAATTAGAACCATATGTTTTTAAATACCTTGATGATATAATCATTGTAACGCCAACTTTTTGAATTACATTTACACATATTAAATGAAGTATTTAAACGACTTCAAGCAGCAGGACTTACGTTAAATAAAGAAAAATGTAAATTTTGTAGGGATGAAATTAAATATTTGGGATATATTGTTAATAGGGCAGGATTAAATACTGATCCAGAACGGGTTTCAGCTATCGTTGATATGCCAACACCGAAAACTTCAAAACAGGTTAGGAGGATATTGGGCATGATGAGTTGGTACAGAAAATTTATACCTAATATGTCATCTATTATATCGCCATTAACAGCATTAACTCGTAAAAATGTTAAATTTAAGTGGTCACCTGAATGTGAAAAAGCACTGAATGATGTTAAAAATGCACTGATATCTTCGCCAATACTTTCTTGTCCAAATTTTGATTTTCCTTTTTACTCTGAATTGTGATGCGTCTGCATATGGATTGGGAGCTCAGTTGATTCAATTTTATGACGGTAAAGAACATGTGATTGCATATATTTCTAGGGCGTTAACTAAACAAGAACAAAAATTTACGGTAACTGAACGTGAATGTTTAGCAGTAATCTGGGCATGTGAAAAATTAAGATGTTATTTAGAAGGGCCACACTCTTTTACCATTGTTACAGACCATCATAGTTTATTATGGTTACACAATCTTAAAAATCCCAGTGGTCGTCTAGGTAGATGGGTTTTGCGTTTACAGCCTTACAATTTTAAAATTGTACACCGACCTGGTAAACAGAATGTTGTCGCAGATTGTCTTTCTAGAGCAATTCCACATAATTCTCTGGATCAGACAGACTCTAAAGACTTTGTAATAAATAATATAAAATTAAACAGAAAAATATGCAATAAAGACGATTGGTATATATCTTTGAGAAATAAAATTTGTGAAAAACCATTGAATTATCCTAATTTTAGAGTCGATAGGGAAGGTATTATTTATAAGCATTTGAAAGATAATATGTTTAATGAGGATATTGATAACTGGAAACAGGTGATTCCAAAAGGGTTACGATCCGAAATTTTAGCAGAGTGTCATAATGATCCTAAATCAGGTCACTTAGGTGTGTATAAAACTTATCATAGAATTTTAAACCAATATTATTGGCCAAAGTTAAAGGCAGATTGTCATAAATATATTAGTAAATGTAAAATTTGTATGGAACAGAAACCAGTACAACGCAGGATTGCGGGTGAAATGGGTTCAAAGCCTAAGATAAACAGTTGCTGGCAGTATGTTTCCACAGATATTATCGGTCCTTTAGTGCGTAGTACACAAGGTTATAAATATATTCTGACTGTCTGTGATTATTTCAGTAAATTTACCTTATTTTTCCCCATGAGAGAAGCTAATACAAGAACTGTCATTAAGAATTTAGAGGATAATGTATTTTTAATATTTGGTGTCCCGGAATATTTAAAGACCGATAACGGAACTCAATATGTTAGTAACGAATTTAAAAAGTTCATTAAATCTTATGGTATAACCTTACATACGAATCCATTATATCATCCAGAACCAAATTTTTCAGAAAGGTATAACCGTACAATTAAAACAATGATATCATCTTTTATAGATGACAATCAGAAATTATGGGACAAAAATTTATCAAAGTTAGGTTGTGCTTTAAGAACTGCTAGATCGGAGGTAATAGAAAATTCACCATATTTTGTAAATTTTGGGATGGAAATGATCACAGATGGTAAGCAATATCAAGTTAATAGAAACAGGAGTAAAATGTTAAATTTATCACCATCACCTGGTGCAAGCAGTGGGTTAGAGAAACGAATAGATAGGCTGTCAAGGGTTCGGAAATTCGTACTAGAAAAACTTAATGAATCTCACGAGAAAACTAAACATAATTACAATCTCAGGCATAGGCCAGTACAATACAAAGAGGGTGATTATGTTTGGAAAAAGGAATATACATTATCTAATAAATCAAAAAACTATTCAAAAAAGTTAGGGAAAAAATTTTCGGGTCCTTATAAAGTAAAGAAAAAAGTAGGATTAAATGTTTATGAATTAGAAGATAGCAACGGCAATTCAAAGGGTAATGGCACATAAAGGATCTAAAGGATGATACTACTTTAGAAGAGACAGAGAAATGGTAAGCTATCATAGATTTTCCTAAAAAGGAAAAAAAATTGATTTTTTTTTGGGTTGTATATATGACAGTAGGTTTTAGGGTGTACAAATTTTGGAAACGGTTTTGGATATATATAAAAAAAAAAAAAAAAATTTTTTTTTTCCGAACAAAGGGGAGTATGTTACGGCTGTAGTTAACCTTAAATATGGTTGCGGGATTATTGTGGATGTTGTAAATTTAAAAAAAAATAAACATAGATATACGTGCGTGACACTTTAATTTCAAGGTTGTACGAACCTATGAATACACGTTCCTTACTGTGGAAGTCTGTGGTTTTAAGGTGAACGCACCGTAAGTAGTGACGTCATGTCAATAAATGCTGATGTGAAAAATTCCCTCAGTGGTTCTAGTGAAAGATTGAAGCGATCTGTGATCTCTCTCTTTTATTATTCTTTTTCCTTCTGGGGCTTTTGGTTGAATACTCACACATGTGGATGGCGGAGTAAATTTACACAAAAACTTTGATTTAAAATATTTTATAAAAATATTGTCATCGTGCACAGATTCTTTTTGGATATTTCTTCAGTAAGCGGAGGATATCGAAAATAATTATATTTTTAGAAGGAAGCTCGATTGAGGATTTCGTAGTGGTGTTGGTAAGAAACCATTTCGTTGTAATAAAGAAAAATATATTACTAATTAAATTATGGATTTTAGGCATATTTGTCATGTCAATATTTATTCTAATATTGGTTCTATTTATGGAAGGTGGTTTGATGAACCTGAATCGGTTAACGATTAAGGCTCCTGTTGTGCCTGTTCGTTCCCGGATCTTGGCCGTGCTTTCCATAGTAGTTGTCCTGGGCATGGGGAGAAGTGTTTCAGTGGAGCAAGAAAAACTTATGGGGCTTGCCGTTTCTGTGTCTCTGCAAGGGATAGGGGTAGAGATGACCGATAAAAATGGTGAACAGGAAACCTTGAGGTGTCACAATTAAATTTTAAGTTATGTATATTTTTTATTTTTTTATTAAGCTAATAGTCGCCACATCAAAATTAAGGTAGCATAATAAGTATTTCTTTCTATTTAGATGGGTTTTAGTGACCAATAAGTTGTGTATATTTTTCTTGTATTAAAATAATAGTCTCCATTTCAAAATTAATGTAACATAAATATTTTCAGTTAGATGGGTTTTAGTGACCAATAAGTTGTGTATATTTTTCTTGTATTAAAATAATAGTCTCCACTTCAAAAAATTAATGTAACATAAATATTTCTTTCTATTTAGATGGGTTTTAGTGACCAATAAGTTATGTATGTTTATCACTGAGTGTAAACTTCTCTGCAATTGCATAGGGGGTAGTAGGTACTTATAGTACCCATATTAGTTAAGTGAATTTGAAGTTTCAAATTTCAGATATTGATGTTTTGTTTTCATGCAGGTATTGAATAACCAAAATTTAATTTAGAACGTACTAAAATAAAATGTACTGTTGTTTAACTTATTAAACTCAGAGTTGGGAGATTAAAACTATTGTGGTGAGACTTTAATAATTCTTTTATTTCTTTCCTTAGGGTAGACACTTAAATTACTGAATTCATATCACCCTAGGTGGACGTATGCAGTTGGAAAAATAAAGTTATCAAATACATTTTTGGGAAATTACCCTGCTTGAGTAAGAATAGCTTCCACAACTTGCAGATTGCATAAGGTAACAAACTTATTATTTTTACCTCTAGCCCGAAAGTAAGGAGGTAACAACATACTTTTAAACAAATAGTTTACTATTCAAAGACCCTGTTTAACAACAAAAAATTACGGTAACAGCGGCAACGATTTCTGCTTCACAAGTTGAATCAGCAACCAATTCTTGACGTCGACTAAACCAAGTGATGGCTGCTCCTGCGAATTTTACAATCACACCACTTGTCGAGCGCATAGTATTTGGACAACCAGCAAAGTCGGCATCACTGTAGCACTCTAGTAAACGAGTCTTGGGTTCACATAGGTATACTAACTTCAAGTTGATTGTACCTGCTAGGTAGCGAATTACTCGTTTTACTCGTACAACATCCTCTTGTGTTGGATTTTCCAAATGACGAGATAAAACACCCACACTAAATGCAATGTCGTAGCGGGTTCCACGGGCTACATAAAGTAGAGCTCCAACAGCCGAACGATAGGGGAAGTCAGAAGCATTTTCTGAACTTTGAGTGCTAAGCTTTACCATTGGTGTGAGAACTGGATTGCATCCTTCCATATTAAATCGTGAAAGGATTTTCTTGATGTATGCTGATTGGCTGACCATAATGTCTCCACCACGTCGAATTATTTCAAGTCCAAGAAAGTAGGACACTTCTTTCACAACAATATTGAATTGTGTGCGTATTTGTTGAATAAATGAGTCCATTTCAGATTGGCTATTAGCTGCAACTAATCCGTCGTCAACATACAGAACAACAACGATTTTACCAGCTGGAGTGAGGCAAATATAAATGCAAGGATCTTCAAGACTTTGAACAAAGCCTAAGCCAATCATAAAATCATCAAACCGCTTGTTCCAACAGCGTGGGGCTTGCTTAAGGCCGTATAAGCTTCGTTTTAGGAGGCACACTCGATTTGTTCCATCTTCATACCCTTCAGGCTGTTTCATGAAGATTTGTTCCAAAACGTCCCCATATAGAAATGCTGTTGAAACGTCAAACTGACACAACGTCATATTTTCTACAGCTGCAATGGACAACACCGATCGAACAACTTCCAAACGTGCAACTGGACTAAAGGTGTCTTCATAGTCAATGCCGGGTCGTTGAGCGCATCCTTTGATGACCAATCTCGCGCGATACTTGTCAATACTTCCGTCAGGATTCCGCTTAAGTCGATAGACCCACTTATTGCTAATAGGCTTTTTTCCTGGAGGAAGTTCGGTCAATTCCCATGCGTGATTTTTATACATTGACCTAATTTCTGTGTCCATGGCTGATTTCCACTCATTTTGATCCTCGCATTGGATAGCTTCATCAAATGTTGTCGGCTCGTTTTCAGTTGAAAAAACTTCAGCAAAGTTGGATGTGACGTAGTCATTCAGCCAATCTGGAGGTTTTCTTTCTCGAGATGGTGGCTTGGATGGCTTAGTAGGTAAAGAGAACGAATCTGAACTTGAACTTGCTTCCTCATCCAAAATTTCAGTATCAGAATTAGGCTCTTTTTCGGACGTATCTTTAACAGGCTTCTCTATTTCCACTTCATCCTCGTTAGCTTCACCAATTTCGTTTTTCTTGACAGGCCAAACTGTTTCGTTATCGCAGTTTCCAACTTTCTCAAAAAATGTGACATCACGTGAAACTATAACATCTTTTTTTTTCAGGGATATAAATCCGATAGCGCTCATCTCCGTCATATCCCACGAGGTATCCAACCATTGCTTTTGAATCCATTTTCCGTCTCTTTTGTGCAGGGAGGTGGACATAACATTTTGAACTCACAACTCGTAGATGTTTGATCCGTGGTTTTTGACCAAACCACAGTTCGTAAGGCGTCTTATCAATGATTGAGGATTTTCCCACTCTATTCAAAATGTAGCCAGCAGCAGTGACCAGCTCAGCCCAGATAGATGAGGGAAATTTTATGTCAGGATTCGCATACTTGAATGTACGAGCCATTTCTACGATTGTTCGATTTTCACGCTCCACTGCTCCATTCTGCTCGGGTGTATAAGGGGCTGTCAATCTCTGGGTAACCCCATACTCCTTCAGAATGTTTCGAACATCACCATTATCAAATTCCCCGCCATTGTCACTGAGAAATTCCTTAACATTATGACCGAGGGTGCGTGCTTTACTGAGAACCTCTCGCAGGGCTTCCTTGACGGCCGATTTCTCTTTGGCGACAAAACAATATCTGTACCTGGAATAATGATCTTTGATAACAATCAAGTAGCGACGACCACTAAATGATGGGTCAAAAGGGCCGCACACATCACCCGATAACAGCTCACCAGGGGCTGATGATTGCTTTCTGGTACCGAATGGTAAACGGTGTGCTTTTCCAAACTGACACGGCTCGCAAATTTCGTTATCATCAGGTACTTTGATACCAAGTTCAGTATTGAGCTTAGAACGGATGTAACGCTTGTCCATATGTCCCCAGCGCTGATGATAAAGCTGAAGAGTCCGGTCGTCTTCGATTACATTTGCACAGACTTCTTCCGGTTGGACTGTGTGAAATGAGGCTTCATAGAGAGTTCCACCCAAGTTCCGAGTACCTTTAAATATTGGCTTTCCCTTAACACTGAAACGACACTCAGTGTCCGTAGACTCAAACTTACTGTCAGGGTTCCGATCATGAGCTGCAAGGACGGACACAAGATTTCGTGATATTTCAGGCACATACCATACATCATTAAGGGTGAACACATTCAGTTTTCCATTGCAATAATAAGCCACTTCAATCGTTCCGCTTCCAAGAGCTTTGATAACTTCCTTTCCCGCAGCCTTGACTGTAGTATGAGCATCTACTGGAAACGGCTTATATTTTGTGAACCAGTGCAAATTTGGCGTAATGTGTCGAGTAGCACCATTATCTATCCACCACTGGTCATTTGTGGTAGTCACGTTGACTTTATTAGCGATAGAAATTAGTGCAACACGTGTATCAGTAATGTTGGCATCGGATTTCTTTAATTTACCTCCACTGTTACCAGCTGAAACTGAGCCAACACCACTAGCTCGTGCTGGATATGAAGGTTTCCCATCGGCTTTCCATTTTAAACATTGGCGCAACCAGTGACCTTTAGCGTTACAATACTTGCATTCCTATCACCGAAAATTCAGCATATCCTAGATAAGTAAAGACGTCATCGAAGCTTTCAAAAACCAAATTTTCAGTGATTTACAGACGATATTTTGTTTAACTTTAGAAAATACTACAAAGTAAAAGATAAATTAATAGTAATTAAATAAAAAGGACTGATTTTATTTACAGATTTTGCATCCGAAAAGAGTGCTTTTACAAACTCACTTTCTTGAATATCAGGAATCACAATTTATCAGCTGAAAAGAAATAGGATTAGATTTAGAAGAGCCAAAATGCAACTAACGAAAATATTCAAAATGAAAAAATCAATATGACGTGCGGAAATTGCAACAGATTCTTGTCTGAGAATAATAAGGGCAATGGCAACATGCCCCACAACAATAATCAATTAGTAACTAAACAAATCTTTACCTTCAAATCTAATTCTTTGATTTCAAACTAGCTAATATGACTGGATATTAAAAACTAGATTAGATTTTTAGTGTTCTAGGCAGAGATAGCTGCCATTCATTGCAGAGCCCTTGAAATCAAAAGACAAAAGGTACAAGGAAGGACCATTGCCATATTCCCATCCAGTATAGCGGCCATAAAGGCATTAATATCATAAACAAGCTCGCAACTGCGTAGGTACCCAGTCATAGTGGGCATAAAGGGAGCGAAGACCTACTATCCCAAGAAGGCGCAGTGAAGCCTCTTAAAGGACCAGAACCCTTCTGTGGCTTAACAAAATCAACTATAAAGTTGCACATGAATAAATGGACAATAACGAAGGAATTCATAGCAGGTCCGAAGTAAAGTAACAGAGTATCTGTTAAAGCAGAAAAGACAATACGCGAACTTGTGAAGGTCTTTTAACAGGGCACAACAAGCACATGCACGCACTAAAACAAATAGATGGTCCTTTATGCAGTAGAGGAAACCTCTAAACACATTCTTTGTGAATGTGAAGGTCTTTCAAGACAGATTTCTAACTATAGGAGGAGAAAAGCCTACTGCTAGAAGCTACAAGGGGGAATCACTGTGCAGTTTAATAAGTCTTTTAAAAACACCAGATTCTATAGAATAAAAAGACTACTACAACAGATCTAGAAAAGGCGTGTAGCTACAGTCCTTACATTAAAAAAAAGAAAACAATAATAACAAACAAAAAGAAACAGAAAGTTGGGAAGGCTAAGGTCAACAAAGAAATAAAAGAAAAGAAAAACAACAAAAAAAGTTTATAAAACCATAATTAAATCTTAAATAAACACTGAAGATGGTAAGAAGAGAACAAATAACATTATACATGGGAAACGGAAAATATTAATAATTGTAAAAGCATAAAGAGTTAAATAGTTGACGATAAAGAATGGAAAGTGACAGAATGACCAAAATGGTATGAAACAGAAGACCAATAGGCAATGCAACAAAAAAGATGATTTGATAGTTCTAGTCGATACATGTTGCAAGTATCAGTATCTTGATGCAAATCTCACAGTGTATTTGTCTGTCTCGGTATCGCGGTATCGGTATCAGATGGTATCGTCGGCTGTATCACTGTATTGAAACTCCGATACCGAACGCATGCAACTGATACTTGTTGCAACGTGTATGTTGACGAATATGTATCGCGCTACCAAAATATAAAGACAGTATTGTTTCCAACATGGAAGATCGGGAGTTTTGGGAGGAATTTTTAAATTTGTACAAATTATATCCGTGCTTGTGGAATTCAATTCTTTGACCATATTCTTTTTTTTTTCTTCTTTAAAACAACTGCCACTGCTACAAGCGCAGGTATGGCAGGTGGCACCATTTTGTTAATGAACCAGCGACTGAACTGATGTTTCATGAATTCATCTCAACGTGTATGAGCAGTTGACACATGGATACAAATCTGATACATGTATCGCCACCTGTCGCGATACACGTATCGATACCTATCTCAACGTAAATGGGGCCCTTTAGATATTCCAATTAAATGCCAAAAATTTGGTACAATATGAAATTGCAGTTGTCTGAAATATGTTGAAAATAGATCTGTAAAATTTGAAATAGTTCACAGTAACTTGAAAGAAACTTTTTAAGGTAACCAATTTTATTAATAGCATGTAATATTTTATAAACGATTCCAGATTCAGAACGTTGAATTTGTTTAAATAAAACAAGTAATTTAAATTATATGTCATAACTTTATTGAGTATGTTTTACTTTCCTGTACAATCTGATTCTGTGCAAACAGAATAATTATAACCATAGATTAAGCAAGCAAATAATAAAATTAATATTATATTCAATTATAATACAAAGATAAGGGAAATTTTCTAAGGAAAAATCCTTTATTTTTAAAAATTTATGTAATAGACAAATATTCTATTACGCTACAATAATTAATCTATAAAGACGTTTATATTCCAATCCAAAATCTTCAACAGTATTGTTTAACAATTATATTCACTTTGATTGTATTTTCATGATTAATCTTCAATTTTTATAAATAAATATTAAATATTTTTAAATTTCTATATTCCAAAACAACATATACCATCTAAATTACAAGAGCGACCGCGTATGATCTTGAATTGGAATAAACGGTGATAAAATTAACAGTAATATACAATGCATTTACTGTTAGAGATACGATTAAATTATATCCCCTTTTTTGTACAACCACTCCTCTACACATTACCTCTCTACGGAATTTATTATACCAAATGTAAAATTTAAAACTTACTAATGGATCGATGATATTTAGAAATTTATTGCATTCTAAATAACGTCTATCTGTGTGACACATGACATGTCGCTTTATTTTGCAAAAGAATCAAGCATAGAGGCACTCAAACAGGATTTTCATATTTTAGCAACTTAAACTAACTTAATTAATTAGACCTTGAGGGAAAATGTTAAAAATAATGACAAACTTACAAAATTTATATTGGGGATATTTGAACTACTTTTCCGGAACACCAAAATCCACAATAAAAGCATTTTTGTTTGAAAATTGTTGATCCAAAAAACCTTACAGTAAACAAGCTGAAACATTTTTAAATCAGTTAATTCACTTTTTAAGAGTTTAGGGAAACATTTACATTTTACTGTCTTAATTGAGATGGGAAACGTTAAATACATAAATGACAATTTTAATGATTCACACATTGAGGACATTTGAACTACTTTATGCAGAATCTGCAATAAAATACATTAAAATTTGCAATCAAAGCATTTTAAGATGAAAAATTGTGACTGTTGTTCCTCAAAAATAAACCTACAAACCAAATGCTTACTGTAAGAAAGTGGAACCATTTTTGAATCAGTTAATTCACTTTTTAAGAGTTTAGGGAAAACATTTTCATTTTAGTGTATTAATTGAGATGGGAAACGTTAAATACATAAATGACAATTTTAATGATTCACATTGAGGACATTTGAAGTACTTTATAAAAATACATATAAATACAAATACAAATAAAATACATCAAAATTTGCAATCAAAGCATTTTAAGATGGAGAAATGTGACTGTAGTTCCTCAAAAATAAACCTACAACCCAAATGCTTACTATAAGCAAGTTAAACCATTTTTGAATCAGTTAATTCATTTCTTAAGAGTTTAGGGAAAACATTTATATTTTAGTGTCTTAATTGAGATGGGAAACGTTAAATGCATAAATGACAATTTTAATGATCCACATTGAGGACATTTGAACTACTTTATGCAGAATCTGCAATAATATACACCAAAATTTGCAATCAAAGCATTTTAAGATGGAGAAATGTGACTGTTGTCCCTCAAAAATAAACCTACAAACCAAATGCTTACTGTAAGCAAGTTGAACCATTTTTGAATCAGTTAATTCACTTTGTTTGTGGACATTGGAACTACTTTATGTAGAAACTGGAATTAAAGACTACAAAATCCGCAGTCAAAGTATTCTAGGGTGAAAATGTATGGCCATTGGTTCATAAAAAGTTACCTATGCACTAGAAACAGTTAAAGTAAAGGACGGACAAATTTAAATTTCGTTTGAAGTCGACCTCTATGATTTTTCTTCGAACTGAGCTGGTGATTCAGACAATAATATCGAGAAAAAAAATCGAAAAAGTATAAGGTTTTTAGGTGCTTCTCAGTCATGCATCGCGAAAGTATGTTCCAAATTGGTTAAACTTAAACAATAAACGTCGTTTATGATAGATATAAAGTAAATTTGAAGGAACCGTACTTTCACCAATCATTATATTAATAAAATACATTTAATAACGTTTATTCTTACAGTTTATACTTTCCGCCGTTGTTTCCAAAGTACAAATCGAAAGTGGTTTCGAATTTGTTTAGATCGAACGTACTATATAAAAAAAAGTGGCGCTATAAAAATTTGCGATTGCACTAAGTGAAAAATACAAAAAGATGTCTTCTTTATTGGTTTTTATGATACTCTCAGTACGATCGACATAAACGGTTTGTTTGCACTTGATTTACACACTGTCAAATATCGATTTACAAAAAAAAACAAAAACAAAAGTAGGTACGATATTATCACAAATTTAAATGCCTTTTGGAGCATCGCAACTGAACGTTACCCTTTAGAGACTCACTTCATATCATATATATTTATTTTTTTTGTTTTTATTTTAACAGAATATCTGACAGTGTATCTAAAGTATAATAGACTTTTTTATTATTATTTTTTTTGTTAATAGAAGGACCTTTATTACACATATATATCACTAGGGTGCTGCTGCACATACCAGTCCTTTTTCGTGACGGTTCAATAACAACACTTGACCAGCAAGCGTGTACCATCACTTGCAGCATGATCCTGGCGTCTTGGTTCCCGCATCGCCTTCTGCTAATCGCCTACCCTGAGCGCTGCCTCCTTGACCTGTCGACTGTTCGTTCTTAGGCAGTTTCTTAGCTACAAAAAAAATACAACAGTGTTCAGAGCGCCCAAAGAAAGCAAACAGAGAGGAATGGAGAAAGGGACCTATGAATCAAGGTAGGGTTTGATGAAAGTTGGAGTCTGTTATGCCAGACTTGTAACAGTATCTGCGAACATTTTAAACACCTGGTATCCTAAATATGTAGGTAATTAAATTAGTACCACGAGCTCCATCTTTCCGAAAGAATTCTTAATAATAAAATAATGAATACAGTCTCTATAATTAGAAGTTCAAAGTAGCTACGCTACGAGGTGTGCTAATGAGTTGCCATTATCGGGTTCAAGGGTTTTAATTATTATCTCCAGTCTCATTTCTTCTATTGGTTTACTGTCATATACATGTATGTTGTTTTCCCAATTTCATAATTCCATTTAAATCATATCACAAATTGACGCTCAACGATTAATATTATTACAGACTATCAAAAAGCTTTGGGAATATCATCAAGCATTTTGGTGAGAACCCTTATTGTTCAACTTTGATAGATTATACTACTCAACAAGAATTGGCTGGTTCTTTAATTCTTTAGCTGAGAAGTTTGAAGTATAGAATGGATTTCATAATCTTGCTGAGAGAACAACAACAACTTTCCAGCTATTAGCAAGTGGATAGTCGTAAAAAAGATGTTATAAAAAAGCCTTGAAAGACATTAAGAACAGCAAAATCTTAAGGAACATTTTAGGGAATACTTATAGACTAACAATGCACAGCTTTTCTGAAGAGTTTGTTGCTGAATAAAAAGAGACAATTGGAAGGAAGATTAAATTATCCTTTTATTGGAAACAGGCTAAAGTGGAATTTGAAGAGGATTATTTGAATCAAGTGCTAGAATATGTAATGAATACCATAAGATGGAAGTTTGTTAAATGCGCTTTGAAGATTATGGACCAGCAAGATCTGCCATGGAGCGTTTTTGGGGAGAATCCAGACTGCTTAATATGGATACCTTTGTGATTCTTTAACTGTCTGAGGAAGAGTTTGGAGTTAAGAATGATTTCTAATATGATGCTGATAACAGGGAGAAGAAAAATAGGACAATAGTTAGATGAAAGATTTTATTATTCTTTTATTGGAGACCGATTGGACACCAACTTTCCAACTATTGGGAAGAGGAATTAAGAAAAGGTATCAAGACCATAAGATGGCGAGTTGTAAAGAGCAGAGCACAATACCTAATTTATCAAAAGTTTTGGAGATATTAAAAAAGACAAGCAAGATCAACTGCAGTTAGTATACCTATAATTAACAAGCTTGATGTATTTTGATGTCTCAATAGTTTGGAGTAAATAATTATTTACATGATTTTGCTGATAATTGAGAAAAAAGAAAATTAGGATATGTTTTGTTTTTATCTGTACACACAGATAACATTGCAGCTATTGAAAATAGATATTCTAATATTGGTTTTGATACAAATGTGGCTTGAAACATAAAAAACTATGTAGACATAATTGTAAATATAGAATATAGAATTATAGGGTCCTAGGAAATGACAACTACCACTCTTATATTATTTCAATTAAAAGGTTTAAAAACTTTTTTATTCTTATCAAACAAAATGTTTTCATAAAACATTTTTACTCTCTAAACTCATTTAATATATCCTTTAAAGAGATTTTGCGTCAAACTAAGAATATCCCTTAACGAGATTAATGAACGAGTCTAAAAATAGAAATTGCCGGAGAGAATGTAAGAAAAACGTAACATCTTTTTTGGATAAAAATATCACACAAATGACCGCAAATGGGGAAATTTTAATTGGTTATTAATTACTCAATTAGAAACGCAGTAAATGGCTCTCTTAAATGGAATTAGGAGAAATGGGATCAACATCAGCATTTTTGTAGAAATTTCTTTTTTGATATTGGATTTTATTTGTTAAAATATTTTTTAAAATGGTAATATTAGTCCAATAAATGTTAGTCTTGGGATTTATGAGTGAAAAGTGAGAAAATATTGTAGTAGAATGAAACCCATTGAAAAAGGAAAATAATATAACCAAAATGAAAGAAAAATTAAATTACAGTCATACTGAAGTGAGGAAGTGGGAGAGGGTGGGTTTTTAAAGGTAAAAGTCGATTTCCGACAAAACTCCAAGTTCTACATAAAAAAGCCAAATTGCAAAGTTGTAATAGAAATCTACAGCTTTTGTTTTTACCCTTTTTTCAGATATTTTTTTTCACGTAATTTGATAAAAACTTACATTTTTATTTAACAAACTCACTGTAAACTTTTGGATTTGAAATATTCATTTTTTCACCTTATTTTGACTTAACACAAATTTGTGTGTATTACTTTTAATACAAGTGGGGGGTTAGGTCAGAGTGTTAAATCAGAATAAGGCGAAAAAAAAATATTTCAAATCCAAAGAATTACAATGTCTTTGACACAAAAAAGTAAAGTTTTCCCAAATTTCTTAAAAAAATGTTATAAAAGATAAAATAAAAGACTTGGTAATTTCAATTTCACCTAAATTTTGAGATTATGTACAAAGACAAAAGTTCTGGATTTTTTTATTATCTAAACCTTTTTTTTGTGACTTTTAATTGAAAATCGAGATAAACCGACTTTTATTCATAAAAACTCCTCTTCCCAACCTCAAATTGACTGTAATTTCCTTTCATTTTTGTAATATTATCTCTACAGTCAATTATAATATAGATATTTAGATTGTTATTTGTTAAAAATATGTTTTATAAATTATTTGAAATAGTAAGTAAAGTTTCTTTGTTTTGCTGAAAATAAATCAGAAATACTCCAAGTTAAGCTCACCTATTGCTAAAAATATATCATTAACATTCATCGCTGTCTTTGCTGAAGTTTCCATAAATAGTAAACCATTTTCTTCTGCATACGTTTGCGCTTCTTCATATTCTACCATCCGTTTATTTGCCAAATCATGCTTATTGCCCGCCAACGCTATTACAATAGTTGGGCTCGCCTGTCTTTGCAGTTCTTTCACCCACGTTTTCGCCCTACCGAATGTATCTTGATTCGTTATGTCATAGACGACTATAGCTGCCTGGGCGCCTCTGTAGTACATTGGAGCTAAACTGTGATATCTAAAACCAAAACCGTCAACATTAGCTGCTCTTATTTTAAATCAACAGTCAATTGTATGTCTCAGTTCAATTTGACAACAAAATTAAAAACTATCTATTTGCAATTCAACAAAGGACTGTCTTTTCTAATGAGTAGTATTGCTTGGCAAACAGTTTAATTTCCAAAAAGTTTCTCTCTTGTGAAATTAAAAATTTATCTATAAAATTCTGCTTGGCTTTTCCAAAATCATTGATATTTAAGAGTTTAAGTAGATTAAAGCAAATCATTAGGTAAATGTACATCAATATATTAATTTTTTTAAAAAACATAAGTCCTTCTAATTTATTAGATTAAAATAAGATTCTTCTCAATTAAACTAAACTTAGGCAGTGAGTAGAGAAAATATAGTATTCAAAAAATATTTGTAAATGTAAGCACATCTTCTAAGAATTTTGTTAAGAAATTAAAAAGATCAATTTCACATGTGTATTTATTCTCATTAGCTTTATATTTATAAAACAAATAATTTCTGCAGCTGTAAGCAAATTAAAATACACAAACTTTGTAAATATATACATTTTATTTCACTTGAATACAAATTCTAATAAAAAATCTTTTTCAGGCATTTCCTTATATTTAATAAGCCAATTTTTTTAATAAATCGGGATTGATAAAGTATCTAAAACTTAATCATATAATTATAAATATATATTTTTATATAAATATTTGTTAACTGCATTAAGATAAGATAATTAATTAAAATATATTTAACAAATCATTGGCTACTAATCAGGGTACAATTGATAAACAAAATTAAGAACAAAGTTGACCACAAATAAGAATTTAAAATTTACTGTCCTCATTTAAATACAAAAATTCATAGATCTACATTTGTATTGAAATTTTAGAATTCTAGGACAAGAGAAAGTAACAAAATCTACATCTTTTCCACAAATACAACTGATCTTTGACAAAAATATGGAATTTTTAACAAATTATACTGATAAAAAGATAAACTAGTAAAATGAAATGTTTCCTTATCTGCTATTGACTCAAAATTTTTATCTGCAAATTCTAACAAAATTAAAAAAGATTTATATACACATTATTTGAACTAAGAGTTAAATATTACCTTTCCTGTCCCGCTGTATCCCAAATCTCAAATTTGACAGTGGTATCATCCAGGCATATAGTTTGTGTAAGGAAAGCAGCTCCTATAGTACTTTCTTGGTATTCATGGAACTGTCCTTTGACAAACCTCAATACCAAACTGGATTTACCAACTGCACTTTCACCCAACAAAACAAGTTTGAACTGACATATTTTGCCTTGGGTTGCACCATTTGGTCTCTGGGCAGTTCCAGTTCTGTTTGATGCCATTTTTAATTAACTGAAAGAAAAACACCACTTTAAATGTCCAATTCTGTTGGAGTATCTAAATGTAATAAATTAATTTATTCTCTTCATTATATTCCTTCATAATGAGTAAATGATTGTCAAATACAAGTAATTACAAAGTAATTTATATGTTTACTCTATTACATTTCAGTATTTACATATTTCAAGTTAATTAAGGACTCTTTCCATTTTAAATTCATAATGTATGTAATTGGTTATTTATTACCCATAATATTGAAAAAAGTATATTTTTGTATTTGGTAATCACTCAATTTTTAAATAGGGATGCATTTGAAATAAGCAGGTGATGACAACTTATCTCAACTGATATCTAATCAAATATTTACTTTTGGATGAAAACAAATTTTAAGAATGATAGTTAAATACACCTAAACTATTTTTGTATGCCTACTTATGGAGAAAGTTAATATGTACAACATTAATTTAAAATTAATGTTATTTGAAGTGAAATTTAAGATTTGATTATCCAAACTTCATAGAATTTACCTAACAAGTATCTATGAAGTAGAAACTGATACCAGTTATTAAAAAATGTAATTTTGTTAGTAATATCTGCTTAATCATACTAGTATATATGTATAGTAAAGCAAACATAATTATGGGAAGAAATGTTGGAACAACAAAGAGGGGGGCGTATTGAAAATTCCGATGGTTAAACAAGAAATCAAGGGCGTAAAATATTTAGAAAATCAGCTGATTGCTATAAATAAATGTCTGCATTTGATTACTAATTGATTCTAATCAACAGGTCTACGATTAATAAAGTATATAAAGTAATCTATAAACGATTTTGTAGAATATCAATGACGCATTTTGACAAGGTGAAAAACATTGAATATGTTAACCTACCTATAAATAAGATTTTCTGGACTCCCACGTTGAGATCACGTATCACTAATATAATAAACACTTTCTTCCGACATAAAAACGTTTATTCGTGTAGAATTTCCGTATGTAAGCACCTTCTTTATACACAAAAGATGAAAACGAGAGCAGACAAAAATGACAATTCTCCTAAACGACGTCAACAAGCTTGCCAATATTTGAGTCATCAGCTATTTGGTGAATTAAGAAGAGATACCAACTTATTTTATTTGGAAGTGTATGTTACTACGCCATACGTGTTATAAAAATACGTTTTACTAGTAATGCATTTAATGAACTAACTTAATGAAAAAACTGTAATATCTAACAAAAAAAATAAATTAAAAATTAATAAGTCCTCTGAAAAGAACTACAGTAAAATGTATTTACTCCTACAAAATAAGCCTGTATCAGTATACACGTCCTCTTTATGGCTGCTTCACTTATTTATTAAATATAAATTTATTTATAAAGTACTTGAATTTTCTTTTATTTAATTGGTTGCATTTTTGATTTTTTTAATCTTTAACTTTTATCGTTTGATAAATTTGTGCTTAAAATGATCACTTTACGTCATTGTCATGTTGGGCAATAACGACTAGTGGGACATTTAAAAATAATTTTCTGGGAAATACCAAGGGTAAAAAAGAATGGGTTCTAATAAAGGAAGATTCATTGACAGATCGCCGATAATTTGCGCAGTAATTTGCTTTATGAATTAAATACTGCTGGCAATTTTATTATTTTATGTAAATTTTAGGCTGGAAAAGTAATAGTCGATCCAAATACTGCTGCTAGTACTTTTAAGGAATATACTATTGAAGATAAAATAACTGCTCTAAAACACAATGCCAATATTTGGAAAGAAGATGTATTCATACCACCTTTGAAGCTTCCTAATTTCCATCAAGTTAATTTTCAAGGTTTAAATACCGAGGTCAGTCAGATAATCAATTATTATTTTGTATTGTTATTTTTTATCGTTTATACCTAGTTTGGATGTACAATTATTGCTTGAATAGGTATCAAAAATATTGAACCCTCCTGTACAAACCAGATACCAAACCCTTTTACAAGATTTGAGAGAAACTACGTATGACTCGTTTTGGAATAAAGAAATCGGAAAAGTCAGAGATGCTGTTCCAGGATTACCGAAAGGCACCATACCTGCCATGGTCACCTTTGGCAAACCTTCGATCAAAGGTAATTGCATTAAAACATATTTATAGTATGTACAAAAAGTACGAGGAGTAATAAACCCTAATTAAGTATGCAAAACCTTTACAGGGAGCACCATGAAATTTTTGATAAATCTCTTACTTTAAATTACATTTCTTCCGTAAATCTAAAAACCAGGTAGATCGACTCCGTATTTGTTTTAGTTGAGGCAAAGTTTAGGGTTTCTTCATTGTTAAAGGATTAGCAGATGAGCAATAACGCAATGCAGTGATATGTATTTTGGGGAAAAAATACGTTATAAATTATAATATAATAAAAAATGAACAGAAATAATTATTGAAATACATTTATTACTTACATTTTATTCTATATCCGACTCGGAAGAGGAAGAATCGTTGACATTAATAATAATAGGGTCGATTAAATCATCACAAATACTGTCAATTTTCCACATATTTGCCTCTACTTTGATAACATGCTCGATACAGTTTGTCCAATTTTCCTTACTAACATGACTTACAGCACTCTCAAACAATTTCACAACATCGTTTATTTTAGAAGTAGTATTTTTTTTTCAACTTCCCCCTTTACCTGAGCCCATATTAATTCTATGGGATTAAGTTCACAATGATAAGGGGGAAGTCGAAGAACTGATATACCACGAGAAGAAGCCACTTCTTCTACAATGTAGGTTTTGTATTTATTCTTGTTCATTTTTGCAATTCTGTAAAGTTCTTTCCTTAGTGGATCTTACCATTCATCTCCATTCATATCTTCGTGATAGTCCCCCGTGCGTTTTGAAATAAAAGTTAATAATCCACCATCAACAAAACCTTCAGAACTTCCAACATGGACAATGATAAGTCTTTTTCCTTTTCCAGATGGTGGCTGCAAACCTAACGACAAACCTTCCACGAATGCCTGCCTTCCGCTTTTAATGTTTTCATCTTGCCAAGATTTGGAAACTGTATATCCAGCATTTATCCATGTTTCGTCTAAGTAGAAGATTTTCAAATTTTGTTCTCTGGCATGTCGAATGCTTCTTAAATAGTCTCTTCTCCAAAAAACTATTTCCGGTTTATCTATCAAGAGAGATTTTCTATTATGTTTTGTATATCTGAAACCCACATCTTTCAAAAGTTTGCATAATGTCAATCTGGAGAATTTTGTATAGTCCGTATCTTCTTGCACTGATGTCATAATTTTGTCAAGTGTTGGAATTTCCTTTCGTAAGTAAAATTCATGGACTTTACGGCTTAGTCTTTGTTTTAATGACTCATCGATCTCAATTGGTTTTCGGCCTGAAGGAGTTTTAGGGGGTTGAAGAGTTCCATTCTTGCTTTCTTTTAGTAATCTATAAATTGTTGATTTAGCAACACACAACATAGTAGCCGTTAATTCCACAATATCTCCAACACTTGCACTTGGATCCTTGTTTTTCAATTATATATAACAATTCAATATCAGAGTTTTTTCATTTAAAGATTATGGACCTGTTTTTGGTCGTTTAGATGGTCCTTGGCTTATCGACATTGTTTGGTACTTGCACAATTAACATTCAACAAATGTTTTAAATATATTCCAACTGTTTACAATATTATGAAAACCATACAACTTCATACAACTTTACTCAAAGAACTAATACTAAGTACTGATTTAATGTACCTATACTTTCTTTTAAAATAATATTCCCGATAATGTTTCTAAGAAAACTGGGTTTTTTGGAAAATCCCTCTCAATAATCGAATAATCTGTAAATAGGTGTAATCGTATTAAGCCGATTACAGTAGGCCAATTGCCATTTAAAATTTCTGAGAAAAATTCCCCAAACACTACATATAGGAGTAATACAAATAAAAAATATTAATTTTGCTTCTTTGAATTTAATAAAAATTGTAACGATATCTTGCTATCTTGACTTTAATTAATTTTTTAAAAATATATTTCATTGTGATTTATTTGTGACAATATTCAAAGTTTGAATTAATCTTCTTACAAAAAGATCAAAAATATATAAAATAATTATTGTTACAGATTGGTTTGTTTTCTATTATGAATAAACTGTGTTGCCTTTCTTTATCAAACTTACTAAAATTTATGTACCTCTATCACTTTTTTTTTAATAAAATTAGTACATCCCGTTACCTCTGAACTAAATCGTATATTCTTTAGCATAGCTGCAAACCATTCGTTCAATACAAAATGTACCTTACGGTATACCCTCTTAAAATATATTTTGGTACGTCTATGAAATCTACTTAAATGAACGATTTATTACTCCTTGTCCTTTCTATATAGACTATATAACTATGAAGGTTTGAGAGTGCCAAGTCCTCTTCAGACCTTTATGTTTTTATTTTTGAAAAGTTTAATTTTTTATCTAAATTGAGTTCAATTTTTAGAAGCAACTGTTAAGGAATTAGTCAATCCACCTAAAACAACGTACGAGGTGCTCTGGGATAGTCAAGTTGGTCACGAGTATTATAAAAAAACTCACGATGACTATAACCCTGGCGAACAACTTCATAGAGGGTAAATAAGAGTTCCCTGATTTTCTTTTTTTATTGAAAATATCGTTTCCAGTTACTTGCCGCCGTCGTTTAACGAAAAAGCTTGTTTCGGGAAAAAAACTAATTGTGATAATCGAGGTATTTGGGTAAAATGTTGTTGCGAATGGCATATACAAGAACCTGTAACTTATGTCAGTCGAATACAAGCTGATCATATCGAAAGAGTAAAACCAGTACTCGGGAAATCTTTATCACCGTAAGTAAACAAAAAATATTTAATTGCATTGGACTTTCTTTTGACAGCCTGTTTGTTAACCGAACGTCAGTTTAGTTTCGTGCTTAACACTCTCACCGCCAGGTGTAACATTAATGTACACCGGCTCTTGGATGCCCTAGGCCAAAATTTGTTTTTTCAATTTTTTGATATAATATGTTATGTTATGTTATATTTGGTGTTTTTTTTCTATTTTTTAGTTTGTTTTCATAGGGTGTACAAAAATGTTACACTGGCGTGCGAAGGAAATTGCTACCCTGCACCAAGTGTAACATTTTTGTACACCAAACGCGGTTTCTCTTGTTTTAGATTTGAATAAATATTTTTCAGAAATTTATAAATATTTATTATAATGGACTAGTTTAGTAGGATCATATTAATCAAAATGATAGCAATATATATTTAGGATAAGATACCTACTTACTTATATTGGTATTCATTTTGCAATTAATTTTTCTCATTTCGTAAAATTTAGCAATAAATAATTAGTAAGTTTTAAACGTAGCGCCAACTAATAACCGATAATGAAGTGTGTTTAAAAGTCAACGTTGTCACAGTTTAGCTACGTTCGTTTCAAGTATTCTCAAAGAACTGGCGGCACAAAACACCGTGTTCTGTGACTAACTGATTGTACCAGTTGACAAGATATATGACAGGAGAGAAAATTATCTGTAATAAACAAACAAGACCCCTATTCTTGACGGTGATAGAATAGAACAGCCAATAGAAAGTGGGCGTGGTTTTATTGAAAATGCCAAAACGGTATTGGTTATTTTTTAAGGAACCGCTATAACACCAAGAGATGGTGTTAGGGATTTTTATTTTCGAACCAAATATAGTATAGAAGTAATTTCTTTCATAAACCAAACACAACCAAACAACAAATTAAACTAACGAAAATGACAGAATATTTTGTTTAGTGTTTTACTCCTTATTTGATAAAGTGTCAATCAGAGAACAAAAATATCGATATGTTTATCTCTTTTTAATGACAACAAATAAGAGAGAGAGATAAGTTTCTCGGTTAATATTAAAGCATATCGACAACATCGCAAATTTTCTACCAATCTTATTGAAACACGTCACTTACCACTTATGGCGTATGTAACCATTAAATTTAAATTTCAAAAGCCGATTATGGCTAGAGGATTAATTTTATAAAAATTTTATTTGTATAGTTGAACCACTAAAAACCTATTTTATAAGATGCAAATATAAAAAAAAATCACTAAACTAGTCCATTTAGCAGTTACTGTTTGTGAACATTTAGAAGTTAATCAAAAAAATAAATGTAAACATGGCTAAATTACTGTTTTTATCATATTCCTATTTCATCCACTATTAAGAATCGTCAGAGGCCAAAGTTCTATATATTGAGATGTAGCCCTACGCCACTAAAATCAATTTCAATTGTAAAATCAACGGTAGGTGTAACAACAATGTTACACTGCAGCCTATAACCAAAAGTTGTTGGTGTACCTTAATGTTACACCTTTGTCCCAACAGGAGTGTACAATAATGTTACACTGGCGGTGAGAGTGTTAACGGTATCCACCTAATTAGCCTACACCTAATCAATAGACTAAAAACAATCCTTGGAAACAAAACGATGGGTATTATTATTATACAAGGCTTACACATTTGGCGCCCAACGTGGAAAGAAAATGCAGTATTAAATAAGTTTTATTGACTTCATAAATACTCGCTAAAAAAACAGTTGGCATTGTCTTTTATGTTGCCACAGGAGCAATAGTACCTAGATATGGCTCTGCCTGGCTTACAAGGGTTCCATTCCTACCTAACTTAACCTAACGCACCCCCTTAAATATCCCGTCCATAAAGTAAATCAAGACAAAAAATTTAAAATCGTGACAATGAGTTGCCTCCTACTTTAAGTTTACACCACCTTGTTATAGTACATTTGTTTAAAGTTGTCAGCACAGTGAATTCAGTATAAATGCAAATCCTTCAAAGCCTAAGCAAGGGTGGTTCATGAAAAATAACTAAAAGTAGTATAAAGTTCTATTGAAACATAATCATAGTTGTTATTTTTCGAAGATAATATTAAATAGATCCCATGACCGTAGAAACGGAGTCTTTTTAGAGCATAATTCAAATTAAAATAAAAATTAAAAGTAAAATAAAAATATGCTACATACTAAAAAGTAAGAATTAAATATAAATTAATGCAAAAAGCACTTACTCCTTTAATTGAGGCTATCAGCGCAAAAGTGGTGTAACCCACTATTTGTGTTGGTTGCAGTTTTGGTGTAAACTACATTCTATACATTATTAACTTTGAATAAAAAAGTGGAGTAAGCCACCTTTTGTTATCAAAACAAAAGATGGCGCTAAATAAAAAATAAATTAATAAAAACAAATCTATCTTAGCAAATTTTAAATCCTATTTTTCCTAAGTGCAGTGCCGGGGGTTACACCAATTTTGCGCTGATAGCCTGAATTGTCGGCTTCCATTTCTTCGTGTTCATCCGACGATGAGTCAGAATCGTTGCTTGGTCCGATAGGAATTACAATGGGTTCGAACAGTTCTTCAATATTGATATCAACACTCCACAATCGTTCTTCTTCCTTCTTCACATGGTTTATGGCATTGGTCCAATTTTCCTGTGTTACGTTTCGTCAATTACATATCTTTTATATTGTAATTTGTGGAGCTTTGCAATTTGCAGTAATTCCGTTTTCAGCATGGCGTCGTCCAAAAAAATATTCTTGCTCTGGAGCCACTCTTTAATGTCTCCTTTTTTCCATGACGTCGTTGGTAACTTTTCTACCAGTTTTGAATGATAACTGGCGTTATCTAAGACAACCACTGCAGCACTTGACAAAAAGTCCAATGGCTGGGAAAAATAATCTTCAAAAACATCAGAGATCCTTCATCAACCATGTTTCATCTGAATAAAAGATAGTTCTTCCCTCGCTCCGAAGATAGATAGATGTTTAAGAGGTGGCCAGAAGCCTATTCCACTGCGACCTTTTCAGATCTATTGTGGTCCTCGAAAAACTAGATTACATCCCCCAGTTCGACTCTCTTAACGAAGTCTATAAGCTTTGAGACTGTAACCTTCATGTAGTCCCTTGCCAATGGATATTCTTCTCCTAAAGTCAGGAACCGCATATTTACCAGTCCATCGCACTGACATAAGATGTGCTCTGGTGTTTCCTCTTCTAGGTGACAGAATCTGCACAGATCCGTCTCTGTCAACCCCATCAGCTTAAGATGCCTGTTTAACTTACAGTGCCCCGTCAATAGACTTACTACAGTTTTGACCGTTTTCCTGTCTTTACTCAATAAGTCTGACGTAAACTTTTGCGAATGTTCCATTATGAACTGTTTCGCTTGCCTTTGTCCTGGTGAATTCCACCACCATTCCCGTGTTTTTTGTGCCACCCATGTTTTCATGGCCGTCTTTATTATATTTTTTGCAATGCCGCAGAAAGGTTCCGGTCCAATAAAAGGCATTGATGAGCCTAGTTTAGCCATTTCATCTGCCTTTTCATTGCCTTTTAGACCCCTATGCCCTGGTACCCAAGCTACCGTAACCTTGCTACGATCCCCCAGAGTATTCAGAGCATGCACACAGTCCCATACTAGCCTAGAATTGACCTCTACAGAATCTAGTGCCCTTAGCACTGCCTGACTGTCTGTGAAGATGGCTATTGAACGGTACGTCCTATCCAGCCTTTTAATTTCTTCTACACAGTAGTGAATTGCCGTGATTTCTGCTTGAAAAATCGTGGCATTTTGGGATAGACTTACTGGGAATGTTATCCCTTGTTTCCTTCCGACTACGCCGGCTCCCACGCCATACGGCGTCTTTGAGCCGTCCGTGTACCAGGTTGACTCCGCCTCTACGGGTACACCTTTTTCCCAGTCCCTACCTGGTATAACTATTTTAAATTTATTGGCAAAGCTATATCTCGTGACTGTTGCGTCAATGGGTTGCCCCAAAATGTTATCCGCTTTTAGTTCCTTGATTAGCTTACCATTATCAGCCCCATGCGATTGGCTTATGTGCTGCTGATTATGTATTAATCTGTGCATGGCTGCTCTCGCTTCGCCCTGTATATATATGTGTAGTGGTGGAATGTTTAACAAGACTTCCAGTGCAGCTAAAGGAGTAGTTTTTATGGCCCCCGTAACGCACAGGCAAGCTAACCTTTGTATGTTACTTAATAGCCTTACTGCTCCTGTTTGCTGTGTCTTTGTCCACCATACCACTGACCCGTAGGTTATTATGGGTCTAATAACCCTTGTATATAACCATATGGTCATTTTGGGGTTAAGCCCCCAATTTTTTCCACACATTCGTCTACATCTGCCCAATGACAATATAGCTTTCTGCGTGGTTTTTGTATGTGTGTGTTCCATGAGAGTCTTTGATCCAGGAATACTCCTAGGTATTTTATTTCTTTGACTACTGGAATCACTGTTCCCCCAATGTTAGTGGTTTTAGACCGGCCAATGTTGTCTTTTTTGTGAAGTTGATAATTTGTGTTTTTTGAGCATTGACTGTTAGTCTCTCTTGCTTACACCAATTTTCAACCGTGTTTAGGGCTATCTGCATTCTGTCAGATAAAACCCCGGCAAATTTGCCTCTGATGACAATCGCTATGTCATCTGCATATCCTAGACACTGAAAGTCTTTTTTGGATAATTCGTTGAGGAGATCGTCTACTAGGGTTGCCCAAAGTAGTGGTGACAGAACTCCTCCTTGTGGACAACCTCCACCTGCTTTCGCTTTGATGGTAGCTTGCCCTAGTGAGGATATTACAATCCTATTCTCTAGAGCTGCCTTTATCCATCTGCATATCACTTGAGGTGTGCCCCGTCTACTCATTGCATCTATCAATGAGTTCGTTGTAACATTGTTAAACGCTCCTTCGATGTCCAGAAAGGCAGCCATTGCAATCTCTTTGTCCTCTATAGACTTAGAGACCAACCTATTTAGGTCATCTAATGCCGTTTCCGTTGATTTACCTGGTTGGTATGCATATTGACGATTGCTTAGAGGGTGCTCTTTTAGCACTTCGTCTCTTATGTACCTGTCCAAAAGCCTCTCTAAAGTCTTTAGTAGAAAGGATGACAGGCTTATTGGTCTGTATGATTTTGGTGTTAGGTCCGATACTTTACCAACCTTTGGTAAGTATGCAGGCAGGAGTAAGGTCTGCCTACGATGGGGTGCGACCCTGTGCCCCAAAGGAACCGTTTGCGACACTATCACCCCAGTGCCATTCAGTCATCGTCACGGTATCTAACAACTTGGACTTGGGGAATGTTTTTCGACCTTCCGGTCTAGATCCGCTGGATTCAGTTTCAACAGGGTCACCACGAGTAGGTTGCAATCAGAGATCACAAACTCCCAATCTAGTTGAGAGTACCCAGCGGTCTTGGAATGGTTTAATACCAATACCCTGAGATAGTTCGTTTTTCCGTTCAGCTTTACGCCGATTAGAAAGGGAACCAGAGCCCTCGACCCCCCTCGCTCCGAAACTTTTTAATACTTCTTAAGTATTTTGCGCTACTGATTTACAACATTATACGATTTAATGACTTATCTTAGCCGCCAACTCCAAACAAATGAACTATAGGTTATAATATATGAGAATAAAAACCATCTTTTTGCAGTAATCATAATATACAGTGCGTCCCGAAAAACCACGCCTTCGGAGACCGAAATACCAAAGACAAATACGGAGTAGGAGATTTAATGAAGGACGCCAGCATCGAACCATGTTTATTCAAAAAAAATTTTTTCGATTGGTTGAGTAAGTGGAACAGACTAAGAATAAAAATGAAGGAACAAGCTCGACAAGGACGTTTCAGTTTCACGGAATTTATTAAGAAGTTGAGATATTTTGACAAGGTAAACGTTTTTCCTTGTTATTTTTGTTAGGTTATGTTTTTATCAAGTTATAATCATCGTAGGATAAAACGGGATGCCTTCCTAAAGATAAATTATACGAAATGTGTTTAAATAATCGGATACCATTTTCTCTACCTGACATGGAACCTCTGTTAAGCTTGCTAAACGTTATTCAAGACGATCAGGTCGATTATACGCGTTTCGTGGATATGATAAATGCGGACGGTCCATCCATTACGCTGAATCCAATCTATGATATTCCACCTGATAAACTCTATTACATCACCACAAGCCAAGCCGCCAGTTGCGATTATTTGTTCATCAATAACGCAGGTACATTTTCTACAAGTTTTTTGTCTTATACATAGTCAGTTTATTTTATTTATTTATACATATTTTCTAAACAATATTTAATTCTTCGGCTATCGATATTGGTCTTTATATGCTTATCGTTTACTGTTCTATTCTTTCGCAGAACTAGAGCTGGCTCCTTCTTAAAACCCCTCCAGATCTTTGATATACTTGATCCAACTTTCTTAGGGAGTGTGGGATACTCAACTCACCCAATCGGTGACAAGTCTCATAATCGCCCTACCCCGTGTGGGGACTTCCCTGTCCCCCATCACATCTTGATATTTTCTACCCTCCTTCTATTTCATAATCAACCTTCTTATCATTTTCTATATATCTACCCAGTGGGGCGTTAAACCGATATCCGGTTTCTGATATTTTATTAAAGTATATTAGCACTACTTTGCAAAAATATATTAAAAAAATTTTTGAATCAAATATTTTGGGAGAAAACTGGAAATTGAGAATTCCAACTTTCACTACAGATACGTCACTAACTCATACATGAAGTAAGCCACTTTTTGATTTAGATGTTTTATGAACTTATAGCTAATAGCCAGTTACGAAAAGGCCAATCTAATTTGAAGTTTGAAGAACTTTCAAAATATATTAGTGTTCTGTATCTTATATTTGTCTACAGCTAAGTTTAGTTAGCTTTTCTCTACAATTTTTTTTTTAAATTTGAATAATGTCAATATCATATAAATCTTGTTTTGTATCATACTGCACGAACACAATAGTTAGAACTCCTTTTAAAAAAATTGTAACCGTGCCTGCAGTAAAAATTAGACGAAAATTGTGGTTTGAGAATTAAAATTTTAAAAAAGAAGACGACAGAATTGCGGTTCTATGTCCAAGAATGATAAACTTTTTTATCATTCTTGTTCTATGTCGACCCATATGTAGCTAACTTTACTTTTGGGTTATCTACGTCACAGAACGAATGGCGGACTATTTAAATCATCCAAAAGTTGAATTTTCAAATCGACATAAAAACCGTGTGAGAATAAATACAATAAAATTAATTGATTTCCAAGCATGATTTTGTACACCCCGAACTATTAGCATTGAGAAAACATTATATTTTTGTTTAACACCCCATTAAATCGTGACGTCACTTACTATGTGCGGCAAAATTTCGACCGTTTGAATATTACTTTGACTTTATTGGTGATTTAGAGTTCGTATGATCAATAAAAAAATATTAAATCGCCTAATATTCATGTACCTTATTTAATTGGATAGAAAACTCGATAGGCAACATTCCTTACTCTGAGAACGGAATGCAGAATAAGCGATAGATGGCGCAAGATGGACGGTGAGAAAATAGAGTATGAGTCATTTATTTATCTAGGATTTGGCGTCGTCTAGATACATTGCCAACATTTTTAGAATCAGATCAATAGTTTCTAGGTTTTTGTTAAGTTCCTAGTTCCAGTGTTGCCATATTGGGGGATTTTCCCCCAAAATTGGGGGATTTTTTTTACTCTGGGGGAAATTTTGGGGATTCGATTTGCAAGGGTATTTTTTGGGGTATTTTTCTCGAACTTATTTCATTGTCAATATATCTTCTTTTATATTGTTTTATGTTGATTTTAAAATTTATATTTTTATTACCGACTCTTGATTTGCAAAGTCATAATTTAGTACACAGTAAATATCACGGCTTTTATGACTAAAATTAGGGATATTTGTATCAAATTTCTGATTTTGAATGAGTTTTTAAAATTGAAAATGAAATTTATGAAAAGATTCGGGAAATCAAAACTTACATGAGCTCTTTGGGGGATTTTTTTTAAAAATGGTCATTTTTGGGGGTTTTTAAAGCTCGGTTTGGGGGATTTTCCATGATGCGGTCTGGCAACACTTCCTAGTTCATTTCTGATTACATCAGAAGTTAAGGAAATCTAGGTCCTTCGGCTTGTAGTTGAGAGATTTTGCGTTCTCTTCCACTTATTGGCTCGATGGTTAAGGCAAACCTCTGGTTTTTGTAGTATGTAAAGTTGTTTCTTACAACTACTGAAGATGAAGTGGACTTTTTTAAGAATAGTTGATTGCATACATATGTTTTTAAAAACCAGTTGCGCCATCTTGTGTACAACCATTCGTAAGAATTCTGCTTTTATAGAAATGAAACCTGCCGGAATTCCCACTTGCAGAACAGACTTACCTGTACCCGAAATACCGCCAGAATCTTGTGCAGCTGACCTTGAAAACTTGGGCGATTCCACGAATATAAAAACTCTTCTCAATCCCAGTATCTACTCCAACTATGGATTAACATACAGAGATTTCTTTCTGGTGAGTTTTCTAATTTTCGTTTTTATAAACAGTTGAACGGATTTAAGAATGTTTCTTTTTTAACTTTTAGCCAAGACAACCGCAAGTTTTAAGAACGTTATTCGAAAAAATAGGTTATAACTTGTCGGACGATAGTTTCGACAAAATTTGGAAAGAAGGCGTCGAACAAGACGAAACTGGTTTAGTTTGTGTCGATACGTTTAAGAGATTATTAGAAAAGTATACACCGCGGCAACGGATTCAAGTAGATGAAGCTGATTATTTGAAATACTGTGCCAATAAATGACCTTTTTTAAAATGTTACCTGTTTTATTGGAACTTAGTTCAGTGGTAGTTTGGTTTTGGGAGGAGTGAAATTTATCCATTTACAAATTTCTTTACTTTTTCACTTTAACTCAAAGAGGGAATCATACTTTATTAGGTGAACAACAGGGTAATAAGGGTGAGTATTTGCATGTTTTTCAACTTTTAATATTTTGAACTTCAGAAATCCAAAAATTTGTTCAAATAAATCAATTTTTGTCATATTTCATAAATAATTAATTATTTTGTTATTGTTGGAATTTATACTTCCTTTTTTATGTAAAATTGCTACGTAAATGTTTATTTTTTTATAAATTGCAAATTAGCCTAGAACTGGAACTCAATTAGTTTGTGGGTAGAAATAAAAATGTTAAACACATTTTCATTTAATTAACTATAACACTTATAGTTTACATAAAAAGTTAGCAAAATAAGTCAAATGTTTACAGCATCCCACTTTGGGTTTGAAAATCTCATATTTGATTTTAGCAGTTTAGATTTTGCAGGACACATAGCACATTGTCAGTATTTTTATTTATTTAATTATTCACGGGCAAGCCCAATTCACAATAAACATATTTTATGGTGTTCATTAAATTGTTCTAAAAACAAAAAAATGTAAAATTAAAAATAAATTTATTCCATATTTGGGATTTAATAGAATATCTGCTGGAATATAACAGTGTACAAAAATGTGAATCTTCCTGTCCTAGATTTATTATTTGTCTGCTATTTCACAATTTAGTGCCATTTTATTTACTGTTCTTTTAATTTTTATAATAATTTTTGACTGTGGAATCTAATAGAGTACAAAAGTAACAACCACAGTGTATAATTGATATGGAACATAGTTTTAATGATTAAAAACCATGAAATCTGTTTTTAAACCAACAAATAAAACAATTTTTCTCAGTGGAATACAGCCGAGTACAAAAGTATTAACCTTATTCAAAATTTATCAACAAAACTCTGATGTTTTGGCAGTTAATTCATTGTTTGTATTTTTAGAGAAAATTAAACAATTTTTTACTGTAAAATCAAATGGGGTAAAAAACAAAATGCAGTAAAAACACTGACCTTTTGGACCTAGTTTGACCACCATTTCATCATTTAGTATCATAAAACCTTGAATTATGTTTTAAAGCTTTAAACCCATGAAATCTGTTTGTACAGAAACAAGTTAAACAATTTTTGTAAGCAGAATATATCTGGTACAAAAATATTAACCTCTCTATCAACAATTAACAGTAAACTCTGATCTTTTGGTTCTGGATTAATTGTTAGTCTACCTGAATTAAGTTTTGAAGTTAAACCACAAATTGATTTTTAAATGAAATAATTTGTTAAATTGAACTCGTATTGAATAATTAAAAAGTTTATTTATAATAAAAAGACTGTTTTACATTATCCTATTTACACTTATACATTTTTAGTTTCTTCGCCTTTCTCTACTCCTGCGTCGTCGTTCATCTTTAACTTTACCTCTTTCTCTAGACTTTGATCGCCTCCTTTCAAACGTCTTTTTATCATTTTTCAACTGATGAATATTATCCTCGTACCTGCTTTTCACCCATTCATAGTCTCTTCTTTTATTCTCTTCTCCACTTTTCCTCGACTGTTTATCGTTTTCTTTCTCCAAGTATCTTTCTTTGTCTCTTCGTCTACGATTATCTTTCCCTACTTCATCTTCTTTGCGTCTCGATTTCGAACTTGTTCTTTTATTTATATCTTCATTTTTCTGTTTAGATTTATTCTTTTTCTTTTTATCCTCTTCCGAATCAGACGAATCTGGAATTAAATTTATTATTTATGGTTATAAATTTGTTAGTGGATTTATTTACCTCCACTATCTTCACTGCTGCTGTCGTCATCTGAACTACTTGAACTGCTGCTACTGTCACTTTCGTCGCTTTCTTTGTTTGCAGCCAATTTAAGCTCCATTATTTTAGGTACATTCTTTAGATGTTCTCTAAGTTCATCAGTCAAACCTCCTAAACCTATAGAAGTAAAAAAATTAATAGAAAATCGGGTGTTTTGAGGATTATCCCTTGGAAATAGTCCAGTAAAGTATTCTTGAAGCGTCCTAAAATGTATATAAAACAAAACTAAATGCATTAAAGATACAATTTTTAAAAAACTTACTCATCCTTAAGCCTCTTATTAAGTTTTCCCAGTCCCATGTACTCTGCCAATTCTTGGAATAAGATTTTTATAAAAATTCTACTGGAACTGTTGGTGTCTTCTTCATTGAGTTTCATTATTTCCAAAACTTCCCAACCTATCGCATCTGTGAATAACAAATGGGCGAAAAATTTGCTGACATTACGTAATCTGTTGGCATCCAACCTGTGCGTTGTGGCGTAAGTGTCTTTAAAAATTTGTTGAAATGGTTCAATATACACTTTATTTATTTGACAAAAACGTTGGGCTAACAGTCCATAGAATTTTTCGTATGTTCTCTGCTCTGCACAACAATCTTTAAAAAAATAAATTAATAAAAAGGTGTTTTGAAATACATTTTTAATGAATATTTACCAAGAAACATGTGACACAATTCAATTTCCTGTCCAGGCTTCAGCTCCATTTTAAGAAGCTTATGTGCACATTCTTCAAAATCCAAACTGGATTGGATTGTTAAATAAATAGTTCTTCTCAATGCAATTAAATTTGTTTCTGTATTATCAATAATTTTTCCTTGATCTTTAACTTCTTCCTCATCTTCCTCTTCATCTGACTCATCTTCAGAATCTCCAGATCCGGATTCTGATTCATTGTCACTACCCAGGATTTCTTTACTGAGTGTCTTATACTTTCCCTCATTTTCTTCATATTTATCATCAAATTTGAACACATCTAAAATAAAGTTGAACACAATGTTTAAATTTTATCCCCCTAAAACATTCAAATATATAAATAGAATATTTACATACTCAAAATATCCTCTGCATTTGCTTCTTTAACATCATCAAGCATTATAAGATGGGTGAACTGATCTTCCTCTTCAACCAAATCCAATTCTTCAATTACAGCTGCATGATCCTTAAAACCATCTTTTCTTATTTGAAACATAACTTCAATCATATATTGGATTCTTTTCTCCAACTGGCCTTCATGCAGAATGTTTCTCAACATTTCAAATATGGCAGATATACCTGTAGGTACAAAAGAAAATTGTAAAATAACCACAACAAATCAGTATTTATGACAAAACTGATTGAAATTTGCATTTATAATTCAAAATGTATGAATAAAATCCTTACTTACCCTTACTAGACACTTCAGTAAGTTTCTGGCCACACTCCTTTAAAAATGAAATAGCAACTTCCACAGAATCATCTGTAGGAGTTTCTACTAACAGAGTAAGAATTTCTAAAGCTAAAATTTCATGAGCTACCCTTTGGTTCACCAAATGAGCAACAAATGTTGTAGCAGATATACATATAGATTTATTATTTTGCTTAAAACCTCTTTTAAACTGCAATACTAATCTTTTTAATAACAGTTCACCAATATTTGGAAATTTTGAATTAATGACAGCAACAAGTGCTGCATATACATTAGTGAAAGTTGGAGAAGCAGCTTGAGCCTGTATAATTGATTTACACAATAACCCTCTGCCTCTTACTATGTTTTCATGTAGTAATTCTCTAGCTATTATACCAATGTTTGAAGTATTAATTTTATTAATGTAACCATGCACAGATTTTTTTAATGCTTCCCAAGCTATTCTTTGATAAGCAGCTGAAGATTTATCTGTTATGCTGGCTTGCATCATACGCAATTTAGCTGGTGGTATGTATGCACCACCTGTTCTTGATGTTAACATATCTACTGTTTTTCTTTCTCTTGGTTTGATCACTGATTTGTCAATAGGTTCTTCATTTTTGGACTGTTCTTTATGTTCTCTATTCTTAGATCCTTCTTTGTCTTCTCTATTCTTAGATCCTTCTTTGTCTTTAGTATAGTCAGGCACATCATCATAATACCTTTGGCCTATTTTTGTATTGTCCTTTCTTGGGTATTTGTTCCAATAACTGTCGCTATTAGGACGATCATCACCATAATATCTTGGATAGTCTCGTGGATTATAATCGTCTTCGTATTTTTTGCTACTGTGAGCTTTTCTGTTGGAAGACTTCGTCTTTTTGCGTTCTGGCGAAGTTGACTTACTTTTTCTACGTTTTTTGGGTTCTAGAGAAGCGGACTTACTTTTTCTACGTTTTTTTGGTTCTGGTGAATATTCTCCAGGTTCTTTATTTTCTGGCATTATAACTAAATAACTAGGTTAAAAATTATCTTCGGATAAATTAATATTTATTTATCCTTGGTTAGTGAATAAACTTTGACAATGACATGACACTTTGACATGATCAAAAATGTCATTAAATAGCATTTTTTTGCGACTCTACTGTTATTTATTTTAGTTCTGAGAACTGAGAACAGAAATCGACACTTAAACAAGGAAAGATATATGGACTCGTAACAACCGACAGCAATTTGAAACAAATGTGCACAAACAATAAACACCAATGTCAGATTTATACAGCATTTACTATTTACAAACAAAATAGTTCAAAATTCTCTTAATAATTGCACAAAATCGAACGAGTACCAAAACAAATGTTGTGCACCAATATGATCTAAGGATTCATACGCATAGGTTGGCGTACCTGATCTAAGAATCGACATTGACCTTACTCTGTTCTATGTGGTTCTATGATTGACATTATTATGAGGTTATAAGTTTAAAGTTTCGCACGTGTGTTTTTGTTTTAAACTAAAGTATTGACTAAAAAATGCAGCACGACGACGTTGTATGGAGCATAATTAATAAGACACATTGTTCGTATAAAACTCAAACGAAGACACAAAAATTTTGCCGGAATGAATATAACCTCACTGGTCTCTGCAACAGATCATCCTGTCCATTAGCAAATAGTCAATACGCTACAGTAAGGGAAGAAAATGGTATTATATATTTGTTTATGAAAACAGCAGAAAGGTCAGCATTTCCTAGGAAGACTTGGGAAAAGGTAAAGCTTTCCAGAAACTTTGAGAAGGCTATACATCAAATCAACGAGAATTTGCTTTACTGGCCTGGATTTATAAAATCAAAATGTAAGCAAAGGTTTGTTAAGATAACACAATATTTAATACGAATGAGAAAACTAAAACTAAGAAGACAAAAGTTGTTAGTGCCAATTCAAAGTAAAGTAGAAAGAAGAGAAAAACGTAGAGAAGAAAAAGCTCTTATTGCTGCTAGAATTGAAAAAGGGGTTGAAAAAACTTTATTAGACAGATTAAAGAAAGGTGTATATCAAGATTTATACAATATTTCACCTCAAACTTTTGAAGAAGCTGAACAAGAAAGAGAACTGGAATCTGAAGAAGAAATAGAAAATGAAATGGAGAATGAAGAATTAGATACAGCTGAGTTTGTAGTAGCTGAATCAGATGAAGACAGTGATATTGAAAGTGCTAGTGGTGATCCTGAAGAAGTAGATTTAGATAGTAGTTTTGAATCATCAGAAGGTTCTGATATAGAAGATTTAACACCTAGTTCTTCTAAAAAGACTCCTAAGAGCAAAAAAGATGTGCCCAAACCAGGATCAAGTAAGAAAAATAGACCTAGGGTTGAAATTGAGTATGAAATGGAGCATGAGGGACTTCAAAGACAAAGGGTTAAGTGAATATATATTTGTTATGAAAAAATTTGTAATATAAATGGCAAGATTTTTAATCCAGAAGATTTTTTTTTCAATGCAATACATTTTTTATACAAAACTAGGGTAAAATAATAAAACACAAAATACAAATTACAAATTTATTATCATTAGTGGCAGTATAGTAACAAATATCATATTAATCTATATTAGAAACTTACACGATTTTGGAGAATAGGGCATTGCACAATTAAATAAATATGTATCCAATTTTTTGGGGGAAAGAGCACAATATTATTTCCTTATTAATATTTCTTAATACTTTGATTACATCAAAGATATTTGCTATTATCAACTTAATATAATGTAACTGTACAATATTAATACTACAAGTGTAACCATTTTAATATAAAATGCCAAATGTACAAGTATTTACATGAACTGTCAACACTACAAAGAATGTCCTATATTCCATTTAATTTGTAGTAATTTGCATTTAATATGTAGGTACATACTTGGAATATAGCTGTTATTTTAATTTCATTATTTTGAAATAAATAGAATATAGAACAGGTAAAATAATGGTGTGTAAGTTTAAATAAGAATTCTTGTTAATGGCGAGATCAAACCTGGATCATTTTAAATAATTTTTTTTTGTAACAAGGTCGATTTTTTACTGACAATGTTTCTTTGCTTAGAGAGAGTATGGTGAACTTAAAGGTAAGAACACTAAACAAAGAACTTTGTTATAACTATTACAAACATTTTAATATTTGGAATATTTAATGTTCTTTAAACAAGGTCCCAACAGATCATTTTTTAATAAAAATGTCTTCTTATTTATAGTTTAGTAAGTTTATAATGATTCAAAGACATTTAAGACATTACTTTCATTAATACTTCTTATATCCAGCACAGACATTTATATATTTCCAAATTTCTCAACAAACTCCTCTAAAACAAAACTCTCATGTATCATCCGAAATCCGAGAATTTTGTGCTTGGTTGAGCAGTTTAAAATGAATCTAGGTGGGAAATTATTTCCGAAATTTCAACTTTCTCCGATTTTCGGAAAAAGTTAAAACCCTAGAAACGTCTTGAGAGATATTTTAAGTATGAAATGCGCTTTACAAACTTCTGTCACCTTACAAATTAATATCACTTGCCAGATTTCAAAATTTTTGGTTAATAGACCCATTTGGTTAATGGCACAAATTGAATATTCATGCGCGAACCAACTCCCACTCTCGTAGTTCCCCCTAAATGTTCGTGCCCCTTATAAAATTGTGTTGGCATGACATGCAAAAGTAATCCAAAGTAAAGTAAATACAAAAAGAAGTCTAGATACACACACAAGTCGTTAATATTAAATATACAAAGACAAGAAAAACACAATAACAACTAGCAAGCGGCGTACACGAACGAAATAAAAATTAGAACTTCTTCTTTGTGGTTTATGGCCTGGGCTGCCGCGGCTATACGGCAAATGGAAGCTCTTTTGACAGCTAAAAGGGTTTTTTTCATTTAAATTGTGGTATTCCTGGGTAGCAATACATTGGGTGTGTTCGGGGAGCACGCTATTTGCGCCAGTTGGCGCTATCGTTTGCGTTATATGGCGCTTGGCGCTACATAGCTCGAAAGCGTGCTCCCCGAACACACCCTAAATGTTCTATGGCAAGAAGTAGTCATATTTTAGCAGTGGAAGGGGAAAATTCAAAAATATTTGCTCATGAGTATTCAATAAAGAGATAGGTGTATTAAACTAATGGAAAATAACTTTTACAAGTATTACATATTAGCATTCTGTAAGTACGTGTGCTGCGACCACCGCCATATTATTGCGAATTAAATACAATAAATACACTGGTACAAGTAAGATTATTTGTGGCTAGACAGAGTACTTCATTTAAAATGAAAGTCAAGCCATTCAGGAGGTGACACCAAAGAACTGACGAAAAGCAGTCCATCATGTGAGAAAATGTGAAATCTGGACACCCTAGTCAATCAGGTGGTTGAACCTTCTTTTCTAAATTATATCACCTGCGGGGCGCCTCTGGCTACAATAGGCAAAACCCATAATATTGACCCAAAACAAGGTTTCATTAGTGAAATGAAAGGATTTGGCAATGCCAGAATTTATTGACGGCTTATCCCGTAGTCATTTTGAATACCTGGACATCAGAATTCAGATACATGAGAACCAAGCTTTATTCATAATATCGTGGGTGTGTTCGGGGAGCACGCTATTTGCGCCAGTTGGCGCTATCTAGTACTATTCTTCGTTTGCGTTATATGGCGCTTGGCGCTACATAGCTTGAAAGCGTGCTCCCCGAACACACCCCATATTACCAATTTCTTTATGTCAATGTCATACTTCACTTTTATTTTAAGGATATGCCATATTAAGTATTCGCGATCACCACGGAGAGGGCGCCGTCTACATTTGGAAATTTGTACTTAAAACTCCGGGAAAACAAACATTTTGTCGTAAGATCCTGTGTTGATTATTTATTTCATTGTTTTCCCAGAAAGAAGCTAAAACATGGGAAATTAGACTGAAAATCAGGAAACCTTTCATTAAATATATGTAAATGTACCTTCACGTGAAACAGCCTTGACCTTGTCAGCTGTCAAACGGAAATATTGATTTTTACAACTCTAACCTTACTTTTTTCCTTGTCATTTAAAACATAAAAATCAATATTTATGTATACAAACAGATAAAATTGGTTGTTTTAAGCTGTTTGTTTATATATTTTTTCCAAAATGAATGAATATTAAGAGATTTAAAGTAAAAAATCGACCTCAAAGTAAATGTTCCAGGGCGTTACAAAAACAGTAAGTATTTCTTTTTATTTATTTGTAAATGTAGTCTTCAACAAATTAAATAAATTAATATTCCGACAAAAATTTTACTTAATTGGACTGATCACAGTGTACCTGTGGCAGGTCCTATCACATTTTTTTAGAAACAAAACAGTTTTGCTCAATATCATAAATAAAATCGTTTTCGTGTAATTTTCGGATAAAGCGAACATATCTCGTTTAAACTTATGCATCATTGTCATTTATGCAGTAACATCACCTCTCATTTATGTGATAGCATCAAATTCTTAGATCCTTATCAGCAGTCTTAATGAAAAAATCGATAAATTAATTTATGTACAATATAAACTTAAAACCGTTTTAAGTTATATATATATAAAAAATGTGACCGGATAAAATTTCGAACTAATTCCTTTGTACTATAAATACAATAACAGCTTGATAATCCTTCTAAATACAAACACCACAGTCCTAAGAGGGCAATTTTCGTCTTAATTAAAAGAAATCACCAAAAAAATACCAACTTGTGTCGTTTCTGGTGAATAATCACAATTAGAATGCGAAAAATAATTTAGTTTTGCGAAAATAGATTATCCGGCCACCAATTAACAACTTTATAAATATATTATTTATCTACACAGTAAATTTTACGTCTGTTTCGGTGGTTCTTTATCGATTCTCATATCGTCAATTTTAGCGACGAGTTTAAGGGCAGGTCCAAGTTTCATAGCCATTGCGGTCATTAGATGATCTTCTTTCAGAAGCATCAGAGCCTGACCATCGATTTCTTCTCTCAAAAAGTCCTCCGCGTAATCGGAGCAACCCGGTAGATTTTTAATGAATTCAAACACTTCTTGAACCTGAAGAAAAGGAAGTTTATTAAAATAAGTTTGAGAATTTTATGGACTTCTAGAAATAAGAAAATTAATAAATACTTACACTCCATCTGATAGGATCCACTTTAGGAGTTTCATCTTCTATTGCATTAGGACTGAGGCTGCTTTCAGCTCCAGAAGCACCCGATTCAGTGTCCACTTCCATTCCTTCTTTTTCCCACTTCTTTTTGTCGTCTCCTTTGTACTTCCCACTGTAATGAAAACCAAAATCAATATGATAATACCATCAACCTAAATAAATAACCTAATCCTTAGGTTACAAAATAATCAAGAGTAAATGTTAGGATTAATTGAAGGAAAAAGAAAATGCTATATTATTAAATAAAATATAATTTAAAAAACTTTTGTTAAGAAATTGGTAATATATTTTTACAATAAGCCATTTAGGGTTAAAATTTTAATAGTACACATACAAATTAAGTTAAAATAAAACAATAATAAACAAATAAATATGCCAGAAAAAATATAAGTAAAGAAAGTCATATTCCACCACAAATGTTAATTAGAATGAACAAATTGTAAATTGTATAGCAACAAAAGAAGTTACAGATTTTTCAAAAGAACAAAATTACAAAACCTGACAAAGGATATAAACTTTCAAAGGCTACCCAAATAATAGTTAAATGATTCTTGCAAATTACCAGGAAATAAATCAAACTAATGGCCAGAATTTTAACCCAACATTGGGGTCTCCAAAAACACTTTTAGTGTATGAAAGGAAATAACACATCACTATGCAAATAATGCTCGCTAAGGAGTTAACTTAGAAGTAGGTATGTACAATGGACCTAATGTGATCTAAATGCAGTCTTCCAACTAAAAATATAGAATGGAGGAAAGAATTTTCATCGGTACATATATGTAGCTAGAAGAATTTACAACTGGAGGATTAAGGACATTTTTTATTATAGAAGAAACACAAATAAAAATTAATTATTTGAAGAATATAGAAAATAAGTAGAAAACTAGTTATATGTTATGACTTTTAGAGAAGAAGCTGAAGAAATTAATGCAGATATTGAAAATGTTAAAATACAACAAGAGATCAGTATTAATCAATGGACATACATCTTGAGAAGGTTGGAGCATAAAATAAGGATAGGAATCCTAAAGAAACTAATGTCGACAGAATGGTAATTTAGTATTCCTATGTCCAAAACTATTGTTGTGCGAGTACGCCCCTGGCGCTATGATCAGACGCGAAGGAAACAAATGGTACGAGAGTCTTCGAGAATATACGGCGCCCGATAAGCGAAGCATCTAGACTCGATACGATCGAGAATAGACTGGAGTTCTGGAGTATGCTGGAACAATACTTACCTATATATTAAGGACCGATTTGAATATTTTAGTTAGTTAGTTAGTAGTATGTTGCTAGATAAATGTGAATAGAAATATTGTATTATATAAATTAAAGTATTGTAAATAAATTGTGTTATATAAATTAAACAGTGTTAGTGATTTAAATAGTATAAAAATAAATTAAAAAGACTAGTAAAAATAAATAAACGTTACATTGGTGTCAGAAGTGGGATATTGTAAATAAATAGTGTAAAAAAAATAAATAAATATGTCGAAAAAACTTTGTGACTTGAAAGTGACTGAATTGCGTCAAGAGCTGGAGGATCGTGAATTGGAAACAACAGGAAGGAAGACTGAGTTGTTGGAGCGACTTAAGCAAGCATTGGAAAATGATGGTTTAGATCCAGAAAATTATATTTTCGTAGACGACTCTTCTGCTACAATTATTTCTTCCTTAAATAAAGTTTCTTCTGATATTTCTTCTTTGGAAAATAAAGTTTCTTCTGATATTTCTTCTTTGGAAAATAAAGTTTCTTCCGATATGTCTTCTTTGAAGAGTGATATCTCTTCCGACATGTCTTCTTTGAAAAGTGATATTTCTTCTTTGGAAAATAAAGTTTCTTCTGACATTTCTTCTTTGGAAAATAAAGTTTCTTCTGACATTTCTTCTTTGGAAAAAAGAGTTTCTTCTGATATGTCTTCTTTAAAAAATGATATTTCTTCTTTGGAAAACAAAGTTTCTTTGGACATTTCTTCTATGGAAAATAAAATGTCTTCATTTGAAAAAAAAAATTGAAGAGAAAATAAGAGAAATGGAAAAGCAAATGGAAGAGATGGAAAAAGGAGGTAAAGAAGATATGGAAGATTTAAGAGAGGAAAACGAGGACGAAATGAGAAGCTTCAAAGTGGAGCGGAAACCGAAATTGGAAGGCAGCGAAAGTTCTGTTCGTGTTAAGGCCCCAACCTTTGACGGAAAGATGTCTTGGGAAAATTATCTCAAACAGTTCGAAACAGCTGCAAGAGCGAACGGATGGTCCCAAAAAGAGAAGGCAATAAACCTCACCATCGCCCTGAGAGGAGACGCTTTGGATGTTCTTCAGACCATACCACTGGAGGACACAGATGATTTTGAGCAACTGAAGAAAAGCTTAAACATGCGATATGGTCACGAACACCTGGAGAACTTGCACCGATCGCAGTTGAAGACTCGAAAACAGAAGCGAGAGGAGACACTTCAAGAGTACCAAGTAGATATTGCCAGATTGGTAAGATTTGCTTACCCTTCAGCTCCAGAACAAATGATGGAATGTTTAGCTGTTGAAGCATTTCTTGATGGACTTCGTGACCACGAAATGGCAAAGACACTCCGTTTAGCTCACCACAAAACATTAGTTGACATCTTGTCTGCTGCGCTTGAGTATGAAGCGGCTTCGAAAGCTTGTGGAGGATACAGTAAAGTAAGGTCCGTAACGGAAGATGAAGATGAAAATAAGTTAGACCAATTAGTAAACATGATGAAGAACTTTACTGATAAGAAAAAGAAGAAGACCATCAGGCGCTGGAATTGTGGTGAAATAGGACATGCTCGCAATTCATGTAAACGTCCTGGGGTCACTACGAATCAAGAAACTACTCCACAGGAAAAACTAAAACGGGCCGGCCTAGAGGGGGTAGCTTCGACCCGGAACGTTTCCAAAGAGTACGACTTTAGGATCGAACATCGAGCTGGGATAAGTCACAGAAATGCAGACTCCCTTTCCAGAAGGCCGTGCCCAGACTAGTGTTCTCACTGCAGTAAGACAGAATTAAAAGAAACTGCAATACTACGAACAACTGTAGTTAACGACGACTGGGCACCTACTAGAATTAAAGAAGAACAAGATAATGATCCTGTTTTAAAGAAAATGAGAGAATGGAAGATAGAAGATCGTCGACCTACTTGGCAAGAAGTGTCAAAATTCTCTACAGTCCTTAAATCATATTGGGCTCAGTGGGAGTCTTTCATTTTGGAAGGCGATTTATTAAAGAGAATAATTGAAAATGATGACGGTTCCGTTAACAGAAAGCAATTAGTTATACCAAAGAGTAGAGTAGCCGAAGTACTACGACAGTTACACGACAGTCCATCAGGAGGTCATCTTGGTGTCAAGAAAACCCTGCAGAGAGTTCGGGAAAGGTTTTATTGGATGAATAGTTCCGATGATGTTAAGGACTGGTGTAAGAAGTGTACCATCTGTGCTGCTAGTAATGGACCTCAGAAAAGAGGAAAGGCTCCCATGAAACAATATAACGTTGGTAGCCCATTTGAGAGAATTGCTTTAGATATTGCTGGACCGTTCCCCACTACTGAGAATAAGAATAAATACATGTTGGTGGTAATGGATTATTTTACGAAGTGGGTTGAAGTCTACGCCATTCCAAATCAAGAGGCAGCAACTGTCGCAGACGTGCTAGTGAAGGAGTTTATTTGCCGATATGGAGTGCCCTTGGAGATTCACAGTGACCAAGGAAGGAACTTCGAAAGTCAACTCTTTCAAGGAATTTGCGACAATTTAGGAATGAAGAAAACAAGAACTACAGCATTGCACCCACAATCAGATGGAATGGTAGAACGCATGAATAAAACTATTGGCAAATATCTATCAAAAGTAGTATCCAATCACCAAAGGGACTGGGACCAGTATATTTCGCTCTTTACAATGGCTTATCGATCCGCCGTCAATGAATCAACAGGTCAAACACCAGCAAAAGTCTTGTTCGGACGCGAGATGAGGTTACCATGCGACCTCGAGTTTGGATGCCGACCTGGAGAGGATATAGCTGGAGAAGACTATGTAATACAGTTACGAAGAAAAATGGACGACATGCATGATTTGGTTCGCTCCCATCTCCAAGTTGCCAGTGACAGGATGAAGAAACGTTATGATACCCAAGCTATAGAGGGATGTTTCCAAGAAGGTGACAAAGTCTGGCTCCATAACCCAAAAAGACAGAAGGGGTACTCACCAAAGCTACAACAATCTTGGGAGGGTCCATACATCATCAAGAAAAGAATCAATGACGTCATATACCGTATAATAAAGACCCCGAATGGAAAACCTAAGGTAGTACACCGAAACCGACTGGCGAAATTTGAAGGAGATCATGACCAGGAAGAAGAAGTCGTAAATCAAGTCCAAGATACACCCGACCTTGCTTTCGAAGAATTTATGGGTGCATATGGAGGTACTGGGAAAGCTAGATACGGCGTGACTATTGAGAAACAGCAAGACCTGTTCACACTTCCTGATGACTACTCATTGGCCCATAGCGTTTCCGCCACTATCAGCGACGGCCGAGGATTAGCGTCTGTCTTTCGAAGGAAGTTTGGTCGACTGTCAGAACTTCGAAATCAGTTACCAGCCACTGGGAAGGCTTTGATACTTCGAGATGACTCTTCTATCTGATTACCAAGAATACCTACCAAGACCAGCCCACTTATCGAAATATATGGGAATCATTACTTAACTTGAGAGAGCACGTATTAGAGTCCAACATACAGAAGCTAGCCATGCCGAAAATAGAGTGCAACTCATTGGATTGGAGGGTCATCCGAAATATGGTGGAAGTAATCTTTCAAGATACCGAAGTCCAAGTGCTGGTATGCAGCCATTCGCCCCGTGTCCAGCTGACATCAAAGACCATTCCATGTTATTTCCATGCAACTGGAAATTGTAGACAAGGATTCAGTTGCAAGTATCTCCATCCAGTCTCAATTCCGTAAAAGTTCCAGGAGGAACTATCTCTTAAGGAGGGGGCAATGTTGTGCGAGTACGCCCCTGGCGCTATGATCAGACGCGAAGGAAACAAATGGTACGAGAGTCTTCGAGAATATACGGCGCCCGATGAGCGAAGCATCTAGACTCGATACGATCGAGAATAGACTGGAGTTCTGGAGTATGCTGGAACAATACTTACCTATATATTAAGGACCGATTTGAATATTTTAGTTAGTTAGTTAGTAGTATGTTGCTAGATAAATGTGAATAGAAATATTGTATTATATAAATTAAAGTATTGTAAATAAATTGTGTTATATAAATTAAACAGTGTTAGTGATTTAAATAGTATAAAAATAAATTAAAAAGACTAGTAAAAATAAATAAACGTTACACTATAGTATCAGACATTTGATGATAGAGAAGATGGTAATAAATAGTCTGATTCAGCATATTTGTTAAATACAGTATCGGAGGATTGATTTACAATAGTTAAGATATTTTGCACACATGCATATAAAAGAATGTGATTAAAAAGTGTCACATACCTCTTGGAACAGGCGACCGAACAAAACCGTTTATTTTTTTTGAACTTGGCCTTGAGATCGATGATACCACAAGCTTCGCATTTGGCCATATCGCCCTTCACGTTGAAAGGAGACGATGCCCTCTTTTTTCCTGAAACAATAGAAAAGAATGAAATAGAAATAAATATGTAAAAAGCGTTAGAAAAAAAGAATCGATACTAAGAAGGTAGGTCATCAAATGTATTAAACGTTTGATTGATTATTCGGGTTTATGTATGACGTGGATTACTGGTATAATATCTACAGGGTGATCCAGTTTAATTAAAAAAATACCTTGCATATTGGTACGGAGCAGCAATTAATTTATTAGCTGGTTCATTTTGCATAGGAGGTTTAAAAATAACTTCAAGATTTTACATGATCTTTTGTTAAAAAACATATAGGTTTTTGTATGACGTGGATTACTGGTATGATATCTACAGGGTGACCCAATTAAATTCAAAAATATCTTCATTTGGCATAGGAGGTTTAAAAATAACTTCAAGATTTTACATGATCTTTTGTTAAAAAACATATAGGTTTATGTATGACGTGGATTACTGGTATGATATCTACAGGGTGACCCAATTAAATTCAAAAAATACCTTGTATATTAGTAGGGAGTAGCAATTAATTTATTAGCTAGTTCATTTGGCATAGGAGGTTTAAAAATAACTTCAAGATTTTACATGATCTTTTGTTAAAAAACATATAGGTTTATGTATGACGTGGATTACTGGTATGATATCTACAGGGTGACCCAATTAAATTCAAAAAATACCTTGTATATTGGTAAGGAGTAGCAGTTAACTTATTAGCTAGTTCATTTTGTACAGGAGGTTTAAAAATAACTTCAAGATTTTACATGATCTTTTGTTAAAAAACATAATATAGAATATTGAAAAGTCTAAAAGGTAGCTTTTGGTTGTGGTTTTCTGCTTCCTCAGAATATTTACACTAAAATTATGGTCAATCTGTTGTTTCACATACTTACCTTGAAGTTTATTTTGTAGTTAGTCTTAATTTACAATTTGTAAGATTTTAATTCCATATGGGAAGCATTTTTACAAATAAAAGTATACTTAGATTACATTTCTTACTTGGTGAAAGAAAGAGTTGGTCTTAATTAATAATTTGTAAGGTTACAGGTAGGTTTAAAATTATGTTAGATTTTTATTAGGTATGTTATCAAGAGGGCATTCCAAATAACGTGACAAATCAAAACTCAAACAGGCCAATTGGTCCATTTACAAGTGTAGTATTCTTAACAATAACAACAACAAGAAAAGTATAATCTTATATTGTGATATGATGCAAAGTACATTCGAATATACCGGAATAAACCATTTTTTAAATTGATTCTGACGAATATAGTCAATATTAAAGAAAGGAAAGAGACCAATGTCAATGTCACAAATTATTTATTGTTATTAAAGTTTTCTGTTGTTATAAAGCTACTAGTTTCGGTCTAATTTAAAGACCGTCATCAGGCTGTGAGCAGTTGTATCAAATTCAGCAAAATAATGAGTATTGTGGTCGCAAAGTTATTTAAAAAGAGGGGGGGAGGGTAGGTTAATGACATTGAAAACATTTTTAAAATTAAGTATAATTATTATTATAAGTAACAATTATTATTATTAGAACTGTGACGCCCCACCAGAACCGATTCGCTACCATTTTGCATGCCTATTATAGATAGGTTTCAGTGTCAAATTTGACTCATAACCTCAAATAGAAATTAATTTATAAAAAAAACTACCCCCCCTCCGGCGGGGGGATTGCTATGAATGGTCACACCTTGTGTGGAAGCTCATGATGTGAGGAGCTTAACGAAGAAGGTTCGAGCTACCAAAGATCATCCGTTCGAAAGTTATGGGTTTACATTTTTATAGCTTTTTTAGATTTAAATAGAGCAAGATACATGTTTCTTTTACCTAAATCGTTTACACTACCACTACACCAACACACACTTTTAACTGCCTGACGCGCGTTTCGATAACCAAGTTTTCTTCTTCAGAGACCTTCGGTCTCTGAATGTGTGCATATGTGTGAGTTCCTGTGGCGCCGAGAAGTTCGACTGAGAGGATTGAATCCATTCGACGAAATAATTAAATGTATAAGAACACAGTTTGTACCGAAATATATGTGAAAAAAAAAATCGATTTTGTTAGTATTAGGTTATGTTAGGTTAGGTTAGGTTAGGTTAGGATAGTATGATCATCATAACTTTTTAATGGAAGGTTTTTGGTAGCCAGGATTTTCTCCATTGATTACTACTCATCTCAAGCTTCACAACGATATGCCACACCCCTATATGGGCGTTGCCCTAGATACTGAACCAGAGCCTTTATTTTGACTATATATAATAGTAACTTGACTATATAATAGTTACTTATGCATATAAGTACACATTACCAAAATATAAAATCATTTTTAAACAGAAAGAATAATCAACAGCAATACGAAGCAGTTTACAACTGTTTGATACATATTTTAAAATCCATTAAAATTAAATCAGAATGTAGAAAAAACTGAGCTAGTTTTACTGGGTTTTGGTTTTGTTTACCATCCCTCAGATGTATTTTTATTTTTTCTTTTGTTTTACACAACCCATCAGCCAACATAGTTCCAATTACAAGACGCTCGTGGTATAAAGCCTTTGTTTAATTTTGCTATATAAAGCAATTAAAATCGTGGATATTTTGGGAGTCCTTCAGTTGGAAATAGAAATAAAGATCTAAAACTGTATACCTATACAAAATTTCTGCGACAATAGTGTCTTCTAGTCCTGGGCAACGCAATAAAATGTTGGGTATTGACAACTTAGTGTTTCAACACTTTGTATCAGCATAATTGTGTTACAAAACGTTTCTGAAATTCCTGTATTGTAAATCTTTTTCAAAAAACTAAAAGCAAACTTGCTTTTAGTTTCATTTGTCTCTCTTTTGTGTCAGTACAATAAATTAAAAATTGCAGAATGATTAATTTGTCCAAAGTAGCATAATGTCTTAAAATCATATTTTGAATAATATAGTATGAATAATTAGATAAAAGCCAGGTTTAAACATCTACTATTAAATAGTAGATAATTAAAAATATATCTAAATCAATGAAAAAACGAGTTTGGAGACAGAAAAACATGCAAATAATTTTTTAAGCTATAATTTAAATGCTACAGGTCTGTTACTTTATTGTTATTTTTTTTTTATAACTTGCTTTTAGTTTCATTTGTCTCTCTTTTGTGTCAGTACAATAAATTAAAAATTGCAGAATGTGTTGATGATTTGTCCGAAGTAGCATAATGTCTTAAAATCATATTTTGAATAATATAGTATGAATTTAGAAATAATTAGATAAAAGCCAGGTTTAAACATCTACTATTAAATAGCGGATAATTAAAAATATATCTAAATCAATGAAAAAACGAGTTTAGAGACAGAAAAACTTGGCAAATAATTTTTTAAGCTATAATTTAAATGCTACAGGCTTGTTAGTTTATTGTTATTTTTTTTTATAACTCTTCATTGACAATCAGATATACATTATCTATAAGCCAATTTGATGGCAGTACAATGATTAAATAAATAAATTAATTTAACTAGTGTACATGTAGTGGCGTGGAGAGGTAAGACATCCAGCGATGTTCCCTCAGTTTCCTCTTAGGTCTAATGGCCATTGTCTTCTGAGTCTTCTGTTGTAGGTGAGTTGTAGAAGTGGCTGTAGTAGTGGGTTGTGGTGGTCTTCTAGCTTGTTGTGGTGTTTTGTAATGTTTTCTTGGATGACTTCACTTACATAAGGGATTTTGAGATCATTATGTAATGTTTGGTTTGATATGTACCAGGGTGCATTAACCACTGCTCGAAGTATCTTTGATTGTGCTCTCTGTATGATGGCTGTATTGGACTTACCGAAAACCGTTTACACTACCACTACACCAACACACACTTTTATATGCCTGACGCGCGTTTCGATAACCAAGTTATAAACTGAGTTTACCTTCGGTCTCTGAAGAAGATAACTTGGTTATCGAAACGCGCGTCAGGCATATAAAAGTGTGTGTTGGTGTAGTGGTAGTGTAAACGGTTTTCGGTATCATTTTCGCCAACCGGTTCCAGATTCAACATTTTAGTTGTATTGGACTTGCTAGCGCAGCCCCACAGTTCTATACCATATGTCCAAATCGGTTTTATGACGGCTTTATAGATTAGCAGTTTGTTTTCTATTGACAAACGAGATTTTCTTCCAATAAGCCAGTTGAGTTCTTTGGTTTTCAGATCTAATTGCATTCTTTTCTTTATTATGTGTTGTTTCCAGTTTAGTTTGCTATCAAAGTGAAGCCCTAGATATTTGGCATGATTTCTTTGCGGTATCCCAATTTGATTGATAGTTACAGGTGGACAATTTCCTGTTCGTAGAGTGAATGTTATTTGGGAAGATTTTGATTCATTAACCTTCATCTTCCATGTTTTCAGCCAGGTTTCAATCAAGTTTAGATGGTCTTGAAGACTAAGGGATGCTGCGACTGGATCGTCATGTTTGGCAAAGATAGCTGTGTCATCTGCAAATGTCCCAATAGTTGTTTCATTGGTTGTAGGTAGATCGTGGGTATAGAGTATGTATAATATTGGTCCTAGTATACTTCCCTGTGGCACGCCAGAGTGAATTGGCATAAGTTTTGATATTTCTTAATTAACTTTTACTTGAAACTGGCGTTTTTGTAAGTAGGATTTTAATAGAATGAAATAGCTTGCTGGAAGAACTCTTTTTACCTTGCATAGTAAGCCGGGATGCCAAACTTTATCAAAAGCCTGGCTGACGTCTAGGAAGGCAGCTGTACAATACTGTTTGCTTTCAAATGAATGGTTGATAACATTCACTATGCGATGACATTGTTGTATGGTTGAGTGGTTTTGGCGAAATCCGAACTGGTGGAATCCAATTTTGTGGATTTATTTCTGCATTTATTCTGTTTAGAATAAGTCTTTCCAGCACCTTTGATATGGTTGGTAGTAAGCTGATGGGTCTATAAGATGAGATGTCTGATGGATTTTTACCAGGCTTCAGAATCATTATTATCTGACCAATTTTTAGAACTTGCTTATTGTTATTTGAAATAATAAGCTTTTCCATATATTTTTAATTTACCCAAAGCAGTTTTTTAAGGTAGGTATTTATTTATTTTTGCTATATGTACTTATTCACAATTTTATTAAAATTATGTCAATCATTCATAAACACGACCAATATTACAATGGTGCAATGTAGATTGCCTATATTATGGGTTTGGTTGGTATTTTCAGTAGTTGGTTTATTTTAAAACACATAATATAAAGTTGTTTGACTTTTAACACTTTATAAATACCAAATGTGAAGTATTCAAGAAATTGATAAAATGTCTATGTCGCGTTTCACCTCTTCGGGTTTTTTAAGTGTCATTAAATCTTATTCTATGTCAACATATCTGACACACCGCAAAGTATCAGCACGAAAGTGTGACACAACACAGTCTAATGTCCTCTTTTATGTTTAGTAGCTTCGATTTATCGATAATTGGAGTATATTAGCAAACGATGAGTGCGAATTCAAATTACTGTATTATTATTATTATTATTAACATAAGAGCATCATTTGACAGCTCTGTATTAAGTTCTTTGAAAGAATGTTAGATACAAATAACATATTCCTATTATTAATGTTACTTGGAGCTACTTTCTAATGGCTGCCAAGTTAATATACCAATAAAAAATTACAAATAAAATAAATAAAAAATGTACATATTTTATTATTGGTAAAAGGTATTATTTATTTGTTTGCTTAAAATCTATTAAACCATTTTAAACCAAATTCAGTAGTAACCACCTTCACCACCTTCTTAGTAACAAGTACCTACAAAGATAACAAAATCTAAAATAATTTGAAACCAACTGTACATTGAAACCTTTGTTACATATTAACAATAAGCTGGAAGAAATTTAAAGTAGCTAAGCACTAGACTTTTTGGATATTCTTGTAGGAAATTAATTATTTTACTAAAAGCTATTCAATTGGAAAAAAGTTACAGATCATATAAAAAAAAAGTATGAGGTGATTTTTAATATATATGTTGCACACAAACTTTTTTAGATTGCAATACATTTTTTTCTCCTTTTTACCATTCTTAATTTAAATTAATAATAGATGATAAAAATGTAATATAGGTAAGTATGTTTCAACCCAGGAGGTGTGAATTGGGGCATTCAGGTCACATCGATAACCCTTACCTTTACTGGACAAAATATTGCAAGAAAAGTGTGCAGTAAAGCTTGTAAAAGTTTGTTACAGGAAAATCCAAAGGAAATATTTATCAAATAAATGGTGGTAAAGCGTGTAGAGGAATAAAATCGAAAAACTTTAGGAGCAAAAAATAGTAGATGGCTCTAGAGTAGCAACTGACGTGAAGTTAGTAACCCCTCGTAGGTAGAGTGAAGTGAGCTGGGTTGAAAAATTTAATATTTTTCTTGACTTGTATAGTTAAAAATTATGCAGTATTTAAAATCTCAACTATTTAAGTAATTTAATTTCATTTCTTACTCTAACAATTCATTTTGACATAGCCAATCACAGGACAAATTCTTCTATTCTACTATTTCTAACGTCCTGTGACACTTATACTCTTGCTACTGTGGCGCCACCAATTTGTTTGCAACTTTCCCAGACTAACCTATCAACAAAAAATTGTAAGGTTGCAATGGGCTCGAGAAATGTTACACCATGGTCCTAACTGGAATTACGTGATGTTCTCTGATGAATCAAGAATTGGCTTGGTTTCTGATTCGCGAAGAACGCTAGTTTGGAGGGCCCCAGGACGACAAGCCCGATTAGAAGCAACCACCTGTTCCATTTGAAGGTGGGAGTATTATGGTTTGGAGTGGTATTATGAGGGGTACACGGACGCCTCTCCTGGTTTTGGAGAGAAGGATCACTGGTGCTGTGTACATCGAGGAAGTTTTAAATCCTGTTGTGGGTCTATTCCGGGGGGCGGTAGGTGATGGATTTGTGTTTATGCATGACAATGCACCTCCACATCGAACAGCTGCAGTACAAAATTTTTTGGAAGAATAAGGAATATCCACATTAAGATGGCCATCAAATTCCGCTGACATGAACGTCATGGAACATTCCTGGGACATTCTTAAAACACGCATTTAGAACCGAAACCCTCCCCCAATTACTCTACGAGAACTGAAAGATGTTGATCGTGAAGAATGGGAGAGAATTCCGTAAGCCCAGCTCGACTATTTAATCGATAGCATGCATACAGGCCCATGGAGGAAATACTGATTATTAATTTTATTTAAAAACCTTTTTTTGCTTATTAATTTATTTAAAAAAATTGTAAAACATTATATATTTTTCACCTCAAAAGAATAACTAATTTTTTTGTATGTTTATCTGACTTCAAAATTTATTTGGTATTGGTTAGAGTTGTAGCAAAATTATGTTTACTTATATCAAAAAAATTATTTATAAAAATTAATAAAAAGATGAAATATTCCATTATTCCAAACTTTTGGACATATTGTACATGGAAGCTTATTTCTTACAAGAATATCCATACGAAAATACGAAAAAAAACCATTTTGACTTTAAATAGCTGAAATTCTGTAAAAATTTGAATATTTCTGATAAACTTACTTGGCGGTTCATCCGATTCTTTATCGTTGGAAGACTGCGTAGGTTTAATATCCCCAATGAGATTTGTTCTGATGACGGGGAACGGTTCCGAGGACTCCTGTATGACGAAATCTTCGATGACATGAGTGAGCACCTGGGGTTTGACCATTGCTTTGGGCGGACACCTTTCCTTAACCTCTTCGGCGGTTACTGCAACGGGAATATTATCGGATTGACTTGTCGGTTGAGAAGATGGAGCCGCTCCAGGGATAGCTGCAGGTTGGACTACGGTGGGTTCCACGCCGTTTTGTATCGGTTTCGTTTCTGCGATCGGCGGAGGGTCCTTGGTTTCAGGTTGCGTCGAAGTAGCTGAAACATAGAAATGTCTACACGTTTCCTTTATTATTTAAAAATATTTAACCGTTTTTCTTCACCGATGCCCATCCTTCACTACCGTATTTCGAATAATCTAAACGATGACGAATTCTTAATTCCATATTGTTAATTTGCGTGACGACTGAATGCTTAAAACGTCAAAAAGTGACAAGGCATAGGCGACTAGTTAGTAAACGTTTACAAATGACGGCCGGTTCCAGGCATGCTACAAATATACAAGATAAAATATCGCGCATGTTTGGGGCGTGGTTAGTGACGTCACCTGTGACCAGACGCCATTGTTTACAGGTTATAATTTTAAATTTCTCCGGGAATATATAAAATAAATTAATTAAAATGCTGTGTGCTGTACACGGGTACCTAATTACTTAATTATTATACCTAGTCTACGTCTACCATCGTTCCCTTTAATTAAATCTCGAATAAAAATATAATTTAACAATTCTCAATTTATTTATTCTCAATTTTAAGCCATACATGTATGATTTGAATTTTGTTTTAATAAATAATGTTGAATAACCAACAAGTAAAAGTTTTAAACAATAAATTTACTAAATAAATTATCAAATTCCTATATATTAACTTTGAAACGCGCTGTAGAATATCACTAGTGACGTCACGTGCGCAGATCGGATGAGTTTTGAACCGCTAGATGTCATACCTTGTAATTTGTATCATGGGTTCCAGGATATTATAATAATATCCATATAATATGTGTGCTAACGATATATCGATACTGAGATCCGATGTTCTAAATCTTAAATACTTTAATGAAAGAAAAAAGATCTAATATCCCTTTTATGAGCTTAAATAAACAAGTTTCAGAACAGGGGTGTCCCAGTAGATTCTGACCCATTTTAACTGCAAATATAGCGGAATTTAAAAACTATAGAGAGGTGCGGTTTTCGAAGAACAATTTCTTTTTACATACATTTTTTTCAGTATATATGTTTAATTAGTAAAATGTTATATAGGGTGTTTAAAAAAAAGGTGTTTTTTAAATGCAAATATCGTTGATTTTTTTAATGGAACACCCTATATATTTTTATTCCATCTGAAAGACAAACTCTTTCCCTTTGAGAAAATGTATAATTTGTTAAAGTTTAGATGAAAAATAAGTGATTTTGATTTGATTGTAACTTTCCCTATTATCTGTATTATCAGTTCGTTATTGTTATCAATTTGTAAGGAAGTGCATTGAATTTTTAACTTGATATAGTACTTTTAAGATCCTCTTTCTATTATTTTGTAATTATTTCAGCCTGATGATGGTCCTATAGGACCGAAACTAGTTGCAACAATTAATAAAACAGTTGTGGTATAGACTTTGAGTTTCCTTTGAACCTTTTAATATGAAATAACTCATGTTTCATCTAAATTTTAACAAATTATACATTTCTTCAAATGGAAGAGTTCGTCTTTCAGATAGAATAAAAATATATAGGATGTTCCATTAAAAAAATCGACGATATTTGAATTTAAGAATTTTTGATTTTTAACTTCCGATATAATTGCAGTTAAAATAGGTCAGAAACACCCGGTATTGTCTAAAAGACAATTTTATTTGAATATCCGCGAACTGGCCTAATTTTATAACTATTTTATAATAAAGTGGCGATGAATTTTTTAAAATTAAATAAAAATAGATAAGCGTTATAAAAATTACCTGAAAATTTACTTAAAATGATTACTTGGAAAATGTTACATCGATAAAAATAAAATGTAAAAACAAGAATGTTATTTTTAATAATAACAAATAACAACATACAGACCTATTATTAATAATAAAATAACTTCTCATCATGAACGTATTATTATAATGTAAACCACAATAAATCTAACGTTTAACTAAAAAATCTCCCGCAACGCAGTTCGATTTATTACAATCACTTTTCAAATAAAGTTCCCGGTAAACACTCATGAAAAAATCCAATGCAAATGATGCAACTAGATTCTGCCAAGTCTGCCAACTGAGAAATGCGAAAAACGCTAAGGATAAAAGGGTATTAAAAACGCGTGTTTTAATTCGACTTACATTTGTGATTTTTATATAAAAAAAAATTGTTTCGGAAACAATTATAAATTCTAAAATGGCCATCTCGTTAACTACGAGTGCTGGAAAATAGTGAGTGATTTTTTATTTTAGACCAAGCAAATGAATGTTGAATTATTGAACACTGTCATTTAAAGTAGGTAGTGCCCAAATAGATATTTAAGCGTTATTTAAATAAAGCAAAATCTCACAGAAATCTCTATAAATTGAGTTATTGGAACTCCCTCTTTAAATTGACAGTTTTAGGACAGCAATATTTTTATTTTTAACCTCTATTCTATTTCTAATAAAAAAATATTTAAGTTTTACTTATGTCTTTTGTTTGTTTGTATAAAAAAATGTTCAAATCTCAGTGATATTTCATTGTAAATTTTATAGCGGTTTAGGGGCGGTTGCATAAATGCTTGTTAAACTTATGTTAGCTAACATTATGTTAACTTTTAACAAAAGTATGTGAACAGTAGAAAATTTAACGGTAAAGGTATATTTTAGGTCACCTTCGTGAAGCGCGTGCGCGGCTATTTCAAATTTATTGATTTTTAGACAAAGTTGACGGTGCGGGGTTGCCGGCTTAAATAATTTTTCCCTGAAACCGAATAGTTAGAATTTAAGTTTATCTAATTTGATTATAAGAAAACGAAAGTTATTATTTCTAATTTAATAGACTTTTACTGCCCAAATCTATAAATAATAAATGATTCTCTTGTTTTGATGGTAATATGTGTTTTAATTTTTTAATATCGTTTCAAATGAATAAAAAAATATGAACTACTAGAATAAATACATGAGGTATTAAAAAACAGTATTAAAAATAGAAATGAAGTCTGTTTAAATTTCAAAACATAAAATTTTCGTCTTTACAAAATCTAGTCAACTTGTTCACTCTAAGAAATGTGACAACGTAGTCAAGAACCAATTGTTACATCTTTCGTCGACTAAATCGAGTTATTCTTAATTTAAATAGTCGCATGCGCCTCAGTGAGGTGTAAGTTAAAATAAACCTTTACCAATTTAACGTAATAGTTAACATATTGTTAAGTAACTTGGGTTTAACGAGCGTTTATGCAACCGGCTCTTAGAGTAGAACATATTTTATAATTTAAACTTTATCATTTGTAAAAAAACAGACAGATAACTTGAGGTGAGAAACTTTTTTGGAGGTTAGGAAACTTAAAAAGTCCAAGACGGCCACTGGATGGCACAGAAAGTAGTAAATTTGTTTCAATTGTGTTACTTTGTATTTCAATTTGTATGTCTCATTTTTTTTAAGTATGCGTAGTTAATATTTAATAACTTTGCTAGTGGAACATCCAGACATTGGCGAGAGATGGGTTCCTATATTAATATATACAAGGTGGTCCAGAATTACATTACATTAATTTTTAGAGGTCATAGTAAGGGAGATACAACACTTTAAAGAGGAGAATTGAAATTCTTATTTTTTATAATATTTTCCAAACGGCTTTGACTACGGAGTTCATATTTCGGAAGGGATTATAAGACATTAGGATAATGGATTTCATGTCATTACCTACTACATCCCATATGAATACAGGGTAGTTTTGGAGGGTAACTGTTTTCGATTTATTTAACGTACTATGACCTCTAAAAATTAATATACATAATTCTGGACCACCCTGTATATTTTAAGGTATTTTCCTGTTAATTGGTTTACATTTCGATTTTGATTAACAAAAATGGATTTTTGGGTTAGATGTTAAAAAACTGTAAAAAAGCACCCAGTACTTTTTCGATTAGGTTCCACCTTCATTTTACGAAAACCAGGTCCGGATTCAAACATTTAATGAATTAAAAATAAGCTGTTTCATTGAATTGATATACAGGGTGCGGCAAACCTCGTAGTTCTATAACTCTTATTGTGTATTTAAAAGGTATGGGTAAAGGGTAATTAAAATCAAACATTTTAGTATTATATTCATGTATACAGGGTGGTCCATTAGTAAACTAGATAATCGACTTTTTCAAATGGAGAATGCCATACTTTTTCCACCCTGTATACATGAATATAATTTTAAAATGTTTGATTTTAATTACCCTTTACATATATCTTATAAATTAATATGTAAGTTATACACAATAAGACAGATGTTTGCCGGACCCTGTATAGTGAATACCGGGTGTCCCAGAAGTTTCTGACCCATTTTAACTGCAAACATATCGGTATTACCGAAAAATAATAATTATTTAAATGCGCTGACGTTGTATTATATAAAATGTACTCACCATCAACCGTAGGTTCCTTGACGTCTACGGGTAAACTGCTGTTTTGTACATTATTGCTGTCGGTGGCGCTGGATTCAGTGGGGACTTCCTTCGGTATGCTTATAGTTGGAGGTAAGTTTATCTGTTGAGGTTGAGTAATAGCGATTTGTTGAGGAGCCGTCGGATGTAGTTGTTGGATTTGCACCGGACTCGAAGATACCTGTGGAATCGAAGAGGGTTGAGCGGGGGTCGTCTGGATTTGGCCGATTATCGTACCAGGAGGTGCCATTTGCTGCAACTAAAAAGAAAAATTGCCAATTATGTGTCTTTCTAAATTCAAAATCAGGATTATAGTAACTTTAATGTATAGTTGATACTATATAAATTGCGATACAAGTGACCAAGTGAGTATAAAAAAGCAATATCTGACATTTTTGTCCTATAACAAAAAATCTGTGAATATATTAATTATTTTTAAACCGTAAATAATTACAATTTTCAAGTGAAAAAAACAAAAACCATTAAAATCTGAAGATAATTGAAAATACCAAATAATTATCCTGCTCTGCGGGATGAGAAGAACCACTTACCTCGTACTGATGAGACACAATAATGTCGAAACCGGTCTACGAGTAGTGTTCTTCCCGTTGTTTTGCAAATCGACAGAGATGGTTTAGAGTATAGACAAAGTCGGTCGCTTGGAATGTAATTTAATGTCCGTTGGGGCATATAGCCCAGGAAGTAGTTGTTTTTTCATAGAAAACGGTCTAAGTTTCTTTACCTTGGGTGCAGGTAGAAAAAATGTTCTACTTTTCATTTTTAATTATATAATAGTTTTATGTATAAACAACATTAGGTTAGGTTAGGTTAGGTGTTGAACACATTGAAGACTTTGAATGCTAAACTTACCCTACCTGGTTTAGATTTGCTAAAGAAAAATGGGATATATGCCCCAACGGACATTGAATTACATTAAAACAATAACGTGATGGCGATCAACGTGCCTCTTAAGATACTTAAGACCATTTCTGTTGTTTTGCAAGTGAAAGTTATACTACTCGCACATCGGTTTCGACATTATTCGTCGTCATCAGTATGAGGTAAGTACTTATTCTCATCTTGTACATCAGTCTACTAAGAGGGGATGAATGAAAAATGATTCGAACAAATAGATTTTGTTTCCTAAGAACTCTACAATTGTAATGGACAATGCTTGATTCAATTATGTAAAAAATGTTTTACAAAATTGGCTGATTTAAAAAAAGTCAAGTTTCATCCTGGATTTTAAGAAAATAACTTTATTTCTTGTGTTCTTTTCAGAAAGATATTTAAAAAATTTGTGAAATAAATACAATTTAACTAATATTCTTGTAGATAAAGAAAGAGGTTTAAGAAAATACAACTTTTAAAATGCGTGATGTTAAATAATTGTTTTTGGAAGATGTACATTATGTAAACCTTAAAAACTGGGAAATGCAGTAATTGGACAATATTGCTGATAAAATGATTGAGCCAATGATTATGTTAGATTAGGTTTAGGTTAGGTTGGGTTGGGTTAGGTTAGGTTAGGTTAGGTTAGGTTAGGTTCAGACTTCAGACAGATTTGAATTCCAAAGATATATTAAAGATTTTCTTCTGAATATTTTTAATTAGATTCCCCCATAGTTGTAAAAAGTTGTATATAAATATGGGGCAATCCATGCCAACTCATCCTACCGATTGGATTTGCTTCTCCGATTTCTTTTTGTACCCTTCGAAAAAGGTTTCTATGATTTTTTTCAAATTTTTTCATTTAGACAATAGAGAGATCTGAATTTTCGAAAATTTTGGGTATTTTTTTTCAAATAGCTATAACTTGGTGAAATTTGTCCGATTTGGGACTTTTTTTAAATTTCGTGTTTTTTGATGAACTTTTTGAAAAATTTATGCAAAAAATTATTCATAATAAATTTGATTGTTATGGCTTTTAAAAAAAAATACCCCAAATTTTCGAAAAAAAATTTGAAAAAAATCATGGAAACCTTTTTCGAAGTTTTGTGCAGTTTTTTTTTGTAGAGTTTTTTACCTGATAGTGCTATATAAACACATTATTATTGCTAAAGAATAGTTTGAGTTATATTAAAAGAAGTTTTATTTTGTTCTAAGGTGAGAAAAAATTAGAATAATATTACTTAACCTGAAAACCCAACTTTTTCATATAAAACAAAATAAAAATTATTTAAATACGACTCGAAATATTCCTTAACGATGATAATGTGTCTATTTAGCACTATAATAACTCACAAACAAAAAAGGAAAAAACATAATATAAAAATCTTTAATGAAAATTAACTACTATAAGGCAAAAGTTTGTTTGGATAAAATTCTTTGACCTATCTCAAGCAATAGCCGACAGTGACATATGTGGCGTAATGTAAATACAGTTTCAGAATATCCGGCAATCGAATATCAAGTAAAACTAGAAACTGAATACAAACCTCGGTTTCTTCATCTTTATCTTCAAAGAAACTAGCCACTAATTTTATTATACATTATAGTAAGCATCGATAAAATATCATCTCTTTCGAGTTTGGGTTTGAGGCACCAAAAAACTGGTTTTATATTGTTCTTATCACTCTACTGTAAAACAAATAAACAATACGACAACTTCCTGACTACATCCACACTTGCCGCTAAACAATAAAAATATAACCTTGTTATTTAATAATTGATAAGAATATGACCGACCAAGCATTAAGATTAGAGAATATAAATACGTCTAGGAATAGCTTCGATTCCACTGAAGATACCACGAATTTTTTCAAGGTCTCATAACAATAGATTCGTTATTGTCTATACCAGGTTCCCTTTTTATTAATTGAACATTTTTATTTAAATTATTAGAAATATTTAATTTAGACAGACATCTTGATATATTTTACCAGCCAATTTAATAATAATAAAAGAAAAATTATTAGATTTTAAGGTATCTAGTACTAGTAGTAGGTTTATGGTTAGGTTAGGTTAGGTTGGGTTAGGTTGGGTTAGGTTAGGTTAGGTTAGGTTAGGTTAGGTTGGGTTAGAGACTGTTATGGTATCTTGTGATGCAGTTTGGTTCAGTAAAGTGGGTTTAGTATTAAATAAGAAGATTTTATTTTGATGCATCAAATCAAGGTAGTTCATTTAGTTTACCTAGGCATTCCCAAACCATCTTCGAACTGATTATATTTGAGCTCAGCGCTTTGATGGCTGCTTGACTATCCGACATAATCACAATCTCTTGTCTGCGGTAGTTTCTTCCAATATTGAATTCCACACATCTTTCGATGGCGCGGACTTTTGCTTGAAAGATGCTAGGGTATGTGACCAAGCTTTCTGAGTATTTGGCTCTCGGTCCAAAAACTCCTATCCCAGTTCCCTCGTCTAGCTTGGAACTTTATGGTATTCTGGTTTAAATTCTGTATGGTGTCTTCATCCCATTCAGATTTATTACTCAACTTTGTGAAGAGTTTTCTCACAAAGTTGAATTTCTTTGGCATATCATCTTGGGGCATATCCCAAGTTTGATTAAAATTAAGTGATCGAGGTTTTTCCCTGATAATTCCTTTGATCATTCTATAGAGGGTGTCCAGGAACTTAATGCCAAAAATTCGGGAGCAAATAGAAGAGGTCAAAATAATGCTAGAAGTTCAAATAAATTTTTGTCATACGAGCCTTCGTTTCCGAGTTATAGACCTCTAAAGTTTCGAAATAAAAACCTTTGTTTTGTCATAATTTCTAAACTATACATTGGAATACTTTAAAATTCCAGTGACGGATTGCATACATCCATGTCCTATGTGTGACGGTTTAAATGAATCTACATTACATACAGATAAGCAGAGACGGCTTGTGTCCATTGGTTAATAATCCGTAATTTTAATAGGGACCATCTGAATAATATTTAAATTTCAAAAATAAATTTTCCAATCCATTTACTAATGAAAATGTACTCTTGTTTGAACTAGATAAAATTAAGGGTTTAGGAGAAATTTGAACTTTTAGATCTGATCGCCATATTTTGTAAAGACAGACATTCTGAAGAGAACTATCAATAATTGTCACAACTTATAATTGAAGGTTTTTATTTCGAAACTTTAGAGGTCTATAACTCGGAAACGAAGGCTCGTATGACAAAAATTTATTTGAACTTCTAACATTGTTTTGACCTCTTCTATTTGCTCCCGAATTTTTGGCATTAAGTTCCTGGACACCCTGTATATCGTTTTCTTCCTTACACTTTCTAACAGAATGTGCAGTGGGGTCTAGTTTAAAATCACGTCCATTGCAGCAGTGGGGCAAGTTCCCATTGCTCCAGTGATACATAATTGCGCCCCAAGCCACTGCCCCATATATGATTATTGGTCTCACTATTGCTGTGTACATCCATTGCAGAATACGTGGGTTGCATCCACAGTTCTTCCCTGCAATGTTCCTGCACACCATGAGGGCCTTGGTTGCTTTGTGTATTACTTCGTCTTCGTGTTTATTCCAGAGTAACTTGCTATCTAGGATTAGCTCTGGATATTTTACCTCTGTTTTCCACTCGACGATGTTCTCCCCTATTTTTATGATTTTTAGATTAGGTTCCTTTTTCTTTGTAAAGGCTACTAGTGTGGTTTTCGTGGGGTTGATGCTGAGGCCCACCAAGTCACACCATTGTTTTGCAATGTTTAGTCCTCTTTGAACAATATCACAGAGGACATTTTCATACTTCCCTTTTGCCAGGATAACCATGTCGTCGGAATACCCTTGACATGGTATGCCTTCCCTAGTCAATTGACAGAGCAGACTGTCCACAGTGAGACTCCACATAAGCGGGGATGCAACTCCCCCCTGTGGACAGCCCCTGGTCACATTAATGAATATAGTGTCTTGTCCTGCCTCCATTTCTGCGATTCTTGTAGATAGCAGTTGCGACATCCAGATGGAATTCGTTCTATCTAGTCCTTTCTCAAATGATAGTGGCATTGTCTTGTACAGAAACAGAGTACATGGCATTACCAGAAGCATGTCTTTGAGTGAGTGTTTGTGTTTAAGAATGTTTTCATATAATTTATCTTGTAGTTACAATCTATATGATCTAACTTCCTTCATTCTAACACTATATTTGTTAGGTTTTTATAATTTCAAATTGCTCTAGTTTGTTTTGGAATAATAAGTTGCAGTGATATTTTATCTTCTTCTTTATAAATTAATTTATTTTTGAAAAGCAATGATTAGTTACTAAATTTTGTTTTATTCAAAAGTTATTTTGGTTTATACGAATTGAAAATGCTATATGTGCCATTGAATTGTCAGCTGTTAATTTCTGTCATAAAGGATATTTTGAATCATATGGTATAGCTACTTCAGTTTGTGTTGTTTTTCCATGTATCAAATAATTTAGTGAACATTAACTCTGAATTTTTAAATATAGAAAGTTTTCTTCAATTTCAGGACTTTCCATTGTATCACTTTTATTTTGAATCTATACTATAATAGTTTGGAATAATACATAGGTAACTATATTAAACATATTATACCTTGATTTTCTTCTAGCCAATAGCTTTTTAACTAAAACTGTAAATTGTTTTGGAAGAATTTTACATTTATTCAATTTATTTATCAACCATAGTTATTTAGAGTATTAGTTAATGTATCAGCTAATTTACTATTAGGAGGGTTGGCATCAGACACTATGGGTCTAATTGACAATGTGGAAATTAAGGATATTTCTTTATAATTTTGAATTATATTCAGGTACATTTTCTATTACTTGAATTTTTGGGTTAAGTACAGATATAAGTTACTCTTGTCTGATTTTGTAATTGTTTTATTTTTGAATGGTTTGATTTCAATTTCCAGATAGGTTTGATTTTAGAAATATAAGTTTTGAGTTAAAAGTGTTTTAAACCACTTTTACCGAAACCGTTTACACTACCACTACACCAACACACACTTTTAACTGCCTGACGCGCGTTTCGATAACCAAGTTATCTTCTTCAGAGACCGAAGGTAAACTAACCTTATATATATAACATTTTAGCGCCAAAATGTTTTCGCGGTAAATCCTTTGGCGGCAAAGCCAATTTTAAGCGCGAAAACATTTTTACAATAAGTTTTCTTCTAATAAACTATAATCAACTACTATGCTATAGTCCACTTTGCTTTGCCGCCAAAAGATTTACTGCGAAAACATAGAAGGTTAGTTTGTAGACATAGCTTTAGTTCACCTTCGGATCTCTGAAGAAGATGACTTGGTTATCGAAACGCGCGTCAGGCAGTTAAAAGTGTGTGTGTGTTGGTGTAGTGGTAGTATAAACGGTTTCGGTATCAGTTTTGCCAACGGTTCCAGATTCAACATTTTAGTTAAACCACTTTATTTTTAATATAAATTTGTTGAGAATTTTTAATACATTTTGTGCTTCTTTTGATTTACTATTACCTTGTATATTTACCTATTTTGGTATTAAATTTCTTTTTACCCTTGGATAAACCAGCTTATTTCATATAACTTCCTGTAATCATGGGTTAATTCTTTCCTTGGTAATGTTTGAATGAAATTTATTCCACTTGATAGATATACATGTACAATATTTTGCAACTGAAGACATGCTTGCTGATGTATGATTTTCCAATTATTGTTTTATTTTTAAATGACTTGATTTTAACTTTTATTTTTACTAGTATTTGTTATTTTTATTTTTTCATAAAAAAATAACTAGATATAATTTAAAAAGAAACAATTTCAATTTACTTTCATTTACATTTACACATATATGCAGATCTAATCTTCAAAGATTAACAGATTTAACTTATTACATCTATACAAATCTCTTATATTAAAGAAATACCCTTCTAGTATCATAGTATAGCTAGCATTTTTTCAATAGATCACCTTTTTGATGTTCCATTAAGAGGATTGAACTCATTTTAAATAATTTTAAAATTTACAAACTATTTTCTTAGTGTTAATAAAATTTTGCAAGATATTCTAAAACTCACTTGTTGCAGTTGCTGCATATTCATTTGCATAGGCTGTTGAGTAACGGCTAGATTCGACTGCAAAGGCAGTCCCTGCTGTAGCGTTCCCATGTTCTGCTGTTGCATCTGTTGAACTTGAGCATTAGCTTGCGACATCGAAACCACAGGCATGATCGGTCTATCCCCCGCCATCTGAAGCTGTTGCCCCTGAAGCGTCGGTATAGTTTGAACTACAACAAACAAATCCAATAGAAACGAAACAAACATTTTACCAAATAAACCAACTTACGCATCATCGGTTTGGGTTGAATGTGTTGCTGGGTCTGTTGTCCTTGCTGTTGGTGATTCTGCTGGTTCTGCTGCTGAAGCTGATACTGTTGCATGGCTGCGGCAGCTTGTTGCTGCATCTGCTGTTGAATTGCCGCTTGTTGTTGTTGCTGCTGCTGCTGCTGCTGTTGCTGTTGCGAATTTTGAGATTGTTGATTATTTTGTTGTTGCTGTTGGTTCTTGTTTTGATTGGCGAGTTGTTGGGCTTTCTCTGCCGTCATAGGTGAACCGGGTGTCATCGTAGTCGTCATACCGTTCGTACTCATTACCAACATTCTAAAACGTGGAAATATTTCGGTCAATGAGGGACCGAGATCGACTAGAACTACTTACTTGTTACCGACGAGGTGGTGTTGCTGCTGCTGCTGTTGTTGCTGGAGATTGGAGTACGGCTTGATCTGAGTCTGATTCGCCGCGTCCGCTTTGGGGGCGGGGGATGTGCGAATTTGGGGAGCTTTCGTGCGAATTTTTGTTACTTGTTTACCACCCATAGAAGCCTAAATAAAAATATCAATAAGTACTCTAAATGTGTTGGCAGAATCAGAGTTTTGTAATAATGGAGGAATTGGAAAAAACAGAATAGTAAAGGTGGAGATGAAAATTAGTGTTTGGGACAGTTGAAGAAAAAAAGGTAGCAGATAAGCAGAAAATAGCAGAAAGGAAAAAGAGCATATAGATAGATAGATAGATGTTTAAGAGGTGGCCAGAAGCCTATTCCACTGCGACCTTTTCAGATCTATTGTGGTCCTCGAAAAACTAGATTACATCCCCCAGTCCGACTCTCTTAACGAAGTCTATAAGCTTTGAAAAGAGCATATGGTTAGCAGACAGGTACTACTACACCCTAAAATTCCAATAATAACTTCAGCCCTTTGTGAATCTTTTGCATCACCAGATCTGCACTAAGAGGCATGACACAGCTGGCTTACTGGTCACAGAAGCAGTTGCCACCAAATTCTCTGGACTCGGATCCTCAATAGACCTTGGAAAATTTACTGCATCTAAATCTGATAAGGTTCCATTCAGAAATGCTGTTCAGAAAGAGGTGATACTGATACTATATGGAGCAGCAAAAGAGCTACAATTCTGGAAATGGTCTGGGATTTCGACCAGATATTCATTCTTTAAAAAAAACTTTATAATATGAAATGAAGCACTACTCCACTATGCAGATGATGTGAACAAGATGAAGAAATAGTTGAGTAAGTGACTTTGTGAAGATAGTAGACTTGGTGACCTAAATGGTTGGCTAGGGAGGAAGTACATTGGTCTAAGTGGTGTAGTATCGAGAGTCCACTTCTACTTCTAGCTACAGATACAACGAAAGGGGAAGAATAAGTGGGAAGACAATAAATATAGAGGGAGAGGTGGAGGATATAAGGAAAAGGAAAGAAATAGGAGAGGAAAAGGGTGAAAACAAAGATAAATGTTGTCACAATTTTAAAAAAGTAATGTTGGGAGGGGAACGAAGAAACAGCTTTAACTTGCAACTGTTTCACAGAGATCTCCAACATTTAATCTAGGAAATTTTACCGATCACTTTGACTCCATTTTTGTAGAGTAAAGATATTCGAATTTCCAATAAGATTCACAGAAACTTGGCCAATATTTGGTACACTTACCGGAGTTTGAGCTCCTATCGTTTGGGTGGAAACGGAACTGGCTGGTCGAATGTTGGCAGCATTGGAAGGCAGTATGTTCAAAGGTCGATTGGTTTGTTGTTTCGGTTGTATGTTTTCATTGGCAGGTCTCGGTTTGGATATCTGTTGGACGGTTCCTTGCGTTGCTATGGTCTCTGTAACGAAAATAAAAATTGCACACATCTGTAAAAGTTAAATTTAGAGTTTCCAACTTACGATTTTGTTGTGTTTGGATAGTGGCAGGTTGGGGGTTCTGTTGGATGAACATTCCAGCGCCTGGAGTACCATCGGCTTGCGTTCCTCTGATGAAAATGGGATTTGGTGCTAGCTGTAGAGCTTGGGATTGAAGACCGTTGGTGGTCCAGACTTGTTGCAGTCCATTGGCAGCTGCGGTGAATTGCCATGGAGCGAACTGCATCGGTTGACCGCTAGGCTGAAAACGGGGAAAAATCATTTGAAAAAACGGTATGATAGCAATTTGGAAAGAAGTTCTTTTGAAAGATTGTGTTCTTCTTCTAGGAATCCAAAAAAATTGGTAGCATTTTTAATGATAATAGTTAACTGGAGGTTCTACTAGCGGCTTAACTGTAAAAGAAAATAATAAAAACAAATACTTTTGATTTACCTCGTGGTATAGATGGTCCTGTATAAAAATATACAATATGATGCAAATGTTTGGATAAATTCATTATTTCAGACACATACGACTTTGAAAAAAATCTTAAAACACGAATGACGTAATGTCCAACACATCTATAGCAGTTGATGGCCATTCAAAAATTAAAATTGACGTGTTTTAAGATTTTTTTTTCTGTTTCTGAAATGATGAATTTATTCGATACATTTACAACATACTGTATATATCTAATGCAGCCGATGAGAATTATTCTATTTACTATCTCAAAACTATTTTAAAATGAGCAAAAACAAAAACGGTGTTCGATGGATGATGATCTCTAACTACAACCAAAAATCTACGAGTTTTTTTTTTGTTTGTTTTGAAAAAAACGCTTACTTGTATCGAATTGATAATTTGTGCGGTCGGCTGAGTACCGATTAAAGCTTGAGACACTTGGACGCATTGTCCCTGCTGTTGTGTTTGAGCAACTGCGCTCGTACTACTAGCCATTTTTTGCATTTGTATTTTTTGAGTTCCCATCACCTAAGGACAATAACTTTACCGTCAGTTTATCGAAAAATGTTCGAAAACACCTTAAATACAAAAGTCTTGCGACGTTTCAGTCAGGATTATAATTACTTCCAAAATATGAACACACATTATATTACCACCACACCAACTTTTAGTTTCCAAACAAAGTAAGTTGATCATCAAAACGCACGTCAATTAATTAAACATTTGTGTTAGAGTAGTGGTAGTGTAATTTGTGTCCGGTAAAGGTAGCAAGCTATACTTCCTTGGGCAGCTCCGTTGAACTATCTGCTCAAAAGGCTACCGGGGAATTGGATAAACAAATTATCGGGTAGTTGTGGCACTTTCTAGATATAATAACGAAGCATTAAAGCCAACAAAGTGATTTTAAATCAACTCAAATTAAGTATTACAATTTCTTGAAAAAGTTTTTAACTAATTTGGAGGGAAGTAGTAACAGGTAGAGGTTAGGTTAGGTTCTATGTGATTGGTCATATTATAGGTTATAGTCGTTATATCAACCCTATGCCTCTGAAGAAGCTCATCAGGGTCGTTAAACACACTTTGTATCTATTGATCCTTAGTCCTCAGATAGAGATTCAGGTCCATATTTTTTCTTGAAGGATATTTTTAAATTGGTCTATCCATTGATTTACCAACCAATCAAAACGAATAGAGCTGGAAGATTTAGATTTTTTACGATTTGCAATGGGCTCAACTAGCTAACCAAATACATCCCTCTCTTACAGATGTTAATGTTTAATCGTAAGTTTGCTAAGTACGAACTTAGCCAGGTTACACTGATGTCCGGCAACTGACAAAACTTAAAACCTGGTGATTTGATTGGTCATCCAATGATCCTGGAATAAATTCAAGGGTTGACTGACTGGAAGAGGGCTTCCTCTTGTGGTAAACACTTGGGTCCAAGATAAATGAAGGGCTGGAGTAGGAATGATGATACCGAATTTTCGGTTATTCAAATACTTTGGTAACTTGGTCCCAACAGAAAAGTCCAACTGACTTATAAGACAAACAGAATCCCATGCAATTTCTAATCTGGTATGAGTCACCACTAATTATTGGGATATTGCTGGAGTCTTTCCTGCCAGCTTAAGTTTGCGGCTATGAGAACAGCCAATAGATCTTAAGACTTTTTATTACTTTAGCATCCTTATATTGAAGAGTCAATAGTGCATAGGGTAATACTAGGTGAGGCTGTTAACAAGAAAATAAAGTATTTATATAATCCTGATTGAAACTATACTTAGAGGTGTGTAACTAGCTACTGAATTGGGCAAATAGTACTAAGCGCATTTGCTTTGTTGGGTACAATATCTATGCGTTATAACCTTAAATGATCCTCTGAAATTCAAGAGTATTCTATAGACGAGCACTTGATTCACCATAGATGTATCCTATTAGCTTATTAGGTACTAACATTGATTTTCAGCATGGAAATCACTGATGGAATAAAATTATTTGTTGGGTTAGTTTAGAAGATTATAAAGATTATAAAAAACGCTGGGACCCGTCAACTTTGAAATTCAAATGTGATACACCCTGTATGTTTTTATGATTTTAAAAGCTCCTTAACAATACGATCTCAACGAACTATACCATGTGGTGTCTATTATGAATTGTACAGGGTGAAATTTTGAAATTATTTATATTTTTTTTCAATTCATAATAGACCCTACATACGAGGGTTGTCTGAAAAGTTTCCGACCTCAACATGAAGATGGCAGCACTCGTAAACAAAAGTTGGGGAATGTGTTTGCGCATGCTTTGAAAGGTACCCACTCAAATGTCAGCCATTTTGGACGCGCAGTTGTTGTTTGACAATCATTTGAGTGAGTCGATGTGAGTGTTTTTATGAAAATGGAAAAAATCGAATATCGAGCTGTCATTAAATATTTGTTTTTGAAAAGCAATACGCCAACGCAAATAAAAGACGAGTTGGACGCTGTGTACGGGGACTCTGCACCATCATTTACCACCGTGAAATTTTGGGCTGCTGAATTTAAACTTGGCCGTACCAGCTTGGGTGACGATGAACGTTCGGGACGTCCAAAAACTGCAACACTGACGATAATATCGCTCAAGTTCACCAAATGGTGCTAGACAACCGTCGAATTAAAATTAGAGAGATAGCAGAGGCTATAAACATGTCCAAAGAACGTGTTTGTCACATATTGAATCAAGATTTAGGCATGAGAAAGCTGCCCGCGCGTTGGGTGCCGCGTTTGCTCACTTTGGACCAAAAACGTGTTCGAATGAACATTTCCAACTCTCTGTTGGCGCAGTTTAGGCGCAATAAATCAGAGTTTTGGCGCCGATTAATTACTGTAGATGAAACTTGGATACACCATTATACTCCAGAAACAAAAATACAGTCAAAACAATGGACTGCGAAGGGGGAATCGGATCCAAAAAAAGCAAAGGTTTTTCCTTCGGCTGGGAAAGTGATGGCAACTGTTTTCTGGGATAGTCATGGACTTATCTTAATCGATTATCTTCAAAAAGGAAAAACCATTACAGGAGCATACTACGCATCATTACTTGACAAGCTGAAGGCAGAAATTGCGGAAAAACGGCCACATTTGCAGAAAAAAAGGATTTTATTTCACCAAGACAATGCGCCGTCTCACACCTCAGCGGAATGAGGAGGCCACCACCTTCGTAAACAACTATTTTGCAGAGAAAGACGCCGAGTACTATTTGGACGGGTTGAAGAGATGGGAGCATCGCTGGGAGAAGTGTATAGACTTACAAGGAGACTATGTAGAAAAATAAAAATTAATTTGAAGAAAAAATCTAGTATCTTTGTTAGGTCAGAAACTTTTCAGACAACCCTCGTACGTTAATATCGTATTGTTAAGGAGATTTTAAAATCATAAAAACATACAGAGTGTTTCATTAAAAATATAGATCAAGGACGATGCCAGACTTGTCTCACCCTGTACATTTAAATTTATGTTTAAAAAGCTCACATTTTAATTTCAGAGTTGACGGGTCTCAGCGTTTTTTATAATCTTCTAAACTAACCCTCAAATAATTTTATTTCATAAGTGGTTTTCACACTATATAAACGAATTTTTATTAAAAAAAAATATCAAAAACAAAGAAAATAAAATACCAACAAAGCAGCTACCCTCAGCAAATACCCCTGGACTTACCTTGTGCATTTCCTGTGGTTTCTGTTGGTTCACTTGGCCGTTACCTTGAGAATGGTTCGGCAAAATATTGGGTTGCGAACTGATGACCCCCAATTGACTAAACACCAAAGTTTGTTGATTCTGCGTGGTGGGAATAGTCGGCCCGAGAGTAGTATAACCAGGAAAAGTCGCAGCTTGACTACCTTGAAGCACTTGTTTTCCTTGAGCCGTCGTTATCATGTGCGGAGCCAGTTGGTTGCCTTGAAACGGTTTAGCAATGACCTGGAACAAAAATTACAAGTCAACCATTTTAATAATGAGTGAATCAAAAGGCTTACTTGTATTTGTGGATTGATACTGGGATGTAGAGCAATGTTGCTGATGTTTCCCGGCATCAACAGCTGCCCTTGACCGTTATAAAGTTGTTGAAGGTAAGTAGGGTTCTGGATATTCCCGATGGGTTGCTGTATCACCTGTACGGCTCGACCATGACTCCAATCGGCGCTGAGTTGCTGCTGATGCGCCGCTTGACTCTGTTGCAACGGAGACATCGTAGTTATAGTGGTACTATTACTTTGTTGGGCAGCAGCTAAAACTTGAGCGTTCTGTGTTTGAAGAACTTGACCTTGCTGCGACACTTGTTGGTGCATGGAAACAGTGTGTTGCGGCGGACCCATCGACGTCACTGCGCATTGGCCACCTACAAAAAAACAAATTCAGTAAAGAGGAAAAAAATTCCTATCGAAATTCGGCTTACCTGAATTTCCCACAGTCACTTGTTGCATGTGCGGACTTTGAGCCGGGACCAAGGTCTGTTGCTGTTGCTGTTCCTGTTGTTGAAGAGCAACTTGCTGCAACTGTTGCTGTTGTTGTTGAACAGCTTGCGCTTGTGCCTGCGCCTGGGCTTGTGCCTGTGCCTGTGCTTGGGCTTGAGCTTGCGCCTGGGCCTGGGCCTGTGCTTGAGCCTGAGCATTAGCTTCCATCTGTTGCTTATTTATATCGCTCATTGTTATCGTCAATTGACCTAAAAAAGGGATTATAGTTTATTTGTTTGGAGTTGGAAGCTAAGATTAGTCATTAAATTGAAAAATGTTGTAAACAAGACCCTAAATCAGTAGCGCACGTACTTATTTATATCGGTATTAAGAAATTTCTTTTAATCATCATATTTTAATCTTCTTAGGTAAGGGATAAATAGTGATAATACGATATTTAAAATATTTTTAGATTTTATATTTTGAGAACAATTTTGGTCGTTAGGGGTGTTAAGGGATTAAGGTAACCTTATGTGTATAATTGCAAAAATAGGTACGTTATTAGTCTATAAATTGTAATATAGGTACTTGTTAGTGTTGGTGGTTTATATTGTGATCAATATTTTTATTATTTTACTCCAAGAACATTTTCGGTAGTGAAAATGGCGTCAAGTTCGAGTTTTGTTCCAGTAGAAGTGGCTCATTTAAAACAAAGTGCGTTTTCTCAAAGAGAAAAAACTATTAAATGTTCATGATGCACTAATGTATCCAGATGCATCAGCAACTGTTCGTGATATGGTGACTAGGTGCTCCAATATGACCGGTATTAGTGAACGAAGTATCTATCGATTTTTAAGTGAGAGAAAACAGGAAAATGTTAGTGAACCAAAAAAACGCGTAGGAAAAAAGTCCATTATGGTCGATAAGTTTAATAGAGATATAATTAAAAAACAAGTCCATTCTTTGTACTTAATAAAGAAATTCCGACTATTATAGATAATTTATTACAAGAACACGGATAGTACCAACCCTTATTAGCTTTTCCAAATGAAGATATAGATACTGCTTCATATGAAGATTCAGATAATGAAAGTTATGAGAATTCAGAAACTGCAATATCGAATGCATCATCTGGTATTCCTGTACCTACTATTGCTTCTATGGAGTCAACCCTTTTAAAAGAAGTATGGTCAGTATCTTCCTCCAATGTCTGTGATATTGAAATATAATATAGTTGAATACACGAACTTTTTTCTGAAGAATAGATGCCTAATCGGAACAGACAGAAAATCAAACCTAAGGTACACATGGAAGAGGTTAGGTTTAGCAACAGGTGCCAAAAACGAGTACAAACTGATACAATGGATTGCTATAACTTTAAATACATTAGTTAAACAAGGAAATAGTAATTATAAACCAGGGTTGAAAAGTGAGTTATTATAGTCGAGGTCCATTAGATCCAAGACAATGCATTCGAAACTTTTTTAAATATCTCCAGACTGGTTCCCTACATAAAAAAACGGTTTTGCATAGAGTATAGGGCATTTAATTTCCTGCCAGGATAACTTTTTAGTTCATTTTTACAATGTTCAAATTTTGGGAGACTTTTTTAGTACCTTCTAAAGTTTTTACAAAAAACAAATCACAAATCTTCAAATTAACACACCCTAGTGTAGATAATTATTCTATTATACTACCAAATGTCACGATTTCAGATGAAGATACTAACCGTCCACGTTTTGCTTGATGAATTCGTGCCCTCTGTCCAAATTCAACAACGTATTAGCGACATCGAATTTACAATCATCCGGTGTAATGTCGTGTATTCCTGCTTTTTGTGCGAGCGTCTCCAGACACTGTAACGATCTGCTACCCTGTTGTTGTTGTTGTTGCTGCTGCTGCTGACCGTTCCGATTATTGGATGGAGGATCGTTGTTATCCTGCTGCGTGGATTCTGGTTCTTGATTGTTATTGTCTTCGGCTTTCGGTGTATTGGTCGTGTCTTTCAGAGGTTGCTTTTGACTGTCGGCTTGCTGGAGATTGTCGTAATGCTGAGATCTGGAAAGAGAAGAAAAAACTGGTTAGTTTTAAGTTTTTCATCAGTTGGATGAGAGTTTTTTAAAGCATGATTCGTTAAAAGAGCATTTATTTTTTATTAATCTTTGATTCTTTTTTTCTCCGAATACACCCGCCACTGGAATCGTATCCAGATAACAGTGGGCCACGATGCGTTGGTCTGAAATTGCAATTACATTTTCCATCGGTCTTTGTAGCCTCTGGGACCACTTTCTTTTTTTTTCTAACCCCCCTGCAACGAACGAATAGATAACGTAGTGGGGATATACTAAATCTTTATTAGATTGTTATCATTGGCGTAGAATGTATTTGGCAATTGAAATTAAGCAATTAATAAACCGATTAGAAATATTTATTTTTAAAAAATGGTTCCTACAAAAATACCTTTATTACACATAATTTTCATTAAAAAAAGTCGTGACCTTGATTTATTACACTTCTGTGTAATACTAGGGTTGCCTTTTATATTTCGGAATTTCGTCCTACTGTTGGTTTTTTATTCCATCTAGTGGGACATAATCCTTCCTTTCCTTCGACTCCTTAACTCCTACCCTACTTATGGTTTTTTACTCCATTAATTAGTGAAATATCAAATTCCTCTCTACTTTTGGTTTCTTACTCCATCTAGTAGAATTTCCCCTAAAATTCCCCATATTTCGTTAATATCTTTATTAAAAAATTTTTTTAAAACCACACACAATATGCAAATCCACTTAGTATCAATGAAATGTAATAATACAATCTTCACCTACGAGGGTTGTCTGAAAAGTTTCCGACCTCAACATGAAGATGGCAGCACTCGTAAACAAAATTTGGGGAATGTGTTTGCGCAGGCTTTGAAAGGTACCCACTCAAATGTCAGCCATTTTGCCTATTAGCACCAGGTGGCGCTCCAAAACTCCGGGAAAACAAAGAAAACGTCATTTATCTACATCAACATATACGAGGCTGTCTGAAAAGTTTCCAACCTCGTAAACAAAAGTTGGGGAATGTGTTTGCGCATGCTTTGAAAGGTACCCACTAAAATTACAGCCGTTTTGGACGCGCAGTTGTTGTTTGACAATCATTTGAGTTAGTCGATGTGAGTGTTTTTATGAAAATGGAAAAAATCGAGTATCGAGCTGTCATTAAATATTTGTTTTTGAAAGGCAATACGCCTACGCAAATCAAAGACGAGTTGGACGCTGTGTACGGGGACTCTGCACCATCATTTACCACCGTGAAATTTTGGGCTGCTGAATTTAAACGTGGCCGTAACAGCTTGGGTGACGATGAACGTTCGGGACGTCCAAGAACTGCAACCACTGACGATAATATCGCTCAAGTTCACCAAATGGTGCTAGACAACCGTCGAATTAAAAGTAGAGAGATAGCAGAGGCTATAAACATCTCCAAAGAACGTGTTTGTCACATATTAAATCAAGATTTAGGCATGAGAAAGCTGTCCGCGCGTTGGGTGCCGCGTTTGATCACTTTGGACCAAAAACGTGTTCGAATGAACATTTCCAAATCTCTGTTGGCGCAGTTTAAGCGCAATCAATCAGAGTTTTGGCGCCGATTAATTACTGTAGATGAAACTTGGATATACCATTATACTCCAGAAACAAAAACACAGTCAAAACAATGGACTGCGAAGGGGGAATCGGCTTCAAAAAAAGCAAAAGTTGTTCATTCGGCTGGGAAAGTGATGGCAACTGTTTTCTGGGATGGAGATGTCTTAATCGATTATCTTCAAAAAGGAAAAACCATTACAGGAACATACTACGCATCATTACTTGACAAGCTGAAGGCAGAAATTGCGGAAAAACGGCCACATTTGCAGAAAAAAAGAATTTTGTTTCATCAAGACAAATTTGAACTGTTTGACCACCCTCCTTACTCACCAGATCTAGCCCCAAGCGACTTTTTTTATTCCCTAAGCTAAAAGTTGCGCTCGGAGCACAGAGATTTTCGTCGAATGAGGAGGCCATCACCTTCGTAAACAACTATTTTGCAGAGAAAGACCGCCGAGTACTATTTGGACGGGTTGAAGAGATAGGAGCATTGCTGGCAGAAGTGTATAGACTTAGAAAAATAAAAATTAATTTGAAGAAAAAATGTCTAGTATCTTTGTTAGTTCGGATACTTTTCAGACAACCCTCGTACCTACTTTGTTTCAATACCCTCAATTTCTACTCTTGTGACTCTGTCTGATGATGGTCTGATTTAGACCGAAACTAGTTGCAATAATTGTACATTACTTGAATAAAAGTCTGTGGTTTTTGACTTTTATTGGATCTTTTCGATTATTAATATTTGTTTTTGTTCTCTAATCCCGAAATATAAAAGACAACCCTCCTAGTGATCCGATATTGTCCCCGCCTATTAAGACGATGGTCCGACTGGGTCTTTATTAGATCGGCTGCATGTAGAGAGTTTTACACTGCGCGAATTTATATGGCCCTATTTATTTTAAATCTGGCTGTGGGTCGTTTTCAATTTGGGTGATGTCCTTCGGAAAAATAGCGGAAATTGGGAGGAAGAGTAACCTCGAAATTTATGGAGTTCGTTAGGTTAGGTGCGATGCTAAAAATTACGGCAAGTTGAAATTGGAATGGATGTATGTTAGGGTACATATTTTCGCCAGTTTTAGATTTGATTTTTGAATCCGATGGTTTATGGAATACCCAGTGTTATTTATTTAGATTAGTATGATGCATGTACGCGAGGAATTGGTAATTTGAAGTGAATAATTTTGTCGGGAGGTGTCAAAAAGACGTAGTATTAAAAAAAATTTAATATTTAAAAAACAATCTACCAAATGAAAAAATAAAAACATTGTCAAAAAACAAAACAAAATCTTGACAAAGTTCATCAATTACGCATGAATCTAAAATTTCCTGAAATCTATCCAAGTAAAGTTTCATTTTAAAAAATGGTCTTCAATATATTTTTAGATTTCGTTCTCATCTTGATCTAGTGACTTTGTGATGCCATGTTTTATTTATATACACACACTGGCAAATTTAAAGCAACAGGTTATGATTGTGGTTTATTTCTTTATTGTACTATTTTATAGACTATGTCTAGATAGCTTTCAATGCTGCACGCTACAAGTGAAGTTTTAAATGTCAAAACAACAAATTATTTGTTTATTTGTGTTGTGTTTTAAATTTTAAACACATTATTTGTTGGTAAGCAGTACTAATTGTTTTTTGAATTAATCAGTTAATTTGTTGGGGTTTGTTGGAATTGTTTTTTCTTTTGACTCCGTTGTGTTCTTATTGCAACGAGCAAGTAATAATGAGTGATTTAATACCGACTGCTATTGCTAGGGCAGTAGTAATGATCGAACATGGTCGAACATAGAGGAAAGTTGCTTTAATGTTTGGTAAGTCACCATCAACTATCCACCGCAGTGTAAGTCGTTGGAGACAAACCGGGGAGTATGTAAGAAGACGGGGGCAAGGTAGAAAACGCTTAACCTCGGCTGTAGATGATCGTTTTATAACGTTACAAATTTTACGAAACAGACGTCAAACGGCAGTTCAAACCAAAAACGTACAGCAAGATGCTCGTGGAACCAACATAAGTGAGAGCACAGTAAGAAGAAGACTTAAGGTAGTTGGTCTTAAGTCATATGTGTCAATAAAAGCCCCAAGACTCAAGAGACACCATCGTGTAGCGCGACTAGAATTTGGTCGAGAACATCAAAATTGGAATGCTAACCAGTGGGGTCACATTTTCTTTGCGGACGAGAGCCGTTTCTGTGTAAATTCCATCGACGGTAGGGAAACACTGTATCGACGTCAAGGAGAACAATCTGCACCTTTTAATGTTACTACTGCTATACCTTTTGTTGGAGGTTCAATTATGGTATGGGGCGCTATATGTTTGGGGACACGAACAGAGTTAGTGATGATTGATGGCGGCGCATTAACAGCTGATAGGTACATTAGAGATATTCTCCAAGACCATGTGGTACCCCCCATATATTGGAGACAATTTCATTTTAATGCACGATAAAGCGCGCCCACACTTTGCCCACTGTGTAAGAGACTTTTTAATACAAGTGGGTATATCAACAATGAATTGGCCAGCGTGTTCCCCAGACCTGAATCTGTTAGAACATATGTGGGACATGCTAGGTAGAAAACTTAGGGTACGAGTACCTCAAACCAAAGAGGAAGTAAGAATTGCATTGATTGAGGAATGGGAGAGACTGCCTCAACAACTGATCGATGATCTCATCAGAAGTATGGTGAGATGAATGACTGCAGTTGTCAGGGCTCGTGGAGGAAACACATGCTATTAAAGCGAAAGAAAAAATGCATTTAAGTTTAAAAATGTACAATAAAGTTTGACCTAAATTAGTAAAAAAATGATATCTAAAGTAAAAACTACACATCTAAGACAAAATAAATAAATCACAATACAAACATTTACAAAAATATAAATACTAAAAGTTCCTGAGAAGTATTGTATCAAAAATAGAGTTTTGCCCAACTTATGTAAATTTTATACTAAAAGTGTAGCTTTTTTAACACGCCCTATATAATAAATATATGTATTTGAAAATGATAATATCATGGATTTCGTATCTGTTAGTATTTTAGATATACAACCTGTTTTAAAACTCTTCTTAGAAATGTCTTTTATTTCTCAAGAAGAAAATATTATTAACAAAAAAAGTGACCATAAAAATCTTAGTGACATTTATTATTATTTATTATCCAAAGATAAACATAAAAACAAAAAGAAAATTTAAATAATCAAATATCTTAAAAATTACTGTTAACCAAAATAATGGAAATAAATTTTCCGAAAGCTCGGTAAAAAGTATAAAGAGTTTACTTTTTTAATTGCTGTACACCCCAATATTTCTGGTTTAATACCTAATTATTCAGCAAATAAACTACCTTTACATATATGTAAATATATATACTTGTCGCAAAAAGTATGGCATAAGTATCACATAAGTGATTTATGATTAAATATTTTATTATTCTCTTTTAATTTTTGTGTGGCCTTCAAAACAGATGCCTCCCCATACCATAATCGAACCACCTCCATAATTTCTGGCTGCTGTTATGTTACACTGAGCAAATCGCTCACCTGCGCGTCTATAAACTGGAATACGTCTATCGGATCCAAAAAGTGAAAATCTTGATTCATCCGTAAAAAGAATATTAGCCCAATCGTTAATATCCCCATTAGGGTTCTCTTGCGAACCTTAGACGTGCTACACGGTGTGCTCTGATTAACAATGGAGCAGTAACAGGGATTCTGGGTCTGATTCCAAAATTCCTTAACCTGTTTCTAACCATATTATCAGATATTCTAACATTACGGACTCCAGAGAGAACATTTTGCAGTTGCCTGGCTGTAACATGACGAGTTCGCAAAGTCTGAATTCTTAAATAACGGTCATCTGCAGCATTAATACACCTGGGACGTCCTGGAACTGGTCTTCTATTATATCGTCCAGCTTCTCTAAACATTTTTAAGGTTCTAGAAACGCTGGACATTGTCCATCTCCAACTAAAGCTGCTTGTTCTGGGGTTAAATTACTGATTTTTACTTAAAATGTTTATCTGGACACTTCCAGATAAAAAATTGAACAAACGTACTGCACACAAATAATTTTAAAATGTAATTTTTTTTTTCAAAAGGTGATTTAAACTGTGAATATTTTGGGCTTTTATACATCTGAAGGATACAATACACTCATATTAAAATATTCTGAAAAAAGTGATATTTTGTTTTACGCCATAATTCAATTTTTAAAATTATACGATACTTTTTGTGACGAGATTATATTTAGCCTAATCGAATTTTATTATTTTATTAAGGACCAGGATACAGAGATGGAAAATACTAATATCCGTTTGGTGATATAATAACAGCCTGTGTTCGAAAAAGGAAAAGTTCAGCAATAAAAAGGCCCTATAAGGGTCTTCAATAATTTAGTGCCGCCACATATTAAATCCCTACAGGGTTGTTTAAACCGCATCATATCGATCTTCCACCCTTTCTATTGATGATAACACAATTCCAGACTCACGTACACCTTTTCGATTTGATCAGTCCCTTCCCAAAAGTCATTAGAACTATCAAGAATTTCTTTAAGATGTAATTAAAGAGTTTTTAATATTTATCGTTGACACACTTTTCAAAAGTATCTCTATCAAACAACTTTAAAACTTCACCCTGTACATTGATCTAAAGCTAATGCAAAGTAACAAAGACTTTTTTTTTGGAATTCGTAATATCCAAAGAATTATAACGGCAGCCGTGTGTTGTTTCATTTCCAAAAAGCTTTTTAGATAATTATCATGACTTCGCCCTCGGTATATAGTAGAGAAAAAGTCAAAGGAATAAAATATAACTCGGAAAGTCGGGATTTCGGATGGGTATAATGTAATTCGAAAGGTCTTTCTTACTTTTATATCGTATACCTCAGCTGTAGAAAATTATCTCTAGATTTTCCTGTACAAAGAAAAAGTTAAAATTTCCATTTATACAGACGGATATTTCAATAATAAAGAAGACTTCGATACCGAAAATTAGAAACTTAAGAGAAGCATAAAATGTTTGAGAAATTTGGAAAGAGATGCAGATTTTTTATAATCTATTGTTGGCATATCTAAATTTTACGTTACCAGTTTATAGCAGAATCAAAATATAGTAAGCAGTAGAGTTGTAGGTTATGGCAAATTATAGATAGTACACAATAGTAGTACGATTAAAAGGTATTAGTTATGAAAAAAATCAGTAATGAGTAATACTTGTACATTTCCTGATTACTGATCTGTTAAAATTCATTATTTTCTATATAGTGTTAGGTATTTATTACAACTAGTGGCAACGCTGTACGCAACGATATTTCTGTCTTTGTCACTTTACTGTAACTTCCATCACATCGTCGCAGGCCACAGTAATGTAAATGCAAGCACGAGCGTATCATTGGTTTGGGCGCAAGTAAAAGGATATGTGGCACGAGAAAACAGAACATTTAAATTAGTGGATGTGCAACATCACCTACAAGAAGCTATTCGAACTGTTTCTGCAGAAGACTGGAAAAAATGCATGCAGCATGTTTTAAAAGAAGAGCAAAAAATGTGGGACGTAGACAACCGTATTGAACATAATGTTGAACCAATCATAATTCACTTTGATGATAGCGGTAGCAACAGTGACGAATCAGGTTGAAAATTAGACGAAAAACTTTTTATCATTAAAAGATGAATCTGTTGGGTTAACAGTAAATATTTTCTAAAAAGAAAAATCCCAAGATCCAACACACACGTTTTTAATGCCTGGAATGAAAATCTATAAGTTGCCCTGCTCATTTCCTCCCTGAAAATCATGCATTGTTCGCTGTTTTTAGTCGACAATGTAAATTCCTAACCAAAACCGGAAGTTTTGTGCTAAGTGCACCTTTTTATCGAAACCCCCATCAGGGCATAAACATCAAAAAAGAAAAAAATCGACAAAGCTCCTGGGGCTGCGTAGTGATCGGTAATATAAAACCGTTTCAAAGATTTTAGTTATAAGGGGTATATTTCATTATTTCCATACTGCAGATGGACCTGCATGCATATTTTTAAACTTTTTTTGCAAAGTATACAAGTTGATTTGTTCTCAGAAAAGCCAACGGGACAAAAATAGTGTTTGAAATTTGCTAGGCATTTTTATTAAAGTATTTTCGAGGGCTGTTTGTATTTGTTTTAATACGACTTTTAACGAGTATGGCAAAATATTAATATTATTAGAATGGCCAAATCTGATATGATGACATTTACTAATGTTTATTATTAATCCATTTAATTTACACCATTGTGGAAATAACATTAAATCTCTTTGAAGTAAAAACATTAGTGCCTCTATGGATAAATATCTTTAAAAAGTTTTGCAAACACTATTTTACAAGTAATTAATAAAAGCAATAAATAATAATGGTCCTAGGTGAAGACCCTGTCCTACACTAGAGAGGACAGAAAAAATGTTTCAATAACAATTATTCTATAAATTGTTGCGTGTTGTAGAAAGAGTATAGTGTGCAACATGTGGGTAAAGTACTTGTCTCAAGAGTGTGAAAGCAAACACACTTTCCCCAATTGTTGCACAATATACTGTTTCATCACCAGTTAGGAAATATTTCACTTTTCGTTTCATAATAATCAACGAGTTTTGAAAAGTGTCACTTTATATGTCAAAACTTAACAAAATATTTTTTGGAATTAATGCGAATGGTCTTGTATTTGGACTAGTTTTAATCAGAATTATCAGCTTTTTGTTTGCTTTTTATACGCAGACAGGTTCTTACTTAAAAAATTTTGAGAAAAAGTTGAAATTTAAATTTTATACAAGAGATAATCATATTTATTTAAGGATTTTGTTGTTTATTTAAAATTAAAATCTCTATAACATTGAACATCTACTATTCCCCAACATTAGAGACTACAAAAAATACAGACTCTTAAAAAGTTAAGTTAAATTTTTGAAATATTAAGTCAGTTCTTACGGATTATTTTTAACTCTGCGCCTTTCCACGAACTCCTTGTATTCTTTCAGAGTTTTAACCTTCAAAGGCGTTTTATATTTCACTATAAAAATTCCTCTCGCACTACTGGTACTGTCCGGTTTCATTATCATTACGAATTTAACAATCACCAATGTACGTACACTAAATATCATATCAAATTATAGACGCGTTTTTTTCTTCCCACCGATGGGATTAAAAAATGTTTGGTACACTTGCAGCACATACCAAACTATTCAAAATACTAATGTTGGCTTAGAAATATTTACACGCAGACAACACAAAGGCCAGCCCGGTTCCGAACGTAGAACCAATAAAAGTTAGGTTAGGCAGCCGCCTATCGGGAGGGCCCAAATCCAAAATCATTTTTATGGGTTCTCTGTGACGTTTTACGAATATGGTGGCCTTAGTGCAGATATGGACTCGAACCACTGGGCATTTACGCCAAGCAACAGAGAATTTGTTATGCCCCCATAAAAAGATTAGAAAGAAATGTAGTTAACACATGATTTTTGTTGTGTTTGGACAAGGAAATGTTATGTATTATTTTTTTATTAATATTTAAAGCCAAAAAATCGCACTTTTTTAAATTATTTAGTTATAACTCGGACAATTATCTGGTAATCGTAACGACGTTAACTAAAGAATTGTAAAGAGCAACCGGATTGAATAATTACTTCCGAAGAAAACTCGGAAAAAACAGCAAGATGATTTCATAAATTAATTACTCCTTCAATGTTTATTATTTATGCCTGCGGTTTGGTAGAAAAGTAGCATTTTCCATGCTCTTTTAGTGGAAAAAGAATAAACATTGTAGATTAATTAGATTCCAAGTAATTGTCATTTTAATAAATCACTACGATTTCTTGTAAAAAGCCTGAATTTCACATAGATAATCCGATTTTCATTTTTAAAACGGATTTGAAAAATATAAGGTGAGCACTATAAAATGTATTTCTTGAATTTTCGTTAAAACATCTCGAAAGGCATTAAAAAGTTGTGCCAACACGTATATATTGTAATGAACATTATGATTTTAATGATTATAGTTTAATTTATTTGTATTTATAAATTTGGTTGATTATTTGATATTATTTAAATGTTCTAATAGTAGCAAGATCTTCTTTTTCTCAGGGATGTTTTGTTCTGCAAGCTTCTAGTTGGATAATTAGGTAGGTAGGTATAGATATAATTAGTAGAAAGAAGAAAAATGAAAGGCCTGTCAAATAAATTATTGTTATGTATGTAATGGTAAATAAGTTATTATCGAAATACAGTAATGATTGAATATCAAATAAATTCTTTTGTTTTTAAATTATAAAACTTAACTAACTACTACAAAAATTAAAAATGTTTACAATGTTATCTGACCTTAATACACGTAGGGTCCTGCTGTCTGATTGGTGGAAAAAATCCGTAGTCGCTCTATGAAAAACGGAAACCAACGAAGGTATACGTGGAATTTTCGACTGTTGAAAAATGTCGTGGTCGTGTTGTTAGACGTTTGGTTTCTTGTGTAATATTATTGTTCTTTGTTTGTTCCTCCAGATGGATATAGTTCAGTGTTTGTTGGATTATAGTTCTTTTAATTATTACAAATAGTAAGTAGACTTATAATTTCTTCTTTTTTATGCGCCGAAAATGTTTTTAATTACACTTTTGATTACTTTGGTATTATTTTAAACTTATGTTCTTAATGTCACTAATTAGCACTTTATTTTAGTTCTTGATTGTTTTAACTTGTATTTCTAATGATACTATTTAACACTTTATCTTTACTACTTTTAAAAACTGTTTGTTCACTTTGTTCAAAGTTTTGGCATAATTGACATTTGTTATGTAATATACTATTTCTTTTTTTTCTCGCTGGTTCTAGATAATCTGATTCCTCAATATTTTCTTCGAAATGTTCTGTTTCAAAAAGAGGACGGAAAAATTAGCTTACGTAATCGCTGAGCTAATTAATAGTGGGATTCTGATCACATCTGTAAGGTCTGTAAGCAAAGATCTGTAAAAATTAACATGGCAAACCATATACCTTACAGATTCTGTAGCTTATAGGTAATGCTCAGAATTCCAGCTAAAACTCTCTGTCTATCTACATGCGCCTCTTCTGCTCGCTCGGCCAAACCACTACTCTGCCGTTTTTCACCGCGCCACCGCGGAGTCACGTTCCCAAAACTTTTTATGCCTTGAAATCCTTTTTGGTATTCAGGTTTTTTACAAGAAATCGCAGTAATTTATTGAAAAGGCAACTACGTGGAAACTAATTAATCTACAGTGGTCACATTTATTCCAAGAGCATGGAAAATGCTACCAAACCGCAGGCATAAATTTGTGGATAATTTGTAAGGCAGTCCACTTTTATGCCAAAGTCCTTTCACTTCCTTGATGTTACCCCAGAAGATCGTACGAAGGTCAATAATTAAAACTAGCTATAACAATTTACCTTTAATATTCTTGATATTATATAACAACCTTTTTCAAGTCTATCTGACAATGACATCTATTAATTTTGTTCTAAATTTTCTGCCTAAAATTCATTTCCCTACTATTTTTGATGGCAAAAATCACGTAATACACGCTCCCTGGTTCCTTGGCCTAATTAGTTAAATATTTTAATTAATTTTAATTCCCATTGTTTGAACCACTGCTTTTAAAAACTACCCATTGATTTTTATGGTTTGACTGCACCACGCTTTCTATTAATTGTCGTAACGTCCTTGATCCGCCTCTGGAGGCTGAGGGTTTTCTTTGTATTTCGAATATGGTGGTGCATTTTTGACCTGCCTCTTCGGATGATGATATTGTCTGTGATCGGGGTTTTGGCATCTAAAGAAAGGAAACCAAACTATGCGGACAGATAATATATCACTAGCAGGTTTGGGATTAGTGTTGTACACTCGGGGACAGAGAAGGGGGTGTTTTTAATAACTTTTCAAGAGCTTAATGCATTTTTTTTCTTAAAGAATTTAGTGCGTCATTTAGAGACGGGTCCAGTTAGAAACTGTGGTTGTAAATAAGTGAAAACGAATAGCATGAATATTTAAAAGTCCATTTGAATGGACTTTGTTCGCGAAAGAAATTCTGAACGTATTCGGAATACGATCATAATAAAAGAAGCGTTTTGCAATGCGCATGTGTTTACACGAACATGTTCTAAATCTTTCGACTCCACAAACGAGAGTTTGACATTCTGAATTTCTTCTTTTTATATTCAAATAAGTTAGGTTATAGTGTCCTAGTCTATTTATAATGAATTAAATCCCAAAAAGGCTAAAGGAAATATAACTAAAGCATATTTATTTTTTTAGAATTACAGTCCAGGAGAAATAGCAGTTCAAAATGGTCAAATAAATAAATGTTTTCTTACAGCAAACTAACGGCACAATTTAGTCAAATAAACTAAATAAAAAAAAAACATTCCGAACCAAAATCGTATATTAGGGGGTATAGGAGGGGTGGTTTTTAGGGGTGAAAACGGTTTTTTGCGATTTGTGACTAAAGAATGGATCCTATTTAAAAAAGTCAAATGAAAAACTTGTATAACTTATGCAATAATCATTTTTGTCCTAATGTTGTTACAGAGTTTATTACCAGCTCCAAACATGGCTAGGTAATAATTGCACAAAATCGAACAATCACCAAAACCAATGTTGTGCACCAATAAAATGGCGGCCACTCGAAAATATGTATCAATTTCGATTCATACGCATAGGTTGGCGTTAAGTATCTCCTCTTTTACCTAATCTAAAGTGGTATAAATAATCCGAACTATACTAGAGCTCCTAATTATTAGTTCATTTGATAAATGAGTAAAATAGTCAATGAAAGCACATTCAGAATTTCACAACTATTCACATTCGAAAGTTTATAATTCAAATTAACTTCAAACTGTTTTTAACTGTCATACTTCGTCGCCAACGACCTTGATGAAAGTTATCAGAGAGACCAGGGTGCTGATTCTAAGTCACAATTTCGACTCGAAATAATTTCGACCCTCATGGCGGAGTCGAAATGCGACTGTGCGCACCTAGCGAAGGTATTGCAAAGTGAGCATATGACGTCATGAAAACGCGACAAGTCGAAATTAATTTCGACTAGACCATTTAGGTCGAAATAAGAATTTCGACTCGAAATTATGACATTTAGCAATTACATTAAATCTGTTTTGTGAGGTTACTCGTCAGTTTAATTAGTATCAGTATGATATATACATTTTTTAGTGGTGTTAATTTGTGAATATATCAATTATATCGAGCATTTAGCTTTATCTGTACATTAATTAGGTTCTATTATAAATAATGGTTGCATTATTTGAACAAGTAGTAATCTGATAGCGGAGTTGGAATGGAAGAAAACCGGAATTATACGGGACACTCAAAATAAGTACATTCTACATTGTATGATAGCCAGTTTGGGCAATATGTATTCTATTTCAACTAAACTAGTATACACTAGTACACAACAGCAGCTCCCTGGTTGATCCTGCCATTAGTCATAGTATCGTGATGTTTTTCCTGTGCTAACAGTGCTGAATAACTATTTGTTTTATTTTATTAATAAATTTTATCAAACAATATTTCTTTTGCACAGAAATTTGACTTTTAATAAAAAATAGTCTCAGATCAACAAAGTCTATCTTTTATTAAGATTTTTCTTAATACTTAAAACTCTCACCTAATGCTAGGTATAATATCTAAATATGTACCCTAGCATCCACATAAATAAATAAACAGGTTTTGATTCAAATAGGTAGGCTTATAAGCCCAACATTTACTTAGATGTAGTTGGTGGCATGGCATGTTCAATATATAAATTAAGTTTATATAACATACCTACCTAATTTATGTCTGCATCAGGTAAAAAATTAAAAGAGCATAGCATATGTCATGTTTTATTAAAAAATTTTTTCATAGAAAACCTAAAAGTATCCTAGGGTTAACCTAGACATTATTTTAAAAAAATTTTGAGAATGCTGTTTGTTTCTTGCTTCTCCTGAGTTAATGTACAGCTTTGAATTTATGGATTCCCTTTCCATGTTCAGAGTATTGGGAAAAAATGCAGTTTATAGTGAATCGTCATAAAAAATAAAAATTATTTTTTTCTTAAGTAAACAAGCCTTCCAAACACAAAAATGAAAAAAAATCCCGACGGTCTCATGATATTTACCCCCCACCCCAAAAAAATATTTTTCTATATTTGCGTAATAAAACCACTAATTAAAAATGATATGTTTCTTCTACAAAAAATATGAATATAATTAATTAACAAAAAACCACCATCATTTTCTTCAATATTAGAAGAAAGCTTCAATTCTGCAGGATCATATAAATCACGAGCGAGCATCAAAAAAATCACCAATGGATCTTGCTTTATCTCTTTACATTTTTTTAAAAACATATAGCGAGCCTGAAACAAAAACAATTTTAGAAAAATCCTCTTCCCGACCAACTGACACAGATCAAAGAATATGCATTCATGCTTCTCAGCTTAATATCGCTTGTTCTACTTATAATTAGAAAATAGCGTACCATGAACTCTCTATGGAATTTGTGCAAACTTCTGTCTCAGGATCCTTAAAATGCAAGGAATGGTTCACTTGCAAATGTTGATATTTCTTATTATCTTTTAGATTAGAATATCCTTTCCAACAATAAGAATATATCAAAGTGCCATCCTCAATAAAATTTTCAATACACTCCATAAGTGTTTCTTGGGTTCTATCTGCCACTACCACCATAAAAACTCTTCCTGTACCTCGTTCATATCCTCCGAAAACCCAGGAACCATCTACATGATGTCCTCGATGTCCAAATTAATGAAATCCATTTTCAGAAGAAAACCAACAAAACAATATAAAACCACTTTATACTCTACCAAAAATTGGAAATATTCAAAAAACGTTAAATTGGAAATGGAAATTGGAAAACGTCAACTCACCTATCAGCCAATAGAAAACATCTACACCACCTACGTCGGCCAATAACAAACGCCTACGTCATCCCAAGATGGTTGTTCGTTGTTATTATTGTTTTGTATATCATACAAATGAAAATTTTAAAAGTGATTAATTTCATTAAAATAAGTGACCGCCAAGTTTTTTTTTTTATTTTTAAACTTCCTGAGACATATACTTCCATACAAACTAAAAATTTTAGTAATACGCGGATTCACTATAAACTGCACTTTTACCGAGTATTGTAAGTTTTGTCAAATCTTTCTGCCATTGATGAAACTGATATTTGTCACCCAACTAAAAAATATAAAATAAAAATAAAGGGAATATGAAAGCTTAAGTTTGTAAATTTATGAAAATTAAAAAGATGGTGCTTAAAGAGATCACCAATAATATTTAAACTTCTTTTTGAAACTGTTGTCAATAAAAATAAATAATATAATAACCTCTATCTCTTTGCTTTAACAATAAATTCAAAATTAAGAAATTGATGTGAAAACTTACATAATAATAATATTGATCTTCCAGAGAATCATTATTGTAGTAAAATAGGGGCATACATTTATGCCAGATCACAAAGTGTTCCAAATTGGCTGACTGCTAGTGCTGGCTTATCACTAATTTTTGTTGTTTTTTGTTAATATAATTTTTAAAGGATGCCCTTGCTGTTTGTCTTAAGGTTTCTTTATGGAACTAGCTTTCCTTTTAACTTTATTTTTCAAACCAATACATACCTACCTAAAATGTTAACAATATTATTATACCTTTAAGCAGGTAATGGCAATATATTACAAATCTATTAAAAAAATATTGCTTTATACATGTAAAATAGCTGTAGGTACTTACTTGCTGCCATTTTTGGCTTGTTCTTCTTGCCCTATTCATCCTGTTTAACAGGATGCTTAAGATTTCCCACACGGCTTTTCTCTCCCAGAATATTGTTTATAAAATCCAGATGCTCTTATATAAAATCCAACATCATTTCCTTTTGCTGAAAGGACACACCATCACCTTCGTCTTTCAAATAATTCATTTTGATTATTAAAATAATAAATAAATTTAAACAACCCGAACAAAACAAACTAATTTAACCTTAATACAACTCTACAAACAGCTGATCAAAATATAAAAATAAGTGCCAATCATATATTTGTGCGATGCCAATGACATAAATTACTTTTCCCCAGATATTACCAAAAGTCGAAATGACTTGGAATCGCTAAAGATTTCGACTGTCATGGCGGACAATTTCGAGTCGAAATTATTTCGAGTCGAAATTTTCACTTAGAATCAGAGCCCAGGCCGATAGAACGACAATGATCTACGTCATCTGTCATTTCGAGGGTTTTTGTTTGAAATAACTAATAGCTTGACAGGTCTTTACAAAATCTCTTCCATTTTTACTGTATTTATCTAATATGGTCTCCTGAATAAGAAAATTCTTTTTCATAGCGTCCAATTTGTTGGAGTACATTCTAGATTGTTAAATCATACTGCGAAGTCACCTTAATTTGTTTATTTTTCAATCGAAAAAAGTCAATTTTAATTGTGTCAACATATTTTATTAAATGTCTAAAACACTGAAGCATAATAAATAAATGATAAAAATTTCAAAATTATTGCATTGCTTTAAAGCCCTTTTAACTTTAATAATGTGTGGATGCACCCCGATGTGTTACGCATTCTGCTTCTGATCAGGCCAATGTCCTCCTGTCGTATCTCATTCCAGGCAACCACCAACTCCTCTCAAAGTTCTTCTAGAGTCTGAGGAGGACGTTGCAAATTGAGCAATCTCCTACCCATCATATCCCACACGTGCTCAATTAGGGATAGGTCGGGAGATCTTGGTGGCCAAGGTAACAATGTGACATCATTATGTTGTTGTGACTCTTGTGACATGTAGTCGGGCATTATCTTGTTGGAAACTTGGATTTGCCAGGGTGTCAAGAAAGGGTAAAAGATGGGGTTCTAAAACTTCTTGGATGTAACGCTGCGCGTTCATGTTACCTCTGATGAAGATTAAAGGTGATCTCGAACCATAAGCTATAGCACCCCAAACCATAACTCCAACAGTTTGATGAACATGCCTTTCAAAAAAAAACCTTTCACCACGTCGTCTTCTAACCCTCGCCCTATGCCAATAGGTCTTCCAGGTTCTACAAACCATTCATTTGCAATGGACCTGGTAGTGGAGAAGCGGTCCCCTAAGGCCAATAATCTTAGACGGCGATCTTCAAGGTCTGTTGTTCTACGGGGGCGTCCAGTGTCCCTTGTTCTTTGCGTCTTTGCGTACGGCCTTCTCGAAGCCATGCCTGACAACACCTAACCACGGTGTCTATACTTCTTTGCACTCTAACTGCAAATTCCCGAAAAGAAAATCCAGCTTCCCGAAGTCCCACTATACGACCCCTATCAAACTCACTAAGTTGACGAAATCGTACAGGTCTCCGTATCCTAGGCATCGTAACCAATCGTAAAGAATGTCAAGAACCAAAATCCGCAAAATTTGGATCTTTACTACGGCTACAATATTAATTTTTGGATTGTTAGTGGATTTCAAAAAAAGCAGTATAAAAACCGAAATCTTTAACTGATAAGGCTGAAAATTTTAGAAATTGTTTATTTCAGTAAAATAAATAAATTCACCAAATTTTATTAAAATAAAATCATTTAAACTGGATTTTTATGTCACTTAGTATATTCCGTCTTTTCTATTCAAAACCTTTAAATCTACGAAAAACTTCAATACAATTTACTTAATTGCCAGGTGATTAAACTCCTTAAATCTTATTTATTACGCTATTAAAAAGGAAATTAAAAATCCCCAACGTTTAAAATTTTTATCCAATAACTTTATTTTATGAGTTTTCCCACTTAGAAGAAAGGCATTACTTTAAAATTTACTCAAAGTCCAGTGACGTACGTCAGATTGAATTTATTTTAAATAACTTGAGTGGAGTTCATTCGACAGTAAAAGAAGCAAAAATGGAAAATATTCCAAGGACGATTCTATAACGGTGGAGATACTAAAAACATGAGTGGATATTATGCGATTATCTTTTGATGGTTTCTCGTAGAATAGGCAAAACGGTTACTGCAATGGACTCGGCGTTAGGGAATGTCCGAAATAAAACTTTACGATATTTTTATCAAGCAACAGCAACATTTTATATTTTTATTGGTATTGTAAAAGGATGCCTTCAGCGGTGACACCACCCAGTGATCCTACACTTTCACAATAATGCTAGAATAATAAAAATGTTTTTGAAAGGATTGTGCAGTGGGATACAAAATATAAATTTTTTAACTTTGTCAGTTTTTATTGTTTTTAACACTGTCACTGAGCACTGAGCTCTTCTGAATATTTCAAAGCCGATTCTTCCACGGGGGCGTATGAATTCTCGACGCAAGAAAACAGGTAAATTTTTGGGACAGGTTAGAAATATTGTTTTTATTACAGGAATTTTCGACCAAGCATTTAGGTACTTACAGAAAGGTAAGTAGGTAGTAAAACAAAATTATCTTCGAAAACTCATTTAATTTCAAATATTATTAATAAACTAATTATTACTATTACTATAACATGAATGATAAGACACTAATTTTACAAAAGCAAGTCTTGTTATTTGATTTAAATTTAGTCTTTCAATCATTCGTTCTAGAAACGTAATTTTATTTTTTACATTTTTGCCTTTAATTTTCTGACCTAACCTAACCTACTACTTTTAGAAAATGTATAATTTTCTAATAATAGCAAATCTCTATTACGCCAACTTTTAATTATACTTATTTTAACAAAACAACATCAAAAGTCACGATTATAAACAAAACTGAGAAAATTGTACCTAAGTGTAAGAAATTTACCTGTTAATTATAGGAAGGGGCAGATTTTATTGGCAATAAAGGGATTAGGGAAATACGTTTTCTGAACATTCTGTGTCGAATATTCCTGTTGGATTATGAACCTTTTTCTTTCTAGCAGATAGTTGGGGTAAAATGCGTCGACTATTCAACCGCCGTTCCACGACACCATCCTTTATTTGATCGGTTTAATGCCTCTTGACCCATCCCTACTTCTCTTACATTTCCGTATTAGTATTACTCAAACAAAAATAATAGTACTATAGAGGGAGAGAAATGCGTTATTTTGGCACCGAGGACAAAATAGCATCTCCCGAATGGTGCTTACTATTTTTTCCACGAGTTCTTAAAATTTTATCGATATATTTTTAGTTTCAACGAAAAATTTTTAATTTGGCAAAAATACGAAAGCAAACTCAAGTCTTGTTCAGTTTGTTTGAGTAGTTTTGTCTAAAATACTCCCTTGGAAATAATCGACTACTGTTTTAATTTCGATGTCATAGAAACTGATTTTACTCCTTACCGTGGAAAAAGTGTTTTATTATAGTTTATTTCTTTTAAGTTGGCAGCTAAGAAAAGTCATTAAATCGTAAAATGTTGTAAAAAAGACCCTAAATCAGTAGCGCACGTACTTAGTTATATCGGTATTAAGAAATTTGTTTTAATCATCATATTTTAATCTTAAGGGAGGCGATTAAGCCTCTTCTCACGAAGGGCTTAATCGCCTCTTTCTTGTCCTTGGTCTTTACTTTAACCAAGGATCGATTTTCTTATCCTTTTTCCTGGGTTTTTCAATACCCTACCTCATGAAATACCTTTCTTCTTTTAGTTTCTGTTTGAAACCATCTCTTTCTGAGATAACACGTTTTTTTTTTCATTTCATTTTCATATTATTTTTAAGCGACTAACCATATCGTGCCCTTAATATATTGTTTTACATAAATGTTTTTTGAAATATTTCATAAAAATTTTAATACCATTCTTTTAATAATTTCTTTCCCCAATTTTTTTTCTTACTTATCCAATAATGTCCGCTTAAGTGCTGATGTTCCAAGATTTATGGTTTTTATCGTGATAATTCTTGCCTGATGATGGTCCTGTGGACCGAAACTAGTTGCAAGTAACTTACATTATTAAATTAAAATTGTGGGATCGACTTTGTGTTTTCTTTGAACCTATTTAATTGTTACTTTTTAATATGTAGCATATTTTTATTTTACTTTTAATTTTTATTTTACTTTGAATTATACTTTAAAAAAAACTTCGATTCTTCGGTCATGGGATCTATTCAGCTACCTGTTGTGACAATATTATCTAGGGTTTCTATTGTGTTTGGGTTAGTTAATCCCTAATTACAGGGTGGACTCTTTGAAAAATAATAACTATGACTATGTTTCAATAGTCTTCTTTGGCTTTAAAGAATTTGCATTTATAATGAATTCACTGTTCCACCAACTCCAAACAAATGAAAATTTCTCCTTTTGCAACAGCTTCCGTAGATGAAATCTTGTGTGCAAGTTTGAAGCTAAATAAACAATTTATGTAGTTACAGCCCTGGAACTAAGTTAGATCGATTTAATGTATGTAAAATGTCTAAAAAAGGGAATAACCTTTTTGTCTCGTTATGGTTTTGACAGGTGCTTCTTCGAATGAATCATTTCGAGCGAGTTCTTTGTGCCAAAAGAAGAAAATAAAAAACAGGTTGATTTAACGAGAAACCACCAGAATGGAGAGAAGTTATTAAAATTCCAAATAAGAATAGATTGATACAAAAATGATCTCGGATTATTTCTCGCATCGTAGTAAAGCCCAATCAGACACCGTCAATTTTTTAGAAAGAAATCTGTTTAAATAAATACCAAAACGTATGTTAATTTTACGTTATTAATATTGTTTTTTTATTTTTTGGATTATTTATTTTTATTATATTGATAACTGTATAAAATAACGTTAATGGACTAGTTTAGTGATTTTTTTTATATTTGCATCTTATAAAATAGGATTTTAGTGGTTCAACTGTACAAATAAAATTTTTATAAAATTAATCCTCTAGCCATAATCGGCTTTTGAAATTTAAATTTAATGGTTACATACGTCATAAGTGGTAAGTGACGTGTTTCAATAAGATTGGTAGAAAATTTGCGATGTTGTCGATATGCTTTAATATTAACCGAGAAACTTATCTCTCTCTCTTATTTGTTGTCATTAAAAAGAGATAAACATATCGATATTTTTGTTCTCTGATTGACACTTTATCAAGTAAGGAGTAAAACACTAAACAAAATATTCTGTCATTTTCGTTAGTTTAATTTGTTGTTTGGTTGTGTTTGGTTTATGAAAGAAATTACTTCTATACTATTTTTGGTTCGAAAATAAAAATCCCTAACACCTTCTCTTGGTTTTATAGCAGTTCCTTCAAAAATAACCAATAGAAGTAATTGTTCTCTCGGGGAGCAACCCTTCTATCGGTACAGTGAGAGAACGAATTTCAAGAATACCGTTTTGGCATTTTCAATAGAACCACGCCCACTTTCTATTGGCTGTTCCATTCTATCACCGTCAAGAATAGGGGTCTTGTTCGTTTATTACAGATAAACACGATTTTCTCTCCTGTCATATATCTTGTCAACTGGTACAATCAGTTAGTCACAGAACACGGTGTTTTGTGCCGCCAGTTCTTTGAGAATACTTGAAACGAACGTAGCTAAACTTTGACAACGTTGACTTTTAAACACACTTCATTATTGGTTATTAGTTGGCGCTACGTTTAAAACTTACTAATTATTTATTGCTAAATTTTACGAAATGAGAAAAATTACTTGCAAAATGAATACCAATATAAGTAAGTAGGTATCTTATCCTAAATATATATTGCTATCATTTTGATTAATATGATCCTACTATACTAGTCCATTCTTCGATTGCGTTTTTGACGTAATATTCATTTTCACAAGTTATAAACTCACTAAGTGTCATTCTGAATAGTCTTGGAATTGATTCAACTATTTTCCTAGCTAGATTTTGCTCAGTATAGTCATAGGTTTCTAGATATCAGGGCTGCGAAAAACCCGTGTCTTTTTAGAAAAAAGGTCAACCAGTTGTACTTTTCTGTCCTTTTATGTACTTTTATATAAAACCTAGCTGAAAAACTGTAATTGTAAAGGCTTCTGGTCAAGTATCAACTTGTTTCATAACCTATATTTACCCAACTTACATAATTAAAAAACTCTTGCACTATTTATTAACTCATTTGAAAGATGTAATGCTTGTATATATAGGTCAAACACAAAGAAATTAAGTAAGATTCAATGAACAAATAGCATAATTATAGATTACAACAACCAGATAAGTCAAACTATGCAAAACATCTACTTGAACATCCAAACTCACTCATACCTACACACTAATGACATTCAAATACTACACATTTGTGATAAAAAACAATATTTAGATTTCCTTGAAGAACTTGAAATAAAAAGACATCTAACAGATCAACAATTAAAGTTGTTACTGAACAAATAAATCTTGGAAGTTCTCCACTATTAACACAAATACACATATGTCCAAAAGTTTGGAATAATGGAATATTTCATCTTTTTATTAATAATGTTTTTGATATAACATCTCTAACCAATACTAAATAAATCTCGAAATCAGATAAACATACAAAAAAAATGATTTATTCTTTTGAGTTGAAAAATGTATAATGTATTACAAATTTTTTTAAATAAATTAATGAGCAAAAAAAAGGTTTTTAAATAAAATTAATAATCAGTATTTCCTCCATGGGCCTGTATGCATGACTGTAGACGATGTGGCATGCTATCGATTAAATGGTCGAGCTGGGCTTGCGGAATTATCTCCCATTCTTCACGAGCAGCATCTTTCAGGTCTCGTAGAGTAATTGGGGGAGGGTTTCTTTGTACTGCAGCTGTTCGATGTGGAGGTGCATTGTAATGAATAAACACAAATCCATCACTTACCGCCCTCCGGAATAGATGCACAACAGGATTTAAAATTTCCTCGATGTACACAGCACCAGTGATTCTTGTCTTCAAAACCAGGAGAGGCGCCCGTGTACCCCTCATAACACCACTCCAAACCATAATACTCCCACCTTCAAATGGAACACGTGGTTGGGCTGTTTCTAATCGGTCTTGTCGTCCTGGGGCTCTCCAAACTAACGTTCTTCGCGAATCAGAAACCAAGCCGATTCTTGATTCATCAGAGAACATCACTTAATTCCAGTTAGGACCATGGTGTAACATTTCTTGAGCCCATTGCAACCTTAAAATTTTTTGTTGATAGGTTAGTTTGGGAACACGTAGAGGTCTTCTGCGATACAAATTTACCGCATTTAATCTTGTAATTGTTTGCCTTGAGATATTCAGTCCTTCAAGTCTAGCAATTTCTCTGGATATGCCACTTGTAGATTCCTGTCGATTTCTTCGAGCTATCAATGGTATCTATCGGTCTTGTGCTGCTGTTGTACATCGACTTCTGACACTTCTGGGACGATCCTTCACATCATTTATGTCTTGGAATGTTTTTTTAATTTTTGATACAGCACCCTGAGTAACACCAAAAATATTCGCGATATCACTTTGACTAAAGCCCTGTTGTAACAAAGCAATTACTCTAGACCTATTAAAATATGATATCATGTCTCTGGGCATTTTTAAAAACAGCTCAAATGAAATTTAAACAAGAATTGGAATAATGTGAAAGCACCCAAATCAATTAAATATGACCAAATTGATTTAAAAACGCTTTAAAATAAATATCAACAAGAGTTTTTAAAAAACCATAGGCGTAGATGTATTATTTCTAAATATTCCAAACTTTTGGACATATGTGTGTATTAAGTTATTGTAAAGATCAGCATGATAAAAATGTTTAATTTTTGGATGGATCACACTGTAGACGCGACTAAGAGAAAAATATGGAAAGATGATGAAGGTAAATATAGACTTGAACAGAAAAAGAATACCTAACCAGAGCAGTTTACAAAAAATAGAGCACAAATAGCACTTATCCATTTAAAAAAAAGATGAAACAACATAAGCCATTATCCATTACAAGAATTACATTTATACTCCATTAGAATACCCATCAAATCTCCAGTGTGCAGGTACTCACTCCATAGGTTATTTTAATTATTTCAAGCATAATAAAATGAATCGACCCTACCATATCAAGCTGGAAAGAATAAAATCGCGAAATATTCTTTAAAATTTAACAATTATTTCGTAATGATCTAATTCCCAAAGTATACAATCAATATAAAATATTATAATAATTTTTCTTTTTCTTTAAATCACCAGTTAAGTTAAAGTTTGGAAAAAAAATAAACAGATAGAAACGATCGATATTATATTCAGGATGTAACTTCGGAAATCGCGTAAATGGCAAGAACGTATGATGGATTAATGTTAGAGGTGGGTAGGGTTAAATAACGAAACAGAAAGTTTTGTAATAAAACAAAAACTAGGTACAGGAAAAAATATTTTATTTTATACATGTGAAAGAGTGACTAAGATGCTACTTTTCTTCATATTCACCAAAAAAAATTAAGACACTTATCGTAGCGGTGGACAAGCTTCGAAATTTCTTAGCCAGTTCTTCATATTTGAAAACAGTGAAAATCACTCGGTGCTAGGTCGGGACTGTAGGGAGTACTAAATCTGAATGGGAAGAAGACACCAGACAGAATTTAAACCAGAATGCCATAAAGTGGTATACGGACGGTTCCAAGTTAGAAAAGGGAACTGGAATAGGAATCTCTGGACACAGAGCATCTTTCAAGCAGGAATCCGCGCCATTGAAAGAAGTGCGGATTTTAATATAGAAAGAAACTACCGACTATGTCGGACAGTCAAGCACTGAGCTCAAATATAATCAGTTCTAAGATGGTTTGGGAATCCCTAGGCAAGCTAAATGAACTAGACCAGAAGAATATTGTCACCCTTCTATGGGTCCCAAGACACTTAGGAATCGAAGCAGCAAATAAGCTGGCAAAAAAGGAGCCGAAACCTCACATCTTGGTCCGGAACCATCCTGTGGGATCAGCAGCAGGAAAACTGAGAAAAAAATGGAGAAAGAAAAATCCAAGTTCTGGCATCAGCTGGAAGGTCTGCGAGATACCTGGGAGCACACGAAATAGAGGAAGAGGATCTACCTAATTTGAAGCCCGACGAAGTCCTAAACTTTCTTAGGAAAGTAGGACTAGAAGAGCTGCTATAAGTCTAAAACCATCTGAGCTATTGACAAGTAAGGGGGACACAATAGATCTCATAGGTCGCAGTGTACTTACCAACCCTAATTTCATACATACATACATACATACATACATACATACATACATACATACATCCATACATACATACATACATACATACATACATACATACGTAACGAGCTACAGACAGAGAAAAGAAGATGAAACAACTGACAGACGCGTCATAGACCAGGATGCAAACGCAGCAGTACTCGAGCGATGGCAACACCTTTGGGATACATCAACCAAAGGAAGCTGAAGTCACCGTCTCATTCCTGATGTGCGCCCATGGATAAGCAGAAGCCACGGAGAGATGGACCACTATCTCGCGCAGTTGTTGACAGATCATGGTTGCTTCCGGGCCTACCAGCTTCGGTTTGCATTAGACGACGACGAGTCATGTCCCACTTGCCGTCCAGTGGTGGAGGATGTCTAGCACATTCGATAGAGATCGACAGATACTGCAGGAACACCTACAGCAACAACTGTCACCGGAGAACATCGTAGATGAGATGTTCGCCTCCGAGGCCGCTTAGAATGCGGTGTCTCATTTTACGGTTGCTGTCATCAGAGAGCTCAGATGTGGGTATAAAAGGGAGGTTTTTTTAGTGGGTGGAATGTTGTGAAGTACGGGCTTCACTTCGTATTTGAAAGATTTTTTTTTACCTACCTACCTACCTACCTTGTACAAAAAAAACATACATACATACATACATACATACATACATACATACATACATACATACATACATACATACATACATACATACATACACACATACATACATACATACATACATACATACATACATACATACATACATACATACATACATACATACATACATACATACATACATACATACATACATACATACATACATACATACATACATACATACATACATACATACATACATACATACATACATACATACATACATACATACATACATACATACATACATACATACATACATACATACATACATACATACATACATACATACATTCATACATACATACATACATACATTCATACATACATACAAACATACATTCATACATACATACATACATACATTCATACATACATACATACATACATACATACATACATACTGTAATGTTTAAATATTTGTCAATAGCATAACGATTAAAATATCAACAGAAGTTGTTTAATTTAACTAAATCCAATAATTTTAATCATATTGTATTATTTTATTGTATATTTTGTGTATTTGTAAGAAAATTTTAAGTTGGAAATTATTTTATTATATAATGTATCGATATTATATCTAGTACTTAGTAGAAATTACGCGAAAATTGATTATATAATGTGTAAAAAAAGGACAGATAATGTGTAAAAAGGAGACAGATATATTTTACTATATTTTATTCTGGAATTATCGATGATAGACAAAGCGAGTATGTCTAGTCATATATATGAAAGAAAGAGATACACATACTTCTTTCCAGAAATGTCTAAACCCTAGAACAAAAAAACGAATAATCTAGAAGTTTCAAACCTATAAAAGACTGAACAGAGGTCGTTAAAAAGGGGAGTTTATTATTGGAAGTCAAACAGTGAAGATCTGAGTGTGAACAATCAATTTGAACAAACAGTTTTTAAAGTAGTTATCATAATAAAGTGTTAAATAGTGACGTTAAGAATAAAGTAAAACAATAAAAAAGTAAAATAAAGTGACTAAAAAGTGACATTACTAAGATTGAATCCAAAAGTGAAATTAAAACGTTTTTGGTCGATAAAAAAGAAGAATATAAGTGTACTTACCATTATTAATACAATAAAACGAACAGTAATCCAACAAGCACTAAATTGTATCAAATTTGAGGAACAAACAAAACACAATAATATTACAAGAGAGTCCAAACGTCTAATAAGGCGACATTTTGCCAAGGTCGGAGGTTCCAAGTATCGCTTCGTTCGTCTCCGTTTTTCATAGATCAACTACAGATTTTCCACCAATCAGGAAGCAGGACTTTATTTCAAGGTCAGATAAAATTGTAAACTTTTAAAAATTTTTGTAGTAGTTAGTTGAATTTTATAATTTAAAAAAAAAAACAAAGGAATTTACTTGATATTTAATAATTAGTGTATTTGATAATCTTATTTGCTATTACATAAACAACATTGGTTAATTTAACTTAATTCACATCAAGTAAGTTCTTTTATAATTACTAAAAGGCCTTTCTTTTTCCTTATTAAACTTCAATATTACTGTTTTAATTTAACTATTTTGTAATAAATTTATAATTATAATTGAATCAAATTTTTCATTCACATACCTAATAATCCAACTGAAAACTGGCGTAACCAAACACCCCTGAGAAAAAGATCTTGTTGCTAATAATAATATCAAATATTAATCAGTCAAATTCATAAATAAATAAATCAATAAATTATCTTTAGAATCATAATTTTCATTACAAGTGGCGCCCAACGTGGGGCTCGTTTCTGTTGGAAAATTAGGTATTCATAAACAATTTCTGTTGAAAAATAGTAGACAATTTAGTAATATTAAATAATAGTAAGGTTTCTTCATTAAAAGACTACATTATTAGATATTTTATTAAGATCAAAATACATTTTGCATTTTATTTAACATAGGTACAATTTTTTTAAGTAAACAAAACCTAATATAATATCACATAATAATTAAATATATTTAATAAAATAAATTATTACACTAAATATTTAAACAATACATAATCAAAATGGAATCAAGAAAGACATTAAAAGAACTAAGCTTATCAGAACTTAAAAAAGAATTAGAAACCAGGAATTTAGATACTGAAGGATCAAGAGAAACATTAATAGAAAGACTACAGGAAGTACTAATAGAAGAGGGAATAAATCCTGAAGAATACATATTTCAAACAGAAGAACAGTTAACTTCTACTCAAGCACAACAAACCATGGAAAGAGGTGGTTTTGTCTGCGTGAGATATGATAGTATAGAAAAACCTAAAGAAACAAAAGACAATAGTGAACAATTGATGGATATGATGAAACAATTACTTGAAAATATGGATAATCATTACAAACAGATGCATGACATATTAGATAATCATTACAAACAAATGCATGACATATTAGATAATCGCTACAAACAAATGCAAGACATATTGGATAATCCACTACAGAAAATGAATACAGACATACAGAAAACGCTTACAAAACTGGACAAGATAGAAAATCATGATGAAGATAACCAAATAGCAGATGAAAAGAATGTAAATAATAATGAAGAAAACATTAACATGAAGGAAACATTAGAAGATGATAAAAATGAAACAGTAGTTGAAACAGAAATTATATACAATAAACTTACTGAACAAAATAAAAATGTAATTGTAGAAACAAGAACAGAAACTAAAATAACTGAAACAAATTATTGTAATATGAAACTTACAAGAAAGTTAAACCTACATGAAAAAGTCTTACAAAATATAAATACTAAGAATATACATAAAAATATATTAATTAAAGAATTCATATACAAGAAAAATATAATATTTAAAGAATATTTAAAACTTAATTTAATAAAGGATAAGACAAAAGAAAATACACAAGAGGAAATATGGTCTAAGAAACTTCAACATAATTTAAACAATGACAATAAGATAATAGCACAATCTACATACAACCCAATTTTAGATAACTATAATGTAATAAAAAAACAAGAGGATTTAAAAACATGGACAAATAAACAAAAAAATAAAATGAGACTAGATAATGAAAACACAATAAAAGTACATACAAATTATGAACCAACACCAAACTACCATAACTTAATGAATATAACTGAAGAAACTTATATGGCAAGAAATAAACAAGAACATAATTCAAGAATTGACAATAAGAATAGACTTGTAAAACAATTACAATATAATACATCCTCATCTAACTATGACAATAGAAAGTACATAATAAATAAGAAGTTATTCCAAAAGATAATTACCACATCAATTAAAGATAATAAACGAAATTGGAAAGTAAGAAAGAAAAGAAACTAGATAAAGAGTATTCACATGTGTACATAGTAGTATAGGAAATAGATATAAGATATAGAATTAAGATTATTAGTATAGTAACTATAATAGTAGATGTTATTAATATGGCAACCACAACATTAAAATAAGCAAAACAACATTAACAATAAGATTAAAAATTAAAACAATAATAAAACTCCTAAGGCAACAACTTTGACATCATGATTTTGAAAAAAAATGCTGCATCGGTGACATAACATCCTTCATATATGGTACATCTAAGTTTATGGATTTATCTGAAATATCATCTGAAAAAAATAAAAATAAAACTAATTAATAAATCACTCTAAATCAAACTAAGTAAAAGAATAACTAATAATCTATTGGATATATGAAAACATAAATATTCAACAAACACTAGTATTATAATTGTTCGAGTAATAAAAATTAACAATAATTATAAAACTAATTTGATCAACAAAACAACAAATATTAAACAATGAAACTATTGTATTCATTCTATAAATAAAGCAAATTGAGTACATTAAGAAATATAAAGTTTAATATTAATTGGCACCAAGATACAAACAAATATAAAATATTTAAAGATAAATACTTGGAGAACAGTGTAAATAAGAGTTATTAAGGAACTAGAGGTATAAATGGAAATGAATATGATTTATTTGTGGAAGATACACGAGTGTGTATAAGATGAAATGATATAAAATGTTTATTGATGATGATTTAAGAAGGTATAAAGATAATATGATGAATATGAAATGATAAGTATAAGATTATGATAATTGTATGAATAGTAGAAGAAAGATGAGGGGATAAGGAGTTGATAGTTGAAGGAGATATATTATAATCTATTTACAAAATACTCCAAGTAATATAATGAAACAAAATGATGACAATTTTAAACTTTATAGCTATAAATTGCCTATATATGGGAACCAATTAATTTAAACATAATATAAACAATTGAAAGACATAATAATATTATACAATTTAACAAGAATAAACTCTGTAATCCAATAAATAGTTTCATTGGAGGAAAACATACTTAATAAATTTAAATTGTAAACAACAGATACAAGTGAGTAAAAGAAGTTAAGAACTAACAACACTTAGACAAGATGATAAAATACCTATTAAGATCAATACTTACTTAGAGTGATTTAGTTAAGCAAAGAAAAACAATCTTATTTATATGCAGTTCAAAACCATATCAAATATAATGTTAAAATGTTGCTGTTTATTCAAGAAAATAAATAATTTTAAAACAATCCTCAGATGCAGATATTTTCAAAATCCTAAAACATATAAAATGATATTTAGATCAATTTAACATAACATATTAATTAAAGCATACACAAATTTAATTTGCAGTTAATAAACAGATGATTTTAAAATTTGACATTTGATTTGATTTGATCATAGAACTAAGAACTAGACTCTGTGCACGGAACGGTAATAGTATTCTTCTTCGTTTTTATTAAATGTTCACGAAACAAATTTTTTGTACCTTGGTTAGCATAAAAAAAAATATCGTATGATATACTTAGAATTTCAAAATGTTTAACAGATTATTTAAAAGATTTCTATATGACTATACAAATATTTTTAAATAATCGGGGCTGATTGCAATGTTTAAATATTTGACAATAGTATAATGATTAAAATATCAACAGAAGTTGTTTAATTTAACTAAATCCAATAATTTTAATCATATTGTATTATTTTATTGTATATTTTGTGTATTTGTAAGAAAATTTTAAGTTGGAAATTATTTTATTATATAATGTATCGATATTATATCTAGTACTTAGTAGAAATTACGCGAAAATTGATTATATAATGTGTAAAAAAGGACAGATAATGTGTAAAAAGGAGACAGATATATTTTACTATATTTTATTCTGGAATTATCGATGATAGACAAAGCGAGTATGTCTAGTCATATATATGAAAGAAAGAGATACACATACTTCTTTCCAGAAATGTCTAAACCCTAGAACAAAAAAACGAATAATCTAGAAGTTTCAAACCTATAAAAGACTGAACAGAGGTCGTTAAAAAGGGGAGTTTATTATTGGAAGTCAAACAGTGAAGATCTGAGTGTGAACAATCAATTTGAACAAACAGTTTTTAAAGTAGTTATCATAATAAAGTGTTAAATAGTGACGTTAAGAATAAAGTAAAACAATAAAAAAGTAAAATAAAGTGACTAAAAAGTGACATTACTAAGATTGAATCCAAAAGTGAAATTAAAACGTTTTTGGTCGATAAAAAAGAAGAATATAAGTGTACTTACCATTATTAATACAATAAAACGAACAGTAATCCAACAAGCACTAAATTGTATCAAATTTGAGGAACAAACAAAACACAATAATATTACAAGAGAGTCCAAACGTCTAATAAGGCGACATTTTGCCAAGGTCGGAGGTTCCAAGTATCGCTTCGTTCGTCTCCGTTTTTCATAGATCAACTACAGATTTTCCACCAATCAGGAAGCAGGACTTTATTTCAAGGTCAGATAAAATTGTAAACTTTTAAAAATTTTTGTAGTAGTTAGTTGAATTTTATAATTTAAAAAAAAAACAAAGGAATTTACTTGATATTTAATAATTAGTGTATTTGATAATCTTATTTGCTATTACATAAACAACATTGGTTAATTTAACTTAATTCACATCAAGTAAGTTCTTTTATAATTACTAAAAGGCCTTTCTTTTTCCTTATTAAACTTCAATATTACTGTTTTAATTTAACTATTTTGTAATAAATTTATAATTATAATTGAATCAAATTTTTCATTCACATACCTAATAATCCAACTGAAAACTGGCGTAACCAAACACCCCTGAGAAAAAGATCTTGTTGCTAATAATAATATCAAATATTAATCAGTCAAATTCATAAATAAATAAATCAATAAATTATCTTTAGAATCATAATTTTCATTACAAGTGGCGCCCAACGTGGGGCTCGTTTCTGTTGGAAAATTAGGTATTCATAAACAATTTCTGTTGAAAAATAGTAGACAATTTAGTAATATTAAATAATAGTAAGGTTTCTTCATTAAAAGACTACATTATTAGATATTTTATTAAGATCAAAATACATTTTGCATTTTATTTAACATAGGTACAATATTTTTAAGTAAACAAAACATAATATAATATCACATAATAATTAAATATATTTAATAAAATAAATTATTACACTAAATATTTAAACAATACATAATCAAAATGGAATCAAGAAAGACATTAAAAGAACTAAGCTTATCAGAACTTAAAAAAGAATTAGAAACCAGGAATTTAGATACTGAAGGATCAAGAGAAACATTAATAGAAAGACTACAGGAAGTACTAATAGAAGAGGGAATAAATCCTGAAGAATACATATTTCAAACAGAAGAACAGTTAACTTCTACTCAAGCACAACAAACCATGGAAAGAGGTGGTTTTGTCTGCGTGAGATATGATAGTATAGAAAAACCTAAAGAAACAAAAGACAATAGTGAACAATTGATGGATATGATGAAACAATTACTTGAAAATATGGATAATCATTACAAACAGATGCATGACATATTAGATAATCATTACAAACAAATGCATGACATATTAGATAATCGCTACAAACAAATGCAAGACATATTGGATAATCCACTACAGAAAATGAATACAGACATACAGAAAACGCTTACAAAACTGGACAAGATAGAAAATCATGATGAAGATAACCAAATAGCAGATGAAAAGAATGTAAATAATAATGAAGAAAACATTAACATGGAAGGAAACATTAGAAGATGATAAAAATGAAACAGTAGTTGAAACAGAAATTATATACAATAAACTTACTGAACAAAATAAAAATGTAATTGTAGAAACAAGAACAGAAACTAAAATAACTGAAACAAATTATTGTAATATGAAACTTACAAGAAAGTTAAACCTACATGAAAAAGTCTTACAAAATATAAATACTAAGAATATACATAAAAATATATTAATTAAAGAATTCATATACAAGAAAAATATAATATTTAAAGAATATTTAAAACTTAATTTAATAAAGGATAAGACAAAAGAAAATACACAAGAGGAAATATGGTCTAAGAAACTTCAACATAATTTAAACAATGACAATAAGATAATAGCACAATCTACATACAACCCAATTTTAGATAACTATAATGTAATAAAAAAACAAGAGGATTTAAAAACATGGACAAATAAACAAAAAAATAAAATGAGACTAGATAATGAAAACACAATAAAAGTACATACAAATTATGAACCAACACCAAACTACCATAACTTAATGAATATAACTGAAGAAACTTATATGGCAAGAAATAAACAAGAACATAATTCAAGAATTGACAATAAGAATAGACTTGTAAAACAATTACAATATAATACATCCTCATCTAACTATGACAATAGAAAGTACATAATAAATAAGAAGTTATTCCAAAAGATAATTACCACATCAATTAAAGATAATAAACGAAATTGGAAAGTAAGAAAGAAAAGAAACTAGATAAAGAGTATTCACATGTGTACATAGTAGTATAGGAAATAGATATAAGATATAGAATTAAGATTATTAGTATAGTAACTATAATAGTAGATGTTATTAATATGGCAACCACAACATTAAAATAAGCAAAACAACATTAACAATAAGATTAAAAATTAAAACAATAATAAAACTCCTAAGGCAACAACTTTGACATCATGATTTTGAAAAAAAAATGCTGCATCGGTGACATAACATCCTTCATATATGGTACATCTAAGTTTATGGATTTATCTGAAATATCATCTGAAAAAAATAAAAATAAAACTAATTAATAAATCACTCTAAATCAAACTAAGTAAAAGAATAACTAATAATCTATTGGATATATGAAAACATAAATATTCAACAAACACTAGTATTATAATTGTTCGAGTAATAAAAATTAACAATAATTATAAAACTAATTTGATCAACAAAACAACAAATATTAAACAATGAAACTATTGTATTCATTCTATAAATAAAGCAAATTGAGTACATTAAGAAATATAAAGTTTAATATTAATTGGCACCAAGATACAAACAAATATAAAATATTTAAAGATAAATACTTGGAGAACAGTGTAAATAAGAGTTATTAAGGAACTAGAGGTATAAATGGAAATGAATATGATTTATTTGTGGAAGATACACGAGTGTGTATAAGATGAAATGATATAAAATGTTTATTGATGATGATTTAAGAAGGTATAAAGATAATATGATGAATATGAAATGATAAGTATAAGATTATGATAATTGTATGAATAGTAGAAGAAAGATGAGGGGATAAGGAGTTGATAGTTGAAGGAGATATATTATAATCTATTTACAAAATACTCTAAGTAATATAATGAAACAAAATGATGACAATTTTAAACTTTATAGCTATAAATTGCCTATATATGGGAACCAATTAATTTAAACATAATATAAACAATTGAAAGACATAATAATATTATACAATTTAACAAGAATAAACTCTGTAATCCAATAAATAGTTTCATTGGAGGAAAACATACTTAATAAATTTAAATTGTAAACAACAGATACAAGTGAGTAAAAGAAGTTAAGAACTAACAACACTTAGACAAGATGATAAAATACCTATTAAGATCAATACTTACTTAGAGTGATTTAGTTAAGCAAAGAAAAACAATCTTATTTATATGCAGTTCAAAACCATATCAAATATAATGTTAAAATGTTGCTGTTTATTCAAGAAAATAAATAATTTTAAAACAATCCTCAGATGCAGATATTTTCAAAATCCTAAAACATATAAAATGATATTTAGATCAATTTAACATAACATATTAATTAAAGCATACACAAATTTAATTTGCAGTTAATAAACAGATGATTTTAAAATTTGACATTTGATTTGATTTGATCATAGAACTAAGAACTAGACTCTGTGCACGGAACGGTAAAAAGGATTCTTCTTCGTTTTTATTAAATGTTCACGAAACAAATTTTTGTACCTTGGTTAGCATAAAAAAAATATCGTATGATATACTTAGAATTTCAAAATGTTTAACAGATTATTTAAAAAGATTTCTATATGACTATACAAATATTTTTAAATAATCGGGGGCTGATTGTAATGTTTAAATATTTGACAATAGTATAATGATTAAAATATCAACAGAAGTTGTTTAATTTAACTAAATCCAATAATTTTAATCATATTGTATTATTTTATTGTATATTTTGTGTATTTGTAAGAAAATTTTAAGTTGGAAATTATTTTATTATATAATGTATCGATATTATATCTAGTACTTAGTAGAAATTACGCGAAAATTGATTATATAATGTGTAAAAAAAGGACAGATAATGTGTAAAAAGGAGACAGATATATTTTACTATATTTTATTCTGGAATTATCGATGATAGACAAAGCGAGTATGTCTAGTCATATATATGAAAGAAAGAGATACACATACTTCTTTCCAGAAATGTCTAAACCCTAGAACAAAAAACGAATAATCTAGAAGTTTCAAACCTATAAAAGACTGAACAGAGGTCGTTAAAAAGGGGAGTTTATTATTGGAAGTCAAACAGTGAAGATCTGAGTGTGAACAATCAATTTGAACAAACAGTTTTTAAAGTAGTTATCATAATAAAGTGTTAAATAGTGACGTTAAGAATAAAGTAAAACAATAAAAAAGTAAAATAAAGTGACTAAAAAGTGACATTACTAAGATTGAATCCAAAAGTGAAATTAAAACGTTTTTGGTCGATAAAAAAGAAGAATATAAGTGTACTTACCATTATTAATACAATAAAACGAACAGTAATCCAACAAGCACTAAATTGTATCAAATTTGAGGAACAAACAAAACACAATAATATTACAAGAGAGTCCAAACGTCTAATAAGGCGACATTTTGCCAAGGTCGGAGGTTCCAAGTATCGCTTCGTTCGTCTCCGTTTTTCATAGATCAACTACAGATTTTCCACCAATCAGGAAGCAGGACTTTATTTCAAGGTCAGATAAAATTGTAAACTTTTAAAAATTTTTGTAGTAGTTAGTTGAATTTTATAATTTAAAAAAAAAACAAAGGAATTTACTTGATATTTAATAATTAGTGTATTTGATAATCTTATTTGCTATTACATAAACAACATTGGTTAATTTAACTTAATTCACATCAAGTAAGTTCTTTTATAATTACTAAAAGGCCTTTCTTTTTCCTTATTAAACTTCAATATTACTGTTTTAATTTAACTATTTTGTAATAAATTTATAATTATAATTGAATCAAATTTTTCATTCACATACCTAATAATCCAACTGAAAACTGGCGTAACCAAACACCCCTGAGAAAAAGATCTTGTTGCTAATAATAATATCAAATATTAATCAGTCAAATTCATAAATAAATAAATCAATAAATTATCTTTAGAATCATAATTTTCATTACAATACATACATACATACATACATACATACATACATACATACATACATACATACATAGATGCAAGCATGGAATGTAGTGAGGATTACATATTATAGTATTTAGATGCCTGATGATTCTAAGTGGGAAAATGATCAGGGGACCAGCAGGAAAGCATTATTAAGAAGATCTGAAGGTTTAGTAAGGACCTTTAATGGAGAATGACGTTTTGGAAATTGAGAGTGCACAATAATCCCTGACGCACATGCGACAGCTTTACCATCTTTTATATAAAAGAAAATACCCAAAAAAAGTTTACTTTGCCATAAATATCAATTTGATTTCCAGCAGTTACGTTATTTTGGAACGGTTATTTTTTTATACATTTATCGGGATTATTTCCATCTCTCGAGTATGTTGAGGGGCGGAAAGCGGTGGCCACCGGCATTTCGAATTGTTTCTGAGAAGACGTTAACGAGGTCTCTGTCTGTGTACGTGAAAATTGTGGCAAGTCGCCCGTTATTGTTTCAACAAGGCTCCGTTAATAATTGGGACTAACTAACCGGAAAGTGTTATACCGTTAGCGCCCTTAGACAATAAGTATTCTCGACTGCGAAGGGACCTGCTTTGTTTCGAGAAATTCTAATTAAATAATTTTTATGACACACTTATTAACGTTTCAATCGAATAAACTGCTCCTAAATCATCCCAGGGGGTAAAATAAATGTGGTATCTAATAAAAAAAACCCGTCAACTACACAAAAGCAACGAAATTCCTTTCATCCCTTTTAATAATAACGCCAAATATACACATAAACAGTCGAAGCACATTCTCTGGTTAACTTCAAACAACTACCCGGTGAAAAAAATTAAATAATCCCCGTTTTCGCTAAAGTAATATTTTTTTTCGTTTCTCCGAAGGCCAAATTAGCGTATATTTCGCCAGACACCTATACACACGTCGCGCACGCGGTCTCTTTGATCTTTCGGCGGCGGTGTACATGCAAATGACACTTTGCGAATAGGTCCCTCTTTCGGTTTATGTACAAAATCCATTACTTACTTTGACGCCTTCGTGTTTATCGAAAAATCTAAAAAAAGTTGAAAAATTGGTCCTTCGAGCCGGATGGAGTTGTTATCTTCGGGAAATTGGTATGGCGCGGTTTTTGTTTGAATTGGATTTTTAAGGATACAAACTGAAATTGGCATCTAAACTTAAGAGTACGTCAGAGCGGAAGCGAATTTCGAAAGAAGTGAAGCCAATAAACGGTATGTAGAAATTTAGCAATGAATTTAAATCACCTGTGTTAAAACTTGTTTTTTGGAAGTGTAGTGTCATATAACAGTGAAGAAAATACCCTTTTACATAACATAAATTACCAGAATGGTCAAAATTTAAAACATTAGGTTTTTTATCACAAAATAATTACTTTTTTCTGCAGCCGTTATTATGACAACGCTTTTCAGATATAATTTGAGAAAGTTTTTGCTTTTGCATTCCAAAAAAATGGAAATAGATAGTGAAAGTGAAGTCGAATTGATTTCACATGAGATTAGTGAAGCTGCTAAAACAGCTATTTATGAATTATTGCCGAGAGAGGTATGAATTGGTCTACAATTTATTTCAAAAATGGAGCCGTGATAAAGTGCATACTATAAATGAGGAAGTTATTCCTGCATATTTCATGGAGCAATTACTCAATGCTCAAGTCCACAATTAACATTAAAAATAATGTAGATATAAGCCGCTATATCAAAGTTATTGCATTTCTTAAAAGAAAATCCGTTGGTTACAAATAATACAAACATGTTAGTTATTAAAATTCCCAATTCCAAAACGAATATCGAAAGAACCGTTGTCCTAATTGGAGAAAATAATATTTCTCTATACAGAAAATATTTGTCATTACTTTCATCAAACACACACCACATCGTAGATTATGTATATTAAAAAAGCGGAAAATGTACCAATGTAAGAAATTAGATTCATATAGCATCACAGATCGAAAAGGGTGACAACGAAATGAATATTCTGAAAATTAGTAAAAATACTGACATATCTAATAATACTAATTTCAATACTGCCACTTCTGTGAATATCCCTAATAATATAAATATAAGTAATTGCTATAATTGTGTAATTAATATTCATAAGTAAATCATTTCTAAGAGCAATTGCAATATGTAATTTATAATAAGAAAATATATTTATCCAATCCTTTTTAACAAAAATCAACGGCCACAGAAAAAATATTGTACATAACACGATCCGAAAGTGATTTTACAGGACTCGCAGGATTCCTACTCATCCGGTAAAACTTTCAGAACTTGTTACGTAAATTACTATTTCTACTACTACACCTAGTAAAATCGTTTACAAAAATGCATAGAAAATTATATATAATTATAATTTACAAAAATTACCCAGGGACTTTACGAGGGGCCGTAACAATTTAAAATATTTTTTTTATCTCAAAATTCTGACTTTTTCTTGTGTTGCACTTTAATTTCTCAAAGTAGACTAATGAAATTTTGTACAAAGGTACAGAAGCTATTAAATTGTCATCTAATTTACACAAAAATTACTTATATGTAAATACTATAAAGGTTTTAAAATAGTATATTGTGTCACTAGGGCGGAAAGTGGGCATTAGTAGCCCGAGGCTGTATTTGCCGCCCGAGCAATAAATGTTAGCAGGGTTTTATTATAAAAGTCTCATTTTTTTTAGAACTACACTGTCATATGACAATGTGGATTGATTAAATTTTGCACAAAGGTAATAAATTGCTACCCTTTCATTTCACATGTACAAAAATGAACAAAAGCCATTACGAGGGTGGTCAAAAATAAAAATAGCTATTTTTAACCAAAAAATCTTTACTTTTTCTTGTACTGAACTCCCATTTTTCCATGTAGATTAATGAAATATTAGAAAAAGAAACATAATATTTCATATAATATCTATAAAAATAACTAATAAAAGATACAGGGTTGATATTTGGCATAAACTAATACCCTTTCATCTGAAATGTATAAAAAGTGATAGCAAACATTACGAGGGTCTCCAAAATTAAAAATAGTCCATTTCTGTCACAAAACAGTAATATGTTTTTAATAATACTGCCTGTGATCATGGAATAAAGACACATTTTTTAGTACAGAATTTGTGTTTAAGAAAACACAAATATTTCTCAATTAAAACTAAATTAACAACATTTTCAACTAAATTAAAATTATTATTCCTTCTCAATTGGCACCCAACGTGAGTCTAGTTTCTGTTGGAGAATTAGGTAGACATTATTGATACAATTAATGGCACTAAAATGTAATTTAGCCGCCACTGACTTATACACTTAACCAACGTAACACCAAAGGTGTTAAATATTTCTAGTTCAAGGTGATCCTATCTTGAATGTTTATTTTCACCGATGACACTGCGGGCGATGGCGGTAAATATGGATTAATTTATGCAATAATTAAAAGTATGTTAATTTTATTAAATTTACCAACTGAAATGGAAAATTTTCCACTTATATTCACTGCCTGCCGGTTGATTCATTTTGGGTTTTAGCCCGAAGCAATATGAATAACCAAATAATTATTTAATCGTATATTCAGCATGCATATCTACGAGTAGATACATAAACAAAGCAATAATAATAATAAGATCGAAAGTAATTCATTTGCGATAACGAATGTATAGTCTATGATCCGTACAGAGGAGTGCAAAATTTGAACGGTCAAAATATACAGGGTACACTTTTAATGGTGTAGGAGAAAGTGCAGGAATACAAAATAAGCAAAAGTGCTTCGACAATTGGTTCAAACGCATGCTAAAGTGTATAGATCTTCATGGGGAATATTTTGAAAAACAATAAAGTGATTTTGATGATAAATATTGGTTTTCTTTTCTCTAATCCCGAAATATAAAAGGCAACCCTCGTACAAGGACTAAAAAGTGGTAAAGCAGAAGGAGAAAATTTAGCACTAATACTAAAATATGTAGGTTAACAGGTGAAGTAGGGTTGGAAAATTTGTAAGGAAGCTTTATAGAAAGAAAGGATGCCAGAAGATTGAGATATTAGTTTGATAAGAAAAACTAGAATGTTAGAACATGATTATGATGTAATAAGGACCAAAAAAAACAAAGATTGAATGAATTAATACATGAAATGTATTTAATATTTATTTAATATTCTAGCCACGATAAAAATCTTATCAGCCATTGCCCTTTGCTCAATCAGGCAAGCTATGAATTGTAAACACAGAGAGTAACCTAAAGCTTTGGTTTCGCTTGTTCAGCAGACGCATACAGCCACTGCTGCTGCTGCTGCTGCGGTGGTCGCATATACTCCTAGATCTCCTCATGAAATGAGAAGACTGGAAGTCTATGCGAAGTAGAACATTCCACCACCCCCTGTCATTCCGACAGGACCTTATCGCTATTTCTCCCTTTTCTCCCTTTAATTCTGCGGGGGGCTCCAGGAATGTCTTTCTTGAATCGAAGAGATAGCTCTTTTGGCTTTATTCCCTTGTCTTTCGCTATTGCTGTTTCACAAAAACGATTTCTTAAAATAATGCTTAATAAACCTTCAACATTTCCAAGCCATTTACTGTATTCTGTAATACAAATATTGGTATTTTAGACCATTGCTTATTATCCAATTAGTGTGCCAACAATAAAAAAATAGGAATGACCTTACCACTAACCGTCCATACGCGAGCAAAACATCTGTACTGTAAACCAGTAGCTTCTAAATGTATTGGACAAAGGAGTTATGTGTACCCTAATTACCAGATAAAAAAAAGAATGTAACAAATTATTGAGGATTGAAAAAAACATCTAGGCTTTAATATTGTTATGTATTATTTCTTCCATACTTAATACTACCTAATCAACATCAGGTACCTAGCTACAAACAAACAAAATGTAACTTCGATATGTCAATCTGACAATGCTAGTTGTATAGCGAAACGGCTGTCGTTGAGGTTAAAAAAGCAATTTTTAAATAAATAGTGGAAGTTTTGTTAAAACGAAGAGTTTTTTATCATTCTTAACAAAAAAAGGTGAAATCTTATTCACGTATTTTTTACTGAATGTTTGTTTATTTTATTATATAGTATGTTTTATACTGCACTTTCTTTGAAACCTATTATTATGTAAGATTTAAATTAAAAATAAAAAAAAATGCCCAACTTTCAACTAAGAAATTAATTTCTTACATGAATTTGACATATAACGCATGGGTCAATCCCTGAATTTGTCGAATGAACAAACTAATTTTTAAATATAAAGTGGAGGTTTTGTTAAGAAGTTTTATTCTTTAATTTCATTAATAAAAGAATCACTTCTAAAAATACTAAAACATAATTTGAGGTTAGTTGGTCTTGTTTTGACTTTGACAAATTATAAATTATTGAACGAAGTGCGCATGTCCGGTCAGTCGATATTCTTAATTTTTGTTGGACGAACAACTGAACATTCTTAGTTTATGTTCGATATATTGGAGGAGCGTAAATTTCCATTGTGTACACGCGATTTAAATTAAATCTTTTTAAAAAGGTTGGAGGGGATTCCTTGTATCGCCTTGTATAATTACCAGATCCCGTCAAAATGACCAGCAAATTATAAATAGTTAATCTGTAAGCTATAATTAATAAAAAAATTAATACAAATTAACTAATATAACAAATTAGAATAATCCTTATATGGCAACATTGACGACTTTCTCTCAATTAAAGTGAACCAATTAATATTATGTATTTTCATGTAAAAATAAAGTAGGCATTAACCGTATTCAGATACTAATTTAACTTTCTTAATTAAGACAAGAAATTTATAATCTACTTGTTAGAGAAACAGAAATTACAATTAGGTAACGTAAGCCCTAAACAAGGAGGGATTATTTATTTTGTAATAGCCATTTTCTCCATTTGGAATTTAACAAATACGAAAATGATTTTGCCGGTAAATGGCTTTGAAAATGCTTTGCATATTTCGAGAGAATGTTTTTCTTGATGAAACGCACGAAAGTATGATTTAATGGGTTGATCGATTGAGAGATGGCGCTGCCATTTCTCTTCTTCTGTTTTATTTGTTTGCGATTGGTTAGGAATGTTTATAAAATTGTTTTGTATGTGTAAAGGAAAAAGGATGCACCTAAATGAGGTGCTTGAGTGTTAATTAATTTGGAGCTAATTGAAACTAATTGTGAATGATCATAATTCTTGAATTTAAATTTAAATTTTACAACTAACTAGTAGGTACTAATTGTAATTTGCTGGTTGTGAATGAAGCTTTAGGCACTTACAGACGTCTGATTGGAATTCCAGTCGCTCATTTTTCAATATCTTCCATTCTCTTGCCAATATTACCATATCATTTTCCTAAGAACTTCATAAGTGTTGTTGCTCTCTCCGCAATTTTTTTACTTTAATACAGGAAAGGAGGGAAAATATCGAAGCAGTAATTACAGGCAAACAGGAGTCATTTGAAGTAACTTCAAATTTGTTAAGAAAGGTGCCAGTAATAGAGTAAACAACTGGCGGGAAGGATTGGGGGCGAGGAGGTTGAAAATTCATAGATAAATTATCGGTATTTATCATGAAAACATCTCGGAAAACATGAAATACGATTTTTCATAAAAATAAACTCCTTCCGAGTAATAGGGCACGGATTAGCGTCTTTTTGCCAAAAAATGTTAATTTTTTTATAGTTTTTTTAATTTTACTGAAAATCTAATAGTACTGCAATTATTATTTATTACTAATATGTGGTATTTTGGTTGACAAATAAAGGTATTTTTTTTTAGATTTTTGTACTATTAATATTAAAGGAGATACAACGTGGCAAAAAAGTTTATTTAATGAAAAATTAAGAAACTGGATCGTTCTGGCGTAAATATCTTGAAAAATATAACTTTCACAAAAAAAATGATACCTATTGGGACCAAACAGAATCGTTTAAAATAAAGAGAAAAAAGTTATAGACAAAATAAACATTTTTCCAATTGTTTTCATGCCAATTTTTTAGCGCCAAAAAAATTCTTTAACGAAAATTCAGAACACTTGTTTCAAAACACGTCCAGTCATTTTTAATTATTGCTTATGTTTTGGACTAATATAATTGGTATAAATCTGATATTTTGTAAGGCATTTTTAGTTTTTGGCCAGCAGCGTGAACATTATTTATTTTAAACAGCCAAATTTTTCAGCATTTATTCCAAGGTATCTGTATTTTAATTTTTCGTTATAACTTTTCATCTGTAAGAAGATTTGACCGTTTAAAATAGCCTAATTTATGTTTATAATGCTCAATTATCTTTTTTGTCGCGCAAAATTTAAAAAAAAGGGCGCTAACCTTAGCTTTGAAATGGTTCTACATCTCTTTATCATTAGCAAAAAAAGTTATGGCCTAAAATCCTTTTTTTTTCAGCAACTACATGAAATTTTTATAGCTAATCAATTGGGTCCCTCTGTTATTATTATTTTTCCATAAATTAATGTTTGTTGTAAATTGAAATTTATGTGAATAGCTATAGTTCCAAAATATTAAATAAAAAGACTAAAAAAGAGTAGCTGTTACCGTTTACAGGGTGTTTCAGATATTTCTGGCATTAAAATCGTAAATAGTGATCCAAAAAAACCTGGTACCTACTTTCACGAAAATTCATTAAATATTGCCCGAGATGTTAAAATATTTATTTATTTTTGGCAAAAAAAAACAGTTTGACCAATTTTTACAGCGTTTTGGACCAACTCCCAGTAACCTAACTTATTTACTCGGATGCTTAACACCTTTCTTGACAAATTTCAAAAAATTTCAAGTTGATCTGATTTGTCTGTAATTACTGCTTCATTTTACAAAAAATTGTACCTTCTTTCCAGTATTACTTCATACAATCTTTGTTTTTTTTGTCCTTATTACATCATAATCATGTTCTAACATTCTATTTTTTCTTTTCAAACTAATATCTCACTCTTCTGGCATCCTTTCTTTCTATAAAGCTTCCTACAAATTTTCAAACTTTTTACTTTACCGTTGACCTTTTATATTTCGGAATTAGAGAACAAGAGTTTCGGGAAGACCGCGTAAGATTCGCGGAAACAATTTAAACGCTTTAGTAAATTTATGACGACAAAATCCGCGCCTACGGTTTCGAAAATTGGCCAGCATATTTAGAAATCAACGAAGAATAAATGTGTGTCCAGAAACTGTCCGCATGGCACTGAAAAGACAAGGCTACATATCAAGGAAACCAAAAAAGATCCCTGCAATAACACCTTTACAAAATCAACGAAGAATGGAGTTTTGTCAACGTTTTCAAGGAGATAATTTCAGCAATATTTTTATATCTGACGAGAGTTGTTTCCAGATTGGTGTAAACCATCTTAAAATCCGGACAAGAGAAAATGTTACCGTTCAAAATTCCAAATTTCCCACTAAAATAATGGTATGGGGATCAATATCTCAACGTGCTGCTACGCCTCTCTGTATAATTGATGGAACTGTTAATAGTGCAAAGTATTGTGATATTTTAAAGGGTTTTCTTCTTGAAACAGCTCATGCTTCATATCCAGAGGGGTGGCGTTTTCAGCAGGATAATGCAAGATGCCATACTTCTGCCTTTACTCAAGCTTGGATGCAAGAACACCATGGCCAGCAGCTTCACCAAATCTTAGTCCCATTGAAAACATATGGGGATTAATGAAGATTTAACTGGAACGAGCAGCCCCAAGAAATAAAAAAGGGTTTGATTCGTTGGGTTGTACAGGCCAGGACCACCATCACCGAGCAGTATGGCAGTGACCTAGTTTCTGGTGCACCTGGACGTTTACATACGTGTTTAGAATTAAATGGAGGGTGTATAAGTAAATGAGATGAATTGTTTGTGGTTATTTTATAATTCAAATAATAAAAATATGTATTGCAAAATTATAATTGTGCATTCTTTTTTCCGGATACTTTTTAGACGGACTATATAAAGAACCCCAATTTATATTATTCAATTAACCACGTTCTCGATCAGTAAACTACAAATTCCCGAGAAATTATTAAAACTCGACCCCTTACCCTCTAGTCTACTTCTAACTACCCTCCGATTATTTTTTTCTTCTTCTCTTTTCCGCGTACTCGAACTTCATAATCTCCCCTATGATTCGATGTAAACCATTGGTAGGCATCGACAGTTGATGATGAACAGGGGGGCTGGTCATTGAGCATGCGATACGTTCCCTTTCCGTTGTCTCCCCTGCGCCGCTGCGAAGGTTGCGTGCACCGGGTGCGACCGACAGGAAAGTAAAGAGAGGGTGAAAGGGGCGCGGGACGATTGGGTAGTCGCGCTCGCGGGGTGAAGGGAATGCGGGAGATGGAAGAGAACGAGAAGGACGAGGAGGATGTGATATGGGAAAAAGACTAGGGGTGGTGGGTGTTTGTTGGTAGAGAAATCGGGTATTGTTTATTAAAATTGTTAGATTTGTTTGGGGTTTGATGTCCTGGAAATATTATAATTTCATATAATTTACAAAATGCTGTAAGTCGTAAAGTATTCTACCTACCACCCCTCTAAACCGTCAATAACACACAATCTACAACCTATGTAATGTAACTCTTTACGCACGGTAAAATAAACGCAAGGCGTCCCTAGCAACCACTTAGCAACAATAGACGTCGCTATTTTATTCAAAATTTCCTATTTACATATTTGAAGGTGAATTTTATACTACAAATAAATGGCAGATAACATGTATTAGATATAAGATTATTATATATTTAGATATATATATTTAGAGTTATTTGAAAATATATATTTGTTTCGTTTCCATTAACCCTACTTTCTGTCTGTATAAATGGATCATAATATAAATGTACTTAATTACGTTTCCCAGATTAATTTACGTTATTTTTATGTAATTAAGTTAATAATTTTATAAATAAATTGTTTATAAAAATACTTACAAAGCTGTTTCAACTTATGGATACAATCATAACATATAAAAGACACTTTTTACTCGTTTTGTACTCTAATTTCACTTCAGTTACTATACGAAATCGTTTTAAACATTAAGAATGCACTAAATGTTAATATTACGCGATAAACCGATCAGTAACACTAAATTAATCACTCAAAAATGACGAAAATGAGTTTTACTACAATAAGGAGTACATTGAACCGATATATTTAAAATCTTTTACACATTGAGCGTCTGCGCATGCGTCTGACGTCTGACCGCATGCGCACACATTATTATTTATCAAAAAACGATAATCAAAAAACATTCCATTTTTTATTGTTCTTATAACTTTTGTATGCGTGAAGTTTTATACAATTATTAAAAAAATGTCAAGTGATAGTGAAATGAATTTAACTCCACCCAATATAACTAATGTTAAGTATTAAATTATTATACAATAAAATGATTAAAAACATCTATTGTTGCTCTTGTTCAATTATTATTAACTCAAAGATTATTAATGCAGGTACAAATAGGTCGTAGGTAAAGTATAATACGTAACTATTGCTGTAAAGCATTTTACCACACACGTTACGTAATATACTATAACGTAGAGATTTCAGCTTTTCCACAAATTATCTTCGAGTGAGAAAGAATAGTTGCACGAATCGCGGAAACATTGTAGTGAGAGTAGCTTGGTCCAAAATTTGTTTTAAATATTTGGAATTCGGGAGAAGAAATGAATATTATTCACAAATATGTGAAGAAATACGGAATACTGGAAAATGGCCATCTGATTGATGTAAATCCGTGTTAATTCCAATGTATATACAGACATATTGTAGCAATTACAGAGCAATCCCGCGATTACAACTTCTTATTATCATGAATGAAGGACTAAAAGTGTTTCTGATACTCCAAATTTCGGAAAAACAGTCTGGGTTTTTTTTTTGGAAAATCTTATATGTCGTTGATTGTGTTAACCTTTACTTTGTGGAAGTTCATCTTACTAAGAACAATAAATAACTGAACGGTTAAACTAAACTTCCACTATTTATTCGAAAAATTCGCTTAAAAATTCAATTACAGCTAGTTATTGGCGAAACAGCTGTAATTGAATTTTACAGCGAATTTTTCGAATAAATAGTGGAAGTTTAGTTTAACCGTTCAGTTATTTATTGTTCTTAGTATCTTATATGTCCGAAAATTGCGAAATACTCAAAGAAATAGGTGGCCCCTGCCATCTGATCTGGCTCTAAAAAAATCTGCAAGCAAAGAACATGGCTACAATGATGAATATCTAATACCTAATCGGATGAATTAAAATTGTCACATAACTTTTGATGAAATAAAGATCTTTTGCCGTATAAAGCATAGTTTTGTAAGTATTTTGGAGACAAATAAAAAATTTTCTTGTAAAATACCAAAGAAAACCATAAAAAATAGTAATTTTTGCAAATCTAATTATAATTTCAACATAGGGAGTTTGAATTTGATATAGTGTGTTCAACGATATAGTGCCTACAATAAAAGGGGACTGATAGTTATAATAAACTTCTTAGGTACTTTTATCTCAGTTATTGGCAAGATTGGGTAAAGAATGCAGGTCAGGATTAAATTTGCAAAAATATTTTTTTAATAGAAACGCATATTAAAGGATATTCACAATAAAATTTAATAAAAATTTAAATATGTTAATATATCAATTCAGTTTCACTATCACTATCGTCGTCTACATTAATTATAAGGGGTTCTATGTTAGTATGAAATGCCCTGTATGAATCCTCCACTTTTATAACATGGTTTATTGTTCTTTTCCAACAATCAGCGTCTGGGTCATCTATATTTTGCCGGATTAATGCAATTACAGAAAAACATAATGTAGGTATAATATTTTATGTCCGCACTTGTATGCAGTAGTAAGGAGGAAGACGAAGAATTGTATGTCCTTTGGATGCTGCAATTGTGTCACATACATATGTCTTCTGTATGTTAAATTTCCTTACAACCTCAAAAAGCTGCGTTTTTTTTATATCCTTCTTCAAAATACATGTTGTTTTGGATTTCCGCTTTTATATTTGAAAAGCCTGAAACCTTCTTCAATTGGCGACTATGGTAACTGGCATTGTCTATAACTATGACACATGACACTATGTGGGGGAATATTTGGCAGCAAAGTGTTTTCGAGCCAATCTTCGAACAATTCGGCTGTAGTATCTTGGTGGTAATCCAATGACGAATCTTGAATGGTCTTCGCCGAAAGTCCCAAACTGTTTGGAATCCAACCATCTTCTGATCCAGCATGAATAATCGTGATCCGTTTTCCTTTGTTCGATGGAGCTTTTGATTGGCATTGCACTGTTCCATCGGTCCATACTTTTGCCGGCGTATCGTGGGTATCATACCAGGTCTCATCCAAATAGATTATTGGTCTTTGTAAAGGGATTCCATAATAACTTGCCTTTTGTCAATTTTGCAGTATTTGAAACCTAGTTTGGATAAAAGTGTCCATAGGTTTCCAATTGATATCCTTATCTCAGTGGAGCTCCTTAGTCTTGTTTGCAATGATCTGATAGTACATAGAGTAGATAGTTCTTCTTATCAAATCTTTATCACCGTCATCAGTGGTTCTGGAATTACCACTATCGTTTCGTTTTCGTCTCGGATGAATTGGCCTCGAAATGTGAACTCTCACTGATGATTCCAGTATCCCTGTCAAATCGCTGGTTTCTCTTACAGCAGGAGTAAAAGCCCAACCCCTTTGGACCAGCTTCTGATGAACATGTCTGACGATTTCTTTGGCATCAAGGGATAAAACTCGTCGTCGAACAGGAACAGTAACACAGTATACTTTGGATACATCATGTTGTATTGTATATTATTTATATTACCTCCATAACAATAACCAACATCCCTATATTTATTGAAATAAATAAGTTTTTATACCAAAATTATTATTTACTGCAATAAATATGGTTTATACAGTATTAAAAGTAGTTGCTTTGAAAAAATGATCAATCCGAAACCATTTTCTATGATTGTTGTTTCACAAAGTTGGCCTTCTTTGAATTGATTAAACACTAGAACTAAATATAAACGATCTTACTAGGGTGACAAGTTTAGAATTATATCCAAGTTTTCATTTTTTTAGTTTCTGAATTTATCCAATACAGAAAAATGTTTGGTGTTTGACAATTACAAACTGTAAATAAAAAATAATTATTAAATTATTAAATTATACAAAATGATCTTCTAAAAGTAACTGCACTTAAATAGTTAGTTTTTGAAGGATGCCCTGTATAAAAATCTAACAATCTATTATAGGTTTCAATTAAGCAAGTTTTTTTATGGTGTATTTATATTATTTTTCAAGGAAACTCTATACCTAGAATTATTTTCATTAAATATTCATTAAGTTTTATAGACATAATCAATAGGATATTTACAATTTTCTATACAAATTTGTTTTGTTAAACTATAGAACCGAATTTTGAGAATGGTATACAAACGTATTTGGCAATGCTTTGTTGTTGTATATTAATTTTTACTTCCAAAACCTCTTTTCACATTAAATATGATTTTTACCTAGAAAAAGTACACAATAGCCCGGAAATGACATTTCTGAGTATTTAATCCATAAAGTAAATACTCGAATATTTATAGACAGAACCATGATTTACATTAACAACGTTTCAAAAATATAATCTTAATTAAAAGGTTTGCTGTATTTAATTTCAATAGATTTAGAACGAATTGGCAACGTCGCAACTTAAAGCCCATGTCGCATGCCGAACGGTCTATCCCCTTTAAATCGAATTGCCGAGAAGGCAGAGAAGCTCGCCGGGTTCCACTCTATCTCCTTTAAAGCGGCGCTACTCTGCTTACTCGCAGGCAGCCGTGCCGTGCGACCAACTTGGTTAGCTGCGGCTTGACGTTAGTACGGCCGCTTAAAACAATTTTTCAAAAATAAGGACAAATGTTTTTAACGAACTTGCCTATGATAATCAATTACGAGCGCCTTGTATAGTAGTTTTCACAATAAATGGTATTGACTGAAGGATTATAATAAAACCAATTAAACCCTTAAGTTGTAAAATCCGAGATGCACATCATAAAGGTAAAAGGACCTGATTCAGGTAATTTTGTTTCCCAGAGAGGGATTGTAGAGGATTACAGCTTACACTTCTTGTTCATTTTAGTCTTTGTATTTCATTGAAAGTGTTCACTTGTGTTACAGACATTAATAGCAAGGATTGTGTACCCAAACGTACAGAATAGGCAGTACGTGGCGTCCGTGGATAAAAAGTAATAGTGCTTCTTCCAGTGGTTCGTTAAAGAAGAATCACTTATCACATATCTTGTGACGCGAAAATTATCACAAAAAATGTGTATAGTTCCTTACTTCAGCTAGGATATAACGCGGGTGCTGTAGCAGGAGTAACCAGTAATTTGACGAAGGTGCCTCTTCAGTTACACGAATTGTTGAAAATTCCATGGAATCAAGAAAAAAGCGTTAAGATTCCGGTGTCACAAAAAGTCTAGACGACTGGGAAAAAGTTTTAGTAAGGCGAAAAATCTACACTATGTACGATGAGCAGCGTGTCCCTACAATCAAAAGGAGCCAAAAAATCTTTCGTTTCTGTATGATTTGAGTATTCTGTGCCGAAATATAAAATGGTCCCATATTTAAGATTAAAGTTTTGAGGCAAAGTTTAAGATTGTCAGAAACTATAGTTGTAACAAAACCTTCACCGGAAAGTTCTAAACAAGTACATGTTTATAGAATAGACTGTCGCTAAATTAACTGAAATAATATGAAATAAGGCAAGAATCATAAGAGGATACCTTACAGACTTAAACTGTAGAGTATATCCACTTTTAAGAGAATCCTTAAATAAATGTCCATATTCTGAACAGGGTTTTACATACGCTAATGGTAAAACATGTTGCTTGGCTAAGAGCACCACAGTTATCAAAAGAAGATTTGCCACAAGACAAACAAATCATGAAGACTGCAGATTGTGTACCTTTGTAGATGTGGACTGCATGATTTTAAAGAAAATTTTATTTCATCATATTTAAAAAACTAGGTCTCTAGTTATAACCAAAGCCTAGTTTTAGTCTGAAGTATGTTAAATATTAATAACATTTGACAGCAAAAAATAAGTAATTAGAAAATTAGAAACTGATAAAGCTGACGACACTTCTTGCAATAAAAATTAATTACCTGCAAGCTTTTTTAAATAATTATTATTTGTGAAAAATATGGATTAAATCTAAACATAACTAAGACTAAGTAGATGTTAATTTCTTAAGACAAAAATACAGAATTTACAGTGATTGGACAATATCTGGAAAAGTTAAGAAAATGAAGTACTTAAGACGCAATTCGAATGCTGAATAGAATAGAGCAGGCAAGATCAACCTTTACAAAAAATGAAAAAGTTTTTTAATTCCCATAGTGTATGTAAGTTTGGAATTAAAAATGAGAATGATAAGATGTTGTCCTCAGTACTATTCGTTTCAACTTCGTGCGGACTGACTTATTTTAATAGCTATTTAAGCCGACACTCTAAAGCTCAGGGCCGTATTTATACCGACTATTCTTTTCAATTATTTTACTGAAACACGACTAAGCAAATCTAAATCAAGTGCGATATAGAGAACAAATTTTGACACAATTTTTTATTCATCTCAGACAATTCTGTCGTGCCAGAAACATACAGTTGAATACCCAATGTTTCCAACAGGATGGGGCTACTTGTCATACCAAGACAGGCATCCCTTAGATCTGATTCGAGAAAATTTTGAAGACCTCGTAATTTCCCGAAACACAAATTTTCCGTACCCTTCTCATTCATTTTTCAAAAGAATGCAACAGCCTATTTTTAATAACATTCTAAGCAATCTTGTTAAGCGTTTGAGCATGGTCGTCAAGGTTCCTGATGCCGACACAAGAAGTGTTTTTTAATGTTAAGGAAACAAAGTCCTAAGCCCCCTTACTAATGATAGTTCCGTCTTTCTCTTACACACGCTTACAAACGAAGCAGAAACATTCCAAGATATCGGGCTGTTTGATTAACTGTTAGGTAATTTTGAAGATTACGCGATTGTTACGATGATGGTCGTCGTTTTCTCTATCTGAGATAGAATTTCCCTTTTTTCCTTCCTACTATCGTTTATTTTTATTAGTCGTTATCTACAACTTGATATTTGAATACATTTTTTTTATTTTCATTTTTATGATTTTAACACGGTTTGTGGATACAGTCTTTCGTTTTTATCGTCTGATGACTTTTTCTACGCGCCATTCGTTATTTCATCCCCAATATGGAACAGAATCACCCTATTTCGTACGTACACACTTCCCCGATGATTATTATATTGTGTAATTGTATATCGGCCACCCCATCCCTCCGGTAGGTACATTCGACATGGGTAAGGGTATATATATAGGGTACATACACACACACGGAGGGTAACTACCCTACCATACTACAACACTACACCCTGGGACCATTATTATTAATAGGTCGGAGCGTACAAATGTATACACAACCAGCGGCCGAAGCCATTTTGAATTTTTGAAGCCTCGCAAAGCATGTGGGATAGGAGGGTATGTATAATATACAATTTATATACCATTTTAACCACTTTTTGGTGGAGGTGGATCAACCAAGTCACCGTCTGATGTATATTTGTGAGGGTTTGAAGTTGGTTAGGCTGTGAGGCGAAAATTTTTAAATTTCATAAGTCGGATGTTATGTGTGGAGGGAGGAAATGGTTATTGGGAATTTTAAATATGGCAGTTATGGGAGTAATTAGTATGTAGGGAGTTAGGGAGATTAGATGGATCAATTAGAGGGAAAATATTTGCGATGTAAGGGAGCAGACATTGTTTTATAAGTTATTTTTTGTATTAAGTATTTTGAATAGTTCCAAATGTCACCTAATATTTCATCTCTACAGTAAAATTAAAACAAAAAGTGTGTACGGAATAATTATGATGTTGCCATATATCAGAACTAGTAAGAAAAGTTAGGATTTATACCGATCGAATGGACTAGTTTAGTGATTTTTTTTATATTTGCAGCTTATAAAATAGGTTTTTAGTGATTCAACTGTACAAATAAAATTTTTATAAAATTAATCCTCTAGCCATAATCGACTTTTTAAATTTAAATTTAATGGTTACATACGTCACAAGTGGTAAATGACGTGTTTCAATAAGATTGGTAGAAAATTTGCGAGGTTGTCGATATGCTTTAATATTAACCGAGGAACTTATCTCTCTCTCTTATTTGTTGTCATTAAAAAGAGATAAACATATCGATATTTTTGTTCTCTGATTGACACTTTATCAAATAAGGAGTAAAACACTAAACAAAATATTCTGTCATTTTCGTTAGTTTAATTTGTTGTTTGGTTGTGTTTGGTTTATGAAAGAAATTACTTCTATACTATTTTTGGTTCGAAAATAAAAATCCCTAACACCTTCTCTTGGTGTTATAGCGGTTCCTTCAAAAATAACCAATAGAAGTAATTGTTCCCTCGGGGAGCAACCCTTCTATCGGCACAGTGAGAGAACGAATTTCAAGAATACCGTTTTGGCATTTTCAATAGAACCACACCCACTTTCTATTGGCTGTTCTATTCTATCACCGTCAAGAATAGGGGTCTTGTTTGTTTATTACAGATAAACACGATTTTCTCTCCTGTCATATATCTTGCCAACTGGTACAATCAGTTAGTCACAGAACACGGTGTTTTGTGCCGCCAGTTCTTTGAGAATACTTGAAACGAACGTAGCTAAAATGTGACAACGTTGACTTTTAAACACACTTCATTATTGGTTATTAGTTGGCGCTACGTTTAAAACTTACTAATTATTTATTGCTAAATTTTACGAAATGAGAAAAATTAATTGCAAAATGAATACCAATATAAGTAAGTAGGTATCTTATCCTAAATATATATTGCTATCATTTTGATTAATATGATCCTATTAAACTAGTCCATTGTTATTGTCTGAGATCGGTTACCCTTAACGTTCGACATGCTTATAACGTTTTTTGCACGATTGATACCATTATAAATTACAAAATTAAATATTTTCGTCATACAAAAATAGAAATAATTTAAAACAAATACAACATAAATATAACACCAGAAATAAAACACATAGAAATGTGTTTAGTTAACAAATCTATTGGACAGAAAAATTTTGTGTACTTATCAACTAAAATATTTAACTTCATGCTTGAAGAATATAAAATTAATTTAACTACAATTAATTCAATTAATTTAATAAAATTATTAGTAAAAAAATATTTATTACACACAGATAGATTAGCCTTGCATAAATTAGAAGGTAATTAACCTGGCTGCAAAATTTTGATTGTTTTTTGTTTTGTTTTTTTTGTTCTTTGAGTTGTACAGGTCTATATCATGCATCATTATACTCTTATTCAGAATGGAAGTAAATTAATGTAGTATAATCTATCAATATGTGAACTAATTTAATTTGAGTGATAGACTTGAAAATAATGCTCATGCGCAACCTTAAGGGTCATAAATGAGCTCGTCTTCTTGTTTATTCCTTCGTTTCAAATTGGAAATTATTTAAAAATATGTAAACCTATTGTAGTTTTTTTTATGAATGAATAAACCTTATTATTATATTGACTAGTTTCATTCATTTTATAAAGGAAAAATGAGTTTTTATTTAGTAAGTGAAATACCGTCGAGTTGCTAGTAAATGTCACTTTCTGACGTAAAATCTGTCACGGTAAACAGTCAAAAATGATCAATCGTGCAAAAAAAATACTTTAAAACACCAATTAATCAGTGTCCAATGAATAAATAGTACTAATTGGCTAATTTTATCAACAATTTTAATAAAACAACATTTTAAGAGCTAATATGTTCTGGAAATGCAAAAGTATTAATTTATTTTCAACATAAATGGTTCTTCGTTTTATATGTGGAGAAGACGAAGAGAACAATACATTCGATAATTTATTTCGACATTTTTTGTTTGGCAACAGCGCTTTCTTGTAAAACAATAACGCGCTAAAATTACCAAATTTTAAATGAGAGATATTTTTATTTTTTAAATATTGTGCAACGCTTTTTGTTTTAATTTTTTTGTAGTTTTTTTAAATCAATGATATCAAGAAGACAACTGAAGATGGAGAAACAGCAAAGAAAAAAGAAACCACATTAAATAAACTATTAGAAATAACATTCTACATTGATAAAAATAATTTAAATAGCGATGAATATTATAGCTGTCAGTAAAAATAATCTCAATATGCCATCGCTTAGTTAGCATTGATCAAAACTTAGATTTAAATATGGAGCTAAATAAAGGCATGTGAAAATGATCTATATTATTAATATATGTATGGAATAACTGATAGGGATATTCCAATCTAAGTAGTGTACACATCAATTTATTGATTTAAAAGAACATTAAATATATAAACATCCATATCTCGAAGGTGACTGATGGAAATCCAAGAGAAAACCCAGTAATTTCTGTGAAATTGACTTCGGGTTTTTTTTTAGATATACCTTAAGTAATTGTACAAAAAGAAACAGTAGATTCTACACTCTAACATATTACGATTTAACTACTTTAATAAAAGATTGATATTAAGAAAGATACAGGGTGGTAAAGTTGAAATTTAAAATTTAATTTTTCGCCATAACTTTCATGTTTATGGAGATTTATTTACAAAAATTTATAAGTAGAGGTTTTGAGTATGAGGAATTATAATTTGATGCATAATTTTGATGTATCTCATAGAGGACGCCACATATGCCACATATTTGACATAAATTTGCTTTTTTGCTCTTCGACTTAACAATATTTTTCTGATAAAATATGAAAGATACTATATTTCAACAAAAAAAAGGTGTACTTGTTAATAACTTCAAAACAACAGTTTTCGAGATAATCGCATTTTACAAATCAGCTGCATAACTCCGTGTAACGCAATTATTCCAGCCAACGAATGAAAAATAGAAAAAAACATCAATAATTATAAATTTTGGTATGGAATATTTTCAACTAAAGTTGATAGTTTCCAAAACATTAAAGAAAAAATAGTATAGGCTATTATTTTTTTACATACATCATTAAGATAATTAATAATCTGTTATTGGAATCAGCTACATAATAATTCTTAGTTGTGATATTTGTGCGTTAAAGCACTGAATACCTGATAAATGCTTCATTTAGAGCCTTTTGGATGTCATCATTAGCAACCCCAGACTTATTTAATTCATTACGGCAAATTTTAACATAGTAGGCTAATAGCACGAATGATTTTGACAACTTAAATAAGTATTGTTTCATTAACATAGTAGGCTGATGTCACTAATGATGTTGACAACTTGAAATAAGTATTGTGTCAATAAATGAGTGGCTTTTGTAATATTTAGTTAATTTTGGTTTATTAAACAAAAGCAGAAAATGCCGAGGCATAAAATTTTTCAAATATCGATATGAGAGATATGATTGCTGTTTATTGTCAGCAAAATTTTAACTTACGAAAAATATATTCCCGGCCTAGGCCTAGAAAAATCTGTCTCCCTTGCTACAAATTTTCTATAAAAGGGTATATATGTCTCATTTATTATCAAGACCTTGGTTTATTAGTTTTATTATCAGGTATTTTAATTAAAAGTTTAGATCCCCAATCTTCTACGTCGTTCAATGATTAATAAAGGTCTCAACATGCTCAAAGCTCAAAACTTTTAATTTTTTGGGTTTGTAGTTGTCACTTTGACGTTTTAGGAAAGCACACAATTTTAAATAGAAAATCACAATATTGAATGTGATTTCAGAAAAAAATAGTATGTGCACCTCGGAGTAAAAGCATATTTTCAGACTCCAATGTTTGTTGGGTATCGCTTTTACTCCTAGATACACAATATACTATTGTTTTATCAGTACAATTTTATCCGCTGATTAATATTTTTCGGTGAAATAGTTACTTCTACTTTAGTTATAGTTTTTATAAATCAGCATAAATTAAAAAGTTTCTCCCTTTTTTGCACTCTACTTATGGGCACATGTATATTTTTTATAACAAAAGCGTTAGTCTTTTTGGTATTTACTACTTTCTAAAACGTTGGAGAAAGTAGGGTAGTATCAGAATAAAATACCAAGTCTTTTGAGAAGCGCAAGTAACAAAAATAACAATAAATTTAAATAATAACAAAGTATCTTTCTAATACTTGACCTTGCATCATTGTATGTAGATAAATGTATAGAAAAACCTGCTGTGATTTTATTTATTTTCTTGGAAATTGAAAAAAAAACTAGTTATGATCGTATGAAATCTTATTTTGTCCTTGAATCATTGTATTAACTGTATGTTGTTTCCAATTTGTGGTGCATAATGTGTTTTCCATCCCTAATTACTCAATTCCTACTAATGGGTGTGAGGTCATTAATTTCAGATCTTTGTTTTGTTAATACCTTACTACAAAATGTATAGCTACTTGAATTATGAATTTAAATTTTATAAACCTGCACTTAAGTATAAATAAATATCAATTTGAATACATGAGGCTTTATCTAAAAAAAATATTAATTAAGAATTGTTACAGCAACATATCGATATAAATATGCAGAGGCTTTTAATTGTGGATAAAATTTTTTTATTTTATCCACTATGTGGATATGGTGGAATATGGTGATACTTCGTTCACCATATTGGAGCACCTAGTCACCACATCACAGTTGCTGACCTAACAAAGATACTAGACATTTTTTCTTCGAATTAATTTTTATTTTTTTACATAGTCTCCTTGTAAGTCTATACACTTTTCCCAGCGATGCTCCCATCTCTTCAATAATAATAATAGATATAAATCAGTACGTGCGCTACTGATTTAGGGCCTTGTTTACAACATTTTACGATTTACTGACTTTTCTTAGCTGCCAACTACAAATAAACGAACTTTAACATAATGAATTTCTTCGAACGATTAGTGTATGGAAAAGGTAGAATTAGTTTTTGCTTCGGAATTCGAGTATTGGTCTAATACTACCTGATAATTTTCTTCGGAGTTCATGTGCTTCCATATTAAAGGCATGATGAATAAGAAAATTTTAGAAAATCCTGTTCTAACTTCTCAATGCATTAATAATTATAAAAAAATTATCATTTATGACCCAATACCTTAAAAATAGTGAAATTCTTGTGAAAAAATATGAAAGTTTACATACAATACTTTCTGTTATAAATGCACTGCCGATTCTTGGAGTTTTAAAGCTGATTAAATTTTTTTACCTGCGAATATTGCCAAAGCATTTCTGAAAAATGGTAACCACATTTAAAACGTCTAGTCAGCTGTTAGTTCTAGGCAGGTAAGATGTTATAGAATGGTAAAAGGAATAAGGTCATCGAACCACTACCACTGCCTTTAAAAATGAGTACGTACTTGTTGCCAGGCCCAAGATGGCGTTAATAAAATTTAGGTACGGACTAATCTTCTGTAGATAACGGAAAAATGAAAATTACGAAAATGTTGTAGTATATAGAATACTTATGTTAGTTATATACTTCATGGATACAATTATTTATAATCACAGTATGTATTGTATTGATTTGATATATACCAATTGTCAATCTTGAATTAATATACTTCAACGTTTAAGTTTTCTCCGATATTTTATTTTTCATCAAGTTCTACTACAGAAAATCTACCAGTTGTAAAACATGATTTTGTTTGTATCAAAAATTTTTACATTTAAATTTTTATTTGTGTAGTATTTATTGTTTTAAACACATCGGAGTAGATACGTTCATTAAATACCCGAAATATTTCACTCCCCGATACATCCCCCCTTTGCAACGTCGTTAAAATTCTTATCGGAATATTGTCGATGAATCATTTCGAGAATTTCAAATCAATACAATATTGATTACGTAACTTTATGTACTAAATATGCATAACTAGGTGCAAAACTATTTAATGATAATGATAATAATAATAAAAAAAACGTGACATCGAATCGTGCTCGAGCAGCGAAAAACGTTCACATAGCAAGCGCATACAGGGTTACCCAAAATGTAAGAAAAAGTATTTTGTTTTCATTTATATAATATATTATTTAACGGTTTAGTTATAATCAGATTATTGTTCAAGTGGGGACAGTTTTTCTAAATAAAAAAATTAAAACTGGGTTTTTTTTAATACAGGGTGTGTCAATAATGCCATTTAACTGCAAGAAAATGTTTATTTTAGAAAATTTAAAATACAAGGAGTTCTTGTATTGTACATGTTAATACATTTTCAAGTTAATCTCAGGTTTATTATTATACGGAATATTATTAATTTTAGCAAAAACTGTAATTGTCAAATTATGTCAAATTAAAACGTTTTTTAAACTCTGCTGTATTTCTTGTCTAATTTCAAGTAAATCCCGATGAATGTGAAAATTTAATCTTAATCATAGCACACTTCTATTAGATTCAGAACTCTTTAGTTTGATGAGGACATCCAAATTCAACGCGAGGATGCATTTCGTCCACATTCATCTTTAATATTTACCCAGAACACAAATTTTTGGGAAAAATGAGCAACAAAAATTCTACTTATTCCCAACAGTGATACTGAGTTATAAAAATTATTAGATTCTGCGAGTCTAGATATCATAAATTTGGTTATCAGCAAAGATGATGTCATTGAGAAGGAAATTCGCGTCAATGGTACAAAATTAGAGCGTTAGGAGGCCTAATCACTGTTTAGATCAACAAGAAGAACTTATTTCTTTCCAAAAAGATTTGCTATAAAGTTAAATATTTACTGAGTTGTTTTGCCAAACAGAATTATCAAGCCTTATTTTCTGGAGTCTGGAGGACATGTTTAATTTATTGGTTTGTTAATATAGAAGAACATATCTTACTTTTATAGATTTAAAAGCAGCTTTTGACGTGGTAAACATGGAGGAATTTGAAGTAGAACTAGGAATAAAAAAATCTGTAGTTATAATTGGAATAATTAAGTACTATTAAGGATAGACATAACAATATAACAATATTAAAGCCTAGATGTTATTAGGCCTAAGAGATTATCCTGGATGTATTTCCCTCTAAGATCAGTGTAACTGTGCAATGATTGTAATATTATTTGTGCGTTGGGCGACAATTTGTAATATGAGTTACCTGTTGATAGTGAATTTATAAAAATATTTAGTTAGCTTTTTTGAAAAAATAACAATATACCAAAAGAAAAAATGTAATTTACAATAAAACAAACATTAAGCTTAATTTCGTCTTTAATTAGTTGTAAAAGATACTTCAATAATTAACAGAATTTATAAATGTTTATCACACAAAAATTATGATAGTTAAATACCTCGGCTAGGGGTGAGTAAGTTCATTAGCTCTGACTATTGTACAATATTTGTTTCTTTAAGAAATTATAAGGGCGCCACTGAAATCTTTTTTATTTTTTATGATACTACTGAAGAAAGTTGTTTTAAGCTGAGTTATTTAAATAAGTATCATAAGATGACAGAAAGATGTCAGAAAAAACTGTCTATGAAGATAAAAAAATGATTTGAAAATGTACAAACATATAAAAGATAATAAGATTTCCTTGGTGCTGAAATTAATGAGGTAGAGAATACGTTACAACAAAATAATCCGCAAACAGTTCTTTAAAAATACTTATTCTAATACAGTTGACGATATAGATAGATATACACGGAAATAAAAGAGAAAAAATATGGGAACAATAAACTTGATAGATCACAATAAACTTATCTGTTACAATAGTGGACGATCCTTCGCCGCACCTTGGGGTCGCTACGGCACTGTCTAGGTGGTTCCAAATGATTATGGAAGATCACTAGTGGAGGGATGATCTGCCCCAGTTGTAGAGATAATCCAGTTAAGAATGTACATACGAGAGCTTAAAGTTTACAAGCTGTTCAAGTTTACGGAATCTCCAAATTCAAGAGATGCTTCTGGTTTACAGAATCTTCAATTAAAGAGTTGCCTCTAGTTTACAGTATTATATTCCAACTTTCTGTATATGACAGTAAATCAATAGAAGAAAATGAGACTGGGTATAATTAATAAATACCTCTTGAACTGGATAATGCCAACTCATTAGTACACCTCGTAGCGTAGCTACTTTGAACTTCCAATTATAATTATAGAGACTGTATTCATTATTTTATTATTAAAAATGTTTTAGGATAGATGGAGCAGCTAGCGGTACTAATTGAATTTAATATTTAGGATACCAGGTGCTTAAAATGTTAACAGGTACTGTTACATGATATACAAAAACCAGGAAAAATCATATTATACTGATCTTTATAATAACTTAATATATTTGTGTAACATGTATAAAATGAAGACTCAATCAAAGTAAACAGTTTAATAGTGGTGAACTTACAAGATTTATTTGTTAATTTACTACTTTAAATTGTTGATCTGCTAGATGTCTTTTGATTTCAAGTTCTTCATGGAAATCTAAATTTTGTTTTTATCACAAAGTAGTATTTGAATGTCATTGGTGTGTATTGTATGAGTGAGTCTGGATGTTCATGAACAAGTTTTGCATAGTTTGACTATCTGGTTGTTTTAATCTATATGCCATCAAGTGTTCATTAAATCTTACTTCAAAATTGTTTTGGTGTTTGACCTATATATACCACCTTACATTTTGGACAATTAATTTTGTAAACACCAGATTTTTTAATTTAGGTAATTTTGTTTTTACATCTTTATCATTATTTTGTGTTTTAAATGATATTAATGCTGATGTTGCCGAAGATAGTATTTTTGAAATTTTAATGGAAATACTTCCACAATAGGTAATATTTTTATAACTTTTAATTTCTTTAGTTTGTATAGGAAATATTAGTTGAAGTGACTCTTTCTGTTCTTTCTTATTAATTAATTTGTTTATTTATTACATACAGGATAATCCCTTAGGGCTAACATCATCTACAGGCTTTAATATTGTTATGCCTTAATACTACTTTATCAACAACAGGAAGCGACAAATAAATAAAATGTAACTTCAATATTTCAATCTGAAGATGCTAATTCTAGCGAAACAGCTGTCAATGTTGAGTTTATTTTTGTTAATGTTAAAATTTACTGTTGGTTGAGAATGTTAAATTATTTTGCAAGTAATGGTGCAAATAGACGGCAAAAGAAGCTGAACCATAAGCTTCGTAGGTAACGTATAATTTAGGAGAAGCTGTAGCTATGATAAGCGTACTAGATATTGCGTGCGAGAGTGAAAATGAAGTGAAACAAAACTAAATTTATAAAAGATTTGGTCCTCAGTATCTTTTTGTGTATTCAAAGGAAGATGTTTGGAACTGGTGGAGAAATATACTTACTTAGGTCATGAAATAAGAATTGGCAGGACAAGGAAAAATCTCATGTTTAATTTCCGACGGATTAAAACACTGAAACTTTAAAAAAGTATAGCGAATCCATATATGATTGTTATAATATGATACGATAGTTTTTTATCAAACTGAAAGATTAATTTTATGCAAACAACTAATTTCCTAACAAAAATACCGAATTTGATGCGGTTATTTTAAAGATATTTTCGTCGCAGCATCGGCAACACCGCTCGATCCCAATATCTACAAGAACAGCGAGGTTATGATAGTATTTTATATCAGTCATTAAATTTTTATTAGGATAGTTAATATTTGCACTGTTACTTGTCTTTTATGTTAGGTTGTTTTCAATACAAAATAAAAGATACTTCAAAAAAAGCTGAGATCATTCAGACAAAAAAAAGTATGTTTTCTATACACTTTTTAGTTCGTTAATACTGGTAATAGTTGAATTAACGTATTTATTTAGCTTGGTATGTTTTATCGAATGTAGTTAAAAAATCTGTTGATATATTATCGCACTCGATATCGAAAATAAGCAAGATATCAGTTAAACGATAAACTTACTATCAGCCGTCTCTTCAAAAATTCAGTGTTTGTTTGACACAACATAAATTGATGTATATATAAAGTGGAGGCCGATATTACACACACATTAGCTCCTACCAGTTTTACCGTTCACGCCCACACAATGATAAAATCTTTTTTCGATCTACTGTCCTCCTTTTTCAAAACGTTCCGTCCTTTATTAACAAATTCAAAACAGTAACGCTTGATAACTTAATAGATTTATCGCAGTTTTTGAACGCTTAAAAGTTTTGAGTAACCCTGTATAGTTAAAGACCACAAACAACATGAAAATATCAACCACGTACCGTATTATAGAGAGAGTTACAAGAGACTGAGCCTTCCTCTTCCCGCTACCACTCCGAGAAAATATTTAAAATAAACAAAAAAAAAGGGAAAACCAAAAAAAAACTGACCTTTTAGTGAAAAAACCAAAACCTCTACGTTCCATATCACACAACGGAAATCATAGAACCAAAAAAATTTAATAGAACTTCACTATCGATAGCGCACTTCGTTGTTAAAAATATTCATATACACGGCGGATTCACAAAACGAAATTTTTTCACTATTGTTTAGAAAGGGAACATAAAAAAAAGAAAAAATCCCTTCTCCTACATTACCACCTTTACTGGTTGGAACTATCGAAACTACTGCGCTGTCTTTCCGAAAATCTACTGGTCGTCCTTCGACGGACCAATGCGGACCCGTTTCGCCCCTCCCAATGCGCCATTGGTCGCTCGTGGAAAATGACGCTTCGTACGAACGAGAGGGGCGGCGGAGAGGGGAACCCGCTCACGCAGCGTGTGATAAACCCAATGAAAAAAAAAAGTTTAAAGTCGCTTGTACGAGACGGTCTGCCATGCCATTTTCAAGGATTTTCAACTTTAATCATGGCGAATGGTTCTCGAACACGCAGTGTAGGCTGTTGGGTGAATTTTTTGACGTATGGCGGCTTGTCGTGGGGAACACGATTGAAGCGAGACAAAGACAGAATCAGCGGGAGACGATAAAGGGAGAGGGATGATTCCGTTGATAAGATAACGGAGAATGTGGTAGTGGTGAAAGATTATCACCGATGGAGGGTTCGGCATGGCTTAGGCGGAGTTTCCAAAACACCAATTTAGATAAACTTAACAATTTTAACATAAATTCGTATAGTAAATTTGATAAAAACTTGGTTGGATATCCTCGAGGTAGTAGTATAATAAAATTGCTAGCTGTTGCCTTGCAATGTTTCCTTATTTCCTTTCAATCCTACACCTCTATGAGGGTTCCTTTTATATTTCGGGATAAAGAGGACAAAAATAACTATTCCCCATGAAGATCTATACGCTTTTGCATGCGTTTGAACCAATTGTCGAAGCACTTTTCCCACTCTGATTGAGGTATCTTCAAAACATGCATTCTGAATGCAGCAACCGCTTCTTCAGGTGTCGAAAACCTTTGACCTCTTAGTTTGTTTTTTACGTACGGGAATAAAAAGAAGTCATTCGGTGCCAAGTCGGGACTATACGGCGGATGACTCATCAAATCGATGTTTTGGGTGCTCAAAAATGCAGTTGTTTAAGCCGATGTGTGGGAGCTGGCATTGTCGTGGTGAAGAGTGATCCGGCTTCGGCGGTTGGTTTTCCTGATTTCTTGGAAGACAGCTAGCAAACAAATGGTTGTGTACCACTCAGAATTGACTGTTTTGCGTTGTTCTAGTGATACGATTGCGACATGTCCAGTTTTTCCGAAAAAACAGGCGACCATTTGCTTGGAAGTGCTTCGTGCGCGAACAACTTTTGTTGGATTGGGCTCATCTTGAAACACCCGCTGTTTACTTTCGGGCTCATACGCATAAATCCACGATTCAATACCTGTCACGATATAATAGACGTATTTCGAAGCACCGCGATCGTATTTTTTGAGCATTTCCTTCGACCAATCGACACGAGCCTTTTTTTGAGCGATTGACAAATTGTGTGGGATCCAACGCGAACAAATTTTTTTTACCGCCAAATATTTATGCAATATTGAATGTGTGCTGGTCCCATTATTGCCTAAGGTTGTCTCAATCTCACGATAGGTCACATGACGATCTTGCAATATCAGTTCGCGCATAGCATCAATGGTTTTCAGAATAACAACTGATATTGGAGGATCTGCATGAAATTCGTCTTGGAGAACGTATAACCTCAAAATTATCCAACTTTACGATAGAGCTGTCAGTGACCAGATTGCAGGGTTGCCATATCCCGAAATATAAAAGGCAACACTCGTACTCAGGTTCTTTCACCATTTTGGGATGAGATGTATCTTTCCATAGTCTCCCGAGCAGCTGCACAAAATATGATCCACCATACTGCAGACTCTGCTAGTTTATTTGCTTTGATAAGGAATTATTTGGATCTAAAAGTATTCATTTAACACTTTTCCTGGCTGGAAGATTCCTTTAATCAAATAGCTTCTAGCCAATGTGATTTGAATGCTTTGTTTCTACTGCCTTACCTAAGCAGTTTCTCTAAGTAATCGCTATTGCAAATTTAGAATATTACTTTCTTATATCTTTCATCTGAAGGGCAGCTTCTTAATGAAATGTATTGTACAAACCCTTACTACGTGAAAGTTGATCTTATTAAGAACAGTAAACGATGCTAGTTCTATAGCGAAACGGCCGTCATTACATTTAAAGTCTTTTACGAATAAATAGTGAAAGTTAATTCAACCTTTTAGTTGTTTACTGTTCTTAAGCAGCTTCTTTCTTAGTATTTTTGATAGGATTCATTATAAAGCACCTTAACTACCTTTTCTATAGTTTTTCTTCCTTTTTTTACTGGCATAAGGACCATTTTGTCCATTCCTCTCTTCCAAGAATGCTCAAATAATGAAATCAGATACGCCCACAAATCGTTTTCTTAATCCTCTTAACTCGAATATCTTCTTTTAAGAAGCCCACATTTTTTTCCGGAAAATGAGTTGCTGTTGTCAAAGTGAAAGCGATGATGATTTGCATCTTCTACAGCAAATAAATTATGCACAGAGTTCGTACCACATGGTAGGTACCTGAAAGTACTCAGGAATTGATAAATCGAGCTTCTAGCATCACGATGTTGCTCCATGCCTATACGCGTCTTCAGCAAGCAGTCGCTTTTAACACCCAAAAAATTTTAAATGTTGTCACAACCCTCCTACTCGCCAGATATGTGACCTTGTGACTTTTTTTTGAATCCCCGGAATTAAAGGCAGTAAAGGGCTTGAAGAAAGCGTATTTTCAGTATTTAGAAGGCATCTAAATACTAACATGGTACAGCAACGTAGAGTAAAAAACACCGTAGAGAACTAGAGCAAAACATCAAAGACAATCATCCTAAATAAAACATCGAAAATGTGCCAACAATGCCCACAAATAACTAAACAGATTAAAATCCTATTTAGTTGAAGGCTTCTCTGCATTACTTGTAAAATTTAAGCGTCATTTTTGTTTTCGGTCAATAATTCCATCGGAATTGGAAATTTTCCCAAATAATTTTCATATTTTCAGTTAAAATTTCTAGCTAGGCCGCGCCTGAGCTAAGATTCGGAAATCAAGATGGCGTGCCGTAGAAGGAATTCGGCGTCATGGTGTTCAAAAGGAAACTCCCAATGGTAGAATGGAGTGTGTTGCTGCAGCACAATATTACTGTCAATCACTAGTTTTCAAACAAAGGCAACTGTCCGAAACAATGTGGAAAAACTCCGCATGTTGTATGAAAGAAAAAACAAAAGGAAAGCGCAAGAAAATCTGACATATCTCGGATTACTACTACAATACGACTTGTTTTGTTTCGTTAGATGGAATAAGTTTTAGTGGTTCTTGGCACATCACTGTTATTTTATCAAAGTGATTTCGAGTCATTTTTTAAGTAAAAGAAAACAAATTTGAAGCCTTCTGCTAAATTAGAGTATAAATCTGCGTGCAAGACGTAAGTTTTCAATAAAAAAGCAATATTTTTGTTAAATTATATTAAAAACTTACCAAAAAGCACATTTTATTTTAATTTGAAAAGACTAAATCGCAATTTTCTGTTAGTTTTTACATACATAAACATTAAAACAGGTGGAGTACCTTTTTCTTTATTTTAAATAATGATTTGTTTCAATTAAAACTTCTTACGAAAGTTCAGAAAACAACATCCACATTCTTTATTCAGAAGAACTTAATGACTCAAAATATTAAGAAGTATGCTATTTTACTGTTCAGCACCCAATTCCACAAATACTATAACATCCATCAAACAAAATAGAAGACTTAAGAATGTTAAAAAAACTTGGAAAATTGGTAAAGTTTGACCTCTATTACCAATACCGGAAGATTTCTTTCGTAATTATCGAATCAGAATTGAATGTTTTGTCAGGGTTAGCGAAATTCAAATTTGAACACGTTCAATTGGACATGATCTACCAGAGTTTACTTTAATGATTTCAGAATGTTCTTACACAACTTTCAATTCTTTAGGTTACGAATCAGCCCAAAATATTTACGATTTCTAGTGTTTTGTGCGTTCATGTCCATTAAAATGGATCAAACAATATTTTCTTTTGGTATCATTCCAAGAAAATGGTTCAGGAATCATTATACCCATACTTAAGATTACAGTAATTTCGAATGAGCTGCCAATGACAAAAAAAGTTTGTTTATTTTGTGTTGTTAATGGGATGAACTTCCACAAAGTAGGGGTTGATGCACTAAATGTGTTTAGTGCGAATTTGTCCACTAAAATGATAAAATACTACGTTTCTTTCAGTATTATTTAAAAAAAAAGGATTTAGATTACGAATCAGCTCATAGTATATAACATTACTAGCAAGGTAAGAGGGTTCTTACTGACGAATGGAGGATATAACTGACGAGCCACAGGCGAGTCAGTTACCTCCTTGAGCCAGTAAAACCCCTTATTTGTTTCTCATTTGTAAAATGGTTAGATAAATTCCAAAAAAATCTCAATAATTACCTTTAGAAATCTGCAAATGACAACTAAACGTCATATTTTTCAATAAATTTTTTAAGGAAAACAAACTTGCAAACAGGGGCATTTTCTTTCATTTCCAAGCAGCTTTTCAGCATAGACCATTTTGCCCATAAAGTATTAGGGCTGAATCTAGCTGATAGTTAATTCAAGTAGACCAACAAAACATTTTCAGTTACCCCAATCACACTAATGTAAATAATACTACTAACTTGTTGTTGCAAGTTAACTGTCAGTTTTACAAGTTAGTGACTTGATAAAATAAACTTTCTTGATTAATATTGTGTTTTTGGAAACTGACGATTACAAATGAGATACAAATAAAATTACATTTTGTCAAAATGATGAAATAATATTTCAAATAGAACCTAGAAATGATCATATCAAAAAAAATTGATTACCCTTCAAGCTTGATAGTAGATCAATTTTTGTCCATACAAAACCTTTACTACCTATTTAAACTTGTAAAAAAATATTCATCAAAACACTAATGTGGATAAACTTGAACATATTCCAAAAACCTTTGTTTCACCAGCTAATGCCTATCTCTAAAATGTACTATAACTTAAACTTATTGCAAATTGTGTGCCAGAAATGAAATAATATGTCTACCAACATCTATTTATTTACAACATAACTAGTTTCTAGCCCACCTGAGTAAATTATTCTACTTCATGTAGGTGCACCAGTAGGTATATCTAATTTTAATCTTCTTTTAACACATACCAATTTGTTCTGCATTTTTGATAAGGCAAAAAATATACTGCGTGACATAGAAACCCGAACACCTAGTACACATGATTTTATTTTAATGGTACTTTACACAAATGTCAGGGGAACCATTTTTTTTAATAATAATTCTCAATAATAATAAGTCAAAGCATACTTCTAATTAGGTGATCCATAAGAAAACGTCTTTTAGTTGAGTTTCTGAGTTCTGGACATATAAATAGTTCTATATTCTTGTCAGATAGATAAAAATACAAACAATGTTTGTCCATCAGCTCTTACAGTGTCTAATAAATCCTGAAATATCTTTTAGCTAATTTTATGGCATATGACCACATAAATAATGTTTGTATATCGTTTTTTTTATATTCCCTGACAGTTCTGGTATATCTCTGGGATCTTGGTAGTTTGGTTAGGCCAGTTTTTTCAAACTTTTACCTTTTTTATGAATTTGTGCATAAATGCTACATGAATTTTGAGTTTTAATTTTGATGCAGAAAATTTTGAAATCTTCCTAAACTATGTGTGGGTTCACAAGAATCAATTTAGGCCTCTTAGCCCTGGGGTGTTCGTCCTGGTCGTAATTAAGTGCCCTCCTCATTAGAGGATTAGTATGACGAGTGAATTCATTAATTTTCTCCTGGTTTCTTAGTCGGATTTGGTGGCTGATGGAGTCCACCAGTGATCAGACGTAAGGCTTTATTTTGCACAGACTCAAGTTTACGAAAGGTTCTGGTATATAAAAAATCCTCTAGTACTTATTACTTAGTCAACAAAAGATCTTTTAGCTCATTTTGTGGCATCCGGCCAATCCAAATAGTCCTATATATCTGGCTATATATCCTAGTTGAATAAACAAAATAATTGTGTGTATATCGCTAGCTTAAGTTCTCAGAGTAATAAGTAAACTTATTACTCTGAGGCTTAAGTTCATCAGCTCCTGAAAAAGCATCTATCAATGCCATTATAACTAGGTATCCAAAGTAAGCTTAATTTGTTATTTTCCTACGAAGAAAACAGCTCTGCTTTAACAGTTTTTTTTTAATTTTTTTTATTTTATCCATTCGCAAGAGGGCATACACCCTTTTATATTGTACTCTGGTTCCTCCTTCCCCACTCTATTATTATTTGTAAGTCTTTATTGATGAATTAAGTTTGTAGAGTTAGTTATTCCACTGTTAGACTCCTGCATGGAGAGCGGGTGATTTGATGAAAATGATGAGATCAAGGTACTGTCATCTGCAAAACTGTAAATCGGATTATGAGTAGCACAGAGAAGGTCGTTGATATGTAGAAGGAATAAAGTCGGTGATATGACGCATCCTTGTGGCACTCCAGCATTGAATGGGTATGTTTTGGAAGAAACCCCAGTTACTACAACCTGAATTGGGAAATTTGCTATCCACCGACACAGCTTTGTAGGAAATCCATAAGAAGGAAGCTTGTTCAGAAGTCCCTCAAGCCAGGCTAGATCGAATGCCTTGGAAATATCCAGAGCTGCCGTGTTCTGGATTCACCATATTTTTCGATTATATTGGTCCAGACTTGAGATACGTAAGATAGCAGATTATTAGTCTGCGACCTTTTCCTCGAAGAGCATTTAATCCTGTTGAATATGCCTTCAAAAATGCCTGACGGGAATTTGAAAGTAAAACTTCTTTTAATGAGAATTATGGAATATTTTTAACTTAAAACGTAATCTGATGAAAATTATGGTACATATTATCAAAGTTTGTGCTTAAAATTACCATTGGTTTACTTGTGTGTTCCTGATTAAAAATGTAGAACATGTTGGAGAATTATTACCTTATTTTCTCGGTGTAGTTGGTCTACTACATTCTTTTTCAATTTCTTCTTATAATCCCATTAATCCAGGAGTGGTCGATCACGTACGCGAGTCGTCCGATTCCTCATTATTTCTCATAGAAAATCGCTGATAGAGCCGAATTGCTCTTTCATCGTTCCGCTCAAGTCGAGAACACACAAAAGGAAAACTGGAAAAGCGACGTTCGTAAGACGTAAGGGAAATTTTTAAATGAATTACCCACCGGTTGGAACGGGAGGGAGTCGAATTGATGGATTAATAAATGTAGAGATGTTGCAGCATCACATTTTCAATTCACATTTTACGAAAAAAGGTAACTCATATTAAATGAACGAGCATTTTTTTTAGCTTAGGCATTGTTACGACTATTTTAGTTGTCAGTTTGACAGATATAAAGTTGAGTTGGTTTGGTTTCGGTTTCGGTTTAGTGGATTAACGTCTGGAGTTTTCTGGAACGTTTTGTGGTTTAGGAGAACATTCTATGACGTTCGATAAAATCGAAAAAAGTAATATATGTATTTATAGTGGAGAGAAATGTTAACTTTTAACTTGAAGGTAGTTATGGTTAATTTGTTTGGAGTTGGCAGCTAAGATAAGTCATTAAATCGTAAAATGTTGTAAACAAGACCCTAAATCTGTAACGCACGTACTTATTTGTATCGGTATTAAGAAATTTCTTTTAATCATCATATTTTAATTTTCTTAGGTAAGGGATAAGTAGTCATAATACGATATTTAGAATATTTTTAGATTTTAGATTTTAACGAGAATAATTTGTGGTCGTTAGGGGTGTTAAGGGATTAAGGTAACCCTATGTGTATAATTGCAAAAATAGGTACTCGTTAGTGTTGGTGGTTTATATTGTCATCTATATTTTTATTATTTTACTCCAAGAGCATTTTCGGTAGTGAAAATGGCGTCAAGTTCGAGTTTTTTTTCCAGTACAAAGTGCATTTTCTCGAAGAGAAAAAACTATTGTTTTAAATGTTCATGATGCACTAATATATTATCAGGATGCATCAGCAACTGTTCGTGATGTGGTGCTCCAATATGACCGGTGTTAGTGAACGAAGTATTTATCGATTTTTAAGTGAGAGAAAACAGGGAAATGTTAGTGAACCAAAAAAACACGTAGGAAAAAAGTCCATTATGGTCGATAACTTTAATAGAGATATCATTAGAAGACAATTGTACTTAAATAGATTCCGACTTTGGACAAAGTAATAACTGATACCAGAAGTATCCAAAAAAAATATATACAAAAAAATTAATGATAAAATAAGCGCACTAGAAATACTAATTGCTAGCTTTCATTGTTATTCATCATTCTTCGTTAGTGCTAACTTGTATTGGGCCATATACGAGGGTTGTCTGAAAAGTTTCCGACCTCAACATGAAGGTGGCAGCACTCGTAAACACAAGTTGGGGAATGTGTTTGCGCATGTCTTAAAAGGTACCCACTCAAATTTCAGCCATTTTGAACGCGCAGTTGTTGTTTGACAATCATTTGACTCTGCACCATCATTTACCACCGTGAAATTTTGGGCTGCTGAATTTAAACGTGGCTGTACCAGCGTAGGTGACGATGAACGTTCGGGACGTCCAAAAACTGCAACCACTGACGATAATATCGCTCAAGTTCACCAAATGGTACTAGACAACCGTCGAATTAAAATTAGAGAGATAGCAGAGGCTATAAACATGTTTAAAGAACGTATTTGTCACATATTGAATCAAGATTTAGGCATGAGAAAGCTGTCCGCGCGTTAGGTGCCGCGTTTGTTCACTTTGGACCAAAAACGTGTTCGAATGAACATTTCCAACTCTCTGTTGGCGCAGTTTAGGCGCAATAAATCAGAGTTTTGGCGCCGATTAATTACTGTAGATGAAACTTGGATACACCATTATACTCCAGAAACAAAAACACAGTCAAAACAATGGACTGCGAAGGGGGAATCGGCTCCAAAGAAAGCAAAGTGGTTCCTTCGGCTGGGAAAGTGATGGCAACTGTTTTGTGGGATAGTCATGGAGTTATCTTAATCGATTATCTTCAAAAAGGAAAATCCATTACAGGAAGGCAGAAATTGCGGAAAAACGGCCACATTTGCAGAAAAAAAGAATTTTGTATCACCAAGACAATGCGCCGTCTCACACCTCAGCGATTGCCATGGCGAAAATCCACGAATTACGGTTTGAACTGCTTGACCACCCTCCTTACTCACCAGATCTAGCCCCAAGCGACTTGTTTTTGTTCCCTAAGCTAAAAGTTGCGCTCGGAGGACAGAGATTTTCGTCGAATGAGGAGGCCATCACCTTCGTAAATAACTAATTTGCAGAGAAAGACGCCGAGTACTATTTGGACGGGTTGAAGAGATGGCAGCATCGCTGGCAGAAGTGTATAGACTTACAAGGAGACTATGTAGAAAAATAAAAATTAATTTGAAGAAAAATTGTCTAGTATCTTTGTTAGGTCGAAACTTTTCAGACAACCTTCGTATTTTCTTAAAAACACTCTATATACACACCAAAACATTAAAATCTATTTACTGGATTGTAGCAGTTTATAAATTTTCTCCGCTTTATTGACATTATACGAGGCATGTTTTTGAAGTTTTTAAATTACGCCGCTGCAGTTATCATTTAGCGCATGCGTGTAGTGTAGCTACACCAGTTGGGAAGCCACAGATGCCATTACGACGCCGTTAGGTCCAGTCTACGTTTGTTTACATGATTTTAAAATGCCGCCTACTATCGAGAATCCCGCCGATTGTGAAGTGCGTACTGTGATTCGTTTTCTCTTGTGGTATTTAATTTGTGGGGTAGTATGGAAAAAAACACTAAAGACATTAAACTATATTTTTTATGAATGAATTAGAGTACAACACTTAATTACTATAATTAAATTAAATTAATGCTGTATCAGCAACATAGTGAACTTGATCGTGAATATCATATATTGAACCCGTCGTCTACGCATTGCTGTGTATTTATGTTTATCTTTTGTTTATTCAACCTTTGTTAAAGACACGATGTGGCATTGAACGTGTCATATTATCAATAATCTACGGTGGTCTAGGCCATCCGTATTTTCTATTTAACAATTTAATTAAGTATACAAAATATACGGGGTGTTCACACCACACTCTGTCCTAAAGGCTTAAAGGCAATTGACATTCATCGTCAAATCAGTGAAGTTTATGGTGAAAACATTACGAGTGAAGGACGAAGGCATACAAAAAGTGCTCTTCCAGGTAAATAAAGTGATCTATTGGTTTGCAAATGAACGGTAGGATGGCGCTTTTGCGACTTTATCATTGAATCGTGGTTTCACGGTTCATGTATTGGCGTAAAAGAATCATTCTGCATCCTGCTCTGCGGGATGAGAAGAACTACTTACCTCGTACTGATGAGACACAATAATGTCGAAACCGGTCTACGAGTAGTGTTCTTCCCGTTGGTTTGCAAATCGATAGAGATGGTTGCAAGTATCGACGAAGTCGGTCGCCATCACGTTTTCTTTGGAATGTAATTCAATGTCCGTTGGGGCATATAGCCCAGGAAGTAGTTGTTTTTTCATAGAAAACGGTCAAGCTTGGTATGGAAACTATTTAGTTTCTTTACCCTGGGTGCAGGTGGAAACAATTTTCCACTTTTTCAGTTTTTTAAATAAAGTTTTCTTTGAAAATTTACGTTACTTATTTTAAAAACATGCCTCGTTTAATTACGTTAAAAAGCGGTACCTTTTTGCAAATAATTAGAACCTATCGATTAAGTAATCGTTTACAGTTTTTATTGAATATAAAGATATACATTAAATGTTACAAGTTGTTACTATTTAACCGGTTTTCCAATGCGGTATTAAGCGGATGTAATTGCTCCGATGATTGGGTACTTGATTTCTTTTTCCGATGGGGAAAATATCGATTATCGTTTATGACGTAATGAATTGAAAGGGTTACGAAATAACGAATGATAGAAATTCATTTTTATAGACGAGCGGTTAAAATTATACGGTAAATGAATGAGTTATTGGATGACATTTAAAAATGATTTATAGTGGTTGATTTTAAACGGATTTATCGTTGTGTTGCAGAAAATGATATTAATAATTTAAACAGGCGCGGAAAGTGATTTAGTAAACTGCAGTGAAATTTAACATGAAACCGAATAGTAGACGTGCAGCACACTGTATTTTATCTACGACCAAATTTTCATTTTATTGAAGTTTAATCCGCATATGTTATAAATCGACTGTTAAAATATTGACTCAACTTATTCCTGAACGCATCAATAATTTTAGTAAATTCTGGAATAACGGAAATGATCCTGGAAAGTGTTTATGGACGAAATATATTTTGCTATGCTCTGGGAGCATAATAACAATATAATCTAGAAAGGCCGATCGTCCAAGGAAATGTTAAAGGCAAGAGCATAGGGGCACAAAAAATAATAGCAACTCAATTTGTAGAGCATGAAATTTTCTATAAATATTCGACTTTTTCCTCTAATATTTTTAGTTTAAGAGCTGCAGCTTGCTTCGATGTTTTGTGGTATAACAACCGATTTTGGACGACCTTCACGGAATTCGTCGGAGAGCGAAAATTTTGGGTTTTGATGGTGTTTTATTGCCATGCAAGGAACCACGTGGTATTTTTGAAAATTTAACAAAAGAACACTTTCTCTAGACGTTTTTTGGTCAAATTGACATTTTTAACTCATTGCAAACAGTGTAAACAAAACATACAATATGATGCAAATGTATGGAATAAATTCATTATTGCAGAAACAGACGACTTTTAAAAAAAATCTTAAAACACGTCAATTTTAATTTTTGAATGGCTATATAATGCTATAGATGAGTTGGACATTACGTCATTAGTGATGGCGTAATGACGTCATCGACGATTTTTTTAAATACAAACCGAGATCACGTGACAGCTCATTAAAATTGACGTGTTTTAAGATTTTTTTTAAAAGTCGTCTGTTTCTGAAATAATGAATTTATTCCATACATATGCATCATACTGTTAAACACTTGCATATCAAAACCTTGTGAGAAAAAATATCAAAATTTAATATGGTGTTGCTAGATTTTAGCTATTGACTTTTCTTTTGCCAGTCTCCGAAATGTAAGTAGTATCAGTCACATTTTGACTTTCTTTAAGCATATTATATCTGTGGTACTTCTTAAATGTGGTTTTTATTATCATCTGTCAAAACGACAGGTACATAAATGCATATAAAAATAAAATAAAAAATTCTCATTATCTTCATAAAAGTTTTCCAAGAAAAACATAAGAACTGAGTGGCGTTGAAACGTTTAAAGCATTTGTTAGATAGGAAGGAGGAACTATAAAATCGGGGAAAAAATAGCTAATAAAAGAGATTATCCCTTCGGTTCTCCCTTCATTGCTCATCGTCAACATAAAAAATGTTTAGATCTTACAAACTGTCTGGATCTTGATAAGTCGATAAGTTAACTTGGTAAAGGGGAATTAAGAGATTTGTGCCCTAAACCGCATTGACCCTTTTGAATATTGTTGTGGTATCGGTTTTTTAAATGTTGAAGATCTGATCAACTCGATACGATTTAAATCTTTAAAACATATAGTGTTGATAAATAAATATTGTTGGAAAATAAGAAATACAGGCATAATTAATGTTGGAAGCAATGAAAGGTGTTTTTTGTTTTGAAATAGAACTGTCTGAGACTCGAAGAAAATGAAAACAATCTTTTTGTAAATTTATTTGTATTGTATTTTCCTATTTCGAAATTTCTTGTATTGACGCTTACTTTGTGGAAGTCAAATAAATTGTTGACGTTTGGATAAATATTATTACTGTGAATCCAGTGAAATTTCTTCGAAATTTGCTCAATTATCTTTTTGAATCAATTTTTTGAATTGAATCAATAAATGAACAATAAAATAAAAAATTCCCAAAACAGGTCGATTTTTTAGTGATCCAAGCCCCTGGACTATAAAAATCTTTGTGTTTGGCATTATTTTTTACCCTTCTTTTTATTTGACAAGATTGTCAAAAACATTGAAGCACAGTTTCGTATTGTTAACGCTTTAAAGAAGGTACGTTCGTGAACTTTTTTTACATATACCTTTAACCGAAAGTGACAGGATTGAAATATTAATGATGATTGGTATTGGCGATAAGATGCGGACTCAACAAGAGATATGCCGATTATTCCATGAAATGCACCCAGATCGTGTACTATCGACTTCAGAATAGCATATACATTTTCAAACTCAAATCGCTTACAATGAATTAATTTTAAGGACGGTCTTAATTTTAAGGACGGCCCATTTATTGTGTATAAACAATCACGGTTTAAATAATAATAAATTTGAAATCAGTTAAACAGTTGTCCACTTCCACATCTTTAATGTTTGCAGCATAAGGTATTTTATTGACAAATTGCTTGTCCTCTGTCCCTTGTAAATAAACTTAATCCCCAAAAACCATTTAATGTAGGCGTTTAAAAGGCGTTTTCATAACTTCGGTAGGTAAACGAAATTCACATTTAACATGTATATGCTCTTCTAAAGCCGACTGTACCTATTTCACAACCTACGGTAAGTAGAATAGAGTAAAAATACAGAGAATTAGGACATGTGAGGGATGCAGCAAAGCAAAGTAGACCAAAAATTGATGAAAATATTCAACAAGACATAATTTTGTCGGCTGTAGAAAATCCACACTGTACAGTTCGAGGATTATCTAGGGATTTTGGTATTGGAAAGTCTTCAGTATCAAAAATTTTCAAAAAGGTAAAATACCATCCTTATAAAGTACGTCTCATCCATGAATTGACCGAAAAACTGAACCAAAATAACAATTTCATTGATAACGTTTTATTTTCGGACGAGGCAACGTTTTATTTGAACGGTCATGTTAACCGGCAAAACACCCGTTATTGGTCTGATGAAAATCCACACTGGATGCAAGAGTACCATACGCAAAGACCACAAAAAACTAACGTATGGGCTGGCATTGTGAGAAATACAATTATCGGTCCATGTTTTTTTGATGAAAACTTAACAGGAGCATTATATCTGGATTTTCTACAAAATACATTAACTCCTGATCTGATCCAGCTTTTTCCTGATATTCAAATACCCACTAATATAGTCAGCAGAATCTGGTTTCAATAGGATGGTGCACCGCCACATTTGGCAGTAGCTGTGCGCGATTTTTTAAACATAACTTTTCCACAAAGGTGGATAGGAAGAAGGGGACCAGTGGAATGGCCTGCTAGATCACCTGATCTGAGCCCATTAGACTTCTTTTTATGGGGTTATTTAAAATCTAAAGTCTACTTAAACAGACCTGGAAATATCCCTCAACTACAAGACCGAATCAGACAAGAAATACAGAGCAACACCTGCTATGCTACAGAATGTTATAGAGACGAAAGTAATGCCCGGTTCAGTCATTGTCTAACGGTCAATGGAGAACAATTTGAACATTTCTTGTAAAAATTCCTTTGTTTTTGGAAGTGTATCAAGGAAGGTACTTTACGGTGGCTAATTTCTTCCTAACAAATAGTAACTTGCTGAATTTAGAAATGTGAAGACCACCATGTATGTAATATACTCAGGAAACATTATAATAGTTATCGTAGGTATTTATAAACTCGAAAAGTTAAATTTAATATAATAAAATAAAATAAATATGATTTTGAGGTTATGTTTTATCTTTTTAACAAATTGTTTCATTACACACAACTTCGACAATGTTTAGGAACAAGTGACGTCACACAGTGGGCGTTTGACAGGTATCCACGTTTTGGCGCGAAATTTGAAATTGAAAATAGTTCACATCCCTATTATTCAACACCAGTATAGTTGACGTAAAAGCTATAGTGCAAACTTAAATATTACTATAGTAGGAAGATGGGATACTGAATTTAAACGTGGATGTACTAGTGTAGAATTCTAGCCACGTCATCCAACATAAGTACGTACTACTATCTTGGAGGAAATAATAGTCTTTCTTCTTACCTGGATAGATACAGCACTACGACTGACGTACGATTCAAACTGAAATCTAAAAACTTTAGGAAGTTGTAAAATTACCAAATAAAACTCACTCATTGGTCTAATATATCGAAGAATAGAAATAATATAGACTAACTACTTAAAAAATAATCTAAGAAGTAAACAAAAGTGTTCTTTCAAGCACTATTCACCCTCGAGGCTCTTATCAGAGGGAGTAAGGCAACATTTTTCTCATTTCCTTCGAAGGAGAGCGAGCACTCCACAAAGAAACCTTTGCCGATCACATAATTTCTATATTACATTCCTGTTTTTGATACACAGGACCGTCTCGAGGTCGTAAGACGTCGATTTTTTTCAAAACACTTTAATTTATATTGGATTTTATGTAAATTCTTATGAATTATTGCACGATATTCACAATTGTAATAAGAATTTAGAGAAATTGCAAGGAAGTTTTTTATTTAAAACAAAACAACCAATGATGCAAGAACATATCTACTTAGTATAAATTTTCAAGGAAAGCTGCATTAAACACTTGTCCAAAAAAATGGCCAATAACCTTTGGTTGCAGCAAAAACCCAGGAAAAAGTCCAACTAGGCTTGAGAAACTTTGTTACTCGAATGGTAAAGGTAAATTCAAAGCTTGTATGGAGTTGTATGGGTGCGCTAAATCAGGTGAGAATCTGTAATGGACTAAAACTTGACTGGGTTCAAGGACACGATGCACTGAGAAAGCTGATAATTTAGCCAAGAAGGTGCAAGCAACCAATAGATAGGAACTGAACCCTTTGAATGGCAAATACACTTTAAACAGCATCCATCAGAGAAAGAGTGCAAAGAAATTCTCTTGATTGGTGGGAAGGTACAGTTAGACAACGACAGACCGAATAGTTGATAAAGGGACATTCAGCAAACTTCATAGCAGACCTAATCTCACATCAAAGGAAGCCAGTAAGAATGATAAAAGAACTGTCAACCAGACATTGAAGGCTCAATAGCTACACAGTTTTAGACTTATGCAGGTTCTGTTGGGAAGAGATTGATCTGCAAAGGTTGCAGTGTATCAAAGACAGATCAAGTCTACTGCAGTAGCCAATATCACTGATAAAACAGGGGGATGTTGGTAAGACTGGGCCAGCTTTTTGACACTGTAAGCAATCAACTTTTTATGCGAATTCATTGGCAGTAGTACCAAGAGCTAAATCCACTGCCAGGCATCAAACAATTAAATGTATTTGTGCTTCTAACTCAGTGACCAAGAACATTTAAGAGAATAAAAACACAAGACTCGGTAGCATTCTTCTTTTGTAAGAAATAATTCTCTTAAATCTAAATATTATGGACAATCGAATAAATAATCTGGAATTATTTATAGACACTGTCAACATGTATACAACATAGTAAAGTATTGGTGTTAAGACACTATAATTTGGGCGATGGAACATAAGTTCCTTCAGAAAATTTCAATGCCATAAATGATGATGCGAATTGCCCACATTATACAGAATTTAATTCATCTTTGATTAGCCTAAGTGTATTCCTGCTCCTGTCTACAGACAGTTTGAAACTTGGTGTTAAAAAAAATGAGAATCCATACATCTAATTTTGTAAGGAATCTTCCCATATCGTTTTTAATTTGCTTCTTATTTGTGTGTTCATGTATAAAATGTTTTTTCAGTACTAAAAACAATAAAAATGTAATTTTTTAACAAAACGTCCACTTTTTATTAAAAAAATTGCTTTTTGTAACTCAATGACTATGCTAGTTATTAGCGAAACAGCTGTCACTGAGTTAAAAAAGAAATTGTTTGAATAGAAAGTGGAAGTTTTGTTAAAAAGTTTTATTTTTAATGTTTTGACAAGTTTGAAATCAACAAAACCTGAATAAATGTCATTAATATAGAAGTAGTGTTTCCTGACACCATGTAGTGTGTAAAAGCCAAATGGAATAAATTCATTATTTCGGTTACAGTAGATATTTATAAAAAATCCCGAAACACGTCAAATTTAAATTATAACTTGACATTCTTTAACGTGAAAATGCAACCCCTACCTTCAACCCCCTTAGAATGACAGGTACAACCCCCAATTTTTTAAATGGGAAGTATAGGCTTGTGATATATCATTTGAAAGGTCTCTTCATTCTCTATTCAAAAATGTTATTGTTTTTAAATTTAATGCAAAAATTAACATAAAAAAAATTAATATCATGTTGTTACCGAAATTCGCTACAATACAATCAAAAATTAAAATGTAATGCAAAACGTAATAAAATGTAGAACAGGAAAAAGAACTATGAATATTAATGAAGTAGATGTTCAAAATGTCTCCGCGAACGTCTTGGCAACATCCTAATCTCAAATAAAACTGTCTTCTAACATTATTTAACATATCAGGCGTGATCGACCTAATCGCAAGCGTTATTCGCGTTCTTTTAAGTCATTTAAATCAGAAGGTTTAGTTTTGTACACATGGCTCTTCACATATCCCCATAAAAAGAAATCTATTAATGTAAGATCAGGTGATCGCGCTGGCCATTCAATCGATCCTCGCCTCCCTATCCACCGATTGGGAAATATTGCATCGAGGTTCTGCCGGACATTAAGTTGGTAATGTGTTGGTGCTCCATCCTGCTGAAACCATATCGTATTCGCTGGAACTTGAGGGTTACCTGGATCAGGATATAAATTTGCCAACGTTGGAATGACATCATTTTGAAGTAGTGCCAAATAATTGTTGCCATTCAAGTTGCCCTCAAAAAAAAAGGGACCAATGATATTGTTCCCTACAATCCCTGCCCAAACATTAACCTTTTGAGGGTATTGAGTGTGTTCTTCTCTCATCCAGTGAGGATTTTCCGTGGACCAGTAGCGGCATTTTCACGTTAAAGAATGTCAAGTTATAATTTAAATTTGACGTGTTTCGGGATTTTTTATAAATATGTACAGTAACCGAAATAATGAATTTATTCCATTTGGCTTTTACACACTGTATATAGTTTGAATAAAGAATCAACAATATGAATGACAATGTGGAATATTATTATCTTGATTGTCAGTGTCATAACACAGTCATGACTGTCTTAAAAATAAATTAAAATCAATAAATTGGACAATTTGATTGATAATGATACCAAGATTAGCTTAAGAATCAATCCAAAGATTTGTTTGGATATAAGGCAAAATTTTAGCAACCAGTTTTCTTATTCAAAATTAATTTCTACAAGTGTAATCAAACATAAAAAAAAACCAAATAAAAAAAAGATAATCGCAACAACAAAAAAAAATGCGAAAAGAACAGCTTGAGGGAGGGATTTCCACTCTCCATACCCGACGATGGCCAATTCTTTACCAAAAAGGGAATTACGGACACCATACCGGATGTGTAATTACTCAGCTGGAATATGCCTGCGTCTCTTTTTCTCTATTCGCTTTCTCTTTCACCCTTATGTGGCTTCGATGCTGCTGTTACCCCATACGATTCGACGAGGGGCATTTTCTTTCAGATATTTTCTTGCGATCGATATTCCATCCGATTGCAGAACCGAATTTTCCCTCTTTTAGACAAACTTAAGTACACATTTGCTTATTTTAAATTACAGGAAAATTAAGTACGATCTCTGAATAGTCTTTGTGACAATCCAACAGCAAAATTTTGTTCTGATAGAAAGTAGCATTATAATAATAAATAGAATCTTTATTATTTCAAAAAAGTGCCAGCAATTCCGGAATTAGCAAAGCAAACAACCAAACATCAGCATAGGTCAAAATCGCGAAATAACGTTTGTAACATTTCCGTTGGTTATTTCTAAATTCATCATCATCATCATCATCATCGTCATCATCTCGAGCTTATACGGTCCACTGTTGAACAAAACTCTCTTAAATTTTGCTACGCATTCCGTTTTATGTTATCTGTCCAGAGTGAGGGTGATCTGCCCCTACTTCTAAAGGCTTCGGATCTTGGTCGCCATTTTATAATCTTTGTCGTCCATCTGCCATCTTTAATTCTGGCCAAGTGGCCTGCCCAGTTCTATTTCTAGTCTAAACTACGTCTCGGACTCGTGTTTTGTTTCGTAAGGTTTGTTTAGGAATTTTTTTAGAAATCCTGATTCCTAGCATTGCTCTTTCCATTTCTCGTTGCATCACCTGTAATTTGTGAGCATTCTTCTTCCTTTCAGCGTCATATGTGAATACTGGGGTGACACATTGGTTGAAAACTTTTCTCTTGAGACATATTGTCAGCTTGGACATTAATACTGTTCTTAATTTGCCAAAAGTCCTTCGTCGAACCTCCTGTGATTGGTTTTCTCGTCCTTTGCTAATTTGCTAATAACGTATGTATGGTCCAGTAACCAAATTATCAACGTTTAGTTCTCAACAGTGGTCTTAAATTAAGGTTTTTACATAATAAATCCTATCTGTAATGTAATGTCTTAAGGAAAAAACACTAAAAAAAAACAAGAATCCCAGGAGAATTTTTCAGTGTTCGGAAGAAAATCTAAAAACAGCTGTGTATTATATACGAGAAAATGAAATGATAATTAGAGAAGCCAGTCAAAACTTTGGGGTACCCAAAACGACTTTGCTTGATGGACTTTCTGGAAGAGTGCCTGATAAACTTAGACTTCCTGGACCCCAACTACTACTATAGGTGTGGAAGGCGGCAAAAAAATAAAGATTGGGTAATTAATATTGCGAAGTGTGAATTTCCCATAACAAAAGACATGCTCTTGTAATTAATTTAATTTAATAATAAAAGAAAGGCAGCTGGAAAGAAGTTTTTGTCTTCCATTTTTTCCCAAAACGACTTTGCTTGATGGACTTTCTGGAAGAGTGCCTGATAAACTTAGACTTCCTGGACCCCAACTACTACTATAGGTGTGGAAGGCGAGCAAAAAAATAAAGATTGGGTAATTAATATTGCGAAGTGTGAATTTCCCATAACAAAAGACATGCTCTTGTAATTAATTTAATTTAATAATAAAAGAAAGGCAGCTGGAAATAAGTTTTTGTCTCCCCTTTTTTGGGAAAAAAATGTAGTTCTTTTCACTTGAAAGTTTCCAACAATCTTTGTAATTTGACAGTCGAGAATGATGTATCATTAGTTGTTTCTCTCTCATAATTTCTCGTAGTTTTGGAGAGGACACGCCATCAAAACTTTCATCATTCTATGCACATACATACAGACTTACACACACGCACACACACACACATACACACGTACGGGATTCGAGTCTGCTTTGATACCCTCCATATAGCCGGCGTCAAAAGTATTTATGCGAGCTCCGAGGCGCAACATCATTAAGAGAAAGCATCAATCACCGCCCGCTGGGTTAACCGCCTCCTGAGATGCGTGCGTTGCCGCCCAAATTACTCATGAAGTCTACCTCAAAGGAAAACGATTTATATCTTGAAATGCGTTCCCAAATTGCTGAAATCATTCCAAGAGCTGCTTAATGTATTTAAACGGAGAATATGTTTAATGCATATCATGCGTTTGTCTCTAATAAACTTGTGGTTTTAGTAACAGTTGATGTTCTCCATACTTTCTATTTTTGGTGTTAAGGATTAAGAATCTATTGATGAAAAATAAAAAAGATGCAAGTTAGGTACAGTCTAATTTTAGTCTGGACATCTAAGGCCATCGTCACAGATATACGATATAAATACAGGGTGTCCCACGACGTTTTGACAGTCCAAATTCTCGAAAAATGTTTATATGACATGTATGAAATTTGCCAGATATAAACAGTCGAAACTGATTGTTATATTCATTATAAAATCACTTTATTTTTCCTGTCATTTCGGGTCACGGTACCCCAACATATATTTTTTTTTAATGGGGCGTTATAATATTACAATTTTGGATATATCATTCAAAAAAAAATTCACTGTATTGTGCGGTAATACGAGGGTTGCCTTTTATATTTCGGGATTTGGCAACTCTGGTGTTGCAATCTGGCAACTGACAGCTCTATCGTAAAGTTGGACATTTTTGACATACGAGTGCTATTTGTGTAGTTTACAGTAACTTAAAAGATTTATCTCGGCCCAAAAATGGAATTAAATGGTGAACATTTTTGTGCGATTATTTTTTACAACTTTCGACGTGGATAAACTCAGCAGCAGAGCATGGATGAACTTAATTCAATTTTTGCCGATGAAGCTCCATCAAGGACCAGCGTTTATCGATGGTATGGTGAATTCAATCGTGGCCGTAGTTCACTCCAAGACGAATTTCGTGCAGGTCGTCTAACATCAGTTGTTGTTCCGAAAACTATTGATGCTGTGCGCGACAACCTTAGGCATTAGTGGGTGCAGCATACATATTATTTGACAGTAAAAAAAATTTGTTCGCGTTGGATCCCACACAATTTGTCAATCGCTCAAAAAAAGGCTCGTGTCGATTGGACGAAGCAAATGCTCAAAAAATACGATCTCACGAAGCACTTCCAAGCAAATGGTCGCCTGTTTTTTTAGAAACATTGGACTAGAACAACGCAGAGCAGTCAATTCTGAGTGGTACACGACCATTTGTTTGCCAGTTGCCGACCAAGAAATCAGGAAAACCAACCGCCGAAGACGGATCACTCTTCACCACGACAATGCGAGGTCCCACACATCAAACAACTGCATTTTTGAGCACCCAAAACATCGATTTGATGAGTCATCCGCCGTATAGTCCTGACTTGGCACCGATTGACTTCTTTTTATCCCCGTACGTAAAAACTCAACTAAGAGATCAGCGTTTTTCGACACCTGAAAAAGCTGTTGCTGCATTCAGAATGCATGTTTTGGAGATACCTCAATCAGAGTGGCGAAAGTGCTTCGACAATTGGCTCAAACGCATGCAAAAGTGTATAGATCTTCGGGGGGAATATTTTGAAAAACAATTTTCAATAATTAGAAAGAATCATAACCAGTTGAAGGGACACCTAATGGGTTGGCTTGCTCCTTCTTCCAGCTTGATGTGAATTTATTGTCCACAGTTGCCATAGCTTGCCAGGGCTCGGTGATATTCTAGTTCTGGATAAGAGTGATGACAGGGCAACTGATTCGCTAGGTTCTTTTGTATAGAGCAATAAATATACTCTTCGGTGAATACTAAATTTAGAAAATTTACAAACATTCTAGAGCAAAATTTTTAGCAGTAGTTATCTTTTTAAGTAATTAGAAATATTACGCAGCAATTAGAATAATCACTACAAAGGAAGGTCAATAATATTAACTGTAGACCTTGATAAAACTGGTGAACACAAGTGATTTTTGTATTGCCAATCCTCCTCCATATCTCGGAAATGGGAGTGCCACAGGGATCGGTCTTTGGACCGACGCTCTGGAAGTGCGTGTTTGATGAGGTTTGTGGGATTGTATGCGAAGAGGGATGTGTATGCGGATGACGTGTGCCTGGTATGTATGACAAAGGGATAGACAGAGATAGAAAGAAAGGCGGAGAAAATGTGTAGAAAGATTGTGGAAAAGATAGCAATGCGGAATGGAAGTGGCAGAAGAAAAGACAGTGGGATTACTGGTGAAGGGACGCAGCAAGGCGAGGGAGTTGCAGGTGATGACGAAGGAAAAAAATTAAATACCTAGGAATGTGGTTGGATAACCAGCCAGTTATTGGTATAACGATTGAGCAGAGTATATTGTATGGGGCGAAAGTGTGGGGTAAAAGAGTGGGAGTACATGCGAGGATTAAACCACTACTGAGGGTTCAGAGAGGAATGTTGCTGAGGGTGGTGCAAGGGTACAAGACAGTGGGAGGAATAACAGCAGTGGTGCTGGCAAGATCCTACCCATTGGATGGGATGGCTAGAGCCAGAAGACTACAGTGGAAGAGCGCGATGAGAGAGGAAGTTATGGATTGGATGAAGGAGGAAATGGAAATAAGTTGGAAGGAGTATGTATGTGCGCTAAAAAAAATAATTGGAAGTAGGAGATAATGGATCACTAGGAAATTTGGCGAAGTGAACTACTTCTTGACACATGTGCTAAGTGGGCATGGGTCAAGAGCAGGATATATTCACAAGATTAAGAAAATATAGACTGGAATGTATGAAAGGTGTGAAATGGAGGATGATGTGTTTAGATGCTGGAAGAATGAAGTGTAATAAACCCAAAGAAAACCCCCATACCCCCATCTCACCCCGCAAGAAAGAAATACAATAAATTTGATTCTAAAGCAACAAATGCTGGCTCACTGAGTATAATTAATTTTTGTTTAAAAGTAACTATGGTGCAATTTAATAAGGTCATAAACACCGGATATGTAGCAATAAAATTTTTTTATCAAAAGCGAGGTAATTAGGACCTTAGTCAAAACATCTACAATGTATCATTTCCAGCTCCTTCACACCGGCTAAATAAGACCTTCCGTCAACAAATACTGCGAAGGCCGAATCTCACGTATCTTTCAGCCTTTAGGTACCGCTCGGCTAAAGCTGAAATAGGAGTTAGGCCCTTCAGGGTTATCAAAGTCGTTAAGTTTTAATATTAAATTTGTTCTAAAAGTATATCCGCCTATATCTGTGATTAAACGGTTATTACATCTGGTGACAGCGGAGTAACAACATTTTTTGATAGGGTATTACAGAAGCAGTCCTGAAGAACTTGGGGATTCGGTGTATTGGGAAAATGTGGTGGAAATAAAGTTGAGAGGGGAGGATGAATAAATGGAGGTGTGATATTTAAGTTGCCATTAGCTATATTTTAACTGGGTGGTAGTTAATAATATACAACACTTCATTACTATAAAAAGAACTTTAAATAGGCGTAGTCAGCAACATAGCGAACTTGAACGCGAATAACGTCTATCTATTTATATCCGTAGACCATTGAATATGTTTACTTGTTTTATTTACCGGACCTTAGTTAAAGACACGCTATGACATTGAACGTGATGTTATCATAACACAACTATGCTCTTCTAGGTCGTAGATATTTACTTGTAGTATATACAAAATAAACAGGGTGTTCACACCACATTAAGGCAATAGAGAGGATGATTAGAAGAGAATGTTTCTGAGTGGGAGGGTAAAAAGAGAGTGTGTGAGGGACCGCCGCCTGTCTTGAAGTATGCCAGCGTAGTGATTCCGAGATGGGGACAACGGCGAGTTTTGAGATGGTTTTGGTTGGTAGGCATCATCCTAGCAGTGATGAGTCCAACATTGTTCGGGTCCTGAGGATGATCCGTTCGAACATGAGTTTTTCCATCTGTCCGAAAATAAAATCCTCCTCCAACTCAAACAATACGACATTTATATACCTCTACTTTTTTTTGTTGTTAAAAAAAACACACAAAACCACTCGTTTTGTATTTGTCTAACTTCCTTTATTCGAGTCCTTGATGGGAGCATTACGTGCAAAGTGTGGGTAGAATACGCTAGGATTACGACGACTTAAGGAGGCGTCGTCGTCATCAAAAGAAAAGACTTGAAAAACGGTCCATTATGAAAGACTTAATGCCCCTAATAACTTTTTTGCGGCATCCTTCTTCCTACCGGCCACATTATTTGAGTAAAGGTGGGACTGTATTATTAAATTTTAAGCCTTCGTTTTCGTGTAAAACTTAACATGTTGAGAACACATGTCGCTAACGGTAGTCCTAATTGTAAACACAAAAGACAAGTCAACTGCAAAACGCCCTTTACGCGTTTACTATTTAATTCTACACGCCTAATCATCCCCATCCTTCGTTATAACGTGTATATCTAACATTACAATTTACTATTAGTACGTGGTAGTCGGCGTAATTTGCAGTTTCGCTGAATTTAGAGAATTTAATTTACATATTTGACTGGTATTTAAGATATACGCTCAAACATAATGCAACAACTGTTAAATTATAATTGATTTTGATAGTTTTAAATAATGTCAAAGACTGTCAAATGTATTAATAAACGGTTTTTAAAAAGTCAATATAGTTTTTGATATAAAGGTAATGGAAGATCATTTTGGAAAGCTATCGAAGATATTTAGAGTATAATATAACAATTTGGCCCTTTATGAAAGAAACAACGAATTTAAGAAGGTCAAAAACTCGTTCAGAATGTGGAAAAATCCTGGAGAATGGTGAACCAGTTATAGTAAATATGAACAGTATAGAAGAACCATTTAAGGGATTTTCCAGAAGTGAACAGTTTCTGCACAGTAGTAGAAAGCTTCCGAGCAAAAGAAAAATAGAATCGACAAGTAGAAGATTAGAAGCCAAACGAAAAGAAATTGAACTTGAAAGAGAATTTGAGAAAAAAGAAATGGAAAGCCAAAGGAGTTAATAGCAATAGAATTGGACAATTTTCGGGTAAATTCTAGATTATTTCCCCTTAACGGATTTCGATAATTTTTTTGCACAGCGTATGTATGGGTGGGGAAATGATGGAAAACCCGCTAATTTTTCCGCGGAAACGTTTTCCACTACATAATTTTTCTTTTTAAATAATTATTTTTAGTAGATGACATCCATGTTCACTACTACTTCTGCGCATGCGCGAACGAAGAGTTTTTATTAATCTTACTTACTTAACAGATTGTTAATTCTTAGGTTAGGTTAGGTTAGGTCAGGTTAGGTTATGTTAGGTGCCATCGTATGGCTTGGTCTGGCCCCGCTATGCCCTGCTTTGGCACCGTTTGATCCGGTCTGGCCACGCTATATCGGATATCGCACATAAGCTCCAAACTTTGACTATCTTTTTTTAATTTTTCCGCAAAAATCGGCTTTTCCGCGCGGAAATTTTGACTTCATTCCATTAAAAATACCTCAAAAAGGCCCTATGCAAAAAATTGTCGAAATTCATTAAGGGGTAATATTCTAGAATTTTGCCCAATTTTCTATAATCAATTTACATACACAACGTCATTACTTAAACTTTCTGATGCAGAAAATATATGTAGACTAAGAAAATGTGTTGTTGGTGATGCGAAAAGATGTGCACAGGGAAAAGAATTTATTTGATATTCAATAATTAAACAATTTCAATAATAACTTACATAAATAACAATAATTAATTTAGCACAACATCAAGTAAGTTCTTTTCTAGTTAATAAAAGGCCTTTCTTTTTTCTTATTTTCCTACTTATATTTTATTAGTCATTTAATAGACTGTTTTAATTTAACTCTTTTATAATAAATTTGTAATTATAATTAATCAATTTTTCATTCATATACCTACCTAATTATCCAACTAGAAGCTTGCAGAACATAACCCCCTCGAGAAAAAGAAGATCTTGCTACTATTAGAACATTTAAATAATATTAATCAATCAAATTTATAAATACAAATCAATCAATCAATAAATAATCACTAAAAATCATAATATTCATTACAATATACATGGAAGCCATTTTCTTCGTTAGCCATATTCAGTCCAGAGGACTCTCTCATATTTCTCCAAGCTGTCCTGTGCTACTTGGAACCACCTAATTCCTGACTTCTTCTTGATGTCATCAAGCCATCTTCTCTGTGGTCTTCCTACGCTACGCTTTGTTTGTCTTGGTTGCCAGTGTCTTACTTTGTTCGTCCATTTATTTCATTCCTATCGGGCTACGTGTTCTTCCCAATTCCATTTTAATTCGGCAATTCGCTTTATTATGTCCGCTACTCCTGTTCGCTGTCTGATTTCATCATTTCCATCGTTCTTTGGTCTTGGAGATGTACATTTTTAAACCAATGTTTTTTGGAAGCGTCATTTAGTTAGAGATAATCTTGGTAAAAAGTTGGTACAAATTCTAACATTGAATTCTTGACAGATGGTCACACAGCAGAGAAAAAACCGACCAATATCAATATGATTCCAGAAGGTGAGGAAGAAACAGTAGCTGATAAGAAGATAACACACTGAGGCACAGTTTACAACCTCCAAAACAATACCAGCGTTGACTAAACTCCCGATTGAGCCAGATATATCGTATTTAGACTTATTTTGAGTCGGTAGAATTCATTCAAACTTCTGTGTCTCCATGAGCTTCCAGTCCAAGCCTTGCAGAAACTGGAAAACACTGGAACAGGTGAATGGCTACGAAAGGGACTTTCGAATAGAACCCGAAGAGCAGAAAGAAAAGAATACTGAGGAAATGAAGATATAGAAAAAGATAAAAGAAATAGAAACATAAAAATATACTCTCTATCCCTTAGCAAATATTTTTACATGAATTTATATCGGGATATTAATTCCCTTTGAAAAAAGTATTGAAATTTCATCACCAGCAACCTGTTTTCTTGTATAGGTACCTACCTACCTACCCTCTAATATAGTCAGCAAACAAGCTATGGTGCGATCCGAACTAAAGATAAAGAAAACGAACAAATAAAATAAAAGACAACACTATATTTATTGGTCACTGTCGAAATTAAAATCAAACCGTGCATGAAAGCTGAAACAGAACAACGAAAGAACAAAGACAGATGCAGTTGAAAATAGAATTTGTAGAGGTCGGGTTATCGTGACAGGTCTAAAAAACGTTCTATAAATAGGTATAGGGATGATACGAGATACGGTTAAAATTAACTATAATATAGTTAGGGCTAGGGACACAAAGTTTCGATGTTCCAAGTAACGTCGATTAACCGCATCTCTACAGTCGGCGTTCGATCTTTAGAAGCAACAAACGCCACGCTGAGGGCGAATCCCCGAATGGGGACCGAGAAAAGGGGTCAACATCGAGAGAGTGGAAGACCTACAGGTGTTTTATGCGTTTTTAGCACGTTGTCGGGCATTTCCGGTCATACTTTCCGGTATCAACGAATAACAAACAGAAGTTTGTGACGAGTTACGACGGATAGCCGATGGCATTTGCCGTTGTGCGAGAGGAATCACGACCTTTAGAAGCATTTCGCTTTTGTATTAATTGTTCAGATGAAACGTATTTGGATGAATCGGTGAGAAGCTAGCTCCTAGCTCCTACCGTAGAAATACGACAAGCAGCTCATTTGGCAACAGCGCATCAAAATCGACTGTGCATTCTTACTCGACCAGCAGGTTGTAGGTAAAATTAAACGCTCGCACATGATAATACTACAAATTAAATACGGGGGAACCATGATAATTAGTGGTTGATAAAAAACATTTTAAAGTTAATTTAATAAAAACCAAAATATAAAATGATATAAAATATTATTTAAATACTAATCTATACTTAATAAATGTTCATAGTGTGTTAAAATTGACATATCAGTGAATTTTTAAAGCAAATTGGGATATATCCTTTGGAGCTGGGGGGTAGATGAAGATGTCCATGAATGAAATTTTGCACAGAGGTAGAAAAAACAATTCTCTTTAATCTGGCATATTCAAAAATTACTTACAAACGTTCCGAGTTGCCGAAAAATGGATTTTAAGGGAATTTTTCACGCAAATTCGGATATATCCTTTGGAGCTGGGGGGTAGATAAAGATGTCCATGAATGAAATTTTGCACAGAGGTAGAAATAAACAATTCTCTTTCATCTGGCATATTCAAAAATTACTTACAAACGTTCCGAGTGGCCGAAAATTGGATTTTAAGGGAATTTTTCACGCAAATTCGGATATATCCTTTGGAGCTGGGGGGTAGATGAAGATGTCCATGAATGAAATTTTGCACAGAGCTAGAAAAAATAATTTTCTTTCATCTGGCATATTCAAAAATTACTTACAAACGTTCCGAGTGGCCGAAAAATGGATTTTAAGGGAATTTTTCACGCAAATTCGGATATATCCTTTGGAGCTGGGGGGTAGATAAAGATGTCCATGAATAAAATTTTCCACAAAGGTAAAAAAAACAATTTTCTTTCATCTGGCATATTCAAAAATTACTTACAAACGTTCCGAGTGGCTGAAAAATGGATTTTAAGGGAATTTTTCACGCAAATTCGGATATATCCTTTGGAGCTGGGGGGTAGATAAAGATGTCCATGAATGAAATTTTGCACAGAGGTAAAAAAAACAATTCTCTTTCATCTGACATATTCAAAAATTACTTACAAACGTTCCGAGTGGCCAAAATATGAATTTTAAGGGAATTTTTCACGCAAATTGGGATATATCCTTTGGAGCTGGGGGGTAGATGAAGATGTCCATGAATGAAATTTTGCACAGAAGTAGAAAACATAATTCTCTTTCATCTGGCATATTCAAAAATTACTTACAAACGTTCCGAATGGCCGAGAAATGGATTTTAAGGGAATTTATCACGCAAATTGGGATATATCCTTTGGAGCTGGGGGGTAGATGAAGATGTCCATGAATGAAATTTTGCACAGAGGTAGAAAAAACAATTCTCTTTCATCTGACATATTCAAAAATTACTTACAAACGTTCTGAGTGGCCAAAAAAATGGATTTAAGGGAATTTTTCACCCAAATTCGGGTATATCCTTTGGAGCTGGGGGGTAGATGAAGATGTCCATGAATGAAATTTTGCACAGAGGTAGAAAAAATAATTTTCTTTCATCTGGCATATTCAAAAATTACTTACAAACGTTCCGAGGGGCCGAAAAATGGATTTTAAGGGAATTTTTCACGCAAATTCGGATATATCCTTTGGAGCTGGGGGGTAGATGAAGATGTCCATGAATGAAATTTTGCACAGAGGTAAAAAAAACAATTCTCTTTCATCTGACATATTCAAAAATTACTTACAAACGTTCCGAGTGGCCAAAAAATGGATTTTAAGGGAATTTTTCAAACAAATTCGGATATATCCTTTGGAGCTGGGGGGTAGATAAAGATGTCCATGAATAAAATTTTGCACAGAGGTAGAAAAAACAATTCTCTTTCATCTGGCATATTCAAAAATTACTTACAAACGTTCCGAGTGGCCGAAAAATGGATTTTAAGGGAATTTTTCACGCAAATTGGGATATATCCTTTGGAGCTGGGGGGTAGATGAAGATGTCCATGAATGAAATTTTGCGCAGAGGTAAAAAAAACAATTCTATTTTATCTGGCATATTCAAAAATTACTTACAGACGTTCCGAGTGGCCCAAAAATGGATGTTAAGGGAATTTTTCACGCAAATTGGGATATATCCTTTGGAGCTGGGGGGTGGATGAAGATGTCCAAAAATGAAATTTTGCACAGAGGTAGAAAAAACAATTCTCTTTCATCTGGCTTATTCAAAAATTACTTACAAACGTTCCGAGTGGCCCAAAAATGGATTTTAAGGGAATTTTTCACGCAAATTTGGATATTTACAAAATAAATTCCTATAAATTGCTATAAATATGTCTAGGAACATAAATATTGAAAGTTTTTAACAAAACTGTCACGTTTTATTAAAAAAATAGATTTCTTAAACCAATAACAGCTGTTTAGCCACAACTTCATGCCCCAATATCTTTTTTTATCCAACTATTTCCCGCAAAAAACATTTTACATCTTTATATATAGGTAGGTATATAAAATAATTCTTAAATGTTTGGTCCTTTTGATTAAATAATTGTAAATAGGTCTATTTTTATGTATGGATAAAATTGAAAGAGTTTTTAAATATCAATTGTTTATATCTTGGCTAAAAGATAAATCAACCCGACATCTTCTAAATCGATAGTAGAACAACATTAAAATATAGGGGAATTAAACACGTGCCTAAGAGTGTACCTACTACCCTTCTAAAAACATTAATTTTCCTTAATTTATTTATTGTAAGGACATCGAATGTTCTCTAGGCAACGAATTGTATTTCTGAATTAAATAAAACTATAGATAATTTAATATACATCAGTGACAATGGAGGAATAAAAATTCCTTCCTTCATTTTTACATACCAAATACATAATCGTAAATAGCAACATATAAACTTAATAGGTTTTGTCTAGTTCTACTGGACTAGGACGAATAATTTTATTGTACTATCATTGCTTAAATCTACCGCTCAGCATGAGATCGTTTCCTACTTGAGCTTGTACGATGCAGAAAGAGAATAGAGTAGAGATGATTCCAAAAGTATCGCGACAGCTCCGGTTTTCCCACCTATCTTTACCGTCGACTCGAACGCTAGCGATTACCTAGTTCGAGAAATAGATTCCAGTGGCCCAGCCACCGCTGGGACTAACAAACAACGCACACGGAATCCGCTTAGCAATTGTTCTACTAGAATTCTCCGACTGCGCGCCGATCGGAGATCGCGATCGTCGGCGAATATCCCCACATTGCCGAATTTTACTGGAGCTGTCGCGATATTTTTGGAATCGTCTTTAGGAACGATAGACAAACTGCTTCTTTGTACGAAAGTAGCAAATCTAAAATAGAAGTAATTAATAAAATACAATAAAGTTTTAATTGCACACATTTTTTATTCCTCCATTGTCACTGATGTATATTAAATTATCTATAGTTTTATTTATTTATGTTTTTAGAAGGGTAGTAGGTACACTCTTAGGCACGTGTTTAATTCCCCTATATTTTAATGTTGTTCTACTATCGATTTAGAAGATGTCGGGTTGATTTATCTTTTAGCCAAGATATAAACAATTGATATTTAAAAACTCTTTCAATTTTATCCATACATAAAAATAGACCTATTTACAATTATTTAATCAAAAGGACAAAACATTTAAGAATTATTTTATATACCTACCTATATATAAAGATGTAAAATGTTTTTTGCGGGAAATAGTTGGATAAAAAAAGATATTGGGGCATGAAGTTGTGGCTAAACAGCTGTTATTGGTTTTAAAAATCTATTTTTTTAATAAAACGTGACAGTTTTGTTAAAACTTTTCAATTTTTATGTTCCTAGACATATTTATAGCAATTTATAGGAATTTATTTTGTAAATATCCGAATTTGCATGAAAAATTCCCTTAAAATCCATTTCTCGGCCACTCGGAACGTTTGTAAGTAATTTTTGAATATGCCAGATAAAAGAGAATTATTTTTTCTACTTCTGTGCAAAATTTCATTCATGGACATCTTCATCTACCCCCCAGCTCCAAAGGATATATCCCAATTTGCGTGAAAAATTCCCTTAAAAGCCATTTTTGGACCACTCGGAACATTTATAAGTAATTTTTGAATATGCCAGATGAAAGAAAATTATTTTTTCTACCTCTGTGCAAACTTTCATTCATGGACATCTTCATCTACCCCCCAGCTCCAAAGGATATATCCGAATTTGCGTGAAAAATTCCCTTAAAATCCATTTCTCGGCCACTCGGAACGTTTGTAAGTAATTTTTGAATATGCCAGATGAAAGAGAATTATTTTTTCTACCTCTGTGCAAAATTTCATTCATGGACATCTTCATCTACCCCCCAGCTCCAAAGGATATATCCGAATTTGCGTGAAAAATTCCCTTAAAATCCATTTTTCGGCCACTCGAAACGTTTGTAAGTAATTTTTGAATAGGCCAGATGAAAGAAAATTGTTTTTTCTACCTCTAAGCAAAATTTCATTCATGGACATCTTCATCTACCCCCCAGCTCCAAAGGATATATCCGAATTTGCGTGAAAAATTCCCTTAAAATCCATTTTTGGGCCACTCGGAACGTTTGTAAGTAATTTTTGAATATGCCAGATGAAAGAAAATTATTTTTTCTACCTCTGTGCAAAATTTCATTCATGGACATCTTCATCTACCCCCCAGCTCCAAAGGATATATCCGAATTTACGTGAAAAATTTCCTTAAAATCCATTTTTCGGCCACTCGGAACGTTTGTAAGTAATTTTTGAATATGCCAGATGAAAGAAAATTATTTTTTCTACCTCTGTGCAAAATTTCATTTATGGACATCTTCATCTACCCCCCAGCTCCAAAGGATATATCCGAATTTGCGTGAAAAATTTCCTTAAAATCCATTTTTCGGCCACTCGGAACGTTTGTAAGTAATTTTTGAATATGCCAGATGAAAGAGAATTGTTTTTTCTACCTCTGTGCAAAATTCCATTCATGGACATCTCCATCTACCCCCCAGCTCCAAAGGATATATCCGAATTTGCGTGAAAAATTCCCTTAAAATCCATTTTTCGGCCACTCGGAACGTTTGTAAGTAATTTTTGAATATGCCAGATGAAAGAGACTTATTTTTTCTACCTCTGTGCAAAATTTCATTCATGGACATCTTCATCTACCCCCCAGCTCCAAAGGATATATCCGAATTTGCGTGAAAAATTCCCTTAAAATCCATTTCTCGGCCACTCGGAACGTTTGTAAGTAATTTTTGAATATGCCAGATGAAAGAGAATTATTTTTTCTACCTCTGTGCAAAATTTCATTTATGGACATCTTCATCTACCCCCCAGCTCCAAAGGATTTATCCGAATTTGCGTGAAAAATTCCCTTAAAATCCATTTTTCGGCCACTCGGAACGTTTGTTAGTAATTTTTGAATATGCCAGATGAAAGAAAATTATTTTTTCTACCTCTGTGCAAAATTTCATTCATGGACATCTTCATCTACCCCCCAGCTCCAAAGGATTTATTCGAATTTGCGTGAAAAATTCCCTTAAAATCCATTTTTCGGCCACTCGGAACGTTTGTAAGTAATTTTTGAATATGCCAGATGAAAGAGACTTATTTTTTCTACCTCTGTGCAAAATTTCATTCATGGACATCTTCATCTACCCCCCAGCTCCAAAGGATATATCCGAATTTGCGTGAAAAATTCCCTTAAAATCCATTTCTCGGCCACTCGGAACGTTTGTAAGTAATTTTTGAATATGCCAGATGAAAGAGAATTATTTTTTCTACCTCTGTGCAAAATTTCATTCATGGACATCTTCATCTACCCCCCAGCTCCAAAGGATTTATCCGAATTTGCGTGAAAAATTCCCTTAAAATCCATTTTTCGGCCACTCGGAACGTTTGTTAGTAATTTTTGAATATGCCAGATGAAAGAAAATTATTTTTTCTACCTCTGTGCAAAATTTCATTCATGGACATCTTCATCTACCCCCCAGCTCCAAAGGATTTATTCGAATTTGCGTGAAAAATTCCCTTAAAATCCATTTTTCGGCCACTCGGAACGTTTGTAAGTAATTTTTGAATATGCCAGATGAAAGAGACTTATTTTTTCTACCTCTGTGCAAAATTTCATTCATGGACATCTTCATCTACCCCCCAGCTCCAAAGGATATATCCGAATTTGCGTGAAAAATTCCCTTAAAATCCATTTCTCGGCCACTCGGAACGTTTGTAAGTAATTTTTGAATATGCCAGATGAAAGAGAATTATTTTTTCTACCTCTGTGCAAAATTTCATTCATGGACATCTTCATCTACCCCCCAGCTCCAAAGGATATATCCGAATTTGCGTGAAAAATTCCCTTAAAATCCATTTCTCGGCCACTCGGAACGTTTGTAAGTAATTTTTGAATATGCCAGATGAAAGAGAATTATTTTTTCTACCTCTGTGCAAAATTTCATTCATGGACATCTTCATCTACCCCCCAGCTCCAAAGGATTTATCCGAATTTGCGTGAAAAATTCCCTTAAAATCCATTTTTCGGCCACTCGGAACGTTTGTTAGTAATTTTTGAATATGCCAGATGAAAGAGAATTATTTTTTCTACCTCTGTGCAAAATTTCATTCATGGACATCTTCATCTACTAAGACTTATTAGTATAAAGTTATAATAAATTTTTAATATTACGATAATTCCCTCGTAACTGGCGGACGGAATATGCAGCGGAGCGGAGTTGCCAAATCAATTTTACCGTATTGGAGCTAGGAGCCTACTTCTCACCCGTTTTGGATGATAGGAGGAAGATCTTTTACTTTTACATTTTGGGCATCGTCTTTGCTGTACAAAGACAGAATTTAAGTAATTTTTTTAAAAAGTGGTGGTTAAGCCAACTTTGTACACAATATTATTTGCGGACGACCAGATCATCCTTGCTAATGATGAAGACGACATTAATTATATACCGGGAGAATTATTGGAGGAATTAATCAAATGAAAGAGTATCGCGCCATCACTTCTCGTTTGAAAGTTAGTAAAAATCATCTAGGACATCGTTTCTGCGAAAACTAGCAACATCGCCTAATACCAGAACTATTGGTGGTAGTTAGGGGAGAGATTTAATTCGATTCCAGGTAAAGGGCTACATTTGACGGGCCACTCCAATGTTTTCTTGTTTTATTACAGATAGTGGAATAGGTACAGTCGGCTTTAGAATAGCATATACATGTTAAATGTGAATTTCGTTTACCTACCGAAGTTATAAAAACGCTCTTTGAACGCCCACATTAAATGTTTTTTGGGGATTTAGTTTATTTACAAGGGACAGAGAGACAGGCTGCAAACATTAAAGATGTGGGCGTGGACAACTGTTTAACCGATTTCAAATTTATTATTATTTAAACCGTGATTGGTTATACACAATAAATAGGCCGTCCTTAAAATTAAGGCCGTCCTTCAAATTATTGCATTGTAAGCGATTTGAGTTTGAAAACGTATATGCTATTCTGAAGCCGACAGTACACATTACAACACTTGAAGTGGATATTACAAAAATCTGCAATTTTCTTTTGCCATTGGTTAATAATAAATCAACATTCGATAATAGTTATTTACGTTACAAGTCCAGGAAGAGACTTATTACGGTACGAGATAGATGTTTATGGACGAGGCGACGAAGGAGCCGAGTCAAGAATATCTAATCGAGTACCTACCGTAATAATCACTTCACGGACGTGTATCGTACTATATTGTTTTTCATACTGCCTTTGGTTTTAAACGCAATAAAATATGAAACTGAAATGACATATTTGATCATTTTATTAGGAAGTCATGTATACTGTTGTGAAATAATTATGTTACTTGATTTATTCTTAACATGGTTAATTTGCTTTATAAATAAAAAATGAACAGAGGTTACCAAGTAACAAAATAAATAAAGGCAGACATATTGAATTTTTCTGCGTACAGGAAATATCTGCGGAAAAAATGGATCTGAAGTTAGATGAAATTGCTGAGAAAGCTGCGGAAGCGATAGGGCAAATCATTCCAGTTAAGTCTGCGAAAAGATATGAAAAAGAATATGCGCTGTTTTGCAACTGGAGTGAACAACACAATTTGAAAAGTAGTGCTGATGAAAATGTGATGTTGGCTTACTTTTTGGATGTGGTCGGAACAGTTTTTTTAAATAATATTCTTTTCAACAGTTTAAAGCAGTGGTTCCCAACCTTTTTCGGCCTACCGCCCATTTTTCCAAAAACAAAATACCTAACGCCCCCCTTAAAAAACTCTTCCATTCTTAAAATTAGTAACGCACTTTCATTCACAATTGTTTTACCTTTTTTGGGTCAAAGGCTACCTTAAATATGATTCGACGGCCCCTTAACTAATCCAAGAAACAACAAATTAAAAAAAAAAATTATTCAAACATGCAGTATTTATGTATTGATCAAACTTTAACTTAAATATACATATCATAAAAAACAATATAATAATAATATAAAATTTTTAATAAGAAGGCTGAGCTTGATCTAATGATAGTAATCTGTCAATATTTGGTGCCATACTTGTCATCAGCAATCTTAAATAACCGCGCTCCACTATGGACAGTCTATTTCTCTTCTTTGTTAATAAATTGCTGACTATGCTAAATCCTCTTTCGGCTAAATACGATGAAGGAAAGGCAATGAAAAACTTCTTTGATGCAGCCCATAAAGCTGGATATAATACTGAAATTTGACATTGCAGCCAAAATTCTTGATATCCATTTTTAAATTTCACTTTTAACTCTTCATTTGTTGACAATTCCATCAATTCCTCCTTTAGTGATAATTCTGCGGTTTCTAAACTTTTATATTTTCGGATTCACCTTCTCTATTTCTGTGTGAGAAGCGAAAAACAAAGATGTTAGAAGCAAAGAAGCAATGAGTTACTTTAGGGGGGCGGCAGCTGTTCCTCAACGCCACCCAAATTTTTCTTAGACCCAAAAGCCCCCGTTGGGAACCACTGGTTTAAATTTTCAGTCAAAAACATTTAACCCTTCTTCATTATGGTCCAAATACTCGATGGTAAAATCAATGATTATGGTTAATGAGAATCTCAACATATCAAGTTTCCCAAAGTTGATAGCTTTTTTGAAAAAACAAAATGTATACCATCAACCAAACCAGTCGAAGGTGCTGACAAAGGAACAAATTGAAAGCTTCATGAGGGACGCTCCAGATAAAGTGATAGCATTACTTGGAGTTGCTGGAGGTTGTCGAAGGGATCTATAATTTAGAAGTTAGTGATGTGGAGGATACGGGTACTCAGCTAGTAGTTAAGATAAACCAGACAAAAAACGCATATTCGACGAGCTTTAACTGTGATTAACAGTGATGAGGTTTACTATTTGGATGTGTTTAGAAAATACATTAATTTACGGCAACACTTCTCCCTGAAAGCGCTTTTGGTGGGTTATAGACAAGGAAAATGTCTGTCTCAAAGAACTGGTATACATACTGTTGGCGGAGCACCTAAGAAAATAGCTGAGTTCTTAAAACAAGACCAACCAGAAAAGTATACAGGTCATTGCTTCAGGAGAACATCCTCAACGTTGTTAGCCAATGCTGGAGCTGACCTTAAAGTTCTAAAACGACACGGTGGATGGAAGAGTTCTTCAGTTACAGAAAAGTATATAGAAGAATCGATTGAAGGCAAAAACAAGATTGCAAGAATGATCCAAAGGGGCGAAACTTTTGTTGAAGTCCTACATCACAGCCACACGTCTTCCGCGATTACAGAAAACACTGTAAATCCATCAACAACTCCATTAATACATATTGCTGGCAACAACAGCTGTACAATAAATGTCAATCTTCAAAAACTAGAATAAAAGCTTAGTTTATGTTGATTCACTTATTTCAAGAACATTGGGAAAATTGAAGAGTACTGTAAAGTACAAGTGTACCGTAAAGTGTGAAAAAAATATACTAACGTATTATTTTTTGCCTGTCTGCAAATAGAAAAATGAAAGGGAAAAAGGGTAAAATCTGAAACGATTTTGGGTGGTCAGAGCGGCTAGTAACTGACTGTTCTTGGCTGTCACTCAATCAGATTGACACTTATAATAGCAGATGTTGAGGAATCGGTCGACTACGACTGATTTAAAATGTTTAATGACTGGCTTTCAAGCTACTAGTTATTGCTTTTTTAGTGTTGAAATAAAAACCTAAAATTAAGTATCATCGATCATCATCATTACATGAATTTTGAACAATATTCTTATAATGTGGATTGCAAAATAAGAGAAACTCTTTATGAATTTGACGTGCCCGGACAAGAAATAATGTTATGTATTTATTTATACAGGATAATAGAAAAGTATCTAAAAACACTCCAATATAAATATGTTATTTAAAAATGATTTAAATCAGCCATAATATTATTTTTAATAACAATGATTTTTTATTAAAATGTGGCCTAGACTATAGTCTATATAGAAAGGACAAGGAGTAATAAATCATTCATTTAAGTAGATTTCATAGACGTACCAAAATATATTTTAAGAGGGTATACCGTGTTGATGCAAGTGTTGATGATATTGTGGAATTAACGGCTGCTATGTTGTGTGTTGCTAAATCAACAATTTATAGATTACTAAAAGAAAGCAAGAATGGAACTCTTCAACCCCTTAAAACTCCTTCAGGCCGAAAACCAATTGAGATCGATGAGTCATTAAAACAAAGACTAAGGCGTAAAGCCCATAGATTTTACTTACGAAAAGAAATTCAAAATTCCAACACTTGACAAAATTATGACATCAGTGCAAGAAGATACGGACTATACAAATTTCTCCAGAATTACTTTATGCAAACTTTTGAAAGATGTGGGTTTCAGATATACAAAACATAATAGAAAATCTCTCTTGATAGATAAACCGGAAATAGTTTTTTGGAGAAGAGACTATTTAAGAAGCATTCGACATGCCAGAGAACAAAATTTGAAAATCTTCTACTTAGACGAAACATGGATAAATGCTGGATATACAGTTTCCAAATCTTGGCAAGATGAAAACATTAAAAGCGAAAGGCAGGCATTCGTGGAAGGTTTGTCATTAGGTTTGCAGCCACCATCTGGAGGTGGAGGAAAAAGACTTGTCATTGTCCATGTTGGAAGTTCTGAAGGTTTTGTTGATGGTGGATTATTAACTTTTATTTCAAAACGCACGGGGGACTATCACGAAGATATGAATGGGGATTTCTTCGAGGAATGGTTTGTTCAAATGTTGGATCTGATTCCAAAAGGGGCTGTTATTGTTATGGACAACGCAAGTTACCATTCACGGTTACGAGAAGCGTTGCCCACAAGTCGTTGGCGTAAAGCAGAACTTTTGGAGTGGCTTATTTCGAAAAATATTAAGTTTCCAAAAGATCCACTAAGGAAAGAATTTTACAGACTTGCACAAATGAACAAGAATAAATACAAAACCTACATTGTAGAAGAAATGGCTTCTTCTCGTGGTATATCAGTTCTTCGACTTCCCCCTTATCATTGTGAACTTAATCCTATAGAATTAATATGGGCTCAGGTAAAGGGGGAAGTTGGAAAAAAATACTACTTTTAAAATAAACGATGTTGTGAAATTGTTTGAGAGTGCTGTAAATCATGTTAGTAAGGAAAATTGGACAAACTGTATCGAGCATGTTATCAAAGTAGAGGCAAATATGTGGAAAATTGACAATATTTGTGATGATTTAATCGACCCTATTATTATTAATGTCAACAACGATTCTTCCTCTTCCGAGTCGGATATAGAATAAAACGTAAGTAATAAATGTATTCCAGTAATTATTTCTTTTCATTTTTTATTATATTATAATTGAAAACGTATTTTTTTCCCAAAATACACACCACTGCATTGCGTTACTGCTTATCTGCTAATCCTTTAACAATGAAGAAACCCTAAACTTTGCTACAACTGAAACAAATACGGGGTCGATCTACCTGGTTTTTAGATTTACGGAAGAAATGTAATTTAAAGTAAGATATTTATCAAAAATTTCCCTGTAAAGGTTTTGCATACTTAATTAGGGTTTATTACTCCTCGTACTTTTTGTACAGACTATACAGCGTTGCATAATAGTCCAGATGCAGATTTAAGGTGAAGTTTGGGGGGGGAGGTGTTATCGGAAATTTTTTATAAATTATAAAACTCTATAACGTATTTTTAGGCTATCTGATAACGTTACCTGTATGAGAAATTATATTGTTAAACTAGCAAGAAAACAACAACAAAAATTAACAAAATAGTTCTTTTTTCCTATTTTGTCAAATTATCCCCCAATAATGACGACATCAGTGAAAATTTGGGAGGTTCATGAAGCCTAAGACCCCCTCCCCTACATCCACCGGTGTAATAGTCCATATTAGTTCAAATATGACATTGCCAGATCTCTTAATTTTTTCGGAAGTTGCGTAAATTTTCAAAATTTAAATTTGTTTTAATTTAAATAATCAAAGACTAGTTTTAAGCTTTGCCTAGCTGTCAAAACTTTCACATTAAATTACGCACTTCCTTCATCAATTATTATAATAAAAGATGTTGCCAAACTGTATTAATGTACGGAAAACATTTACAGAACTTGAGATTAGACAGTGCATCTACAGGATAATCGTTTCTAAAGTCCTCAAGGATTACTTTTAAATAAAATATTTAGTTATGAAGCTAACAAAAGGTTTGTTTTATTTTTTGTATCTCGGTGATTGGTTTGAAGACACAAAGACCAGATTTCGACGTTGCCAAACCTCCATAATCAATATAAAAGCTTTATGTAACTTACATTGCGGTAGAATATGTTCCCAAGTTGTAATAATTTACAATGCTTGAAATTTAAAAGTCATTTATATAGATATTCATTATGAATAAATGATGATAGTGAAATTTTAAGATACACGTGCATCACTGTCGAACAAAATTAATAGATTGAAGTTTGTCAGGTCTCGAAAAATAGAATAGAACCTCTATTAGTTGCGCACATTGGCGAAAGTGAAAAGTGAATATTAAAATAAGAAAATATTGAATATTTAATAAATGAATAAACAAAAATTCACAAGTAGATTAGTTTCTAGTAAGTATTCTAGTTTTTTTAGCTTACTAATCATAATTTGCATTAATAGTTGCTTTCGGTCACTTAAATCAAACATATTTAATTACAATGTTGCCAGATTGACTTAATTTTCAGTAAATCTGAGTACACGTAGTCCTAATTGTATATTTAATATAAGAACGCTTTTAAAAACTCACCCGAAAATTTATTTATCATTAATTGGTGTTAACAAGTTAACCAAATAAAATGAAAAGACAAAAAAATTTGTAAAAATCTTACCTGAAGGTCTAAACAAACGGCACACCTCGAATTCCTATTAGCTTTGGACCTGAAATAAAATAACCCAAATGAAATAAAGCAATAAAAAATATGTGCTAATCGTCAAGAAAATATAGTGGCGTTTTTTGGAGAAATTTTAAATCCATCTCAAAATTGTAAGTTATTTTAGATACAGGCATCTATTGATTTTCTAGTTTTATAATAATATTATTATTATACTGTAAAACAGTTACAGTAATAAAAAGTAGAAAGTATAAGTGATTCACAGAGTAAAATTTAATTTTTAAGTACCCCATTAACTACCTCTAATATAGTTTCGGTATATAGGCAAATCTGCACCACTAAACCTTTAACACTGTCCAAAAGTTCTATAGTTCATTTGTTTGGAGTTGGCAGCTAAGAAACGTCATTAAATCATAAAATATTGTAAACAAGACCCTAAATCAGTAGCGCACGTACTTATTTATTGTGGTATTAAGAAATTTCCTTTAATCCTTAGGTAAGGGATAAGTAGTCATAATACAAGAAACAATACAACTTGAGACGTTCTTACTGTTTCGAGCTAGAGGGTTTAAGACACTAAAAAAGATTTGTAAGAGATATCTCTAAAAATGGATACCAAGAACTGCTGAATATGAGCAGACAGGACCTACGAATAATGATGGGACTACTGGCTGGACACGGTCGCCTTAATGGGCATATGAAAACAATTGGAGTGACAGAGAGTGCGGACTGCAGATTCTTTCAGACTGAGAATGAAACGGCGGAGCGAAACTTGTGACTAGGAGGAGCTTAATCAGAGGCATAGAGTTGATAGAACGACTATAACTTAGGGGTGAGCCATAACACGATCTTCCAGGTCGCAGTGAATGGGACCTAACCTAACCTAATGTAAGCTACAATTTCCATAAATCCTATAAAATAATTCCATCTCCGGCAACTAAAGCATGCTCCAAAGGTATTTCTAAAAACTGGATGAAAAAGTCTCCCAAATTTATTGAAGCCCGCAGTAAATTTTTGTCTTGTAATTTGCTGACTTACTTTTACAAATGTCACCAATGATTGGTTCTGCACTATTTCAATTCTTCTTTGTAACATCTATACATAAAAAACTTAAATGAGAGATTCCTTAATGCATTAAAAAATTTAATATGTCCCGTTTATCAAGTATGCAGCCCTGTCAAACTTAAACGTTTTTTCAATTAATTGTACGTCCTGAGCTAACGGAAAAATTAAATTATAAATAATTGCTGGAATCTGGAAGTTAAGTGGATGCCATTAAGAGGAATTTTAATTTTCGGGGTAAGAAATAAGGATGTAATTGAGTTATGTACCGACGTAGTCTAAGAGACTGGAAAATCGCAAGGAGTAAACGAAAAAATAACTCCAAAACACGTGTTTCGATATTAAAAAGGATTTTTTTTACAGTAGAAAGAAAGGTAGGAAGAATACATTTTTTATACAATCATTTTCTTATGTATAAAGAATAATTTGTAGTTATTCATCCTTTTTTTATATAGTTGAGTATTAGGAAAATCAAAGACATAGCTGACTTGGTAGCTAAGAAATCTATCTCCCAAAAGATTTTGGTACTTGGTACTCTCATCAGCTTATCAGCATCAGCTGTGGTTTACCTAGTAAAGGAACTCTCCCTTTACAAATTTAAGGGTAGATGGGCCGAAGAAAAAGATTACAAGCTATCCAATGAACTTCTGAAGTATTCGGATAGCAGAACAGCCAATAAATAGGTGATGAAATAACATAGATATTTCGAAATATGCGGAATTGCGATCTTGTTAAAAAGAAAATCGGAACGGTATGTACCTAAAAAATCTAAAATTTTATCAGCGGAAGAGCTCCAAAAATTTTTAATGTATTAATAATACATTTTGTATTTTTAGGTTCGTAGAAAAAGTATGGTGTGTAACACGTGGGAAAAGCACTTTTCCCACTCGTTTCACAATATATTATTTTGTAATACTTGTTCCAGTTACTGATTTTCTCATTAATTATTTCTCATCAATTCCAATGACTTTCGTTTGTTAGTTTCATTTTCCGTTACTATCAATCATTCATTGGACTAGAAGAAAAAAATCAATATGCTATTTTTATCAATCTTTCGTTGTTCCCTTCCTCTTTCCTGTATCCCGTCTCGCCCTCCCTTTTAGTTCCCGACCTTCAGTTAATAAGAATGAGTGTCTCTAGGGCACAAGAGATAAGAACCAAACAACCGGAGTTGAATGACATACGGATACATGAGCGTGCCTCAAATTATTGCCAAAATTAATGGTTCCAAATATTATTATACATTAATAATAATAAAATTAATTAATTTCACAGATAAATATATTTAACCCAACGGCAACGTCAAAAATGCACTTTGAGTTGGAATTTGGTAATTAATAGGTTAAGAGCTAGAGGAATGATAATTTTGTGGAACATTCTTATAACTTATTTACTTATTATTATTATTTATTTAATTACAAATACAATACAAATATAATGCCGATCCTACATCATTATATAGTTCTATAAATTTTATATTTGGGAGTGGGATTATTATATGCAATATACAATACAATACGAGGGTTGTCTGAAAAGTTTCCGACCTAACAAAGATACTATAGACATTTTTTCTTAATAAATAATAATAATAAGCTTTATTGTCGAAAATTTTTTTAAATTTGTGGACAAAGCTGTTTAAAAAAAGAAGCAAATCACATAGAACAAAACATATTAAAACAGTAATACAAGAGTATTTACAAGTAAATAAAACATAAAACATAAAACATACAAACATATAAAACTTCACAATATATAACATTGCGAAAGGTCAGTTGAAAAAAAAAATAATAAAAAATAAAATAAAATAAATGTATACTTTATGTATACATTATACAATGAGAATGATAAATAATAAGTAATATAAAAAAAATTGAAATTTAAAATTTTAATTTAGTCAGAGTAACAACAAAAAAAAACAAAAAACAACAAAATAGATAAATATCACAAATTAACTTTCTTCAAATTAATTTTTATTTTTCTAAATAGTCTACTTGTAAGTCTATACACTTCTCCCAGCGATGCTCCCATCTCTTCAACCCTTCCAAATAGTACTCGGCGTCTTTCTCTGTAAAATAGTTGTTTACGAAGGTGATAGCCTCCTAATGCGACGAAAATCTCTGTCCTCCGAGCGCAACTTTTAGCTTAGGGAACAAAAAAAGTTGCTTGGGGCTAGATCTGGTGAGTAAGGAGGGTGGTCAAGCAGTTAAAACCGGATTTTCAAACTTGGATTTTCGCCATGGAAGCCGCTGAGGTGTGAGACGGCGCATTGTCTTAGTGAAACAAAATTCTTTTTTCTGCAAATGTGGCCGTTCTTCCGCAATTTCTGCCTTCAGGTTGTCAAGTAATGATCCGTAGTATGCTCCTGTAATGGTTTTTCCTTTTTGAAGATAATCGATTAAGATAACTCCATGACTATCCCAGAAAACAGTTGCCATCACTTTCCCAGCCGAAGGAACAACCTTTGCTTTTTTTGGAGCATATTCCCCCTTCGCAGTCCATTGTTTTGACTGTGTTTTTGTTTCTGGAGTATAATGAGCATATAGATTAAAACAATTATTTATCTTGAACAATCAATGCTAAAAGTAATAAGGAAACATCTTCAAAAAAATAAATATTTGAAAATTTTACATATTTGACACATTTCAAAATTTTATTGAAGCCTTCAATATTTCTTAATCCATCAGAATATTCCTTGAACCTTCTTAGAATATCCCAAACATTTTTTTTAATATCCTTATAATATTATTAGAGTATTCATATTGTGCACAGATTATGAGAATATTCAAAACACATTCTCGGAACATTCGAGGCACATTCTCATATATATTCCCAGAATGTTCTATCAGAATATTCCAGGAACGTAAATAGAATGTGGAACTCAGTCCACTTTGAATGTCCACAGAACGTTACAATAATGTATAAGGTATGTTGTAGTAATATTCTAAGAATATTCTAATACTTCTAGGAATATTCTAATACTTCTAGGAATATTCTAATACTTCTAGGAATATTCTAATTATCTTCCTAGCTATCTGGGCTGCAACAAGCAATAAAAGTTTTATTTCTGTTAATATTTATTGAATTTGGTACATCTTGTACATTTTCAGTATTGAATGAATTTTGTGTCATGGAAATTATTATCTTGCAGAGCAAATCTGAGATGTTTGGATACCCTGTTTATGCATCAAGCATATTATTTTGTGTGGGAGTTACATTAATTAAAAATTGCATTTAGGTATTAATACTTCTTTTTTTACAAAATTCGTAATTTTCCTTGTTGGTAACTACGCCAATGTAGCTTCATTGTTTGGGAGAAAGGCCAGGTGCAGTTTCGCTGATGCTGATGCTGGTTCCATCATTGTTGCCAACTTTACACTTAAAAAAGGGTCCGTATTTGGCACGGATTACGAATAGGTTAATATTATTGGAAAATGTGTCAATAGTTCAAACAGATAGGGGTAAAAACCTTTGGGGATGAGAATGGTTTTAATCGGAGGGTGATATTGATGGATTTTGCTCGAGAATAATGATGATTTTTATTTTGATAAATAATAATTTTTACAATTATTGTTCTCATAAGTAATAAAGTTTAAGTTTAAATAAAATTTAAAAGAAAACGTTTGATTTTGTTTGTGGGTTACATTCAAAGGTGTAATGATTGTTTTTTTCACCTTTCTGCAAGTTATTCTGCTTGTTTGTGCCTAGATGGAACGTTCTTCTTTGGTGATTCTATCTATATGTGTCGTCAAGGTAGGATCACACTCATCCATCTCCTGCTATCGCTTAATGGCATCGATGTTCTCTCTGTGCTCTCGGAATTTATTATTTACTTAAGAATTTTGAGCATTCCATGCTTTAGATTGTGTTTACTGATGACTTTTAGTTAAATCTTCAAGTATAAAAAAGAAATAAGAAAACGGCTATATTCGAAATCGTTGAAGAAGATTTTTATCATCGATATTTTTATTATCTTAATCCTAGAGGAAATCAGCTATAATGTAAGCAATATAATATTCGCTTGGCATTTTTCATTTCAAGCCGAAATTTACTAATTTATATTCATGCTAGGAATATTACGTGCTCCGAATGCACCCAGTCGATATTTGTTTTCGTGTTTTTTTTTCTACTTCTTTCTTTTTTCCGAATTAAACAAGAATAATAAATTCTCTATAAGAGGATAAATATCCTAAGGAAGGATGTTACTATGTTCCATTTCTTTTTTTTTTCTTTTTCTAACGGTATCAAGAAAACTCTAAATAGGATTAGGAAAAAGAGGGTGGCAAATAACGTTAAGGATTTTCCCCTTTCGGGCTTCTACGTAGGGGGAGTCCTCCTTTTTTCATAAGCCATGAGAGGAAGTGTACAGTATACTGTTTAGTTTAACAAATGTACAAGTTTAAAATGTGTTATAATCATGCTACTGGATAAGAAAATCAAACTAATTAAGTATTCAGTATAGTTTCCTTCAATATATTTGTTCCAACGAGACAATAACTGACTGGGCACTACCAGATTCTCACCTAACGTTAGAGGATTAAAAGTGTAGTGCAAATAATTTTTTTATAACTTTTTCTTACAAAGCTTTGAAAAACTACCCAATGGTTTGTTTTTTTACATTTTTTAGTTTTAATTATAGACTGTACTCCATTTACAATCAAGGCTAAGTTATGAAACAAATTATTATTCAATTGTCAGCATATTTGGCCCAAAAACCCATTAAATCTTCTAATATTTAAGAGCAGTTTATCCAAGTATAATAAAACCAATTAGACCCTTAAGTTGTAAAATCCGAGATGCACATCATAAATGTAAAAGGACCTGATTCCAGACATGAATAGCAAAGCTTTTATACCCCAACGTACAGAATAGGCAGTATGTGGCGTCCGAGGATAAAAAGTAATAGTGCTTCTTTCAGTGGTTCGTTAAAGAAGAATCACTTATCTTGTGACGTGAAAATCATTATAAAAAATGTATAGTTCCTTACTTCAGCAAGGATATAACGTGGGTGCTGCAGCAAGAGTAACCAGTACTTTGACGAAGGTGCCTCTTACTTCAGTTAGACGAATTGTTGAAAATTCCATGGAATCAAGAAAAAAGCGTACAGATTCCGGTGTCACACAAAGTCTAGACGACTGGGAAAAATATTTGATAAGGCGAAAAATCTACACTATGTACGAGGAGCAGCATGTCCCTACAATCAAAAGTCTGAAAGAGCGGCTCATCAATGACGAAACTCTCATCAACTATGCCCTCACTAGTCTTTGGCGAGGTCTGTCTGCAATGGGCTTTAAATATCGTAAAATTGACAAGAAACAAGTAATAATGAAATCCACACGTTTAATAAACTGGCGTTCTGAATATATAAGGGTTTGACACGCATGACACCCCTTCCAAAGGATGGTCTGATTTCTCTGATAAGTGTAAAACAAAACCACCAAAAAATAAAGGGAAGAGAATCACAATATTACACGCAGGATCAGAAAATGGTTGGATCCCACACGCTATGTGGCTTTCTGCCAAAAATATTAAGGACTCTTGTGTTGATTATCACGAAGATACGACAGCAGAGCTTTTTATGCAATTTAAAATATAAAATAATTATATAAATTCCAATTTAAAGTTTCTCTGCTTGTTCGTCTTCAATGTAGTTTTGACAGTTTTGTCACAGTAGTACTTTGGAGTACTTGAATAAATGATCTAGAGCTATTTTATGCCTTTAGTGTGCAACCAGGGAATATTCGAATAAAATATTTATTGAAAAAAAAATGTGAGTTTTGTTTAATAGAAATTAAAGAAGGGTCTTTTCTTTATAAAATGAATAAAGAAAATTTAAAATTAGTTTCAAAATAAACACACAGTGCTTAAAATGCTGCTATAAATTGATTCTTGTGAATATTTTTTTCTCTATTATACTCACATTTTTGATTTTGTATATTTAGCACTTAAGTTTTTGTATAAAAAAATGTAGATATATATTTTGAAAATTGGTAATGTAACAGCAAATACAATTTTGATTATAATTTGGTCGCTTCCACCAAGTTCATCAGTTTAATTTCTCTTAAATTAATCGATTTTTGCTGTTATCCTCAGTTGCCTAATATTTCACAAGGTACTGTATCTAAAATTCATGCACAATTTAGAGAACTTGGACATGTCAGACCATTAAAAAAATCGCACTTCGTTGAAGATGATGTGAAAGTGGATATTATGTTAAGTGTCGTGAAGAATCCAACGTCAAGTTCACGTCAAATTTCTCGTCAATATAATGTGAGTCACACAACTGTCCATAAAGAAAAATTTTAGTGCAAGAACTAATAGAAGAATAAAAGAATGGATTTCTGCGATAGAATTATGAATACATTAAAAATAAATGAAATAGCTGTTGATACAATTATTTTTTCCGATGAATCAGCATTCACATTGAACGGGGAAGTAAACAGACAAAACTGTAGATATTGGTCAGAGGAGAATCCTCATTGGATGCGTGAGACACATACTCAGTATCCTCAAAAATTGAACGTTTGGGCAGGTATCATAGGTGATCGTATTATTGGTAATATTTTTGTAGATGGAAACTAGACAGCCGAAAAATATTTAAGCATGAATACATTTAAATTTATGTTTAAAAAGCTAACACTTGAATTTCAAAGATGACGGGTCCCAGCGTTTTTTATAATCTTCTAAACTAACCTCACAAATAATTTTATTCCATCAGTGGTTTTCATACTGTATAATACTTTCCATGTTTATTGACAAGCTCTTTCCTACACAATGGGATTAAAGCCAGTACCAATTTTCTTGAAGAAAACCTTTTCAGGTATTTTATAGACGATGCCATACTTTTTTAGCTGAACGAATATCGAAAAAAAAATGCTTTCTCTAGAAGCTACGTTACATAAACTCATATTAGATTCCGATCCCTACCTTCTCCTTTCAAAAATAATAACCGAGGACATTGAAATGTGCCAAACGACAGAAATGTTCAAGTGTAAACTGACACACAATATTCCCTCGTTCAAGATTTGAATAAACATCGATGGCATTTCATTTTCTTGGATGTCTCTCAATAGGGCAGATTATGAGGTCTTAAAGTACGAGGGATCGGGTGACGTATACATGGAATAAAAGTAATAACCAGTCTCGAAATTGAAGAGATATCGAACTAGAGGATTAGGAGGGTAAATATACCTAAGAGGATACTCTAACTTACGGTATGTAGTATTTTTTTCCAGTAAAATAATAAAAGTTGATAAATTTTTTAACAAAATAAATATTTTAAAGCAGTGTTGGCGGTCACTTTCAAAAGTGACCAATGTGACCGAGAAAGTGAGCATAAATGACCGGTCATTTTCAATGTGACCAATATATCTACCAGCTCCACGGCCATATTATTCTAACCTAAAAAAACTGAAAACAAACTTTGTTGTGGTTGTAACTTTGAAAATCAAAATAAAAGAGGAATATTCTAACCTAAAAAATTGAACGTGAAAACAAATTTTGTAAATTTTGTGTCTGAAAAAAGAAAAAACATTTGAAAAGAAAGCTGAAAATTAAAATGAAGAATAGTTCAATAGAAAGTGGAAGGAGAAACGTAAAAAGATATATGGAGAATGTATTTTTTGTCAAACTAAATATGACTTAATTTTTTATTTTGGTTTTAAACACTAGTTGTTGATTTCATGTTTCATTGGAGTGTTCTTATATGTATTTATTTTTAGTTGAATTTATATTTTGAGTTTATTTTGATGCCCTCATATTAATTTTTCAAGTTGTTTTTATTTTGAATTTTGACTTTTATACAGGCCAGCAAAATTAACGCACCACCTATATGTATTGGATTATTTTTAAAAATGTAGCTCACATGGTAAATATATTAGTATATTTTGAACGCCTATGGTATATCGACTTAAAAAACATATAGCTGTATTTTGTTCCGAAGTCCGTTCATTTTATCTTAATTTTTTTTTGAAACTGCGATAAAACTTAGAATAAGATTCTAAAGGTTGTTTAATTTTTTGATTTCTTACACTTTCTCAGTTGCAATAATTATTTGCTTTTGTACTGATACAGTGTTTATTATGGAACGTGAATCTAGAAATTTAACAGTAGAGGAATGTATCCCGGCAGTAGTTTTACTCGAAGAAAGATGGAGTTTTCGTGGAATTAATCAGAGGTTTGGGGTATCGCATCCCGTATGATTCAACGGTATGGCACTCAAGAAGACCTGGTCAAGGCAGAAATCGTATAATAACCAATGCCCAAGACCGTTTTATTAGACTTTCTGCATTAAGACAACGGTTCGTAACAGCAAGATTGCTGCAGGCACAGCTACAGGAAGCAGATAGGATCCGGATTTCAACAGATACCGTGCGCCGACGCCTTGCCGAAGGCGATCTAAGACCAAGAATACCTGCTCGAGGACCTGCTTTAACCCCTGCGCATCGTAGAGCGAGATTGAATTTTGCCAGAGAGCATATTTAATGGTTTGATGAGGATTGGGAAAGAGTTCTTTGGTCAGATGAGACAAGATTTTGTCTATACAATTCAGATAGACGTGTTAGGGTATATCGAAGACCAAATGAAAGATATGCTCAATGTAACTTCCAAACGACCCATGCTTATGGAGGAGGCTCAGTCATGTTTTGGGGAGGAATTTCTTTAACTGCTCGTACGGACCTGGTGGTTATTAACGGACGACTAACGGCACATCGGTATATAACGGACATCCTGCAAGAACATGTGGTACCATTTGCTCCCTATATTGGTGAACAATTTTTGTTTCAGCAGGATAATGCCCGACCGCACGTTGCCAGGATTGTGAAAGATTATTTTAATGAGGTTGGAATAGCAACTATGGAGTGGCCTGCAAACAGTCCGGATCTTAATCCAATTGAGAATGTTTGGGACTTGCTTTTAAGACATTTGGAGCAACTTCCAAACCCTCCCGCTACTCTAGATCAACTTGCAAGGGTTCTGGTTCAAATATGGAATGCCTTGGATCACGATGACATAAGGCCTTATATTGTAAGCATGAATGATCGCTGTGCAGCTGTTATCCAAAATAGAGGCGGTATTAATTACTTCTTGTGGATTTTTTTATTTGTTTATTTCTTATAAAGTGTGTTTATTTTTTATTTTCTTTTGGAGTTACATTTTTCATTATACATTTTTGTAAAAGGTTGAAAATAGAATAAAATTTAGTAAAACAACACAATTTGTAGCAATCTTTATTAAAATATCTTAGTTGTGCGTTAATTTTGCTGGCCAGTGTATATTTTTATTTTATTTTAAAGGTTAATAATTTCTTGTTCCGTAATTTATTAATTCTAATTTACAACATATTGGTATAAATGCCTACCGAGACCGAGCTTTGTTATCAACACTAATGGAGCAATAATTAAAAAATAACATACCTCTATAGATATGTATGTTCGGTATAATGGAAAATTGGTCGTAATAAATAAAGAAACACATGGAAATCACAACCCGAAGAGAGAGAGTCAGACTAACTAAATATTGAACAAAATTGAATTTACCAGGGGCGTCTACAGTGCCATTTTACTTTAGGATATTCCATTTTGACGAAAGACGAAGACTTTATTAAGTGTAAATGTTCATCATAAAATTTATTGTACTAACTCTTACTTTTTGGAAGTCCATCTTATTAAGAATAATAAAAAACTCTTCGTTTCAACGTAACTTCCAAGTTTATTTGAAAAATTGTGATTTAAAATTTTTCAAATAAACTTGGAAGTTACGTTGAAACGAAGAGTTTTTTATTATTCTTCATCATAAAAGGGTCTCCAAAAATATTGTAGTAAATGGAATTATCAAAAAAATAAAATAAAGTTATTAACATTTACGTTAAATTATTACATCAGTGTAATTTTAAGCCTAGTCTTGTAATGGGATAATAATGGGTTATAATTTTTTTAAATTTTTAAATTAATTATTTTTTTTCTGTTTTTTTTTTTATTTCTTTGTCAGCTGCCATGACAAAGGACCTTGTGACGGTGTAGGAGGAACACTAAAAAGAGGTGCTGCAAGAGCTAGTCTTCAGTTACCATTCAGTAAACAAATTTCAAACCCCCGAGAGTTGTATCGATGGGCTGCGCAATCTAATAACTTACCAAAACTATTGCAGACTATGAAAAAGCTACAGAGAATTTAGATATACGTTATTCAAAAGCAGGTACAGTCGGCTTTAGAATAGCATATACATGTTAAATGTGAATTTCGTTTACCTACCGAAGTTATAAAAACGCCCTTCTTAGACAACATACGAATATGGCAATTTTTAAAACGCCCACATTAAATGGTTTGTTTATTTACAAGGGTCGGTCATGTCCCGAATAAATAGGTTTTTTTCGCATTTTTGCACTGATATAATAAAAAAAAGGGATTTTAATCCCAAACAAACATTTATTATCGAGGGTTCCAAACTAAGTGAAGATGTGGGCGTGGACAACTGTTTAACTGATTTCAAATTTATTATTATTTAAACCGTGATTGGTTATACAGAATAAATAGGCCGTCTATTCAATGTAAACGATTTTAGTTTGAAAATGTATATGCTATTCTGAAGCCGATAGTACACAAAATATAAAATTAATAAATTGCTATTAACCACAAATGTCATTGTCAATAGTCATTGGATACTTCACTCATGTCGCCAACCATTTAAAACAAAAATTTGCGTGCGTAAAAGTTACATTACGATACGCAAATGCGTCTTATAATGAAGATTTTTATAAGTGCAATATATTAGTAGATTATATCACTGGGAGTAGAAGTGACTCTTTTTGTGTTGAGTCCTTAATTTGCAGCCTCAGCTTCGCTTCGGCTGCAATCAGGACGAAACACAAAAAGAACGTTCTACTCCGTGTAATATATACAGTGCATTTTTTTTAAGTGTGGCCATAGGGATTCACATGGTAAAACTTACACCCCATGTTAACGTATGTTATCTTCGAGAATAAAAACCGAAACTATGGTGTTATAAGTAATTCGAGGTCGTAGAATTCAATTCTGGCCTCAGAAATGCCCTTAAGTGGCCAGAGACGGCTTCAGCCGGATGGTGTAGGGGCCATTTGCAGAGGTTCGGGAAATCGGCCGTCACTTCGCTCCCAAATCCACTGGCAGATTTTTTGAATCTGAAATATAATACTTAAGAAACATTGTAGCCTAATCTGCACCAACTTATAAAAAATATTTTGTTCCCCACGTATCCTAAATGTTGAACTTCGAGAAAAACATAGTCAACTTTGACCGCTTGTACTGACCACCCTGTAGAAAATGTGTTTATGAAAAACTGTGGCTACGTTCTTTGATAGTACCATTCATATCCAATCATCCTTTGAAAGATATTGTAGTCGGTTATGGAATGTTCGAAGTGACACTCTACATTTGAGCCCCTGGACCATCAGGCTAAAACCGTCTATGATTGTTCTAGAGTAATTCTAAAATCAAAATAAATACTACATGTCAAAATACTTAGTCAATGTGCAGAGTCGTCGTACTTCTACATGAAATTTTGGTTTTTGCACCAAATTTCTGCATAGTTGATAAATAAATAAAATAAAAAAGAATACATATCTAAATAATTTATAATAAAAAATTATGAAACGAAATGCTACTATTGAATCATTAAATAAGACGACAAAATGCACAATGTTTGAACAACTACAATTATTTTTATTTCATTAGTTTTAGCCTTAAAACGTAAAATTATTAAAAGTAATTAAATTTAGCAAAAATCGGAGTAGGCAATGCGAAATTAAAATTGACGTTATATTTCTTGACATTTCATTTATAAGTTCTGTCAAAGCGTTTGTATTTGTTGATATTTGTTTAAAATGTCTGTGTACACAAGTGAAGAACGTGTTGAGTTCGTAACATCATACATTAAAGGTATGTCCAGCAGAGAAATTGTCCAGAATTTTGCTGCTGCATATCCCGATCGTCCGATTCCAAGCAAAACTACAGTGCTCAGATTTTACAACGAATTTCGTGCTACCGGTTGCTTAAATCATGAGCATAAAAAACGAAATAGAATCTCGTACGTCGTATCAGAAGATTTACGGTATAATGTCTGTTTGGCGGTTGAGGATGAAGGCACCACCAGTCTTAAAAAGCTGGCAGAAGAATTTCACGTTTCGAGAAGTAGCTGCTTTAAAGCTTTGAAGAGTGAAAAATACAAGTCGTTTAAAGTTAAAAATGTTTAGAAACTGTTGCCCCGTGATTACTTCTCACGAATGGAATTTTGTGAACTTTGGATGGAGAAAATTAATCGAGATAGGAATATTTTAAATAACATTCTGTTTTCTGATGAGAGTTCTTTCACATTAAATGGGACAGTCAACAAACAAAACAGCCGCATTTGGGCAAAGGAAAACCCTTACAGAGTACAAGAAACTCATAGTCAGTGGCCTCAAAAAGTAAACGTTTGGCTCGGGATATTAGGTAATAACTTAGTAGGGCCATTTTTTATAAACGGGAATTTGAATCAAGATAAGTACTTAGATCTACTCCAACTGGAGGTGGGACCACGGCTAGATGCTTTAGGAGCCAACAGAGAAATAATATTTCAACATGATGGAGCACCCCCTCACAGTGCTGCCTCTGTAACAGAATTTTTAAACGAATCATTTCCTGATAGTTGGATTGGTCAGCATGGACCGTTCAAATGGCCGGCTCGAAGTCCTGATCTAACACCGATGGATTTTTCGATATGGGGATATTTAGCGTCACAGGTTTACGACCTTGTGAGAGGTCAACCAGAAAGTGTAGAGCTAAAGGCACGAATAACGGAAGCTTGTAATTCCATTACAATACGAACATTGCAAAACATTCGAAGGAATTTTCAAGATCGCTTAGGGTATTGTTTAGCAGTCCAAGGAAAGCATTTTGAGCAATTGCTTTGATAATTTATGAAAATTTTTGTCAATTTATTGTGTTAAGTTGTTTTATCAAATAAATGTTATAATTTTATTTATTAGATAAAAATTATTAGTTCGTTTCACAATCTTTTTTATTATTGCTCTTTTAGATATTTTCTCGTATTTTATTTAGGTTGAAGTATTATTTTGCAGAAAATTGGGCGAAAAACAAACATTCACACTACAAGCTGTCAAAGTTGACTATGTTTTTCTCGAAGTTCCACATTGAGGATACGTGGTGCACAAAATAACTTTTCAGAAGTTGTTGCAGATAAAGCCATGGTGTTCCTTTAGTATTATATTTTAGATTCAAAAAGTCTGCCAGTGGATTTGGGAGCGAAGTGACGGCCGATTTCCCGAACCTCTGCGCAAATGGCCCCTACACCATCCGGCTGAAGCCGTCTCTGGCCACTTAAGGGCATTTCTGAGGCCAGAATTGAATTCTACGACCTCGAATTACTTATAATACCATAGTTTCGATTTTTATTCTCGAAGATAACATACGTTAACATGGGGTGTAAATTTTACCATGTGAATCCCTATGGCCACACTTAAAAAAAATGCACTGTATACTATTTTTTCTTCAAGCGTGTAAAATAAATAAAAATTAAACAAATATATTTTACCTACCTTAACCAACAAACTTTAGTTCTCACTGAAACAGTTGTCGCTATCTTACTTTTTTTGACAGTTGTCAAAGTAGTTGGTATTCGCGTATTGGAAAATAATATTCAAAAACAATAACAATAACGTAACTGTTGTTTAATATATTTTTTTAATTTGGATAATTGCCAAATATTATGTCCAGAACCGATATATTGCTTTGCACTGAAAAAATAGTGAATTCAGAAGCACCATTCCCGAAAGTCTCTTGTGCAGGAATTGTGTTAAGGATTAAGAAACTGTACTGTACCCGAAAGGAGGCATAGAACCTTCAGTTTTATCCGGAACCTGGGATTTGATGGAGAACTAGGAAACATCTAGGAAATAAATCCTTACATTTAAATAAAAGAAGCATTGCGAAGCAAATGAGCGTCTTGTTCCTGTTGGGCAACGTAGGACAGTCAATTCTGAGTGGTACACGACCAATTCTATGCTGGAAGACTTCAGAGGAATTCCTAAAACCAATCGGCTAAGACTAACCACTGTGTTTATATAGCACTATAATGTCAAAAACAAGAAAATGCACAATACAAAAAACTTTGCAAACTAACTACCATAGGAACGCAGTTTGTTTGGATAAAATGTTATGACGTCAAGCAATGGCGACAGTGACGTCACAATAATTACTAGTTTTGATGTATGGCAACATCACAATTATGACGTTTACGGGTTTTACTGGCTCAAGGAGGTAACTGACTCGCCTGTGGCGGTTATATCCTTCATTCGCCAGTAAAAACCCTCTTACCTTGCTAGTAATGTTATATACTATAGCTAAGTGTCTGAAATCGATAGCACTTTGTGGGAATGAAAATTTGATACCATCTAAAATAAATAGAAATATTCATGTGTGTAGTTTACATTTCATTAGAGGAAAATACAGTGATGAAGGGCCAATACCATTTATCAGTTCAAAAGCAATTAAAAAGGAATATAATCCCCTACCTGAACTGCGTTCAACCTGAATGTTTAGCTAACCTAACCTAACCTAAGCTCACCAATCGAAAATTGCGCAATATAATAATAATAATTAATAATCATTTAAATAGATATGACTTTGTCAAATGTGTCTCGTACAAATTTAATAGTATTGTTTCAATTTAATTATTTTATTCAATAATAGTTTTTTTTATATTAATAAATTTACCTAGTCGTTTTTACTTATATATCCCATCCCGCAGTCGCATGTTTTAATTTGTACAGGGTTATTCATTATAAATTACCCACCCCTTATAATCGTTATTATTACCTAGAGGAAAAAAAGTTTTTAATAAAAGTTGTGTGGTTGTGACTGATTTTTTTTAAAATGCTATTAAAAGTACAGTAGCGTGCGTTTTTCAGGGGATACAAAGAAATTATATATATTTTTAAATAGGATACCCTGTATATTATTATATTTTTGGAATGATCGTTTCTTCCTGATTTCAAAAATATACCATATGATGCCCCTACCATATACCGTTTTTGAGTTATTGAACGTCGAATATCTAGTGAGGAAGAAAAAGTTCACATATTTATACAAAAAAGATAACAAAGATATATTTAGGAAATTTAAATATAAATGAATGATAATTCATAAAAGATGTTCGATGTGTCCACCATTATTGTTAATGCATAATTGATAACGTCTTCTTATATTTATAATTGCAAATGGTTTCATTATTTATATTAAGTCGAATCCTGTCTTTAATAACTTGAATACTATTATTATTATTGACAATATCTTTTAGAAATCCCCAAAAAAATGAATCCATGGGTGTCACAACCGGACTGTTGGGTGGCCATTTAATAGTTCCATTATTCCGTATCCATATTGGAAATACATTATTCAAATGATCTCGAACGGGTAGGGCACTATGCGGAGTTGCCCCATCCTGCATCCAAATCATATCATCAAGTTCTGCTTCCGGAAAAATCTGCAACAGAATATTTTTTGCCTCTGGGATAATTATTTCCAGATAGGTAACTCCAGTTATAGTGTAATCATAAAATATAGGCCCAACAATTTTGTTCTTGAAAATTCCATACCAAACGCTAACAGGTTTTCTTCCTAATATTTTTATTTGTTTTACCAATCTTTTTCTGTTGTGCTTATTTTCCCACGACCTTCGATTTTTCCTATTAAAAACTCCTGCCGTAGAAAAAGATGATTCATCAGTCCATAATATTTTATTAAAAAAATCGGGATCTCTATCCAAATTTTGAATCATCTGGCGGCAAAAGTCGAGCCTTTTCCTTTTATTAGCCTCTGTTAAAACTTGTACGGGTAAAATTTTATATGGTCTGTAGTTGTTATTTTTTAACGTACGTTGGATTTTGGAATAACTTTTACCTAATTGATCGGCTGCATTATTTATACTGCATTCAGAATTTTCTAAAAAATAATACAACGTTTAAAAAAACTCTATTCGCGAATACATATGGATGGGCTTACCTTCGAAATGAAGCATTTCTTCCTTGTTTGCTTGAACTACACGCTTTTTTCTACTAAAACTGGAGGTATTATTCACCTGTCGGTAAATATTTTTGAACGTATTTTCTGATGGTGCTGGACAATTTGGATACAACACCCTATATGCTGTTTTTGCGGCACGTTTATTTTTGTTATTTTGTATATAACAAGTAAATATTTGGACTTTTTCTTCCTTACTATAAACCATATTGCTTAATTCATTAAAGAAATGTCATTGAATTAGTTGTCATTTTCATAGCTCACTTTGATAATGTTAACTTTTCCATATTTACAATAAGTAATTTAACTAAGATATTCGACGTTCAATAACTCAAAAACGGTATACGGTAGGGGCATTATATGGAATATTTTTGAAATCAGGAAGAAACGATAATTCCAAAAATATAATAATATACAGGGTATCCCATTTAAAAAAATTTATTATTTTTTTGTATCCCCTGAAATCTGCACGCTACTGTACAATTAATAGCATTTTAAAACATTTTAGTGATTGTTTCGGTATTTATTCGGAAATGGCAACACTGATTTCTTAATAGAGGTCCTCTATTGACAGTTCTGGCAATGACATATGTCATGTATTTGTTATAGCTTTTTGTTTAAACCCCCAATCTAAATCTTAATGCTAAATCTTAATAATAATCTAAATCAGAGTACAAATAGGATAAAAAAAGCTGAAATTCTTTAATTTTAATTAAATATATCAATTTCATACAGCAGCATAAATTCATCTAAATTCCTTTCATCTTTCAAACTTTCATCGGATGCACAGACATTTTCTTTGTACGCCTTTGGAATGGACGAGACCGTTAGATCGCAATCAAAATGCGTTGCAGTACGCGGGATCAAATTTTAATTAAAGCATAGATTGAAATTGGGACCTCATCGACCGCTGTTGGCCACCGAACTCGTTTCGAACGACCGACCGGCTATTTTGCATACTCCATCTGTTTATACAAAAAATATCGTAATGAAGGCGTACAAATTAGATTTACACACACTCTTAATTGGACACACGAGTTATTTTGTCACCGTTATTGTCGCCGCGTCCCTCTACACAGAAGCCATACGCACGTAAGGACGGAATTAGATACGCCGTTCTAATAGAGAGAGAAGAGAATGGTATGAGCAGCGGGACGAAGGGGAGGGCCGTGCACACACATACTAATCATTTTTTGGAACCCTTGTCAAGTTCTCTCTAAACGCAGATCATTAAAAATGGCCGACAGACACACTCGCACGTAGGTATAAAAACACATATGTGTTGTGCTTCATTTTATTTCTTCGAGAAGTAGAAAAGGATGGAAGTCGTTCTGTTCGAGAGAGTTTTTGTTTGGTGAAGTTTGGAGAGGATGTCAGGGTTAAAAGTGGGCGGGTTCGCGTTGTTATGTAAGATGTCAGGTGAGAAGTGAATTTTACGTACCTATTGCGAGTAATTGGACATTTTATTCGGTTTGGTGGTTTTTCGGTTAATGAACAAGTTTAATTATTCGAATAACTTTCGTTCATGTGGGAATTCCTATTAAAAAAAAAACAGCAAGCTTCATTTTTTGTGTCAAAAATTAATTATCTGATGGATATTTTTTTAATAGCAGCAATGTTAAAGTAAATTAACAACTAGTTTCATTCTCATATATGTGTATTTTTTTAATCACGTTCTGTTTCAAGATTGTTTCAAGTGTAGATTAATAAGATCTCATTAGGTATTCAAACGGACTACAGGATACCTTGTCAATAAATTCTGGCAGTTTCATAGTTTGCATTGCTAAATTCTTTCGTTGCATAAATGAAAGGTAGGATCTATATTTGTCGCCATTTTATTTAAATTAACTTTTCTTTCACTATAACTAGAGGTAATGGATTTTGAGATGAGCTATGGCCTTGAAAATAGCTGCGCACTAAATTCATAAAGTGAAAACTAAAAACATCGGTTTGATTTTATGACAGAGCCATAGTATATTTATAGTCCAGTTAAATTATGTTAAAAATAACATAATTTTATTGCAAAATATAATAAAAAAATTGTACCAATAATATTTAGTTAAGTAAAAAAATTAAATTAATATATAACGCAATGCAGTGGTGTGTATAATATAATAAAAAATAAGAAAAATAAGAAATAATTATTGGAATACATTTATTACTTACATTTTATTCTATATCCGACTCGGAAGAATCGTTGTTGACATTAATAATAATAATAGGGTCGATTAAATCATTACAAATATTGTCAATTTTCCACATATTTGCCTCTACTTTGATAACATGCTCGATACAGTTTGTCCAATTTTCCTTACTAACATGACTTACAGCACTCTCAAACAATTTCACAACATCGTTTATTTTAAAAGTAGTATTTTTTTCCAACTTCCCCCTTTACCTGAGCCCATATTAATTCTATGGGATTAAGTTCACAATGATAAGAAGGAAGTCGAAGAACTGATATACCACGAGAAGAAGCCATTTCTTCTACAATGTAGGTTTTGTATTTATTCTTGCTCATTTTTGCAATTCTGTAAAGTTCTTTTCTTAGTGGATCTTTTGGAAACTTAATATTTTTCGAAATAAGCCACTCCAAAAGCTCTGCTTTACGCCAACGACTTGTGGGCAATGCTTCTCTTCATTGTGAATGGTAACTTGCGTTGTCCATAACAATAACAGCCCCTTTTGGAATCAGATCCAACATTTGAACAAACCATTCCTCGAAGACATCCCCATTCATATCTTCGTGATAGTCCCCCGTGCGTTTTGAAATAAAAGTTAATAATCCACCATCATCAAAACCTTCAGAACTTCCAACATGGACAATGATAAGTCTTTTTCCATTTCCAGATGGTGGCTGCAAACCTAACGACAAACCTTCCACGAATACCTGCCCTCCGCTTTTAATGTTTTCATCTTGCCAACATTTGGAAACTGTATATCCAACATTTATCCATGTTTCGTCTAAGTAGAAGATTTTCAAATTTTGTTCTCTGGCATGTCGAATGCTCCTTAAATAGTCTCTTCTCCAAAAAACGATTTCCGGTTCATCTATCAAGAGAGATTTATGTTTTGTATATCTGAAACCCACATCTTTCAAAAGTTTGCATAATGTTATTCTGGAGAATTTTGTATAGTCCGTATCTTCTTGCACTGATGTCATAATTTTTTCAAGTGTTGGAATTTCCTTTCGTAAGTAAAATCCATGGACTTTACGCCTTAGTCGTTGTTTTAATGACTCATCGATCTCAATTGGTTTTCGGCCTGAAGGAGTTTTAGGGGGTTGAAGAGTTCCATTCTTGCTTTCTTTTGGTAATCTATAAATTTTTGATTTAGCAACACACAACATAGCAGCCGTTAATTCCACAAAATCATCAACACTTGCACTTGGATGTTTGTTTTTCAATGATATATAACAATTAAATATCAGAGTTTTTTCATTTAAAGATAATGGACCTGTTTTTGGTCGTTTGGTCGTTTAGATGGTCCTTGGCTTATCGACATTGTTTGGTACTTGCACAATTAACATTCAACAAATGTTTTAAATATATTCCAACTGTTTACAATATTATGAAAACCATACAACTTTATACAACTTTACTCAAAGAACTAATACTAAGTACTGATTTAATGTACCTACTTTCTTTTAAAATAATATTCCCGATAATGTTTCTAAGAAAACTGGGTTGTTTGGAAAATCCCTCTCAATAATCGAATAATCTGTAAATAGGTGTAATCATATTAAGCCGATTACACTAGGCCACTTGCCATTTAAAATTTCTGAGAAAAATTCTCCAAACACTACATATAATACAAATATAGTAATACAAATATAATACAAATAAAAAATATTTATTTTGCTTCTTTGAATTTAATAAAAATTGTAACGATATCTTGCTATCTTGACTTAAATTTTTTTATTTTATAACTGTCATTACTAATTACCCTGTGTGTCAAATAAACAAAACACACTCCAAAATATAACTATAAACAAATTCACAGATAAGATTGTTATTATTATTACACAGGGTTTATCGACGACCCCTTTGCTGGTGCAGTAGATGTTTGTTTCCCGTAAAACTAATTTAACTAATTCCAAGACTTGACAAAACAATTAACATTAAATTATCTGAATATAAATCACCCTATCTAGAGAAAAATTTGGTTGTAATTCGCCCCAAACTTACGGTTGTTTACTTTGGCATAGAAATATTTTTACTTTTACAATCTTGTACCTAACAAAAGAACTCACAGTTCCGAGAAAGTATGTTTAGAAATACTTTCTTCTGACAGAAAGGCACTAAAACCTAGTTTGTCAACAATAGGGGCTTAAGAATATGCAAATATTTTATCATTAAAAGTATTTATTTATCCCGGCAAGACCTTGGACGTTCCAAACAGTACCGGACCAACCCAAAATTTAAAAAATCGTTAAATCATTTCAAATCAGAATTAGTGAATTCATTGAAAATAAATTATTATAGTAAAATGATAAAATCTCAAAGACGTTGACAGGAACATGTAAGAAGATATCTACAATGGGAAGCTGAGGGTAGAAAAAAGTGTTTTATTTAGGTTGAAGCGGGAAAATAGTTAATTGAGAATAATTAATTCGAGAAGAAATACGAAGGAGTGAGATATATGGAAAATAATAAGCGAGTTGTTACAAAGAGGTAGAGCATAGTTTTAAAAATTGAATGAATGTTGAAAGTAAGTAGCATTTTTCAGAATATTTTAATACAACTTAATGATCTTTACTTTTTTAAATCCTCGAAATATTCCAAATTTAAACAAATTATTGTTAAAAAGGAATTAAATGTTGTTATAGTACGTGAAAAATAAGTGAAAAATAAGACGGAGTAAACTCTCAGAAAAAAAAAACTAATTTGTTATGCATATTTTAGTACGTATGCTTTTCGTACAACGTCAATATTTTAGCTTATTCTACATTGGGTTCTACTATTTAGATAGAAAATTTGCCACATCAAACGGATTATCGTAAAATTTAGTTATCTGCTATTGTTATAACAATAGGCTAGGGATTATTTAGCTGGTCGTAGACCAGCTTTAAGGAAATTACATTATTTGTTTCGGTTTATTATATATTTATAAATAAACCATTTTCAAAACATTTTATATTTATATAAATCTTTTTATGAATAGTAACCTTATTTATGGTTATTTTTGTCGTTAAAATATTGACCCATTAAATAATAAGAAATAAAGAAACTGTCAAAATGAATAGTTATTTAGTTAATGGTGTTTTGATAGTTTAGTAAGAAAAAGTCGATTACCGAAAAATGGTTTCCGATAAATGTGAAAGCTATTTTAAATAGTATGAAAACCAATGATTAATAAAATGGTTAATTGTCTTTAAATATCAGAATATTTTTGTTCAGTCGATTATAAGCGAGTAAAGATATCTGACACAGTTGTGTCTTGAAAGAGTGAATAGAATATGGAAAAAATAACGTGTGATTATACACCAGTTAAAAAATTAAAGGTGGATCATGTATCACTAAACGAAAAGAATGTTATACTGAATGTCTACAATTATTTTAAGCAACAGAATCCCACCACTACTGTTGACAGTATAGTTGAAATTTCGTCTAAAGTAATGGGATATGCAAAATCAACTGTATATAAAATTTTAAGAGGAGAAATCAGCTGGTATAACCCCACCCAAACCAAGAACAGGAAGACCAAAATTGTCAAAAGTGAATGTGGACGAATTTTTTAAAAATGCAATTCGTAGAATGGTCCACTCTTTTTTTTCTTAACAAATACCAACTTTAGATAAGTTTTACAAGCCATTACCGATGATCCCGATTTACCCACAATAAGTAGAGACAAACTTTGTAAAGTTTTGCATGAGTTAAACTTTAAGTATGAAAAAGTTAGCAGACAGTCCATGCTTATCGATTCCGAAGAAATTGTATGTTGGAGACGAGACTACCTCAGAAAAATAAAAAAATAAGGACAGAATTTCTATCATTTGTATGTGCCATATTTTTATCCAACGTTGGCTATTATGTTAGCAAAGGCTTTTCAATCAACTGCCATGTAGAAAAGTATCGTATGATTGTCCAGGTTCGAATGTTCGTCAGTACATCAACATTCGTCTATATATGCACATTTGCTTTAGTTGTTGATATTTTAAGCCTCCAAGCTTCGACTCCATACAAACTATTGGCCAAACATAGCACTTGACCATCCTTTGTCTAATTACTAAATTAAGATGGTAGTTGCCAATAAACTTTTTTCATATTTAGAAAAGTTGTTTTGGCCATCGCAATTCTGGTGTATAATTCTTTGTCTTGATCTAGTTGGTACCCATAAAATCCCAGATGCTTACTAAACCATGGGATCTTCTTGTGGATGCTATCCTTTTCAACCTCAACTCCATTCAATTCTAGTTTCGTATCTGAGTTAGGGTTCCAACTGGCTTGGTTATAATTTCATTTATATTAATGCTCTTTTCTTCCCTTGTTATATGGATTCGAATCAGCAACAGTTTGGTGACATTACATTTCTTACTACTTGTATCATTTACAGAACAAGCAGTGCACTGCGTGCCGAGCGAAGCGAGGTTCGCAGCACCAAATAAATAATAACTAATTTTAAAATATGTTTTAATCACGCGGTCATACATTTTTAAATTAGTTTGGATTGATTTAGTGCTGCGAACTTCGCTTCGCTCGGCAAGCAGTGATTAATACATTATCATAAAGGAAAATATTTTAAAAAACAATTAAATCGTTTTCATTTAATAATGTTTGTTATTCAAACATAAATAGTACCCTAACAGCAGAGGAATAATTTTGTCCACAAGTACTGCAAATGCTCACAGAAATACTTATAGATCCACATCATTCACGAGATCAAAGAAAAGTATCGCAGTTTAGTTCTTGGTGACGTTTCCGACAAAATTCTTTAAATAATTAAACAAACATCCATCAACTGTTTATTCTAATTCGAGAACGTAGTTAACCATTTCAAAAATTTCTTTTTGTAAACATTTTCAAGGTCCCCAGACTATGAAAAGAGGACGTACGGAATGAAAAGAAGACCCCGTGGTGCCATATGTCATTTTGAGAATCGTCTAGTCATGATGGCTCTCAACTACCTGGGGTTTTTTATTGTTCTGGCCATATAGCGGCGAAGGATAGGGGATACCAGAGAGGCATGTCTAGTTTTAGACCCATTGTTCGCTTCAGGAATTTCAAAGATGACTTATTTAAGTAGTATTGGTTGAGGAGAGGTGGAAAGGTAAATTAAACAATAAATAATTAGAAAAAGAAAACAATTAAACGAAGAAAAGAGTGCTTAAAAGACATCGAGCGGTTAATTTATGGGTGCCGGACCCCTTTTATACAAATTTTACCACCCCCACTTTCATTAACTGCCATTTCCCTAATCACTTTTCCACCGTCTGCAATTCTCCAGGCAAAAGAAACCAACTGAACTTCCTTTATGAAAAAAAAAAAGAAAAGAAAAAGGATCTTTGAATTTATGGACCCCTCCAGGTCTGTACTTTCCTAAAAATGTTTTTTTTATTTGAATGGTGTGATTTTTTTTGGTGCTGCGATAAATTTATGACCGCGTGATAAAAACATGTTTATAAATTAGTTATAATTATTTTGTTTAAATGTTTAAAACATTTGCCATAGTAGTTTTTCCATTTGAGACATCCCAAATATGGTTTTTTGAACGCTTCAACTGCTTATTTAGAAATCGTAACAATAATAAGCCAGTGGGTGCCAAATAAGGACTTTACGGCTGAAGAGCTTACTGCTCTCCAAAGAGATGCTATTGGGCACAAATTGCGATTTTACACTTACAATATAACATTGTAATAAAACTTAATACTAAATACTAATCTGCAAAACCTTTTTAGGCTTGACAATGTTGTTTTAAGACGAAGAAAAACATGCTTTTAAGTCACGGCAAACAAATAGTTTATATTCAGCTTAAGAACATATATCTTGGATATTTCTCAATAACGAGTTGCACTATACTGAAGCAATGAGCCCGCAAAAAATATGAAGCCTTTGTAAAAACACGATATTACTTTGATAAACAAAAACATATATTAATAATAAAAAACTCTTCGTTTGAACGTAACTTCCAAGTTTATTTGAAAAAATTGTCTTTTAAATTACAATGACGGCCGTTTCGCTAAGAAGCATCGTCAGATTGACGTTTAAGTTACATTTTGTTTGTTTTAGCTAAGAGACTGAAAGATACGTAGATTCGGCCCACTGCACATTCTGTTAGAAAGTGTAAGGAAGAAAACGATATATAGAATGATCAAGGAAGGAATTATCAGGGAAAAACCCCGATCACTTCATTTTGATCAAACTTGGGAAATGCCCCAAGATGATATGCCAAAGAAATTCAACTTTGTGAGAAAATTCATCACAAGGTTGAGTAATAAATCTGAATGGGACGAAGACACCATACAGAATTTAAATCAGAATACCATAAAATGGTATACGGACGGTTCCAAGCTAGACGAGGGAACTGGGATAGGAGTTTTTGGACCGAGAGCCAAATACTCAGAAAGCTTGGGCACATACCCGAGCATCTTTCAAGCAGAAGTCCGCGCCATCGAAAGATGTGTGGAATTCAATATTGGAAGAAACTACCGCAGACAAGAGATTGTGATCATGTCGGATAGTCAAGCAGCCATCAAAGCGCTGAGTTCAAATATAATCAGTTCGAAGATGGTTTGGGAATGCCTAGGCAAACTAAATGAACTGGGCCAGAAGAACACTGTCACCCTCCTATGGGTCCCGGGACACATAGGAATAGAGAACGAAACAGCAGATAAGCTGGCAAAAAAGGAGCTGAAACCCCACATTTGGGACCAGAACCATCTTGTGGGATCAGCAGTAGAGTAATCTTAGGAAAACTAAGGGAAGAAATGGAGAAAGAAAAATCCAAGTACTGGAATCAGCTGGAAGGACTGAGGCAATCTAAGATACTACTGGGGAACTATGACCAGAAGAGATCTCTTAGCTGCCTCAACCTCAGTAAAAAAAGGCTCCGAATTTTAACGGGAATATTAACCGGGCATTGCCGGTTAAGAAGCCACATGAAAAAACTAGGGTTAGCAGATGAAGCAAAATGCAGATTCTGTGAGGAAGAGGATGAAACCTCAATACACATACTCGCAGAATGCCCTGCTTTGCAAAATTCTAGAGCTAGATACCTAGGAGCACATGGAATAGAGGAAGGGGATCTACCTGACTTGAAGCCCGACGATGTCCTAAACTTCCTCAGGAAAATAGGACTCGAAGAGCTGCTATAAGTCTGAGAAATGAGAAAATATCAGAACATGGCAAGTAAGGGGAAACACAATAGATCCTATAGGTCGCAGTGTAATTATCACCCCTAACTTATACATACATACATACAGATTCGGCTCTCTCAGTCTTTGTTGGTGGAAGGTCTTATTTTATCAGCAGTTATGTGAGAGGAATTGGTACGTAGTAGGGCTCTGTAAAGTGCTGGAATCTATAGAACTAATACCAAAATTTGAGAAATGTCCAGCTTGTTTATTACAATACTATTTTAATGGAGATTTTATCAAATATATTGTATGTGTTTAGAATAAATGTTCTAATTACGTCTTCACGATAAAAAATAATTATGAAATTCCCGTTGCTTCGTGCATTGAAATGTATATACTAAATTTAACATTATTATTTTCTTTATAAATTCATTATACTGGGTGCTGGTACACCTTCTTTTTAGACTGTAAATGACAAAAGTCTATTTCTCAGAGTGTCATAGTGGGGTGCAACATGTCAGCCTAAGGAGTAGGAATACTTGACAAGTGGAAGCCCATTCCAGGCCCTAGGTACTTGCTTTACCTTCTTTCCCACCCAGTGAAAATCCCTTTGCGTCCTTCTACACGCTACGAGCCACACCTAACCAGATGTAAGGTCATGGTACCATCCTATAGGATATTCACTTTCTTCTACACTCCCTGTTTCATGACCCTCCTTATAATTTGCACTATTTCCTCCCGTTTACTCTACCGTCCCATCAATAGCCTTAACACACTTTTCTCATCTATCAACTCCCCCACCCTTTTTTCCACTTTGTTCCTCTCATCATCCCTTTAGTCTGGTTGATCTGGTACATATACTCCCTAAAAGCTCCATTCCTCGTCTAAGCCTGGATAATATAGTAATCCACCCTTCTATGCTCATATCTAACCCAACTTGCTTGCTATCTCCTATCAAAAATGCATGACCTAAGTTTTAAGGATATTCCATAATATATATTCGGAGATTGTCATGGTATTAGACAGCGGTAAAGTATTCATAGCTGTTATTAAAGATTTCTGAGGACAAGGTGTATGTATTTGTTTTAATAGAAATAGTATAAGAGTCAAACTATGCAAAAAAACTTACTTGAGCATCCAGGCTTACTCATACACACCAATGTTAGAAAACAAGAACTTGAAATTGAAAGACATCTAGCTGATCAACAATTTAAAGTAGTTAATGAACAAATGAATCCTGGAAATTCTCCACTAATAAACTGTTTACTTTATTGTTTGAGTCTTCATTTTATTTATAGATAAGGCGTAATTGTAACACAAAATATATTAAGTTATTGTAAAGATCAGCATGATATAGTTTTTTCCTGGTTTTTCTATATCATTGCACAGTTATACTGATCTTAGAAAGAAATACATCAAGGATAATCCCTTTGGGATAATACGTTTTAGTTAGAAGTTGTGCACGCCTATGTATTTCGAGGTTTCAGAGATTAGTATTCTGAGAATTTACTCTGCCTTATTTTTCAAACGTACTATAACGTGTCATCTTTTTCACTAAAATCTACTGATGTAAAAAAACAATCTGGCAACATCGACAACGTTATATACACACATACATCTTGTTTCTGTACCATCGAACAAAATCTGGTACATTTTTCATCAAAGAATAGTACATTTTTGTAAAGTATCTGGCAACACTTGGTTTTATATAAATTTATACATAATCCGTGTAAATGCTGCTAGGTTTATTGCTACTTTCATACTTCGGTATAGTTGAAAAGCTACCCGCATTTCCTCTTACACTGTTATTTATTACTTACAGCGTTAAAGTAAGGAAATTAATGATTTCGCTCTTTGGAGTACAATAAATCAATAAATAAATTGCTTATAACTAATTGTGTAGATCGTAGAGATAGAATGATGATACTTTCCGTTTATATCGATAAGACGAAAATTGAGTATTTTTAATTTATTTTATAACTAGTGATTAAATTGATAAATTGGTCAATCAGCTGTGGGATTTACACAAAAAAACACAGTATATATATAGATAGGGAAAGAAGTTTGGTAAATTATGGAAATAAAACAATTTTTTTATCAGAAAACTTGATAAAGTTCATCAATTGATAAATAAACTGATAAAACGTATACAAGTGACGTTTCAGAAGATGGTTTTCAATATAATTTTTAGATTTCGTTTTTCCAAGAAAATGATTCATCACAGAAACGAAAGCTAACCAAGATTTTAATTTAAGATCAGTCATAGAATTTCTACAATGTCCAATTTGGAACCATAAAAATTCCCAGCTTTAATATACAGTGCTTTTCAGATAAAAGTATACACCTTTAATAACTTTTGTAATAATGGTATTTAGAAAAAATCCAAAAACTCGTCAATTTATGTTGGAAGGGGCAAGCATAATGGCTTACTGGAAAAGCCTCCCCCTCACCCCTAGCAGCATCCCTTTTTTTTAAATTACTTCTCATATTTTGTTTGTAAAATTTGGATACTCCTCTTTGAGCTGATTTCAAAAATGTATACTTGTAGGTTAAAGTGGTTAGTTTATGAAATAAACAATTTTTTTTAATAGCACAAATTTTACTTATTTTTTACTTTCACCTTATTTGCCTGTAATAAAATGGGTTGTACAACAGTTCAAACTCTTTAATCTTTTTAACTGTGCTATTTATTCTACTTCAAAAATCCAAACAACAAAAATCTCTACTTTTAATTCTATTTTGACATTGTCAACTAGAATTTGTAGTCACTATTGATAGTGTACTTTGAAACATTATTTGTTTTGTTTGGCTGAAATGGTTTACTCTTTGCAAGAAAGAATTGAAATTGTAGGTTTATACTACCAAAATAATAATTGTGCAAGAGCTGCTGCTAGAATATTTAAGGAATTACATGACGGAAGACATGCAACTCATAAGTATGTAATTCAAATTCACCACAACAGGGTCTATTTGCAATAAAGTGCATAAGCGAGAGGGACTCGTAAATAACGGAGCAATCCAAGTGGCAATTTTTTAATTACGAATATATTTTTTTTAAAAAGTATGTCGGTAGCACTGTGTAATTTATAACAATTGACAGTTTTGACATTTAAATTATGAAATATTAATGTTTTCAAATATTTTAAAATGACTAATACACCAATAATAATATACCATATAAGTAAAATAAATAAAATATATTTATATTCACAAATACTTTCTTAAAGAACAATTTAATATTAATAAATTGCTATTAGCCACAAATGTCATTGTCAATAGTCTTGTCATTAGATACTTCACTCATGTCGCCAACCATTTAAAACAAAAATTTGCGTGCGTAAAAGTTACATTACGATACGCAAATGCGTTTTATAATGAAGATTTTTATAAGTGCAAAATATAAAAAAGTTATTAAAGGTGGATACTTTTATCTGAAAAGCACCGTATAAATGTTTGATAGTGAGCTAAGAAAATGTTTTACAAATACAAGTAAAACAGTCCCCGTCTTGATCTAGTGACTTAGTGATGCCCTGTTTTATATACTATGAAGGAAATGCAGTTTTGCCACTAGTGCCACTAGTTCTGAAAGTAATTATGAATTAAACTTTCCAGGGTTCATGTTTTCCCTCCTTAAAAATATTTGGATTGTTAAATCCAAAGGTTAGAACTGTTGTTACAAAAACTTCAGATCTTAATACAGAAGAAAACAAAATAAATGAAGCTGAAATTATTCAACCTCTTGTAAATGAGCTATTAAAACTATGGTAATTTTTAACTAAAATAGTTTTAACTATATATTATTAGTATTTTTAATGTGTAAGAACATTATTTTTGTTCTTTACACTATGTACAACTCAAAACCACAAATTAACAATAACTAAGAAACTGCATTTAATTAAATAGGATTTTAAGTTTTGTCTTTGTCATTAAAAAATCAGGTTCCAAAACATATTACCTTTTATTTTTGAATATTCTACCGATAAAAGTTCAGTATAGAATCATATCCTTATATATTATAGAAAATTAAAACCAAAAAATATCTTATACCCTAATATCAACAGAAATTGTTTTATACTGTAGCCAGCATAAATAATGAAATAATTTCAAATGTAAATAAACAGAAATCAATTTTAATATAAAACCAATTTTTACCATAATAATAAAGATAAAATATAATTTGAGTAATATAATTATGTAACCAGTAATATTTTCTTTACATATAGTGAAATATAGTTTAAAATCATTATATTATTAATTACTTTAAGATATTTAAGTTTTAATTGTTTCAATACAATCATATAAGCACCAAAAAACAGTATTAGTCATCCCATTTCTAACAGAATATCTCTATTTGTAGTGATTAGTGACAAAGTACGACAAATCTTGGAAAAAGCATTAGTACGAAGAATCACAAGAAAAAAATAGCATAAATTGTTTTATACTATTTATTAAATGCTCAATAATACTTCGATTTAGATTTGGACGTTCTGTATCAATAAAGGATAGATTTGTTTTTTCAAAAAAATTAAATATTTCTCCTGTCTGCAAACGTGATTTTAAATCGCGAGTTTATTCCGAAGGAATTCCAAAGTAAGTAAAAGTTAATTAAAATTTTGATTAGGGTTTAGAGCAACGGTAAAAAAGAATGAAGAAGTAATTTTTAACTTCCATGAATTCCGTGACTTTTTTTTAGAAAATGAAAACAAAAGAAAGTCAGTGCTATTGATAGTATTTTCCAGCCAGGCAATACAAATCCTTTAATTCTTTTTTTACAATAAGAAGCTAAAATAAAGAGCTTTGAACTTTTTTTTGCCTTGGACGGCAAGGATCAATGTAAAATAAATAAATTAAAAATAAATAAATAAAATAAAAGTGTTTAAGACTTTTGTATAATTAATAGAAAATGAACTGATATTTGTATTGGTACAGGAGCCAGCAAATATATTAGAAAACACAATCGATGTCTGATGAGTTCTAGGATCTCACCGAAACATCGAAAAGGAAAATCTCATATAAATTTTTCAAAGGAACAAGTAATTATTTATAAAAAATTGAATTAAAATCTGGACTAATGTTCAATTAAACATGACGATAGATAAAATCAGCATCTCCTTGGTGTTGAGGTTGATGAGAAAGATTAATAAGTATTTTAAAGAATTAACGTAGAAAGCAATTGATAAAAATATTGTTCTGTGTGATTATTCAAGACATAAATAAAGTGTGTACACACGAAAATTTAAAGTAGATGATGTAGTAATACAGTTAAAGCATCTACGTAGGTATAATTCTAATACTTTCGATCTTCCAGCCAATATCGCCCGATATAGAGATAACAATATATGTTAATATTGGCGTCTTACATATATAAACAATATTAGACAAAATTTGAAAAATATTTTAAGTTTAGGCACAGTTTATTCTTTAAAAATAAAAATTTAAAGTAGATAATATAAAAATACAGTTAGAGCATCTACATAGGTATAATTTTGATAGTTTCGATCTTCCAGCCAATATCGCCCAATATAGAGATAACAATATATGTTAATAATATTAGACAAAATTTGATAAAATATTGTAAGTTTAGGCACAGTTTTTTCTTTAAAAATAAAAATTTCAAGTAGATGATGTAGTAATACAGTTAAAGCATCTACATAGATATTATTTTGATAGTTTCGATCTTCCAGCCAATATCGCCCGATATAGAAATAACAATATATGTAAATATAGGCGTACCTACTACTTACTGCATATTTGTGAATAAGTTGGTACTTGAGTATATGGTTGCAAAAAATGTTTAACTATTCAGAAAAACGTATAAAAATAACAATGAATAATTAAAAGATGAAATATTTTTAAACATATATTGTTATATGTAAGTTGAAACTTTTTTAGACATATGCTTTGTTATGTATTTTTGTAACTCAAGATTTATCATTCATATTATGATGACTAATTTTACCATTAATCAAATAGGGAAGTATCAATCAATCGGTTTTGAGTTTTGCGAACTGAAAGAGAAACCCATATAAGAAGTGATTATCCATAATCCGAAACACATTTCTTATTTTTCTCTACTACAAAAACCAAGAACATTATCATCGTCCAACCAGTCGTGTTACTAATGATTGTTGAACGGCTTTGAGAAATGCCGCTTTCGGTACAGAGACGGACTCGTCCAACATAATTTCCTCTCTTCATGTTTTAAAGGATGTATATAATTTAATAGGCGAGTAGCAAAAAATTAAAATTATGTTGTTTAAATAGGGTATATACAACATTTCAAATAATGCGAATATTAAGTTTTACTTCTATACAGAATTTGTTCAATTGCTTTCCAAGCAGTCCTCATACCGCTTAACAAGATTGCTTTGCATGTTATTAAAAATACGCTGCTGCATTCTTCTGAAAGAGGTCAAAATTTTTTACGGAGTTCATCAATAGTTGCCGGTGGGTTTTCTGTAAAAATGGCTTGTTTCAGCATATCCCATGCGTAAGTATTAAGAGTTGTTAGATCAGGTGAATGTGAAGGGTAAAGAAAATTAGTGTTACGGGCAATTTCTATATCAATAAAAAATGGTGTCAAAGAACAATAAACAACTCTTGTCTTGTCTGTACTTTATAGGGAAAACCACCAATCTTCTTAAACATTCTTCGGGAAAACGTTTTTCTCAAATTCGTTTTTAGAGATGTTCTGCGGAGACTTTTTTTTAAAAACTTAAACACTACTCTATTTAAAAAATAAACTGCTTCGGAATATCAGGTACAGATTGACATATTGAAATTACATTATTTGGTATATATAGATGATTAAGTATAGTTCGTTCGCTGGATCTTTTCCCATGGCTGAAATTATTAACATATTACTTTTTGTAGTACGTCTCTTTTCCACTCACAGAAACTAAAACCCCAAAATTGAACCGTTTGTTCCAATACAGCATAATATAACAAACAGAGATAGCCATATGACGAATGTCGATGATAGGTGTAACCTACACAATGAAAGTTCTGTGGTTTACCCGTGAATTTGTAAATTGACAGACCAAATACGTTGTTTACATTTTTATTTTAGATTTTTATCCATTTTATTGCCCCTTGCATATAAATTTATTTCAAAAACAATTGTTTTAACAACTAACCTATACCTGAGTGTTCGAATAATTGTGGTAAGTGAATATTATTTATCTACTTCTTATTAATTTATTTTGCAATGAAAACTAACCTTAAATTGACATATCATTATGATTCTGGATAGAACTCCATCAAACTGAATTATATGAAACACATTTTGCTTTCACCAAAGTAGAAAATATTGACCTAATTTTCTGGATAACCAGAACCATTGATAAATAGTTTTCATTTTTAGAATATGTCTAGAAAAAGGTTGAATTCGCAAGCACAGGAGCTGGTCCTGGATTTGTTGGAGTATTTTGAGTTAGAAAAAAGAAATGGGGGACCTTTGGTACCAATTTCAAGTGTTCAAGAAGTAAAATAAATATTATTTAGCAATATACTTTTATTAATCAATTTTTACGTTACTTCCATACATAAACAGATGAATTAAAACGTAGTACAATGTTTTAATTCCAATTCAGTTCAACTCAACACGATCTGCTATTATTTTTATTGATTCACTTTTCTCTCACAACAGCACCTCACTTTTATTGCCATTTTTTTTAATTCCATTAATTTTGCCGTCGAGCAATTCCATCTACCGTATGCATATAGAACCTCTTTCGTCATTAATCTCTGTTAAAAATTACGTGTACTCTAGCCCTTAGTGCCTGAATTTGCTATTTTTTGGGAAAGTGAATTGTGCAATGGCTCGAAAAATGGTTACAAGTACACATTATCGGATTTCGCCCTTCGTCAAGGGGTGAACACGTCAATTGAAAAGACAAGAACTAATGAGAATTTGAGATAAAATAATCAGCTTGCTTTTATTTTGATGCAGTTGTAATGGATTATCTTCTGGTAGTTGAGGGCTGTTGAGAAATTAAGAGAATTAGAATGTTTTAAGTTAAAATGGAAGTTTGCAAAGTTTTTTGGGTAGATTTAGCTGGAGGATTTGATCAAGCAGGGTGTTGTCATAATTCGTACAACTCCCATGGATATAAACAATTTGATACTCTAATCGCCAAATTTCTCGGACCTCCTTATGTTTGTGAAACTGAGACACTATTAAGAACAGTAAATAATTAAACATTACAGATGTTTCGTTAATATTTGCATCGTCAGATTGACATATTTAAGTTACGTTTGTTTGTTTGTAGGTACCTGATGTTGATTAAGTAGTAGTAAGGCTAGACCAAGTATGAAAGTAATATATAATTATACAGTGTGTAAAAGCCAAATGGTTACTGTACATATTTATAAAAAATCCCGAAACACGTCAAATTTAAATTATAACTTGACATTCTTTAACGTGAAAATGCAACCCCTACCTTCAACCCCCTTAGAATGACAGGTACAACCCCCAATTTTTTAAATGGGAAGTATAGGCTTGTGATATATCATTTGAAAGGTCTCTTCATTCTCTATTCAAAAATGTTATTGTTTTTAAATTTAATGCAAAAATTAACTTAAAAAAATTAATATCATGTTACCGAAATTCGCTAAAATATACTCGAAACTTATTACAATATACTTAAAACTTATTTCCCGTTTAGGTCTTGATAATGAGAAAGTGAACAAAAACCAAAGCAATGTGGTTTTTAGATGGTAACCATTAAAAAACTTTAAAGAATTTCCGTGGCACCGCTATTTTAACAAGCAGTAGTAAATTGTTTTATTTAAGTTGTCATTGTTGTAATTTAAGTATAAAGTTTGTTCAATTCAATTCTGAAAAATGGTTAGATTAACGGAAATGCTTAAAATAACAGTTTTACAAATGATTGGTTACGGAGATAACATCCGAACACAACAGGAAGTAACTAGCCTATTTCATGAGAAATTTCCTAATATCATTGGTCCCTTTTTTAGTGAGGGTAACTTGAATGGCAACAATTATTTGGCACTACTTCAAAATGATGTCATTCCAACGCGAGGGAGGCGAGGATCGATTGAATGGCCAGCGCGATCACCTGATCTTAGATTATTAGATTTCTTTTTATGGGGATATGTGAAGAGCCATGTGTACAAAACTAAACCTTCTGATTTAAATGACTTAAAAGAACGAATAACGCTTGCGATTAGGTCGATCACGCCTGATATGTTAAATAATGTTAGAAGACAGTTTTATTTGAGATTAGGATGTTGCCAAGACGTTCGCGGAGAACATTTTGAACATCTACTTCATTAACATTCATAGTTCTTTTTCGTGTTCTACATTTTATTACGTTTTGCATTACATTTTAGTTTTTGATTGTATTGTAGCGAATTTCGGTAACAACATGATATTAATTTTTTTTATGTTAATTTTTACATTAAATTTAAAAACAATATTTTTGAATAGATAATGAAGAGACCTTTCAAATGATATATCACAAGCCTATACTTCCCATTTAAAAAATTGGGGGTTGTACCTGTCATTCTAAGAGGGTTGGAGGTAGAGGTTGCATTTTCACGTTAAAGAATGTCAAGTTATAATTTAAATTTGACGTGTTTCGGGATTTTTTATAAATATGTACAGTAACCGAAATAATGAATTTATTCCATTTGGCTTTTACACACTCTATATAATATGTAAAAAAAATTTCAATACATCTATCGATATTTTCTTAAAGTTTATTAAAACTAATAGTTTAAGGTACAACTTAAGAGAGCAAAACCGTTTTGAATTTAAATAGAGAAGCAGTGAAATAGTGAATAGTAGCATAAATTGTTGTTTCTCTTATTTTAGGTAAATTGTTACTTTACATTTTTGTTAATAAAAAAATCTTTTATTTTAGTGCAACACAATTGCTGTTATTTTAACAAACCCAATATTATCCAGCAACTATAAACGTTAGTACAAAACAACAATTTTGTTACTGGATAAGTTAAGAAAATGGAAAATGGATAAATTAAGATTTGATTTTAAAGTGAAAGGTTCATCAGATGGAAAATCAAATATATTGTGCCTAATCTCAGTTGGTACACTGGACAACAGAAGTTATTTAACACCAGATGAATATCAAAATACGGGATAAGAATATCCAGAGCCATTTGGCTTAGTACCTACAGTGAAGAAATGTTTAAAACTGAGACAACAGAGTACAGTAGGCAGTAAAACAATAAACACTATTTTCGCACGGAGCGGCCAGAGAAAGGGTGTTTGGATTTTTTTTTCTAAATTCTTGCGAAACCCCGACAGAGGTATCATAGAACACACTAGGAGTATAGCTGATCTAAAGATAAAACTAGAAAAGGACTTTGCAAAGATAAAGAGTGGTTTGATAACAGACTGCTTTCTATGAATTTAAAAAAAAACAGTTTAGTTACGTTTTAGTTCACTACAAAAATGTCTTCCCAATTTCGAAACAAATATAAAACATACAGATACAGTCACTAAACAAGTAAAGAATGTTAAATATTTAGGGATAATAATAGACCCTCATTTAAAATGGGACGTTCATATTAATTATTTATTGCAAAAACTGCAAAACTATATTATACAAGTTTAAACATATTATTCAGATTTTAAGATTAACGCAAAGAATTATAATATATAAAAGTTTAGCCGTAACACATCTAAACTATGGTACAATTGGATGGGAAAACGTAACAAATCGATAGAGATCTTGCAGAAAAAATTTTTAAAGATTATTTTAGGAAAATCATGATCGGGTTTACATTGAATCCGGAATGCTTGATGTTATACAATTGTATTTTGTACAAATTAGTATTAAGCAGTTCTTTCTTAAATCTGAGTCTCTGTGTGAAAGGCTAAAGGATCTGGAGATCCTTTAACAAAATGCTTGCTGCAGACAAAAGTGTTCTTGCTAACTTTGTCGATAGTTAGCTTTTTGTTTCCACAAAGCTCAATCCACTGTAAACACTTCAACATGTTCGTCTTTGGTTTGGGAAATGGAAGATATTTTAATTTTGTCGACATGATTCGCCTCGAGTTATTTTTACAATTATTATAAACACAATAATAAACCATTTTCAAAAATCAAAGTCTCACATTTCACAGTAGCCTGATTCACATTTGAAAAAAACACAAAATCGAGGTTCAAATATCAAAAATAAATAAGACATGTGACATAGAATTGACAGATTTCGTCCATGCGGCAAACGTAAAAAGTTCGAATCCCCTAGGTTATTAATTTTTTTTCAATACAACATTAATAGTTCAGATATTCGGTACCATCTAGAAAGTTTTAAAATTAAAAAATATCTTCGCTTCGAGTTTGAATCGTACCCAAAAAGGCCTAGAAAATGTCAGCCATTTTAGACCTGAAAATTTTGTAGTGGCAAAACTGATTGAATTACTGGAATCATCCATTAATTTATGAAACGCGACACACGCACTACGTGATAACTCGTATAAATAAAAGCATTAGAGAGAGAAGTTTTAAATTTCTTGGGCCAAAAATATTTGATGCACTACCCACAAAGTTAAAATCTGCAGCTTCATTTAAAATATTTAAGAGTGAACTCCAAAATCATATACATAATATATCACGTGAAAACTTACCTAAGTACATAGAATTATGTATTGAGAGAAAAGAGAAAGTTCTCAAGTTGTCGGATTCAAAATTCAAAATAGAATGTTTTTAACTATAAGTTGTTTCCGCCACTTAGGATTTTAAATTATATTGTTGTATTATGTGACACTTTTTTAACACAATCACAATAGATTGTTTTTAGCTTTTGATGTATTTTAGTTGTTTTTGCTGAGAATTAAAAAAAATAGTAATGAACTACTGTCTCATATTGGTTTTTTGTGCATTGCAAACAAAAACCTTATGTGATTGGCAAGTGGTTATATTTGTATTATTTTGTTGTGGAGAATGTATTTTGTGCTGCTATTCTAATTTTGCAAGGATCATTTTCTGATTAAACTGTTGTTATCGAAAGGGATTTTGGGTTTTCATGAGGTCGATTCAAAATAAATTGTATTTTTTTGTGATTTGTTTTCGCTATTTATTTTTTAAGTTGTTTTTATTATAAATTAATTTATGTTGTATGTTATTGATGAATGTAGTTTTAGCTTTTGTGTACCTTGCAAACAAGCACTTCGTGTGCTTTAGCAAGTACTTATTTGTTCGGAATATTGTTTATAGAATGCAATGTATATGTCGTAGGCGTATTTGAAAACCAGGCTTTTTATAAAATGCCTAGGCTTTTTCAAAATGACTTGGCATATTGTAAAACCATTATATTTCTACAATCTGACTACAATTTTAAGGCATATTATAAAACGCCGATGAGATTTTAGGCATATTGAAAAAATTAAAACATTTTATAATTCACCTAGTTTAAGTTAGGCGTTTCGTAATACGCCTATGCCTTGCTTTGGCTTATTTAAAAATAGGTAGGGTACACATACTCAGTGACTATTCGCCAGTAAAATAATAATAATAATAGTAATTATTGACATAACTCTTTTATTGCTGTTACAATATAACTTAGACATAAACTAAAAATGTATTAAGGAACTTATAAAACTGAAGGATCAACGCCAGATAGTGATTATTTATTCCCGCAGGAGCCACTAAAGTGACATTTGCTTGTACACTTCATGTGGGCCTTGAAACAAAAGCACTTATTTATTCTACATTGGTTTTTTTGGGTTTGCACATACATTTTTTAAAACCTTGCTTTTCAAAATTGGAAAACATTCCCATTGCTTCTCTTAAAGAAATAGTTTTTTCACTTGGAACTTTAATTCGTTCGTTACTCTCTATTCCACTGATCTCATCTCTGGAGAACCATCGATTTAACAGACCGTACTTCGTACCAATTTGATACACTCCATTTTTAAAATCCAAAATTGATCCAATTATATTTTTAGGATCTAGAGGTCCCCTGTCTACTTTTGAAACCTCAATTATAACGTTTCGTCCGATTTTCAATGGTTGCAACCTCATGTTTGAGGTTTCAAGCATTTTTTCGGCGCACGTTTCTGTCCGATAGCACTGTCTATTCTTTCTGTTATTATTTGTATCATTTGTACTCACCTGCATAGAATTTATCTAATTCTATGTAATAATTATTTCTCTCCCTCCTTTCGACAATATCGTCAGCCTCTTGTAACAATGTATCCGCCGTAACAGTTTTTGGGCCGAAGCAAGGCAGAGGTGTATTACGAAACGCCTAACTCAAACTAGGTGAATTGTAAAATGTTTTAATTTTTTCAATATGCCTAAAATCTCATCGGCGTTTTATAATATGCCTTAAAATTGTAGTCAGATTGTAGAAATATAATGGTTTTACAATATGCCAAGTCATTTTGAAAAAGCCTAGGCATTTTATAAAAAGCCTGGTTTTCAAATACGCCTCCGACATTATATTGCGTTGAAACGAAGAGTTGCTTATTATTCCATTATATCTACCCTAAATTGTTAACTGTCATTATCAATACATTATTTTCTTCCGTTTGATTTAACTTTGAGCTAACAAAGTAATATAGCCGTCTATATTTCTTGTCGAGAATACGGATCCACTTCAAATCCAATATTCCTATCAAATACATACACCCTTTTAGGTATTTTTGAATAAGAAAGGAATGCTCGAAGGGGTGTATTTGTATACATAGGTATATATTGACGTCGTACGTAGTATTTTTCAAAAAGGAGGAAAGATTACTTTGTGCATTGTTAACTTTATGACAGCAATCTATATCTTTTGTTTAAAGGAATTTGACCGAGCGATTATTAAACTTTGATTAAATAATGTCGACGATGATAATTTTAAAATTTTAATGGTGCATTATTTCTTCCCGAATTAGGTGACAACTGCGATAAGGATGATGTATAGGGTGGGTGTATTGATCATTGACTTATTTGTGACAGCATTATCGGTTTTTATAGTGATTTATTTGTTAAACAACTGATAACGTCAAACTATTTTTAAACCGTATTACTCTGAATACACTTTTATCTGCTAGGTACCAGGAGCTGGAAAAGTATTCAGAGTATACATTATTTTTTCGTCGGATCATGGGGCAGTAATAGCCGAGTGGACTATTTTTTTAATTTATATTTAAATAATATACATGAATATTAGGCGATTTAATATTTTTTTTTATTTCGACGGAGTTTTTGGCATCAAACACTATTTCCGGTTAACTTGTTTTTAATAGGTGATTTGGCAACATTTGATGTCAAGTGGAAATGGAACATCAACAGACCAATAAGGACACCCCTTAACAAGTGACGTCATTATGAATACAACTTGGCGCTAGTCATCGACTGTTTAAAATAGGTTATGAAATTTCTCCAATGTTTATAATTTTTAAAGAGACCTGAAAATAATGATAAAAACAGGTAGTATGATTTTTAAAACCTAAAATTGTTAATTAATTAAAAGTTAATGAAAAAGACCTGAAGTATTGACGTATCTGCCATCTTTAGAAAGTTATTTAAATAATTAAAAAAGAAAAGAAGAAAAAAGTCTCAAGATACAAAAATATTAAAAGTTGTATAAAAAAGAAACAAATTAAATAAACAAATAAAAACAATTGAACATTTTTTCATAATCCAAAAGAACAATAGAATTTAAGGTTTTTGGAGAAAAAATGGTTTGTTAATTTATTTAGTTACAAAAATAGAATGTTAATGAACAAACGCATTTTTTAGCAACAAATAATTTTTTTAAGAACCGTTTTTTCACACAAAATCATAAATTGTACTACCCAATATATTAAAAAAAAATGGAGCTCATAAACAATTCATATTATCAATTTTTAAAATATTGGGTTAAAAATAAAAAAAATGTATTATTAATTTTTTTTAATTTTAAATTTTGTCGTATTTTCTATTGTAAATAAAAAGACGAAAAATGCATATTTTTGGAATTTTTCCAACATGGATCTATTTGTTAACCTATTTAGAATAACTCGACGAAGTAAAAAGAATCCCAAGGCTTTAGTTCAATAATTATCGCGGTTGTTCTGTTAATATTTACTGCAAAAAAAGCATAACCAATGAAAAAATTTGGATAAAAATTTTTTTAACCTTGGATTATTGTTCATTTCTTAGTATTGTCAAAAATGGGTTAAAACCTGTCAAGAAACACAGTTAAAATCCTGAATAATATATTTAACTGGAATTTAGAACAAAGAAAAATGGAATTATGAATAAAAAAAGGTTGAAGGTTTCTTAAGTAATAAAAAAATGTGGAAAGTCAGTTATTTTAACTAAAAATCTCGCTAAAAATATAGAATTGCATGCATTGGATGATACAAGTCAAAAGTAAAATGTAAATATGAACCACAAAAATATTTGTAAATATGAAAGGATGTATATTATCTAAAATGTTATATGAAAATGATATAATTGGAGAGATTGATAAATAACTAAGAACAATAAATAACTGAACAATAAATAATAATTGAAAAGAATTAGGGAAAGGAATAACTAAAATAAATAATACAAATAATAATGCAAGCATTGTTCAAAAATAAGGAATGAATTTATAAAAAATGCATTTACCTGAACATAATATGTAAAAATCAAATTAGAACCATCAAACAAAGAAGTAGGTAGGTAGGAACTGATGTAAAAGGCATCTTAATTGTACAAAAAAATTACAGATGACTGAAGACTATAATGTTTTTATTGCTAAAAAATAAGTTAATATTTGAAAATTAATTCTAATACAAATTGTTATACAAGCATCTTTAATGTATGAAAATGTATAATAAATAGAAATGCAATAAGCAAATCTTGAAACAAATTGAACAAGTGAAAAGAAATACAGGAGCCGATGCTGAAACTTTGTAAAAAGTAGGTAAGTGTAAGTTAGAAAAATTGAAATTGATAAAAATTAAGTCCTAAGATTACAAGTTCTCAAAAATATTGTTACATAATATAAAAAAAGGTTGGAATGGAAATGAAGCCAATGAAATAAATGAGAAATAATTAAAAGAATTCAAATTTTTTTTCTAAGATAAAAAAGGTTACGTAGTTATTACAGTTTGATGAAAAATATTGAGAGTAGCTGAATAAAGTTTTTAACCAAGTTTTATAAAAAAACTTGATAAAACAATTGTTTTAAGAAATAAAAAAGTAGATATGTTGGGAACTTCATTAGGAAATTTTCAAATAGATTTACAGATAATGCACTAAATATTATATTAGGTGGGTCAAAGTGCAAAGTCTTACTGGCCTATAAGAATTAAGACAAACTAATCTAGGATAAATATTAAATAATAATAAAATTTAAGTTCTAAAATAACAGAACGAAAATAGTATATTTATTTATACTCACATTTAATGTAGGACCATAGATATATAAAGCAAGAAAATTAGTATGAAGCAGTTAAGAGATATTCAGAAATTTGGTGGAAAGTCACTTTATTGAAAATAAAATCATAAACTCTAACTAGAAAATAAAATGTCATGAAATTAACCTTAAATTTTCCAAAACTAATTTAGAACAAATAAAACAGTAATACTGGTAAGAAATCTATATATAGGAGCGTTGTGGAAAGTGAATGCAAGTAAAAAAATTGTTTTAATTAATGAAAAATAAGTTTAAAGACCAAAATAATTTCTAATCAAGATCCGAGTAAAGATCATTTAAGCCTAGAATGGAAATTAAAACTCCAAAAAATCAAATTTCGGATTAAAGGTACAAATTTAGATTAGAAAAAGTTAAGAAACACACATATTCTAATGAAAAAGGTAGAGATGTTCTATAAATAATTGCTTATAGTTTAAATGTAAATAATAAAAGTATAAAATGAAATTTAAGAAAGGGAACTAGATGATATCAAAACAATTTTTACAAGAAGTATAAAAAGTACCTATTTCTATTGGAAAATTAAAACAAAATATATTATTTTATTTTAAAGTAGTTTAAGCTATGTCAAAAAAGGTCAGAGAAGTCTTTATTTGCTTAAAGTACTAATACAAAATAATCTGGAAAATCCCAAAAATGTAACCCACAGAACTCTTAAATAAAAATCAATTTGAAAATAATTAAATAAAATTAATATATTTATGTATTCTCAAATTTAATGTAGGTGCATTTACATTGAAAATTAAACTTTTAAATTCCAATACACAATCAATTTGAAAATAATTAAATAAAATTAATATATATTTAGGTATTCTCAAATTTAATGTAGGTGCATTTACATTGAAAATTGAACTTTTAAATTCCAATACACTTCCAGAACATTCAAACATTAACTTTCTCAATCTATTCACCTTTTTTACATTTTTCTACTTCCACAATCCACAATTTTACTAAATCCACTTAATCATACCCTAACAATCACCAAGCAAACACTGATCACTCGTATCACAAAAATTATCAAAAGAAAAAATAATAAAAAAAACGAAACAATGCACTTTTTTTCTTATTTAGGTAGAGCCAGACGATCGACCAAACTTTATATTTCGAGTATATTTGTGTATCCAATACCTCGACTATCTGCAATCATCGTCCGAGAGGCGACACAATGCCATCGTTGTGCCTTCCCCGAAACATTTCAACCAACTTGCATTGAATGAAAGATTCATGAGGGAGAGTAGGACTAGGACTCACTCACCATCGATCAGCTGTGCGGGGCCAATGACCTACATTCGAACAACCCACGAATTAGTACGAATATTGACGATACTACACCTCGTCGACTTGGGGCTAGGAATAACATACGGGGTAATACAAAATGTTTAAAAATAAATAAATATGTACAGTCAAAGACAAATGAAACGCACAACTAGATTCAGGCGGGGCGGGATTAGTCGCTGATCTGATCTCATGTTGCAACGCTGCGAATAGGATTGTGACCAGTTTAGAAAAAGGTTTACTGTTATTTTGTTCTTAGGAAATCATAAGTGTTTAATAGGTAAATTAATTATTATCATCATTAATGTTCGTTAGTGCCCTATATAATCTAAGTTGTGGATATAATGTAATAAGAATATAGTATGCACAAAAAGTACGAGGAGTAATAAACCCTAATTAAGTATGCAAAACGTTTACAGGGAGCACCATGAAATTTTTGATAAATCTCTTACTTTAAATTACATTTCTTCCGTAAATCTAAAAACCAGGTAGATCGACCCCGATCGATTGATTAGGTTAGGTATTATTGAGAATAATAAAAAAAACTCATCGTTTTAACAAAACTTCCACTATATGTTGTACCTTTTTGTCGTATTCGGTGACCAATAAAGACGATTCGCTCAAAAATATCTTTACACTAGTCAATTTTATAAAACAAATCGACAAAATCGAAAACCAACAAAAATCACTGAAAAGTCGAAAAAATAAAAAATATCGAAACTTATATTCGACATTTCCACCGGCACAAACACAAAATTGTTAGAAAATTAAATATCGTCCTACGATTTATATTAATTACTATTGAGTCAATATTAATACACCCTGAAGATCTATTTACTAAATCCCAAGCAACGAAAATTTTGTTATAACAATGCAAAATAGTTGAACCAGAGAATGAATATGTAAAAATCCCTTAGAAACTATGAAAACTACACAATAGACGTATTATTTAATATTCGGCCCAATGTTCTCTAAATATGCACAATTAACCATAGACTAATACCAGTGACTATAACAATAATTATTGTTAGACTATAACAATAACTATAACAATAATTATTGTTATAGTCACTTCTAATACTAAAACTGTGGAATAAACCAAATTTGCCAAAATGTATTGTTGAAACGTCTGTTAGGTCACAATTGATGTATTTCTAATACATTTCATCGGTGTTGCCAGGCATATAATAAGTAAATGAAACTAATTAAATTTTTATGAATTTTGGTGTTTGCCTTGTTCGTTTCATTTTTCTTTGGCTGTACCTACATCCAAAACCAATTTTTAATTTTTTCACTGCATTGTAAAGATTTAATTCTAATTCAAAGACCATTTTCATAATTATTTGTCTTAATATACTCTCTCGGCGGTAATTTACAAGAAAGAAAGACAGTTTCGTCTCCCTAATTTTTTGTTTCTCAGGTTTTCCATTCGCGTTCGTTAAAAATAAATGAAAATTACGAATTTAGCCGGTGAAAAGAGAAAAACAAGCCCATTAGTGTCGTTAAAGAGGCCTCGAATGTATCTCGGGGCTGGTTCGTGGACGGCGACAATTCTGAGTCTAATAAAAGACCCTCTTTTGATATTAATTACAGCTTACTTCTTTTTGCGATTAATTAGGTACGAGATCAGATTTTACTGTGTGTGTTTTGGTTTATTCGATTGCAGGAAAATCAGCAAAAAACTAAAGAGGTTCATTAACTGCTATGTTTCTCTGCTAGGGAATATCCTAACAGATGTTGGATATTGTATTCTGGATGTTGTATACTGGATACTATTTACCTTTTACGATTAAAAGGTTTTATTTGCTTTCGCAGCACTCTCACCTTACACACTCTGACTTTATAATGAACATTTGACTCTTTCAAACAGCTTTTTAAAACAAAATTAAAGAGCACCAAGTTCCTGGAGAAAAGAAATAGATGTGGCAATGCCAGAAAAAGGACTGGAAGACAGAAGCGGTAAAAATCATAGGACCTCAGCTAGCTAGGCAGTGCTAGGCCAAAAGTCCCCTTCCCCCTCGTATCTTTTGAACGGTAACAGCTGTGATTGAGTTTAAAAAAACTAATTTTTTAAATAAAAGTGGAAGTATTTTAAAAAAGTTCATTGTTTGATGTTCTTAGTAAATGGTTTTTTAAAAAACTTAGTCGGTTTGGTGTTTTTAATAAAATAAAATAGTGGACATTTTATTACACAGTTCTCTGCATTTTTAATAAACTACAAAGTTCTTTGTTTCGTGTTGTTATTTTAAATATCCATTAATAATTCACTTTAGATTCTATAACTTTACCCTTCTTATGTTTTTTTTTCTCCGAGTAGAAAGGTTTTCTTAAGGGATAGGGACGTATTGAATTTCCAATTAAGCATATTTTTTTATGGGAACAAGGCGTATGATGCTTAGAAAATAATTAAAAGAAAATAACATTCCTAATTGAGTCTTTTAGGTATAACAACAAAGGAAAACGTAAAGAAATGGTGTAAGGTTTCAGAAAAAGTTTGTTTTAGTTTAAGATCCATTGCAGCTTTTCTAAAATTCGATCTTTTATATTTTGGGCATTTCTCTTGGCTTGATTTATTACATCTGTTTATTTTATATCAGAGAATATGGAACTTACAACTGATAGGAAGAGTACTATGTGGTTATGTAACAGAGAAAATGCAAAAAACTTTTAACAGACTGAGGAAACTTATAAAAAGAAAATTAAAATTATTGTAGGAAAAATAACAAAACCATTAATTAGCCAAACATTATCAAAGAAAACCAAAATATACTGCAAATAACTGGAAATAGGCATGTCACATGAACAACTAGGTAGAATATTTGAAATCTCTAGGACCATGGGGAGCCAACACTAATGATAATCGTTCAGCTCAGAAGAAATAGCCAATTTGATGCAGCAGAAATTGAGGTTAACATCAGTGATCCTTACTACCCTCAATAGAATGGACTAAAAAAAAAATTGATTCACCTTATGAAGATCCACATCATATGGTAATGTATAACAGCTTACTCAAACCTGGTTCCCTATCTCCTGCCCAAATCTATGGAAAGTTAAGTTTACTTAAAATGTGACCGGAGTGACCGGCAACCCCTTCGCATGCCAATAAATCTTCTGTGTTCTGCAAACCATTCATTTGCAATGAACTTGGTAGTGGAGGAACGGTCCCCTAAGGCCAATAATCTTACGCAGCGATCTTCACGGTCTGTTGTTCTACGGGGGCATCCAGAGCTTTTTGCTCTTTGCGTACGGGCTTCTCGAAGCCATGCCTGACAACACCTAACCACGGTGTCTACACTTCTTTGCACTCTAACTGTAATTTCCCGAAAAGAAAATCCAGCTTCCCGAAGTCCCACTATACGACCCCTATCAAACTCACTAAGTTGACGAAATCGTACAGGTCTCCGTACCCTAGGCATCGTAACCAATCGTAAAGAATGTCAAGAACCCAAATCCGCAAAATTTGGATCTTTATTACGGCTACAATATTCATTTTTGGATTGTTAGTGGATTTCAAAAAAGCAGTTATCAATTGTTGATTTCAGTAAAATAAAAAAATTCACCAATTTTAAATTGTAACATATTCATCATTTTTGATCATAAACCTGTATTTAAAAAAAAATAATAATTAATGTAAAATAAAATAAAAATTTAATATTAACGCTATCCAGAGCATTTCCATCTCAATATATATGATAGTAATGTAGTTATGTAGCCTAATATAGACTATAAATATAAACAGTACTGTTAATTAAAATAATTTCATACTTATCCCCTACAACCCTATGGGATATAAGAGAAACCTTGTTAAAAGAACAACTTTTAAAATAGTATGTTATATGCTAGGAAATGTTTTTATTAGTTTTTAATTAAATCCAATTGATAAAAAATCGAATTATCTAGAAATTAAAAACAATATATATAGAGGTCATTACGCAAGAGAACAGTGAACCGAAGGTAAAGAGTTTACCTTCAATCTTTGAAGAAGATAATTTGGCAATTGAAACGCGCGGTAGCCTTTTTATATTTCAGTCAATGACAGCTGTTTCTTATGGATCAGTAGCCTTATCACAATTTCTAGTATTATTTAATAGCTCTTGAAACCTCTTTTGTTAATCTCTCCCGCCAGAAGATATTTCTATATTGTTCCTCTGGATACTATATTTGCTATTTCCAGGAATGGTAATTTTCTAGGAAGAAAAATTTTAAAGATTATTTTTTATAAATAAATAATTCTACCAAGAGAGATAGATACATTAGGGGCAGAATTTTATTATATTTTTTTACAGACATCTTCATAGTTTGTTCTGTGAAAACAGAAAGGAAAAATCTTGGAGACATATTAAAGAAAACTTCCTTTTTATATTTCAGTCAATGACAGCTGTTTCTTATGGATCAGTAGCCCTATCACAATTTCTAGTATTATTTAGTAGCTCTTGAAACCTCTTTTGTTCCTCTGGCTACTATATTTGCTATTTCCAGGAAGAAAAATTTTGTTCATTTAAATTAATGGAAAAAGTATTTTTATATAAATAAATAATTCTACCAAGAGAGATAGATATATTAGGGGCAGAATTTTATTGTATTTTTTTACAGACATCTTCATAGTTTGTTCTGTAAAAACACAAAGGAAAAATCTTGGAAACATATTAAAGAAAACTTCCTTTTTAAACCAAACATAATCAAGGAAATACATTTTATTCCAAACATAGACAATCCCATTTTCACATCAGTTAGCTTAGTCTATCTAACCCAGTGCTTAAAAAAATCCAATAAGAAACTTAAAATCGTGAGGATTGTAATAATTAATAAATAAACGTGAATTCTTACAAAACAATATCACGTCATTTCCTAATCGTTAACAAATTCCAGAAATAATAATTATAACAAAAAATGCAGCATTAATATTTATAATCAATTAAAAAGATTGGTATGTTGCTAATTTTAGCTATAAACTTATTTGTAACAATAAATATTTGTAATAAATTAATTTACAGCAATAATTTTTGTTTCATAAATCATTTATTAGTATTTTAATATATAACTTAATTAATTAAGAATAGTAAGAAGTATATTAACCAAATTGACTTTATTATAGCTGATTCTAACACATCGTTTGTATAAACTCTTTATATACGGTTAGTTCAAAAGGTTTAGACCTCTAAGACAGACTATTACACCTTTAGAAGCTAGATTTATAGCTGTGTAAGGCTCGAGAAAAGTCAGATATATACCAAGGACTTAAAAAGTCTTAGATCTAGACAAGAGAAGAAGCCACGAATACGATTTTGTTGTTTTTATCTTTTCTAAGTTTACTGTCAAAATTTTTATAACATTTACTTTATCTATATAGTTTTTTATTACAATTTAATCAACTAAAATTAATATAATAGACAAATAACTTTTTGAAAATGATTCAAAGTACCCCGAGCAACTTTGGATTCAATGGAATTTGAGAATTTTTTCGAAGCTGTGAAAGTATAAATTATGTAACCTAACCTAACCTAACCTAACCTAACCTAACCTAACCTAACCTAACCTAACCTAACCTAACCTAACCTAACCTAACCTAACCTAACCTAACCTAACCTAACCTAACCTTATATGTCTGTGGTACTACAGCTATTAGTGAAAGTACAAAGTAGGAAGAATCTATTTATAAACCTAAATGTGACTCTTGTTGTATTACTTCTTGTAATACAACATATAACTGCTAAATCATCAGCAGCTATTCAATGAATGTTTAAAACTTGGAATTCTTACGTACTATCGGCTTCAGAATAGCATATACATTTTCAAACTCAAATCGCTTACAATGAATTAATTCTAAGGACGGCCTTAATTTTAAGGACGGCCTATTTATTGTGTATAACCAATCACGGTTTAAATAATAATAAATTTGAAATCAGTTAAACAGTTGTACACGCCCACATCTTTAATGTTTGCAGCATAAGGTATTTTATTTACAAATTGCCTGTCCTCTGCCCCTTGTAAATAATCTTAATCCCCCAAAACCATTTAATGTAGGCGTTTAAAGGGCGTTTTTATAACTTCGGTAGGTAAAAGAAATTCACATTTAACATGTATATGCTATTCTAAAGCCGAATGTACAAACTGTGATGATTCTGCTCTTGCAATTTCTAGAAAAGTCATAGGAATAGGTGCAGGCTAATAGTTTATATTTTTTTATGAAAAATAGGAGAAGTGTGGCAACAGGTGTGTATGGAGGGCTAATTATTGGTGGAATGAGGAAATAGAAAAGTTGTGGAAGGAGTGCAAGAAAGAACGAAGAAGGAAGGTAAGGTTAAAAGGTAAATGTAAGGATAAGGAGAAAAAGAAGGAGCTTGAGCGGAAGGTCGAAAAGAGGTAAGTGGGAAATGGGGTAAGTGAAAAGAATGGGGGGAACTAGGAATATTGTGCTAGAGGAAGATTGGGAGAAAGAAATTATTAAAAATATATTTGCAGTGGGAGAAGGAGTAGGGGATAATATAATTCGGGTAGAGCAGGTTTTCAGGGGAAGAGATAAAATGAGGGGGATAAGGCCGGTACAGAGAGAGGAAATAGAGAAGGAATGGCGTGGTATCAAGGAGAGGAAGGCTCAGGAATAGATGGTTTGGCAGGGGAGTTAGTAAAAAGACTGTTGGATGATAATGAGGAGTATTTCTTAGAACTTTTCAACAAGGCTCTGAGGGAGGAAGAGTTTCCGGAAGCGTGGAAAGTAGCCAAAGTGGTACTGGTGAGGAAGGGGAAGCGGACAGGGGACTACAGGCCCATCAGTCCGCTGTGCGGGCTAAGTAAAGTTTTGGAGGGGATCATAAAAACAAGAATCGAGTAGGAAGTGGAAAGAAATGGGGGATTTAGGAAAAACCAGCATGGATTTGTGAAGGGGAAGTCTTGTATTTCCGCACTGGGCAAAGTGATGAGATTAGTGGAAAATGCTAGGGAGGGTAGTTGGAGGGAAAAAAACTGGCCCTACTTGTATTCTTCGACGTTGAGAATGCGTTCAATGGGGTCAGTAAAATGGCTGTGCTGAGAGCCTTGGCTAGACTTAAAGTGGGGGAGGGTATAATAAACTTAGTAGAGGATTATCTGACGGTGGTCGGTATTGGGACCAACGCTCTGGAAATGCATGTTTGATGAGGTTTGTGGGATAAAATGTGAAGATGGATACGAGATAACGGTTTACGCGGATGTCTGGAGATATCTGGAGAACGATTTGGCAACATAGTGAATCGGCACTAAAAATCAGCTGTAGGCGACCTGTTTTATGGTTTTAGATATCGTAACAGTGTGTTAGGACGTTTCGCCCGGTATATATTTACTCGAACATCTGTGTGTGTATATGTCCTACGATCTATTGCGATAGCCTGCAGCGGAGAGGCAGGTCGGCAAAGGCGGTTGTGGTGCCCCTCTCTTTTCTTTGTCGTTTAGAGAGAGTCTGCCATCGACCTACTCGCTCGCTGGTTTGTTTCCTAAATTCATTGGCGTCGGCCAAAGAAATAAATCATGTTTTTTAACCTCCCCCATATTTTTATTTAAATTTGCCGAAGTAAAAATTGCTACACAACGTTGACATGTTATATTATTTATTTTGCTAGCTAATCTAGAATACATTAAATGTGACTTAGCAAGCTCTTTTTAACTATGAAAGTGAACTAATGCTATAAAGTTCATCTGAATTTATTATGGATTAGCTACGTGAAATAGGATTTTAATAAAAATCTTTGTCACCTCCATAAAAAATGTAAGCCAATACTACAGCTTTATATATCCTTTACTTTAATAAACAAAATGAACTCTTTCTTACCTAACTTGAGTTCATTTCCACTATATATGATAAAGTTAATTCTCAGTTACAAATAATAAAAAACCATAAAAGATCCAAGCTTTTTAAAAATGTTCAGTGGTTCCCCAAACAATTAATTAGTAGTATTGAAGTAATTTTATTTTCTGCGCCTGTTAATACCGTTAGAAGTACTTCACTGATCCCGCTGTGGGCTCAAATGCCAACTGCCAAGTGTTTGTTTAGGGAGACTGAGAGATGGGTGAATGGTTGGTTGGTAAGGGGGTGTGAAGAGGTCGGAGGGAGGGGTGAAAATGCTGGTTTCAAGTTTCAAGTTGAAGGACAGGCCCAAAGCTCTCCGTCGAACGAGCGGTCCGAATTTAAGAAGAATCTGTATAGATATATATCGTTTTTTTTCTTATTTGATCGGTTTTGGAAATTGTAAATTATGAATTTAAGAGTTTTTAAAAGTAATTAGCTTTGTGGATTGGGTCAAACGTTCTTTTGAGGTGAATAAATTATAAAAAACCATAGAAGATAAAGAAATATATTTAAAATAAACACAGCAAGGGGATGTTAGATGATACCTCTATTTTAAGATTAAAAGGAATCTAAAATGTGATAAAAATATTAACTATATTTTATAATAATTCACAAATCAAATTTGGTTGATAACAATATTAAAACCTGTAGTTCAGCAATGGAGGACTTGTGGCTCAAGGGCTAAGCTTTTAAGCTATTCCTCTTCTTCAAGAAACATACACAATGGTTAGGTTAGGTAAGGTTAGGTTAGGTTAGGTTTAACCTAATAGGTTAGGTTAGGTTAGGTTAGGTTAGGTTAGGTTAGGTTAGGTTAGGTTAGGTTAGGTTAGGTTAGGTTAGGTTAGGTTAGGTGATAACAGTGGCGGCTTTTCTATATGTGCTGCTGAGCTGCAGAACTACCAAACAACCATAGCAAATCTTAATTATTAAAGAATAATTAATATAGTTTTATTTCAAATCTGCCATATTATCATATTAAATATCAACTGTTAATAATAATTCACCAACAACGATATAACCGTATAATTTTTTTACGTATTTGGTGCTCCAGGGAAGCCGCGTCGATAACAACCGAAACACTGGCAGCGGTAAAATGCATTTATTAGGCAAACGGCGATCTTAGCCGATGTGCTTCGGCAATCGGCTGGGCCACTGATTAACGGCCTCGGAAATGAGCTGCAATTCACGACAGTTATTCGTGACCGTTGCATCTGTGTCGTGTTTAGAAATTCTTAGGTTACAATTTTGTTTAATTTGTTTTGTTCGAGCGTGTTTAAAACAATGGAGTTTCAATTTAAATTAGGTGTAAATAAATTTGTCGTTATTAGTTACTATTAATTAGTATTAAAGCTAATTTTATTGTTTTTGTTTTCGTATGTTATTCTATTTCTATTATTTTATATTGGCCGTGGTTCATGCAGCACACCCTATAGCTGATGTCACGAGCCGCCACTGGGTGATAAACACTTTTCGCTGTTATTTTTGGCTATAATTTTGATACAGATGTCAATACCACAAAGGAAACAACTACATCTAATGGCCATTACAATTCCTCCATTGCTGATCTGCTAGATATCTTTTAATTTCTTGATCTTCATGAAAATTCAGTTGTTTTCTGCCACAAATATGGAGCAGTTCTGATGTGTGATGATTAATAGTTTATTGTAAGAATTTTTTGTAACTATATCAATACAAGATGAATTTGACATTGAAAATATTTCTAATACAATTTCAAAAGGAGTATCTTCAGCAACATCAATATTAATATCATTTAAAACACAAAATAATGGTACAAAATTGTTAAATAAAATTACCTAAATTCAAAATATACACTGCTCAACAATTGAAGTGGATAGTAAGAATCTCTTACCGCAAAAAAAAACAAATATAAACAAAAAAAAATCAAGATGCCACAGATAAATGAATCTGAATAATAACTGGCAACGACAACTAAAACTTATTGGTGCTATTATTGGTGCAAACAGAAATTTCTTTGTAAAACGACCAATGAGAACTAACTTTAACTGTCAAAGTTTAGCAATGTAAATGGTGGCGATGAGAAACACTCAACTATGGGTGTGTTCGGGGAGCACGCTATTTGCACCATTTGGCGCTATCTATTACTATTCCTCGTTTGCGTTATATGGCTCTTGGCGCTACATGGCTCGAAAGCGTGCTCCCCGAACACACCCTATATACCTAAAATCACTGCTAATGACATTTTTCCCCCAAAATTAATTAAAAATCTTTATTTTGCAAAAGTATGTACTCGGGAAGTGCTTAAATTACTTCAAATGTAAAAATCACACAAGTGAACAAAACGGCCTAGAAAACAGACCCTCATTTTTGACCTAAAAAATTTGTAGTGGTAGTGCTAACGGCGAACTCCCTCATATCTATTTGTATACAGAAATACTTAAACGTTTGGCAACAATGTCAGATTCACACTAAATCCAAGACTAATCGTGTTGGGTCCTCCGACGAATCACTATAGTATTATTTACTCGGGCATGACTGTTGTCCTGGTAACCAACAATCATTAGTATGTTGTGTACCAAGTGAATTCTCTTTCTTTTTTTTTATGATTGAAGCGAAAAACTAGACAGTAATTCAAGTAATACAAGGAAGATTTGTTGTGTATCTGTTTATTTTTTTTAAGTTTATGATGCTTAGGCTTAGACGGTTATTTTTAGTGATGTGTTGGTGAAAAATGAATAAACAAGTTATATTTTAAAGGATTATCTAATAATAAACTAATAAGTACAGTTCGTTTAAAAGTTTGTTAATTTGTTGGAGAACGGTTTTAATAATTATTGATAATAATCAAAGTGATTAATAAATTGTAAATTCAAATATAAAATACGTATTATTTGACTCGTTTTTTTAGCTACGGAAAATAGCAACGGGAGTGTATGAACAACCGCCGGAACATGATTTTGTATAAGATAATTACCTAGTAATAGTAAATCAACAAAGTGTATTAACAGGTTTTGGAAATATAAAATAAGTTTCTCTCTCCAAAATTTAAACTGTTTTGGCTTGCAACTGTTGTTAGGTCCGAATCACGAAATGTAATCTAATAAAATACCACAAATAATATAGTAAAAATAGTCTTGTACCTTCGCTGAACCCGGACAAACTACTTTGATGATGTGAAAACATAAAGTAGGGTTATTTTCTAGGATTTTGCTAATTTTTAACAATTTTAAACGGTTATCGTAGATTTCATGTTTTCATTTTTTTTTAAATTGATATTAAAAAAGAACACTGATAGGGTTTTTGCTTAGATTTAGTAGTGTAGGTAGGTACTCACTTTTATGTAAATTTTTGCAATAACATTTAAAAACAAAACATTTTTGAATAGAGAATAAAGAGAACTTTCAAACGATATAAACAACAAGCCCATTTTCCCATTCAAAAAATTGAAAGTTGGAACTGCCACTCAAAGGGGGTTGAAGGTAGGAATCACGAATACATATAACAAGGATGTGAAACTCGAGTGGAGAGGGTAGCAGGAGAAAAGGCGCCTATCTGGGCAGGGTTAAATTCTCGGTCGTTGCGTACTCCGTACTGCGCAACAGGCTGTCTTTTTCTTTGTGCGAGCGAGATAACCAACTACATGTGTTTTCGAATAGTTATGATGTTCGAACTGATGCGCAGTACAAAGTACGCAACGACCGTGGACTAGACTCCGCCCAGATAGGAGCCGTAAATTTAGCCACGGGCGCTTATAGCTCGGCATAGGAGTTTCATATCCTTGTTATATGTATTCGTGGTAGGAATTAAATTTTCACTTAGAGGAATGTCAATTTATAATAATAATAAGAAGCATTAAAAAAATGAAATTTATCAATTTTTTAATGTTCTACATTCTACATTTCATTATACACAGTGATACACATTAATAAGATGATAAAGTTATCCACATTTTAAACGTAACTTTCTGTATTTTCACATTTTTTTTATTTACATAAACGGATCAAAGTAAATATTCGTTTGTTTTAATTAAGAATTATTGTACCTACCCTTTGATACTTCTCTGCAGTAATTAATAATTTAAGGTCACTTTTATCTAGACTAATTTGATTTTCTCTGTGGACCATGTGGCGGGAATATTAAATGTAGCACTGTCAATTTGCAATTTTCGTTTCAGTGTAGTGTTGGTGAGTTAAACGTCCATTTTCTTTTTCTAAAACTCGTTGCCATTAAGAATAATAAAAAACTCTTCGTTTTAACTCAACTTCCAAGTTTAATTGAAAAAATTTGGTTTAAAATCACAATTACAGTTGTTTCGCTAAAAACCTAGCATCGTCAGATTGACATATTGAAGTTACATTTTGTTTGTTTGTAGCTAGGTACCTGATGTTGATTAGGTAGTATTAAGGCTAGACCAAGTATGGAAGTAATAAGACATAACAATATTAAAGCCTAGATGTTATTAGCCCTAAGGGATTATCCAGGATGTATTTCCGTCTAAGATCAGGAAAAAACTATATCATGCTGATCTTTACAATAACTTAATATATTTGTGTTACATTTATGTATATTATCTATGTATAAAATCAAAGTAAACAGTTTAATAGTGGAGAACTTCCAAGATTTATTTGTTCATTCACTACTTTTAATTGTTGATCTGCTAGATGTCTTTTTATTTCAAGTTCTTCAAGGAAATCTAAATTTTGTTTTTTATCACAAATATTATGTAGTATTTGAATGTCATTGGTGTGTATGAGTGAGTGTGGATGTTCAAGAACGTGTTGTGCATATTTGACTTATCTGGTTGTTATAATCTATATATGCTCTTAAGTGTTCATTGAATCTTATTTCAAAATTTCTTTGTATTTGACCGACATTTACAGCATTACATTACATTTTGGACAATTAATTCTGTAAACACCATATTTTTTTAATTTAGGTAATTTTGTTTTTACATTTAACAATTTTGTACCAACATTATTGTGTGATTTGAATGAAATTAATGCAGATGTTGCTTAAGATATTATTTTTGAAATTGCATTAGAAATATTTCCACAATATGTAATACTTTTATTTATTTAGTTTGTTGAGGGAATATTAGTTGTACTTACTGACATTTTCTGTTCTTGCTTATTAATTAATTTATTTATCAAATGTTCGTATTTCTGTTAAAAAAGAAAATTTAGATTTCCTCAAAAAACTTGAAATAAAAAGATATCTAGCAGAACAACAATTTAAAGTAGTGAATGAACAAATACATCTTGGAAGTTTTCCACTATTAAACTGTTTACTTTGATTGAGCCTTCATTTTATACATATAGATAAGATGTGATTGTAACACAAATATATTAAGTTATTGTAAAGATCAGCATGATATAGTTTTTTCCTGGTTTTTCTATATCATTGCACAGTTATACTGATAGTTATTCAGCAAAATCCCTTAGGGCTAATAAAATCTAGGTTTTAATATTGTTATGTCTTATTACTTCCATACTTGGTCTAGCCTTAACTACTTAATCAACATCAGGTACAGCTACAAACAAAATGTAACTTCAATAAGTCAATCTGACGATGCTAGTTTTTAGCGAAACAGCTGTAATTGTGATTTTAAACCCAATTTTTTTAATTAAACTTGGAAGTTGAGTTAAACGAAGAGTTTTTTATTATTCTTTTCCATTTTAATAATTTCTAAATAGTCCAATACAAGATGTTTGGTCTTGATTGCTGTTTACAACACGATTTTACAATAATAACCTCTCAATAATCAAGTTTTTTTGCTGTTGCATCTTCTTTGAGCAAAATGCTTATGCCTCCACGGTGTGTTTTTGAAATATCAGTAAATATAAGAGCATGATGAGAATATTTGGTAATAAGCTTGGGTTTCAGAGACAGATTTATCTTAGGGAGCAACATTTGATACGGTTGTAGTGCATGTCTCAAAAAGTTGCATATCAAATTTTGGATACTTGGATCTTTGTTGAGAAAAAGAAAACTTTAGGAGAAAACTGCAGAGTAGAAGACATCCTTGAAGCAATGCACAAGGAGAGTGGAATAGTGGAGTAAAGAGGCTTCGGGTGCCATTGCTTGGAGATTAGATATTTGACTTGTTCTAAAAGTACCTATAGTTATTAAGTTTTATAGAAGAACTTTGTAAGATCAACTTCTTTATTGTTACTTGCCGAATTTTAGGAAATACTATTTGATCTGAATAAGTAGTCTAATATTATTTATTAGTAATAATAAACAAATAAAATTTATTTTCAAAGTGCATATCTTTACAAATAAGTCCGTTAGACCCAAAGTATCATACCTTATCTACCAAATATGTCACAAAACAGAGGGTGTTACATTTAAAATAATCTCAGTCCGTATTGTTGTAGAATCTTAGAAGTGACACTGTATAAAATTGTAACAGATAAACAACCTAATTAAACTAAAACTTAATACGAATATTCTTTTTATTTTGTTAGCTATAAAAAAGCTAATAACCCTCAGTTTAGTCAACTGTGAATAATGTGAACATATATTCTCGACAACTTTATTTTATGATCGATAATAAAATTATAGGTTTATTAATCAAAAACCCTTATAAAGTTAACATAAAAATCGTAAGATCAAGTACAACGTTTGACCATAGGGGACAGCTGAATTTTAGCACGTAGTAGTCACAATATATAATTTTTTATCTATATCAAAAATATCAATAAAATAAAAAGTCAAACTACAATATTTAATGTTAATTTAGATTTAAACAGTAAGTAGTTTCGGTCTTAGACCATCATCAGGTTGACAGTAAAAGAGGCGAAGTACTATCGGCTTCAGAATAGCATATACATTTTCAAACTCAAATGGCTTGCATTGAATTTATTTTAAGGATGGTCTATTTATTATGTATAACCAATCACGGTTTAATTAACAATAAATTTGAAATCAGTCAAATAGTTGTCCACGTTTTTGATGGTTTTTGATTGTGACTATTTACTGGATTTTCTTATTCTACCACGACATTGGCACGGATTTTGGTTTTCTATTTAACTGATATTTTAATTTTAAGACATCAAATAAAATATAAGATTTAGACTTGCGCTTTTCACTAATTTCTTTATTTTTGTATCCTCTTTTCACCTAAATTAAAAAAGAAAGCATTATTACATTTGAAATTTCCGAGAAAAATAAAAAAAATAATCGACTGTTTTACATAGAACTCCCTAGCGAAGACAAAATTGTTAAATTTTGGTATTTTTGTTATGCATCTGATTTAACAGAAGAAACTCTTATATTTAAAATTTTGTTACAATTAGTTTATTCCTTTATTTTTAGTTATTTTTTAAAACCCTTAACATAAGCCAATAAGGTTAATATATTAAAAAATAAAAAGCCACCACCTCTTCCCTCTTCCCGCCTCTGTTTTTCTTATCATTATTTTTTATTCCTTAGTGAAGTAAGTAATTGTGAGCGTTTTAAAAATTGCCACTCCTATCTTGTTGAAGCATGGTGTTTTTATAGCTTCGGTAGGTAAAGGAAATTCACATTTAACATGTATATGCTATTCTAAAGCCGACTGTACATTGGTTTAATTACTTCACCTACTTTTGGTCATACCCATACAACACAAGATATCCTCAGGATGATTCTGAATATATCCTAAATATCCTCGGACATAGATGGGATAAATTTAGGATATACATACAAATCCAAATCTCTTAAGGATATGTGTGTGGCTTTATATGGTACATTTTAAAGATATTATTTTGTTTTTCATATTTTTTCAGAAATTAAAAGAAATAACAATTAAAAACCTAAAAGAAATATCAAAAGGTAAAATTATATCATTTTATTGAGATGTCCAAGATCTCTGTTCTATAGTTCATCCGAACGTATGTCCCTTTTTTTTCTTGGGTAGTGACGAATACTGTTACTTGTGTAAATTTCTATCAAAAATCTTTATGTAATTTCAATCGTAATTTGTTTTAACTGTCAAGTCCAAAATAATTTATTTCCAGGATTCACTCGCGCACTATTTTTGTTGTTCTGTTACTGTTAGTAGGTACTCACTGTTTTCTCGCGTACCGAGCGCTCTATATATATTTTTCTAGATTTCTAGATTATTCGATTTGGTCGCAAATAAATTTTATAAAAATTTAATAAAATCTCAGGAACACTTAACAAATAACTTTGCAACAAGAATTCCACTAATATATTCAAAAACACTGAACATTTCAATTTTTTTTGCCTTACTCATTTTACTAAGTATGTTGTCCAACTTTATATTTATTATTGTTATAGTTTTTGTCCTTACCTTATTGTTTCTTTTATTTTTAGCCTGATGATGGTCTAAGACCGAAACTAGTCGCAATTTTATAATTTTACCATTAAATTTGTTGTGGTTTGACTTGGTGTTTTATTGATATTTTATATCAGCCACATTTGAGTTATGGATCTTTCCTTCGATTTTAATTTTTCGATAGTTCTGAATGGAAATAATTTGATAGTTTTGTCAATTGTTAATAGGTACATACTACGTAAAATGTATTATTTAATAACAATGATGCCCTAAATTAATATGTAATATTTATTATTATTTTATGGTGTTAAAAAAATGAAAAGGGATTCTTAATAGTTCAATTATAGAAGCCAAAAAAAACGCCTTGATTTATATTAATAAATCATTAATAAGCCAAGTATTAGGTAGTAACACCTGCCTCTCGTATTTTTTATTTATTTTTACTGAAAAATACGGAAATTGATCATTTGTAAAGTGCATTATATATTAATAAATTTTAAAAATACTCCTCCTTTATGCCGAGAGAGTGTAGCTTTAATAATCTGCATCTATTTCTGAACCTTTAGCTGAAATTTCAGTCGCGCAGAGGTGTTGAAACTGTAATTTCCATTGAGATTCTTCGACTGTCGTAACGCGTATCACGGCATGCCGACGAGATATCAGATGCCTCTTAATTAAAAATGCTTCAGGAAGTGCCATAAATCAAGATCGTGATGAAAATGCTTTAATTTTAATTAAGAGGCGACGAAAATGCGAGCAAGCTGACTAGATGATGTTTCCTTCTACTGGAAATGCCATTAAATCTCGGAAAGTGTTATTCGGAAAAGACAAATTTCGTCGGGGCGCAAACATTCTTTTGCTCCCATCTTTTATATACCTAATTTTTAAGGTTCTTTATTTAAAATTATGATATGCAAATTTTTATAATACAACGATACCCCTGTGCCCTAAGACACCAATGAAATTTATTGTAATAACCCTTACACTATGGAAGTCCATTATATTAAGAACATTAAGGAGTCTATTCTGTAACTATTTCGTTCAATTTTAAAGGCCGTTAAATAATAATATCGGAATAGGTATTCTATTCGCCTTTTCGAAAGTCTAGACGCCATCTGGAGGATAAATAATAAACCTACTTTGTGAGTAATCGCAAATTATTTTTAATTTTATTTTGGATTGTTATGTGGAGGTTGATGTTTGATTCTTTTATTTGTATTTGTAAAATTACCACCAAACAATTAAAACACACAACTCAACCACTAAGATCGACACCTCAAATAAAAAGATTACTCACAATCCTCCATATTTGTTTACGTTTCTTAGCGCCCTCAACGGTAGTCGAAATCGCGAATAGGCACAGTTTTTAGAGGACCGTTAAAAATATGTAATTTTAAAGAATGCCGTTAAAAATAGTGTACAACATTTGGCGACATTGATATAAGTTAGCTTTGTCAATCAAAGAAAGCAAAAAAGAAGAAATTCTAACCTATAATACTGAAATATAGTTAAATTTGTGGTTTATTTTAATATTTTTGTGTTGAAACAATTATTTGAATTTGTCTAGAGCTAAAAGAATAACAAGAAAACAAAAATAGTTTCCTAGTAGAAAAGAAAATTTTGATGGGCAGCAAGATAAAACCTATGGATTTATTTAAATTAAATGAACTGTGGAGATGAATTACAACGAAATTAAATAGTCTGTGTTCACCTAAAACAATAAAACAGTGGAAAGATGTAAGTATTTAAAAAAACACTATACTTCTGTTTTATAATACACTTAATCAAGGCGAAAAATCTGTATCATAATGAAATACATTACATTACAATACAGATTTTTAAACCTTTAAAAAAATAAGCTATCTGTGTTAATGGCTATCATTATATAAAATACTATTATAATATTTAGGACCATTTTATAAGTTAAATGTTATTTTAGACTTTAAGTGAAGGGAGGCAAATATTAAAAGACGACAAGGGACATCAAATATGGTCCCCAAGGCACATGAGGACTGAGGAGGTGGTCCAGTTAAACCTTTGACTTAAAAGAAAGACTACTGGCCCTTATTTTAACTATTAGTGCTGAACGAGCAGATTTAGTGGAGGCTGGAATCTTTCAAAATTTAAATAATTCAGTTGAAGAAATTCCAGACAGATTATATTATTTATAAATATTGAGTCTGATACTAAACCTACTTATAATGAGACCCAAAATACACCTTCATATAATGAAGCTGGCAATGCACCTATATATAATGAGACTGTAAACATAGTAAGTACCTATTAAGAAATATTCATAGTATTTTTTAAACTCTTTTTCAAAACTAATCAATATTTATTCATTTAATATTATTTTAAGGAATTCTCAACCAAGGAAGCACCTTAATTGGAAAAAGTAAACTTGCCTCTCCCTGTTGGAAATGTATCAAGAGAAGAAAAAATAAATAAAAATACAAAGGAAGAGGGTTAAAACTGAAAAAGTTTGTGCTGAACATGCAATAAACTGACACACTAAGCAATTCCAAAATTTAGCAAATTTCAAATTTGCAATTGCCCGCTGTATTAGATGTTTAGCCACAATTTTAAACCAATTGGCTAAAAACAAGTAGAAAAGAGACAAAAATAGTTTTACACATGTTGTTACTTTCAGATCAGTGTTTTTGTTTTTCTGCCAGGAATTTTATGGTTGTTTATTTTAAAATCTAGTAATGTTTTTATGTTTTTTAATAAATATTTTGTTATAATAGGTTTTGTTATAATTATACAATCATTAAAATAAATAATCCAACATTTTATTTTAAATATTCTTATAAATTGTTGGAGTACTTTTTAATAATTATATTGCTGCATAATCATAGCCCGTATTTATTGACATCTTGCTTGCCAATTGTTGTTTCTATGAATATTATTATCCTTATTGTGATCATCTAAATCTGCTGTTTCTTCTTCAACACTATTATCTTTTAAAATTTCTTTAACAATATTAAAATACGCCACCCAAACAGCACAAGATATCCTCAGGATGATCCTGAATATATCCTGAATATCCTGGGATATAAGTAGGATATATTTAGGATATTATACTCAAATCCGAATGCCTGAGGATGTTTTTTGGATATATTTAGGATGCCCCATGCGGCTATACATGGGACATTTTAGAGGATATTCTTTTGCTTTTCATATTATTTGCAGAAAAAATGAAATAGCAAACAAAACCAAAAAATATATTTACTTTAAACAATATTCCCATAGGAAATGTATTAGAATCTTCAAAACGTTAATACAATACCTATCATAATCCTTAGAATATCCACTATGCATCCCGAATTGATTTAAAATACCTAATCGAGGTCTCCATATATGCTATTTCAAGGATTAACTCAGGTTATACTTATCTAACAGCACAAATGTTCGAAAAACTGTAATATTTATTTCGGTATATATTTAAAAACAAAAATTCAAACAATTGTATAAAACAAATTTGTGAATAATATCGACACTTTCATTGGCTCCTTATCATGCCGCCTTTTAGCGGATCACGTAGAGGAACCTTGAACACAGCGTATGCGCACTACTACCATAATTGCACAATTTAACGCGCTAGTCTGGAGTGTGGTTATGGTTATAGGTTAGATATAGAGGTTGCAACGTGCATTGTTAATTTATGTATATTTATTTATAAACTATTGTGTTCGTTCTGTGTTCAGATTTCCCGTCGGCCTTCCTAATAATTATTGAGTAAAATCAAAAGGTAAGCTTACATTATTTTATTATACATATTTTTAATATAAACTTTTGAGGTTAAGATGAAACGTGGTAATGATGTTAATTCTTCGACACTTCGTAAACTCCGCAAATTAGAAAGTGATATGATTAATAAAGCTTTAATTGCTACCCCATCAACATCATGTAATTCATCAAATGTGACATCTAAAAAATCAGCGATTGAAATAGTTGAAAATTATTCGCATGCATCAACTTTTGATCAAGACGAGATAGATGTAGATTCATCAAATGAAATGAATGATTTTTGTCAAACAAGTCTCACTGATATAAGTAGTGAAGAAGAAAATGATGAGGTTTTACCCTTATTTGAGCAAGAAGGGTTTTTGATTAATGAAAACATTGATAATGATAATGAAGAAATTGATTTTACCAGTATGCAGAAATGGAGAAGTATGTATAATTTAATAGTACAATGTTGGTAATTTTATTAATCTAATGAAAATTCTTTTAGCATGAATAGCAAAGCAAAATCTGATGAGAAAGATAACCGAGAAGCAGATGACGAGGATGAGAGTGACTAAATTGGCAGTAGTAATATACATTAATATGGTTCATATGTATGGAATAAATTCAATTTTAGCGTTATTATGTACTATGTGAAAACCATCTGAAACAGGTCGATTTTTATTAATAAATTGACAGTTTACAGCCTTGGTTATTGTCAAGTAGTGAATGGTGGTCATTTTGTTTTCACATAGTACATAATAATGCTAAAATTGAATTTATTCCATACATATATGTATGGAATATCTATATAGATTTATATATACAGCAATGTGATATACTTATCGTAAATACATTTTTTTTATTCATATGTAATTTTTTTAAATTCTGAAACAGTCCTGGAAACAATATGCATATAACCCAAATTAATCCTAGAAATAGCATATAAAGTTCCGCAATGATGTATCCTGGACTAATTGAGGATGTATTACGGACGTTTTGAGGATTTTAAGGATTCCTATAAACAGCCTACAAATATCCTATTGATGTTGAATTAAAATATCCTGAGGATATTTCTAGGCTCTATTGAGGCGCTCAGTTCCAATTCCCCGGGACATCCTGAGGATGTACGGGGATTACATACGATTATCCTCAGGATATCTCTTATATCCCAATGAGACGTCCTTAGTAGATCCAAAGGATGTCCTTGTGCTGTTTGGGCATTTAATTTAACACTCCTTTATTTTTTAAAGCTTTGTTTTAACATGCCTCTAAATAATACAATTTTAATGGATAGTTTTAACGGAATCCTTTAAAATTTGAACGGAAATTTAGTTAGTGAATACCGAAATAATATTAACGTCCGTTAAAATCTTAACGCCCTCTAAAATTAGACCCCTATTCCCGAAATATGAAAGGCAACCGTCGTATAATAAACATTTTGGTTTTGACTTAGAGTTTTATCGAACCCTTTTACTTATAATACAAATATTTTCATCGATTCGAATCAAACTACTACCCAGTTTTTCAACGTAGATGTGATTTTCCAGGATTTCAACAGAGATCTCTTCCCCGGGATCGCTATATATGTGTCCGCTTCACGCTCCGGCAACCCTTGAGGGTCTATCCGTACAGATTCACCGCTCCAATGGCAATCTATCTATTTATATACCCTCGCTCAAAACAATAGACGCACGATTCTGAAATTGTGGCTTTGTTTCCGTTCACCTCATTGATTCCCATCGACGAGTTTCATGAAGTAGTAGTGGTAGTAGTAGCGCGGCGGAGGAGGAGAACGCGGAAAACTTCCGCGAGAGATTAGACGATTTAGATTTAGTCGAGGGTAAATGAGTTATTACATAAACTATGTAACTTTATACGGGAGTTATAATGAACCATAGTCCATTTGAAAAAGAGTGAGAGTAACAAGTATATACTAATTAAATTTGCAAGTGGATCTTATAGTATAACTAAAATAAGTTGCTACAAAGGGTATCGCCTAGCGGCAAATTTTCCTTTGTCGGAACATTGTCTCCATAGGCATGTACAGTCGGCTTTAGAATAGCATATACATGTTAAATGTGAATTTCCTTTACCTACCGAAGTTATAAAAAGCCCTCCTTCAACAACATAGGAGTGGCAATTTTTAAAACGCCTACATTAAATGGTTTTTGGGGATTAAGTTTATTTACAAGGGTCGGTCATGTCCCGAATAAATAGGTCTATCTACAAATTCACACAAAATAATAATATCTACACATTTTCACACTACAGAGGTAGAATCCTAGGCGTATTTTTTTAAGTGTGCTTTCTTGTATAACTAAAGCGAATCCAAAAACATTTTTAAGCATAATAAATTATATTTATCAAAAAAAAACAAGTCTGTTGTTTATAAAAAATAATTTATTTTACACAAAGAACAATAAAACAACCTAAATATTTGATTATTATATCTATGTTTATTAGATATTTATTACATTTTTCACACTGTCGTTGACGGCTAATTTTTAAAATGTATTGCTACATTTTGATTTTTACAGAAGAACAGAAAAACGTTAACAAAAATTCTTTTAGAATATTAAACTCAACATAAAAACAATTAAAATTATTACCATCAAGATTGATTAGAAACTGTTGGAGATTCAAAAATAATTTTATCTTTCATTTTATGGAATGTTATTTATTATTTCTAACAACCTATCTAAAAGAAGGAAATAAAAAAATGTTTTGAAAAGGGATTTTAATCCCAAACAAATATTTATTGAGGGTTCCAAACTAAGTGAAGTAAAAAAGGAATTAGTAGATACGTTGCAATAAAAAACAAATAAAACTGTACTGTATAATACACAGGTAATTTTTCAATAAAATACCTTATGCTGCAAACATTAAAAATGTGGGCGTGGACAACTGTTTAACTGATTTCAAATTTATTATTATTTAAACCGTGATTGGTTATACACAATAAATAGGCCATCCTTAAAATTAATTCAATGTAAGCGATTTGAGTTTGAAAATGTATATGCTATTCTGAAGCCGATAGGTATGTACGTGTGTATTACAAATATTGTCGATCCCATAATCGTTTTTTAAATTAAGCACTTTTATACTTCGTAGTACCTAATTCTTTCTTTGTCGTTACCTTTTCCAGACTTATGTTCCTATTTTTCATAAATTCTAAAATATCTGCCTTCTTTGAACTGAATTTGGAATTTTATTTAATATCCGCGAAAGATAGGAAGCATTGTCAATAACGACTACTGAATTTGGAGGAATGTAGGAAAGAAGCTGCTCTTGAAACCATTTTTCGAATAAATCTGCAGTCATATCCTCATGATAGTCGGCTGAACATTGCTTAATATTTTTCGCAGACAGTAGTAACGCATTTGGTACAAAACCGTTTTCACTTCCGGCGTGAAGAATTATTATACGCTTTCCTCTCGAACATGACGCATTTAAACTACACTTTCGAGACTGATCTACCCAGTATCATGTGTGTCAAACCAAATCTCATCTAGGTATACTATATGCCTTTTTAATTCACGATACTTCCTTATTTTATCTAAATACTCTTCACGGAGTACAAAAATACGCCGCGATTCCATTATAACCATTCGTTTATCTAATTTCTTATAATTAAAACCGCATTCTAATAGTATACTGCGTAAAGTTTCTAAGCTTTTATAATTATACTCAGGATAATCTCGTAATTTCTCTTTCTAAAGTCGGTACAATATTTTCTTGATATAAATTATAAACCGTTCGCTTTATAATATCTTTTGTAGCATCCTCAACATTTGCAAATTTTGTTTTTTTGTTTTTCCGCACCTGCGAATGATCTATAACGTCACCGCGCTTAATAACCCGAGAAATAGTGTAAATAGAAATTTTAGTTAACGTATTAATTCGCTTTATTATAACCGCATCTGATTTTTTATTATCTTCATTTTTAAAATAACCCTCTGACACTGAATGTGTAAATCTTTATTGCAAAATTCGCTACTAACCTCACCTGTTGGCGATATCATATCTTCTGAATTTAAATTTTGATCTGGATTTCCATTTTCTGATTCAAAAGATCTACAAAACGCTGCCATAATATATATAACTAATTTAAGGTTATTAATTAATATGGACAAAAATTACAATACGTAAACCAATTATTATAAATGAACTATCGAAACAAAGATATATCTTAAGTTAATACTTAACTGCCCCAAATTAAAAATCTGGACTCTCTGCCTCCGCACTAGACACCGACTTTATGAATTATAAAAAAGCTGCCGCAAAAAACCACCCCGAGACCCCTGTACGCAACAGAATACAAGTAGCGTGCGTACCTCACTTGTTTTCGTGCTGTACAACTACCAGTCTAGAGAGAGCTGGGTTCCGAAGATACAGAGTGGATGTTAAACGGGATAAATATGTTGTTTTCAAGCCATTCTTTCTACTTTGAAGCCTAGTAAACTAACTCACTCTGTATAGGATAATAATAAGGGTTAGGTTAGTTTCTATGTGAGTGGTCCCGTCTACTGTGACCAGAAAGCTCATCCCTAAGTAATAGCCATTCTATCAGCCCTATGCCTCTAATGAAGCTCATCAAGGTCTATGGACTATGAGGACTATGAAGTCTTGAGATCGAGCTGATGCACATCTATTGATTCTTAGTCTCTCCAGCTCTCGGCAGTTAGATATGCTCCGCTGATTCATCCTCAGCCTGACAGAATCTGCTCATACACTCTCCATTTGTAATAAGAAATAAAAGATAATTAACTTTGTTAATTTACGATCGAAGTAGATCTCTCAAAAGAGTTTTCATTTATAACGCGTTCTATTGAAAGAGAACAGATGTTTAATCATATGTTTACTTTCTTTTGGTTGTTTTAAGCCTAGTCCACAATACGTCGTATGTCGCAATCGGATGTCGGACGCATGCGCACTAGATTGTCGGCTGTCGTCTCACGTTGCCGCATGTCGGCTGTCGTAGTCGTAAAGAGAGATGGTCATGTCCCATCTTCTCCGACTTAAATCTTTCCGACTAACCTATTGTAACGCGTATTTGTTTGGTTAGAATGGAGTTTACCTGTGTTGATGAAATAATTATTGATTTTGTTCGTGATAATAAATGTTTTTATGATAAATCGGATATCAATTTTAAAAATGTCACGAAGAAAAAAGAAATATGGTTAAAAATAAGTGAAACTTTGAAAAATTTATACCACATGGATATGTCAGGTAAATACTTTTTCTTTACATTATTATATTTATAATAAAAAATCATAATACAATGTTGTTTGTATAGCTGAAGCAATTGAAAAACGTTGGTCCTCATTAAGGGATATGTTTGTTAGAGAAAACAGAAAACAGAAGTTGCCACCGTCAGGTTCTGAATATAAACCAGTAAAAGAATGGGAGTTATATCGAAACATGATGTTTTTGCTTCCTCATATAGCTCATCGGAGGTGAATTTTTAATTTTTACAATATTTTTTATTTATTTGATTTTTTTAATAACTTTGTTTCTTATTTAATTTTTGTTATGTCATAATATGTCTGCAATTCTAATCCATTCACTTTCTTCTAGTGGACACCGAAGATATATAGGTTGCAATATTTTCCATATAGCATTACATACTTCAGGAATTATTTCATAAAAAGTTGATTTGCCTATTCGAAAAAATAAGGATGTAGTGGCCGCGCTATCACCATGAGCTAGAAAACTGAAAATAATTAAAAAAATAAAAATTTTTTTAATTTACAAAATAAAGAAAATATAAATAAATCAACTATTAATTATTATTACAATAAAGAATAGTCATTAAACTTACCTCAACGTTACAGCAAGACGTACTTCTGTGGGCAACGGTTCTCTCCGACTTCTTTTTTTTAACATTGGTTTTATAAGATCATGTAAATAATTAAATTGTTGAAACTGACATTCTCATAAAATTAAAAAATCCCTCATGATCATTTCTTTGAAAATACATAAACAATTTTTGGTGAGCGCCAAGTTCATGTCTGATATTTGTATAAAAGTTGAGGTTTTACCCACCATCTTCTCACTATTCTTCGCCTTCTTTTTAATAGTAATCGCATTTTTATTATTTGTGTCCAAATTAATACACAATTTGAATAAATTCCCAAACTTGCCACATCCATTATTATATAATTTCACCATTTAATAATGCGACTTGCGACTCAATTGTAGAATGGCATGTCGTAATTATATCCGACATACAACATCCGACTAGCAACTAGCGATATCCGACTGCGACATACGACGTATTGTGGACTAGGCTTTAGAAAATATTTTATAAGCGCAAGAATAGATGTGACTTTATTTTGTTTTACTTTAGGGGGAGACTCTTAAAACTCACACAATTATAACTATATTAGTAGAGAATTTAGTATTGGCATGCACAGTCAATACTGTGGATTAACAATATATTCTCCGCTCTCTTTTTAAAGAGCTCTTTGAGTATCTTAAACCCTATAACTCCTTCGATCTACCCAGTTTGATATTGTTCCTATGACTACGCTATTAGCTATGCCTAGGAATGGCTCTGGGCCTATAAATATTCCTTCAGCACCTTTTCTGGCTCCAAGGTCCCCTTTTTCGTTCCCCTCAATGCCGCTACCATAAGGGTAGAAAAGCAAAATATTCCAGCATGTTGTATTTACTTGAAGTCTTACGATTACGATCAAAATTTTACGATTAGAATGCTAAATAAATAGATATAATTAGTTTGGATAATACGTTGCTTCAAATTGGTACAGGATGGGAAAAAATGCAAATATTTGAGGTTACCCGCTTACAAAATAATAAATGAAGCAAAATAGTAATTAAAATACAAATAGGGTAGGTTAGTTTAGGTTAGGTTAGAGGAAATAAGCCCATAGATGACCTGATCTGAAGCCATTAGGTTTATCTGAATGGGGTTTTTTGAAATCTTAAGTCTAAATAAATATACCTAGTAATATCTAAGGAAATATCATTATAATTTCTAATGTAGCTATTGTTAGTATGATTTCCCCTTCATTTGCTAAATGCCAGAGATGTTCTTGAGTATCGATTTGATAGATCACTATCACCTTTTTAATTGGAATATTATGGATTGTCCGGTGTGGTAAATAACCCAGGAAGTAGTTGTTTCTTCTAATCTTATTATCATAAATCTTAATAGTTGAAGTAAATTAAAAGTTATAGAAGTAGGCCATTTTTGGGAAGTAATTTAATCTGTATTTTGAGTCATTACATCTAGTACATGAAATAAAGCAATTCTTTGGACCTGTATTAAATTTGACTTGAAATTTTAACAAAATGTACGAGTTTTACCTTTTTGAAACAAAGTATAATAATGATTTTATGCGTTACTTTTTGGACGCACTGTATAGTAAAAATAAAATATAGTAAATATTTAGTGGCAAATTAGATGACAGGTTTGTAGTTATAAATCTTTGTAATAATCTAATAGCAACAACATTCAGAACAATAAACAACTAAAAGGTTGAATTAACTTTCACTATTTATTCTATAACATCTAGGCTTTAATATTGTTATGTCTTATTACTTCCTTACTTGGTCTAGCCTTAACTCCTTATCAACATCAAGTACCTAGTTACAAACAAACAAAATGTAACTTCAATATGTCAATCTGACAATGCTATTTCGATAGCGAAACGGCTGTCATTGCATTTAAAGTATTTATAGAATAAATAGTGAAAGTTAATTCAACCTTTTAGTTGTTTATTGTTCTGAATAAGATGAACTTTCACACAGTAAGGGTTAGTACCATAAATTTCAGCAACAACATTGTTTTTTCTATTATCAATATCTCTGAAAATGAAAAAATTAAGAAATTAATTATTTTGGAAAATGATATAGTTCATTTATTTAAACTAGATTTAAGTTTGTGTTCCCACAAAATAGAGAAAATAGTGTCAGACGAATTGAAAATTGTAAATATGATTTTAAATACACACTATGGTAATTATGATAGTGGGGATCCTAAATATTAATTTAAAATGTTCCCTAAAAACTTGTTTTCTTATTTCAAGTCTCTAGTTACTTAAATATTGATGTAATTCCCAAGAGCAAATGTCTGAGCAGTGCTTAAGAAAAATCTGATGAATCTTTCAGCAGAAGATCATCTTTTTGCTGATATTCAAAATTACAAAGGAACTCTTATAGTACGGAAGCTTTTTATTTGAAATAAATACACCAAAAATATTTAAGAAACGCATTAATTTTAAATTGATTTTAAAATTGTCTTCATTTCAGTGTCAGATAATTATTTCTCACACTATATAGTAAGAGATACGTAAACGTTTACCTTCGGTCTCTGAAGAAGATAACTTGGTTATCGAAACGCGCGTCAGGCATATAAAAGTGTGTGTTGGTGTAGTGGTAGTGTAAACGGTTTTCGGTATCATTTTCGCCAACGGTTCCAGATTCAACATTTTAGTTTATATAGTAAGAGGTTTTAAATAGTGGGACTATAGTTAATACAATAAAAACAGTAATACAATGGTGGTGTACTCTATAATTTCATCAACGTAGAAAATTATTAATTTATTCATTTCAGTGCTGTTTTATTGATTTATTATATAATTTTGTTGCGCCACTGCGGGTACAATAATGATAAAGATGCGTGTGGGCGGCCGTTAGGTCCTAATGTAATATAAACATATAAACAATTCACAAAGCGATTCATTTTAGAAGGAAAAAGTAAACAGTTCCAATATAAACACGATCAAGTTGGTTGTGTATGTCTCTACTTACTTAATCTGTAGGGTCCAATATCATCTGGGTGGGCCGAGTAAATCTGCAACAAAAAAAAACAAAGCGTTATCTTCAAGGTTGAGTTCCGAAGAAATTTGTAATTTAGGATCGTTGCTTGTCTTTATTGTGAAATAAATAAACGGGGACTGGAAAATCGAGGTGTTAACAAATTGTAAAATGTGTAGTCTGTTATACACTCCCCGGCATAATAAACCGGCCACTACAAACTGGCACCAATGGACTAGTTTAGTGATTTTTTTTTATATTTGCATCTTATAAAATAGGTTTTTAGTGGTTCAACTATACAAATAAAATTTTTATAAAATTAATCCTCTAGCCATAATCGGCTTTTGAAATTTAAATTTAATGGTTACATACGTCATAAGTGGTAAGTGACGTGTTTCAATAAGATTGGTAGAAAATTTGCGATGTTGTCGATATGCTTTAATATTAACCGAGAAACTTACCTCTCTCTCTTATTTGTTGTCATTAAAAAGAGATAAACATATCGATATTTTTGTTCTCTGATTGACACTTCATCAAATAAGGAGTAAAACACTAAACAAAATATTCTGTCATTTTCTTTAGTTTAATTTGTTGTTTGCTTGTGTTTGGTTTATGAAAGAAATTACTTCTATACTATTTTTGGTTCGAAAATAAAAATCCCTAACACCTTCTCTTGGTGTTACAGCGGTTCCTTAAAAAATAACCAATAGAAGTAATTCTTCTCTCGGGGAGCAACCCTACTATCGGTACAGTGAGAGAAGGAGTTTCAAGAATACGGTTTTGGCATTTTCAATAGAACCACGCCCACTTTCTATTGGCTGTTCTATTCTATCACCGTCAAGAATAGGGGTCTTGTTTGTTTATTACAGATAAACACGATTTTCTCTCCTGTCATATATCTTGTCTACTGGTACAATCAGTTAGTCACAGAACACGGTGTTTTGTGCCGCCAGTTCTTTGAGAATACTTGAAACGAACGTAGCTAAAATGTGACAACGTTGACTTTTAAACACACTTCATTATTGGTTATTAGTTGGCGCTACGTTTAAAACTTACTAATTATTTATTGCTAAATTCTACGGAATGAGAAAAATTACTTGCAAAATGAATACCAATATAAGTAAGTAGGTATCTTATCCTAAATATATATTGCTATCATTTTGATTACCTAATATGATCCTACTAAACTAGTCCATTATAAAGTTGGCTTCCTCGCGAATCGCTCATTTGATTTTGATAATTTTTTAATTGTAGATTGACTGCTCATCATTAACGATGCTATGTCATAAATTTTAATTCAGATTTTAACTTGAGCATATACAGTATGATACAAATGTATGGAATAAATTCCTTATTTCAGAAACAGACGACTTAAATTATTTTATTTCTGCAAACATGAGTTAGAGCATTATTTATCTGTAGCGCGGTTTTTATTTTTAATACTAAAACCACTTGAGTGTTTTTTGTGGAGTATATAAAACGCAAAAACCCAGTAAAATGGTAAAAATATCGCCCAACAGACATCATCGGTTGGCGAAGCCATCTTCTGGTTTTCAAGGAAACGTAATAAACATAAAATTTAAATTCTCCGTGTGTGTTAGCTCGGGGACAGACTATAAGAAGACGCAGTAAAAAAGTGAAATATGTAGACGATGGAGGTCGGAATATAGAGGACACGTTTTTACACTATTGGCAGAAAAAATCGCAAGAAACTTTTTAGAATCTAGAATTTATAGTAAAATAAGAAAAATACTTAAAAATAAAAATATCAATTTTCCAATGAAGCCTAATTATTACAAGTAACTAGTGTTGTAATGATTCCTCTTACGACGGAGTGGCAAGTTTATGTTGACAGTAGGCTGTAAAAAGCATCATTACAACACGAGTTTTGTACTATACTTTTTCTACTACTGAAAGTCTGACATCTGAGTACTTTACAACTTTTATTTATTTACATTTATATTTGTAGCAGTTATATTCTCGCAGCTATTGAATACAAACGACCCAAACTTTTCGAATACACTGCCCAATTCTACTACATTAGTTGAGTCATCACCAGTTTTTCTGTATTTTTGGTTGCTGGAGGTGCGCATTGCATTTTTGAGCAATTGAGACCCGGATTTTCTGGAGCTTTGAGCTTAATATCGTCTATTGAAAAATTTATTTCATTATACTCCTCATCCGGACAAATCGAAGAGATTATTTTGTCAGCTGTGGAGTTCTTTGCGCTCATGGATTTGCCTACGTAGCCTTCTACTACTGTGGACGATTTCCAGTCCCCATGTCTCGTAAGTTGCAGCAAATCTCCTCCTGCATCTACAAGCAGAGTTGCAGAGCTTCGACGAAAATAATGGCCTGTATATTGGGTGGCATCGGGTAGTTTCAAGAACTCAGCAGTTTTTTGGCAGGTATGCTAACTTGATTATAATAAAACCAATTAGTTGTAAAATCCGAGATGCACATCATAAATGTAAAAGGACCTAATTCAGGTAATTTTGTTTCTCAGTGAGCGATTGTAGAGGATTACGGCTTACACTTCTAGTTCATTTTAGTCTTTGTTTTTCATTGGAAGTGTTCACTTGTGTTACGGCGTGCAATAATTTTATTTGTTATTACAGACATTACTATACCCCAACGTACAGAATAGGTAGTATGTGACGTCCGTGGATAAAAAGTAATAGTGCTACTTCCAGTGGTTCGTTAAAGAAGAATCACTTATCTTGTGACGCAAAAATCATTATAAAAAATGTGTATAGTTCCTTACTTCAGCAAGGATATAATGCGGCTGCTGCAGCAAGAGTAACCAGTAATTTGACGAAGGTGCCTCTTATTTCAGTTAGACGAATTGTTGAAAATTCCATGGAATCAAGAAAAAATCGTAAAGATTCTGGTGTCACAATAAGTCTAGACGACTGGGAAAAAGATTTGATAAGGCGAAAAATCTACACTATGTACGATGAGCAGCGTGTCCCTACAATCAAAAGTCTGAAACAGCGGCTCATCAAATGACGAAACTCACTACTCTTTGGCGAGCTCTGTCTGCAATGGGCTTTAAATATCGCAAAATTGACAAGAGACAAGTAATAATAGAATTCACACGTTTAATAAACTGGCGTTCTGAATATATAACGTCAATAAGAAAATACCGGTCTGAAAATCGGCCAATACTCTACCTCGACGAGACGTGGTTTGACACGCATGACACCCCTTCAAAAAGATGATCTGATTCCTCTGATAAGTGTAAAACAAAAGCACCATCAAATAAAGGGAAGAGAATCACAATATTACACGCAGGATCGGCAGGATCAGCAAACGCTATGTGGCTTTCTGCCAAAAATATTAAGGACTCGATTATCACGAAGAGACGATAGCAGAGCTTTTTGAAGATTGGTTTAAAATTTGTCTGTTACAAAATCCCCTCATTTTGTAACACCTACTTTTTAAAAAGTTCGATTTTCAGTCATACAAAACTGGGGGGAGGGGGTTTGGTAACAATAGTAGAAAAAATATATTTTAGAAGTTTAAATAAACTATGTATTGAGACATTAAATCAATAATGTTATTAATTTTATGCATAAGTAATTAATATTGAAGCAATATTGACAGTGAGTCGACCTGATCACCGAATCAGAATTTTATCCTAAAAATACGAGGGTGGTTTGAAATGTTTTTAACCTACTAAAAATACAAGGCCTTTCTCTAGCTTTTGTCTGTCTTTTCGTTAATTTTTCTGCAAATTTCACAGTAAGTTTTGCCTTCAGCTTGTCAAGTAGTATTCTCCTGATATTGGATATACTTCCTGATATTATGTTTTAACTCTGCAATTTCTTGAAATAATACTTCATATTTTATTTTTAGTTAATTAGGAGTGCTGGTTTTCTTCCTAATTGTTCTGAAGCTAAATCTGAAGACATGACATTGTCGCTCTGATCATACATTACAATTGACTTTAAAAAATAATCTTAAGCGTGTAGGAATCCACTGCAGTCGATAATAAAGAAACTCCGCTACCCTTCCTCGCTAAAATAACAAAAAAGGACATATTTAAGGATTCGACTTGTAAAATAGAACAAATGGGGATCAATTTCAGTCAACTGCGTGTTTTGTTTTCAACATGACCTGCCAATTTGGCTGTTTGTCTTTTAAACGATGCGTGCAGGAGACGGGAAGTGGGACCTTTATTGGTTTCGAGGGATAATAAATACGTTGTTTTTTCTATTAAGGGGTTGAACGTGTGTACAAAGCCGAAGGTCGACGGTTATATTTTTTTACTTCTTTCAATAAAAACTGGAAATTCGCTAAGAAAACTTTTTATCCCTGCCGTGGGGTTGGCAAAGAAAATATTTTTTTAAATCAGAGATTTTTAAACTGTTTGTTTTGGATTCTTGGAGATTATTAATCCGTTCTTATTATCAAGAGCAGTAATGGAATCAAAATATCCAACAGAGACTAGAATATAATATTTAGAGAAAAATAAGAAAGAAATACGCGGAAAAAATGTATGGTGGTACAAATAGGGATAAATAATAATAGAGGATATTAAAGCCCCCACTTAAAACTAAGCTGAACTTCTCATCAGAGGTAAAATGCCTTGGTATTGTCCTTGATAGTAAACTACCATATAAGAACCATGGGGCAAACCTGGGGTTGCTCTATAGGTACTAAAATTGCTGCATGAATCTACACGGTAATCATAAGACCTATACTAATGGAGCTGTGGCATGGGTTCCAAAAGCAAACCAGATAAATTAGACTAGATACAAAAAGGGATACTAGGAGCCATGCAAACTACACCAACCAGGGCAATGTTAAATCTCATACCCTTGGACTACTTCAAATCAGTAATGAATGAAGCCATTGGACTTCACCCTGGTCAATTTACAGAAACAGATACAGATATAGGGATGAATAATTAGAAAATTTACATAACGAAGGAAAAAGATTGAGTTTTATAAGAGCGCAAGGTCTTAGCTAAGACACAATGCACAATGAGGAGAATGATGCCTTAGTTGAATTTACGAAAAAGTAGTACAGCAGTGTAAGTTGATTTTAACAAGAAGCTCTTACAGAAAGCATCCAAATTAAAAAAAAAAAACAAATTCGTTCCCATCAGCCGATTTTGCCTCATCATCTTGCAAAAGAAGCCCATTACAGTTATTCCAAACTAAAATCTACATCGGTGGTCTATCAGAACCGGAAGAAGGTTTTATGTGAGTAGTCGTTCAACATCCTCTCCATTGCAACCTGAAAGATCTATTGTGGCTCACTCCCGTTCTATTAGCCTTATACCTCTGATGAAGCTCCTCAGTCTTCTCATATTCAGCAGCTCTTGAGACCTCTTCTTAGAGAGATCTCAAAAATGCTTTTGAGTGTCCTAAATCGATCTACCGATATTTCTTCAGCACCTTTTCTGGCTAGAAGGTACGCTTTTTCGTTCCATTTAATACCAGAATACCCAGGTGCCCAAAGTAAGGTTATTTTGTTATTTTCCCCTAGACGTATCCGTATCCTGCAGGCATTTTCAATTTAACCTGGTAATCTGAAAGGATTTTTATTGTTTTGTTTCTGCAGTCACGCTTAGTTTTTTTTGGGTACCATAATTGTAATTTGGATTTTCTTCCTTTTTAATGTTGATTTCAGTTTTAAATCAATTGGTAGAATAAATAGCATACCAGCAGATTTGTACATCTTTTTCCATACTACAGATTCCAGCAGCCTTAAATTGTTGTTGTGAGTGGATATCTTCATAAATAGTTTGTTTTTCTACAATTGCTATTGTTATATTTATTAATAATATTTAATAAACACTTTTTACACTATAGACATTATAACTATATTTACTATGAATTAAATCTGAGTACAACACTTAATTAATATAAATTAAATAATGCTATATCAGCAGCATATATTGAATCCGTCGCGTCGTCCGAGCATTGTTATGTTATTATATTTATCTTTTGTTTATCGACCTTAGTTAAAGACATGATACAATATTGAACGTGCTATACTATAAACAAACTATGGTGGTCTAGGCCATCGGTATTTTCTATTTAACAATTTAGTTAAGTGGTGTTCACACCACACTATAGAATATAGCTCTATTCTCACATTTTCCGATGCTACAATGCTAAGCGAGTGCCGCATCTCGAGACTTTTTCCACTTATTACACAATGTACTACGCCATGTTTTTAAAGTACCGTATTGTAAAGATCAGCATGATATAGTTTTTTCCTGGGTTTTCTATATCATTGCACAGTTATACTGATCTTAGAGGATAATATATTTCTTTATCTGTAGGTCTAATAATTAGTTTGTTTACCAACAATGAGTCTTGGTGAGTGCTACTTAAAGAATCAGCGGCATTTTTTCAATCTCCCACTAAAGTTTGTCAATAAATTACGAGAAAAAAAAGTTCAAATTACTTTTGTTCGCATAAATAACCTCAGAGCACAGTGCTTTTAGATTTATTCAAATGTAAATATGCCACCTTTTTATATTTCCTACTTCAATAAATTCCTTCCATCGCCGACGAATTATTCCGAAATTACAGTTACCGTGATTAATTGAGCAATCACACCCCCGAAATCTCGCATAAATATATTTCTAGAAAATTCTTTCATAAATCATCTCCGTGGCGCGTATAGTAACATAGTACCTACACAAAGCCGGCTGGAAAAAAAAGACATATTGTCAAAATCCATCTCCAGCGGCATTTGTATTTAAATTCGGAATTATTACGATTATTTTTGTCTCTTTTTTGGGATAAAATGGAGTGGATATTACTGTTTTCGTACGTTTTATGCAGATGCTGATGGATTTTATGACGTGAAGACCCGAATTTAACCGCGCTTACAGGACCGTCTCCAAATAATTAGAGTGTTTTCGTGATATTGTGTAAATGTTGTTGTTTTTGCTAGATTTTATAGTGATAGATTAAGGCTAAACACACTCACAAATGTTTTAGATCATTTTGGCTCTATATACACACATCAATATGGTCTAGGATCAGGGTCAGGTTCTTCTATTTAAATTTTATATGGAGTAACTATAGCTTCCCGAAGTCCCACTATACGACCCCTATCAAACTCACTAAGTTGACGAAATCGTACAGGTCTCCGTACCCTAGGCATTGTAACCAATCGTAAAGAATGTCAAGAACCAAAATCCGCAAAATTTGGATCTTTACTACGGTTACAATATTCATTTTTGGACTGTTAGTGGATTTCAAAAAAAAAAACAGTATAAAAACCGGAATCTTCAACTGATAAGGCTGAATATTTTATCAATTGTTTATTTCAGTCAAATAAATAAATTCACCAAATTTTATTAAAATAAAATTATTTATACTGTATTTGAAAATCAAGAGAGAGTAAATACCCAGAATAAAAACTAATTCGGTATGCAAAACTATAGTACAGTACGTGCGGTAAAACTTCAATATTTGTAATGCATTCTAAATTGTTTTTGTTAATTTTAACACAAAATTTATTAAATTTCTTGGACTATCACATTATTTTATGATCTTTCATTGTTACTACAGTAGGCCTAAGAGGATTAACGTGCGTCATAGGCGTAACCAGATTAGAAAGGGATAATTGTTATTTAACGACCTCCGAATGGCAACAGCTTCTAATGACAGATATTTCGACTTAAATAGTGCTTACGTTTCTAGAAATGCAGTTATTTGATTTTCGATAAACGTGACAAATAGTAGTGACTAAAAATGGGAGCAGTTTGTGAGTATACGCCAGTGAAAAAATTAAAACTAGACCATTTATCGCTCAATGAAAAGAGTTCTGTAGTGAATGTGTACCACTATTTTAAACATCAAAATCCCTCAAACACTATTGACAGTGTAGTTGAAACAACATCTAAGGCAATGGGATATGGAAAATCTACAATATATAGAGTTCTAAAGGAGGAAAAATCAGGTGGAGTAACCTCACCAAAGCCGAAACCAGGTAGACAAAAAATATTAAAAGTCAACGTGGACGAGTTTTTTAAAAATGCTATTCGTAAGCTTGTTCACTCATTTTTTATAAACAAGCAAATACCACCTTTTGATAAAGTTTTGCAAGCCATTACAAATGATGTTGATTTACCCACAATAAGCCGGGATAAACTATGGAAAACGTTACATGAGTTAAACATTAAATTTGAAAAAATGGGCAGACACTCAATGCTAATTGATTCTGAAGAAATTGTATGTTGGAGAAGACAGTACCTCAGAAGAATACAACAAGCTAAAGCTCAAAATAAAAACATTTATTATTTAGATGAAACATGGGTTAATGAAGGACATTGTGTAGGAAGAGTTTGGAAAGACAAAAATATAAAATCATCCCATCAAGCTTTTCTAGAAGGATATACTACTGGTTTTAAGGAACCTATAGGAAAAGGTAAAAGATTAATTATTTGTCATATAGGCAGTACAAACGGTTTTCTTGAGAATGGTTTACTCTTATTTGAATAAAAAAAACCGTTGATTATCACGAAGAAATGAATGGAGATGTGTTTGAGGAATATTTTGAACAGATGATTCAATTCATACCAAAAGGATCAGTTATTGTAATGGACAATGCAAGTTACCACTCCAAATTACTTGAACCTTTACCAACCACTAAATGGAAAAAGGATGAAATTGCAAAATGGTTATCTTCTAAAAATTTAGCCTTTGACAATACAATGCTGAGGGCAGAATTGTTAACTATTGCTAAAAAACATAAGCAAAATTATAAAAAATATAATATTGAGGAGATAGCCAAAAAACGAGAAATTGAAATCCTTCGTTTACCACTCTACCATTGTGAGCTGAATCCGATAGAATCCAAGTTAAAGGTTATGTTGCCAGAAATAACACTACTTTTAAATTATCAGATGTTAAAAATCTCTTTAATAAGGCAATATCTGAAGTAACAAGTGAAAATTGGCAAAAATGTATTAGACACGTTACAGAAATAGAAAAAAAAATGTGGGAGCTAGATAACATAATTGATATTACTATAGAGCCCATTGTAATTTCTCTAGAATCAGGTGAATCTTCTGATACAGAGTGCGAGGAACCATAACTTTAAAATTATTAATTTATGTAGGTACTTTTATTTTTAGATTTTTATTTTTTAAGATTTAATATTGTCGTATTTTTTGCATGTTGCTCGTCAAATTTTATCCTTGCGGTTGGTTTTTTTTCTCATATACCTACTTAATTGTTTTTTTAGCTCCTCATATTAATTTATAAGTAATTGTAATTATCTATACATATTATATACATATTTTGTAAATAAACATATGCCTAAAACAAAATGCCTAAAATAATATTGACTTTTTCTTCATTTTACCCAAATTAAATTACTACTTACGAATTATGTTTATCTATCTAAAATTGGTAATCTAGGTATAAATAACTAAAACAAATACAAATATTTCTATTTTCATATTAATTTAATTTTGAAAACACACGTCTATGGTTTACTGCCTTTAACACTGATAACTGCAAAACATTTCTGGGAATTTACTCTCTCTTGATTTTCAAATACACTATAAGCTGGGTGTTTTTATGTCACTTATTATAGAAGACGTTAACTAAAGAAAAGGGCAATACGGAATTGGTTAAAAAAAAATCTATTCGGTTTTTAATTATTTTATTTTGATAACAAATTTTAACTTAACCAGTACTTTAAATTTCCCCTATTGAATATTTAAAAATGATCAAATTGAGCATAATCCGGTTCTGATTGTCGGGAAAAAAATTTGAATAAGAAAAAAAAGAGTGTGTGGTGGGTGGTGCGTATACACTTGCACGGACAATAATATCCATCCCGTTCGAATGAATTTTCTAAATGGAATATTCGAGTCTATACGATTGATAAGAAAGGAAACTCTGATTGGAAGCAGTAGGCCGTGAAAGCCGTTTTTCGGTTTTGTTGCTGCGATTTCAATCTCTGAAACGCATCGTCGACGTCGGGGCGCTGCTACTGCTGCACGCCCAGACGTCCATCGTCGATGATAAATGTTCCAAAATAAAAAAAATAAAAGGAAAATTGATGGATGAATAACGACCGCGTTGTTCTATGATTTTTTTGGTAAACTTCAAGCTGCCATTGGACCGATCGATGGATTTATTTTTGGTGGAAGTTGTAATTTTTGCATTTTTAGGTCTAGTAGGCGCTTTGCATTTTTTTTTTAAATTCAGTTCTTTTTTCTTTGCTTTTAAGTTTCTTATAATTACATAGTTAGATATGTTACTTTTCTCCATTCTTTCCGATTGTTTACTTTTATCAACATCTACTCTAATCCCAGTTTTTTACCCTTCTGACATTTCATTTCCTTCTATTCTCGAGTGTCCAGGGAGCCATAGAAGTGTAACTGTGTTATTCATGCCCAGTTCGTTCAGTCCTTCTAGACACTCCAAGACTAATTTAGATATAACGCTGGAGTTGAGTGCTTTAATTGCTACTTGACATAATAGTTATGTTCTGTTCTTTTGCGCACATTTTCCAATGACGTATATTTCTGCTAGGAAAATGGTAGGATGTGAGCCTAAACTCTGGAGATGCTTTGTTCTAGGTCCGTAAATCCCTATCCCTGTGCCTCTTATGTTGTCAATACTTCCGTCAGGATTCCGCTTAAGTCGATAGACCCACTTATTGCTAATAGGCTTCTTTCCTGGAGGAAGTTCGGTCAATTCCCATGCGTGATTTTTATACATTGACCTAATTTCTGTATCCATGGCTGATTTCCACTCATTTTTATCCTCGCATTGGATAGCTTCATCAAATGTTGTCGGCTCGTTTTCAGTAGAAAAAACTTCAGCAAAGTTGGATGTGACGTAGTAATTCAGCCAATCTGGAGGTTTTCTTTCTCGAGATGGTGGCTTGGATGGCTTAGTAGGTAAAGAGAACGAATCTGAACTTGAACTTGCTTCCTCATCCAAAATTTCAGTATCAGAATTAGGCTCTTTTTCGGATGTATCTTTAACAGGCTTCTCTATTTCCACTTCATCCTCGTTAGCTTCACCAATTTCGTTTTTCTTGACAGGCCAAACTGTTTCGTTATCGCAGTTTCCAACTTTCTCATAAAATATGACGTCACGTGAAACTATAACATCTTTTTTCTCAGGGATGTAAATCCGATAGCGCTCATCTCCGTCATATCCCACAAGGTATCCAACCATTGCTTTTGAATCCATTTTCCGTCTCTTTTGTGCAGGGAGGTGGACATAAAATTTTGAACTCGTAGATATTTGATCCGTGGTTTTTGACCAAACCACAGTTCGTAAGGCGTCTTATCAATTATTGAAGATTTACCCACTCTATTTAAAATGTAGCCAGCAGCAGTGATTTTCACGCTCCACTGCTCCATTCTGCTCGGGTGTATAAGGGGCTGTAAATCTCTGGGTAACCCCATACTCCTTCAGAATGTTTGTGTTCTTGTCTATCTGTGATATTAATGTGGGATCCCATTGACTTTTTTTGTTATGTATTTTTTGATAAATAGTTTTAACTTTTGGTTTATTGTATCGGTTAGTTTTACCTAGAAAATGATGGCTATGTCTGACGACGAGGATTTCATGGAATTGATAGATATTTTGCAGCAACCAGAAAGGCAACCCCAAGTATACAGAGAAAGGAAAAATCATTTTCTAAAATGGAATAACAATAACTTTCTGCAACGATTTCGATTTTCAAAAGATGGGGCTCGATATATCATCAACCAAATATCCCATTTAATAACTTCTCCAACAGAAAGGTATCCACTGTTTTTGCTAGTATGTAAATATTAATTTAACTAAATAAATTTTTCACAAATCATGCCTTGACTGTAGAGGAAAAGGTGCTAATGACCTTAAGGTTTTATGCGAGTGGAAGTTTTCGACAAGTAGCAGGTGACTTCATGGGTGTCGACAAAGCCACTGCTTGCAGGCATATATGGCAAGTTACACAAGCGATAGCTGGACTATACGATAACTTCATTAAAATGCCTGTTACTCGAGAAGAAATGCAATTAGTCTTACACAAGGTTTCTCAAGTGCGTAGGTGCTATAGACTGCTCCCATGTTAGAATTTTATCACCAATGATGCTGAAATATTCAGAAACCGTAAGGTTTTTTTTTCATTTACGTTCAAGGGGTGTGTGATTCAAATGGACTATTTCAAGATGTAGTATGCCGTTGGTCTGAGTAATCACATGATTCAACAATTTTTTTTAAACTCTTTACTGAGGGTGGAGACTTTAACGATAATTTTTTGATAGGGGATAGTGGCTATGCAGTCAAAAATAATATGATGCCTCCATTAGGAAATGTATTAATTCCTGCAGAAAACCTCTACAATGAATCCCTAGTAAGAACTCGAAATCGGATAGAGCCAAATGCCAAAATAAATAGAAAATAGTCTTTTGTAGGCTCTCTTTATTTTCTTGTCTAAATTTGAAATCTGGCAACTCCTTTCTTATAGATACCAACATAACAATAATCACAAAACGTACACAATAACAGAGTTTAGCTGAGCCGACGTTAAACAAGATATATAGTACTATCGGCTTCAGAATAGCATATACATTTTTAAACTCAAATCGCTTACAATGAATTATTTTTAAGGACGGCCTATTTATTGTGTATAACCAATCACGTTTTAAATAATAATAAATTTGAACTCAGTTAAACAGTTGTCCACGCCCATATCTTTAATGTTTGCAGCATAAAGTATTTTATTGACAAATTGCATGTCCTCTGTCCCTTGTAAATAAACTTAATCCCCAAAAACCATTTAATGTAGGCGTTTAAAGGGCGTTTTTATAACTTCGGTAGGTAAACGAAATTCACATTTAACATGTATATGCTATTCTAAAGTCGTACAATCCGTATCAATTTTTTGGGCTAGTTCAACCATTTATCGAGTTCACCTGAACCTGGGTTTAAACTTGCTTTGTACAATCGGCCCTTAAACCCTTTTACTTCTAGGCCCCTCAATTGATATTTAAATATCTAATATAATAAACAAAAAAAGTACTGTCCAAAAAGACACTGTCTTACTTCTAAGAGTTATAAAACATGTAAAAAGTCGAGAAAAAGAACGAAGAAAAACTTTTCTAAAGAAAAAACTACAGAAAAGTTAATAATATTTTTCCATTAAAATAACTTGCACAGCAAACAAACAGTTACAGATGAAACATATTGCACGTCTGACTAAGTCATATCAGAAATTATAATCAAAACAGAATTCTCGAGAAACTGTCGCGTTAAACGTAACTGTCAGCCGAAAAGTAACCGCATTGCCAGTGCCATGAGCGAGATCCGTTTTCAGAAGTGGGATATGTGCCTCGTCAGGTGTCAAGTTTTCCCTATGCTATACTACCAGATCGCCTTACTACGTTATGTAGCGGCGTTATCAAAGATTGTTAGTTCCGTATGATATTCAACGAAGCAAAATGAGATTCATTAGGAAAAGACGGATATCAGGATAGGGCTAAGATTTCTAGCTACATTGTTACAAAAAAAAAAGAATAACATGTGACGTAAAAAATTATTTCATGTATTCTGTGTTGAGTACACGCAGGTACCTATTTGATATTATCATAATAGTCACAAAACACTTCATAAAAAAGAAGAATGAGAGGGAACAAGGTGTATGTCAATATATATTTTATATTTTTGTATTTTGTGATCGCAATGTAAAAGGTGAATGCCAATTAAGTTTGTTAATAAATTATTAAAAGATTCGCTAAGGGCATTTTCCAGTATTCACCGGTGAATGCCACGGTGTCAACCGGTTGCATACCGAAGCGTTCCAAAATTAACCGTTCCTGTCATATGGGAAATATTTTAATTCGACTTCAAAAGAAAATAACTTTGCATTGTATAAATTATAAATATATAGGGTTTCATCGAGACGAGAAATCTCGTCTCGAAGACAAATTCTCATCTCGATGTTTTTCTCGAAGACAATTTCTCGATCTCCAACAAGAAGAAAACCGTACCTGTATTGGTAATTTCCATTCATTCAATTGTTTAATATTTGTAACGTAGCGAAAAATACTGTACATTACCTATGGTCGTCCTGGGAATTAATATGCTTATAGTTATAGAAGCTCTTCAAGCAGCAAGAGATAAAATCGTCAAACATTATTCGAAAACAAATTGGATATACTGTGTCGTATTAATATTGGATCCACGACATAAGACGGAGACATTCAACTTTACAAATTGGAGAAGATAATTAAAGCAACAAGCAATATCTAAATTTGAAAACTTGTATAACGAAGTTTATTATATTCCTTTTAATAAAGATATTCCTTCAACATCGAATAATGTTACTGACTACGATATTGATGAAAATAATGAAGACGATTTTAATTTGCAAAGTTTATTTGAAAAAAGCAACGGCAACAAAGAGAAGAGCTGGAGAAAATAAATAGACGAATGTTGTTTGTCTAAAAGAGCTGAAGGGAATCGGGATATTTTAGAATGGTGGAGGAAAAACGAGGCCATGTATCCAAATTTATCCAAGATGGTTCGTGATTTATTAGGCATACAAGCTACGTCAGTGCCTGCAGAACGACTATTTTCCAGAGCAACACTGGTCCTCAGAAAAGAACGAATCCGATTAAGTGGAGAATCGGCTCAATTTTTAATGTGTTTAAATTCCTGGCTGTGTAACAATAACAAAGATATATTTATAAGGCAATAAATAAACATTTAGTTTAAATATTTTTCTTATGTTGTGCTCATTTTTCGGTGTTGAAGGTTAATTTGTGTTAGTTTAAGGATCTTTTTATCTTCAAGAATATAAAAATTTTTATTTTTTACATTTGATATTTGTTTTTTTATCTTTGTTATTTTTATATTTTGTTAATATTTTATAAATAAAATGAATTATAACTATTTTCTTTTTTATTTTCGCTAATTTGACTTAAACACACCTAAACTTTTTCGACATCTCGAAAAATCTCGAATTTCGAGAATCTCGTGAAACCCTATAAATATGTAAATTTCTGTAAACTACCTATGTTTTGGAAGCAATAAACCACCTCCATAATTTCTGGCTGTTCTTATGTTACACTGAGCAAATTGCTCACCTGCGCGTCTATAAACTGGAATACGTCTATCGGATCCAAAATGTGAAAATCTTGATTTATCCGTAAAAAGAATATTAGCCCAATCGTTAATATCCCGATTAACATGTTCTCTTATGAACCTTAAACGAGCTACACGGTGTACTCTGGTTAACAATGGAGCAGTAACAGGCATTCTGGGTCTGATTCCGAAATTCCTTCATCTGTTTCTAACCGTATTGACAGATATTCTAACATTACGGACTCCAGAGAGAACATTTTGCAGTTGCCTGGCTGTAACATGACGAGTTCGCAAAGTTTGAATTCTTAAATAACGGTCATCTGCAGGATTAGTACACCTGGGACGTCCTGGAATTGGTCTTCTATTATAACTTCCAGTTTCTCTAAACATTCGTAAGACTCTAGAAACGCTGGAATGGTTGATTCCCATAACTTCAGCAACACACATATTGCTGATCCATGATCCATCTTCAACTAAAGCCAGGATTTGAGCACGATTTGAGTCTCATAGTAGACTGAACAAAGTGCCAGCCTTCTTCCAAAATGGGTTGGATCAGTTACAGTCGTATTTACAACGACTTTTTAAAACCAGTCTTATCCTCGAATACATACGCAAAGCCTGGAGGGAAGCAGAAATGGTTTTTATACCCAAGATTGAAAAACATCCCATTGATGATCCAAAGTATTATCGCCCCACAAGCCTAACCTCTTCTCTCATCTAATAGACAAGTGTTTCATAATGAAAGCATATAGAATACACTAGTAGCTAAAAAGATAGCCCTTTGCGCCTTTATTGACTTTATCGAAATTTTCACCTAATCTGACAAATCCTAAGCCAAATATTCTCCTTGGTCTGGAAAGTTCTGTGTTATTTTCGCGATAATAGTACCAGTACTGTTTTGTGATGATTGGTGAGATTATTGATAATATCTCGTTTATATCTATCAAAAGGGCACAGGAAAAAAGACACAGAGGCCTTACTAGTATAAGGGATAGTCAATGTTAAAAACCAGAATTATTACAGCTAATATAAGAGGAGAATTGGTGATCGTGGCCATAGCAAATGGGTGTCCAAGGAGGAGTGCTATCACATCTGCTGTGGTCCCTGGTCGTCGACCTACCTTCTATCAAAACTGCATAACTCTGGTTTTACGATTCAAGGTTATGCATATGACCTGGCAAGCATGATAAAGTTATCGTAACCTTAATGAAAATTGCCCTTAACATCGTGGAGATATGGTGCAAGAAGGAAGGCCTTTATGTCAATCCCGTCAAAACAATTCTGATACCGTTCACCAGGAGGAGCGGATACTCTTTGACCGCTCCAACTATGAATAATATCGAACTAAAATGTTTCAAGGACGTAAAATGTCTAAAATTTTTGATCATGGATTAAAAACTAACTTGGAACCATCGTTTGGAAAGCATCTTCGCCTTAGGGGCGAGCTAGACTTGCCACAGAACATTTGGCAAGACTTAGGACTTGAAACCAAAAATGAAAACATCTTAGTTAACCAAATAGTGCTAGATAATAGTGAGAGTTAATAGAGGTTATAAATATATAAAAAAATGTGTTTGTCAAACATTAATTTAAAATTTAGGTATGAGAAGACTGTCCAAACGTTGAACTGCAAAGAGTGAACCGACTAAATGCAACAATTTACTTTTATTGTATCAAATAAATGCAAATATATTGAAATTTTAATAGCATAAATAATGTAAAGTTGTAATTATACGGTGAATAAGCCACCGCACTATGCACGCCTCAACAAATAGGGCCCTCGGGCTTCCCAAGATTGGGGTCGCGCGCGAATTGGAGTTTCTCCCGTACTCCGTGTGTTTCACCTCCTCCCCTTTCTCTGAGTTATTGCGAATCCAGAATATCCAAGAGGTTTCCATGGGGAATGGAGAGTTCGTTAGTGACAGATTTCCTTCTTTTGCTCTACTTGTAAGGATACCGGGAACACGTAGACCGATTCCAAGGAATATAGTTGCTAAAATTTCGTTTGAATCCAACAACTAATTGCTTGTTTGTCCCAGCTGATGCATAACTGTTTCAAGATATTTAAATTCGCATATATAAATGTTGGCTAAGATGGTGGGGTTGATAAAATATTGGAATACGTTATAAACGAATCAATAAGAAACTAATATTTGTTAAATGTCAATTTGTGATTTGTTAAATGAAAGAATTAGTGGCTAAAAAAAAGGAAAAACATTTAATATCACAATTGATCTATTTGATCAATGCATTAGTTAAAATTATTTTACTTTTGATAACAAAGTTTATATTCAAAATGAGGGTCTTCCAATGGAAAGTCCTATTTCTCCAATTTTAGCAAATATACAGTGCGGTCCATATGTATGGAATAAATTCATTTGTAGCGTTATTATGTACCAAGATCAGTATTAGGGGAGAGTGGGGTAAGAGTGACACGTTAAGACTAAAATTATAGTAAAATTTTAATAGAAAACTCAACCAGCTGTTGGGATACAAAATATGATGGGTACACTATAATAGTACATAAATGTAACTTAAAACACAAACTTTCTAACTTCAAACTTTTATAAACAAAAATTTTCTTCTTACTAGCAACTGTCACTCTTACCCCTACATATTGGGGTAAGAGTAACAACAAATTATGTCCGACAAAAATCACATATGTAATTTTTTTTCCTTGGCTCGAAATCTGTGCAATCCTCATGTGCCCAATTTTTGCATACGGCGCACATAATCATCTCTTGATCAGGAGGTTCTGCCAATTGTTCTTTGCATATTAAGCAAAAATGTATGGAAATATCCCCGTCCGGGGAAGAATCCCTGATGCTCATTTCATCAGACATGTTTGAACTTGATGATGATGATGCAGTTCGTTTATATTTTTTTGATTTTTTCGCCTTTTTTGTTGGCTTCGAGCTGGAAACAGATGGTTTGGTACCAATCGATTTGGTAATAGACTTTGTACCATTGTCTCTGTCCAGTTTTTTACTTGCTGCTTTCCTCTTTTTTCCGTCAATATTCTGTTGACTTTCCAGAGCATCTTTATAGGGAGTGCTCGTTAATATATAAGATTTCTGAACTCTACGTCCCTTCTCCTGTCCAGAACGCGTTGCAATTGGAAACGGAGAAATTTCCTCCACTCTAGTTAATCTTGGAGCTTTTGTAGAGCAGCTGCTAGGAATCTCTTCTTGTGGTTTTTGGTTGTTTCGTGGCGGTGTATTCAGATAGCGCTCCAATGGATTTTCATCTCCTGGAGGTGGCGTGATCTCCCGTGGTTGCTCGCTATCTGGCGGATGAGTTTCAATGGTATTTTCTGAATTAATGTTATTTTCTTTATCCTTATCATAAACATTCACATAGTCAACTTCGGTGAATAATTCATTATTAAAAGGCCATATGCCAGTCGTTTGAAAACCTTTGATGGCGTTGTTCATAGTTGCGGCCTTTAGGTAACTCTTATTGAAGAGCTCTGCGATATCATACACACTAATTCGTTTTCCAGGATTATTTGTCATGGATTTTGAGCACTCCTGATTATAAAATATTTTCAGTGGCCCAAAAAAGGTGCGATCTAGAGGTTGCAACCTGTGGCTTGTGTGGGGAGGAATTGTGAGCAATTGTATTCCCAACTCTCTCGCCTTTGATATAGCTGATAAAGTTTTGTGGCTGGCATGGCCATCTAGGATGAGCAAAACAGGGTTTTCAGGACTACAGTGTGAGTAAGTAGCGAAATGATGCAAATACATAATAAATCCCTCTTGATCCATCCATCCAGATTGAGTAAGGTGTGAAACTGAATTAACTGGAGCCCCTCTCATTATTTGATCGTTTTTTCTTTTTCTTGCGAATATAATCATAGGGGGGGCTGCTGCAATCATTGCGCAAACTATTGTTGTAGTTGTACCCCGTTCAGGTGAAGTGAGCCGTCCGACTTGCTTTTTCCTTTTTCACTAATGACTCTTTCTGGTGTGTGAACATTGGTGATTCCACTCTCATCCATATTGTAGATTCTAGAGCTTCCGAATTTATATTTTTGGAGAAGACACTGTAAATTCGAATAAAATTCTTCTACTTTTTTTTTGTTGAAACCTAATATTCTGTTGAGACTCGTGGCTTCTGGCTTCCGTAAAGATAGCTGTTGATTTCGACGGAAAAATCCATCTATCCAGTCCCTTCCTGCCAATTTCTTCTCTCGGTTAAATCGATGACTGATATTGTTCACTTCTGCAAAATCATACGCCAATTTTCTGAGAGTTCGTATATTGAGACCATGAAATAATCGATCCATTTTAATTATATATTCACATAACTCTTTTTCTTGGTCTGGGGTGAAAGTTGGGGAAAATCGTCCCAAGTTCAAAGGAGTAGCATTATTTTTCAATCTCTTGATTAATGTGGATCTTGGGATGTTGTATACTTTGGCTACAGATGCCTTACTTTTCCCATCACGTATTTCAGAAAGAGCTCTTTGTAATGTTTCCTCAGAATAGGAAGCTCGATCACTCTTTCTGATGTAATTCCGCGGCATTTTTCTTCCTGAATAACGAAGAAGAACACAAATTGGTTAGTGTGATGAGCGATAGCAAGTGTGGGTAAGAGTGCCATATGTCATTCTTACCCCACTATGAACATGCCACTCTTACCCCCGAACGCATTGCATCTAAAAAGTGTTACAATCTACACAACACATTCTTAATCTATCTTTCAAACGTTGAAAATACGAACAACTATGCACGCTTTTGAGCCTACAATCAAATGAAAATAATAACTATGGTCATACTTACATATATGGGTCGTCAAAAATAGGGAATATTTATAAAATTCGAGATTGAAAACACAAAACCTGGATAATTTTCTTCACTCTGTCACTACCGACGCTAAATTCTCAGCACAGACTGTGGGCGCATTCCTGACGGAAGTGACACTTGACTACGGCGGGTAAATACAAAATGCGCCAGATTTGAATGCATGACACTCTTACCCGCCATGTCACTCTTACCCCACCCTCTCCTACTGTGCAATGATATAGAAAAACCAGGAAAAAACTATATCATGCTGATCTTTACAATAACTTAATATATTTTGTGTTACAATTACGTCTAATCTATGAATGAAATGAAGACTCAATCAAAGTAAACGGTTTAATAGTGGAGAACTTCCAAGATTTATTTGTTCATTAACAACTTTAAATTGTGGATCTGCTAGGTCTGTTTATTTCAAGTTCTTCAAGGAAATCTAAATTTTGTTTTTTATCACAAGTGTGTAGTATTTGGATGTCATTGGTGTGTAAGAGTGAGGTTGGATGTTCCCTTAGGGCTAATAACATCTAGGGTTTAATATTGTTATGTCTTAATACTTCCATACTTGGTCTAGCCTTATAACTACCTAATAAACATCAGGTACCTAGCTACAAACAAACAAATAGTAACTTCAATATGTCAATCTGACGATGCTAGTTATTATTCTTAATAGAATTAAAGATTTTGTTTTCTAAATTATCCATAAATACGGTGCGGTCCATATGTATGGAATAAATTCATTTGTAGCGTTATTATGTACTATATGAAAAAAACCTGAAACAGATCGATTTTTATTCTTAAATTGACAATTTACAGTATGAAAATATTATCCCCCTCCAGCACCCTTTCGGAATTATAAGCACCCCCTCGAAAATTTTAAATTACAAAGGGGGTCGTGTGGCACCTCGTTGGAAAGGGATTTTAGTCCTCTGTTCAGCAATATAAAGTTTTTTAAGTTTGGTGCAATCATAACTGAGAAAATTGATTTTTAACATGTAAAATTTTGATAATGCCTCTAACACAAAACTTTACGTAGAATGAAGATAATAATGTCACATAATGATTAGAATGTGTTTTTCAATGTATTTGACACTTAAATTAAATGTTCAAAATGACCACCATTCACTTCTTGACAATAACCGAGGCGATATTGGAATTCTCGTACAACATTTTGTATGACCTCGGGGGTTATTTTGTTAATTTCTTCCGTTATCCTAACTTTTAAATCAGCGATATTGTTTGGTCTATTAAAATATACTTTAGATTTTAAATAACCCCATAAGAAGTAATCGAGAGGAGTCAAATCGGGGGATCTAGCCGGCCATTCGATCGCCCCACGTCTTCCAATCCACCTATTGGGAAAAACCTCGTTTAAATAATTTCTAACAGTACGTGCAAAATGCGGTGGAGCTCCGTCTTGTTGGTAGTAAATAGATCGATCTATCTCATTTGGATGATTAACATCAGGAAAAACTCTTTGTAATGTAGGCACTAAAAAGTTAATCAAAAAATCTAGATAAACCTCACCAGTAACTGTGCCCTCAAAAAAATAAGGGCCAATAATTTTATTGTTAATGATACCAGCCCAAACGTTAACTTTTTTAGGATATTGAGTGTGAGCCTCACACATCCAGTGAGGATTTTCTCTGCTCCAATATCTACAGTTCTGTTTGTTAACCGTTCCGTTTAAATGAAACGTCGCTTCATTAGAGAAAACTATTTTGTTTATGAACTGCAAATCTGCGTTCATTCTATCCATCATCAATTCACAGAATTCTTGCCTGCTATCAGGATCATCTTCATTTAACTCCTGAACCAACTGAACTTTGTAAGGGTGGTATTTTTCTTTATGCAGAACTCTCAAAATAGATGATTTATTTACATCATTGTCGGCGGCAAGTTCTCGAGTTGTCTTATGCGGATTTTCCTCAATCTCTAGAAGTACATCTAACTTTTTTTCATTAGTAAATTGAACATTTCTACCTGGTTTTTCAATATTTTTTACATGTCCAGTTTCACGAAACTTTTTTTCAATTTTGCTAACTGTAGACTGCGAAACGTGTTGACCAGGGTATTTATTATTAAAAATTTCACAAACCTCCTTTTGAGTTCTGGTTTTATTACCACAACCAATCATAATTAAAATGTCTATTCTTTGAGTCTCGGACAAATGAGCCATAATTAAATTTAATACGCGCACAAATATTATACTGACGTCTTTTAGTAATTTTAGATACCTAAATGACAGCATCCTATTAGATTTATATCAATTGTTTATTTAGTTTTTTGACTATTATTTTAATATCTTCAAAGTTTTTTCCTAATATTTAGCAGAACAGATACGAAAATACCTGATTATTTCTAAAGTTATTTTAATAGACCAAACAATATCGCCTCGGTTATTGTCAAGAAGTGAATGGTGGTCATTTTGAACATTTAATTTAAGTGTCAAATACATTGAAAAACACATTCTAATCATTATGTGACATTATTATCTTCATTCTACGTAAAGTTTTGTGTTAGAGACATTATCAAAATTTTACATCTTAAAAATCAATTTTCTCAGTTATGATTGCACCAAACTTAAAAAACTTTATATTGCTGAACAGAGGACTAAAATCCCTTTCCTACGAGGTGCAACACGACCCCCTTTGTAATTTAAAATTTTCGAGGGGGTGCTTATAATTCCGAAGGGGTGCTGGAGGGGGATAATATTTTCATACTGTAAATTGTCAATTTAAGAATAAAAATCGACCTGTTTCAGGTTTTTTTCATATAGTACATAATAACGCTACAAATGAATTTATTCCATACATATGGACCGCACCGTATTTATGGATAATTTAGAAAACAAAATCTTTAATTCTATTAAGAATAATAACTAGCATCGTCAGATTGACATATTGAAGTTACTATTTGTTTGTTTGTAGCTAAGTACCTGATGTTTATTAGGTAGTTATAAGGCTAGACCAAGTATGGAAGTAATAAAACATAACAATATTAAACCCTAGATGTTATTAGCCCTAAGGGAACATCCAACCTCACTCTTACACACCAATGACATCCAAATACTACACACTTGTGATAAAAAACAAAATTTAGATTTCCTTGAAGAACTTGAAATAAAAAGACCTAGCAGATCCACAATTTAAAGTTGTTAATGAACAAATAAATCTTGGAAGTTCTCCACTATTAAACCGTTTACTTTGATTGAGTCTTCATTTCATTCATAGATTAGACGTAATTGTAACACAAAATATATTAAGTTATTGTAAAGATCAGCATGATATAGTTTTTTCCTGGTTTTTCTATATCATTGCACAGTAATACTGATCTTGAGAAGAAAATACATCCAGGATAATCCCTTAGGGCTAATTACATCTAGGCTTTAATATTGATATGTCTTATTACTTCCATACTTGTTCTAGCCTTGGGACTACCTAATCAATATCAGGTACCTAGCTACAAACAAACAAATAGTAACTTCAATATGTCAATCTGACGATGCTAGTTTTTAGCGAAACAGCTGTAATTGAATTTAAAACATATTTATATCATTTACTTGAAAAACTCTGTTAATTCTCTAAGATCATCTTGACCAAATTACTAACCACTAAAAACTTATTATGCGAAAATTATTTAAAAAGGTTTCTCATCCCCCTACTAGCGATACTCTCGCCCTGAGTGAGCTCCGTCCGGAATAGAATTATCCAAAAAGCTTTTCGCTTTGCATTTCGCCTTAAACCACTGCTTCCATCTTACACGCGGAAGTTTCCTATTTATAAATGGAAGCGAGCCATTTTCACCTTTAATATTTGATAACTCGAACATACGTCGCATTTTCTTTTTCTCTTTCGGCGAAAAATACATTAAAAATTCCTTGGAGGGAAAACCTTTCCCTCAAGTTAACGGAAAAATGTCAATTCTGACAAGCCGAGAGCATCGAGGCATAAAAAGGCGAAAAAACTAGAGAATATTGGATGACGAACAAAGTGTTTTAGGGATGGTGTTCACAGTGGAAAGTTTTTGGTGTAAGTTTTGGTAAAGTTAATAAATATTTTGTATTATTTTTAATTACGGGTTAGAGCGCCCTCTAACGCAAATGGAATTTCCTTTTTATCTTTTAAATCTATTATTATCCGTGAACCAATTTTTTGATCTAATAATGTTACACTTGACGTAGACAGAGTCTTTTTTATGGTATTAAGTGTCACAATAATAAGATGTCATTTCCACATTCTTTTCGATCGGGTTTCAAATGTTGATTCGTACAAATTGATAGACTTTAAAAGTGAGAAATTACGAATTCTACAAATTCAAGAATCGGATGAGTCGACTAGTATAATATACTCGTTGCAGATTTATTTTTTGGCTGATCGCCGCCACAATGGGGTATTTAAGTAAAAATTTAAGACCGCATTTTTATTTTTTTTCTGAAACTAATATTGAAAATATATTTTACTCTTTTATTTTTTTCTGATTTAACAGAAAAAAAAAACGATAAAAAAAATTTACAGAATGTATGCAACACTACGTACAAATACGTCACAAAAGTAAATTAAGGGTGTGTTCGGGGAGCACGCTATTTGCGCCATTTGGCGCTATCAAGTACTATTCCTCGTTTGCGTTATATGGCTCTTGGCGCTACATAGCTTGAAAGCGTGCTCCCCGAACACACCCTAAAAGTAGCTGCAGTACTTTTTTGACAGATTCCAGCAAAAGTCGTATCCGTACATAGAAGATTGGTTAAAAGTTGACTTTTGAATTGTTTATGTTTATGATTCGTGAAATAAATAAATATATCCACATGAGGTAAATTATTTGAATTTGTCTTCACAAACGATGCCATTTTTCTATTTATAATAAAAAACAGTACACGGAATATCACAAAATAATTTCACAAACAAATCAACAATGAACAAATACCAAGTAAAAACAAACTCAGTGCAAGTGACGTGGTGCGTAATGTGAGATGCACGAAGCTCAGCTGTCATTATTTGATGCTAACTTCACATTTACCCTTGTGACGAAATATCTTAAATCGACGCGTGGACGCCAGACAGACGTAAGCGCCAAAAAATGAGAAATTGAGATTTTCGTTTAGTCATAAGCGCCTTTTAATTCTTTATCGATTGATGTAAAATAGTAATAAATTTAAAATAACTAAAACAATTTAAAACATAATTTTGTCACAGCACTGGCGTAGTAACTGCCATACTTGAACGAGTGACCTTCAACGTGTTTAAGCGATCCGTATTATGCGCCAGTTTCTCCATAAGATTTGTTAAGGGCAGTGTGGTCGTTTTTTTTGGCAAAAATCTATTATCTAAGGTAAGTGTTTGTATATAAATTTAATTGTATTTCTTAGATTATAGATCTTTCTTTAATGTTTTCGTAAAATATAATAATAACTAATCGTTTTTGGGCAAAAAAGCCCAATTTTATAAATTTGGCGCTTATGCCAAAACAGATTAGGTCGGCCTTGTTTATTGTAAACGCCAAGACTTCATGCTTTTTTAATGGCGAACTTATTAAGTTTTATTTAAATCTATGTTGATTATATGGTAATTAAAATACAACAATTATATTGAAATGAATTAGGGTTATTATTTTTTTGTTTAAAATATACACAAAAACTCAAGTAAACACCTAAAAGTAGCTGTTTTAGTAGTCTGGCGTTTACGAAATTCTGATAAATTTATAATTACCTACACTTTTCTATGTTTTAGATGAATTCACATACGAGAAAAATTTTTGCAAATTTGCAACAAAAAATAATATACAAGAAAACGAAAACTCTGAATACCTTATGAAATCACTAAATCACGACGTAATATTTTTTATCAATAATGATCAGAGTCTACAAAATCTGGGTACCGTTGACGAAGAAGTAATAAACTGCTTAGACAGTGTTATTTTAAATAGAAATGTGGACTGTTCTATGTTTGAAAAAGGCTGTGTTATAAAATGACTGTGTTTTTTGTATTAACTAGGTATAAGTTTATAAGAATTCAAGTTTTTTTAACATTTTTTTAAACTGATATTTTTATTATTAATAACATTTGTTTTTATTTTGTGTTTACCACTACTTATGTTAAACTGGGCCGAGACATAGAATCATAAAACAGTTATTTTTTTGATATTATCTGGGCATTTACATTTGTTTTAAAACTATAAACTGTAAAGTCTAAAGGTCCATCCCCAATCAATTCAATGGCTAAGTGACACTTCGGCACGCGTGCTAGGACAATGACGTTTGAACGTAAGTATCCTCAATTCAATTTCGTGCTGACATGCGCGCCGACTCTAAAGTGCAAGCTTGCAAGTTGCAAGCTTTTTCGGTGCGTGCCGAATTGTGACATGCGCATTTTGGTACCCTAACCCTATTTTCTGTTTTATTATTTTTGTAAACAATCATTTAATATATCAATTTGTCTTTGATAAGATTAAGATTGATAAGTGCTTCGTATCTGTATGAGTATGGAGCGGAATATTGCTGTTACAATTTGTTGTATTGCTCTTAAAAAAACGACAAGTAGTCAAGCGTCGAAGGTTTAGAGCAAGAAGATTTGGGGTACATCCTTGACAGGATTGAGTGATTGAGGATGGGTATCCGTTTTGCAGCACGCGTGCCGAAGTGCCACTTCGCTAGCAGATTGATTGAGGATGTACCTTAACTATGCGCTATTTTAAATGGTTTAGTTTGTTTCCCAAAGACATTTAAGCACTAGAATGTTGCGTTTACTTTTAAATTTATTTAATTTTACTTTTGAAGTTGAGAATATTTTTTTATTTATTATTAAAGAATTAAATATTTTTTTTGAACTTTACCATTAGTATTCTTTTGCGTATCCGCCAATAGTATGAAAATTAATAAACGTTGACGTTTTGACATATCCGCCCATAAACGCCATTTTAAACAATATCCACAAACTTCGTTTGTAGTAAACGCCAGTGAATAAATGACGTAAACGCCAAGTATCGCACATGTTTTGACACAAGCACCCGTTTTTTATATTTTCTGTAATAAAATAATATTAATTGAACATTATCATACTAAAATTTATCCAGCAAATACAGGCATAAATAGAAACTCAAAGCAAGTGTGTGTAAGACTATAATGAGAGATTATTGAATTTAAAAACGTTTTTAAGCTCTCCTGTAAAACTTTGTCAATGGCGCTTACGTCTGTCTGGCGTCCACGCGTCGAAATGGCCGACTTTTCAAATTAATTTAAGTAAAAAAAATTAACTCAACGTAAAATTAAAAAGACATGTTTTAAAAATTAAAAAAAAATGCTACAACGATATTTTAATAGTAATTAGTTAATATTTATTTTTTACTAAGGCGTTTTTAAGATTTACTTAAACACCGGATTCTTGCAACAAAATTGATATTCATTCCGATACATTGACACAACAATACTCTCAATACTTGAAATGGACAGATAAACCAATTAATTTTTTTAGGGACTTTTGTTGAAGAAACCTTTTTTTTATTAAATCTTGTCGAAGCAACAGCAAGAACTTTATTTTTTTAAGTACGATGTGACCTCAATTTTATGCCCGGCATTGTACTTCAAGTTAAGACTTTTTGCCACAATTAGTTTTGCATCGCAAGCAATATGGACATATGCTTATTGGGTCCCAGGTAGCACGTAGTTCAAAAATAACGTGCTTATTGAGTCCCGCACTTTTGTCCTACCTGAATAATAATATATGGATTCGGTCCCAACCACCTGTTGGTAAACCAAATGAAAAACAGGTAATAAAACTAATTTAAAAATTTGATATATTTATTACATTGAAATATTATTGTAAAGGAATACATTTTAGGAATTAAAAATTCCTAACCTAACCTAAAAAAATATTTTGTTGTAATGGTTGATATTGAATATTTATATTCATTTTTAAAATGTTTAAAACAACAGACAAATTGATCTGAAATATGAAATGCACTCGATTAAATATAAACAATGAATGAAATAGTATTTAATTTAAACATTCAGATACAATAAAAAGAGGAAGGTTTGGATTTCCGAAAAGAGGTACATTTCCCCGAAGAAAATCTTCAGGTAGTTAAGTACCATTGGAACCCAATACGCCTATAGATAAAGGGATTAAAATTTACACATTTTAATATATGACTTGCTGGGACCGAATCGATCAACACCGAGCAATATCGACCCAAAACAGGTTGACACTACCTCCCATTTATAAAACAAAAGAATTTTGCAATGCAAACTATGGAAGTGTTAGAATTTATTAACGGTTTACCCTGTAATTCGTTTGAATACCTAATAAGATTTTATAACTCTTTGAAACATACAGTGTTGGACGATGCCAAACTTGCGTGTATCACCGTGTAAATATAAGACGGGTCCCAGCGTTTTTTATAATCTTCTAAACTAACCCTACAAATAATTTTATTCCATAAGTGGTTTCCACACTGTATAATGAAGTCTAAGTTCGATTGAAGCTTTTGAGCCTCACCCTTTACAGATATAGATAGTTTGCAGGATTATAAATAGATTGTTGAAAAATCTCGTGAAAAATAATAAACATCAGAAAAGATGTATTGTTTATTTGTTGTTTTTAGAAAATTTTTAGTGCACCCTCGAAGACAGAATGTTGTAAAAAAATATAATGTAGACAATGCTAATGGTTTGATAAAAAATCAAAAAAATTTTCAACATTTCACATCCTGCTGCAAAAACCAATTTCCTGTTTGTCTAAAAACAGTTAGGTAACCCATATAAATTTCTCGCCTCTTACGAGCTACAAGAATTTCCCTTTCCTTAAGTGTCCAACTTTCTCAAAACAAACTTCCTAATTTGCCCCATGACAGTTTTCAACGAAAATTAAAGCTCGAGTTTTAGATCTCTGATTTCTCTTTTCGCCTCGAAGGAAAACTGTTGAATGCACAAGAACTTAAATAATTCCATAACTTTCTCTCTTTCCGATAAGTATCTACAAAGAACAAACTTTTAACGAATAAATATATAAATGGGTAGCAGCCGGCGCTGTCCAGTTTTTCTACGAAATGGGATAACGTTTTAGGATAATGGTTTTCTTAGAAAAATCCACTGCCTCTTTTGTTAGCACCAAACACGTTCATACGTGTTCCCAGTAGATTTTGGCATGACAATAGTAATAACTATCAAGAATAATAAAAAAATAATAGTTTGAACTTAACTTACGGGTTTAATAAAAAAATTAGCTTTTAGAATACAATGATAGCCGTTTCGCTAGACTTAGCATCGTCAGATTGACATATTGAAGTTACAGTTTGTTTGTTTATAGCTAGGTACCTGATGTTGATTAGGTAGTACTAAGGCCAAACCAAGTATGGAAGTAATATAAGACATAGCAATATTAAAGCCTAGATGTTAATAGCCCTAAGGGATTATCCTGGATGTATTTCCCTCTAAGATCAGTATAACTGTGTAATGATATGGAAAAACCAGGAAAAAACTATATCCTGCTGATCTTTACAATAACTTAATATATTTGTGTTTCAATTACGTCTAATCTATGTATAAAATGAAAAGTCAATCAAAGTAAGTTTAATAGTGGAAAAATTCCAAGATTTATTTGTTCGTTAACTACTTCAAATTGTTGATCTGCTAGATGTCTTTTTATTTCAAGTTTTTCAAGGAAATCTAAATTTTGTTTTGGTGTATTTGTATGGACTTCCACAGAATAAGGGTTAGTACAATACATTTAAGTAATAACTATTTGCATTATAAGTGGAATATGCACCTCATTATTGCACAAATTTGCTATAATGGGCATATCTCACGTGCAATATGTCATAACCAATTTATATGCAAATTATAATATAGTAATTGTATTTCATAAGAAAAAGGTGATAATAAGTTCTAAGATGAAGAAATTTCCTGTAATATTAAAAATTTGGCACCACATCTAATTATAAAGCTGGTGCCATAAAAATTGAATAAAGACTTCCTCTGTATGATGTGCCAAAAAATATCATACCGTTCAATTACTTCTGAAGGCCAAAATCATGAATATTCGTCCAATATATGTTTTTCAGATAATAATAGTATATTGTGTCACAAAAGTGGGTATCAGCAGCTCGCGGCTGTATTTGCTGCTCGAGTGTAACAAGGGCAGCAAATACCATCTAAATCTAAAGGGTGGTAAGGTAATGCATTTATGCACGTATGACACACAACTGTTTTACTCCTACTTTATAATTTATAAAATTGTGTTTGAGGAAAGCTTTCACTTTGTAGAATTATATTATTTCTGATTTGAAAATGTCAAATCCAGGACACACTTTTTCATTGCTATACTAACAAAATCATGGCGTTATGAATTTTCCGTCCTTGGGTTTATAAAAATTCTTTCCGCTCTATTTTTAGTTGTCATCTGATGGGTTTTCCGATAAGGTAGACGGAAAAATATATTTATGGTTATAAATATCTACTGAAATAGATTCAACAACAACTGTTATGGCTAACCGTCTGTTGTGCGTAAGAAAACTGAGGAAAGTGAAGATTTTCGTACGTCAGACGTGGTTAGGTTCACCTACAAGCGTGCAGTGAAAATATAGGTGTATTATATTTTAAAACAAATTTTAAGACAAACAAGTTTGAATGTTTCGATAAAAGAAATGTCAAACGTGTTGTTTTTCCTGAACTTTTTCCTCAAATACGTCAGCCAGGAAATATATTACCTACAGTATTTTATTATTACCCCGTATTCCAAGTATTTTACACGGTTTTTATAAAAATTTTGCTCATTCTGACAAAGCAACGGACGATATTTAATAATCAACAGTGCTTAACTTTGGTTTTTTCTTTTTTTACTCATTAAAAATAATAAATAAATAATGTCAGAATATATTTTTTACAGTATTTTATTGTCCATATTAATTTCATTTTCATTTCAGTTTCTAATCGAGGTAATAGAGCCAAATATTATATTAAGTCCATTTAATAGACTTTTTAATAACATTTTTGGCAAAAATAATTAACATGTTTGAAAATTAGAAAAAAAAAATTATAGGAAAATCACATTTTATATTTGAGTTTAATTTAATTTTAATAGTTATTAAATAAACTCGTCGCAAAAAAATACGCATAATTTTAAAAATTAAATTATGGTGTAAAATAAAATATCACATTTTAATATTTTAATATGATTTAATATTTTAATATGAGTGTATGGTATCCTTTAGATCAGGTCTGTCCAACAAATTTTGTGGAGGGCCGGATTTGTAATTTTGTAACTGTAGCGGACCAAGACAAACTCAAAGTAAAATTAAATATTATAACTAAAACGACAATTTGAATGTAAATTGTTTAATTTATTAAGAAAAAAAGCCTTAGTTTTACTTATCACTCTAAAAACCTTATTACTAATGAGCTATTTGACATTTTTTCTGTTTGCACAGTGTATCTATGTCAGCTGGTATTTTAGAAGTAGCTATGCGCAGAATGCCTGTCAGATGATTGTCCGATAAAGACGATATTGTTTTCGTTTATTATATTTCATGTGAGAAAAAAGCTGCTCGCAAATATATGTACTACCAAATAAAGATATTTGTTGAAGAGCTAATTTGGTAAGGTCAAGGCAACCTTGATATGCCGTTTTTAGAAGAGAGTCAGTTTGCAGTTCAATTAATTCAATCTGTAAGTTCAGCACAGCACCATCAATTTCAAATTCAAACGGATTTTGGAACACTTTCATGTTAGGAATTTGTAATTTGAAGTCTATGAATCTCTCTTCAAACTCATTCCTCAATCTTTGCAATAATGACACGTACTTGGTCCAACATTTCTTGATTTCTGGCAGATAGAGGGTCCCAATGAACCAACTGTTTTTGTTCCAGTTGTTTTTCTAACAATATGAGCTTCTATGTGGGGTGCTCGCGGGCCGGATGAAGGGCCTACGCAGGCCGCATTGTGGCCCAAAATCCCAAAATATTCACAGTTTAAATCGCCTTTTTGTTGAAAAATAAAAAAAATGAATAAATTATGATAAATCCTATTTGTATTATTTACATTTTAAAATTTCTTGTTTGTTTAATTTTTCATTTGGAAGCGTCTATACAAATTTTCAAAATGCTTTGCTGTTAAATATTTATTTTTGAGAGTTACTACACTTTTGCTCTCAAGTACAGAAATGTATCAACGGATTTAATTTAATTTCATTTTTGTTATTTATTTACGAATACTACGATTGCTTCTGCTGTTTTTGTTCTAATACCCGAAGGATCCGGTAATCTCTAGCAATCTATAAAACATTACCAAAAACCCATTGTTTAATAGTTCCAGATTACCGCGACATGAAATTGAGCCCCGAAGCACCTGAGACCACAAACCGAGCACATATACACGCAGGGTGGAGCACTTTAATTACGAGCTTTGCCAACCTGTAATCATACAAGGAGACTTTATAGAAAAACACTGTAATTTTCTCATGCCAACGTTATAATAATGCGATTAATAATTATTATTAAGAATAGGTCCTCCACGACATACGTTGCATATTAAAGTATCGAGAGAAAACCTGAATTTTTGAAAAAAAAAATAACATAAGGTACACTTACATTCAATTATACGTGGGCTTAAGTTTGAAATTTGATCATTTGACGAATGATATTCCCTTCTACCAATTTTCAATAGAAATTTCCACGGATGTTAGGTGGAAGATGGAGGACGAAAGGAATGTATTGAAAACGTCTGGGAATCGGAGGACACTCTGGAGTCTATTTGTCATTTTTTAGTCTTCTTCTTCGTCGTACTATAAATTATTATAGTTCTGTGATTTGTTTATAGTTTTAGCGGCGTTGTCAATGGTGTTTATTTTCTTTTAGTTACATTAATTTTGCGTTGTAATAGTTATTTACGTTACAAGTCCGGTAAGGAGCCGAGTCGAGGATATCTAATCGAGTACCGTAATAATCACTTCACGGACGTGTATCGTACTATATTTTTTTCATAGTGCCTTTGGTGCCTTATGACATATTTGATCATCATTTTATTAGAAAGTCATGTAGACTGCTGTGAAAAAATTATGTTACTTGATTTATTCTTAACATGATTGATTTGCTTTATAAATGAAAAATGGACAGCGGTTACCAAGTAACAATGTAAATAAAGGCAGACATTGAATTTTTCTGTGCACACGAAATATCTGCGGATAAAATGGATCTGAAATTAGATGAAATTGCTGAGAAAACTGCGGTAGTGATAGGGCATATCATTGCAGTTAAGTCTGCGAAAAGATATGAAAACACAATTAGAAAAGTAGTGAAGAAGAAAATGTATTGGCTTACTTTTTGGATGTGGTAAGAACAGTTTTTTTTAAGAATATTTTTTCAACAGTTTAAATTTTGAGTTAAAAACATTCAACCCTTCTTCATTATGGTCCAAATACTCGATGGTAAAATCAATGATTATGGTTAATGAGAATGTCAACATATCAAGTTTTCCACCAAAGTTGATAGCTTTTTTGAAAAAACAAAATGTAGACCATCAGCCAAACCAGTCGAAGGTGCTGACAAAGGAACAAATTGAAAGCTTCATAAGGGACGCTCCAGATAAAGAATATCTATTACTCAAAGTGATAGCATTACTTGGAGTTTCTGGAGGTTGCCGAAGGGAAGAGATCTATAATTTAGAAGTAAGTGATGTAGAGGATACGGGTACTCAGGTAGTAATTAAGATTAATCAGACAAAAACACATATTCGACGGGCTTTCAATGTGATTAACATGAATTTACGGCAACACGTCTCCCTGAAAGCTCTTTTGGTGGGTTATAGACAAGGAAAATGTCTGTCTCAAAGAGCTGGTATACATACTGTTGGCGGAGCACCTAATAAAATAGATGAGTTCTTAAAACTAGACCAACCAGAAAAGTATACAGGTCATTGCTTCAGGACGACATTCTCAACGTTGTTGGCCAATGCTGGAGCTGACCTTAAACTTCTAAAACAGCACGGTGGATGGAAGAGTTCTTCAGTTGCAGAAAAGTATATAGAAGAATCGATTGAAGGCAAAGACAAGATTGCAAGAGTGATCCAAATGGGCGAAACTTTTATTGAAGTGCTACATCACAGCCACACGTCTTCCGCGATTACAGAAAACACTGTAAATCCATCAACAACTCCATTAATACATATTGCTGGCAACAGCAGTTGTACAATTAATGTCAATCTTCAAAAACTAGAATAAAAGCTTAGTTTATGTTGATTCACTTATTATTTCAAACAACATTGGGAGAATTGAAGAGTACTGTGAAGTACAAGTGTACCGTAAAATGCCATTCCCGGACTCAAACGAGTTCGAATTGTTTGTAGGTGATCGATGGTGCCAAAACCCTTCCGAAAACCGGCCTACTCTACTGGTTGGTATGAGTCTAGTTGCTATAAGTCTAGCAATGATCTAGAATAATCCAATTGTAGTGCTACTGCTACGGAATATCATAATAATATAGCAAATTTGGATATTGTATACTGAATTCTGGATGTTGTGTACTGGATTCTGGATACTATTTACCTTTTACACACACATACTGACTTTAACAATTAAAATTTCTACGGTTTAAAACTAATTTAAACATTTTTTAAATAAATGTATCGTTACAAAATATGTTCGAGATCTACAGAAAATCGTCTATTATATAAGGTTTTTTTAGTTAATTTTAAAATCCAAATTTCTTTCTTATTTTAATGCTTTTTAATAACTTTTGTAATGCAAATATTTTGACGGTTTACCGTTTAGTCCTGAATATGAGATTTCCTTACTCTATACCTTTGTAAAACAGAGTAAAAATAGTTTATTCAAATACAAAACTCTATATATTATTCGTACATCTTTTTTTATTTAGAATTTAGAACGTAGGTATATATTTCACACCCTTTACTCGAGTCATAAAGTCGTAATCAGTAGTGGTGTAAAACACACTGTCGACTTATCTGGAAAACTAACACACCACGTCCCCTTTCCTCCCTCTTCGCAACCCCAACGAGCTGGGGTTTTATCTTTAGGAAGTGCCTTCTTGGCTTAACTTGCGCTGGGAGATAAGTCGTGCTAAGATAGGCCCGCAAGAGATAACTCGTTCCATTTATCACTAGAAATTTCAGTATATACAGAAATTAAAAAAAAATAAATACTGTTAAGCTACATTTACATTTAATTGTTGGCTTGCTTAATGCCTTGCTTGAATGAAATTTGAGAGAAATGACCTTTTATATTCTGTTTAAAAATATTAATAAAATTGTACTATTTGCATCTCCGGCAGCGATAATGGGCGACTGGACTTGAATATTGGACTTTGAACTATTTCATCGTATTGTTACAGACCCTAATTAATTTTTGCATCCCATCAAAACTGTTATAAATGCGATTTATGAACCTATTCGTTGTTCGAAATCTAGAAATTTCATAACCTATTTTAAACAATGCATGATGACGTCTCTTGTTAAGGGGTGTCCTTATTATGTATCTGAGAGAATATATAACAGTTTAGTAGTTCACTTTATAATTAATGTTCAAAACATCAATTGGGATTATTTCCTGAAATTTGCTGATTCATTTTGACAAGTGGCAACAGTGTTGTTTTCTTCCCCTTCTAATTAATTCGTGACGTCACTTGCTATGTGCGGCGAAATTTCGACCGTTTGAATATTATTTTGACTTTATTGGTGATTTAGAGTTCGTATGATCAATAAAAAAAATTAAATCGCCTAATATTCATGTATATTATTTAAATATAAATTTTAAAAAATTAGTCCACTCGCCTATTGGAGTATTTTTAATACAAAAAAACTGAAGAAACTGTGAAAAAGAAGATCGCAAAAATAGGAGAATTTTCATGGACTTAACAATAACTTAATAACGGGAATAATCTACATTATATTAATCTATAACCTTTTTTAAATAAATCATATATGGCCGCATAATTTGTAACACATTTAAAAAACTGCATTAACTGCATTTTTAAGTTAATTATATACATAACCTAAAAATTTAAAATTAAATTAATTAATTAATTCCGTACAATTTGTGTACGAATAACTGAGGATGTCTAGCAAATGGCATCTATTTGTCATTGTAGTAGCATGACAATAAATACGTTCCAAAAGTTTAATACTTGTAGTTAATGGCTGCACAATTAATTCAATTTTTGGTTTCGTTGTACTTTGCGACCCACGAAATATTTTGAAAAGATTTTTTTATTAGAAAGCCCAATTGCTATAAAATATTTTAGGAGAAAAACATTCTTGGCTTATACACATTTGAAAGAGAAAATTGCAATTAAAAGTACTAAAAATCCATTTTTTTTCAAATTTCTGTCAATTCTGTCTAGATAAATACACTGTTACACTAAAATCATTATAATTATATTTCTAAGTCTCAAAACTAATTACAACAATTCATTACTATAAAAATAACTTTAAATATGCTTAGTCAGCAACATAGCGAACATATATCGAACTTGAACGCGAATAATGTCTATCTATTTATATCCGTAGACGTAGACCATTGAATATGTTTACTTGTTTTATTTACCGGACCTTAGTTAAAGACACGCTATGCCATTGAACGTGATGTTATCATAATACAACTATGCTCTTCTAGGTCGTAGATATTTACTTATAGTATATACAAAATATACAGGGTGTTCAGACCACAACATGCTGGACTGCTCCGCCCCAATTTTCTAGTGTCACTTCCTGAATAGCTTGATATAATTTATTTTAAATGTACACTTTGTCTCGCCACATTTTTGTACTATATAACCTTCGTTTATCCATGTCCAGCAAGATAAACAATGGATACTACTTTATACCTCTCAATTTTTTTAGTTTCCAGCAATAGTGCATTTCGATTGTGCTTTCCTATGTAAAATCCATACGTTTTTAAGTTTTCTGGATATCAAAGATCATCTTGGCCTGGCTCCATCAATATTTCCTTAAGATGGGTGAGCTTTTCTTCGAATGCTTTAATTAAAACACGTGAGTTGTTGGTGACCAGATGATTTGGAGCCATTGACACGGCCACTTCACAGCAAAGGTGATAACTGACAAGAGATGTCAAAATGTGTTTTTATAAAAATATTAAATTTATCTGTTTTATGATCTAAACATGCAGGATAAGTGTACATAGAACTTTGTATGATATTAGTGTTAAAAATAAGTGTTTACCTTTTCTAGACACATCGATGGTCATTATCTACGATTGCCATTATTGTGGACGCAAAAAAATCTGTCAAATTTGAGAAATAGTCGATATTAATCATCCGAACACTGTAAAAGACCCAACGTACAGCCAGCGAACCATCTTTATTGATTAGTGCTGTCGTTGAATCCAATTTCTTGTTAATGCCATTCCTACTCGACAGGAGATTTGTTGCCAAGCAATGAACACACACACCATGCCGTGAAGCGGGGGTCCATTCCATTATTTCGCGGCGATCGCATGAAAGAGACACTTTTCACCCCAAAAATTTCACCGCCGGCTATCCATGTTCCGTCATATCTCTCTGTCTCTTATCAAAGATGAAAGCAAAATTGTGTTTTGATCATTGTTTGAAAAAGTGGGCGATATACCCTAATAATACTCCTTGAAATAATTAGTAAGTTACACTAAGAAACGTGACAGTCTGTCAATTTCATGGAGAATTTACTATAATTATTTGATTTCGCGTGTTTTGTTGGAAAACGTATTAAAGATAAACAGTTTGTCTCCTATTTTGTTAATATTATCACAATTCAGTTCATCTAAACGACAATAAAAATTCAAAACGGTAGGTAAAGTACGTTTCACAATAAATTGTTGACTTGGTACCTGCTCTTAACTGCTCTTAAGGGATTACTAATAAAAGGTGGTCAATATTTCTTCGAACATTTATAGAAAGGTATTATTTATTTTTGTCCAGAAAGATATATACGTATACGTATACGTAAGTTTCAACAGTTTTGTTTAATTTCAATTAATAAATAAACTTAAAATTTGTTTGTTTGTTTTTAAAAAATTTCGTGATTTTTTTTACAAAATAAATTTAAGTTTTAGTAAATGTTACTGAGTTTTATTTAAATCTATTTTGAAAACCGGATTACGGATCTATTAATGTTTACTGTACAGTGAGAAATTTATAACCTTTCATTACTAATCCCCTAAGGTCAGGTACCGGAGTCAACGAATTATTGTGAAACGTACTTTACTTTTTCATTTTGGGAATTTTCTCTAAATATAATTTTGTAAATAGGTATAAAAATAAAAATTTATTAAAATTATAACTGTGTTTTTACTGTGCTCACGACAACTGACTACTGTCAATACTATTTAGTGTACAGGTTAAATCAATAGTAGGGGTAACGGTATTGATTACGTCAATAAAGTAGGGCCTGTTAAAAAATGAGATAAAATTATAAAACTGTCATAAAAAGAGAAAAGAAACCCATTCAAAGCTTTTGCAAGTTCCTTTGCCCTCTTCTCTATAATACCACTGAAAGACGTTACCCCTACCGTTTACTTATTTTGCTAGTGTAGCCGTAGCAGTAAATTGGAAATATATTATTTGTTGAAGTTATTGAAAGATCAAAAAATTATAAGTATTTTCTCTTAAAAAACAATATATACTATTAAATATTATGTGTAAACATTGTCTCCTATTATATTTCGATTGAATTCTGAATTGAATTTGGGCAGAATTGGCAGATTCAGGTTTTTTTGAAACAAGTTGTTTAAGCTTTTTTTAAATCTATTTTCAAAATTTAACAACTTATAGTTTATTGTAAAACGAATAAGAAAAATGCTTCTCACGTGTTGCACACTAAACTTTTTCTACGACTGCATAAAAAAATAAAATGGTAATACTTAATTCTAAATTTTTAATATTAAATGTAACAAAGATTAATTAATTTTTAATTGTAATGTTGGATGATTGTTTTAGTACAATTTCAGGATTACCATTAGACACAAACGGTGGATGAATCAACAATTTTATAACTACTATCAGTACTATAATTAGTTACATTGGAGATTTATATACTAAGTGACATAAAAATCTAAACACCCAGTTTAAATGATTCTATTTTAATAATAAATAAATGATAAAAATTTCAAAATGATTGCTTTGCTTTTAACTTTAGTAATGTGTGAATGCACCCCGATGTGTTACGCATTCTCCAACGCGCCTAGGCATGCTTCTGATAAGGTGGTCAATGTCCCCCTGTGGTATCTCATTCCAGGCAACCACCAACTCCTCTCGAAGTTCTTCTAGAGTCTGAAGAGGACGTTGCAAATTGAGCAATCTCCTACCCATCATATCCCACACGTGCTCAATTGGGAATAAGTCGGAAGATTTTGGTGACCAAGGTAACAATGTGACATCATTATGTTGAATGAAGTCTATTGTTACTCTTGCAACATGTGGTCGGGCATTATCTTGTTGGAAAGTTGGATTTGCTATGGTGTCAAGATAGGGTAAAAGGTGGGGTTCTAAAACTTCTTGGATATAACGCTGCGCTTTCATGTTACCTCTGATGAAGATTAAAGGTGATCTCGAACCATAAGCTATAGCACCCCAAACCATAACTCTAACAGTTTGATGAATTGTACAAAAATTAGTGTCTACTAAATGAGTCTCGCTATAGCTTCTTGAAGGGCCATAACTGTTGAACTTTGGAAACGTTAATCTGTTTTAAAATCTTGGGCAATATTAAATTATGGTTTTTTTGACACATTTGACATAGTTTATTATTCTGGGGCTTAAAATACAAATAGGAAATCAGTTTAGAATGAAATACAATGGATCTAACGTACAGTTTCTATATATCTCCAAAAACTATAAGCCATATTCTTAGGAAACTCCAAATTGAGCTTGGATATTTTCCTCTAGAGTTGAAAGCCCTTTCTCCAAGATTTTCAAATAATGAACACTACGCCACTGTAGATATAATAAAGTTAAAATACACCTTTTTTAAAATAGAAATAGCAATGCCTTTGCGATTTTAGACGACTGCCTATAAGTTCATTTAAAATGTCAGCGAAAGCCATATCTTCTTTCTTGACGAAATTCAATCTCGGTATGCGAAAATAGACACAAAGAAAACATTTATATATAACAAGAGCCATACAAAAACCACGAGCATACTTCTTTCTGCCTCCTGATGAAATTGATGGAGTTATAAAAACCTACTTGAGACTTCTTAGCGTGGGGTATTCTACGTGTACGACAAAAATAAAATAAAATAATAAAACTACGATTCAAACAGCTCGTTGTATAATACATGCAGTGACATTTCAGTAAGGGTTGCAATCTTAAAAATTAGTATACCTATTTACATTCGTCACAAAAAGTATCGTATAATTTTAAAAATTGAATTTTGGAGTAAAATAAAATATCACATTTTTCAGAATATTTTAATATGAGGGTATGGTATCCTACGGCGCGCCGTTTTGTTATTTAATAAAAACATTTAAAAAGAAAGAATAAAAAATAATCTTTAGTTTCAAAATTTTAATTTCGTCATTATTTTTTAACAGAATTAAAATTATGTATTTCCAAACCAAAACTTTATTAAGTCTTTAAAGATTTTAAATACGAATCTTAACTAAGTAAGCAGTCACTTACTGGTAAATTTAGTGTAAAAATTTTAAATCAATATATATTCAATAATATTGAGGTTAGCCGAAAAAGGTGATGCTTAATTCTCAACCCAATTATGTTCGATATATACAAAAATACCTCCCTTTTATTATCGCATCATACTATCATACCCCCTATTCTCTTTATGATCGACATGAATTCAAATCTGCTCTCAAAATAATAACAGTTTAATATACCAAGCGCATTCCTCTTTTATTTCATAAAGGATTATTAAAATGCCTTATGTTTATGCCAACAAACAACCACTAAGGCTTCCTAAAAATTTAATAACTCTGCTTTATTCCCACAAAAAAATAGCCTCTTTGTACCTTCATATTAAGAAACACGGCCATCTCGATCCAAACAAGATACCTCCATTTATTAAAGTGTTTATTAAAAAAAAGGTTACGCAAAATCAAATCAAGTTGACGTTTATTTATGTTAATTATCAGGGATCAAAAGGAGTAGGACTTAATTGCCAAAGCGGAGTTTATATACCTAAATGATCTAAATAAAAAAATGTGTGATTCTCAAATTTTTGTATACAGGGAAAAACGATATCTAGTGTAAAAAAAATGGGGGTTCACAAATTCACAACAATGTTTCTTTTTTACTTTTATTGTATGTAAAGTACTAGAAGTCTTTATATGTCATAATAAAAATTCGATAGACTTTCACAGACTAAGGATTGTGCATATAAATGTCAAACTAGAGTCAAACGTCAAAAAAGTGTGCATCAGCGAGTTAATAATTACAAGAAAGAAGAAACAAATTTATAAAATGTTGAATTCATCTTATTATAGGATTTTTACGATAAGTTGACCATGACGTCATTCCTAGTTAATTATATTGCCAACAAAGTAAGTTAAAAATAACTGACAGTAGATGAGATTTACTTGTAAGAGCTAGGAAAATTAAACGTGTACAGATTGGTAACAATTCGCGCTGTTGCCACGAGCCAATTGCCACGCGTCATTATTGTATTGTACACGTTTGACATTTAGAATTAGCGCAGCACTACCAGTTAACCTAGATGAAGGAAAAACAACTCTGCGTGACAACACCGCAAAATTTTATGCTCTGACGTCATTGTCAACTTATCGTAAAAATCCTATAACACAAAACTACGAAATAACTTTCTATTACATACAACTTCGACAATGTTTAGGAACAAATAACGTCACAGCGGACGTTTGACAAGTATCGACGTTTTGGCGCGAAATTTGAAATGGAATTTTAAATAACTTATTTGTAAAGTATTAGTTGTATTAAAAAATAATAACTTAGTGGGGATTGTTGGGTTTTCGACCAAATGTTCGGAGGAAAAGTCCCTCATCGAGATTTCAGTGCTAGAAAGATTAAATCTGCTGATACTCAAAGATTATGTGGGATGCTGTTTCCTCAAACAGTCTGCACAAAGTAGATGACTGATCTTTCCATATGCTATTTAGGTGAAAATGCAAATAATCCAAGCCAGTTATGACGCCGATTATCTTTATACAAGCTCCCTGCGGTTTAACCTAAGTTATTCACGAATAAACCTGGCGTTGGGTTTAGCTACCACGCTTTTACCGTCAGCGTGCCTTCAATAAGACACCATCTTCTACCGGTTTTTTTACATTTCCACCAATTGAAAGTCTGATGGAAGGTAGTACGAAGGGTGTTTGAGAGCCCTTCTTAGCGAGTGCATCAACGCTTTCATTCCCTCGATGCAATTATATCCTGTCACCCACTCAAGAGTAACCTTTTTATGTTTCGCCACTTCGCACAGTCCAGTACCACCCTTGATAGAAACAGCGAGTGTTTTGATCAACGTTTGATTGCCAGAGAAGATACGAACGTGGACCCAAATATAGTCGCTGCCATAGCAAGCTGCTATCGTTTGCCTTTTACAACGACAAATATGACGCACAGCCATTGGGTAGAGAGGGAATTTCGGGCATCTGCCACCATTTCAAGTAGTGGTTCATGAATCACGTTTTTAATATTGGCGGTATGTTTCCCGCCAAGTACCTTTCCATTTCAGCCTAAGGAAGGCCATAGTTGAAGATATCCAAAGGGGGTAAGCCCAGAAGAATTTCCTCGGCAGTTGCAGTACCATGCTTTGCTCCAGTGAAGTTTAAACAGGGCAGCCGCTGGTGTGACATGCGTCAATCTGATTGACCTTTGGTCACCACACAGAACAAAGGTATGTGAAGATAGGTCTTACAAACCTGAGGATTGCTTTGCCTTTGTTGGCGATATGTCTTAGGTGAATATTCCAGTTGAAGTTTGCGTCCTACATATTCCCTCACGTTGGAATGGGACTCTGGCATTGTGGAAAAAAGGTTCGGATAAATCTTCCAAGTTCCTCTTTAGAGTGAAGTTACTTTCAGGCCTTTTATCCCACACCAGTCTTCAACTTTGCATCCTATATCCTTTATGAAGGTCAGGATGTCGATCAGCATCAGTTGAGATAGATCTCCCTCTTCTATTTGATATGCTTCAAAGCGTAGAGCTCTTGCATCTTCTAAGTTTGAGTTTTCATACTCAACATTACAATATCTGCCTTCACCTCTACTCCTAATTTATGTAGGTATCCTCTCAACTTTCAGCATCGAGTTAGGATTCTTGTAAGTATTCTTAGCCAGCGATATTGTATATTTGGGATGTAACTTTGGGTTTTTTCATTACTCGCGTTGTTTAAAGGATAAAATTAGTAGGATAGCTCCAGAATGTTTCAGGCTCCATCAGTGATGTATTTATTTCCAATATTGAATTGCACACCTTTTTCAATGGCTTATATTTCTTCTTGGAAAATGATAGGAGCTAAGTTCTTCCTCAAGTGTTTTTCTCTAGGTCCACAAATGCCGTATTCCTGTGCCTTTTTCTGTTTTTAACCCATCAGTATACCATAAGATAGGGTTCTTGTCTCTTGTGTAGTCCCATAGACTATTCTTATTCATTTTTACAGTTTTTTTTGTTAGCTTCTTGTGCAACCTAATCTAGGGTACTCGGGCATCAAGCTAAGTTTTCCTTCACTAACTATTCTTTAAACATTTGCTTTATGAATTTGTAGAGGTGTTAGATTAACAATAACTTTCTAATGCTGGCGTTAGGGACATTTTCATCGCTACCCCCAAGCAGAAACAAGCTACAGTCTATATAGAAAGGACAAGGAGTAATAAATCATTCATTTAAGTAGATTTCACAGACGTACCAAAATATATTTTAAGAGGGTATACCGTAAGGTACATTTTGCATTGAACGAATGAGATGCAGCTATGCTAAAGAATATATGATTTAGGTCAGAGGTAACGGGATGTACTAATTTTAATAAAAAAAAGTGATAGAGGTACATAAATTTTAGTAAGTTTGATAAAGAAAGGCAACACACTTTATTCATAATAGAACACAAACCAATCTATAACAATAATTATTTTATATATTTTTGTTCTTTTTGTAAGAAGATTAATTCAAACTTTGAATATTGTCACAAATAAATTACAATGAAATATATTTTTAAAAAATTAATCAAAGTCAAGATAGCAAGATATTGTTACAATTTTTATTAAATTTAAAGAAGCAAAATGAATATTTTTAATTTGTATGTGGTGTTTGGGGAATTTTTCTCAGAAATTTTAAATGGCAAGTGGCCTACTGTAATCGGCTTAATAGGATTACACCTATTTACAGATTATTCGATTATTGAGAGGGATTTTCCAAATAACCCAGTTTTCTTAGAAACAATATCGGGAATATTATTTTAAAAGAAAGTGGGTACATTAAATCAGTACTTAGTATTAGTTCTTTGAGTAAAGTTGTATGAAGTTGTATGGTTTTCATAATATTGTAAACAGTTGGAATATATTTAAAACATTTGTTGAATGTTAATTGTGCAAGTACCAAACAATGACGATTGCTCCCTAGGTAACAAGGGACGCGTGTAAATTCAATGCAGTATACTTGGTTTGCATCCTCGATTATTCCCTACAAAGTTTTTACATATCATCAAGGCTTCTATGGCCTTTCTTAGATTTTTTTCAGTGTATGATCTCCTATAGATGTATAAAAGCCCAAAATATTCAACCAATCCAGCGTTTTTAGAGTCTTAAGAAGGTTTAGAGAAACTGGAAGTTATAATAGAAGACATTCATTCATTCATAAATCACTTATGCGATCCTTTTTATGACGACTGGAATGTTAAACTCCATTCCAGAATTTGCAGTGCATCAAAAGTATTTTTTTGACCATTCAACATCAATTTAATGCGCTACCTTTAACTACACATTATTAAAAATTGATCCAGATAGTCTTGTACGAAGAATTCCAGAATTCTTTTATTATGAAATGAAAGTTTATTATTCCAAACATAATATAACAAGAGAGAAAAGTTGGGAGCAAACTTTCCTCGTCTGTTCATTTCTTGTACACAGGACGAAGCGAGATTTGTTTACAAAATGCGGTTACGACGACTGAGCCAGATATCCAGAGAAGTTTTCCAATTTGGTAGATTTTTTGACAAAAGGAATTTGGAATTATTATATAGTTAATGGCTAAAAAAGAAATTAGATTTTTTTGTAGAATAGAAAACAGATATAATTGTTTGAAGTGCTTTTTTATTGTTGTCGAATATTTATTAAAGAATGACAATTTGAAAATTGTTTATAAAAGTTGACAGTTACTTGGGACACGTAAACGTCACTCACTAGATTAATACATTATTTTCGAACTTAGTGCAAAAATTCATACGGTTTTCATAAATGAAACTGACTATAAAATCAGACGGATTTTGATAAACTTGAATTTTGTTTTATTTTATGGGGTTTCAGAATAGGCAAAACTTTTTATCAAGAATGACATTTTTCACTAAAACTAATATTTAAACATTTTTCACCTATAGGATACTTAGTGATGAGCAAATGCAAGACCAAGACCAAGACCGGGTTAGTCTTGGTCTTGGTCTTGCATACAAGGTCTTGGTCTTGGTCTTGCAGTAAAATAAGCAATCTTGGTCTTGGTCTTGTTCTTGCAGGGTCCAGTCTTGGTCTTGGTCTTGGTCTTGCACCAAGACTCTTGCAAGTCTTGCACTTTTTTTTAGATTGACTGGGGTCTATTTTTACAAAAAAAAGGAAAAATAGTTTTTAAAATCATTACAAGTAAAGAAAGATTAAATGAAAGGGATAGTATTTTTCACTAAAAAATTTTGTTTTCTTTATATTACATTGTAGCGATAAATCAAGTATGAAATAGTCATTATAACAAGTGCGGAAAAGTTAATTGCCGCAAAATCACCTCGAAAATTATTTAGATGCTTGAAAAGATTGAGAAGATTGTGACAATTAAATCTTTCATAGTATCAATAAATACACGCGCGACTGTAGCTATAGCAACCCTACTTAAACAGGTGAGTTTGTTGTTGCTTTTAGTAAGGTTTACAGGGGTGATTTAATAAATTATGATTTTTTTAAAAACAAACATTTTAAAAATCCCTATTTTCATATAAAATAATCTTAATTTTTTTACTATTTGTATGTAGTCCAACAAGATAATAATACAATAATTTGTCAAAAAGGTTATCGGAAAACATCTCTAATTAATAAAAAAAATGCGTGCGGGAAAGAGATATTGTCTGAATTAAAATGTTGTTTTACGCATGCTTGTAGAAATTTTTTTTATATTTTATTCATTTTGACAATTTTTTTAAAATATAGTTTTATAATGTGTCAATGATAATAATATATAGAATCAGACGTGAAAATCTAACATTTAATAATGTTATTTATGAGTTTGGAAATATATATGAATATTAAAGTCACTGAATTTTGCGCCTCTCTATAAAAAATTATTCTTTGCAGGCCTATTAGCTGGGATTTGAAATAAACTAAAACTATGTTTGGTGTTGATGAATAAAAACAATAGGAAGAATATGTCAATATTTTAGAAAGATATATTTTAACAACAACAACAACTAAATACTAAGCTTTCACAACTGTTAGAAAAAAGTACCTACTATATGTATAAATATTACAAAATATTTTTTTTTATTTTGATTCAAATAATGAAAAACAAAAATAGGACAAATGCTTCGAATAGATATAGGTATAAACTATTTTAGTTTCGTTGCCCAACAATTGATACACAGTAACCAGACAAAAAATCATGTGCCATTTTTGCCAAGATAAATTTTTCATCATTTGTTTGAAGGTGACGACATACGACATATTAAGATTTCGTAGACGCCTTCAGTTTTACGTTTCTTAAAAATCTTACTTTTTTCTGACCTGTTCGTTTCTTCTTCGGATGAAGGCTTGTCTTCCAAAAATATTATCATTGCCAAGTCCAAATCATCCATTTTTTGCTTTTAACACAGAAACAATCTAATTATTGTCAAATAATGAAACTAAACACAAGATATAAAACAAACGGCCGCTTTATTGCGGCACTGCTATCCTAGGAAACCAAAGCTGTAGAGTTTAAAATAATCCATGGCTGCTTTATTTTTCGGTTTATATGTTTAAAAGACGCAAGACCGCAAGACTCTTGCAGGCTTGGTCTTGGTCTTGCGTATATCTTGCAATGCTAAGTATTGGTCTTGCATAAGTCTTGCACTGCTCGGTCTTGGTCTTGATCTTGCAACTTGAAGTTCGTCTTGGTCTGGGTCTTGCATTTTCTGCAAGACCAAGACCAAGACCAGTCTCGCTCATCACTATAGGATACCCCATCCGTGGACACGCTGTATACTTTGAGCATATATACTGACATAGAGCGTCCATTTTTGTATCTGGGGAGGAGTAAATAAACGACATATAGTGCCCAAAATCTCATTGGTCCGTTTTGAATTTGCGCTTCAAGTCAAATTGTCATATTTGTCATTATTGTCAATTTGGTCTGCTTGACAATTTAATAGTGTTTGGAAATACCATTCGTCCTGTAAAATTTTACTAGATGAATTTTTATTTTCTAGCCTCAAACTTTTTTATTTTAGGCAAAACTACTCGAACAAACTGAATAAGATAAAATCACTCGTTCTACGAACTCGTGATTTTATCACATTTCAGTTTGTTTTCGTATTTTTGCCAAATAAAAAAGTTTTTGTCGAAACTAAAAATTTATTGATAAAATTTTAAGGACTGGTGGTATTACCTTTGATAAATTCTTCTTACTAGTTTTGATATATGAAATATTATGACGTCAGGGTAAGGTTTTTTCTCGACATTTATTTTTGGATACAGACTGACATTATACAGTATACAAGGAAAGTTCTAGAGAACTGTAAGCATTTTAACATCTATTTTAACATGCAAGTTCCATCTCTTCATAATATAAAAGCGTGGGGATTAAATATGAGGTTTTACAAGGATATTTAAATGGAGGAAAGAGAAAGCCCGTAATTGGAGTGTTTGTTCCTGTTGAACATAAGCGGATCTTGGGGGGGTCGCGAAGCGCAACAAATGAATATTTTTTATTACAAGACCCTTTACAAAAGATGAACAAATACTGAAAATAATTTCAGTATTTTTACAAAAATTCGAATTTTTAATTCGTCAAATTTACATACAGTACATCCTACGGATTGGATTTACATATCCGATTTCGCTGAAATTTGAGCATCATAAAAAACGACCCTTTCACGGATATATCTTTCAAATGTGCAAGATTGGCCAGAGACACCAAGCGAAGGCAGCTTCAAAGTTGTCCAGAAAAAATAAAACTCAGTTCAAAAGCATTATCCACCGAAGAAATATTAAAAATGATCAAAAGCTACGACGAAGAAACCCCCGATGGAGCACAAAAAGTGTTCTCACCTTTGCTCATTTGAACTTGCTTGGAGAGGCAATGAGGCCGTAAACTGCAAGATTAACTTTTTCCAGAAGGAAATTGATATTATGGGAGATTTTACGGGTCGATTTGAATATAAAACAGTATTTTTTCGAAAACAACTTAAGGCAGGTCAAAAAGTTTGGCAAGCAGCAAATGGTTGGTAAGAAATTCATCAAACGAAAATTTACGCCCAGTTAGACTATTCTTGAAATTAATGGAAAAAAGAGGACCAAAGATTTTATCAGACAGACTCTTTCTTACCGTTCACCCCAATTGGAAGAATGGATCTTGGTTCAAAAACTGTCCACTTGGAATAAACACCGTTTCTAATGTCAGCTGAAAAAATTGGAATAGACACAAAAAAACATAAAATAACAAACCATTCTCATCGATCTTCAGCTGTGACAGCCTTGTTTAAGCAAAGTGTTGCTGAACAGGAGTTAATTAAATTAACGGGTCACTCAAATGCAAGCTCGTTAAAATCTTATCTGCAACTGAATTCCAGTCACCACGAGAAGTTGATCGAGAATCTCAGGACAACAAATGAAGCTCGACCTTCGAGTTCCCAAATATTACATGTCAATAATACACAAAATCAATCTTTAGTAGAAAAGAACGGGCAAACTACTATAACTTATAATAATTGTACATTTAATATTGTTAACAATTAAACAAAGATTATGTTTCGTTGATATTGTCTTTTTTTTCTCGTGAAATAGTCAGAATCACTGAGAAAATTTCAAGATGACGTAGCTACTACCAACCAACAAAAGCACAGAATTCCACAGACGATTCTTCAGCGTTCAACAATATGAAAAAGTGGTTCAATAGCAAAATCTCAATGGAACTAAAACTAATCTAATCTAACCTAACCTAACCTAACCTAACCTAACCTAACCTAACCTAACCTAACCTAACCTAACCTAACCTAACCTAAGAGATATAACCTATAAGAGATAATATAAATTGGTTTTCGTCAAGAAAAAGGGACAATATATTGGGAGTATCCTAATTTATAGATGGTGGTTGACAATGGTTTCCGGTTGGGTTGCGTTCCTTTTAAGGGTATTATTTCAGGTGCGTTCCACTGCAAGGGGTAGGTTCGCTGGCGGTGGTAAGGGAATGTCCAATATACGGTGAGTAAGGGTTGATTTTAAGGTTCGTAACGACGATAATCTAAAGAAACGCAGACATGTTACAGTCTGCTACAGTTAATAGTTCAAGGAATAGTCAACAGTAGGAAGGGACCGGAATGAAGACGACACTCATGGATGCATAACCTACGGCAATGGTTCGAACCAACATCGACAGAACTTGTTAATAGCCAACCAACGAAACGGATGAAGCAAAGGAAGAAGAAAAAAATTCTTCAGATCTGCAAGTGCCTTACCGAGAAAAAGCTGGTATAACAATTTTTTGACAGATCCATGTTTCTTTAAATACATTCTATTTTGCTTGGTTCTTCACATCTCACCATCCTGATTGTTCTATGTTCTTTGTTTAATTAGTTTAGTTTCTCTTAATAATAAAGAATCTAAGGATACGAGGGTTGTCTGAAAAGTTTCCGACCTCAACATGAAGATGGTAGCACTCGTAAACAAAAGTTGGGGAATGTGTTTGCGCATGCTTTGAAAGTTACCAACTAAAATTTCAGCCATTTTGGACACGCAGTTGTTGTTTGACAATCATTTGATTGAGTCGATGTTAGTGTTTTTATGAAAATGGAAAAAATCTAGTATCGAGCTGTCATTAAATATTTGTTTTTGAAAGGCAATACGCCTACGCAAATCAAAGACGAGTTGGACGCTGTGTACGGGGACTCATTTACCACCGTGAAATTTTGGGCTGCTGAATTTAAACGTGGCCGTACCAGCTTGGGTGACGATGAACGTTCGGGACGTCCAAAAACTGCAACCACTGACGATAATATCGCTCAAGTTCACCAAATGGTGCTAGACAACCGTCTAATTAAAATTAGAGAGATAGCAGAGGCTATAAACATGTCCAAAGAACGTGTTTGTCACATATTGAATCAATATTTAGGCATGAGAAAGCTGTTAGCGCGTTGGGTGCCGCGTTTGCTCACTTTGGACCAAAAACGTGTTCGAATGAACATTTCCAACTCTCTGGGCGCAATAAATCAGAGTTTTGGCGCCGATTAATTACTGTAGATGAAACTTGGATACACCATTATACTCCAGAAACAAAAACACAGTCAAAACAATGGACTGCGAAGGTGGAATCGGCTCCAAAAAAAGCAAAGGTTGTTCCTTCGGCTGGGAAAGTGATGGCAACTGTTTTCTAGGATAGTCATGGAGTTATCTTAATCGATTATCTTCAAAATGGAAAAACCATTACAGGAGCATACTACGCATCATTACTTGACAAGCTGAAGGCAGAAATTGCGGAAAAACGGCCACATTTGCAGAAAAAAAGAATTTTGTTTCACCAAGACAATGCGCCGTCTCACACCTCAGCGGTTGCCATGGCGAAAATCCACGAATTACGGTTTGAACTGCTTGACCACCCTTCTTACTCATCAGATCTAGCCCCAAGCGACTTTTTTTGTTCCCTAAGCTAAAAGTTGCGGTCGGAGGACAGAGATTTTCGTCGAATGAGGAGGACATCACCTTCGTAAACAACTATTTTGCAGAGAAAGATCGCCGAGTACTATTTGGACGGGTTGAAGAGATGGGAGCATCGCTGGGAGAAGTGTATAGACTTACTATGTAGAAAAATAAAAATTAATTTGAAGAAAAAATGTCTAGTATCTTTGTTAGGTGGAAACTTTTCAACAACCCTCGTAGTTTGGACGTCTATGTCTTTGTTTGATCGCTTCCTTCTGAAATATAAACGAGAAAGCCCCCAGAAATTATAATTGGTCGAAAAATACAGAAATTCGAGTGTATTTAGAAATTCCGGTCCGTTTTCACGAGTGGGATCAACAATTCGAGGCGTGTTTGCCAACTTCTATTTGTTTCGTTCATGTACGGAACGATATTCCGGAAAAATACCCTCGAATTTAATTGGGGGCTACGTAAGGTTTAAATTTCGACAATAGGCTAACCTTTTCAGACGATTCACATTGTTACACGCAAAAAAATCATTTTTGCAGTGTACTTAGCGGTTGGTGATAATGCCGAGATTCCTTCTTGAAATTTTGATGAACATTTTCGGCGACAAGGTCTGAGATAGCACATACATTTTTTACGGTTCATTAATAAAACAGTTCAGAGCCGTTTTCTTTTCTGCTCGTTTATCACGTTGTATATTTCAGATAATATTCTTTTTGCTAGGGAGAGAATCGCTGCGTGAAAGACGGAAAGGCTGAGTGCACATTTTATCTTTGGAATGGTGGTGATTATCCATGTTTGAACTGCAACAAAGTAAAAAAAACGGTGAAAAAGTTATATGAGATAAGATCTTTAACTGTACTCTCTAGAATCCTGAAGTTTATTAGTCTTATAGCTGGTGGATCAATTTAATTATTATCCATTCTCTATCTTATCACGATTTTCAGCTTTCAGTAGAGAGATTTTAAACTGTATTTTCACTATGTCCAATCAATTCACTTGGTATGTAATAAATGCTATCAACAAGATTCGAAGCAATTCTTCTTCACACTGAAGTTCGCTCACTCTTTAGAGGCTCTTGCTTAGAAAGATTTTCAGCCATTTTTAAATCTGTGTTGGAGTTTTTACAAGAAAAAGATCCAAATTTAAAAGAAAATTTGTATAATGGTTAAAGAGATATTTACGAGGGTTGTCTGAAAAGTTTCAGACCTCAACATGAAGATGGCAGCACTAGTAAACAAAAGTTGGGGAATGAGTTTGCGCATGCTTTGAAAGGTACCCACTAAAATTTTAGCCATTTTGGATGCGCAGTTTGAGGATCTTTTAAATTTAAAAATTCCTCAATGGATAATAAATCCTTACAATACCACAGCCATAGAAAAAGCCAATGTGATAATGCAAGAAGAGTTGATTACCATCAGTACAGACGAAGAGCTTAAGCAGAAGTTCAACCAAGGCTACCAGAAGATCTGGTTGTAACGCAATATTGAAACACAGTATCCTACATTGTGAAACATTGTTGAAAAATAACTTATCGCTTTTCCATCATCCTACTTAGTTGAAAATAGCTTCAGTGTATTAACAGACATTTTGACGAAACAAAGAACCCGTTTGAAAATCAACGAACGTGGAGATTTAAGGCTGCAACTCACCAATATTGAACCAGATGTAGCTAGATTGATAGCTAAAATACATACCTTACTATAAAGGAAATTAACTCGGTAAACAAAATATTTCAACAAATTACTGTCTTTACTACACCAACTAAACGATTAAAATAATATAATTAATAACTACTAACTATAATTAACTAAAAAAGAAACTAAATTTACTGCACTATTAAAATATTGGGAGCAGATCTGATCTGAACGAGAGACAGTCAAAGAATGAAATTTTAGGGCTAACTTTATTAGGATAGTTAGTACATCCCTTTTCGAACGTAAACTAGTTTTCTGCGACGCTTTCATTCAAAACTCATCCCAAAATCCATTACCTCTATCAACATTTATTTTTTTACTTTATGAAAAGCTACCCCAATTAATGAGTTTCAATACTTGTAACATTTTTCCCCATTTTAATTTCAAATACTGACCCAAAGTTGACATTTCGACCTGCAAATATAAAAAATCAAACATTCGACGACGCAACGGCGACGGTTCAAAATAATGAAGGACAAATCAGTTCTAAAAACAAACTTTATTTTAAATTGAAAATTGACATTAAAATTATGACATCAAATAAAAATGATGCTTTGAGGGTCACAAAAAATCGTATTCGAGCGGAAAATACGATACACATAACGGGTAAATAAAATCGATTGTACGTGTACGATACCCTCAGTTGATTTTGAAACGAATATGAAAATTATGTTTCAGTTCGAGAGCATGCTGATGAGTAAATCGGATGATTGTACATACACGTGTATTGATCCCTAGAAATACAACCCTCAATAATTGTACAATTTTAAATTTCCTAAAAATAAGATACAGTGTGATCAATTTTGTTTGGAAGCACTACTCTAAAGTTCGCGTTTTTCAACCGATTTTCATTTAATTTGTTTTGTTATGTTCAGTTTCAAAATAAACTCATCGACTTAAAATTCGATCCATTCAAAATATTGATTTATTTAAAAATGCTCTAACTTGGGAACGCGGAGGCTGATTTCTTTGAATTTTTCGCAACTTGTAGTTAAAAACTGTACTTTAAGTTTATTATTCTGACGTATCAAAATAATTTCATAATCCCCTCATATACAGGGGAGAAAAGAAAACAATGTTTTCCTTTACTTTTGACTGACCCTGTAGGTTAATAATTCTGCTAGTAGATGTGCACATATTGAACTTTATCAAGATGTCTGATTTGATTTGTTTGTGAAATGTGACGGTTTAAAGAAAATGAAACATTTCAGATACAATCGTTATTTAAATGACTGAAATAAACTACAAATTGCTAGTAGAGTGCTGTGGCCAACTCACAATTTGACAACTGTCAATATTTATTACTTGTCAATTGCAGTTTAATTGTCTACATAACAATAATTGCTGTTTGAACTATCACCATAATATCATGGTTTTAACCAATGGCAGCTCGTGGTATTTGAAAATAGTTAGGCACAGGTAAATTTTTTTTAGCAAAGTTAGAATTTAGTCTAGTGGTCACTCTACTTCGTCAGTTGTGTAATACCATTTGTAAAAAAAATTATAACATTAAATTTAAAAAAATTTAAATTGTTTATAAAGCTAGGGCTATGTTATCGAACAATTTCATCAACTTGCCAAGAAAAAAACAAGGAATTTAAAATTTCGTCTTCAATTTTCTTATTTACAACAAAAGCAATTGAATCAATGAATTCGTTTTGAATAGTTTAGGATGTCCCAGAAAAAACCTATCTATAATCATGTTCTAAATATGTTTTTAAATTTGTGTCATATTTGATAAGAAGAATAACTAGCTTTTTAAAATTCCCGCGATTTAATGATTCATTAGTTTCATCATGCCCCCTAAAGGGTACTTTGCCTACAGAGATTTAATGTAATATCTATCAGACTTTTTAAAATTTGTCGATCCTCTTTAACCCTGGCATTAAAATTTTCAAAAGTAATCTAATATTTTAGAAAAACCACCGAGATTCACTGCTCACCGAGCCGAAAACTATAATAAAAAGTCAAATGCACTTTTAACTTTTAACCCTCAACCTGTGAATCTAAAAATAGCATGTGCCAAAAGCGAACGAATCTAAAAATAAATTAGACGCCCCATCCCCGTAAGGCAATCGGTCAGTTTTCGTTAATTTTCATGTCGCTTATTAAATTTACGGAGAGGCCTGCCTCAAACACAGTTTTTACGCGCTATATAAAGCTAGATTCGACTGTGTCGTACAGTACAGAACAATTGTAAAACGCTAGACAAAGAAACGCGACGTCTGCAGAGAGGCCAGCCTATATCCATATACCACCTAAAGCAGAAATGAGATGGATGATATTTATAGCGAAACGCGGTAATTGACGGCGGCTGAACCGAGGGCAGGACCGTATTTTACTAATTTAATAATAATTCTAAATGGTATAATAATGAATGCAAATAGTAAAATAATATAAATTTGTGATTTATTTAATTTGCAAATTATTGGTGCAGCACTGCCTCACCTGCCTCATAGGAGAAGCCGCCACTGGTTTTAACGGCTATTGATGCAGCACGAGCAGTTGCTCTAGTACAAGACGCTAGGTCTCAATATTATGCTGTTAGAATATTAAGTGTTACAAGGAGTAGCGTCCAGAGAGCTGTAAAACGTTTCAATGAAACTGCTAGTTTTTCGAGACAAAGAGGATCTGGCAGACGACAAGCTACAAGTGTTACAGAAGATCGTTTTGTAACATTAAATGTTTTGCGAGAAAGACATACTACTGCTATCATGGCTCTAAATCGTTAAGAAGAAGTACTTCAAGTAACTGTTAACTAAATAACTATCCGAAGGCGATTAAGAAAAGAGATTCCAGGCAACCACCAACTCCTCTCAAAGTTCTTCTAAAGGAGGACGTTGCAAATTGAGCCATCATATCCCACACGTGCTCAATTGGGGATAAGTCGGGAGATCTTGGTGGACAAGGTAACAATGTGACATCATTATGTTGAAAGAAGTCTATTGTGACTCTTGCGACATGTGGTCGGGCATTATCTTGTTGGAAAGTTGGATTTGCCAGGGTGTTAAGATAGGGCAAAAGATGGGGTTCTAAAACTTCTTGGATATAACGCTGCGCGTTCATGTTACCTCTGATGAAGGTTAAAGCTGATCTACAACCATAAGCTATAGCACCCCAAACCATAACTCCAACAGTTTGATGAACATGCCTTTCAAAAAAAAACCGTGGATTTATCCTTTCACCACGTCGTCTTCTAACCCTCGTTCGACCATCGTCCATGCCTTAACAAAATCGAGACTCGTCACTAAAGACAATACTGTTCCATTCCTGATCCCAGAGTGACCGTTCTCTGCACCACTCAAGGCGATTACGTCGGTGTTCTAGAGTTACAGAGAGGACCCAGTCTGGTCCGTATGAAAACAGGCCAAAACGTCTTATTCGTCGGTAAACACTTCGCATGCCAATAGGTCTTCCGTGTTCTACAAACCATTCATTTGCAATGGACCTGGTAGTGGCGAAACGAACCCCTAAGGCGATCTTCACGGTCTGTTCTACGGGGGCGTCCAGAGCCCCTTGCTCTTTGCGTACGGCCTTCTCGAATCCATGCCTGACAACACCTAACTACGGTGTCTACACTTCTTTGCACTCTAACTGCAATTTCCCAAAAAGAAAATCCAGCTTCCCGAAGTTCCACTATATCCCCCTATTAAACTCACTAAGTTGACGAAATCGTACGGGTCTCCGTACCCTAGGCATCATAACCAATCGTAAAGAATGTCAAGAACCAAAATCCGAAAAATTTGGATCTTTACTACTGCTACAATATTCATTTTTGTGTTTTAGTGGATTTCAAAAAAAGCAGTATAAAAACCGGAATCTTCAACTGATAAGGCTGAAAATTTTATCAATTGTTTATTTCAGTAAAATAAATAAATTCACCAAATTTTATTAAAATAAAATCATTTAAACTGGGTGTTCGGATTTTTATGTCACTTAGTATATAAATAAATAAAAATTGTAAAGTACTCACATGTCAGACTTTCAGTAGAAGATAAACAGTATTTTGGCACAAATTTTAATAGTTTCATTTCTATTTTCAAGGCCCTTTATGTTAATATTTATTAGTACATTAGGCATTTTTTTTTTCTTAAATATGACTACACTACTGGATTCAGAATCGTCACAAATGTAGAGATACCTACATAAAGATGATTGGTGGAGTATAAACACAGTTTTTTCAGATATGTCTTTAGAAAAATATTAAATTTTTTAACACAGCTCATTCTCGAGCCATCTACTATACAAATTGGTCCTCCTTTCTTCTACTCTCATAGTGGTTGCGATGGTGTTTTTTCTCACTGGATACTCCTATAAAGAGTGACATGTAGTTCCAAACCTGAATATGTCATTAATAAAAAGTGCTTATATTGATTAACCAATGATCAATTTAACGTTAATAAAAAAAACATTCTGCCCTTATTAACAAACAATATTTACTTTAATTGTTGAGGAGAATATAGTAGAATATAAGTTAACTCTCCCACTATACCACAAACTCGCTAATGGTCATCCCCAGACGTTGTAAACACCGAGCTTTAGACATATTATTTCTAACTATGTGGGATTGGGTATAATACGGGCTATAATACATGCATATAAGTCAATTAAATTTTAAATTTCAATTATAAAACCGCCGATGCCAGTAGAGCGAATCAAATTGGTAGAATTACAACTTCGATTAGTATTTTTAACAGAAACTTTTCTTCATGCGAACACCCGTTAGCAGTCGAACGACTTTTTTCCCCAGCAAATGTACTACTTGAATAAACTCGATCATCACGAGGGCATTTATTACTTTTTTGGAATTATAGTTTTGCTCAATCACGAACTACCTATCGCTGTATAATTTTATATAAAAATCCTTCGTGTCTACCTAAATAAAATGATATCAACAAACGTTGTTTCTTCTACACGCGAGATTAAATTTAACAGCAACTTTTTGTGTTTCCCCGGTATTAAAAATAACCACCCATCACACGATAAAAAAATCTGATTACTATGATACAAACATTTTACTTAATTAAAATAAAATTTTAAATTGAAAAACCTGAATTTTTACTTTAGAAACAAATGCAGACCTGTTCCTACAAGTCAATTGTGGGAGCATGCGTTTTCTATTCAAGTTAAAGCAGCATTGCCAGATAATCAAATTAAATTTGCATTCCAAGACTTGGAATTTATAATTTTCTAAACAAAAAAAGAAATAATCATCTATATACAACAAAAAAATTAAAATAAATCTATTTAACTTAGGTATATAACCAAAAAGTACTAAAATAGTATATTAAACAACGCATTTTATATGGCTTTCTGTTATGACACGAGTTCAAGTTTAAAAAACGAATAATATTTTAAAATGAATAATATACCAATAATAATAGATGTAAAGTAAAAGATGATATTATTCATATTCACAAATACTATCTCAAAGAACAATATTATAAAATTAATAGGTAGGTAAATTGCTATTAGCCACAAATGTCATTGTCAATAGTTGTCATTACATACTTCGCTCATGTAGCCAACCATTTGCGTGTGTAAAAGTTACATTACAATACGCAAATGCGTTTTATAATGAAGATTTTTATAAGAACAAAATATAAAAATAAATGTATGAACGTTTAAATAGTTTTTTCTTTATTTTAGATCTGGCAACGCCGTTGTCGTCGTCGCCGCATATCGAGCAACCGAAACAACTTCTTTACCCGCCATGAATTGTATTGTATGTTCCGGTAATAGAAATCGTAAATATATAAACCGTGTTAATCGATATTAGTGCAATGTGATAACATTAGGAAACAATTGATTTGTATGTTCGCAATCACGATTACGTAATTAACGACAAAAACGCAATTTGTAACTGTTTTAATGTTAAAAAGTGCACGACTGTAAAAGTGAGGTTAGGTGTTTCTATGTATATGTAATAATGTGAATATTAAAACTTGTGGTAATAAATAAATCAAGTTATTAAAATAGTTGGAGAAATAGGTAAGTCGTTAGAGATAATAGTGTACAATATATATGATTTCATGTCTATACGAAGTAATAAAATATTAATTGACTACAATTACATGTGTGTATTTACTAAGTGGCTTTGATTTTATGGCTAATAAAAGTTGAAAAAAAATAAAATGTAAACTGTTATATATAACCTTGAAGTACTAACAATACTTATCATAAATATGATTAATTGAACACTTTAAAGCTATCATAAAAAAACTTATATCAAATTGTTAAATTTATGAGATATTCTGATATTTACACTTAAAACTTATAATAGGGTCCTATTTTGCTTGTCAATTAACTTATTGAAATAAATGATATAAAAACAATAACTGTCTAGTTAAATGGTGAATACCTACAACAAATATTTAAAGAATGTTCCTTATGAAGGAATTTCCGATGCTGGTTGATGTAGACCAACAAAAATAACTCCTGTGACGTTAATTCAACGAAACATCAAAAACTTCTCAAAACTTTCAAGGCCACTCGTCGTTGGTTCGTCGCTTTGAAGTAAATTCTAAAATGTCAAACGGATCAGAAAATTTCTCTGAGTCGTCGCCAACTACGCCGAAAAGGGTTCGAAGTCATTACCAACTTTGAAGTAATATAGAGGTCAACGTCCTCTAAAATCACCGTATACATCGAAAGAAAGGAGGAGAGACGACTAAGAAACAGCGATGACGAGCACTGGCGATAGGTCGTGGACAATTGCACTCAATCGACAATTTTAATCAGAGGCGTTTATAAATGTCTGCCAATAAAAAATCAATATTAGAAAATTAAAAATAAATTTTATACAGTTTAACTATAATAGTGACCACGTAAATTTTAATCTAGTAATAATGGACTGCCTAAGTGGCAACCAGGTACAAAGCACATTACCATTTTGGAACTATCATTGTAAATAAGAAATAACCTTGTAGATTTTCTTATAAAAAAGACTTTAACTGATCACTTTTAGTTATAACATTAAGAAATAAAACTTTTTTCACAAAACTTTCACTTTTATTTAAAAATTGCTTTAGGGTCAATAACATCTGGGCTTTAATATTGTTATGCCTTATTACTTCCATATTTGGTCTAGCCTTAATACTACCTAAACATCAGGTACCTAGCTACAAACAAACAAAATGTAACTTCAATATATCAATCTGACGATGCTAGTTTTTAGCGAAACAGCTGTAATTGCATTTAAAAAAAGTGGAAATTTCGCTAAAAATGTTTTAGGTAAAGGTGTATTTTTGGTTATCCCCCTAGGCAATTTGAATTCTTAAATTAATTTTATTGGTCGACGAGAGCAGTAACCGAGCGGTAAACTTTGAATTTTAAGCTGCGTTGCCACATTTTTGTGAATAAATAAACTGAGTGAAAGATATTGAATAGATGAAAATTACATAGATATTCTTTCCTAAATTAGACAAATTAGATAGGTATTGACTGGAAAATTAAGTTTTTTTTAAATAAATAGTGAGTTAGAACAATAAATTTTACATCTGAAAACATTTCTGGATTTAAATAAACTTGAGTACATATAAACATATAAATCACAAAAGTTTTTATTAATATTTTCTATACTGCCTTTACATTCATAGTTTATATTTTTTAATGAATTTTAAACCATAATTAAAATAAGTCCCGTAAGTAAATATGTCATTTACATGAATGAAAACATAAAACATGTTCTATTTCTAATTTTATTTGCTGTTTTATTCCTATTTTTAATTGCTGTTTTATGATTTCTATGGCATTTATAGCAGAAGTTTATATTCGCGAAAACTTCAAAGTGGGCGACATCTATTGGGGTAATATAAAAGGTCAAATGAGGGTGAACAACACATCATTGAGCCATTAACTTTGTAGTGTAATGTATTTTTTTTGGGACTGGAAAAACTCGTGTAAGGTATTAAGACAAGAAAAATAACAAAAAATAAGAAGTCCACACGTACACAGCAACAACGATAGATGCAAAGCATGAACTAAAATTTTGTTGTTCACCCTCGTAGCGGCCATAATGCTAATCGACAGCGCCACCTAGTGGTTATTGATTTTCGCGAATATTATTAATATTATTAAACCATAATAAATTAAATACTATTCGGGAAAAATTATTTAAGCCGACAACACCGCAACTTCAAACTCGTCTAAAAATCAATAAATTTGAAATTGTCGCGCATGCACCTAGGGGGTGACCTAAAATACACCTTTACCAAGTTTTATTTCTTTGTTATTGGTAAGATAGACTTCCACATAATAAGGGTTGGTAGAATAAATTTCATTTTTTACTTATTTCTAAAAACTATGACTCTATGTTTTCGTAGGAGTAAGGAACTAGTTTTTCATAGGAATTAATAAAGAATACGGGCCCAAAACTAAGTGAATTAAAAAAAAGAAATGAGTATAAAATAAATTTCAACTCTTGAAATTTCTCGATGCATGTTCGGATTATAAAGAGAGTTTTTTGTGCAGTTGTCGCTTGCCCTTGACTATCAAACCATCGTTTCTTACTTTCAAGGCCACCACGATGTGTTGACCCACTTTTGAGATCCGACGACGTGTAAACAGAAGCGCAAAAAAATGTAATCGGTAACAGTGATGTGTTTATGTTGTTGTTTTACGATTATCGTTCAAGGTAAACCGAAAGAGAAATTATGAAAGTGTCTTTGAATTCCGACGGTCGGGCGATTCAAAATACATTTAATAGTTTATTTGGATATTTAAATATTTTAATTTCGGTTTCTAAGTAGTTTCAAGCTGTGTGTTTGGTTTCGATAGCAAATTTAGTGTACTATATAAGATCAAATTTAGTTCTATTACTTTCACAGATAATAAAAAATGGTAATAATAGTTTTATTGTCCAATAGTTACAAAAATAGGACAACTTATATCAAAACTACCTACAAATAATGTCTAAGAGTACCTACCTATTTTTAAATATTTGATAAATTGATTAAAAATACTTTGTTGCCTAGATAGAGTCTCCCCCTGATACATTCGTTTCTCAGTGTTTCTGAATGTGTTTTTTGATTGAAGATATGCTCAAAGATGTTTTTACATCTTTGGTATTGTTATCTACAAATTTTGGAGAATTATAATCACCTAAGATCATAATAATCTGGTGTATAAAGTCTAGTTGTTTCAAGATTTTAAAAAAACTATACATCTAATACATAAAATGTTCTGTAAAATACATATCCAAGCACATATCTTACAACAAGAATGTCAATTTGTAGTATGTTTAAGTGTAACAACAGCACATTGATTGATTATGAAGCTATTAATTTTTGAAATGGCTGTAAATACAACTTTGGTAAAATATTTATTGAGCCCAGAACTATCTGTTTTAGATTTATTGTTTTAGTTGGGTTATTCCAAACTAAAAGTACAGAGAAAGAAACATTTTGTTCAGTTTAATAAGTATTTGTCTCTTTATTTAATTGCATTAAAAGTAATACCTAACTATAAATATCAATATTTCTAAAAGTTGTTTTACTCAGATATATTTACTTAATTTTTCCAAGTTTTTTTTAATATTTTTACTTGTAATTTTATTCTATTTGTGAATTTACATACATTAAATTACATACATCTTTAACCAATAGAATATTTTTTTTATTATTTCAATCCCCTAGTATCTATTATCTTTTTATTATTCTTATCCCAACAAAAATCATCCTTCTTTGATTCAACCTAGCCAACATTATCTGTTCATTGAAGACATTTTCTAAACTTAAATCTTACAATGTGAAATTAAATGTTGAAAAATTTTAATTTGGTATAGATCTACAACCACAAAATAAAAAATTATTTATGTCAAAGTAATTATGTCTTACAACAAATTGAAAAAGCTGTCATTATACAAATAAAGTAAGTAAATGTTAATACATATATTGTGGAGTGATATAATGAATTGTTGTTTGTTATGAACCTAATCTAAATATGTATTACTTCCATAAAATAAAGGATGATAAAATAAAACTCACAATTAAAATGTAAGAGAAGATAACTATGGAAGCCTTGGAAAAAAGTAACACCCATTGTGTAACCCAAATTAAAACTGATTGTCCCTCTTCTTAGGTCATATTAGCATATTTCTCGGCATAATTTTATCTATTTAATAAATCAACCACATAGTTCTAAATTTTATAGTGGAAAGAATCAGTTTCTAGAAAATTAATGTTAAACCTGTTAGGTATAAGCAAACAAATCAATTTAAAGGATTATACTACACTATTTAAAAGAATCGGTATACCATACCTATCAATGAATGTGTAAATGTGAAAAAATAATAAAACATAATATTCAGAGAAATATTTGTCTATATACGTATTCCAAAAAAGATTTGTTTCTTGCTTTTCTGCTTTGTTTCAAAGATAGAGCTAAGAGCTCTTCTAGAAAAAATAAATCTGAGGGTGATTGTAAATTTTAAGTCATCTCAGATAGTTTTAATTTATATTTTTCTGTTCCCAACATTTTTACTTATTTTCTTACTTGATAGTGTCCACTGATAGGGTACCCAAGAGGAGTACTTAAATATCATTCACTAATTATTACATTTTCAAACTGTTCATAAATTCATTATGAATTATATAAAATAAGGTTGTAATTTGTAACAAGTTTATTTTTTTGCCACAAAAACACTGTAGTAAAATTAGTAGTATTTAGAGTGTACTAAATATTGAGGGAATGAGATACAACAATATTGAAACCTAGATATTATTAACCTTGATGGACATATTTCCTTCTAAGACAACTGTCCAGTGGTATAGAAAAACCGAGAAAAAATAAATAGTGGCAATATTTGCAATAACTTTATGTATTTTGTGATTCATTTATTTATCTTATAATCTATGCAAATATAATGAGGCTTCAATCAATGCAAACAGTTTAGCAATGAAGAACTTCCTAGATTTACCTGGTCATTGAAAACTTGCCATTGCTATTCAGCTAGATATTCTCTAAAGTTTGTATTCAAGTAGGTGTTTTGAGCTATCCCATTCACTTGCTTTGTAAAAATTGGAACCAACTTGCCAATATTCCGTATCATCTTTTAATATTAGACCGCTTTAATGCTTATAACCACGTATGGACCTCAAATCATTAATACTAAAGAAATCGAGAAAGGTATATATTAAAAAAACAATCTTATCCCAAAATTTAATGTTTGAAATGACAGCACAGTGTAATAAAATGATCATGTTGGATGGACCAAAGTATAAATGTAGGTATTTACAAATATTGATTGGGTCCAGAACTAGCTGTTTGAAGAAGATAGTGTTATATATGAGACAATTAGGTTTTGATGTAGATTTTAAAAAATACAACCAGCAAATACAAACACTTAAAATCAGTATTGTTAGCATTGATTCACCTTGTATTAATTTATTTTTTTTTGTCCTTAATTTAATCCAAATTTAATTATATCTTAATGTTAATGTACGTCCGGTGCAAAATTAAAGGCTGTAAAAATATATTCACTCAAAAATTAATTAACAAAAATGTATGTCACTCGCCAACGCATTGCGATAGTACATCGTACCCACAGTATATTTATACCTGACTACTTAGCATGTTTTGTAGATTCCAACATTTGAATGCAACAAGTACATCCGCTGATTAACATTGTTTTTACGTGAGCCATTTCCTGTTGTATGGTTTTTTTTTTATCAAAGCATCTCTCTTATTAATTTTCTTTGAGATATGCACAGATTTTACTTAACATATAGTTATTAATAATAATAAACAGCGAAAATAACTATAGAATAAATTAAAACATTTTCTAATTAGGCAGAATTCTTTAAGGCTATTTTCTGGTACCTAACAAAATTAATAAACATAATCAATTATTCTAATAGAAAAATAGATTTGATTAAACTACACCTTTACCGAAAATTAAATAGCACACAGTTTATAGGGAATAGGAGATATATATATGCAAATAGTATTTAATCGTATGGATTCTACCACGAATTGAAATTCAAATGATGTTTTTGTCGAAGATATCGAAACCATAAACACCTTTAGGGTCTTTAACCCGAGAAGGAGAGAGGGAACTTCCTGGGGAAAAGCTGGGGTCAATCAAGAATTACAATTTCTAATACCTACAGCCAATATGTAAATTACCCTGGTGTGGTAAAATCTGGTATAAACGCTTTCAAGAAGGAAGTTTTAGTGAGATAAATATTCCTATAATTTAAGGGCAATAAGATGTCTGATTATATTTGCATGGAACTAAGATTTAGTTGGAAAAATCTGATAATTTTGTTTACGTTCAGCCTCTATTTTTTGTAAGTTAATTTTCTTTGAAAATAAGCATCTATTAGACTTTTGCTTACATAAAATCTATTTCAAGTAACAGATATACTGATTTGTAAATAACCAAATAATATTTTTTCACTACCAGTCTCTATTTATTGACTTTTGTTGAGGTAGTAAAGTTGTTCATTATTAACCAAAGTAAAAAACTAAAGAGCCTACTTGATTAAAACTAAATCTCAATCTGTTTAACCATGTAAATCAATTTAACATTCCTCCATTTATTTTTATAGTGATTGGTGACTGGTGACCTGTCAAAATTTTTTATTATTTGTAAAAAATAGAACGATAGTAGTGAATGCCATTTACTGGATTTTATTGACTTTGTTTATCTATATAAAAGAAATTAAACATGATGAAAACTACCATGTTATGGTAAAAATGCTTTCAAAAAGGTTCAGTGAGACAAATTTTCACAACAATTTAAGGGAAATAAGATGTAATTTGCAATTTCTGATAATTTTGTTTAAGTTTAAAAAAATCGATTGTTTACATTTATTCTAAATGCTGTGCTTTATTTGGTATTAGAGTTGGTGGTTCGGTTGGTGGCTTATGAGTTTGCTGACCAGTAAGTATAATGTAAGGCAATGAAACATGCTTACATTTATTATAAATGCTGTGCTTTATTTGGTAATAGAGTTAATGTTTCCTGCTAGCTTATGACTTATCTGCTGAAGCTGCTCAGCATTTTATGTTCACTTAAGTTCAACTGCTAGACCATCAGTCTGATTCACCAAATAACAAGCAATTTATTCTTATTGTTACCTCATCTATAAGAGGGAACATCTAAACTGGCCAAAGAACTGCAAAACCTGTTGAACACTAATATAAAGTAAAATAAATACATCTGTACATATTACTGAGACAAATAAGAAAGCGAAAAGGTTGTGCAGAATACATAAGTAAGTTTTAAATTGAATCTAATTTAGTAAAGTATTTTTAATTTTAGGTTGGCTAATTTGTTAAAAATTTTATTATGAATTTATATATTTTAGTGATTCAGTGATATTAAATTTTAATTGAAACAAATCATCCATATCTCAAATGTGACTCTTCTTAAGTGAAGAAAGGGAAAACAAAGTCAATGTGACAAACTTTTATTATAAAGGTGTAAGTATAAAGCTACTAGTTTAGACCCACGATAAAGGCCATCATCAGGCTACAACAGAAATAATGCATTACAAGCTGATACAAAAGGTACCTATATGAGATATTAAATTTTAGAAAACCCATCATTTACTAAGAAAGAGCTCAAATTAAGTCAGTGCTCAATAAAGTCTTGAACTCTATTCTCTTAAAAATCCCTGCTGCTCACTGTTTATGTTTGAAACAATAAAAAACCATTTTTGAAAGCTGACAATGTCATAATTATGTCATTTTTACAATCTGTTAATTGAATTGTTCATTCATCTGACCCTTTTTATGATTAAAGATTTAGATTACAACTATTTTCAATAAAAAAAATTAGCCACTTTAGATAAATTTCCTATAATACTAATAATAAGTCACGGTATAGTTATTTTGATTGAAATTTTTCTTCGTATTGCAGTTATTTTATGGTTATCTGAAATCAATCTACCGCCAAGGTAACGAAATACTAATCAAATTTTTTCTTTGCCTTTTCACGCTCTAAGAGAAGCCAACTGAAAACCATCCATGGTCGTAGACATACGTCAGTAAGGTTAGGAATAAAATAGGACATAGGACAAGATTCTAACACTATAATATTTGTCTAAAGTTAGTTTCTGTTAGAGAGAATTTTAGATATTTGATGATTTGTATATTTTCTCAGTTAAATAAGGACAAAAAAACGAGTATTTTGGACGAAAATGTCCCTTACAAATTTTTATTGTTATGCGCCAGTGTTTTTGGGCGTTTTCTAAACAAGATCTGAAATATCTCGAAAATATTACCTGAAACCTGTTAGAAGATCTGACAATTAAAATAAAAATGCTGGCACCATTTTTCTTTTAAAATGTGACCTTGTTCTTTGTGTTGATCCACTATTTTTCACAGATAACAATAGTACGTTTTACTGTATGAATAACTGTGATTTGTAATAAATGTTTTCATAAAAATTATTTTTAAAAATGGAACAAATGCTAAAAATGTCTTTTCTTTGTGGCCATTTGATGAGTAATAACTAATAACTTATACTTTAAATTAGACTGGGGAAATAGAGTATTTGGGTATATGTAGACTTAAAGAAGGCCTTTGGTTAAGTTAATGGCAGTACTTAAAGAGCAAAATCTAGAGGCTAATCTTGGAAAAATTATTCTCATTACTATGAAATTACATGAAAAAGAAAAATCTAAAGATTTTACAAAAAATTAAGGGTTTAGACAAGAAGATCTACTAGATTAACTATTTCGGACAATGGAAAAAATTATAAATAATGCACATGTCATAGTCAAGGACATAGTAATAATTTCTAAAAGAAAAAATATCATGGAAAATAGAATGGATATTAGAAAAGAAAAAATATTCAAGATAAATCAATAAGACAAAAATAACAAGATACACATCAATGGAAACAATATTTAAACCAGTAAAATTGGACAAAAGTGAATATAGACAGAGTATGAACCATGAAATATACAATAAAATTACATTAAATTAAATTGATTGTACTAACCCTTACTTTTTGGAAGTCCATTTTATTAAGAATAATAAAAAACTCTTCGTTTTAACAAAACTTGCACTATTTATTTAAAAATTTTCTTTTTTAAATAAAAAGTGGAAGAGTTTTTTATTATTCTCCATTAAATTAAATGATTCAGGCATGTATGAGAAATAACAACAATACAGTGGGATCCAGGGAGCAGAAAAAAGGGAAGTAGTCCTAGATATAGATGGCTAAAAGTATATAAGGATCTTAAATTCGAAAATTAAAGGCATGATATTTTAATGTGTAGTCATAAAGTGACAATGTACTTGATGATGAGAGTTTTGCAATAGTACCGGTTGTAATTGATATTGCAAACATGGAAGATTAAATAATTGAGTCCAGATATAGGATTTAAATCTCCTACAGGGCTGAAAATTGAGGAATAATTAGAACTTAAGGATGTAAGAATCTGTGCGAATGAAGGAAGTATAAGGAAAATATGAAGTATCTGTGGGAAAAGCAAAAAAATTGGTTGGCAGTTGACCGGATAAAGAACTTGGAGTATTTTGGTATTGTAAAAAAAATGTGTGAGGAAATTTCTTAAATTGTAGCTGAAGAGTATAGAAATCCAAATCCTCAACTAGTTTATACAATTTACTTTGTCTGAGTACCAAGAGACCTAAAAAATTATTATCTTAGCTTAATTTAAGTAATAAATATTTAACAAAATTTTTGTTTTTATTGGTAAGAATACCAGCTTAAAACTTGAATTATTGCATTATCAGTAGAATTATGTTAATTTTCAAAATATTACAGCTAGAGGTTTGTTCAGTTAAGTAATACTGTAAGATTTTCTTACATTATTTGATACAAATATACAGCTTCAGCTGATAAAAGCATATTAATAAAGTCCTTGATTTATAAATTAGCCCAAAAATCAATATGTCAATAGAAGTTTTTATTAAAAATATTAAACAATCAAACTTTTTAGCAAAACTTCTACTTTTATTTAAAAAAATAAGCTGGTTTTACTCAATAATAAGCTGCTTTGATAAACATTGCAGTTATAATGATCTTAGTGAGAAATATATCCAGAAGAATCACTTAGGGTTAATGACATCTAGGATTTAATATTGTTATGTCTTATTACTTTTATAATTGGTCTAGTTTTAATAGTACTCAATCAACATCGGGTAGCTACTTTGTATAAACAAATCTAACAATGATAGTTTATGTATTATAGTTTTGTTATTTAATGTTTAACAATCTTAATATATAATTATATGGCAAAATGCAACATTTAACTTATTATTTAGAACTTCAAGATGAATATAAATCAATATTTTTCCACTATAGAACTTTTTACAAACTTACTATATACTTTCTCTTGAATCTGTAATCTAAATAGGTTTTTACATTCAACAAGAGAGCTAATAATGGAAGCCATTGTTACCATTTTATCAAATTAAAACCGCTAACAAACGGCACAAGCATTTGGAAATGAAAAATAAGCTTGTTAAATTCCGAGATTAGAGATCCTACTTCCTCTGACCCGAAGGATATTCGTTATTCGGCAAACAAGAAATTTAAGTTATGAAGAGCTTATCGTTAATGTGTATATAGGGTGTGTACGTGTTTGGGACTTTGTATAGTCTAGCTTAGTTTGCTTAGGGCTTAAGTATAAACACAAAATCGTGCTGAAATGTTATCTAATTCTCGACCTTTACCGTCGGCAATAATGGTGTGGTTTAAAATTTTAAAACTCTGTTTTGGTAGTCGTAAAGAAGTTATAGGAATACTAATTACAGTTTAAGGTAAAATAAAAGAAAAACAAACCTAGATATAACAATATGTTTAATGTAAATGTATAAAATTATTAAATTTGTCTAAGTATGAAAAATATTCCTTATCATTTGTGATTCACCTCTTTTCTGTCAAGTTCTTATTCATATTACTGGAGAAAATAAAGAAAATACTTAAGTTAATTCAAAAATTTATATTGGGCTCGATATTTTCAAAGATACCACAGTAAATTTCTTAATCTTAGTTTTGTATTTTCTAATTTTCTAGTAAATATCAATAATCAAACAAATAACCAACTTACAAATGTGTATTTCTAAAGTAGAGAGAACTACTTTCCGGACTGGACTAAGCTCAGGAGGAAACATAATGGATCTAAAGAGGTCTAAGAGCACCTTACTTAACTTAAAGAGTTGTATGTATCGCTTAACATTCACATTTCAATATAAAACTAGATAGCTGTCAATCGGGTCGACAAAAAGAAGAAATCAGACAGATTTCTGTATTATTGTGTCATCATCAGTGCATCAGTGCAGGCCCACTGATAAGACTCTATCTAGAGGAATCATTTCTTAGTACTACAATGATGAGATGAAGATTGTCTAGTTTTTTTATTTTTTTAAATAATTTCTAATAGTTAATATACTAAGTTTTATTTCACGAAACTGTCAAATTATTCTTTATTTTACAAATATTTTGGAAATAGGAACAAAACTGAAACACAAATAAACAAATGTAAGCTAATCAGTCAGATGTTCTTCTTTTTCTTATGAATAATTTGTGGCCTGAGCTGCCAGGATTATCCAGCCAATTATTTTGTCCCAGGAAAAGGTGGTCTGATATTAATGAAACCAAATAATTTAATTGATACTGCAGAAAGAAAGTGTTTTATATTATTATAATAAAAATGCAATATTAATAAGATCATAGTGGATTTTATAGGTATGATTAATAAATAAAGTAAATACTAAATGCGCTGTTGCCACTTTTAAAGGCCCAAGTAAGTAAGTAATTTTGTAAGAGAGTTATTTTGGTACCTTCTTTTCATAACAGTTAGTTACTTTATTGATAATGGATAGGAAGAAACTTTCCCAATGGAGATCTTTTTTGTTGGTTTGAAATGTACAAAGTAATAATGAAATATCTTGATATTTTAAATCCATTCTTGCTAGAGATACATTTTTCTTTAGCTATATTAAGTTGTGGACTTAGATACTTTGGATTTTGTGATTATTATTTGGAAAACAACTTCAGTACGATGACAAATTTGAAGATTCTTGTTTACATACAGCTGTTTAACACTTTTCCTTTTTTGGTCAGCCATTTTAAACACAACAGCTACTCATTAGTACCTGTCCATTATAGTATTCCTCTTAATGGATCTAAAAATTTTCATATTTTTGGTTCCTGTAGCCTGGCTTTATCTTTATATTATCAAATTATAGAAAGAAAACATATCATTACATCAGTATTAGTATCAAAATTTTTCAATATGGTGATAAGTATAAGGAAATAGTTAAAAGCTGTTTATCAGTTTCAAATTGCACCATCTAAAAATTCCAACACCATTGTAAAAATTTTTAACTTGTCATCATGCAGAATCCAATATTTTGTTTACACCATTGTAGTTTCATACCGCATCATTTTGAATTAGTGTAGAACCATGTTTTTTGAGTTGGTGCACTCTGATACTGATGTATCGATATTATTGTTCTAGATTTTTCTTCTGCCTGAGAAGCATAACCTTCCCTTAAGTTTTAGTTCAATGATTAGGTGGGTAACAAAACAAAAAGTTGAAAAAACTATTTTTAACTACTATTTTTAGTTAAATCTGTTGAATTTATGCAAATATTCAACTTAAGATCAATACCTCAAACATATCACACTAAAAAATTTCTCAAACTTGGTTTTCTTAATGAAAAAAAACCTTCCGAAAGTTCCTAACTATATAACTATTAAACTGTTTACTTTGATTGAGTCTTCATTTTATACATAGATAAGACATTATTGTAACATAAATATATTAAGTTATTGTAAAGATCAGCATGATATAGTTTTTTCCTGGGTTTTCTATATCATTGCACAGTTATACTGATCTTAGAGGGAAATACATCCAGGATAATCCCTTAGGGCTAATAACATCTAGGCTTTAATATTGTTATGTCTTATTATTTCCTTACTTGGTCTAGCCTTAACTACCTATCAACATTAGGTACCTAGTGTAACATGTCTATCGTCATGTCATCTTGCACTATTACCGACCGTAAACGATACCGCTATTATTACCTTTAAAACCGACCCTGATTCACTGTTAATGCTACTGTACACGAGACACCCCTTCTAGACGCTAACTATTTATCTGTTTGAACGAGGCCAATCAAAGAACGCGTCCCTCGCTTGGAATTGAATAACGAACGCCGAGACGAACGCATTTCTTCTGACAAATGACACAAAACACAATTTATGTCTTGAGCTACACTATTTAATGAATCGCCCAACAATTTTACATCCTTTTCAACCGATACGCTCGTCTGAAGAGTCTGAACAAACCCTCAAGCACTCATCTTGTGAAATTTCTTTTTTGGTTGTTGAAAGATACAATCCTCTAAGTTGGAGTCAAGTTACCTCTAAGTTGGAGTGAAGTTATTGCTAAGATACCTCTAAGTTAGAGCCAAGTTATCGCTAAGTTGGAGTCAAGTTACCGCCAAGATACCCCTAAATTTAGAGCCCAGTTACCGCTTATGTGTAGACAGTCCTTCAAACCACTTCTGAGCTGTTAAGAATACTATTACATCCCAAGCAGTCAGAACCATTAAAGAAACTTTCATCTCTCCACGAAGAAGCTGAAGCCGCCCTCCTAGACAGCACAGAAACCTAAAGTTAAGTCCTCTTTTTACAACTCCAGTTCATTATCAGCAAGTACTTACATTTTCAATAAATAAACAATAGTTTTAAAAACAGTTTTATTTGTATACCTTAGACTATAAGTCTTAAGGGTGTAGCGTGGTCGGTCTTTATTTAAAGTAGCTTTTTTATTTGTTGTTTAATTACAAGGTGTTTCTATCTTTCTCACCTTGCGTTTTTGTGTAGTTTGTTTGCTTAATCGATAGCGTTCAAAAGATAGTGGCGCCCTTATTACTTTCCTAATCCTTCCTATAGTAGGCATTAACTTGGAGTCGAACCACCCCCTGGAGAGGGTCTCTTAGCCGGGATCTCTTTTGGAGAGTTTTTTAGTTACAAATTGGCTCCCTGCCTTTTTGGGACTATTATAGTTACACTAGCTACAAATAAACAAAATGTAACTTCAATATGTCAATCTGACGATGCTAGTTTTTAACGAAACAGCTGTAATTGCATTTAAAAACGTAATTTGCGGACAAATAGTGGAAGTTTAGTTCAACCGTCCAGTTATTTATTGTTCTTAGTAAGACGGACTTCCACAAAGTAAAGGTTACCACAATCAATTTAATTAATTTTGTCTGGAAGAAAATTTCGAATTACTCCCGCATCCACCGTATTCTTCAGATTTGGTCCCTAGCGACTTTTTCCTGTTCTTTGACCTCAAGAGAATGGGGTAAATGAGGTTAATTGGAAGCATAATCATAATGTAAAAAAGTTATATTGAATAATTAAATCGAATTTTGCATAAAAGTTCGACAAAATTTAAAACTACTTAAACAAAGTTTTGAATAGCCTTGTATATATATCGGTAGAATTTCGACTGCTTGTTAACAGCGTATAATGAATTTATTTGGTCATTAAGTAAATAGATATGTGTGTGGTTTAAATACGTATGGCTGATAAACTGCTGAAAAGTAAATTAAATTATTTTTCGATTAAATAAAATATTTGGACTTTCACCAGTTGCGTCTACGTTTTCGCCGAACGTAAACAGAGCGTGATGAAACGACTAGAACTAGTTTACCGTATATAATGAACTGAGACCCGTTAGATTACATATTTCCCAGCGAAACAAAATAAGTCATAAAAATCAAATACGTGCCATCGCATTTGCGCAAGCTAAACACTTTTAGCGAATACGACGACAAAAAAATCTAGTCAGCCATGCCTCATCAACTCGTATCAACATATTATATGATAAAGCGATCTGCAAATAAAAGCGTAGCAAGCGAAAAACGATCCTACCGTCACCTGACCTAACGTCCCTACCTATTTTAACTAATCATAACTCTGCTGCTATTCGCATTATGGATTCTGCGTATTTGTTAGACAATCGTCGGTGGTATTATGCAAAAATATGCGACCGAAACTTTTTGGGATGTGTAAAAAAAATAATTTGGCGACGTCTAGACTAAACGTGTTTAGACTAAACTCCACCGACCTCGATGTATCGTTTACGATCGTACGTTCTAAGCGTCACGTGCTAGAAATACACAAGCGACCACACCCGTCTGCCGATAATCGACTCGTCCGAGTTAATACGGCCCCTTTATCTGAAGTTCCGCTTATGGCTGTCTCGATACCCTACTGCGATAAAACGAAACTTGCTTTTACTCACCAAATCCGTCGGGTTTCTGGCCGAAATCTCCTTGTTAATAATCCAAAAACTTCGGTATTAACAATCAACACATCACTTTAAGTTTCAAGACACTATTTCGGACATGCGCGAATTAGTTTTTTTTTAGGTTAGAAGAAGCTATGTACCGTACGCGAACCGTTTGATGTCTTTGCCCTGTAAAAAGACCCTCTTGTTGAAGATTGTAATGGAATTTTATTGGTCGACGTGACAGCCAGTAGGGTTAGACTTTAGCGTGCCACGAAAGGCGTTGCCGTCAAGTGAGATTCCAGCGGAGAGGGGGTTCTAGAGGGGGAAATCCGTCTGCCTGCATTAAGTGGTCAGTGGCGCGCCGTGGGGATACCCGTCAAACTTCACAGATGTTCATTATGGATTCAAAATGGAGGTGGGCCACCACACGTCTGTAAAAGAATTAAAATATTTATTACATAATCGCAGACCATATATTTTTAAAAACGGTTAAAAGCTACAAGAAACTAAAATTATCAATTTAGAGATTTCAAATGTAAAATTACTTTATAATTGGATTTCAACATAGATCTTTTTATTTCTTTTCGGCAACTAAATGGTTTTTATCGTTGTTTATTCATATAATATTTTTTCTAGAGTAAAAATAAATTAAAAACAATTGTATAGATAGCCATGGTATAAAAACGTTATGTAACTAGTGTCTTATTATACATATTTTTAGATAAAATGAGATTAAAACTGAAATTGTCATTTTAAATATCCAATTTTATAAGAATGCTTCATCTATTTGAAAAACAAAGAAATTTAAGTCATTTTTTGGACAGTGTCGTATCACGAAAAATATTTAAAAGGGTTAAATATATTTTAAAAGCTCTTAGAATGTGTTAGACTTGAAATTGTCATTTTAAATATCCAATTTTATTAGAATGCGTCATCTATTTGAAAAACAAAGAAATTTAAGTCATTTTTGAACAGTGTCGTATCAAGAAAAATATTTAAAAGGGTTAAATATATTTTAAAAGCCCTTAGAATGTGTTAGACTTGAATTTCCACTAAAATTAAATTTTTTAATCTAATAGGAAGATAAGTTAATTAAAATAAGGTCAGATCTTTTTATTTTTGTCTATAATTAAAGTTATTTGTAATAATTTTCATTTTAGAGACATTTTTGTTTGTTCAATATCATTACAGCCAATTCTAATTAGCATTCATGAGCGAAAAATCTTATTATTTTCAAGTTTTAATTAAAAAATGTACAGTAACCAAAATTTATTCTCCAAAAACAAATGATTGGTGTAAAAAACTAAATCTACTGCCTTAAAAACAAAGAAATGTGTATAAATAACAATTATAATGAAAAAAAACATTTATTCTTTTATGCATAGTTTGAAAAAACCTTTTCCCGTTTTTTTTCAGTCAACGTATCAAGCTAGAAAAGTTTTTTCAAACCAACTATTGAAATTCCCCACTAGAATCCCCTCGGAAAACCCTCCGCCGCTGTACCGTATAGTGGGGATCCCCGACCAATAGTTACCGGTTTGTAGACAGATGTTACGTATCCCCGTAAATGGTTCCCAAACAACGCCCGAGCATGGCTGTTGACCAACCGGCGCACGCGCACACCGATCTGCTTACTACGAGTGGGATAAGTAGCAGCGCAATCGAGAACGGTTCCGTAGTTTTCAGTCTAAGCGTTAGGGAGGGGGGTCGAAGTATCGTTCAGAGAAGTCAGACTGTGACGAACTGTTTTATTTTCGGTAAAAGAATGGTGTATGCATTCTCTTTTATTATTATCTGCTAATGGCTGATTGATATGATTGGGCGTGCGAGATAGTCGGGATCGGAGGATAATGTCACAAACACAAATTACCTGATATGTTTTGACCACTCCTGAATTATTTCGTATTTGTAGGAAGGCGACCTATAAGAAAACGGGAATCAAGGATATGCCAAATATTACGTAACGTGTTGTTATTAGGCGGTTGTAATTTTAACACTTTAAGATAGAATGTTTTGGTAATACGTTATTCTTTATTGTAAGAGGTGATGTAAAATAAAATCTAGGGGCACGTTTTACTGATTCATCTTTTGCTGAATCTATTTAAGACAAAACAATTATTACATCCTGTATATTTTTTGATTTTAGAAATATATACGTTATTCTAAACATTATTAGTGTATTATTGATTACAAAGGGATGTTTGTTTATTATTATTTGCTATTCCCAAAATATAAATATTATCCCATGAGTTATTATTGTCAAGGTCTTTAATGGATTCGAGACAATAATAAATGTTTCTACCGTGGTTTATATAGCATTATTTTCAATACTATAGTTTATTTGTTTAGAGTTTAGAGTCATTAAATCGTTAAATGGTGTAAACAAGACCTTAAATCAGTAGGACACGTACTTATTTATATCGGTATTAAGAAATTTCTTTTAATCATCATATTTTAATCTTCTTAGGTAAGGGATAAGTAGTCATAATACGATATTTAGAATATTTTGTTTTTCGATTTTAACGAGAATAATTGTGGTCGTTAGGGGTTAAGGGATTAAGGTAACCCTATGTGTATATTTGAGGGTTTGTATACATTCTAATACATAAGAATATACACATATTAGGTCCAAAAGTTTGGAATATTTAGAAATCTACGCCTATGGTTTTTTAAAAACTCTTGATATTTATTTTAAAGCGTTTTTAAATCAAAATAATACTAAATTTGATTCGTTTTTGTATTAATTTGGTCATATTTAATTGATTTGGGTGTTTTCACATTATTCCAATTCTTGTTTAAATTTCATTTGAGCTGTTTAAAAATGATCAGAGACATGATATCATATTTTAATAGGTCTAGAGTAATTGCTTTGTTACAACAGGGCTTTAGTCAAAGTGATATCGCGAATATTGTTGGTGTTACTCAGGGTGCTGTATCAAAAATTTAAAAAAATCCAAGACACAAATGATGTGAAGGATCGTCCCAGAAGTGGCAGTAGTCGATGTACAACAGCAGCTCAAGACCGGCAGATAACATTGATAGCTCGAAGAAATCGACAGGAATCTACAAGTGGCATATCCAGAGAAATTGCTAGACTTGAAGGACTGAATATCTCAAGGCAAACAATTACACGAACATTAAATGCGGTAAATTTGTATCGCAGAAGACCTCTACGTGTTCCCAAACTAACCTATCAACAAAAAATTGTAAGGTTGCAATGGGCTCAAGAAATGTTACACCATGGTCCTAACTGGAATTACGTGATGTTCTCTGATGAATCAAGAATTGGCTTGGTTTCTGATTCGCGAAGAACGCTAGTTTGGAGGGCCCCAGGACGACAAGCCCGATTAGAAACCACCCAACCACGTGTTACATTTGAAGGTGGGAGTATTATGGTTTGGAGTGGTATTATGAGGGGTACACGGACGCCTCTCCTGGTTTTGGAGAGAAGAATCACTGGTGCTGTGTACATCGAGGAAGTTTTAAATCCTGTTGTGCATCTATTCCGGGGGGTGGTAGGTGATGGATTTGTGTTTATGCATGACAATGCACCTCCACATCGAACGGCTGCAGTACGAAATTTTTTGGAAGAAGAAATATCCACATTAAAGTGGCCATCAAATTCCCCTGACCTGAACATCATTGAACATACCTGGGACATTCTTTAAACACGCATTAAGAAGCGAAACCGTCCCCAAATCACTCTACGAGAACTGAAAGATGCTGCTCGTGAAGAATGGGAGAGAATTCCGCAAGCCCAGCTCGACCATTTGATCGATAGCATGCCACATCGCCTACAGTCATGCATACAGGCCCATGGAGGAAATACTGACTATTAATTTTATTTAAAAACCTTTTTTTGCTTATTAATTTATTTAAAAAAATTTGTAATATATTCTACATTTTTCACCTCAAAAGAATAAATCATATTTTTGTATGTTTATCTGACTTCGAGATTTATTTATTATTGGTTAGAGTTGTAGCAAAATGATGTTTACTTGTATCATAAAAATTCGTCGTGGTAATCGTCTGCACCTTTCTTTGCCAGAAAAGTTTTTTCTGCACCCTCAAGAAAACCGTCTTTCCAGCTTGCATGAAGAAGAACAAATCTCGGTCCTCGTTGACTTGGAGCCTTCAGTCCTGTTGTCAGTCCTTTGACAAATGCATCTCGGGCATTTTTTATGGTAGTGTCTTTCCATTCAAAATTTACACTGTGGCCCACATTAATCCATGACTCGTCCAGATATATTACGTTATATCCTTCTTCGCGGAACTTCTTTACTGATCTTAAATATTTGTGCCTCGAGGCGATTATATCAGCTCTTTCTATTGGAATCGAGTATCTTCCTCTCTTTCCATAAACAAACCCCATATCGTTAAGCAAGCGTCTTAGCGTACTTTTAGAAAAATTTGGTACATTTTCGTCTGAATTTATTTTAGCAAGAACTTTTGCCAGTGTTGGTGGAATATTTTCGGAGTAGAATTCATGCACAGCTTTTCGTATTTGCGATTGGATACCTTCATCGTAGGTGATCAGTCTTGAATTCGACTGGCTGCTGTTCCGTCTTCGTTTTTTTTGGCGATGTCAAAGGTCCAGTAGCGGCTTCGCTTTTCAGATTATACACTGTTCTCACACTAAGGCCAGTCATTTCAGAAATCAGTTCTATTTTCGCTGTCACACTTTTGTCATCTTTTGTATTCAACGTATACGTTAAAATATTCAATAAAAGCCTCTTGGTTTGACGATGAAGATTTTCACCTTGTTTAAATTTTTCAAACGGTGCTGCTAACTGCATGGTTGTTGTTTCAATAATGCCCTTTCGTTTATCAGCAGAAACATATAGGTACCTGCCTATGTTATTACTTACCTGTACATTTACTTACCTCTACATTCCAGGAATATTACATAACGGTTTACGAGGATCAAGGGATCATACAGGTAAAAATAATTAGCATCTTTGTAATTAAATAATATTTTCACTGGCAATAGGATTAGGATTTGTCTGAAAGATTTAGTAGAGACCTAAATAATCCATCAAGTAATCAGGTATATACTGATTACAATCTACATAAATAGATTTGAATTTCATTTTTTAATAATATTTATTATATAGAATACATCTGTTTTGCAAAATTCATAATAAAAAGTTTCTACCAAAATAAATTGGCTGAGTTAATTGTGGTTGAATATTCGCCCATAAGATTTACATTGGCCTATGCCGGCCACGCTGCATAATAACTGTGACCCGCTGTATAGCATTATAATGGGGAATATTTAACATATTAAATGGAACATAACAACAAAAATATACTATTTAAAATTGTTCTCATAGCAACATTCAAATAACACAACTATATCGACTCAATAAATTAATGTTCTTTGAGACTTTAGAGGTAACATGAACAGGGTTTTTCCATAATACTGGACCCAGGCTACTGAATCATCTCAAAAACAAACACTTTATTTATAAAATATCATGGCAAAAAGTATATTTGTTGAATACGTTTGCAAAAATATTGTGACCATAATGCTATCTCTTATTAATATTTTATGAATTATAACCAACTAAATTATAGAACTCATTTTATGGAATGTTTAACCATTGACCTATGTCATTCTGCTCAATAAGCGACAACGCCGCATGGATTGTCTGAATAATACCACGTGCAGGAGTTGTACTATGAAATTTGACACAGTCTCTTTAGACTGTGGAATTTGTGGTTTAATGATATTAGCTAGAATAAAGGTATATCATATAAATAATTATTATAATTTATTTTCTTTTGTTTTATTATTTTTGTTAATTAGTTTATATATAACATTTTCTTCTTTAAATTTATTTATTTTTTATCTTTTTTTTGAAATTAGGTTAATTCCTACTTTAATTTTAATTATTGGTTGGGGATATCAACCTGAACGTTTAGAGGCAGGTATTTATTTATTATTTTACACTTTATTAATATCTTTACCTATAATTATTACTATTTTTTATTTAAATAATAATTTTTATTTAAGGGGAATCTCGAATTTTATTTGTAACTTGGTGTAAGACTCAGTGTTAGACAAGGAGGTACTTACTTCCATATACCGACCATGTCCTCACGCGAACAAAAGAGATGGAGAGTGAGTTGATATTTTATACGACGGGCAATGCTTATCGCCTACGATATTATATTTGGTTGAGTGGGGCAAATATTCTTTCACTATTGTTATATTCGTTAGGATCGTGTATTCCTTTTTAAAAGCTATTTTAATAGTATTTCATTTTTATTGGAGCGGTAGGATTTCCGATTGAAACTATTTTACAATAATTACACAGGGCATACAAGAAATTAAAAATTACATAGATAATAGTTATTTATACAACAGATACAATAAGTAACTAATTATTGCATTACTTTTTCTACTACCGTGCGTAAAGTACACAATTTACGTATGCTGCGCAGTGAAAGCTTTACGTTTTTTACCATTGAAAAAACAATCAATTATTTATTTATTTATTTATTAAACTATTTATAGTTTAATCTTATCAAAACTTATTAAATTCATTATAAATACATAATTAGTGAATTTATAATTAATCATTATCTTTTTTAAAATAAAAAAATCCTGGTTTTAATAAACATTTTTGTAGTAGAAAAAATATTGTATGCTATGTAAATTTACATTTGTCAAAAAAGGGGTTCTTTACACCTTTGTTACATAAATATTTTACACCTATTGCATACAATATTTTTTCTAATTTATATAAATATTATTATGTTAAGTTTAATTTTTAACAATTTCGGGAAGCATACTGTCTAAATAAAATGTCTGCAACTTAGGAAGCATTTTTTGCCAAAATTGTTCATTCTGTTCTATTTTCTGAACAGACATACCCAGCGGTGTCCAAACTATAAAATAACAATACTTGGCTTTGGTTATTGCTAGCTGGCCTTGTATTTGATAAAAATAATTGCTATTAAGTTTTAAATTAATTTTGTTATTTTTATCAATTTCCAAATACTTGATAATTTTTTGTTTAATGGCTTCTTCGGGTGTATATTTATTTGCAGAGAACGGACACTTGATTTCTATTATTTCCCCTTTGTCAGTTATACCATCGGGACTAGCGGCTAAAAATGGATATTCTTCCAAAATAAATAGACCACATTCATTAACAGTTATTTTAAATTCGTTTTCAAATTGTCTTTTGGCTATGTTCTCGTGGTCATTTCCCCATCTTGTTGCGGTGCTACCTTTAAACTGACTATTTAAAATATTATTAACCAATTTTTTGGGGTTTGTCGTTGTTTGCACACTTCACCAAACCGTGACGCTGTTAATCGATATGCCCTCTCTTCCTTCCAAATCGAATTAGTGGATTGTCCCCTTGATTTAATTTCTAGCTCGATAATCTCTTCCTTAGTTTTAGTTATGTGTATTAAAAATTCTTGTTTTCGCTTTTTTGTAATGACACCATCCTCTACCTCTAATTCCTGGACACCGTAATCAGTGTCAGCGGGTGCAGATAAATGTTTTATCTTTTTTCTTGGTAACAGCTGTCTTCTTTTAAGGTTACGTAACCTCTTTTTTGTTTTATTTATAACAAATTTTTTAGTATGTGTTCCAATGCTCTGTCCTGATAATTGCCTATGAACTAAATCATAATATTCTTCCTTGGAATTATATTGTAAAGCAGCTGCTCTACATCTTGTATCGTAACTGTTTTTTACAGAAAAATTTATTCGTTTACCCCCAACAAATTTTGCTATTATGGAGTTATATGACTCTGCAGCATTATTATTCATATTCAATAATAAACTATGAACATGTTGCTGCAACCGATTTCCACAAACCAAAATATCATTTAATAGACCACATTCTTCCATTTCAGGAATTAAATTATGCTCATCTTTTTTGGGTCCTTTGCAGAAATAAGCACTGCATTTGGTATGATCACCAAAAACGTGTCTAGGACAGTTGCTTATGTCTGTTTTTAATAATTTTATTTGCTCGTCCATGGGTTTGTTCTCTTTTCGACGATAGTTTACCGCAGTTTTTATTCCAACTCGCAATTTCATTATATTTGATTCTAGGCGTTTTCGTAGTGGAACGCCAACAATTAATTTTTTAGAACTTATTCTTTTTTTTGCAACCTCTTTTAGCCGAGTACAATAGTTTCGTAACAAATGGTTTGTACATTCAATTTTACTAATCGGAAACTGATATCCGTACGGCCTTTCTGCGCATAATTTTTCGTATACACTGCTATCTCCGTCTCCTATTAACTTCACATATTTTAGTTTATGCATATCTACGCTCTGTCTAAATCCTTCAAGGATAATGCTAGTTTCCATGGAAGTGGAAGATGCATTCCAATTTTTAAAACATTTATGATGGGGAATATCTTTTTTTTTAAACTACACAATGGACAGTACTTATTTCGTGAACCCAGATAAAGAAGTTTTCCAGTCTTAGCTCCAACAATACAAGCCACTCCCGAAAGAGCATTGTAGTTCACTTTGTATGACCGTTTCGACCAAGCACCATCAGTTATTACCGCAATAAGACCATTTCCTTCTTTATCAACACATCCTAACTCTTTAGCTAAACGAAGTTCTTCTTGACCGGCTTCTTCCATAGCACTTTTTGCTGTTTGAAATATGGTTTCAGATACAATATCGTGGTGTTTGGCATAATAATAGAACGACATCGACGGAATATTCAAAATTGAGTATTGTTCTGTTAACTCTGAAAGGCCACCACCGGTACTCATTGTAGCAAGGACGGCAGCAGAATTAACATTTAGGTTTGACTTTTTTTGTGGATCTTCAGAAAAAATTTCTTTTTCAATATTGCACATAGTACATTTAAATACAAAGCAACTTGAAAGCCCCCTTTGTTTTTCTTTAACGAATGTCATATATGAAAAGTTACAATCAAATGGTTGATGGTTGTTGGCATTATTAATTTGTTTAAATAAACTCATAATATCAACAATCCTTCGTCAAGAATATTTAACTCTTTAATTGTGTCTTCTTTAATTTCTATATCCATTGGTTCCAAGTGTTCATAATTGCTAACATCTTCAAGTTGAATATCTCCAGAAGTATTTGCTAAATTTGGAGTTTGGTCTACTTGGACCACTCCGCCATCAAGAATTCCAGATGTAATTGGTGCTACGTCATCATTACTGTTTGATACAGATTTGCATGTTTCGATCGTACAATTTTGTTTGGTTTGGAGATTTCTGTAAAAATAATGCTACTTTAAGTTTGTTAAATAAGACACTTTGAACTATAATAAATGCACAAAGGTTGTACTTTTCAACCTTACACTTTCTACATATATAATTTATTTACAACAAAATAGTTCATTAATTCATTAGAATTTTAAGAGGGTGGTAAGGATAATTCCGGTGAAAAAATACAATTTTTTTTGAGAATAAACATATTAACAACTATACTGATTTAGTTACTTGATAAGTTTCCTTTTCTCAGGTCGCTGACGAGTTTTTTTCGTTTTTACCAATTAGCTCGAAAGCCAAAATAAGTATGAGAAAAGCGTTTTTTTTCGTAGAGGCTTATAGCCACATAGATGTGTAGAGTAAGAAAATAAAATTACCTTACTATCCCCGTAAGAGAAACTTATACTATTTTTTTTAATGTTATTTTAAAATAATTATAATTATAAAGCATTTACTTAGCCTTAGTCATATATTAATCCTTACCGTTTTTTTTCTTGTGCGTTTATTAAAATTATACATACTCGCATATATTTATATATATAAATACATAATTTTTCTTACCTCAACGCCAAAAGTCTTCGACTCTTAGTTCTAGTTTTTCGAGTTTTTGGGCTCATTTTAAACACCAAATGTCACAATAAGTTTAGTTAATTAAAGTTATATCCGTACAGACCAAAACAGTTAAAATTAAAAAGTACCTAATACACCACGTCTGCACAACAACTATTTTTAAAAAAATTTGCCAAAACAACAAAGTATTTGTACACAAAACATAGACCACTGTCCTACTGCAGGTTTCACTTTCTAATGATTTCAAAGCTATAAAAAGATTATTGTATTGATAAATTGTTTATTCCATTTTTTTTGGTAATTACCTGGGGAAACAGGTAGGCTTTCAAACATTTTAGGGTAATATTTATAAAAATAGTTCTATAGAAATTTAAGATAAAGTAATAATGCTTCTTAGAAATGATTAAATTGGAGGGCCTTATAGGTATATAACTATTATCTCTATATTTGTATAAATTTGTGTAAGTCATTATTAATGCATTTATAAAGAATTATACTTACGTGCAAACTTTTAAAAATTTTCCGCGTAAATCATCAACTAAACCCAACATTTTTTATCTTTGAATTGTCTATAACTAATAAAAATGATGTATTATCAGAATTAGTTAATAATATACTTATATTGATACATATAACTTTATAATAAACATATATCTTTCTAGTCTACCCGTTATATAGATTATTTAATTAAACCCTAAGGAACATCGCGATCATTTACAGTAAATTAATATTCAGTCTATTTTAATAATTTATCGTGCAAAACTTATTACTGAGCTGTCATTTTTTATGATTATTTTTTGTTTGTAAACTTATTGGTCCCTATTTTGCGTTTTCTTTGCCATTCACTTGTTCATGTATTTAATTGCGTGTGAATTATAAAGCTTATCATTATTGTATTTTTTATTTTTGCATCACGTATAACTAACATAAATGCATTACTAGAATTAATAAGTAATATACTAATATTGATTTGATAAAAACAATTTCTTGTCGTCAGTAATCGGCCCATCTTTCCCCTACAAGTTTCTCTCGCTACCGATAACGAACTAGATGGGTGAGTGAATACCACGTTTCAGTATTAAGTTTCTGTAATTTTTGAGGAAAATAATTAAACTTAATGTTAATTTTTTGAGATTAATACTTAACTGATTTTAAAAATTCAAACAGTTTTGAATTCCGAAATATAAAATCTATGCTTTGATGGGGTTAATTTTTTTAATTTTACTTTTTTTAAAATAATGTTTTTTTAGTTTTCGTTTTTATATAAAACTGATTAGAATTATAAAAAATCGAGGCCCATCAAGGCATAGGTATTGTTTCTCTGAATTCAAAAATGTTCCAGTTTTTCAAATCGGTTAAAAATTAAGCCTAAAAAATGTACATAAAGTTTTAAGTACTTCCAGATATTATTCGAGAATCCCCTTAACTAGATTTTTACTTTCAAGCATTGTTGCCGAAGCAATTATAAAAAGATTATAACTAAATATTACCCGACAGAGATATTCCCTTTTCTAACAAATAACACGCCACTGATTACAATGGAGGACCAAAAAATTGTACGATTTTACCTTTTTTTACCTTTATTTCCTGTACTAATAATGAAACTATAAGAAACTTGCTGCAAATTTCCCAGATGGAAACATATTCAATTGAAAGATGTTTTTTGACTATAACCTAGAAAAAAATAATAGAAATAGAATATATCCCAACACTAGATACATTTATTTATATAAGAAATTACAAGAAATTCGGTCGAACATTGTATAATATGTCCAAAAGTAATTCAAATTCCTAATGTCAGGAAATACTTAGTGGGACTAAGATAATTGATTGTATTAACCTTTACTTTGGGACTAAGATATCTAGGTAGCTTGCACATTATACAGTATGAATCAAATGTATGGAATAACTTAATTATTTCAGAAACAGACGACTTTAAAAAAAATTTTAAAACACGTCAATTTTAATTTTTGAATGGCCATCAACTGCTATAGATGTGTTGGACATTACGTCATTAGTGATGGCGTAATGAAGTCATCGACGATTTTTTAAATACAAACCGAGGTCACGTGACAGCTCATTTGAAAGGTCTCTAACTTTGTTAAGTAACATGGAATTACAATAAATATTCATTCACTGTACTAAAATACACTAAGGACCGCCACTGGGAATAAAACAAAATCGTGTTTATTTGTTTATTGTTGGTTCCGAAAAAAATACATTCATATAGAATATCAATATCCGAAGCCAAAAAACTGGACGTTGTACTGGCGTTTCAAGAAAATCCTCATACGAGTTCTAAGCAGGTCGCACTAGATAATAATGTCCACCAATCAACTGTTGTAAGAGTGCTAAAAAAGGAGAAGTGGCATCCATACAAAGTACATATGGTCCAGAAGCTGTTAGAAGATGACTTTGATAGAATAATCGAATTCTGCACCGAAATCGTTATGGAACAGTGTAACAGAGATGTGGGTTTTATACAAAAGGTACTTTTTTCAGATGAAGCGTCTTTTATGCTGAACAGTCACGTTAATCCGCAGACATATCAATATTGAGCAAGTGAAAATCCACATTGGATGGAAGAGTATAGGACACAATATCCCGCGAAGGTGAATGTTTGGGCTGGCATTATAAACAATCAAATTATAGGGCCATATTTTTTTGAGGAAAACCTAACTGCTGCTAGTTATCTGGAATTTCTTCAAAATTATCTGTTCCCACAGCTGAATCAGCTATTTCCAAACATAAATGATTTATGGTACCAACAGGATGGGGCTTCCCCACACTATGGCGTTGAGGTACGATATTACCTTAATAACGTTTTCCCAGGAAGGTGGATAGTTAGAAGGGGGCCTATCGAATGGCCACCAAGGTCTTCAGATTTGACTCCGTTAGACTATTTTTGTGGGGATATTTAAAGAGCAGAATATATCAAAATCGACCGAATAATGTAGAAGAGTTGAAGGAGCGGAATCCGAACGGAAATTGCACAAATAACACCTGAAGACCTCGAAAACGTTAGGAAAGAATTTACTGCTCGCCTTTCTCATTGTATCATTGCTGAAGGTCGGCAATTTGAACATTTGTTGTAATTTAATTGTATTTAAGTTAACATTTATTCTAAGTTAATTGTATTAATAAACCAACAGTTTTGGTTAATCCTGTAGAAATAAATATTCAAATGATTACATTCTTGCAAAGGAAATAAGGAGACCTTTCAAATGAGCTGTCACTTGACCTCGGTTTGTATTTAAAAAATCGTCGATGACGTCATTACGCCATCACTAATGACGTAATGTCCAACACATCTATAGCAGTTGATGGCCATTAAAAAATTAAAATTTAAGATTTTTTTTAAAGTCGTCTGAATTTATTCCATACATTTGTATCATACTGTTACTGTATTAATAAATTGCTGAGGTATGTTTTTCCATATTCTCTGCAAGGCATTGGCGAGCTGTTCTAGAGTTGTGGGGGGCTGCTCAAGTCGGCCTAGACATGCTCAATACAAGTCATATCGGGTGAAGACGGTGGCCAGTTCAATCTTATAAAACCGTGATATTCAATGCGATCATATTTACAATTCGCGGGATATTTAAAAAAAATCCACTTCAATTGTTGAGCAGTGTATTTCAAGTATTGTTCAATGCTGATGAATATAAGATGTCAATAACATCCATTCTCCAGGCTGAAGGATTAATTAAGGACTTAACTTGAGAAGAACCGATAAGGACTTAATCTAAGAGCAGCTGATCTTTCTGGAGTCTACCTTCTTTCAGCTAAAAACAAATATTTGCAAAGATGACTTAATTTAACTCAGTTAAAATATTCTTCTTTTTGTCAAATTTTTGTTCAAAATACTAATTAAGTTAATAAGATCTTAATTAACCAAAATACTCCAGGTACTTAATTAAAACTAAGAAGATTCGTGACGGGATAACCCTTCCCATCTCCTCATCGTAATATCCCGAAACAGAAAAAATAAAAGACAATGGAATCCCGCCTATCCGGAAGGTTCATTCATCAAAAAACGCGCGTAACTCCCGACTTCCGTGCTCCCCCTCTAACAGCGTGGCGGAGTTTTCAATATCTCGTAAGGCCAATGGAAGGGTCGTGAAGAGCGCGGTGAGGCAAGGGCGCTAGGACGTAACGTCGGCGAGGGGAGGTAGCAGAAACCGAGTAGGCGCCCTAAGGGATCAACGAGCATTGGTTTTCTTTATGAAGGACCTTTCTAAAAAGAAAGAGGTGCAAATACCGTATGTATGAATGAAACAAGGGGTGGATTAATCAAAGGGTGGTTATTAAAAGTGTTGACATTCCCGTTTAGAGGGTAGGGGACGTTTTTATTGGTTGGAACTCGATTTTAAGTTAGTAGGGCGATTAGGAACCACTTAAGCGATATGGAATTTTAGAAATTCATTAAAATGGGGCAATGTAGATTGAAATAAATAATCTAATAAATGTTTTTATTTAAAAAAAGTAATTTTAAATATAAAAAATGTTTCTTTATTATTATAGTTTATTTTTATGAAACCTTGTTTCTAAAGCATTATTTAATGCAGTTATTTTAAATATTATTAAAAGATATTCTGCTATAGTTCATTTGTTTGGAGTTGGCAGCTAAGAAAAGTTATTAAATCGTAAAATGTTGTAAACAAGACCCTAAGTCAGTAGCGCACTTACTTATTTATATCGGTATTAAGAACTTAATCATCACATTTTAATCTTCTTAGGTAAGGGATAAGTAGTCGTTAGGGGTGTTAAAGGATTATGGTAAACCTATGTGTATAATTGCAAAAACAGGTACGTTATTAGTCTATAACTTGAGGGTTTGTTTATATCCTAATACATAAGAATATAATAGGTACTGGTTAGTGTTGGTGGTTTATGTTGTGCCGGCGCCCTTGATTCTGGGCAACCTAGTTTCATAAAAAAACCTACAAATTGTATTACCCTAGGTAAATTTATGAAATTATGAGAAATAATAAAAATATTTTGTAAAATTTATTGTTTTAACCTATACAATTTAAGAGCATATAGATTACAACAACCAGATAAGTCAAACTATGCAAAACACGTTCTTGAACACTCACCAATACACACCAATGACATTCAAATACTACACATTTATTATAAAAAATAAAATTTAGATTTCCTTGAAGAAGAAATAAAAATATATCTAACAGATAAAACAAATTAAAGTTGTTTATGAACAAATAAATCTTGGAAGTTCTCCACTATTAAACTGTTTACTTTGACTGAGTCTTCATTTTATACATAGATAAGACGTTATTGTAACACAAATATATTAAGTTATTGTAAAGATCAGCATGAAATAGTTTTTTCCTGGTTTTTCTATATCACTGCAAAGTTATACTGATCTTGGAGGAAAATACATCTAGGATAATCCCTTAGGGCTACTATAATATAGGCTTTAATGTTGTCATGTCTTATTAATTCCTTACTTGTTCTAGCCTTAATACTACCTAATCAACATCAGGTACCTAGCTACAAACAAACCAAATGCTACTTTAATATGTCAATATGACGATGCTAATTCTAGCGAAACGGCTGTCATTGAAGTTAAAGAAGCAATTTTTTAAATAAATATTGGAAGTTTTATTAAAACGAATAGTTTTTTATTATTCTTAAGCCGCGGTTACACGGCGCGTGGTTTGTCGAACCAAGCACTTGGTTCGTAGTTCGCTACAGTTCGCCGTTTCACATGGAAGGGTATGTGGTTCGTCAGGAGTTTCACCTAAAAATCTCGAACCCTCGCTTGAACCTTCAATAAAATCATTACTTACCATCGAATTTATTGTCTTCTCTGGCTTATAAACATCCTGTAAAAACCTGTTTATAGGCTCGTATAAAATCCAGGTTGGTACATATAAACGTTATCTGCAGCAGCTCCTGTTTTCGTAGATTCTGCTACTTTTCGGGCATATTTACGGTATGTAGCCAAAAGCACGTTCTCCTTCTTTAAATCCTTAATTCTTAATTGAGGTATCGAATTTTTTTGGAGTCGAGTCCATGCGTCGTTTACAATATTTCTATCTTATGATCCAAATGCCTGGGATTCCATATAACCTTTTCTAATTGAAGAGCTTCAATGAATTCTATATTTTTCTCTTTACTCCAAGACATGATTGTCTTTTGTATGATACAGAACCACTGATATGATCTAGCGTCCTGTTTTGTTTTTCATGGATCGGTTCGAGAAAGACCAACCTTTGCGCGAACCTGTTGGTTCGTCTCTTTAGACTCCGACAACCAATGGAACCTTGCAAACCACGTATCACGAACCGTGAGCTATACAAACCACCTATGTCAGACGGTCTGTGTTTCGTGGTTTGTCCAGACAGGTTCGACGAACCACGCGCCGTGTAACCGCCGCTTTAGTAAGATGGACTTCCAAAAAGTAAGGGTTAGTACAATAAATTTAGATATTTTATTAATGACTATATCTTCAGTTGTAAAATAAATTGTTTTTTCACGAGCAGATTATGGCTACTATACATTCTGTATACAATAACTGATGTCTTTGTCCATAGTATTTATTAAAACTTTGAAACAGTGCGTCTATACTAAAAGAAACTGCATGTCTGCACGAATTTTTCTCCCTCTTCCATAAAAACAGATCATATAAATTCTCAATTAAGTTTCTCAATGTGACTCATTCGTAACAAAATAGTAACCTGTCTCATTCATCTGGCTTCATCTATATACGGATAATATCCTTGACGGGTTATTTACCAGCTAAACGGTAAATTGATCGTACGTCTGTGATTGTGACATATGGTGGAGCGCAGCAGCACACCCCATGGGGTATCATTAATCATATTTGCATACGACGTTGCGGTAGTGATATGGCGGAATCGAGAATTTAATGTACGTGCCATAATCAGAAATGGCAGACGGATATTTGATATTAGGAAACTGCCTAAACTTGAAATTATTTTAAAATATTGGAGCTTAACGGCTATTCTACATTGATTAAAGTTATCCCTGTATACAAGTTTTAGTATTTTATATTATTTGACCTATAGAAACATTGATTAAGAAGGTATATGTACATGCTGTTAATTAGTTAGATAGCTATTAATTCTTGGATAAACATTAAGATCAGATTTGGACACCCAGTTTGTCATATACAACTAATTTTGTCTTAATCAATATTATAGTTCATTTGTTTGGAGTTGGCAGCACAGTGAATTCATTATAATTGCAAATCCTTTAAAGCCCGAGCAAGGGTGGTTCATGAAAAATAACTAAAAGTAGTATACATTTCAATTGAAACAGTCATATTTAAATTGATTGTACTAACCCTTACTTATTGGAAGTCCATCTCTGACGATGCTAATCAGCGAAACGGCCGTCATTGAGGTTAAAAAGCAATTTTTTAAATAAATAGTAGAAGTTTTGTTAAAACGAAGAGTTTTTTATTATTCTTAATAGTCATAGTTGTTATTTTAGAAAGAGTCCACCTTGTAATTAGGGATTAACTAACCCAAACATAATAGAAACCATAGATAATAAAGTCACAACAGGTAGCTGAATGGATTCCATGACCGTAGAACCGAAGTTTTTTTAAAGCATAATTCAAATTAAAATAAATAAGTATTAAAAGTAAAATAAAAATATGCTACATATTGTCGGCTTTCATTTCGTCGTATTCATCCGACAATGAGTCAGATTCGTTGCCTGGTCCGATAGGAATTACAATGAGTTCGAACAGTTCTTCACTATTGATATCAACACTCCACAAACGTTCTTCTTCCTTCTTCAAATGGCTTATGGCATTGGTCCAATTTTCCCGTGTTAAGTTTCCAAAAGAATTTATCAAAAGTTGTCTAACGTCATTCAATTTAAAAGTTTAAAAGTATTGTTTCTTGCCACCTCACCTTTTACCTGTGCCCAAATTAATTCTATAGGGTTTAATTGACAGTGATAACGTGGTAAACGTAATACAGTTATTCCTTTTTCCTTCGCCATTTCGTCAATTACATATCTTTTATATTATAATTTGTGGCGCTTTGCAATTAGCATTAATTCCGTTTTCAGCATTGTGTCGTCAAAAGAAATATTCTTGCTCTGGAGCCACTCATTATCTCCTTTTTTCCATGATGCCGTTGGTAACTTTTCTACCAGTTTTGAATGATAACTGGCGTTATCTAAGACAACCATTGCAGCACTTGGCAAAAAGTCCAATAGCTGGGAAAAATAATCTTCAAAAGCATCAGAGGTCATTTCATCGTGGAAATCTTTGGTTGACCTTGATACAAAGTCTAATAACCCATTTTATACAAAACCATGTTCACTGCCAATGTGTGCGATTATTAGTCTGCGACCTTTTCTCGAGGAGCATTTAACCCATTAACGCCCAGAACTATTTTTTGTGTAATTTTTGGTTGATTTTCATTTAATTGAACTAATGAGGTCCTAATTAGACGAAAAGAAGCCATTTTACGAAATGACACGTTATCATTTGAGAAAAAAACACTGATACCATATGGTATCACTGGGCTTATATACTACTAAAAAATACTGAAATTCAATATAATGCAATGTTTACATCCTTAGACCATATTTGGTCAGTTATAATGTATGATAGCTAGCAAAACACGAAACACATAGGCCAACGTCACATTTACCACATATTGTTCTGCCAAAACTTTTGCATTCAGTTCCTGCACAACCACGTCATTGTATGAAGCAACGTAATGGTGTGTGCCATCATTTCTCATGCTTCTCAAAAGTGTACGGTTTACAGATGCTTTTGCAGGACCTGTTGATTTTGATGGCAAACCAAGACAAGCTAAATATACTTGTGCTAGCTCCCTCAGATAATATCTGACCCATTCATCTAATACTGGATTCTTTGCAGTCGAATGAATAGAATTTCGCGATGTAGAAGCAACAGGAGCTGATCCACTTTCTATTTGATCATTCATCGCTGAAATTTTCTTCTAATGGGTTAAGAACCACTGTAGTCAGTGAAGAATGGTCACCCCTAAGGACTAGAGAAGATCAGGAGAAGGATCCCCACCTAAAAGTGATTCGACAGTGGAAGAAAGAATATCGGTGACCTACCTGGCAAGAAGTATCTTCAAATACGTCTTCATAATTGCTACTTGTACGTCTATTATTTAAAAATTTTATTTCAGTAGGGGCACGTAATTGGCGACCTGTAAGGTTATGAATCAAACTCCCTTCAAGTTCATCTGCAGAATCTTCATCTGTGTTTATGTTAGGTTCAGGTGGTTCAATAAATATTGCATCTACGTGATAGTGGTAACGCCCAGTGATACCATATGGTATCATCAGATTTTATGGCTTTATTGTAAGGCCACAATAATAAAAAATAAAGAACTATATTATCCACATCTCATTTTGATTCTATATTGAATAACATATTTCAGAAAAACTAAAAAGTACTATAAAAAAATGAACTTACTCGGAGCGAATGCGAATGTCCAAATTTTTTTATTTGCCTCAGACACGGCGCTGCAAAACACGTAATAACTCTTTGTCAAAACAACAAACACTCACCAAAACAGTTTACGGGCGACTAATAATGTTATAAATAGACTATGTAGCGGTCGAAACAATTCTTCCACCAATATTAGTAAAATATCAAGCGTCTTCATAAAGGGTAATTTATTGATATCATAATTAGTGCAGTCGAATTACCTTTTTTTCATGACTTAAGTCCGAATTGAGGTAGCTAAGTGGAAAGGGGTAGGTTTGATAATTACAAATCGAAAGGCGACCATCCAAGATCTTAGATGCGTGCAAGGGGTGCGTGGTAGGGGTAGAAAGGGGGTGAAAACGGTTTTTTGCAATTTGCAGCGTAAATACGCATTTTATTGAAAAAAGTTATCTTTTTCCTACCCTTCTACACGTTATATTACTCTCAAAAATATTTCATGTACATGCATTTAATTTATCACACCTTATTGCAGTTTGTAGGATTAAAATAAAGGAAATTATGGACATCTGTATTGATTAAAAAAATAAAAAAAATTATTTTCACCATTTTCGTCTTCATTTTCATCATCTCCGTCTTCATCTTTATCATGTTCGTCTTCATCTTCATTATCATTTTCTGATTCTTCTTCGTCAGATTCAACATTTTCTTCCTCTTCTAGCATGCGATTCTCATCTTGAAATGCATCGTTTTGGTCAACGTGTTCTGAAGGAACATCGGCAATTTCTGTGATTGATTGCTCGATATTAGTACAATCATTAACGCCGTAGCAATTCGAGCATAAATTCGTACACTTTAAACCGTGTTTTCGACAACTGCATCTTGAAGAACTGCAACCTTTTTTGCACCTGCAGGAAATTTTTTTAAGCAGACTGTCTGGAATTAACTGAAATATTTTTGAGAGTAATATAACGTGTAGAAGGGTAGGAAAAAGATACGCGTGAAAAATTATGAATTTTTCAGTTTTTTCGATTTTAAACGATTTTTTTTGCTAGGAGTAGTATTTTTTTATTATTGTATATAAAAATTAAAGTCATTACGAAAAACATGAGACCTTCAAGAGGCGTCTAAAATAAAAATTCGGACCTTGGGAGCCGTTACAAAATGAGGTCTTTTTTTCGAAAATCGTTAATATGTCGAAAAAAAATTGAGTTATCGTAATAAAAAAAATTCTCCTTTTTTGGGATACAAAAAGCTATCACTGTACTGAATTTCATAACAAAATATTGATTTTTCGCTGAGTAAAAAATAAAAAACGAAAATTATGGTTTTTCGCTTTTTTAGCCTTTATTTTTAGGTTATGTGAAAAAATGTTTCAGACAAAAGTTGTCGATTTTTTTATTATCTACAACTTTTCCATTTAACTTTTTTCAATAAAATGCGTATTTACGCTGCAAATTGCAAAAAACCGTTTTCACCCCCTTTCCACCCCTACCACGCACCCCTCGCACGCATCTAAGATCTTGGATGGTCGCCTTTCGATTTGTAATTATCAAACCTACCCCTTTCCACTTAGCTACTTCAATTCGGACTTAAGTCATAAATTGGTCACTTTTTCACGTAATTCGACTGCACTAAATATGGTATCACTGGGCGCTAATGAGTTAATCCTGTTGAATATCCCTTCAAAAATGCCTGACGGGAATTTGAAATATTGGTGTCCATCCATGCTTTAGAAATAGTGTCCTTCATTCAACCATGTTTCATCTAAATAAAATATAGTTCTTCCCTCGCTCCGAAACCTTAAGTATTGTGTTCTCCAGCAAATAATGTCTTCTGTCTCATTCAAAAAAATCGTTTTTTATGCGACTCATACTTAAAACCAATTTCTTTTAGGAGTTTCCATAACGTATTTCGTCCAAATTTGGGAATCGTATCTACTTCTGCTATAACAGTCATTACTTTGTTCCAAGTCGGAATCTCTTTATTTAAGTACATTACGAACAGTTGCTGATGCATCTTTATATACTATTGCATCATGAACATTTAAAACAATAGTTTTTTCTCTTTGAGAAAACGCACTTTGTTTTAAATGAGCCATGTAATGTAATGTTTGTAAAACTTCATTCTGACACATTGTGTTCTTCTCTTAGATCCTGAAGATGGTCTTTTGACCGAAACATGTACCTGATGTAACATTATCATTAAATTACATACTGCGGATTGACTTTGAGTTTTATTGCTACTATTAAAAATTTATTAGTTGCAGAACGATTTACTATTTATTAACAAAACCCACTACTTTTTAATATTTTTTAGTTTAATGGATCACAGAAATTATAATTTCTTTCCATTCTTGTTCTGAACAAATCAAATTGTAAGTTTATTAAGTAGTGAAACGTCTTGTTGAAGTTTTATTGTTTTACGCGGGCTATTCTACAAAGTGGCTATAAAATTCAACAAATAGGTATATATGTATATACAAATTGTAGATGTGGAATACCTCCCGTTTCACAACTACCCTCTACAAACTTTACAACTGCAGTAAAACGTCAAATCACCACTCGAACTCCGAAAACTCCCCCGAAACTTCCCTCGTAAATCTCATCCCACGCGTATAAAACCTCGTAAAGGGAGAGGGTGAAATGCAAAAGGGTGGCGATTCCGTACAGGGTGGCTTCATCATCTACAATATTTTTAAGATGAAAGATCTTATAAAGGTTATTGGTAATAGGTTGTATTTCTTCATAAAGAAAATCTTGGACACCCTTACGTTTTTCAAAATGAGTCAGTATAATAATAATAATACAAAATGCAATTAATTGGTTTTTTCCATAGCTAATGTTAAAGTATTACTTTAATCGCAAGGGTAGATAAAGTGACGCAAGAGTAGATAAAATGTTTTAACTTTTTTTTAAAATTTACAAATTCAAACACATTAAGGATTAAAAACAACAATTTTACAATCAACATTATTAGAAATATCTATTTTTGGAGCATCACAACTTGTACTAGTTTGCTTAAACACTTGATTCGAGGTACTGGATTGAAACGTTGTATGTGGCGCATGTATAAATAAGCAAAAGTGTTCTAACCCACCGGTAGGTCATTCTTTTTTACCCAATAGGGACTTAAAGCAGTTCTAAAAATCACTACGTATCCGTATACGTATCGCAATGCGCATGTGCAGAAGCGATACGTGGTTTTCGTTACGTTACGTGAAACGTATCAATCCGTCACACGTATCTAACGTAACGTATCACATTATTGTGTTCCGTGATCGCGTTTTTCAATAATTTAGTGATAAAAGTGATGTTGTATGCTCAAAAATCATAACCTTATTTTCTGTTCATCAATCATAACAGTGGCAATGACGACATTATTTTGTTAGGTAGATATCGGGGCTTATTTTTTACGTTAAAAATTAAAACACATGAATGGTTACGTTACGTTACAAACGCATTTGCTTTATGCTTCTTTTTGCTTAGTTACGTATCTCCTTTACGTTACGTATACGGATAACGATACGTGATACATTTTTAGAATTGCTTTAAGTCCCTATTGATTTCCATTTTGGAGACGTTGAATGTGCTTTAAAAACCAATGAAAGAATGTACACAGATCAAGACTATATCAACGTTATGAAAACCAGTAGAAACAGAAATAAATTTATTAAAAAACGATCTCGAAGATAAAGTGCAATTTTGAGCCAGTTAAAGGATGCAATAATATCCGGTGTGTTCTCTCCTGTTCTGGTAAAAATAATCCATTGGGGTGGTGTTCCAATCGTCTTAGGCCGCAAGTGTCCTAGATAGCAGGTAACTCTGGAATAAACACGAAGACGAAGTAATACACAAAGCAACCAATGCCCTCATGGTGTGGAGGAACATTGCAGGGAAGAACTGGGGATGTAACCCACGTATCCTGCAATGGATGTACACAGCAATAGTGAGACCATTAATCACATGGCTTGGGGAACAAGGCTAATCTGAGTACGACGAGGAAAAATCTCTCGAAGACTCAGAGACTAGTCTGTTCATGTATCACTGGAGCAATGGGAACTTGTCCCACTGCTGCAATGGAAGTGATTTTAAACTTAACCCCACTGCACATTCTGTTAGAAAGTGTAAGGAAGAAAACGATGTATAGAATGATCAAAGAAGGAATTATCAGGGAAAAACCTCGATCACTTCAATTTGATCAAACTTGGGAAATGCTCCAAGATGATATGCCAAAGAAATTCAACTTTGTGAGAAAATTCATCACAAAGTTGAGTAATAAATCTAAATGGGATGAAGACACCATACAGAATTTAAACCAGAATGTCATAAAGTGGTACACGGACGATTCCAAGCTAGACGAGGGAATTGGGATAGGAGTTTTTGGACCGAGAGCCAAATACTCAGAAAGCTTGGGCTCATACCCGAGCATCTTTCAAGCAGAAGTCCGCGCCATCGAAAGATATGTGGAATTCAATATTGGAAGAAACTACCGCAGACAAGAGATTGTGATCATGTCGGATAGTCAAGCAGCCATCAAAGCGCTGAGCTCAAATATAATCAGTTCGAAGATGGTTTGGGAATGCCTAGGCAAACTAAATGAACTAGGCCAGAAGAACACTGTTACCCTCCTATGGGTCCCGAGACACAAACTCTCAGAATGCCCTGCCTTGCAGAATTCTAGAGCTAGATACCTAGGAGCACATGAAATAGAAGACGGAGATCTACCTGATTTTAAGCCCGACGATGTCCTAAACTTCCTCAGGAAAATAGGACTCGAAGAGAGCTATAAATCTGAGAAAACATCAGAACATGGCAAGTAAGGGGGGACACAATAGATCCTATAGGTCGCACTGTACTTATCACCCCTAATTTATACATACATACATACATACATACATAGGCCGCTAGTGTGAGTTCCTGGAGGGTGGTAGGAGAATTAATTTGATATTGCCCTTTCAACAAAATCCTATATGTGCTCAGTAGGATTCATGCCTGGAGAATTTGCTGGCCATGGTAATCTTTGTTTATTCCCAATCTCCAGTATATTTTGTACTCTGCTCGTGCTATGGGGCCTAACATTGTCATCCATAAAAATAAAATTGTCTCTAATTTCATTTTAGAAAAGATAAATAATGGGTTCAATAAGGTTTGGAACATATCTATCCCGTCATAGTACCTGGAAGAGGAATAAGCTGTGCTGTGACCATGCATTATGCCTTCCCAAAACATTACTGATCCTCCTTGGTGTGGAACGACTTTTCTTGCAAAAGTTAGTCTTTCTTATCTTCTTGGCCCTCTACAAACTCTTTGTCAATGACTAAACCAAATCTGGTTTCGTCCGAAAAAAGGACATTCCGTCATTGAGATCAAATTAAATCTCTGTGTTTCTTTATCCACTGTAAAAGAGCTGCTGTGTGTCTTGGAACTAACCTGGGTATTATTAACGAGCATTCTTTCTCAGGCCAACAGATAAATTTGAGTTAATGCATACTATAAATAGCATCCAAAAAAAGGTTCTTGTGGTTTTGACGGCTTGTCCTCGAGAATTTTCTTAAATATTCCTAAGGTTGCAATAAACATGTTAACCTTAATAATAAATGATTCCTTTGAAGAGGGTACTTTCCCTGACTGTTTGAAAACGGCTGTAATTGTTCCACTTCAAAAAGGCGGCGATAAAAACGTAACTTCTAATTACAGACCAATTTCTTTGTTATCAACCTTATCGAAAATAATTGAAAGGGTAATAAAAAACTTTTATTCCTAAAAACAATATTCTGACGAAACATCAATTTGGGTTCCTTCTGGGCATCTGTACTCGTGATGCAATGTTTTCTGTTCTTGAAGATGCATATACTTCACTAAACAATACTTCAATTTTTTTTGATTTTGTTAAAGCGTTTGACTGTGTTAACCACAAGATTTTGATAAACAAGCATCCGTGGTCTTTCTTTGGAGTGGTTTAGTTCCTACCTCACAAATAGGAAACAACTGGTGCGCACAAATGGTAAACATTCTGAAAGCCTGCTGATTGATAGTGGTGTACCTCAAGGCTCGGTTTTGGGTCCAATTCTTTTCGCGTTATTTATTAATGATATCACTGACATTTAGATTGATGGCAAAATTACTCTATTTGCAGATGATACGAGTGTAACCTGGAGTAATTCAGATATTGAAACATTACATTCTACAATATCCAGAGATTTTCTTATTATTAAATCCTGGGCCGATTCTAATAAACTCTGTTTTAATACCGAGAAAACTATTGCTCCACCTTAGAAATTTAACTTACAATCCATTGCATTAAATAACACATTAATACCATTAAAAAATTCAATTAAGTTTTTGGGAATTTGTATTGATGACACCCTTAAGTGGTCCACTCATATTGACATATTAACAAAAAAATTATCTTCTTCGTGTTTTCCCAAAAACAGTTTTTAAAGAGCTATCTTCTTCTATTGCGTTAACAACCTACTTTTCTCTGTTTGAGTCCCATCTAAGATATGGATTAGCTATTTGGGGGTTTTGTTGTGTACATCTTTTTGACTCTGTTTTTAAACTATAGAAAAGGGCAATACGTTATGTTTTTGGCTTACGTCACAGAGCGCATTGTGAACCCTATTTTAAAAAATTCAAATTGATGACTCTTCCGGCACTATTCATCTTAGAATCTGTTTGCTTAGTTCGTAAATCTAACCTTATCTCTAAGCAGGGACCACTCCATAGATACCCCACGAGAAACTCTGATTTAGATGTTCATTTGACTATGCCCACCTCATGGGAAGGAATGTGCGGCCAACGCTGCTCTCAGACTCAATGCAGTCTCACCATGGCCTAAGGTAAACTACGGCCACTCCAAAATTCTGAAGGAATTCAGTTTTATCTTAAACAACACAGACTACACGAAACCCACCCCGATGTTCGACCGCAAGTTCTCGGTGGACATCCCGTCCAAAGAGAAGTGGACGGCGAACCTAGTTAAGCCAAATGGGACGCTCTTCTATACAGATGGCTCAAAACTAGAGGGGAGAGTAGGAAGTGGAGTCTTCTCAGAGTCCCCACCCCTCAACCTATCATTCCGTTTGCCGGACTACTGCAGTGTATTCCAGGCAGAAATGGTAGCTATTAATGAAACAGCAAAATGGGTACTTCAAACCGGATTCGAGTCCAATGAAATATCTATTCTAAGTGAAAGCCAAGCTGTCATTAAGTCTCTAAACTCAGTCTACCTGACCTCCAAGGCGGCTATACAATGCCGTAAAGCCTTAGATGAGCTGACGACTAAAGTAAGAGTCAATGTTGTCTGGGTACCCGGCCACACGGACATAGCAGGCAACTGTAAGCCGGACGAGTTTTCAAGAGCTGGTACGACGCTCACGACTATATCCGCTAATACAAGACCAGGGGCTCCTATCGCTGAACGAAGATTGCTCCTCCGGAAAGAAATATTCCGCCAAACCAACCTGAGGTGGCGGGAAGAACCTTCTTGCAACTCGTCAAGACAGATATGGCCAGAGCTTAACCTGCGACGCACCAAAGATATTCTATCTCTCTCCTAACCTAACCTAACCTAACCAAAGATATTCTATCTCTCTCCAGGAAATCCATCGGAAACACGATTGCGGCCATCACTGGACACTGGCTTGGAGGATGCCATGCTGCACGCATGGGAATTCCACAAAGGAATGACTTTGGCAGAGGTTGTCAAGACGAAGAGGAGGAAGAGACGATGGTCCACCTACTCTGTCACTGCCCTGCCCTATTCAGGCAAAGATTTTCTGAAAATCTTGTAAGTTATCCATATCTCAAATGTGGGTTGAAACACAAAAGGTTCAAAGGAAACTCAAAGTCTATCACACAACTGTTTTATTTAATGTTGCAACTAGATTTTCTGCTCTGGGACAGCCCTATTTTGACAACTTATCCGATCTTCAGTCGGTTGGTATCAAAAGCATCATGCTGTTCATTGACAGCAGCTACTGGTTCTCACGATAGTGGTGGGGGTGGCAACCACCCCATACGGCATCACAACGGGCCTCTGGCCTAAGTGGGTTCCATCCCGAACCACCGTGTTAACCTAACCTAACCTATGCCCACCTCAAGTCTTACAAAACATTCATTCTTTTTCATTTTTGTTTCTGTGTATTTATTTATTTATTTATTTATTTAAATGATTTTTATTTTGACCGATTCATTATTGTTAATTGATATTTAGATATTAGGTTATTTTTATTTAGCTTTGTCCATAAAATTTGTTAAATTTTGATTGACAATAAAGCATATTTCTCTCTCTTAAATGAGTTAGGATTTAAGTCAGATTTTTTTAAAACATGGTATTATTTGACTCTCGTAGTAATATTTGCAGTTGTTTTGTGATTTTATGATTAAATCGATGAGTTTGGTGAGTCACCCTGTAAATGTATCGTACGCCGAACCCTTGCGTGCGACCAACCCCAACCCTCGTTCGAATGTGACCAATTTTCTCGTCAAAAATCGTATTCGTCTAGTCTGGTAGTAAGTAATCAAATTCAACCCCTCTTGGCCTATATATGGAAATGTAGGTTAAAAGGTCATTTGACAGATTGCTAATTTATCATCAGGTGATGGTTTCGATTTGTTAATATCAGTTTTGACGGAACAAAAACTAAGAAAGTTAATTTGAAATTCTCTTATGTTGGGAATAATTTTAGTTTGTAATTTTCTGAATATACATTCCTGGAATTTGGGAGGAAGAAAGTTTTTTACGTTATTGAGATTAACTCATCTTAACTTTTTTCCATATTAATCAAGCTACAGGCAATTTTGTCGTTATAAAACATTGGGCCTCTGCAGTATACCTGGTAAAGGAAAAGGATTGGTCAATACGTGTCTAACCCAACAAACCCAAATTTACCAACGGAATCGGTTTTTCACAGTCCTTCTTTCAGGTTTTGTAATGCTCCACCAACTTTTAAACATCTCATGTTAATGCTGCATGTTTCAAAAAAAATCAGCTACTTAGCTGCAAAAATAATGTGCTAGGATGTTCAAAGAACCTCATCATTACTAATAGAAAAGCTAACAAAGTCAAAGGTCAAAGGTGAACACTTTCAATATTTTTTTAAGAAAACTCATAAAGAGGGAAAATGTCAAGATCAAAAAATCCTATTTGTAAAAGAAAAACTTGTACAGAAACATTTGTTTCTTAAAAATGCTAACCTTTTTATCCCGAAGGAAAAATTATTTTAAATTTATTGTAGTAACCCTTACTCTATGGAAGTTCAATCTATTAAAAACTTTAAATAATCTGACGTTGTTTCATGTTCTTAGATAGATTATACAGTGCGTCCATAAAGTAAGGCATAAATTCATTATTGGCTAAATGAACAATAAAATTAGAAATTCCCAAAACAGGTCGATTTTTTATTTCAATTTACTGTTGTTTCAAATCATAATCTAATATACAGGGCGAACCACTTTCGTGTAATTACGTCATTACCATTTTTTTCAAATGGACCCCCCCTTTTTTTAATTTCCAAATTGCCTTTGCTGAGCTGATTCCAAAAATGTATAATATGTTTCTTGAAATTGGTACAGGGTGGGCAAAAATGAAAAAATTTATTTACAAAGTAATCAAAATAACGAATAAACGTAATAAACACATTAAATTAAAATATCAATAAAACACCAAGTCTAACCACAACAAATTTAATGGTAAAATTATAAAATTTGCGTTTCGGTCTTAGACCATCATCAGGCTATCATGCAAAAGTAAATACACTCGTACAAAATTAAAATTAAAAGTTACATCAGTAAAATATATAGGTTGTATAAAATATCAAAAATATAAAAATTTACGGGGTAAAATAATACAAACAAATTTATAGTTAAAACAGACATATAGGGGAAAAATAGAGGGACAAGACGGGATTTTATTTTTTAAAAAACAACTAAAAGGTCAAAGGAAGGACGTAAAAAACGAAGGGATTATAACATTGTCATCGAAAGAAGAAAAAGAAACAAACAAGAAATAGAGGAAATAAACCGTGAAGAATAAAGTTAAAAATCATCTTTAGAATAACAGATTAATTCTATGAGCACTACAACATGAAGTAATCGAAGTATACAACCGAACTAATTAGCGAGTAAAGAGCTTTAATTTTACCATTAAATTTGTTGTGGTTTGAATTGGTGTTTTATTGATATTTTATATCAGCCACATTTGAGTTATGGATCATTCTTTCGACATTAAATTAAATTACGTATTGTTATACAACTACTTTGATAAACTATCAAGACCATCCAGTATAATAGTATCTTACAGCTTTTATTAGTGATCCAAGCCCCTGGACTATAAAAATCTTTTTGTTTGGTATTATTTTTTACCATTCTTTTTATTTGACAAGAATGTCAAAAACATTAAAGCACAGTTTCGTATTGTTAACGCATTAGAGAAGGTACGTTCGTGAACTTTTAAAAAAAAATGCCTTTAACCGAAAGTGACAGGATTGAAATATTAATGATTGGTATTGGCGATAAGATGCGGACTCAACAAGAGGTATCCATGAAATGCACTCAGATCGTGAACCTATTTACGGTAAGTAGAATAGAGCGAAAATACAGAGAATTAGGACATGTGAGGGAAGCAGAAAAGCAAGGTAGGCCAAAAATTGATGAAAATATTCAACAAGACATAATTTTATCGGCTGTAGAAAATCCACACTGTACAGTGCGAGGATTATCTAGGGATTTTGCTATTGGAAAGTCTTCAGTATCAAACATTTTCAAAAAGGTAAAATACCATCCTTATAAAGTACGTCTCATCCATAAATTGTCCGAAAAACTGAATTCTGAACCAAAATAACAATTTCATTGATAACGTTTTATTTTCGGACGAGGCAACGTTTTATTTGAATGGTCATGTTAACCGGCAAAACACCCGTTATTGGTCTGATGAAAATCCACACTGGATGCAAGAGTACCATACGCAAAGACCACAAAAAACTAACGTATGGGCTGGTATTGTGAGAAATACAATTATGGGTCCATATTTTTTTGATGAAAACTTAACAGGAACATTATATCTGGATTTCCTACAAAATACATTAATTCCTGATCTGATCCAGCTTTTTCCTGATATTCAAAAACCCACTAATGTAGACCGCAGAATCTGGTTTCAACAGGATGGCGCACCGCCACATTTCGCAGTAGCTGTGCGCGATTTTTAAAAACACAACTTTTCCACAAAGGTGGATAAGAAGAAGGGGACCAGTGGAATGTCCTGCTAGATCACCTGATTTGAGCCCATTAGACTTCTTTTTATGGGGTTATTTAAAATCTAAAGTCTACTTAAACAGACCTGGAAATATCCCTCAACTACAAGACCGAATCAGACAAGTAATATAGGGCATAACACCCGCTATGCTACAGAATGTTAGAGACGAAAGTAATGCCCGGTTCAGTCATTGTCTAACGGTCAATGGAGAACAATTATTTGAACATGTAAATATTCGTTTATTTGTTTGTTTTTGGAAGTGTATCACATTAATTCCATAACTACATTATTCCATTTAATTTGTTTATTACATTCAGTAACGTATTACCTTCCATAAACAATTTTTATTTTATTTGCATTTTTGCCCACCCTGTACCAATATTATACATTTTTGGAATCAGCTCAGCAAAGGCAATTTGGAAATTGAAAAAAAAGGGAAGGGTTCCATTTAAAAAAAACGGTCATTACACGAAAGTGGTTCACCCTGTATATTAGATTATGATTTGAAACAATAGTAAATTGAGATCAAAAATCCACCTGTTCCGGAAATTTCTAATTTTATTCTTCATTCAGCCAATAATGAATTTATGCGTTACTTTATGGACGCACTGTATACAAATTTTATTACTTTTGTTCCAAAAGAAATTCTGTACTTTTATAAAAATCTACAATCTATAATTTTTAATGTTAACAAATGGCTTTGTTGACTTTGAGATTGATGAATAAGAAGATTAGCATATATCGCATAATTTTATTATTAAAATTTGTTCCACTTCCTCATAAATACCAAAATAAACAAAATCCGAAATATGTTTGTGGCTCTTTTTGCCAGATCGCACTCCACTTATTAAAAATAATTCAGTAAATACCGGAAGAATATTGTTGGTACTTACAATTTTTTGTCCCCCTCTTCTAATGTTCATTAAATATCACTTTTTATTAAAAACCATATTTTTTTCAATTATTTGTAATTATTAAATGTTATCAGTATTTATTTACCGTCGTTTTAGGTTATCTACTCTCATTATCAGTATGACTTTGGTCAAGGTTTCATTTATTTGGTATACTATTAAAAAAATAACATATTTGATGAAGTGTATTTTGCTCGAGTTTCAAACAAAGTTGTGATTTAATTTAAATAAAAAAATAATAGGTAGGTTTTTATTTAAATTTATTGAGTATACTTTATTTGGATACCAGTAGTAGAAGTACCTAACATAAAGTTTGTACATGCATACACTTCTCAATATTTGAAATAAAACAATTTCAAAATTTTCTCCTGGGTATCGGTCAAAATATATATTTATTTATATTAAAATTGGCATTACAACGTTTCGGCTATGGGCCATCATCAGATGTATAAAGACAAAACTAAAAAATTCTTAATTAAACAATGCAATAACATTATTTCAAAAACTTACAAAATCACCACTATAAGTCTACATCTAAATTAGATAACCCTGTTCATAGATTTAAGAAAGTGACTTAAGCGCATTATCGATTGATTATGGGTAGCCATAAACACACAATGAACTGCAATTTATGGCCCGATCTAGTTCTAGTCGAAATATTAGATAACGCCCAAAGTACGGACCTGGTCTGTCATATTTCAATTTCAAATCTTCAAGGGATCTTCAGTGTCTTTACTAATGGGAGTGAGTCACTTTTTTAAATCTATGAACAGGCTTAGTATGTCAATTATTTTGTAAGACCTTGCAAAACCTCTTTTGATATCTGCACTTTAAACTATTTTATTTCAAACAGCCGAAACTAACATAATTTTTTTTTCCAGATTCGTAACATAATTGGGAATTCCCCTTCTGTCCCTATCTAACAACGCCACATGTTCCTCAAGGGAGTCCGACAGTTGATCGGGCCGTTCTCCCGATCCCTAGGGAAGCGCCCTATTCCAGCGAAACTCTCGCCGCCAGAGCGTCCCTTCCAGTTTTCCAGACAACTCTCCAACGCTAGCACGCTACCGGAGTTGACTAAGGTAGGACACAACATTCGTTACAGCGTTGCCATATCTCGAGCATTTTCATCCCATCTTCAAACTCACTGGATCCCAATGATTTTTAACGTTATTGATAGGGTCTGTGCTTAACTGTGTCAATTATTAATTCATAACATTTAATTTAATTTAATCTTCCATAACCATTTGAGGAAATAGGAATTTGATTTACTTTAAAGACCTAGAATTTGAAACACATCTAGCAGATCAGCATTGATAAGTCACCATGGTTGAAAATTACTATGAATACATTAAACTATTGTATAAATCAGCATGATAAAGTTTCTCCTGGTCTTTCATTAATATATCCAAAATAATGCTATATCCAGCATATGGTGCTGTTGATATAACAAATAATACCAAACAGTTTTTAATGGAATCGACTTTGTTTTTCCTAAAATATTTCCTTGGTTGATCAAGACCCGTTTCTCTTGAGAGGTACTATTTGTATCTACACTTAGGGATCTATAGCTAATGCCAATGGCAGTGTAACTCAGAGCTGAATACTATCTTCAAAGCCGCAAAAGATATTACCCAAAGAGAAATTACTGGTATAGTCTTTCCAATATTTGCTAAAAATTATTAAAAACTGTTATACAGAGTGAGTTAGTTTACTAGGCTTCAAAGAAGAAAGAATGGCATGAAAACAACATATTTGTCCCGTTAAACATCCACTCTGTATCGTCGGAACCCAAGCTCTCTCTCTAGACTGGTAGTTGTACAGCGCGAAAACAAGTGGGGACGCACGCGACTTGTTGACGGCTTTTAATGGTCCGCTGTATTCTGTTGCGTGCAGGGGTCTGGGGGTTATTTTTTGCGGCAGTTTTTATATAACTTACAAAGTAGGTGTTTAGTGCCTAGGCGGAGAGTTCAGATTTTTATTTGGGGCAAGTATTAACTTTAGTTATATCTTTGTTTCGGTAATTCATTTTTAATGATTGATTTATGATTATAATTATAAAGCTTAGAAACTTTACGAGGGAGCTAAGAAAGCTCCCTCACAAAATATTTTGGAATCTGGGACTCCTATCAACTTACCAGCATCCGCCGTGGCTGACCTGATAAAGGACCACTATCTTGACAAATTCAGATGGGATGAAGAAAAATATGGCGGGCTATCAAAAGAACTTCTGACGTATTCGGATACCAGAACAGTCAGAAAAACGGGGCCATGGCCAAAAAGGGTTGTGTATGGCTTCAGGCATCTTTATTTGTCAATGTCACCTACGAAAACATCTGAACAGGCTGAGGTTATCCTTTGCAAAGGATATGAACAAGAAGATGTTACTAAGTTTAAAATTTCTCCTGATTTTCCATTAAAATTGTACATTTATAGTGAATAAAAACGAAGTCTGGCTATTAAATAACAAGACTGCTTATGAAAAAGAGTTTTATTTTAAAAATTACTTCCATGGTTTTCGTCACACATTGTTATCGGCACGAGAAAAAACACGTTCGTTTTTAACCTCTACAGAAAAATACTACTACAGCGCCAAAACTTTTTTTTGGTACTGTAATAGTAGACACTTCCAGCTATCTAACGCTGCATTCGTTTCCCACTCTATCCCTCTAGGACGTCTTTCTAGGACGTCTTTTGAGCGCGTAGTCTCGTTATTTAATAGCCAGACCTCGTATATCCAGGATAATGTCTTACAATCTTTAACGGCTTTGCTTTTTCTAAAATATTCCAATGGATCATCAATATACTGTTTTTCTTTGAGAACCCTTCAAAACATGACAATCTTGCATTATTAGTTCACGCACTTCTTTGATGATTTGTGGCACAACAACCGATTTGGACGACTCTCACGGAATTCATCGGCGACCATACTTAAAAGAACTACGGAATTCACTCCATCAGCTATATTATGTAGTTTTTTTTTTATAGAAAATTTATTGAATTTTTCATTGTTTTGGTCAAACCTTTGTTGATCAAAACGTTGCGAGTGTGTTTATGTTAGAAAATTTAAAACCTAATTATGGTGTTTTCAGATTATAGCTATTAACATTATTGATGTCAGCTACCAAAATATAAAGAATATGGCCTTTCTTGAATGATTTAACACGTTTATACAATGGGGTGTTAAACTTAACAAAAATATGATGTTTTCTCAATGTATCTGTAGTGAAAGTTGCAAACATTTAAGAATTCTCAATTTCCAGTTTTCTCCCAAAATATATTTTTGCAAAGTAGTGCAAATATACTTTAATAAAATACCAGAAACCGGATATCGGTTTAACACCCCATTGTATTAATGGACTATCAGTACTAAGAAAAATAAAAAACTCTTCGTTTTAACAAAACTTCCACTATTTATTTAAAAAATTGCTTTTTTAACCGCGGCTGTTTCGCTGATTAGCATCGTCATTGAGGTTAAAAAAGCAATTTTTTAAATAAATAGTGGAAGTTTTGTTAAAACGAAGAGTTTTTTATTATTCTTAATAAGATGGACTTCCAAAAAGTAAGGGTTAGTACAATCAATTGAATATCAGTACGTTTGCTGAAAATTCTGTAGCTCCGGCAACGCTGCTTCGTAAGTACGTAATCGGATTTTGGTTTATTAACGATTAGAAATAATTGGATTTTATGAGATACGAGAAAATGGTATTTGGTGGAACTATTGGTTTTATTTGAAAAATAAAATAAAAATTTGAAGGATATTCACTTCAAAGTACAAAAAGGGTTGCCAATATTTAATTAGGGTATAAAGGAACAAGGGAACGTGACATTTTTGTTTAAATTTTCATTAATTTACTGTAAGGTACTGAAAATCTTTTCCACCCTTAACGTATCTACATAATTGCCTCCATTAAGCATCCAACATGTTTACCAATCCGCCATAGGCGTAGTTCACACAAGGTTTTTTTTAAATATCTAATCTAAATAAAACAAATGTAACTTCTTCTGCAATGTACGAAGGTTGCCTTTTATATTACGGAATTTAACTCAGAACGTTTTGCATTACGAGCGCTATTTGTGTAACCTAACCTAACCTAACCTAACTCAGCAACAGTGCATGAACTTAATTCAATTATTGCCGATGATGCTCCTTCAAGGACCAGTGTTTATCGATGGTATGGTGAATTCAATCGTGGCTGTAGTTCACTCCAAGACGAATTTCGTGCAGTTTGTCCAACATCAGTTGTTCCAAAAACCATTGATGCTGTGCGCGAGCTGATATTGCAAGATCGTCATGTGACCTAACGTGAGATTGAGACAACCTTATGCATTAGTGGGACCAGCATACATTCAATATTGCATAAATATTTGACGGTTGGATCCCACACAATTTGTCAATCGCTCAAAAAAAGGCTCGTGTCGATGGAAATTCCCAAAAAATAAAATCTCGGTGCTTCGAAATACGTCTATGACATCGTGACAGGTGATGAATCGTGGATTTACGCGTATGATCTCGAAAGTAAACAGCAGCCGACCGTATGGGTGTTTCAAGATGAGCCCAATTCAACAAAAGTTATTGAATATAAAAATAATTGAATTGCATAAAATAATAACAAATAAGTATAAATTAATTCGCTATGCCAAATAAATATTGCAATTTATTGAATACTTTGAATTAATATATCTTTTTCAATTTTCTGTATCTACAGTTTCTTTCAGCTTCTGTAGCTTTTCGTTTTGTTACTTATTAAGGTTTTTTGTTAAACGAGTTGTATTTTTTATAGTCAATAAACGTGTCTAGCACTTTTGAATAAACAATAGACACTTGTCACCCACTTGGAGAGTTATTAGAAGTGCCTGTGAAGATATGTAGTATCAGTTTGAAACTAGCTATATATAGTCGGTGCAAAACAAAATTTGATACACGTCATCATAATTTTACGTCGACACGTATAGACAGTGTTGCCGGATTTTCATAAGTTTACAAGATTTAAAGATCGATTCGAATAAAACTATCCAAAACAACTTATTGGATGTGACATCAAACAAAGTACCAACATAATTTTTATATTTTTTTTCCTTTTGGGTATATGGATTTAATAAAGTAAAGAGTATAATAATATTTGCTTTTATTCGCTACAATTAGATTCATCACTACTAGTTTCAGTTTCTTCATTGGGATTTATAATTATAGGTGCAATCTCTAGTGTATCCAACAATCTTTCTCTATGAAACCATTTAAAAATTTTCTCTTCAGAATGATGGATAGTTTTTTTCCAAATTTCTGGTGTAATCGTTTCAAGAGCTTCAGACCACATATTTAAACAGTCTGTTTCAGTGGTTCCATCTCTGCCAATATGTCTGTTATATTGTTTTGATGTACCCCATACCCCATATCAGTAGCACTTTGTGTCCATATTGCTCGTCTAAATGGTCAGCCATATATATGACTGCTGGTTTATTTCTTAAAATTAAATGATTATCCCAAGGAAATTTCCAAAGTTAAGCTTAAAATTCAAAGTATTACTTTCATTTCTTATCTATTACCAATGTTCAGACGTTCAAATTTTAGCATATTTTCTGTGAAATCAAGGTTTTGACTAGCCAACCATTCTTTAATTTGTGGTTTGTTCCAACTTGTATTAGGTGTTTTATGGAGTAAAACACTGTGATATGGAGCATTGTCCATAAAAATTATGCTGGGTTCTGTGAGATTAATTAACAGCTGGTTCTCAAACCACTTTAAAAAATTATCCTGATTCATTTCACCATGGTAATCGCTTAATTTGGTTTTTGAGGAAAATATTGCTTTCTCACCGTCAACAAACCCATTTTCATTCCCAGCATGGAGTATGATATATCTACGAAAAATAAAACTTATTGTTGAACAGAAACATTTAAAATTACCATGTAAATAGGTACAGAGACATATACTATTACTAAAACAACAGGAGAGTTTACCTTTTACCATCAACTTCAGTGGTTTTGACACTCCTTTTATCATTATTTTGCCATGAACGATTTGTGCTACCATTTTGAAATAAACATGTTTCATCAATAAAAACAAATTTATATAGACCTGCTTCTTTTTCTTTAATGTAGTTCCTTAAAAATCTAACCCGTTTTACAGCAATATAAGGAAGCTCCATGAGCCCCCGTCTTGGTTCATCTTTTTTCCATTTGAAACCAATTTCCTTTAATAAATTTTATAAAGACCTTTGAGAACCTTCAAATAAATGCCTTACTTGTAATTCAGCAAGTAAATAATTTAAAGTTACATCCTCTCCTGAAAATAAAAAAATAATATTTTTTCTGGTCTTACAATTAAAAAGAATTTAAATAGCTGTATTCATCAGAGGAAAATGGCTTACTTTTTTCATACATATTGTAGATTACATTTTCACTTATTACACTGTTTTTATTCATAAAAGAACAATTTTTTTATATCTCAAAATAACAACAAGAAAGAATAACACAAAAACCACAAACAAAATTACAAATACAAAACTAAATATACTAATCGCTGACAACGGCAACGACGCGACTTGTCAATCACGGCTACCAACTTTATGTAAACAAATTTAAGTATTTTATATTGACTTATTGAATGGAACATTTAATTTGAAAGCTGGCAACAATGCCTGGCAATTAAGACGAAATTAGTTACGTGAATCAAATTTTGTTTTGCACCAACTATATTTACCTTAGAACAAAAAGAAACAGGAAGGAGTCTGTCATATATGAACTTTAAGGAAAATTTGCGACGGAAGTCGGCCATCTTGAAGCTCCTTTTATGACTCATTGTTTATGTTTACAGTGTACTGTCAAAGCAATATATGCATATAAATGTCAAAAATGAGCGCATAGGCGTAAAATTCGGTTCTTATAAATACTGAATTATTTAGAACACTAATGGTATTCACACACCTGATTGGTTGAAATTTATTAAAAATGAAAACATTGATATAATTTTTATTTTTTTGCGGTACGTCAATGGAAACGGAAATTGAAATTGACAATTGGCCGCCATATGCAAGCTCCTTTCTGGACTCAAGGTCATTTTGCATATACTCCTTCCTGTATCTTTTTGTTCTAAGATATTTACAAATTTATTTAAAATCTATCATCACTTTCACCTTTTTCCTATCGACGTCTATGTTAACGAAACGCACAACAAAACTAAATTATCATTACAGGATCGGTATCCGTACGTGCAAAGGGGAGACTACGCTAAGCTCGACCAGCATCACGTGAGATACTTCGAAGATCTGCTCGGACCGAATCGAGTTATAACGGACATTGACGAATGCCAGGGGTTCAACATAGATTGGATTCGAGCTGTTAGAGGTAAGAGAACACACACACTTCGAACAATGCAATTATTTGTTCATCCCTCAAGGGTTGATTATTCGCACCACTCGAAGGTCTGTCGTCGTTAATTACCAAATAAACGATGGATGAGTTGTAGTTTTAAAGTTTTAATTCAAGGGTTTGCAATTTGGGAGAGTCTTTTTTAAAGTCTGCTTGAATGGCGATGCTTATAAAAGGTGTATTCTTTATTCAAAATAAATAATTAAATGGAAAAACGTTTTGTTTCATCATTCGTATTTCTAAAGTTCCCGAGAGACTGGATTTGGACAGTCCATGATTTTTAAAAACATATTGACGGAAACAAAGATATCAGGCCAAGTATAGTATTTTTTACAGTAAATGGTATTGGCTGTATTTACAGTTAAGTACGTTTCACAATAATTCGTTGACTTGGTACCTGCTCTTAAGGGATTACTAATAAAAGGTGGTTAATATTTCTTCGAACATTTACAGAAAGGTATTATTTATTTTTGTCCAGGAAGATATATTTTGGATTTTTTATTTTTCAGGTAAAATTTTAAATTATTATTACTGACCATCAATAGTAAATCATTAGTAAATGATTTTTTTTTTCTTAATCATCTTGGAAGAGAAAGTGGGAGTTTCGGGGTAATTTGTTTTTAAAATTCTCTCCTAGAATTTTAGTTTGTACTAAACATTATACTCTGAAAGTAATCTTGTGTTTATAACTAAGTATGTGGCGTCCTTGGGCAAAAAAAGTGCATTTATCGCCGGATGCGAAACAAATTGTGAAAAATGTGTTTGAAACATTGAATAATCGAGGTTATAGTGTAACCGATGCAGCAGAAGAAACATGTAAGTTAACCAAAACCCCAATATCCACAGTAAAAGATATTATCAATAAGCTAATAAGTAAACGAAAAAAACGAAGTGACGTTAATAATACCAAATGTGTTGATGAAATACAAAAAGATATAATCCGACGAACGATATATGTCCTATACCAAGAACAAATGATACCAACCCTAGATTGTATAAAAAAACGGTTACTTAAAGACGACACGGGAATTATTTGTAGCCGTACAAGTTTGTGGAGAATTATTTCTCAAATGGGATTTAAATATTGTACCATTAATAAAAGACAAGTGATAATGGAGTCATATCGTTTACGAATGTGGCGTTGTCATTACTTACAAGCTATTCAAAAATTCAAAAATATAGAAGTGAAAACCTTTCAATTATCTACCTCGACGAGACATGGTATGACACCCATGATACCAACGAAGGGTTTTGTTGATTCATCGGGAAATTGCAAAACAAAGGCTCCATCAAATAGAGGACAAAGAATTACAATAATACATGCCGGATCAGAAACAGGTTGTGTTCCAAACGCTTTATTGTTATCAGCAAAGAATATTAAAGATTCAAGTTTAGATTATCACGAAGATACGACAGCAGAACTTTTTGAAGATTGGTTTGAGAATTATTTATTGCCGAATATACCGGAAAAAAGTATAATTGTAATGGACAATGCAACTTATCATAGCCGTCAATTAAATAAAGTACCAAATAGCAACAACAATAAATGGGAAATTCAAGAGTATTTGTTAAAAAATGACCTTTATTTTGAAGAATCGTACACAAAACGTGATCTCTTACAAGTTGTAGCAGCGTTCGATATTGAAAAAGAATACGTTTGTGATACTATTGCTAAAAATATGGGCCACACAGTATTACGGCTTCCCCCATATTATTGCATGTTCAATCCTATAGAACACATGTGGCATCAGCTAAAATCCAAAGTTAGATCGGAAAACGTTTCACCCACATTAAACTCAAGTGTTATAGAGTTAATCAGAAATGTGACAAGTAATATTCCCATTGATAGCTGGAAAAATTCGATTCAGCATGTTATTAAGGTTGAAGGTACATATCGAAATGTTAATGTAACTGTAGCAACCTTAGTTATTAATTTAAATAAAGACGATAGTGATACTGAACTACATTTAGATTAAATAGTTGTAAATAATGTAGAATTAGTTCATTTGTTTAATCGCAATTAATAAATAAAGTTAAAATGTGTTTTTAAAAAATTTCGTGATCTTTTTTTTTAAAAATAAATTTAAGTTTTAGTAAATGTTAACTTAGTTTTATTTAAATCTATTTTGAAAACCGGATTACGGATCTGTTAATGTTTACTGTACAGTGAGAAATTTATAACCTTTCATTACTAATCCCCTAAGGTCAGGTACCGAGTCAACGAATTATTATGAAACGTACTTTAAATGGTATTAACTGCAATAAACTACCCGATTTTCTCATTGTGTAGAAAATCATCAAGTAAAAGATGCAAAATGTGCTGCTACAGGGTCGAACTTAAGAAATTTGAATTTTGCATAATATTAGAGATATACAAGTAATTTATTTAAATGTTACAATTCTATTCTATATTTAGTTCAGTGTCGCTATCGCTATCCTCATATCCTCAATTATAATTTGCGCAATTGATTTTACAGAAAGGTACGAGTTTTCAACATTTATAACATGACTAACAGATATTTTCCAACTCTCGGTAGGAATGTCATTCATACAGTTCCTAATTTCGTATTCTTTGAGCCAGGAATTTTTTGCAGTTGTCGACTATGATAGCTTGCTTGTCCATTACTATAACGCTGTTTGTCGGAATTTTTTAACCAATCTTCAAAAAGCTCTGCTGTCGTATCTTCGTGATAATCAACACAAGAGTCCTTAATATTTTTGGCAGAAAGCCACATAGCGTTTGGGATCCAACCATTTTCTGATCCTGCGTGTAATATTGTGATTCTCTTCCCTTTATTTGATGGTGCTTTTGTTTTACACTTATCAGAGGAATCAGACCATCCTTTGGAAGGGGTGTCATGCGTGTCAAACCACGTCTCGTCGAGGTAGAGTATTGGCCGATTTTCAGACCGGTATTTTCTTATTGACGTTATGTATTTAGAACGCCAGTTTATTAAACGAGTCGATTCCATTATTACTTGTCTCTTGTCAATTTTGCGATATTCAAAGCCCATTGCAGACAGAGCTCGCCAAAGAGTAGAGAGGCCACAGTTGATGTGAGTTTCGTCATTGATGAGCCGCTGTTTAAGACTTTTGATTGTAGGGACACGCTGCTCATTATGTACATACTGTAGATTTTTCGCCTTATCAAATCTTTTTCCCAGTCGTCTAGACTTTTCGTGACACCGGAATCCTTACGCTTTTTTCTTGATTTCATGGAATTTTCATCAATTCGTCTAACTGAAGTAAGAGGCACCTTCGTCAAATTACTGGTTACTCTTGCTGCAGCACCCGCGTTATATCCTTGCTGAAGTAAGGAACTATACACATTTTTATAATGATTTTCGCGTCACAAGATAAGTGATTCTTCTTTAACGAACCACTGGAAGAAGCACTATTACTTTTTATCCACGGACGTCACATATTCTGTATGTTGGGGTATAAAATATTTGCTATTAATGTCTGTAATAACAAATAAATGTTATAAAATTATTGCACGCCGTAACACAAGTGAACTCTTCCAATGAAATACAAAGAGTAAAATGAACAAGAAGTGTAAGCTGTAATCCTCTACAATCCCTCTTAATCGATTAAAAAGTGCATTTTTATATTTTTTTTAAGATGAACAACTTTCTCATTGACAGTTATGGGTAAAACATTTTTTTTCGGTTTCAAAAAGCAAAAAAATCACTTTTTATAGCAAATTTTCATTGTAGCGCATCTCCCAATAAGAAAAGTTGTAGACAATATTGTTCTCAACATTTTTTGTTTTTATAAATTTTTCCAAAAACCTACCGTTTTCGAGATAAATCAAATTCAAAAACTTTTTGAATTTCCACTAACTTCCGACCCCTCCCCCTCATCCCGCATTTTTCAAGTTAACCTTTTGGGATGCCCTCTAATGATTTCTGCAATAAAAGTGACAAGGGTATTTTTTTAATTAAAAATGACAAATTGATAGTACTAATACTTTGTAAAGAAATTTGTGGTCTGCTTGCAGCTAATTAAAAATAAAACCATTATTTAAAGTGTGAAACATTATTATTTTCACAATTTTATGTATTTACTATCTTGAACAAAATTATTCAAAATTTGACCCTGTACATACAATTCATAATAGACCATACATGGTATAGTTCGTTGAGATCGTATTGTTAAGGAGCTAAAATCATAAAAATATACAGGATGTTTCATTAAAAATATAGGTCATGGACGATGCCAGACTTGCGTGTATCACCTTGTACAGTCGGCTTTAGAATAGCATATACATGTTAAATGTGAATTTCGTTTACCTACCGAAGTTATAAAAACGCCCTTCTTAAACAACATAGGAATGGCAATTTTTAAAACGCCTACATTAAATGGTTTTTGGGGATTGAGTTTATTTACAAGGGTCAGAGGGACAGGCAATTTGTCAATAAAATACCTTATGCTGCAAACATTAAAGATGTGGGCGTGGACAACTGTTTAACTGATTTCAAATTTATTATTATTTAAACCGTGATTGGTTATACACAATAAATAGACCATCCTTAAAATTTATTCAATGCAAGCGATTTGAGTTTGAAAATGTATATTATCCTATTCTGAAGCCGATAGTACATTCAAATTAATGTTTAAAAAGCTCACATTTGAATTTTCAAAGTTGACGATTCCCAGCGTTTTTTATAATCTTCTAAACTAACCCCACAAATAATTTTATTCCAAAAGTGGTTTCCACACTGTATAAACATAATATATTTCTTTATGATACAAACGTTTCAACTAGTAATTATTAATTAAATTGATTGTACTAACCCTTACTTTTTGGAAGTCCATCTTATTAGGAATAATAAAAAACTCTTCGATGCTAAGTCTAGCGAAACGGCTGTCATTAAAGTTAAGAAAGCAATTTTTTAAATAAATATTGGAAGTTTTGGTAAAACGAAGAGTTTTTTATTATTCCTAGTAATTATTAATTTTTGCTTCTCGACTTGGGATAATTTTCAAAATATTCGTGCCTTCAAAAAAATTTCCGAAAATTATTTAAGCTCTTGAGATACAAGTGAAAATTTCCCACCAATTTGTAAATAATAATATCGGCGTCATTCATGTTTCGCTATCGGTATAGTAAACGTTTAGTTTTGGAGTAGTAACTTCGGCGAGGGAGTAATAACATAAATATATCTCGCTTTCGTTATGGGTCTCTCTACAAATTAAGGGTCATTTGTAACAGCACCATTCCGACTAATGTAGGTAATATTGTTGGATATCTAATGGCTAAGCACCGATACAAGGATGCTTTTTATGGCAAAAGTTGCCGAAAGTATCAACGGTTTTTGGGGCTGGATTTGTAAAAATGTTTCGGTAAAACATTTGTCTCGTGTGATATTGGCATTTTTTCCTAACGGTCGTATAAGTTCAAGTAAAAAAGAATGTTTTCTTATTTCTTATTACAAAAATAGTATTTTTTTTATTACGTCCATTAGTTAAGTATACTATATTTCAAAAGAAGTAAATCATCCATATCACAAATGTGACTGATCATTTTAGACAAATGCAAATACTTCAAAGTCAATGTCACAAGGGTGGTTAATGAAAAATAACTATAAGTAGTATACATTTCTATAGGCTATCATCAGGCTAAAAAATAAATGCAGGATAAGAAGAAATACATTGATACATTAGTGATACATACCTAACCCAAACACAATAGAAATATTAGATAATATTGTCACAACATGTAGCTGAATAGATCCCATGATCGTAGAAACGAAGTTTTTTTAAAGCATAATTCAAATTAAAAGTAAAATAAAAATATGCTACATATTAAAAAGTAAGAATTGAATATAAACTAATGCAAAAAGCATTTACTCCTATAATTGTCGGTTTCCATTTCGTCGTATTCATCCGACGATGAGTCAGATTCGTTGCCTGGTCCGATAGAAATTATCATGGGTTCGAACAGTTCTTTAACATTGATATCAACACTCCACAATCGTTCTTCTTCCTTCTTCACATGGTTTATGACATTAGGCCAATTTTCCCGTGCAGCACTTGGCAAAAAGTCCAATAGCTAGGAAAAATAATATTCAAAAACATCAAAGGTCCATCAGAGACCCTTTGGAGCCTTCTCCTTTATGTCACATGTACATTGTATTAACTCCAGATGCCAAATCATGGACGCCTAAATTGTATAGGTCCATAGTTGGTGCAAATAGTATACTTTGCTACATGTCAAGTGGGCAACGTCTTTTGTAAATCAAAACAAATGGCACGTCTTTCTGGAGACTGTTTTGCTAAAACTTTGGAGGAATTCATCTTTCGCAGCTTGAGCTTGCCATAGATGCCTCTTCTGATTATGGATCACAAGCGTCTTTTTTTGTTTTCAATGTGTCACACTTTGAACATGTATCGGAATAAGGTTTGTGAAAGGACAATTAGTATTGAAAATTTCGCGGTATTTGCTTAATTTTAATGGTTCAACTTCTTTTTGTGCACAAAATTCTTCGTAAAGTTTGTACATTTTCGTCACATTTAACTCAGGAGACAAATATTTGCGATTTGCATTGTCTTTCCTAGTGTAGTGACTCAGATATTTTGGAAATGAAGTAATATGCTCTTTCACTAAATTTAAAGACCTCTGTGATCAATTTGGGCGACACCAGAGTCCCTCTTTCTTTTTATTACGTTATAAAATCGTTTGCGGCTGATATCTAGGGTTTTCAGGAAAAACTATTTACACACACGTTTATTTTTAAGTGTTATAGAAGTGCTAATACTTTTTTGTCGAGTGGAGTTTTGAAGGTGCAGTTTTGGAGTTAATTTTGTTGTACATGATGCAATAAAGGCAGTCTGTAAATCCCATCCATTAAGTTTCTTTCCAAGATTCCAGTAATCTGTAAAAATTGCGTTCCTGGATTCTTCCGAAAAATTTTCTGTGCACTTGTATCTGCAGGTATGGTCTTTTCCATGTCTCAATTTTACGCATCCTTTTTCTGAATTTGGCTGGCTGGCATTTTATTAAATACATAAATAAATAAAAAAGGATAACATCCTGTGATTATTGTAACTCAGTACTAAGTACAGTCGGCTTTAGAATAGCATATACATGTTAAATGTGAATTTCGTTTACCTACCGAAGTTATAAAAACGCGCTTCTTAAACAACAAAGGAATGGCAATTTTTAAAACGCCTACATTAAATGGTTTTGGGGTATTAAGTTTATTTACAAGGGTCGGTCGTGTCCCGAATAAATAGGTTTTTTTTGCATTTTTGCACTGATATAATAAAAAAAAGGGATTTTAATCCCAAACATTTATTATCGAGGGTTCCAAACTAAGTGAAGATGTGGGCGTGGACAACTGTTTAACTGATTTCAAATTTATTATTATTTAAACCGTGATTGGTTATACAGAATAAATAGGCCGTCTATTCAATGTAAGCGATTTGAGTTTGAAAATGTATATGCTATTCTGAAGCCGATAGTACTTACCTTGCTCGTTACCTGATACGTCCATCTTAAATTACTCTGATCTCTCTCTCTCTATTTTTAAGATTTTAATGGTGTACTGAAGCACTGGTACAAACTGTCAAACTAAATGAAATTAACTAATGTCTTGGTTGCAAAGGGGTCCAAGTTTACTTGGACCCGTCCAGCTCTAAGCAAATAATAACATGCACTTAGTAAATACCTGAAATTGTCACCGATAAATGGCAGCATTAAAATTTATTTTATACTTGGATCTCTTTACCACTAAGTAAATGTATATATCTAGTATTAATTTCTACACTTAACCCAACATTTAAAAAAACTCGACTTGGACCCCTTGGCTTCTGATCCCCTCAATTATTCTCGTTAAAATCGAAAAACAAAATATTCTAAATATCGTATTAGGACCTTACCTAAGAAGATTAAAATATGATGATTAAAAGAAAATTCTTAATACCGATATAAATAAGTACGTGTACTACTGATTTAGGGTCTTGTTTACAACATTTTACGATTCAATGACTTTTCTTAGCTGCCTACTCCAAACAAATAAACTATAGTAGTAAGTTTTTTAACTGTAATTTTTTGGATTATCCAAATTTTAATATTTTGCCTGTGGTCTTCTTGCATTAGTTCAATATTTCTAAATAAGAAACTTTCTGACGCTTCTTGCATTTGGAGTAATATAAAACTGGACTACTAAACAAATATTTACACACATTTCACAAAAAGTTTTGCTATCCCAAAACTCATGCTCAATTAATAGAGTATATTATATCAAGTACTGAAATATAAACTTTTGATTAATACCATGACTTCTTTAGGTTCCAGCCAATGCATCCTAAAACCCAAAACAACCGAAGAAGTTTCCAAAATTTTATCTTTTTGTGACAAACACCGTTTGGCGGTATGTCCCCAAGGAGGAAACACTGGATTAGTAGGAGGATCTGTCCCCGTATTCGATGAAATAGTACTATGGACTGGATTGATGAATGAAATCATCCACCTAGACGAAACTTCAGGTAATTATAAACTTTTCTTGTGTTCATTTTTGAAAAATACCTTATTTTTGTAGGTGTTCTGACTTGTCAAGCTGGATGTGTACTGGAAAACCTGGAAAATTACGTAGCCGAGCATGGTTTAATGGTACCCTTAGATCTAGGAGCTAAAGGATCTTGTCAAATTGGAGGAAACGTATCTACCAATGCCGGGGGCTTAAAACTTCTTCGTTATGGAAGTTTACATGGTAGCGTTTTGGGTATAGAGGCAGTAAGTATTTCTTTGGCAAACAAAATCAATACAGTAAAACCTCCTACATAGGATACTATTTCTATTTGGAGGAAAACTAACAAAAAATACACTTCAAATCATTCTCCTCCTGAAAAATATGCTTTTTGAAGAAAGTAGAAAGACTTGACAGAAAATGGCTAGACTATTATCGATTATGGGATCTAAAAGAGTGATGAGGTATCTTGGTTACACAAAAATCAGTCCGAAATGAAGAAAAAAATAATATATACAGGGTGGTGTGTCTACAGGCAGGATATAATACTTGGGTAGATAAGTATTTGTCCTGTTACAAAGATGGCACCGCTAGAATTAAATCCATATGATTTTCAGTTACTACCAAACTTCAAAAGATGCTTGACGGACCATTAGTTAGTGAGACAGTGTTTTAATTGAATCAACTTTTATTAATGTGAAAAAAATAAATAAAAACGGATTTATCACTGCATTTTGATGGGAAAAAATGCAGAGCACACCAAACAATAGCTTGATAAATGTTACCTGGATTCTGCGCCAGCACAATCAAATAAAAATAATGGTTTCGTTAATTTAAACGTGGTCACACATTCACAGATGATGCACAACACAGTGGACGCCCAAAAGACCTGGTTAGACCAGAAAATATCAAAAAATTACACAAGATTATTTTGAATTACCGTAAAATAAAATCGAGCTATATAGCTGATCCCAAGTAGCAATTTGAAGCAGAACTCTGGTACAGTTTTCTTGTGCCTGGACTGTGTCGACTCTTTATGTAGCACTTCTGCCTCAATGCAAATTGTGACCAAAATATTTAAGTTTGTGTCGACATATTTTCAACCTAATTGTGTCAAAAGAAAGTCCATGTCTAAATAGCAACATTTTATACACAACATGTGTTCAAATTATTTCTACTTTGTGTCAGTTTGAACCATGCCCTGGGCACTCTCCTTAAATGACTGGTCCACGCTTAGTAGTTAATACTCAGGTCACTGAAGTCGCCACTATCGAAAATAAAATCACAACCAAGGTTATTTAAAGAGCATTAACATCTAAAATAACAACTTAGATGTTTATGAAAAATTATTCAACGAAAATCTCTTCTTTAACTTTTTTTGGCAAATTATACTTTTCAAATTATTTTCCAGGTTAAAGCAAACGGTGAAGTGATAGACTGTTTGAGTACCTTAAAAAAGGATAATACTGGTTATCATTTGAAACATCTGTTCATAGGATCCGAAGGAACTTTAGGAATTATCACTAAAGTAGCTATAAACTGCCCACCAAAACCTCAATCTATCAACTTGGCCTTACTAGGTATGGTAAGTGAAAAATTATTAGGTCAATCTACATTTTGTATACGTTATATTTAAGGTTTGAATGGATTCGAAGAAGTATTAAAAACTTTGAAAAAAGCCAAACACGGTCTAGGAGAAATTCTGTCTTCTTGTGAATTGATAGATCGTTCCTGCATGGAGCTGGTTTTGGGTCATTTGAAGGTTCAAGCACCGATCGGTGAACATCCTTTTTACATGCTAATAGAAACTCATGGTAGTAATTTGACGCATGATGAAGAGAAGATTGATGCCTTTTTGGAAAACGTCATGAATGAAGGTTTAGTTTTAGATGGTACAGCCACTAATGAAGTCAGCAAAATGAAAGTAAGTCATTTCAATACAATCATTTGTAATTAAAAATGTACAGACATGTTTATTTAGTTAACCGTTACAGGTACAACAAAATCACTTTTAAAACCGTCATTTTACTCAGTAAATCTTGTTATTTGTTGTTCTAAAACATTGTTTTATCACCTATTATTTTTTCGTTTAGGCAATATGGGATTTGAGGGAAAGAATAACCGAGGCTCTTCTTCGTGACGGATACGTCTTCAAGTACGACATGTCACTTCCCACGGAGCATTTCTACTCTTTGGTGACGTTGATGAGAGAAAGATTGGGCAATCGAGCGCATAGAGTTTGTGGTTACGGACATCTCGGTAAGATTCTATGGGTTTTAACAGCAAATTAGGAAAACTGGTTGTAGGAGAGAAGCTGGAACTTACCGACAATATAAAAATAAACATCACTCTGTTAAAATATTTGAAGGTAGCAACCAGAATACACCACCTTATTCTGACGTCACTGTCGGCCATTTCTTGAGATAGGTCATAGCATTTTATCTAAACAAACCATGACTTTATGGTGGCTTATTTTTTATTTGAATGTTACTACTCATTTTGTTAGGTTATCCTGCAAAAACTAACCTTAAATTCTTTTTTTTATCCCAAAATTACACGAAACAATAATAATTCCAGTGTTTAAAATTAGAAATATTTAGCATTGTAAAAACAATATTATTATGAATCAAAATAATAGCAAATTTTGCTGTTATGGTCCAAACAGAATACGAATTTGAACTATCACATTGTTATTGTTTGAAAGATTTAACAATATGGCTACTATAACAATGTTTAAACAAAATCGACTTGAATATAGATCTATCCCAAAAATTTTTATAAATACAAATACATTTTTGCAAAGTGCGTCAACACTGTAAAAATGTCTATCGTCGAATGAGGAAGTCTGTTTTCTAAGCTGTTTTTTTCACTTATGTGATTTAATAGAACTATATTTTTACATTTGAAGTAATAGAGGACTTTTGCTAAGAAATCAGTGTTGCCAATTCCGAATAAATCCCTAAAAACCTACTTTTTTCATAATTTCCAATTATTTAAAGGTGCTTTACGCTTCGAAATACACTGTACAATAAACAGAATAGTGCATAATAGTTAGAATTGAAAGATATTGCATAAAAACATATTTATAGGGACATTAATTTTTTTTTGGGGACTTTTCTGTCAGCTTTGGCGCCAAATTCAAATCTCAAGCAAGACTACTCTGTGATATCAAAATCTGGAAGTAGTGTAATGGAGTCACTCATACCTTGAAATATCCCAATCCCAATTAGTGAAATAACATCTGGAAAAGATTATTTAATGTTGTAAGAGACTCGAACCTGGCCATTGAAACAACCACCACTCAAGATGAAAAATCTTACACAGAGTCGTATACCCAGACATTGGAGCTTGTAACAAAACAAAATATATTTTTATATGAAAACTTTAAAAAAATTCAAAAACGTTTTGAATACTTTCTTGGACGAATCTGTTATGGATAAACTTGTTTATTCATATAAAAGCAAAAATGTTAAAGTGAGAAGGAAACGTCAAGACTTAAGTAACAAAGATAGAATGATTTTGACATTAGTGAGGATCAGAACAGGATTCACATTAGATGAGCTATCTGAGTAGAAGCTTCCTCTTTGACATAACATACACATGGATACTAACGAGCCAAGCCAACAAAAATAAACATAGGTTAGTTTTAGTTGGTTCGGACTATTATGCAGTTTGATATCAAATGAAAAGGAATTATTGAGGTTTTTTATCCTAACATAATGACTGAAAGCAATAAAAAGCGTCAATATGTTTTTAGTGATTTTTTAGGGATTTATTCGGAAATGGTAACACTGGTCAATTTTTAACTAATGCAACTAAATATAGCTAAAATCACTGCCAATGCCATTTTTCCCAAAAATTTAATTAAAAATATTTATTTTGCAAAAGTATGTATGAGGGAAGTGCTTAAATTACTTCAAATGTAAAAATATAGTTATTTTAAATCACACAAGTGAACAAAACGGCCTAGAAAACAGACCCCCTTTCTTGACCTAAAAAGTTTGTAGTGGTAGTGCTAGCTGACTCCCTCATTACTACGTTTTACGCATAGAATATTTTTATACTCTATGGTTTTACTGAAAAACTGAATTCAATTTTAAAATAGTATATTAAACAACGCATTTCATATGGAATTCTGTTATGACACGAGTTCAAGTTTAAAAAAAGAAATGCGAAGCGATGAGTTTTTTAAAGAACGAGTGTCACGACAGCCATATGAAATAAGTTGTTTATAATATTTTTTATATTTTGCCATTTTATCATTTTTTAAATTAATTTATTATTTTTTTGTAACTACGAAAATTTTGATTTTAAAAATTATGTCGGTAGCACTGTGTTATTTATAACATTTGACAGTTTTGACATTTAAATTATCAAATGATAATGTTTTAAAATATTTTAAAATGACTAATACACCAATAAGAATATATTATATAAGTAAAAAATTATATTCATATTCACAAATACTTTCTTAAAGAACAATATAAAATTAATAAATTGCTATTAGCCACAATTGTCATTGTCAATAGTCTTGTCATTAGATACTTCACTCATGTCGCCAACCATTTAAAACAAAAATTTGCGTGCGCAAAAGTTACATTACGATACGCAAATGCGTTTTATAATGAAGATTTTTATAAGTACAAAATATAAAAATTATTTTATGAACTAAAACTAACACTTACCGTCTTCATATTGCTTATTTATTTATCCTCTTTAAACTTGACAGCTACTTTTTTTATTTTTTAAGGTGATGGTAACATCCACCTCAACATTACTGTGCCGACGTTCACGAAGGACATCCTCGACTTGGTCGAACCGTACGTTTATGAAATAACGTCAGATCTAAAAGGAAGTGTGAGCGCCGAACACGGAATGGGATTCAGAAAACCGAAATATATGCATTACTCCAAGAGCAAAGAAGCCATGCTGTTAATGAAACAGCTAAAAACTTTGATGGATCCTAACGGTATTCTTAATCCGTATAAAGTGTTACCATCTTAAAATTTTGAAAAGTTACAGTTGACTCTTGATTCGGTCGAAAAAGTAAATTTGAAGTTGTAATGTTTTATTTATGTATTTTGGTTTTACTAAAATACATTATAAGAAAATTAACACTTGGAAGGTTAGGTTATATATTGTTTATTGAAAGTTGATTTTACAGTGCTCTATTAAGTCTATACTTGACATACGACAAACATTTTATATTTACAATATCACAGAACTACATGCATAGAACAAGAGAGTGTCTATGAGTATGATAAAAAATACCAATCGATTCTCTTTGTTCCGTCCTCCTGTTGGCAACGCTGTATCATTATTCAGGAGTTATGCTTAGGCTTATGTGACGTGCTATTTTTTAAAATGGGAACACCTCTGTCGGGTAGGTAATATTTAGTTATTTTTTTAGGAATATGTTTGTGAAAATTAGCAATTCCAATGGTAATATTTTAATTTTTCTGATATTTATCAAGGAATGTTCAGCAAGGAACACAGAACTGAAATGCTGAATGTCTTGGTAGTGGATTTGCACCTGCCTTTAAGTATTTCAAACCATTCCAATTAGTTACATTAAAATGATTGGAACACATAAAGATGTTTAATCCCACAATTCTCTTCTTACCAGCCTAAAAGAGATACCTGTATTTTTCTCCTTTCAATATCAGTTGGAAACCTGAAGTAACACAAATACACTAAACACAAAAAATAATAACTGAAATTTATCGATTTCATATGGAAACTCGAGAAGCCAAAGTTTAAAAGTTGGTGTAGATATTTTTTGTACATATCATATCCGTGATCATTTTTCCGTTGGTTGTATTTGTTTTACGACTCAAAATACTTAGGAACAATCAAAAGATTTAAAAATTTCCATACCTGTTTATTTTTATATTGAAATCGTCACCGCTACCCCACTGGATGAAAATATCGTAAACAAACAAATATTTTAACTTACTTGTGAGAACAAATATCGGGGCTTAAATAGTCCGGTTTTTGACACACTTGGCAATGACGAACCATTTTTTTCATTTAATATTCCCTATCACTTTGCCAAAAATGCTTGAAATGATTCAAGAGACTGTGTTAAATTTCATAGTATAACCGCTTCTGCGCGTGCTATTATTCAGACAAGCCGTGCTTAGAAACGTATGCAAGCAATCATCTTCATTAACGGATTTTATATTAATTGTTCTTAAATCTTTGCTTTTATTTTTTGCTGATCATGTTATATTTCCACAAGTTTTAACGGAATCAAGGGTCGATTACAATAACATGTATGTATTGTAAATACATTGTATATAAAAGATATTTTATTCAAAAAACCATTTTGTTTTATTTATTTCTATAAATAATAACTTTATTGTACTAACCCTTACTTTTTGGAAGTCCATCTTACTAAGAATAATAAAAAAAACTCTTCGTTTTAACCTACGAATAAATAATAAAAAGGAAGGAGTATAATACGATTTGACGATGTCCGCAATGGTTCTTGCATATGGCTGACTTGAAGTTTCCGGTTACCAGTGGTGTCACACACAGGGTATTATATACTTATGCCTCGTATTAAGAGTGTAGGCCAATGCATTTTAAATGCAAACGTTTTTTTTGAATCCTGAAAGGACCACTAAATATTTTTAAAAAATTTAAACGCAGAAAGAAAGGTCTGTATGGTCCCGAGGGCAGAAAGTTAGTAAAAATTTATAAAATGTTTATTTAAATTAGTTATAGGGGTATAAAGTTAGAGAAAATTGAATGTAATTTTTAATGCATAATAAACTTATTAAATTGAAATTTGTTTTGAATCTGATGGACTTTCTGCCCTTAACAATATATTTATAAAGAGATTCTAAAAGAAAAAAATTTTAAAATTCAAACAGGAACCATAGGAAAAGAAAAAAATGAACACCATGTCCATTGCAAAATTTTATAACTAGACAAACTTTCATCTCTGTTGCACAGTTCATTCCATCGCATACGTTAGTAACCGATGTGTAAAACGGTTTCAGGTATAATTTGGGTCTTGAATTGGTGTATAGCTAGTTTTATTCGTAATCGAAATACAGAAAATTAATTTTTTAAATCAAACACAAGTAAATCTTGTTTGGGTTGTATTTTGTAATATTAAAATTTTGGAATTATTTAAAAATACTTCCCATTTATCAATTATACACAGGGCATTACACAAATTTTAAACTAAATAAAGTAGTAAGTTCAATTTGCTTTTTTGTACAGCCATTTACTTAAAAATGCATAAAACGGGTTATATAAAAATATATATTGCAATTATAATTTCAGTTTTAAAGTTTTAGTGTCTTGTACAAAGAAATTTGCGTTATTTTATACGAAAAATTATACAATATGCAACAGTTTATTAGGCTTTAGGAGTACATTAAAATTACAATATCCAATTGTATATGTAAAAAACCAAAACGTAATAAAAAATATTACCTAGTGAAGAATTATAGGGTGTCCGGTATTGGCAACAATATAATAATATACTATTTTTTGGAAATGATACAAAAAAGTTTATAGAAAATTTAATCCGCAGATTGACATATCGATATGTCAATATCAAAACGGCTGTAATTGTATTTTGAAAAAATTTTATGAATAAAAGTTGAAGTTTTTGTTAAGAAGTTTTATTTTTCAATGTTCCTATTAACAATAAAAAAATTTCAATAACAACGGAACACAAAAAAATTGGTAACAAACTATAGAAATTAAACAAATAAATGTTAACCCAATAAATTGCATTAAATTATTAATTGAGAAGAAACAACGACATAGGATTAAAATTTTTAAATTGTTTTAAGAATTTGTAAAAACTAAACAGAGATTTATTCGTATTACCGAACTAAAACAAGAAAACATCACTTCCTAAAATATGTTTATTTATTGCTTTTGTTACTATTGTCGATAACCCATTCATTTCAATTATCATTTATTATTTCTTGTAATAATAAAGGTAGGTAATTGCCAAAATAAAATTCTTTTAACTTCTTCACCATTTCCTCCCATAATGTTTGGTCTTTTTCAATTTTTTCTTATATCAAACCTTTCAAATAACAAAAATCTTTTTTTGACACGAATAATTATTGCCCTTGTACTTGATAATGGTAAATGTGATTTCTTTTTAAAATGCATTTATTGGCTTTTACTTCCATATACTTTATTATTTTTTTTCTAATGCTTCTTCAAGAGATAAACCTTTTGCTGAAATGGGACGTTTAATTTAAACAATAATATTATTGCCTATAATACCATCAGGAGTTGCAGCCAAAAATGGATATTATCGATTTATACATAATCCAGATGGAAAAATATCTAAATTGAGTCTTTCGCTTAATTGTTGTAATGCTTTACATTCATTTTCTATTCCATAGGCTGTAGATTCATTTCCTTTAAGAGCATTAGAAAGAATGTCTTTGACAACTTTTCTTGTTGTTAGTCTTAATTTACAAATGCGACCAAAATTTGAGGCTGTCAGAAGTTTTCTTCTTTCTGCAAAACAAATAGTTGGGTTACTTAGGTTACTGTTACTTTTGTCAACATTTTTTGTAAATTTTTTACCGTTTTAGGATAAAGTTTTCTTCGAATTCTATCTTTAGCACAACGAGAAATAAATTTTTTCGTGTAGGTATATGCCAGGACTTCTTCCTGTCAGACTTTTGTGAAATTGGGAATGACAATAGCCTTTATAGTTATAAGATAAAGCGGCAGCATGGCATCTCATTTCATATGATCCTCTTAAACTAAAATTTATTCTTTTACCCCCAAGAAATTTAGCTATTACACTATTGTATTGTTCAACATATTTATTATTCATATTTTTGAGAAGACTATCTGCATGTAATTTTAACCTTGCGGAACATGCAGCTATGTCTTTTAATAGGCTGCATTCTTTCATGGGTATTGTATAATCAGCTTCTGAAGATTTTCGGTTGCAGAAGTATTGTGCACAATTTATATGGTTTTCAAAATATGAAGGTAACTGTTGGGTATATCATTTTTTAAATATTTTATTTTTAAATCTTTTGGCTTATCTGACTGTCGATGGTATTCAGTTGCTTTAGTAACTGAAGTTCTTAATCTGACTATATTGTTTTTTAAAATTTTCGGTAAAAACATTGGCACGGGTTTTCCATCGGAACTATATCGTTTTGTTAAAAGGTCTCTTAATCTTCTGCAATAGTTTCTTAATAGGTGGTTACTACATTCAATTTTTTCAACAATAGTATTACCATATGGCCTATTTTCCAAAATTTTTTGATAAACACTACTATCTCCATCGGCCAATAAAAATTTGTATGTAACTCCATGCATATATCTGCTACATTTAAACCCATCTAAAATGATTTGATTTAATCCAATTTTTATAACACAAGTGTTGTTTATCTTCCCCGAATAATTTACAATATGAACAATATTTATTCCTAACACCAAGATACATAATCTTTTGGGTTCTATAACCAATAATGGCTGCAGCACCAGAATTGGCATTATAATTTGTTTTATATGACCTCTTTGACCAAGAACAGTATGCATCAACATAAAAGGATCACCATCTTCATTAACATCTTCATGTTCTTTTGCCAGTTTGATTTCTTCTTGTCCAGCTTCTAGCATTGATGTCCAAGAACTTTCATGGTACACTTCAACAAGGTCACTTTGAATGGCTAAATGTTTTTTTAAGCGAGTGTCACAAAAAATGAAGTTTTACGGATCTATTAACGTCCCTAAAGTGTATCTTTTTTGGCCGCTTTTTTACTTTACGGCCGCTGTTTTACTTCACGGCCGCTTTTTTACTTTACGGCCGCTTTTGCAAACAAAGTCATTATGAGGGCAACCTACTAGACACATTTAATTTGCTTATTTGAGTTATTTCCACGTCCGATATTAAGATTGTCAAATTATGAAGGCGGTCTACTAGACGCACTTAATTTGCATGTTTGGGTTATTTACCCATAAAACAAAAGAAAAGGTTCCGTTGCCAGGCTGTTTATTTACAAGCTTTTCGTTTCTGTCAGTAAAATGAAATTTAAAGTAAATAACTAACAAATAATAAAAACCACATTTACGGTGTATAATGTACATTTAACATAACAATTAATAGCAAATAATGCCCTAATTTATTAACTTCGTTATGACCCAACTTCTGTTTATCATACTTACTGTAAGTAATTCTGTACACATCTTTGTTACTTAATAATACACTTTTCATTTGGTTAATAAAAATTTGAACTAATCTTCCAGTTTCGTCTCTGTTTAGAAACAAAATTGTAAAAAAAAGTTGTTACCTATTTGATGAGACACTCGCTTAAAAAATTTTGTGTGCACCTCAGCCGTATGATCTTTTTTTGCCTCACCTGAAATTTGCTTGGCCTCGGCTACGCCTCGGCCGCAAATTTCAGATTCGGCCAAAAAAGATCAACATTACGGCCTTGGTACACAAATAACTATTTTGGAAAGTGGGTGGATGTTTAAACTGGACATTAATAAAGTCAATTGTGAATAACCTCCACCAATACTAATGACCCCTGATTCTGCAGCGAATTTATATTAATTTGTTGTTGTTTATATTTTTCACTTTCAACAACATGCTTGATGAGACATATTGGACAGAAGAGAGTAAATTTCGAATAATATCCTTTCCGTAGGTATCTCATTTTTTATTATTCCGAAGAGCACTTAAACAATTCGTGGTAAGGAAATTGCAGTATTTGTTTAATAAAATATTGAATATCCACAATTCATCTTCCTTGTATATCTGATGGTTTTTGTCTAAAAAGAATAATGATAAATTATCATTTAAGTTTTTATGATTTTTTTTAAATCCTTTTTGTTTTTTATTAAATATTAAAACTTACTTGGTAATTGTTTCTTCTACAACAGTTTCATTACCAGAGGGATCTTTAGAATAGCCGGGTTGACTAAAAAGAGCTATTTTATTGTAATTACACAAAATTTAAATATTACTTACTTAAAAGTGTTCTTCGTATCTTCTCCTACTACCAATACTTCATCTCCTTCACCAGAATATCGCGGTCGCCTATGATTAAAATCTAAATTAAGTATATTTTTTTACAATTAAACAAAATGGTCATTTACTTAGAAATGTTTTCAAAATTTTCCGTTGCTCTTAACTCTTTGCTGGTTTCTGCAGTACTGTTAAGACGTCTGTAATAGTAAAATTAACTTGTAGTGCTAGGCATAAGTTTATAATTAAAATATTTACATAAGAAGTACTTACTTTCGTTGAGCTTAGCATCTACTTTTTCTCTTATCACTATCATATTTTTTATTAACACGACCCATAGTTAACACAAAAATAACCAGTCTTTAAACTTTACAATATAAACTATAAAAATGAAAAAGCACCTTCACGATTGTTTACTAAAACATACAAAAAGATCCGATCCCGACTCTGTAGGGAAGGCAAACCCCACTTTTATTACAATTTAAAACAGACTTCACGTAGTTATGCCGTGGAGCGTTTAAAAATTGGGATAGGGTAGATATCTCAACTCTGACTGTTAAAATTTTGCGCCTACACTCTTAAATGTTTAAAAAAATAACTGTTTTCCGCTTGTAATTATCTGTACAGTACCTAATATACATTGTCATAAGGTTGTAGGAATATAAATTTAGATTAAAAACTTCTAAATAGGTAATTATAATAGGTGACTTAGTTGGTCTGTAAAAAAAATAAAGGAACGTCTATGATAACAATGTGGTTGTCATTAAAATATTTTGTTAATTTTTAATAATTCAGATAAATAGAACCCTGCAGATGAAAAGTAATTCCCATTCAAGAGTTGGGTTAACTACTTAAATCAGAAAATAATATATAAAACAGCATGAAAAAACTATTTATGTCAAATGTCACGATTCGAATGAGTCATATTTGGTTCTTCAATATGGCCGACTTCCGTCGCGATTATTTGCTAGATTAAAATATGACAACAGTCCTTCCTTTCTATTCTTTATTCGTAGGTTTTAACACAACGTTTAATTAAAAATATTAGGTTTTAAATTACAATGACAGCTGTTTTGCTAGAATTATCATCGTCAGATTGACATATTAAAGTTACATTTTGTTTGTTTGTAGCTAGGTACCTGATGTTGATTAGGTAGTATTAAGAGGGGCGTCCAAAATGTGACAGCTGAAAACGGGTGGCAAGCCTGAATTGTATCCAAAATTTCAATCATTTTGTAAATAACAAATCTAAATAACGCCCTTAAATTACGTATTCAAATTTTAACATATAGTTTAGACTTTTCTCTAGGAAATAAGGTTTTTTAGTTGAGTTTTATATTGTAATAAGAGAGATATTGGCGTTTAAGTGATGGTATGTTTTGAAAAAGTTTGACAATTTGTGATCATGAATTTTAACGCCAGAAGCTTAACTCCTAAAGAAAGCATAGAGAATCCGACTAGCAGAATATGAAGTTAAAAAAAGGATAATTTTTTGAGTTTTGTTGCACGCAAAATTTGAACATTGCACCAACCTGTCAATTTAGTTCAACAGTTTTGGTGGCGCTTTTTTCCGAGACATATGTGTATTCTAATTCTCCAAATCCAAACACAAACTTCACTTAACATAACCTAACCTTATTTCTCGTTTATAAAGTCAAAATATATTAATTCTAGTGTATTGCTTTTAAATATATAATAAAGAAAGTCGACAAGCTCTAAAAATATTTGAATTTATTAAAAATACTAATTTGAAACCACTATCGCCATCTACTCCACATTCTTGTAATTTAGAAATAACAGGATTTTTTACTAAATTCAGGCAGTCTTACCAAACTAAAAACGCCCCTCTTAAGGTTAGACCAAGTATGGAAGTAATAAGACATAACAAAATTAAAGCCTAGATGTTATTAGCCCTAAGGAATTATCCTAGATGTACTTATTCCCTCTAAGATCAGTATAACTGTGCAATGATATAGAAAAACCAGGATAGATAAGACGTAATTGTAATACAAATATATAAAGTTATTGTAAAGATCAGCATGATATAGTTTTTTTTTCCTTCCGTTTTTTAAACTTGAACTCGTGTCAGAAAGCCATGTGAAATGTGTTGTTTAATATACTATTTGTTTGGGCTATCACACATAATCTTTTTTTTTAATTATCGGTTATAATTGCACAAGTGCATAAAAATTACCGATAATTTTGCAAGAAAGCGTGTTATCTAAAAATTGCACGAGATTTTTTTCATATTTTGGCGAAAGAGCCCGACTCCGAAGGAGGAGGGCTCTTTTACAAAATATGAAAAAAACGGAGTGCAATTTTTATAGATAACACGCTTGAATGTAAAATTATCTGGTCATTTTTATGCACGAGTGTAATTCAATGGAATATTTCACGAATAAACATTTTTTCACTTTTTGAAGTATATCTGACATTTATCAGTATTGTCAGTCAGTGTTGTTGTTATTGGTGTCATGACGACGGGATGTTTTCGCTTGGTGTCATGACGACGGGATGTTTTCGCAGTGCAATTACCGCTCCGGAGTGCAATTACCGCTGTAATTTTTCGATAATTGCATTCCTCTTATGACATATATTATACATGAGGGAAATATTCGGTATAACTAACATAGCTTAATTTTGTTCTTAAATAAAAAGAAGAATATTAGAGAAACCTCGTTTGATATTTATTAGATTCTAATACTATTTTAAATGCTTGGCAACATAGTTCCGTTCTGACAGCTATGACGTGCACCCATATTTATACTTGACAAGGTATATAGTGAAAAATTAACTTGAAAGTCGATCCACTCCTTGCCAGGAAGTGTTTACAGTGAGTTTAAACATTAAAAATACGGCGCCATGCGCTGGTTACAGAACTATGGATCAAATAAAAACATCATAAACGTAACTTTTAAAAACGCACTGTTTGAATATTCCTTTCCCTTAGTCATCAAGATTATAAACAAATTCTCGGTGCAGTTGTCTGCATCCGCACGATAAGGGTTATAATAGCTTGATTGGGAGCATGGTGCCTACAGTAATGGTGTTTTTGAAAAGGCTGTAAATGCCAAATAATGTTTTTTGTTGATACATAATTCAGTAGAATCAGTGGAATAACAGAAAAACTGGAATGAGCCAAAATAGCACTATGATAAGGTTCATGACGCCCTACAAAAATAATACATTTTCTAGGAAACTATTTCATTAACTTTGAAATTGAAAACATAAAAACAGCCCATTTTCAGAAAGCATGATTCAATCACACTCCAAGTCATCAATCACCTCGTAGTCTTCCTTCTCCTTGTCGAGATCATGTTCAATAGTCCTGAGACTAGTTTCATTGCTTTCTTTTCGCCCCTTCCTTGGTTTCTTATGACTCGTGTGGAATATTTACGTAAAAATCATGATGGATAGGAGTATATAGTCCGAAAGGACTAATTCTTCCAGATTTCCTGAACAGTAGACACCAGACACGAATCATTTTAGATTTTAATAAAAGGGTTCAATAAAATTCTAAAATTCACAAAGCTGGACCAATGAAATTCTGTGAGCTACTACTTTCGGTAAATTATTACCATCAGCAGGCTATAAAATAGAAATAGTTCACTTGGTGAAAGATTCAGCTGATAACAGTACAAAATCAAAACAATTATAAAAAACTGATGTTGAAGAATGTTAATAACAATTGAAAATGAAAAATCAATATTATTATTAAGCTAATTAATGAAGGAAAGTTATTAGAACAAATGAACAAACTTATAAATTAGATTAGTACTAAAATGAAAACTATACATATTGTCAATAAATATTTATTTGAAGAATCAGCAACCTTACAACCTTCTCCGAAATCACAAAACTGTAAGATATTGACAGATGAAAAAAATACTAGTATAAATAGAAATTAGAACATTTAATTTGTGCACATGTATACAAAAATTATAGGTAGTATTTCAAAAATTAAATACTGCAAATAAATACTCGGTAGTATTATACAGATTAAAACTAACTGCTCGGTTTAATTTTCCACACCCATACAATATGTACCACAATGTCCTAAATAATACCTATAAACAGTGATAATAAAAAATAAAAAACATCCGTTTGATTTAACGTTTCCTGAATCGTTGTTTAAAGAAAAAGTAAATTTTCTAATATCTTTTAGGTGTAAGGTTGGTTGTCTATGCAAAAATTGTAAGTTTTAAAGCCCGATAAGACATAGTCTTTCGACTGGGAGCGTGGCGTCTCCTGTAATCCAGCTGCTTGGAGGTCGGATTCAGCGGATGGTTTGAGGTCGGGAGTTCTGGTATAGGGTTTCCTACGTTGACCGGGTGTCCACACTAAGCATGGCGTCGATATGGGCGTTCTGGAGGAGTCCGGAACGGCCAGGTCAGCCAAGGAGGGGCGAACCGGGCCAGGGGGGAAACTCAGCAGCCAAAAGTCCCCGCGTCGTGCAGTAGTGGGATCGCGCCTGGGAGTGGGAGTCCTGTGTCAGCCCGACCAATATAGCTAGACCTGGATCCTTTTTGATTTTTTTTATAATTTTTTTATTAAAAATGAGACTTTTTCCAACAAATTCCAAACAAAAATATCCGTTATCTACTTAGATAATTTACTTTAAAAATTAAGCTGATTGACGGAAATCGTCGCCATTTTTAATCCATACCGTCAAGGAATCTGCTTTGAATGTAATATAGTTTTATACTACTGTTAATAGATGGCGTTGTCAGTCACATCATTAATAATAAATAAAATTATATATAGAATTTAGAATTGTAATGTTTTTATAAAATTTAATAAACCGTTTAAATTGTCTTTATTTACGGTAAATTGCACTGGTAGATGGCGCTCAATTTCTTAAACAAATATTATTTCCTTATCAATTAATACACGTAGTTAAATTAATTCTATTCAAGTTGTTCTAGTTGATATAAAAATAAAAGATGTTGATGAAGCTATTGCGTACTTTTGTGGTGCGTGGAAATTTATTTTCTAGGGCTTTTTCGCAGCGGTTACCGGCATTCACAAAAGTGAGTTATTAATTTTTTAAAAAAGAGGTAATGTAAAAGTGGTTAAAATTATTGTTTACATGTAATAATTTGAAGTCCTTTTAATACATGGAAGTGCTTTAAAACAATCTAGATAAAGAATATATTTTGACAGACATACCTACTACTTCTGGCATTGTATATAGCATTCTCGTTAAGCAGGCAGTAACTTTATTATTTTCACTTATAATTACACGAGAGCTTTTTTTTGTCGAAGTAAACCTGACATGTATCAATAAGAATTTTGTTGCCTGGCAATTTAACGAAAAAAAACTGCCTCTGGAAAAATTACGAGTCCGTAGGACGACAACTAGTAAAAATTTCCGGAAATTTTTCTGTGGTGCCACGATATTTAATTGGAAATTTTATGCATATATGATCTACAATTTGACAAGCAGTGAAATTAGTTTAAAATGTCAGATTGTATTAATATTTTTTTCCAAATTATGGTGTGAAATTTTCTATTTTTTCGACTACCACGCACGCTAAAATTATTCCTGGAAAGTTCGAAAACTGTTGTTTGTTAAACTTCGTGATGGGTTTTTAGGGTAAGGCAAAAGAATTGTGGGTTTCGCACTTTCTGAGCAATGAGACAGCTTGTTAATAGTATATTACATAACGAGTGTGGAAAGTGAAGTATTACGCACAAGTGAAGTTTAGCACGAGCCGCGTAGTGGCGAGTGCGGAAACGTATCGAGTGCAAGAAATACCCTTTCCAACGCGTTGTGTACACGATTTTTCCTACGACCCCAATATTTCTTATTATAATAAATATTTTAAATTTATTTATAAAATTTATTTTAATTGTTAGTCATGTTAAAAATTAGGATTTAAACGAGTTTATATATTGCATGGAAATATAATTAATTAAAATCAAATAACCACCTTTCTCAGGAATTCACATCAAAATTTTTTATTAGATAAATGACATTTTAATTTTTTTGTGGGCTCTATAAAAATTAAAAGTAAAATGGTCAGTTGGTGAAATTAATTGAAAAGTAATGTAATAATAATAGACGCAAAGATAATTGTAAACAGAAACACAAACATAACTTCAAAAATCCACATTCGACACATGCACGGAACATAACCCAATATAAAAAAGAAGAATAAACTGTTCTTCTTTCTAAAAGTGTTTTTATAAAAATAATAATACTGAATAAAATTATGTTTATTTTTTAAAAATTTAAAACCTTATAAGAAACTTTATTCTTACTTTATACAGAAAAATTTGTATTGGCAATTACAATACAATATTTGACATAAGATTTAAAAAAAAATTAAATGGTCCTTGCTTTGTCATTCATTGATAAATTTGACGTAAATGTCACAGATCATAGAACTATATTTTTTTACTTTTCAATACGTGTATTGATATTTACTTTTCAATACGTGTATTGATATTAGCTACTTTCTTAAGTACAACTAAGTGTGCAAACTAGCACTTTCATATGTGGTCGTAGGAAAATTACTTTATTATGATACATAACTGTATATGAACAAATAAAAATACATTCTAACGTGAGCAAGTTGGTGCTTCTCACTCGTCCTTGTCGGCATGTTCTCTGTTTTTTTTAGTGGCTACTCGCACTCCTGGAATGTAGTGCTGCTGCATCTGGTAGTGACTACTCGAATATTACAAAGTGATAAAAATTTAAACTTCAGAAATGTCAAATGCATTGTTGTCCTTTCACAGTGAAAGTTTCACTCAAATTATGAATACTAGAGATAAGTAGCACAATGGCTTCATCTATTTCTATGTTGATTTTTCAGGTAGTGCAACATTTCTCAATTGCATTCTTCTTGTTACGTTTATTATTATATTTTTTGTTGTAGCAATTTATTTTCTGGATTGTGAACATGTTGTACTGCAGTGGCAAAAGTACCCCTCTCTGAGGTTTCCTTCTTCAGATCTCTTGCTTGCTACATACACTTGGAATGTTCTTCCTTTTAATTGTTTAAAGACCTTTCTAGTTGCCTACTTTCTTAACTTTTAATACTAGAAATCTTTCAACAAAAATCTACTGGATTAAAATCTGGACCGCATGGTGACCATTCAATTGATTGCTATACAACTTGCTGGATATTGTCGAAATAATAATGACCTAACTAGACTGAACTATACCATCTTGAAAAAACCAGATAGGCAGAAATTTTTAAATTTAAAATCCCAAATGGTTTACTTCTTTTACTTCAAGGAGAGTACTTACTCTCCCTAGCAAATAATTCTAGCCAAACATTTACTTAGTTAGGTTTTGTGTATTTCTATTTCAGGATACATTCGAGGTGACCAGAGGTAATTATAGTTACATAAATGACAGTCACATCAAACATTTTCAAAGCTTATTAGGCACCAACAGAGTTATTACTAATGCAGAAGATACCGAGAAGTACAATGTAGATTGGTTTTTGCAAGTAAGAGGTTTGTTTAGATTTTTAAATTATTAATAATATAATGCTCCCTCCGTTTTAAAATAATCAATTACATATTTGATAACAGGGAGGTTATGGTGCATTTAGAATAGACGTGTGTTCTAAATTAATGGTTAGTAATGGTTTAAAAAAATTTTGAGCCAAAATTAGAGAATTTTCTCAACAAATTCTTTCTGAAATCGAAATAAAAATCATACTGTTAGTAAATTTATTGTTCAACAGTTTGTGGGTTGGTAAGGAATCTAGTTATATCCTTGAATCATCAACATAACCTTAAAGCTAGACTGCTAATCCCAAAAAAGCGATACGCACTCTGGTGGCTCTAATATAAACTAGTTTCCGCCACATTGTTTTCTAACCACACTTTCATAGTGTTTGTTTACCATTGATTTTTATCAATATAGTGCCTTTCTTTAAAACATTTTTTATTTGATGTCACAGTGCAATTTCTGGGCCAAAAGAGATAATGAAAAGAAGTTAACGTTTAATCAAAACAGGAGTGGAATTACGAAAAATAAGATTATTTTAGTTATTTGTTGATGTTGACATTAGATATAACCATGGCACACTGGTTTATTCTTTGCAGAAAAAAAATTAGGGTTGATACTGTTCATTTATGGAAAGTCACACCGATTTAGCCTGTGGAAAGTTTGTTGGTCCACAAGGCAAGGCAGCTCACAGAATATTGTGGGAGATATTATCCCAACAGCTGAAAGCCTTAGGTTTGTGAAACGGAACTGTAGAAAAGTGGCAAAAAGTAAGTTTTCATTAATGAAATTTATTGTATGAACTCTTACTTTGTGAAAGTCCATCAAGAACGTTAAATAAAATACTCTTTAACTATAATTATCACGATATAATAGAGAGTTTGCGGTAAGCTGTTTTACGTTATAAAAATTTCCGTTATAATGTATAACGTAAAAATGTAGTAAAAATTATACCTTATAAAGCTTATTTATACGCTATTTTTGAAAATAACGTTAACCAATCAGATTTTAATGTTTATAATTTACTTTCATGGTACAACAAATGTACATTGTAAATTGTTGTATCATGACTGTTTATCATGAATTTTAATCCTGTTAGGTATTTGCAAAAATTGATAGTTCAATAATGTCTTGTTTTTCAAAACGAAACAAGAAGCTACAATTATTGCTCTGCACTGATTATATATTAAATTTAATTTGTAGAATCAAGTATTTTTCTTTCTTCTACTGCTTTTTGTTAAGCAGTAAATAGAAGGAAATCTTCAATAACCAATGTTACTAGGTATATACAATCAGGTTTACCAAAACTTTGTTCATGATTCTTATGGTTATTATTTTTCTTAGTTTTGTTAATTATTTTTGGCGATCATTTTTAAACTTGCACTAGTGACATATCATATGTCATCTATAACCTTGATTTTTAAGGTACGATAACCGCAAGCTATGTTTACAAATTTTACGATACACTACAGTATAACGTAAAATAGGAGTCTAACGTAACGTAAAATGACTGACCGCAAACTCTCTATTGAAAAAAAATTTAATCTTTTAATTACAATGATAGATGTTTCGATATTACTATCATCGTCAGATTGACATATTTCTCTCCTACGCCGACGAATGTTCTGTACTCTAATAGAAAGCATTATTATTAGTACTATGTGTGTACACTAGCCAGAGATTGCAACTATCAACTGAATCAACCAAAATAAAACAGATCAGAATTCAAAAGGTATAACAAATAAAGTATATCAATCAAAACATATCAAATGTCAAACGTCAAAACAGTTAAGCCATTGTTGACTAAAACAGTATTAGTTTTTTAAATTATCGCCGTTCGAATATGGTCTATATAATAATATAAGAAAACGTGATGGCCATTAACCTGATAGATACTTATTATTTTGCAAATGAAAAGAAAAGCCATACTACTCGCAGACCGGTTTCGATATTATCGTGTCGTCATCAGTACGAGGTAAGTACTCATCCCGTAGAGCAGGATTTTTCATTAGAAAACGTCAAATCTAGCTTTCCAAAAGATTTACAAACCATAGGTCGTAAGTAGAAAACCTTTGAAATCATTTTCTGTTTTTCGTATGATAATTTTTTTTCTTATTAGAAAAGGAGATTGTAAAAATTGTTTTTTTTTGGTAGGATCCAGCAATGTTGTTGTCAAACCTAAAACCACTGATGAAGTATCTAAAATTTTATCCTATTGCAATGAAAATAGATTAGCAGTATGTCCTCATGCTGGAAATACTGGAGTATACGGTGGGGCGAATCCTGTTTTCGACGAAATTGTCATATCAACAGAATTAATGAACGAAATCATTAGTTTGGATGAGAATTCAGGTACCTAATTCTAATGTCTTAGATTTTTACTACATTGAATTTAACAACCATAACTGTTTTTTTTATATTTAGGTGTCCTAGTTTGCCAAGCTGGTTGCATCTTAGAGAATTTAGATAACTACGTAGCCGCCAAAAATTTAATAGTCCCTCTGGATCTTGGCGCAAAGGGTTCTTGTCAAATCGGAGGAAACGTATCAACCAACGCTGGCGGTTTAAGATTAGTACGTTTTGGAAATTTGCACGGAAACATTCTTGGACTAGAAGTTGTAAGTAAAACCAATTCAAAAAATCGATAAGTAAATAATAAATTATTCTCTTTGAGGTAAAAGCTTCCGGTGAAATTTTAGACTGCCTAGGTACCCTCAAGAAGGACAATACAGGATATCATTTAAAACATCTCTTTATCGGTTCCGAAGGAACTTTGGGTTTTGTTACCAAAGTCTCTATCCAATGCCCACCTCGTCCTAAATACGTAAACGTAGCTTTTCTTGGTAAGAAGTAAAATTATTATAATCAGTCAATTAAATTGTCGTTTGTAGGTTTACAGAATTTCGATAAAGTTTTAAAAACTTTTAAATTGGCACGAGAAAGTGTTGGTGAAATTTTATCGGCCATAGAAGTTATCGATTACCGATCAATGGAGTTTATTAAAAGTATTGTTGGACAACAGTCGCCGATAGGTGATTATCCGTTTTATTTATTGATCGAAACATCGGGAAGTAACGCTGTACACGACGAAGAAAAATTGAATAATTTCCTGGAAGAATCGCTAGCAAAAGCACTCGTTCTAAACGGTACTGTTGCTACGGAACCCAATAAAATTCAGGTACCTAATTTGCTGTATTTAGGTAATAATAGGGTTATTCTGTACAAATATTTTAGTTGCTTAAAGACATATTTCCAAGTCGTATATAAGTAATTTTCAAAATAATTAAAGAACAGTAAGAACCACGTGTGTACCGTTCGACGACTCCACCTCTACCTAACCTATTTACCTAACCATAGAAATATATATTTATATAACTAAAAAGAAGATGTGAGGGTTGTTAGAGCCAGGCCACCGCCAGTGACTATGCAACCAATACATCTTAAAGTCGGAAGGTGAAAAACACTTCAATTTTCAATATTCTTAACAGCTGTAAATTTAACATCGATGTTACTAAAATCGCGATGTTAAATCAAATTTAACAGTCCGATCTAAAAAAGTTATTGAAAACGCAATATTACATTGCAGCTAACTTCGCTTACTTTATTGTGTCTTTAATATAAATTGCCGATTTTTTAGGTTATAGTTTGTAATATTATTTGTGCGTTGGGCGACAATTTATAATATGAGTTACCTGTTGATAGTGAATTTATAAAAATATTTAGTTAACTTTTTTGAAAAAATAACAATATACCAAAAGAAAAAATGTAATTTACAATAAAACAAACATTAAGCTTAATTTCGTCTTTAATTAGTTGTAAAAGATACTTCAATAATTAACAGAATTTATAAATGTTTATCACACAAAAATTATGATAGTTAAATACCTCGGCTAGGGGTGAGTAAGTTCATTAGCTCTGACTATTGTACAATATTTGTTTCTTTAAGAAATTATAAGGGCGCCACTGAAATCTTTTTATTTTTTATGATACTACTGAAGAAAGTTGTTTTAAGCTGAGTTATTTAAATAAGTATCATGAGATGACAGAAAGATGTCAGAAAAAACTGTCTATGAAGATAAAAAAATGAATTGAAAATGTACAAACATATAAAAGATAATAAGATTTCCTTGGTGCTGAAATTAATGAGGTAGAGAATACGTTACAACAAAATAATCCGCAAACAATTCTTTAAAAATACTTATGCTACTACAGTTGACGATATAGATAGATATACACGGAAATAAAAGAGAAAAAATATGGGAACAGTAAACTTGATAGATCTCAATAAACTTATCTGTTACGATAGTGGACGATCCTTCGCCGCACCTTGGGGTCGCTACGGCACTGTCTAGGTGGTTCCAAATGAGTATGGAAGATCACTAGTGGAGGGATGATCTGCCCCAGTTGTAGAGATAATCCAGTTAAGAATTTACAGTTTACAAGCTGTTCAATTTTACGGAATCTCCAAATTCAAGAGATGCTTCTGGTTTTTCTGGTTCTTCAATTAAAGAGTTGCCTCTAGTTTACTGTTTTATATTCCAACTGTATATGACAGTAAATCAATAGAAGAAATGAGACTGGAAATAATTATTAAAACCTCTTGAATTCGATAATGCCAACTCATTAGTACACCTCGTAGCGTAGCTACTTTGAACTTCCAATTATAATTATAGAGACCGTATTCATTATTTTATTATTAAAAATGTTTTAGGATAGATGGAGCTAACGGTACTAATTGAATTTTATATTTAGGATACCAGGTGCTTAAAATGTTAACAGGTACTGTTACACCCCCTCTACTCGATATAAAAAATTTTGCAGAAGGCAAAATTTTTTTGTTGTTTAATATCAGATAAGATCTCCAACGTAAGTTTAAGCAAAACAGTTACATAGAACAAGTAAGGATTATAAGGAATTACAAAAAGAAAAAAAAAAGAAAACAGGAAAATATTGATAAGGTGAAAATCGGTATTAGATAAAGTCACAATAGATAAGAAAAGTTCTATATAGTTTTTACATCATCAAATGACCAATAATACAGTCAGTGAAAAATATACCTATTTAAAAATTACCAAAAAGTTACCAAAAATTATACTTTAGAGCTATATAAATTGTACTTTCTCATATTAAATACATGAACCATAAAAACAAAACCACATACGTTTTACCATTTCCTAGCTAAAGACAATCTGTATACACATACAGATACGATAAGATAACCCAGTAGACATTCACACTGTATACTGCCAAAGGTACTTAAACCCGTACGCGACAGATTACATACAGTATGCACTATAAAAATGACTCTAGGTACGATAAATCTAATACACATTAGCGTATAAGATACAAAACACGGTATATGAACCTTTTAAAGGAAGAAAAAAAAATCAATATATCCTGATATGCCAAATTGGCTTGATACATTAAAAATATTCCACCCAAAAGTTCAATAACTTGCTCTTAGAACAAGCTAAATAAGATAAGATAAGCTAAGATAAGATAATTTTAAAACATATGCAAGACAGAGTTAATATAAATTTGTCCAAAATGTATTTTATAAGAGAAAAAAAATAAAACGCCCAATAAGATAATATGGTAAGAGAAAAAGATAGTATAAGATAATATAAATAAGAAACATTAGATAAATAAGATAAAGTAACTTAACTGTTGTTAAAGTAAATAGGTATATCATATAATGATAAAGTAAAAAAAAAAGAATGACTAGGTAAACACAGCGAACTAACAACAACCATCGAAGACATCACATTAAATGAATAAATTTTTGATAATTCAAACATAATAAAATGACGAGGAAGTCCAGGTAATGAGAACCTTTGAACTTGGAAAGGGGCCGTTAGCATCCACAGTAGCTATGACATATCCTAAGAACAACATCCATCATCTCCAAACCTTCCACACATTCACTACATCCGAAAACCAAAAAAATTGTATGTTTAAGTATAAGTTTACTCAGTGTCGGTTGAGTTTGTGTCTTCATTATTGTCTGATTTGTCTTCTAAATTGTCGTCATTATCATTATTTCCCTATAAATTTTTATCAAAGTCAACAAAAGATTTCAAAAATTTTAAAAATACCAAACTTTTCGAATGTCTCGAGAAAAAACAAGTCCTGAATAATCAGAATTAAAACAACTCGATATAAAGTACACCAAAATCCTATTAATAAGACAACAACAAAAATACAGGTACTAATTAGAACAAAAAACGACAAGAGTGTAACGTAAACAAATTAAAATGTTCGTTTCAGTTTAACTATACAAATTTGTAAATAAATATCTATCTCAAAAGAAAATTGTAAAAATATTAAATATTTTAAAAATGCAAAACTTTCCTAATTGTCAAGAAGAAAAGAAAGACAAAAAAACCAGTCCCAAACGAATAAAAATCAAACTGCTTCCATATAAATTACCAAGGTTATTTTTAAAACCACGCTAATATTCAAATTTCTATTTTAAATTCATTAACCAAAAAACAAAAAAACTGGTACCTATTTAAAAAAGCAATAAAAAGTACAAGTTATTATCGTCGAAATAAACTGTTTGCTACAAATTTGAACAATCAATATAGTTAAGCAAATAAATAAATATATCTATCAGTGTTGTACGTGAGGGATAATATAGGTATTAAAAACACAATAGGAAAAATCAAAGGAAATTGAACTGTTTATAAAAATATTTAAGATAGTTAAAAAATTAATTACGTAATATTAATATTGAAGATATTTAAAAAAATGATTCATGAAAAAAAATAATATGTAGATATATGCACCAAGTACTTTTCTCGAATGGAAAAACTATTTCCCAAAGAAAAAATTATTGTACAGTCAGAGAAAAAATGAAACCAGCGTTTGGGCGCCAATTTGTAATATTATTTGTGCGTTGGGCGACAATTTATAATATGAGTTACCTGTTGATAGTGAATTTATAAAAATATTTAGTTAACTTTTTTGAAAAAATAACAATATACCAAAAGAAAAAATGTAATTTACAATAAAACAAACATTAAGCTTAATTTCGTCTTTAATTAGTTGTAAAAGATACTTCAATAATTAACAGAATTTATAAATGTTTATCACACAAAAATTATGATAGTTAAATACCTCGGCTAGGGGTGAGTAAGTTCATTAGCTCTGACTATTGTGCAATATTTGTTTCTTTAAGAAATTATAAGGGCGCCACTGAAATCTTTTTATTTTTTATGATACTACTGAAGAAAGTTGTTTTAAGCTGAGTTATTTAAATAAGTATCATGAGATGACAGAAAGATGTCAGAAAAAACTGTCTATGGAGTAAAAAATGAATTGAAAATGTACAAACATATAAAAGATAATAAGATTTCCTTGGTGCTGAAATTAATGAGGTAGAGAATACGTTACAACAAAATAATCCGCAAACAATTCTTTAAAAATACTTATGCTACTACAGTTGACGATATAGATAGATATACACGGAAATAAAAGAGAAAAAATATGGGAACAGTAAACTTGATAGATCTCAATAAACTTATCTGTTACGATAGTGGACGATCCTTCGCCGCACCTTGGGGTCGCTACGGCACTGTCTAGGTGGTTCCAAATGAGTATGGAAGATCACTAGTGGAGGGATGATCTGCCCCAGTTGTAGAGATAATCCAGTTAAGAATTTACAGTTTACAAGCTGTTCAATTTTACGGAATCTCCAAATTCAAGAGATGCTTCTGGTTTTTCTGGTTCTTCAATTAAAGAGTTGCCTCTAGTTTACTGTTTTATATTCCAACTGTATATGACAGTAAATCAATAGAAGAAATGAGACTGGAAATAATTATTAAAACCTCTTGAATTCGATAATGCCAACTCATTAGTACACCTCGTAGCGTAGCTACTTTGAACTTCCAATTATAATTATAGAGACCGTATTCATTATTTTATTATTAAAAATGTTTTAGGATAGATGGAGCTAACGGTACTAATTGAATTTTATATTTAGGATACCAGGTGCTTAAAATGTTAACAGGTACTGTTACAAGTTATATTTATTGAATGATATTTATTATTAATAGTTTTATATATTTATTTTTATCATTATTGGGTATTTTAAAATTCGATGTAAAAAATTTATTGAAAACGCAATATTACATTGCAGCTAACTTCGCTTACTTTATTGTGTTGGTTAATATAAATTGCCGATTTTTTAGGTTATAGTTATATTTATTGAATGATATTTATTATTATTAGTTTTATATATTTATGTTTTACCTATCTATTATTGATTTATAATACCTTAGAAACGGAATATGCTATGGCAAGGCTATGGCATTGTGATTGTGCCCGGAAATTTTATTGCTTATCCAATTTTATTTCTCTCATAATAAAGAATAAAGATCCATTTTACACAAAAAATAATGTTTCCTTAAATACTAAAAATGAAACTTTATTTCCAAAATAAAAATTAAAATTTTGAAATGTCCCGGAAAATGTAGCTGATCCCACTATAGAATGGTCGGTGTTTTTTGTGATGGTAGAGGTGGCAGTTTCTGAAAATATGCCATTAGAACGGTTTCGTTTATTTGAACAATTGCGTTGGCATCTTTCCAAATACCAAATACGGTTGCCTTGATTTAACTGGCAAAAGATTTTCAGTCGTTTTTATGGCCTTTTCTCTTATATTTTGTGGAATTTCTTCCATTTTAAGCAAATATTTAAACAAAAAATGCCAACTGACTGACAGAAACATCAAAGTCAAACTTAAATAATCACTGCAAGTCACTTGATAAATTTCTGTAGAATTATTTTTGTTCATAAAAAGCAATTTTTAGGTAAAACATAAAGCATTGTATGCACCACGGGCATTGTTAGATTCTAATACCCATCAGGCGGAAACCTAGCCCTCGGGCTACTATTTCCACCTTCCGGGCATTATCGTCCTTACAATGCCCTTGATACATAAAAAGCTATTTTATCATTATTATTTTTAAAATGGCTGAATTTGCAAACACATCTAATCATGCGAACAGTAAGTACTTAGGTAGTATAATATACAAGACGAATATTAAACAAGTAGACAGACCAAAAAACGAAAACATCTGATGAACTATATGAATTATATTTAAACGAAATGGAAAACGGCTATGTATTTAGAAGTGGTACAATTAACCCAACTTTGGGTAAAAATTACATAGAATACCAAGAATGGGATGATATTGTTCATTTTGATTTATTTCTTGAAAATTTACAATTCTAATATCACAAACACAGTTTCAACACTCCTAACGTCGAATGTTTTGGTCGGCGTTATTTTAACAGCGAAAATGTTACACAATAGCACTTTTTGAATTTGGTTTTCAAAAAGAATTTTTTAAAAAACAACTTTTATTTAAATTACAATTACAAAATATTATTAGGTTATTACAGTTAATAGTATATTACATAATAAGTGTGGAAAGTGTAACATTTTGCACGAGTTAAAGTTTAGCACGAGCCGCGTAGCGGCGAGTGCAGAAACTAAACGAGTGCAAGAAATACACTTTCCAACGAGTTATGTACACTATTTTTCCTACGACCACGTAAAAAATCCTTCAACAAAAGTATTTTTTAAAGTAAAATCACAGAATACACATTATTCTGTGGTAAAATCCAATCAGCCTTGGAACTTCACTATCTGGGGAACAAATTTTCTTTCATATGTATAACCCAGTAATCTTTTTAACACTTTATAATGTCAATTAAGTTTTCTTGTATACGTAGTATGTATTTGAACACAAATCACAACAAAGTTCAAATATTTTCAAAGTAATGTAATAATAATTGACACAATGATAATTGTAAACAGAAACACAAACATAACTTCAAAAATCCACATTCGACACATGCACGGAACATAACACAATATAAAAAAGAAGAATAAACTGTTCTTCTTTCTAAAAGTGTTTTTATAAAAATAATAATACTGAATAAAAATATGTTTATTTTTTAAAAATTTAAAAACCTAGAAGAAACTTTATTCTTACTTTATACAGAAAAATTTGTATTGGCAATTACAATACAATATTTGACACAAGGAAGATTTAAAAAAATAAATGGTCCTTGCTTTGACATTCATGTGTTTTTACTATTGATAAATTTGACGTAAATGTCACAGATCATAGAACTATTTTTTTTTACTTTTCAATACGTGTATTGATATTTACTTTTCAATACGTGTATTGATATTAGCTACTTTCTTAAGTACAAATAAGTGTGCTAACTAGCACTTTCATATGTGGTCGTAGGAAAAAGTCTATAATCATTCTGAATAAAAAGTATACAAACATTTACCATGTTAACATTGCTGACTACGAAATAAATATTGTTATTGTTTTAATTTTATTAATTAATAATCATTTTTACATTTTATAACTCCTCCCTTCCCAGAATGAACTCAAGGGTGTAACCTGGGTGGAGCAACTTGAGCTTCATCATGTTCTATCTTCTGTTCTTCAGGACTTCTCATCTTTTTGTATAAATTGAGTAGCTTCTTCCTGTTTGCGACAATAAAAAATATTATAATTGTAATTATTAAGATAAAGATTGCACTAATAGTCCAGTCGAATCTTCTCTTTAAATAAATCTCTGGTAGTTCGTCTGCTTCTTCTTGAAGTTGTAATTTATGGATTTCATCGAGATGTACTTTTTCTATTTTTAACTTTTCTACGGGAATTTCATGAATAGCTATTTCTGCAATATCTTGAAAAGCTATAGGGTGACCAGTAATAAGCCCTTTTTCGTTGCTGTAGGTGAATTTTTTTGTACTAAAGGAACATTGAGAAGGAACTTTGATAAGATAGGTGCCCTTTATGGAAACGACATCGTTTTCATTGCATGTTAGTTGAATTTTTTGGCTTTCAGGAAAAACACCAATATAATGGCCACTGTTAATTTCTTCTATGATTTGACTACTAATTTTAACAGGTACTTGTTGGCACTTTTCTGATGTGGGGTTGACTGATAATAGTGACGTTATACAGTCCGAATTTTCTTTCAGAGGAATTAACTGCTTTTGAATACACAGGAAGTTGGGATCTAAACTAAAGCATTCTTCTTCTTGGTACTGATAATATTCATTGCTCAATAATAGGTAAGTGGAAGGAGGGATTATGACACTTTGATTAATGTTGGGTATGGCGTAAAGGTGATAAAGGTTAAAAACATTTTGATTCACTAGAGGAAAATCTAGAGAAAACATTAATTTTTCTTTAAAATAATATACTTTTGTTTTAACTACTCTATAATATTTTAATATCTCATTATCTAAAAATAACATTTGTGAACTTGAATGAATTTTAGACATTTCTAAAACTATCTCCCTTAAATCTATTATATTAACTATACTATGATGAAGTATATTTAAATTTGCAAAGCTAATCGCATTTTCTATATCCGTTAGATATGCAGACAAATAATCTAAACTTATTTTTACCTGATTAAACATTACTTGAAATTCTATATAATGATTTTCTGTATATTCCGTGTCATTTAATATTGACGACAATGTATTAATTTTATTAACTATGCGGTTTTGATTTTCTGTTACTATGTCTAATGTTTTATGTACAGTTTGCATTAATTTTGAGTTCAATGAAATGTGACTATTTACTTTTCTTATTATTTTATTTTCATTATTTTCAAGTAGAAAAATATGATTATAAATATCTTTTGCATCTTCCTGGTCCATATTGCCAGTGATGCTTTTAATTAAAGTTCCTAAAGAGTTTAATATTGCTCTTTTGGTTTTAGTTTGTGGAAATATAGCATTTAATTTATTGTTAACGTAAATAACCTCATATTCTAAATGTATATATGTTTCAAAAAATGCTTTTAATATTACAGAGTGATTCGTTTCTAAATGTTTTTTAAATTCATAAAATTTATTTGTTATAGAAGCTACTTGCATTTTAATTGGTTGTATAGGAATATAGTGTAAGAAGGTGTGGGAGGCTGTTTTAACTTTTGCTGTGCCTATATTAAAAGGAAGAACTCCCGGATTGTTGTTCAAATTCTGGATCTCTATTTTCTGACTCCATGTTAGAGTAAAGATTGTTAACCTGTGAAAAATCGGTAGTAAGTTTTCTGGGAGGTTTAAATATTTGTTTATGATAAGTATTGTGAGGTGTACTAGCTGTAATATCTTGAGTTTTGATAATATGTTCTGGTTTATACAATGGTTTCGTTTTTGATTGTCTTTCAGTTTGCTTTTTAAAGGCGATTGTACCTGGCTTAACGTCTGGTGGGTCTTTTCTCTTTTCGTTTAATTTTTCGATAATCTTTGATTTGTTTTCTGTCATTGTCCTATTAAGAGTTTTATAGATATCAATCATGGATTGTTTGTGTTCGTTTAGCTGCATGTTTATTACCTCTGCATTATTGTCAATTTCAATAGGATTTTTTAATTGAAGATGTCCTAACAAAAGATCAGTTGGCTTAAATTTTGTAGCTGAATGAATCGAGTTATTATAGCCTATTACAGCATACATTAGTTTTTCAAACGGATTTAATTTGGGACGAGTTAACGAAAGTGTTCTCATATGTTCCAGTAGGGTAGAGTGAAATCTTTCAACTATAGCGTTGCTATTTGGATTGAGAGGTAAAGTGTAATGCCAATTAATTTTATAAAGTTTTGCAAAGTCTTTTAAAAGATTTTGGGAGAATTCTGAACCGTTATCTGAAATTATGTTTTCTGGAATTTTATAGGATGATATGAATTGTACTAAGCCTTGATATACGTGTAAAGGTGTTATACTTGGTATTATGTAAGCTTGACCAAATTTTGAAAAACTGTCACAAATTGTTAAAGCTATAGAATTTTCAAATTTAAATGTGTCTACATGTATGGTTTCAAATGGTTTTTTGGGTGTTGGTGTTAATTGAAGTTTAACAAGCGGAGGATGTCTTTCATATTTTACCTGTTGGCAAATTGAACAGTTGTTTATAAAATTTTTAACATTTTCGTGTAATTTGGACCAATAAAATTTACTTTTAAGTTGATTTATAGTTTCTGTGATACCACGATGATTAGTTATACCTTCGTGTTGTTCTTTAATCAATTCTTGTTGTCTTTTTTCTTTCGTTACATCTACTAATAATTTATTTGTTTTTAAAATTTTAAATGCTGAATGTTTAAATGTTTGAGGAATAAAGTTACACATTTTTTTATATAAACTATCATTTTCGTCATTTTGAAAATAGAAAGTATACTGTTTCTTTGGTATGCCATATTCTTTTAAAAATTTTATTACTTGAGATTGAAATGATTCTGTAGTTACATAATGTTTCCATCTAGTTCTAACAAGAATCTCGAAAAGTTTTTTGATTTCTTGTCTAGGATTTGTATCAACTTTAATTACTATAATTTGATTAAGAAAGTTATTAAGAGGTGTTTCAGTAATATTTATTTCTAAAATAGGATTTTCTAAACTTGTATGTATTGTTGCAATGTCGTCATTTTCATCTGTGGGATCAAATTCTGCGAGAACAGATTGAATGTCAAGGTCAGTTATCTCAGTAGTTTTGTTTATTTCTTGATCTAGGTTAGTTTTATTTTGTATGTTATCGGATTCTTCAGGAAGTATTTCGTTAAGTTCTGTCATGAAATCTATTATAGGTAAAACAGGAGTATTGGATTCTATGGGATGTATTTCAATTTCATTACTATTGGAAGTTCCTTTAGCTTCGTAATGACTTAATGGTAACTTTGCGGTTGGAGTTTTTAGGAGAGATTTGTTTAAATCGAGTTCTACGCATAAATCTTTTAATGTTTCGTATCCGATCAAACCGTCAAAGAAATGATGGAATTTAAATAAATAAAATTTAATCTTTTTATTAGAATTGAGTTCAGGAAAAGCAGGAATGTTTGCGCACTGATCATGAGAAGTTGTTTGAAATATTGAGCTTACTGTGAAAGGTTCATTTTCAATCAAATTGTCAAAATGTTTATAGGCTATTTCAGGATTTAAAAAGGATTTAGTAGCACCGGTATCAATTAGTAGTTTAAGAGGAGGATCTGTGATTATTATATATGGAAGGTCTTTACTGTCAAAAAGTGAATTTAACTCTATCTGTTGTTTTCTTTTCGGCGGACTTGATGAAAATTTTCAGTAGGTAATTCTGTGTCAATATTATCATATGAATAATTATTTTCGTAAGATGTGTTCTCGTTGTAATTATCATTGTAGTTTTGCATGTCTGTATTATAGTCATTTTCAGGATAGTCGGGATTTTGTTCCATATTATATAATTGTTCGGACGTAAAAGTAGCTCGAGATTGAGGTTTAAAGAAATTTGTATTTTGCGGTGGTGGAACTTGTCTGCTTGTTGCTGTAGATATACCACTCATTGGAACGGGACGTGATTGGTTTTGATTTGGATTTGATCTCCAAACATTTGTGGACTGTTTTGGGGGACCAAAAACTTGCTGATTAGTTGGAAATCTTTGTGGTACAACCGGACGGGGTTGAATATTAATTGGACCTCTAGGAAAATTATTCTGTGGAGCTGAATTCTGCATAAATTGAGGAGGAATTTGATAATTATGGTTGTATTGATAATTCTGTGAAGTTTTAAATGGATAATTGTTACTAGTGGTATGAAAGTTTGAACGAGGTTGAAAGTTTTGATATGTTCTGGAATTTGAGTTAAATTTAGACTTATTATGATCTGAATTTTTTTGTAAATATCTAATATTATTTTCAGCAACTATAAATTGTCTAGCCTCAGCTATTGTGGATGGTCTCATTGCACGAATAGTTGAGCCTAATGGTTCTTTTAACCCAGCAAGGAAAATTTTTAAAGCATGAATATTATAAAATTCTTTTTTAACTATATTAACATTATTATCTCCATGTGTATCTAAATAATTATGAAGCGCACTTAAATTACTCATTACTCTAGTATAAAAATGCAAAGCGTCTTCTGTATTTGTTTGTCTTAGTTGATCTAAATCGAATAAAAGGCCATTTTCGTCACGCTGGTCTCCAAAATGAGATATTAACGCGGTTTTAACTGATTTCCAATCTTTATTAATGCATATACTGTACACTTCCCTAGCACTACCTACTAACTTAGAATAAATACCGTAAATTATACTAATATTTTGAACAATTTTCACTTCCTGGTGTTTTATCCCAGTAAGTACTTATAATTGTATTTGCTGTTTCTAAAAATGATAATTCTAATGGATTGCCATCAAATTTTGGCACTATTTCTAATAATTTAGGTTCGAATTTTGGAGGAGGTAAAGCCATATTTTCAATAAATGTATCAAATGTGTTTGATGAGTCACTTAATGATAAATTATTACATAAATTTGAAACTTCTAATTCTAATTCGTTTTCAATACTAAAACTATACACACAATCGTTATTTTCCTCTATGGAATCAAATGAATGTGAGGAGAATGACATAGACCGGATAAAAATAAAAAGGAATAAAAGGATGAGCAACTTACAGTATTGTAGCTGTCTTCACCATAACTTAGCTTCTACTTCTATCTGGAGCTTCTTCGTACGGAGCGACGAAGTTCTTCCACTGAATAAACGATTGAAACCGAAGGACTATTCACTATGAAATTCCTTTCAGTATCCTACTGACTGCGCCACTTTTTGAATTTGGTTTTCAAAAAGAATTTTTTAAAAAACAACTTTTATTTAAATTACAATTACAAAATATTATTAGGTTATTACAGTTAAAAGTCTATAATCATTCTGAATAAAAAGTATACAAACATTTACCATGTTAACATTGCTGACTACGAAATAAATATTGTTATTGTTTTAATTTTATTAATTAATAATCATTTTTACATTTTATAACTAGCATTTTCTTAACATGTAAAGATATACCGCTACAGATTTTACAATATTCTTAGAATGTGTCATGAATATCTTCAGAAATTTATATCCCTAGGCAAGAAACATGTTGACTTTCTAATGGGTGCCTTGGAAAATCTGGAGAATATGTTTTAATAATATTGAACAGAAAATCAATGTAAAATATTACAATTAAACAACTGTAAAATATGCTGAAACATTATTATATATTTATAAAAAAGTTTAATTTTAAATGGGACAAAAAAACATGTACCTAGTCAAGTTACAATAATAATAATTAAGTTATTTGATACATCAATCAAAGGCAAACTAAGTACATAAACTAATTTAATAGATGTCATGATAAAGACAGTAAATTTCAGATTAAACAATCAAACATTTATCACTTGGTTAGACAAAGTAAACTAATAAATTTCAGCTGATAAATTTTGACCGATATTATTACCATCTAGTTCAGATTATTAATTCCTAAATTACCTTTGGTCACTAATCTCTATAACTGTAACGAACCTCATCAGGGTGAATTCTTTTAGGTGCTCCAGCAAACTCTCTATTCCTTGTCATCTCCCTAGTAACAATATTGGCATGCTGAATCACCCTCTTTCCCACCATTTATGTTTATCCTCTGAGAGAATTGGATAGTACAGTATTAAAAGCTTCTTCTATGCCCAGAAAAGCAATTAGAGTGGAATATTTCATCTAGTGCTATTTCTATTGATCATCCCAGTTGAACACTAAATAGATGTTTTTACAGTTAAAAGAAGGTACTCTAATCTATAATCTAAGAGGTATTTGCTTATAAAAATCTGTCCTGTTCAGAATTTTCAAAGTCCTTTCAACAGCACTTGTCTTCTAAGGTTGATGTGTTGTGAAGTTCATTGATCTGAAAGATTTTGACAGATCATCACACCTATTAATATAAACATCCTTATAGTTGATCAGAGTATGGGTAAAGACCTCCAACACCTTAATCAAAATTGGCAGCAGATTGTTTAGTCCCTTCAGTAGTACAGAAACAAACCATATTCTACTGAAACTCTAATTGGATTCATTTGGTTTATATTCCACCTCCAAAATTGTCCGGATTCATAATTTCCGCAGATATTTTCCAGTTTTCCTTTCTAGGTCCTAGGTTTGAAGTTTGCTACTAGATGTCAATAATGACTGAACCTGTGAAATGTTAGCTCGATGTAGGTGCCATCTTGTCTTTTGACAAGACATGGTCGATATATCCAAGGCGAATTTTCCTTACTTCTTTCTTATATTCTGTATAACCGCTTCTATATTTTTCCAATTCCCCAATTCTCTTTTAAACAGTATGCTTACTTCTTTCCTTAGTTTATTTCCTAGTTTCCAAAAGTTATTCGTAGTATTCTTGGTCATGATTTTAATGGGATAATATTCCTTTACCCCTCATATCTGCTGACCTTGCAAATATTTTTGGTAGCCTCTTCTATATCTATGAAGGCAATGACAGCTGACGATGCTAGTTTTAGCGAAACAGCTGTCATTGTATTATAAAAGCTAATTTTTTAATTAAACGTGGACTACCTATTCATTAACTTTTCTTCCTGATAGACATTCTGATGAGAATTGTAGTTGGCGTACATTAAAATTCTAGGATTGCTAATAATTTGTTTTTTTAGGATATTTGGTCTGTTAGAGAAAACATACCCAACGGTTTTAAAAAAGTTGCATCTAAAATGTTGTACTATGATGTATCAGTAGCTCTTACCCATTATTACACGATCGTGGAAGAAGTTGTAGATGTCGCTCCCGATTTGGTTGAACGAGTCTTCGGCTTTGGACACCTTGGTAATGTTTTTATCCAGCTAGCATTCTATTTTGTTTAATTTTATTTAAAAACATTTTATAGGCGATGGTAATTTGCATCTACACATCCAAACAAAAAATGATTTAACTCGAGATGTAAAAGAGTACTTAGACTCCTTCGTTTTGGATAAGACTAAACATTACAACGGCAGTATTAGCGCAGAACATGGTATAGGATTCATAAAAGCGAAATATTTGGAAAAAGTTAAATCTCCCAGTGCTTTAAGAATGATAAGAGATTTAAAGAAACTCATGGATCCGAATGGAATCCTTAATCCTTATAAAGTTATCGCTTAGTGATCCGAGTTTCTCTCTTTTAATATTTAATTGATAAGTTTAATTGGGTTGCTTTGATTATTAAAAAGTTTAAGTTTAGTTATCTGTGATACAATAACTGAGCCATCACTGCATAGAACATTCCTAAAAAGAAAAAAGGTTTTTATCTTAGACAAGGAAAGAGAGAGGACTGCGCATTGGAATCAATTTATGTAACCCACTTATCACCAAACTAATGGCGGACAATATTGACATAGGCGTATCATACGATTTTTCTTACACGATTATTAAATAATCATTTTCATTATTTCGTATTACAAATCTAATTTAAAAAAGTCTTTAAATAAGTACTGCTCCAAAAAAAAACAACAATCATTTTAAAACATATTTATTTAATAAATATTACAATTTTAATCTATTTTATCTATTTTAAATATATGTTTTTGTTCCACGCCACTGCAAAACTATTACATCTATGAGCAAATAATAATGATTAAATGAAAAATAATCTTTAAAACTGAATGAAAACAATGTTCAAAATGTATGTACAATTAATTTAAGTTATCGTACATAACATATGTGATTTAGTTTAACATCTATTACCTGAAAGCTGTAATATTAATAAAAATAAATTAAAATCAAGGAAATAGTTGTAAAATACTTATTCTTACCTATGAAATGAAATTCCTTGCTCTTTTTTAGCACTCTGACTGTTGCACTTATAAGCTACACAATTAACCATTTTAAAATGTCTATTCAGGTTATTAAAAAAGGTGAAAATTAATAAAAAAACTAAAAAAATACAATTCGATGTTCCAAATTTGTTTACCACCAAACGTTTGAAAATTGACTCACACGCATAAGGTTTTCATTGCCATGCGCTGTCCTCTCTCTTTCCTAGTCTAAGGTTTTTATACTTATACATAATCAAAATGTAGGCCTTCTTTCATAAAGGAATGCCTAAAAAGTATCTGGCAACGGCAACACTTCTATAATTTTATTTCTTCTTTTTCTTAATATTTTGGTGCCTCTACTATAGGTTTAGGTAAATGATTTAACAGATGTCAAATGTCAAAAAAGAACTGAAAAAAGAAGAAGAACGGTTTTGAGAAGTGTGCTCACGAATACATATAACAAGGATGTGAAACTCCTATGCCGAGCTATAAGCGCCCGTGGCTGAATTTACGGCTCCTATCTGAGCGGAGTCTAGTCCACGGTCGTTGCGTACTTTGTACTGCGCATCAGTTCGAACATCATAACTATTCGAAAACACATGTGGTTGGTTATCTCGCTCGCGCAAAGAAAAAGACAGCCTGTTGCGCAGTACGGAGTACGCAACGACCGAGAATTTAACCCTGCCCAGATAGGCGCCTTTTCTCCTGCTACCCTCTCCACTCGAGTTTCACATCCTTGTTATATGTATTCGTGAGTGTGCTTTGTTAGTGGTTGTGATTATTTCTCATTTTTATTTTTTTTGTGTTGAGTTGAAATGTCTGAACTGAATTGTCTTGCAAATAATAAAGACATTTTCTAATTATTCTTGAAAGACTGGACTGTGGACACCCCTGGAATAAGGTCCTCACCATTAATCTAAAAATATAATAATTTACAAAAAAGTTAACCTAAATACTTTTTGACCAATGCTTACTTGGAATTCACCAGTTGTATAAAACCTAAGAGTCCGAAATAACTGTTTAATAGGAGCGACAGGGTAAACTGCGGTTATTGATTATTAAATCTTCGTAAATTGATCGCAATAAAACATCTCTTTTGAAAACCTATATTGTCTCTTAAAATGAAATTCTTCATAAAAGTTGAATGCGTTTTCCGTATCTAAGTCTGTATTTAAGCTGAAATTTTGTATCCCAAAATATTTTGGTAAGTATTCTATTTCTATAGTTAGGCACTAGATCACAAGGAAGTAGGTAAGTGTAGATTTCTTAGAAAAACAATAAATTTGCACTCTATACACTGTTTATAAATTAGGGTTGTGGATTTGCATCCCAAAACAATAATTATTAGGCTATATCTATAACTCTGTTTTGGGCACTAGCTAACAAGGAAGTAATTGCAAATCAGGTACTCTATACACTTACTTTAAACCACACAGGGTTTGGTCATTCAGACATTTGCAGATTGGTCTATTTATGTAATTCTGGATTGGACTCTTTCAATAACTGTGTTGCTGTGTTGAATGTCAGCTAGCAAGAGAATAAGTGCAGATTTCTTAATAAGACAAGAACCTGGCACTCTACACAATCTCTCTAAACTGCAGTTTGGTCATGAAAACCAATTCTAGGTTTGACTCTTCCTGTAACTTTAACTCTGTTTTGGGCATCCACTTACAAGAAAAGTGCATTACTAGGATAATCGACCACTGTTCCCAAAAGAACATGGTATGTTCTCAAAATTTATCTATTTTCATAATATTGTTGTTTCCAAAGACATTTAAGTGTAGCTAGAAAATTATACATATAGAATAGTAACTTGGGTCTTTTCTATTTAACAAAAATGTGTGTCCTCAAAAAATACAAACCAAATTGTGTCACAATGTTTTATTTCAAGTATAACATTTCAAGGTCAAATTTCTACCAGCTCTTTTATTTTTGAATAAACTTGTTCTGAAACTTCATCAGAGGAGGCTGTAGCATTTATCACCACGACTTTAGGATTGTTCGCATTTTTATAAACGTTGAGTAAGCTAAAAATACAATAAAGGAATTAATAGAACGACAAATTGATATAGTCCAAGAAATACAACAAAAAATTGAAACAGTCTTACTTGTCCAAAAACCCCGGACATTGAATCATAAAATCATCAATATAATTATTGTTAATGACTCCGCGTATTAAATCATTCCTCTTATTCAATCTTTCACGTCTTACTTTTTCATCCACATCAAGCAAAATAACAATATCTGGTCTGAGTAAATCACTGGGCCAGCTGTAAACTGGACTACCTTTAGGAGGCATCGAATATTTCTCAGGGTAATTGTTAACTGCATAGGCTATTGAGAAAGCGAGGCTTGAATACCAATATCTATAAAAAATAAACATTTTTTTAACGAACTACAACTGTTTTTTTTCAATATCTACCTATCCATTATTACAGATGAATATGGCAATAAAGTTTGGACATCAAACGAAGCAATGTATTGGCTTAGAAAGTTAAAAGCCGTACTTAGTGTAAAGCTATTTTGGAAATTATGTTTGAATCGCTCAACATAAGCAGGCGGGGAATGGAATTTTGTGGCGTTGAGTTTCTGCACTAAATATCTTGCAAGTGTTGTTTTTCCTAAACGTAAGCAAAAAATGTGGTACAGTTTCAAATTATTAAAATATATTTCATTCACAATCAATGCGAACAATTGGAACAAAAAAACAATGAGAACAATGCACATTAATGCTTCTGGTTTCAATAAATCATGAATAAATAAACCCAGTTTTTTCAATGATAACTATATTTAACTTATACAGGTTTAACCGAAAATGGTAGACCTTTAATTTGATAGCATTTATGAATTTCTTGGATATTCTTAACAGTGGATGAGCAACTAATAAAAAGAAGAATATTAGAGAAACTTCGTTTGATATTTACTAGATTCTAGTACTATTTTAAATGCTTGGCAACATAGCCCCGTTCTGACAGCTGTGACGTGCAACCAGATTTATACTGGACAAGGTATAGGTACTTACTTTGGGGGTTCCATACTTTGTTTATTGCTTTAGTGGGTTTCTTCAGATTAAACGCAGTGTTTACTTTAATAACTCAATTAACTCTTGATATAACATGAACAAAACTCTGTATATAACCACCGGCAAAATTCATACATCTCTCTCTCTCTCGTATCATTCTCGAATCTTCTAAGGAAGCGGAAAACACCGTGAATGTCAGAAGGTTCGACAATGTACTTACACTACTAACTATGCAACCAAATATATCTTAGATTTCAGCGTACTTATAACAGTAATAACCCTGTATAAACTACAAACAAAAATTATTCAGAAATAGTTTCGCCACTACTTGATTCTTCACCGTTCACAATTAATTGATTTATTTTTAATCATTCCAATTATACAAAAAATAAAAGCTTTCAAAATATTTGATAATGCCTTTTCATCTGTTTTTATAATATTTCTGGCTAAAATTACCCAGTTTTATATGTTTTATTTATAGTTAGTATTTAAATATTGTATATTATTCAATAATCATATAATGGTAGCTATTATTCACGAAAATGAATTGAATAATAGCCATTATATGCGAGTAGAATACTATACTATCAAATAAAATTTACTAGTAATTATAAAAAATATACATGATAACACGGTAGCAAAATATTATACGCACATACGTAATATGTGTTGCCTATAAATAATATACTTTGGTGCGAAAAGCTGTCACACACCTGAACCTGAACCTGAACTTGGAACCCGGTTTATTTAGAATATTTTATGCGATCTTAGATTTACATGCTGTTCTCGGCAATTTTCTTTGTCTTTGTAGCTGTTTTGGTTTGTAATTTTGCTAAATAATGAGTATGTAACAAAATAAAATCCAAAGTTATAGAATATAGTTGATGATGAAAGATATAGTTAAGGTTAGGTTGTATTTTAATACCCTTAAATTTCTTTTTATTAGATTAAATAAATTTGGGACTTAAAAATGTATTTTCATTATTTTATTACAATCGAACTATTAATTTCTGTTGCTACTCTGTTTTTCCGCCTAACCAACCATTTGTTCGCTAGACTTACCTAATTCAGGAAAATTAGGGAATCTCGGAATGAGAAATAGAGTCGGCTATAAACTTGTAAAAACCTTTATTTTAAAACCCTAAACTTATCTTAAAACCTAATTATCGTAGGATATCCGCGTCTACAGAAACTCCAAGGTCAAAAGTCAAATAAACGAGTTTTTGCACATTTACTGCAAATATTTCTTTCTCTGTGGGTTTTATGCTATTTGTTATTATAAATATTAGGTGGAGGAACATCAAACAATAAAACTTTTTAACCAAACTTCCATTTATAGTAAAATTAAAACAAAAAGTGTTGCACGTCACAATTGTGATGTTGCCATATATCAAACTAGTAAGAAAAATTGGGATTTATCCAAGAACGATAAACATTTACCAGGATTGCCTAATCGGGCTGATTTGTCCGCCAGCTGTGTGACGTCACTGCAGTCCTACATTATGAGTGTGTTCGGGGAGCACGCTTTCGAGCTATGTAGCGCCAAGAGCCATATAACGCAAACGAGGAATAGTACTAGATAGCGCCAAATGGCGCAAATAGCGTGCTCCCCGAACACAGCCTATAACGTTTACCATATAAATGCATGGAAATAATAGGAATTAGACAGTATTTTTATGATTTCTGTAATACTAACGTACCACTATTTGGATTTTTAAGATTAAACACTTATAATTTATAATAAATATTCCCATAAAATCGTTTTAATACGGCCGAGGACTGCAGTGACGTCACGTGCGATCGATTTTTTTGGCGAACGTACGTCTTATGGGATTAAGCAATCCTGGTAAATGTTTATCGTTCTTGGGATTTATCAATATTTTATTTCGTTATTTTTTGTTTGGCAACAGCGCTTTCTTGTACAATAATGCCGCTCTAAAATTTTAAACAGAGAAATTTTTATTTTTTAAATATTGTGTTGTTATCACTGACGAATGACGACATTGAAATAGATGACATGCAACGCTATTTGTTTTAATTTTACTGTACATTATTTTAAAAATAAGGTTTATTAAATCAATGACACCTACCCATTTCGATAAACTTTCATATTTAGATTGATGTTTTTTTTAAGATACCTACTTAGCTTCAATTTCTTCATGCTTCTGTAATAAGCGAGCGGTGTAAAAACCACACAGAGACGGACTCGCTACACTATTAATATATTACTTATATTCTAAAAGCTACTACACCACTTATTTAAACCCAACCTTTATCAAGAAACTCAGTCAAATTGTCACTACCCATGAAGATAACAAAATCTAAAACAATTTGCTACAACAATACATAATAAAATTGCATACCTGAACCAGATAAACCTTCTATAACAATCAAGGGATGTTTGTTAATATTTATAAGAGAATTATTATTAAGACGATCCCTTCTTTTCTTAGCTTCACAGTAAAATTGTAATAATTCTCTTACATCAGTAACACATTTATTCTACAAAAAAGTACAATATATATTTGTTTTATATTGTTTTAAAATTTTACCTGTGGTTCATTTAACACTTTTAGAATAGATTCTACATCGTGATAGAATATAGGGGCAGATATTTCCTCTGAAAACAATCTTTTTGCAACTAAATTTTTTTTATAAATTCTTCAGTTACCTGATTTGTTTAAACCTTCTTTTACTATCTTATTTGTTGGAGTACTACACGTTGTTAGGAAATGACCGCACACCCTGTGTATAAACAGGAAACTAATTAATGTCTCGACATATTTCATTTTGCTTCTTTTATGGCCACGTTTACACTAATACTTTTAATCAGTATTCTTGATAAAAAGGTCAATATTAAATTTGTTTTTGGTCTAGTAGTTGCAATAAAATTTTTATCACTCACTATGCAACTCAGCTAAAATGGAATCCAAGGTATTGAAGGAAATAAAAAGTCTGCATATTAAAACCTATTAATTTTTTTATTAAAAAAATCTGTCTCATACAATATACTTTCTATATATTGGTCAATAAATGTTCCACTTTTGAATAAGCTTCATTTAATACGTCTTCGATCGGTAAATTAGCGTTTAAGAATTTTACTGCAGGTTTATCCATGTTCTTGTAAGCCAAGATTACACTAAAATATAATCAACTTTTGATAAATGAATTGTTGACTAAACTTTGAAGCAGGCTATTAAGCGCCTGGCTGTTATGCAACATTCCTACTCTCTAGGAACTTCAAAGAGAATAATATGTAGACAAAAGAAAACAATGAAGGTGTTTGTTTCGAGGTAAGACTTGCATCAACGAGTATAGGGTTCCTATTAAAAATAAACGAAATAAAAATTGGAACTTTTTCTTTGTGATTTATGGACTGGGCTGCCGGGGCTATACGGCAAATGTAAGCTAGCTTTAGACAGCTAAAAGGGTTTTTTTATTTAAATTGTGGTATTCCTGGGTAGCAATACGTTGTGTTCTATGGCAAGAAGTAGTCATATTTTAGCAGAAGAAGGGAAAATTCAAAAATATTCGCGCATGAGTATTCAATAAAGAGATAGGTCTATTGATGATCTAAAATTTAGATTCTAAAAGGTTATTGTCCCAAGAGCCTAACCTCTTTTCTGTTTAAAACCATATAGAAACTAATAAAATACCACGTAAAAAGCCAAAAACCTTGCAGATTTGAATTTTGTATATCAAACAAAGTAAGCTCCTAGTGACTAAATATACTTCATTGACAGAAGAACTCTTAGAAATAATACAGTTCAACACTTTCTAAAGGAAGTATTTCTCAAAAATTAGGCTTAGCTTTGCTAGAAGCATTGGTATTCTAGATTTTAAGTATGTCAAGGTAGGCTAAAAAACCTAGAAAAACAAATTCTTTAGTAAATAAATGAATGATGGCAAAGGAAGATGATTGTGGAAAAAATAAAGTTTGGATAATGCTAAAAAAACCATTAAGTATTGAATTTGTTATTTTTAAATGGATTTTCAAGAAACAAACTATCAGAAAGCAGCTAGAAAGGAAGCTAGATAGTGACGGTCATGTTGATGATTTACTGGCGAGAACAAACCTTTAAAGAAAAGTTATATAAATATTTCAAAATGTTCTAGATTGAAATCTGTTAATCTAATTATAGGAACTAGATCTGACGTAGTTAATGGTATAAAAGTTCAAACTGAACCAATCAAAACTCATATGATAACTCCTTAACAAATAATTGGGTTTGTAATTAGAAAATTGATGGTTCTTTTTGAACTTTTGAGCTGTTCACTGTTCACTAATATAAAGATTATTAATGTAGAAGTCATTTTAAAATTTGCGTCAAATATACGGTTGGTATTGTTACACTTCCTAACAGCTCGAAAAAGCGCGTGGCATCTCGGACCGAGAACGAGTTCTGTGAACGCGGAACGTGAGAACTGTAAGGAGGCGAGGTTAGAGAGAGTTTAGAGGTTAAGTCGGCCTTATGCCTGTGAATTTTATGCATTTTTGTAGTGGAATTATATATGTATTTAAATTACATAAAACAATTATTATTTTTCTCCCTGAACCCTCTTCTACACTAAAAACAGTCCAGGGAAAATACTATGGTTCTGGAATAGTAAATATTCAAAAAAGAAAATATTGTAGGAGTAAAAAATAACCATATATCATATCTTGTGACAAAATGGATGGATTAAACTAGTTGCAATTAACCAGTATGCATTTTAATTATACCGATTGCATCAAAATTGGAAAAGCAATGGCAGCAACCATATAACTTAATAACAAACATCCCATGACCCAAGAGGACTATAGAAAATGTAAAGAGGTGGAGAAGGAAATACTAGAACACCTAATATGTAAATATCCAGCCAAAAATAATACAGGATGTAAGTATTAATAAGAGAATTACAACGGACCTTATTGGTCTGAGTGTGGTGTCCTGAGACCAAAACCCACCAACCTAACCAGATTTCAAACTCTTAGAAGAAATAATGCAAAATCTAAAAATATATAAAATAAAAATTTGCTAGGTTTCCTTAACACTTACTTGTTTCTATAATCAGGGCAAGTTTTCAACAACATTTCGTTTTTTCCTAACCTTACTTCTTGATTTTCATTTGTACTATTATATGTTTCGAGCCTGTGATACAATCTTTGTATCCTAATGTTTTCGTCAACGTCGAGATACAAGACTGCATCAGGTTTAAGTAGATCATCTGGCCAGTCGTAGATTGCATTGCCTTTTTGAGGTAATTTGTATGCACCTTGAGTTTCGTAAGCGGCACGAGCTAAGGCGTAAGTTGTTGTCGAATGCCAAAATCTGGAATAAAAAGTTACTAATTATTAAGTAAATTTGTATTATACTCTGTTTCAAAAAGGTATAGGTAGAGTAATAATCGTCAACAAACTCTGACATTTCCTTATACTTATACAGTGGACGGCTAATTTATGGAATATTATCATTATTTCGAGAACCGTCGAGTTTTGAGGGTAATCCTGAAACAGGTCGATTTTTGTTATAAAATACCCATCTTATAACGTACATGGAGTAAGGATGACGTCACCGGTGTGGGTGTAGTGACGTAATCGTTAATTTTTTTATATAGAAATCGGTATAATGCGACACCTCCTCATTTGAAGGAGAATTTAATTCTCTATTTATCGACATTACATTTGTAACTAAAATATTTTTTTAAGGGTACAAAAACATTTCTTTTTTATTTAAATTCAACCAAATTACAACTAATGATTTAATTCATAACGTACCTTAAAAGAACCAAATTATGCATAATAAATATTTTAAATTAAATGTTCGAAATGCCCTCCATCGGTTTCTTGACAATATGCGAATCTACGGACACATTCATCAAGTACATTGCGGATGACTTCTGGAGTAATGAGACTCATTTCATGCCTAATTCTATCTTTTAAGTTCTGTAAATTTTGGGGTCTATTGACATAAACTTTTGATTTTATGTAACCCCACAGAAAAAAGTCTAGAGGTGTTAGATCTGGCGACCTTGCTGGCCACTCTATAAAACCTCGTCTTCCGATCCATCTCCTGGGAAAGCAATTATTTAAAAATTGACGTACTTCACGTGCGTAATGCGGAGGAGCTCCATCTTGTTGAAACCAGATATTTTCACTAGGTAAATTTGCATTATTGGCATTTGGATACATGTTAGCAAGGACAGGTATAAGTTGATTTCTCAAAAAAGTTAAATAACGTTCTCCTGTTAGATTTTCTTCAAAGAAAAAAGGGCCAATGATTCTGTCATCGATGAGCCCTGCCCATACATTCACTTTCTGAGGATATTGCGTATGTGCCTCAGTCATCCAATGTGGATTTTGTTGACTCCAATACTTGCAATTTTGACGGTTCACGGTACCATGTAAAAAAAAGTGGCTTCATCGGAAAAGAGGATTTGATTGATGAGACGTAGATTGCCGACACATAAATCCTGCATAATTTCAGAAAATTGAAGCCGGCGATCGGGATCGTCGTCGTTTAATTCCTGGTGTAGTTGAATTTTGTAGGGATGGTATATTTCTTTTTTTAAAATACGTAATACCGATCGTTGGGAAACTCCAGCATATTCACCCGCTTGTGTTGAACTACTGTGAGAATTGTCATGGACATTTAATAAAACATCAAGCTTCACATTGTCTTCAATTTTAGGACGCCCAGCGTTTGGAATATGTTTAACGTGCCCAGTTTCTCCAGATTTTCGGACTATTTTACTTACTGTTGATTGGCTGATGGGTCTGTCTGGATATTTTGCGTTGAATAAATTGCATACAATATGTCAATCTGACGATGCCAAGTCTAGCGAAACGGCTGTCATTAAAGTTAAAAAAGCCAGGTACCTCGTTCAGTGTTCTTTTTTTATCTCCACATCTGCAGAATCCTGACAGTTTGAAAACAGTAATCAAGTAAACCCGAACAAAGCTATTTCTAACCTCGGTTTGATTTCGATAAAAAATAATCTAATTTTACTTGTGTCTTGATTGTTTGTTAAAAAAACGTTCAAATCTCGGTGATTTTTTATTGTAATTTTGATAGAGGTTTACAGCAGAACATTTTTTATAATTTAAACTTTGGAGATTTAATTAAAAGGAAAACAGACAATTTCAGCACTATACCGACAAAAAACAAAACAGACCGATAATACAGACAGATTACTTGAGTTAAGAAACTTTTTTAGGAGGTTAGGTTTGGCAAATTAGGGACATAGGGATTTCTTAAATAGGTGCTAACAGTATCTAGTTGTAAATAAGGGAAGGCAGTATTTTATTATGGTTCCCTTATTAATTTACTCTAATGATTAAGGTTGTTAATTAAAAGATTTACCTACGCCTGTGGACGACACCCAAATTCGCATTTTATTACTCTATATTTTTTTAAAACAGAGTACCTAGGTAGGTATAAAATATTTAGTACGTTTCATAACTCTTATTATTACTATTACCATAGTTCTTTAAACTAGGTATATGTTATTACCATAGTTCGATAACTATGTTATTAGTATTATTTTGACAATCCCACCTCTACACAGTACGCCAACGAATTCAGTAATCAAAATTTCTAATAATGAATGTATATGATGTGACTTTGCGTAATTTCAATGTTTATTAATTTGAAGAAAATAGTTACCTGTCTAGGATGACTGGTGAGTCTTTTAACAAAATATATACTTCTAAAGCTGTTATATAATTTGAAAAATGATGATACGTGTTATCCAATATATGATCGGTTAAAAATAATTTTCTAAATTTTTGCACCTCAGTCGATGGAGAGTGACTCTGTACGCCTTTCAGTTTTTTCGTTAAACCCTTGACAAGAGTTGATTTACCTAAAAGAAATTAACTAAGTAATCTTTCAGTTTAACCATCCGCTTGACAAAGCCTTTGCGCATGTACGAAATTATTTGAAATTGACAGCCGCGCAGTGTTGTCAGTTCAAATAATTTTTCCTGAAACCGAATAGTTTAGTTTTGATTTGGTAAATTGGATTATAAAAAAGACGCACGTTAATAAGGAGCTTTATTGCTAAAATTCATAAGTAATAAATTAGATGCTAAGAACAGCAATTAAAAATATAAATAACGTAGGTACTTCACTTTCGTTATTTCGAATTAATTAAATTGTAATTTGCGAATATAAAAATGTAATGTGTTCATGGTATTCTGTGATTTTAGTTTATTATAGTTTTAAATTAATGAAAAACATTAACTACTACAATAAATGCAGTAGAAACTGCAAGGAAAAACTATTTTAAACAATACATAATATATTAAAATTAAATAATATATAATTAAAATATTATATTAAGTTTTCTAATTTATTTAATGCATATTATGTTTAAATGTATGTAAAATTTAAATCCAAAATCCGCCCTATAATTGAATATCCTTGTGATAATATAGTAACAACTGCAAAATGAGCATACTGTACGTTCAACATTTTACAGATAACATTGATGTTATTATAATAAAGTTTCAATCATAAAGGCCAACATAAATGTTTTCTGATATATTTTGAGATTCATTAGGTACTATTCGTAAAAACTTGTATGTTATGATGAACATTAACGTATAACTAAGAAGTTCAGTCAGAATTCTGTATAATAAATAACTAACAATATTTCGTTAAATGCATTATTTCATAGATGTACTTAACTAAGAGTGAAATAATGTCTATGATTTTCGTCTTTCCAATGTCTATTCACTCAGTTTATTTTTTCATGCAAATGTGGCAACGTAGCTTGAGATTTAAAGTTTGCCACTCTTATCGACCAATAAAATTATTCTTGAAAATTCAAAGTTCGTACATGCGCATAGGCTTTTTCAAGCGGTTGGTTAAACTGGAAGATTACCTTAACTTGTACCTACACAACAGTCAGATAAATGGAATAAATTTATTGTTTGTACGGAAACAAGTCCATCCCCTCTAAATTCCCGAATGTTGGGACTACAAATTATAATTTTAAGATATTTTTACAAGACTACCTACATGCATTATGAAAGAAAAGAGTCTTACCCGATCCGGACAATCCTTCTATTACTATCAAGGGGTAATTCTTCTTACCTCCGGTGTTGACAAATTCTTTTTTTCTCTCCTTGGCTTGTTGATGGAGATTTAAAATTTGTTTAGCTCCTTCGTGTGTGCTATACTGAAAAATAAACCTAACCTCAATTCACAAACTTATTAAGATTATACGTTTAGATTGTACTAAATACAATTTAAATACTATTTATGTTTAGATATAATGTGAGAGACTCAAAAAAACAAATTGAGATGTTGCTAATAATTAATGATTAAGTTTTTTAAATGTGTATTGTTATGTAAATAATAAAATGAAATTTTTGTTCATTAACAAAATATTTAATAATTTTATGTTTATATTCGATATTATGAAAAAGTTCATCGTAAAGTCCGAATTATCTGGATAAAATCTCAAAAACAGAAAAGCATAATTGTTATTAAAAACACCAATAAACCGTATTGAAGTTCAGCAAAATAATTTTGTTTATGTGTTTATGTGATTACAGTATTTTGATAAAGAAAATATGTTTTTAAATGCTGCTTTAATTATTATTGATAATAACAATAATAAATAATTTATTATCTTCGCATAGTACTATTGATTTAGTACAGTAAAAGGATCCAGAGTGATCATTTTAAAAAATTCTGTAAAAACTTAAAAGAGGATTTGAAATTTCGATTTTTATTTCATCTTCAAGTTATCAAGCTGCTTTTCTGGGAACTCTTTTACTAATAATTCTAATTCACTACCAAAATGAAAAATCAAACTAACCTACTAAAAGATGACTCATATGCAAAAACCGAAAAAAGAAAGTTGAAGATAAATAATATTTTTCTCCACGACGATCACAGAATTTACAAATTCTGAAATCAAATTTGATCACACAATGCTGGAATTCTCTTTCTCTCTCTCTCTCTCTGCCCCATGCAATTTAAATGTATTTTTCTAACCGTCAAAAATCACACTGTAGACATTTCTTGTGACATTAAATGCACCGAATGAGGTCTCATAACATATACACTTGCGTTTATATAAGAAAACTTAAATATCTTTTTTAATCAAATTGCAATGAAATTTCCATCTACGTACTATTTTACTTTGTCTATGTACATACTTTTATAGTCAATTAAAAAACATAAAATAGTATATTACGTAACGTGTGTGGTGAGAACCATTTAACGCACGAATGGAAAAGTAATTCCATGATTGCGTAATAGTATATTACATAACGAGTGTGGAAAGTGAAGTATTACGCACAAGTGAAGTTTAGCACGAGCCGCGTAGTGGCGAGTGCGGAAACGTAACGAATGCAAGAAATACACTTTCCAACGCGTTGTGTACACGATTTTTCCTACGACCCCAATATTCCTTATAATATATTTTAAATTTATTTATAAAATTTATTTTAATTGTTAGTCATGTTAAAAATTAGGATTTAAACGAGTTTATATATTGCATAGAAATATAATTAATTAAAATCAAATAACCAACTTTCTCAGGAATTCACATCAAAATTCTTTATTAGCTAAATGACATTTTAATTTTTTTGTGGGCTCTATAAAAATTAAAAGTAAAATGGTCAGTTGGTGAAATTAATTGAAAAGTAATGTAATAATAATAGACACAAAGATAATTGTAAACAGAAACACAAACATAACTTCAAAAATCCACATTCGACACATGCACGGAACATAAACACAATATAAAAAAGAAGAATAAACTGTTCTTCTTTCTAAAAGTGTTTTTATAAAAATAATAATACTGAATAAAAATATGTTTATTTTTTAAAAATTTAAAAACCTATAAGAAAATTTATTCTTTATTCTTACTTTATACAAAAAAATTTGTATTGGCAATTACCATACAATATTTGACACAAGGAAGATTTAAAAAAAATTAAATGGTCCTTGCTTTGACATTCATGTGTTTTTACTATTGATAAATTTGACGTAAATGTCACAGATCATAGAACTATATTTTTTTACTTTTCAATACGTGTATTGATATTAGCTACTTTCTTAAGTACAAATAAGTGTGCAATCTAGCACTGATTTACAAATGATACATTTAAAAAGTATCTCGGTAATAAAAATATTCTAAATGTTTAAATAATTAACTTTATTACATAAAAATAACGTAAATTAATCTGGAAAACGTAATTAAATACATTTATTATTATATTATGATCTATTTAGACAGATAAAAGAAGTGGGTTGATGAAACGGAACAAATATATAATTCCAAATAGCTCAAAATATTAAATGCAATCTTATATCTAATAAATGTTGTTGGCCATTTATACTGGTATGAAATTAAACTTTAAATGTGTAAATAAGATATTTTGTATAAAATGCCGACGTCTATTGACAGTTGCTAAGTGGTTGCTAGGGAAGCCGTGCGATTTACTTTACAACTGTGCGTTATAAGGCATTTTACATTAGTTGCGTTCTTTTTGACTGAGATCTCAGCTCACTTCGATTGAAGTGATCTGATATAAAGTGATGTGAGTAAGCACCAAAAAGAACGACAAACCCGCGACCTACGATTTCTTGCTCCCCACCACTTTATTTCCGACTCAATTCTAACTGATACCCCCGCATAGCACATTCAGCATCGGTAAAGGGGGAGGAAAAATCTCAGCTCACTTCGATGTGATTGAATCGATGTGAGCTGAGATTAACTGAGATCTCAGTCAAAAAGAACGCACCTATTGATTGAGGACTAGACTGTATGTTATTGACCGTGAAAATACCTTTTAGGTTAAAAGAGTAATGCTCCTAAATGTTGGCAACACATTATAGTAGTAGAATGTTTCTTGAATTATTGACTATTTGCAATTGTGATTAAATTCTGTAATATAAATTATCTAATTTGTTTTTATTTAAAAATATACATTTAAAATCTTTGATCGTGGAAAAAGTATAGTCTGCTACTCGGTTAGAATAAAAATTCGTGACGCTTTCCACTCGCATCGAATTTTCATTCTAACCTTGTTACAGAATATACTAGTATAACTCATCACAATTGATTTGTTGAATTGATTCTCTTACTGGAGAGAACTAGCTCCCACATAACACTAATGGTACATTCACATTCTAAAAATATGCCCATGAATTACGTTTTCGAACATTCTGAAAAGTATATGCTAAACAACTCCATTTCACGTTCCTTTTCTTGTAAATTTGTATGTTCTTTATGGTACATTCTTAACATGTTCGTATCATGTAATTTTTAAATACCCAACAATCATTCCACTGAAAGTGATATGATGATATGATAAGAATATGTTGTACAAACAATGAAAGGAATATTCTGTTGGGGACGTGAATATAATGTGCGATATTCATTCCTTTTGTTTGGATGAGCAAGTTACAAGATTACTTTTGATATTTGAAGAATATAACTTGGTTATCGAAACTCACGATAGACAGTAAAAAAGTGTATGTTTGTACAGTAGTAGTCTAAACTGTGTACAGTAAAAATATATGGTAATACTGAGAATATGCTATGTACGTACTACCAGAACATTTTTATCACCTGAATATAATATCCTTATCATGCACTGAGTAGTATCAAGACATATTCTAAGAACGTTCTTGTTTGGACTAAAATAGAATATTACCATCTAATGCTGAGAATTTGATCTTTACATACTTCAGAACATTCGTTGCATATACATATCAAGTAATTTGGTACGGCCTTTTGAGGTGACTATCACATTCTGATCATGTACTGAACGGTATTTACGCATGTTAATAGAACATCCTTGTTCCAAGAAGAATGTTCTTATTATGTGCAAATAATGTAAAATTGTTGTCTGGGAGCATACAATTCATGTTTCTCTGTTTCTGTCTTAAACTCACTCTTTATTTTAACTTTGCCTTATTACAACTGCTTATTTACAAATTCAAAATTGTGCATTTTATTAATATTTAATAAATCCAGTTGCTTGCAAAAGACCTCTTAATAGTGTTATTGACTGATCATAATGTGAATATAAAAGAACATAATAATTAAAAAAAATTTTAAATTGAATAAAAAACTTACTTGAGGTGATTGTAATATTTTCAACATGGGTTCTATGCTGTGAAACACAAAAGGGAATGGTACTTCAAATGATACTGAAAATTAAAAAAAGTTGATAGAAAAAACTGGCCAGGCCAACAAAATAACAAGAAATGTTTTCTTGTAATTGTTTATTTCGAGACAAGTAATGTATTTTTATAAATTTGTAGTAAAATGATTACTAAAAAATTTGGAGATTCTTAATTACCTACAATAATATTTCAGTGAAAAATGTTTTCCATAATATGATTAATTTATTTAATATAAATAGTTTACCATTTTTTCCATTTTCTTCTAATTTCGGTGGTGAACATTCAATCTGAATAATAGGTAAACTTGTTATCTGCTGAACGCTAGTTATAAATATTAAACATATAAATCTATTCATCTTTAGCGATTTAATTAGAATGGAACAATTGTTTTTGTAAATATAGTACTAGACGAAGACAGGTCACTAAAGTTATCAGTCACTACTATAAAATCGACAAGAATATCTTATTCTATAAGAAATACAAGAAATAATAATTAACAAGGTCATGGCCCTAGATAAATAGTTAAAGTGGTGGTACAGGATTAAAAACAAAACAATATAAAATTGATATCTTTGTCGCTCTCTTTGAACATTTGGGTTCCAATTTTTACGACCTTTATCAGTGACAAGTGACATTTCAATTTCGTACACTAAGAAATATATTGTTTGTCTACTTGTTTTCATACGTACACTGAAAAAAGTATAAGCAATATTTTTTCAAAAATATTTCGTAGAACTAAGAATTAAAACAGTTTTCATATATTTTTAAATCGGTTTAAAACATGAGTTTTTGTTTCAATTTAACATTTTGTATTACGTCAAGAACAATTAAAAGTTCTATTTGTAGGAAAGTAGGTAAGTAATTATTAAATGGAGGGCTAAAACTACTTTTGTGCTCTTTGCAGCCCCGTAACTTCAAACCCCCTACCGGGGCTGAGTACAATTCCTTGATTTTGAATAGGGATGACGGGGAAGAGTACCTACTTTTGTAATTGGTTTATTAAAGTACATTGCACATTACTCAAGCTTTCTGGTGTAATTTGACGGTTTTTATTAATGATCTGAGTTTGTAAATGATCCAGTGACTCAGGCTAGGTAGCGTACATTTTATATTTTAGGTAACCCCATAAAAAACAGTCCAGTGGAGCTAGATCTGGTAATCTGGGTGACCTTTCAATAGAGCCCCTTGCCTTGTATAATGGTTTTGTACATCGTTTTGTTTCCATGAATTGTTTTTTAGTTTTTGATTTAAAAAATAGTAGATTGATTAGGTCGTTGAAGAAAGTTGTACTAAAAAAAGACAAAACGTCAATAAATTTTTACTTTACTGATTTATTCACCAGACTGTTACTGTTTTATTAAAAATCATATATGAAACAGTTAAATAAAACAAAATGCTGTTTATAATTATAAAAATCACATAAAAGATTCCTTAATAAAGATCTAATCAATGTGTCAAAAGAAAAAAATTATTCTAGAAAAATTAGGTTAGAAACACATGCTTAATAATGTGGTTAGAAATTTCTGCTTATGGTTCTTCCGTTTATTTTGCGCATCACTTTTATCCATCCTTCCTTACAGAATTTCTATTATTTTTCTTATATTCTGCATTATTTTTTTGATAGTAAAAATGTTCCTGACCAATTCTTTCATTTTTTAATCCAAACAGTTTGGGACTTTCCGCGAAAAACATTCAAGATTCTTCGTTGGATTACCACCAAGATACTACAGCCGAATTGATTGAAAACACTTTACTGCCAAATATTCCCCCGCATCCCGCATAGTGTCATAGTTATGGACAATGCCAGTTACCATAGTCGCTCATCAAATACAAAAACGGAAACCCAGGAATTTAAATTTTTATTAAATTTTATTGTGAATATCCTTTATATATGCGTTTCTATTAAAAAAATATTTTTGCAAATTTAATCCTGACCTGCATTCTTTACCCAAACTTGCCAATACCTGAGATAAAAGTACCTAAGAAGTTTATTATCACCATCAGTCCCCTTTTATTGTAGGCACTATATTGTTGAACACACTTTACCGGAAATCTGGCTTTTATTCCATTTAATATGAAACATATTTGTAAATAAATCCACTTCCTGCTTTTCAATATTTTAATATAAAAAGATGAAAATTATGAAAGGAATTTCATGTATTCTGAAAAGATCTTATACTACATAAATCTTTATGAAAATGGAAATCTAATTTCCAAATTTGTTGACCATTTTCTAAAGGAAAAACTATTTTTCCTGCTGTATGCCACACAAAACAATGAATTGCATTCTGGTCTATTTTCATTATTTACCCTGCTGATTTTCCCCATTCCACTTTACAATTTGTTTATTTTCTACTAAAGCAGCCATTACATTGCATTTTATTATCAACAAATGGCTAAGTTAACTAAATTAGTTGTGTCCCATCAAAATGAAAAATAAAAACGATAAATATTATTTATTCTACAAACACAAAAATGATTTACATTAAAATTAAATACAAAAGGAACAATAAACATAATTTATATAAACAAATTATTAATTATTTAACAAATGTTTAACAGTTTCATATATTTCTTTACACTCAGTTTCAAGTGAATGATCTCCATTAACAAAAACTACTTCAGGATCGCACATGTTCTTGTAAGCCAAAATAATACTAAAATAAAATCAATTATGTAAAAAGAAATAGATAAATTAAGTTGCACTTACTTATTTCGAAACTCTTCGCAAGAACTAAGTAAATCTTCCTGTGGAGTGAATTCTTTTCTTCTAGAGATCCTCTCCAACCTCACCTTTTCACTGACATCTAAAAAGATCACCATATCTGGCTTGAATAAATCTTCTGGCCAACAGTATGTCTTATCCCCTTTAGGTGGCAAAAGAAAGTCTGGAAAATCATAAACAGCTTGAGCTAAACCAAAAGCTGCTGTGGAATGCCAATATCTATAAAAAAAATAAGTTGGTAGTTTTCTTGCAATTTCAAACATATATAATATGTACCTGTCCATAACTACTGGCTTATTTTGTAGAACTACCTGCACTTCTAAAGCTGCAACATAGTTTCCCAAAGAGTAGTAAGCTGCATGCAGATTTTTGTTACCGTCACATATGCTTCTAAGATGTTGTATACTCTTAGGAGGTGTTTGCCATTGTACACCATGAATTTTCTTAGCAAAAATACGTCCAACAGTTGATTTGCCTATAAAAGATTCAATTGTTAAACATATTTGATTTGATATTAGAATAAGTTACCTGAGCCATCCAAACCTTCCAAAATAATCAAAGGATGTTGCTTAACCTCTCCTGAAGCAACAAGCTGTTGTTTAGCCTTCTCAGCAATTTCATAAATGTTCAAAAGCTCTTGAATTCCAGTAACAGCTTTATTCTGAAACAGGTGACAGAAAGGTATAAAATACAAAATCAACAAACAAAAACTTGTAGATAGTATTTGTATAGTATTTTATTTACTGATAACTTTAGTTTTAATTATGAAAAAGTTGGGGTTATTCGTATTACCTCTGGTCGTTCTAAAACACTTAAAACAGATTCTAAACTGTGGTGAATCACAGGAATTGAATTAGACATGTTTAACAACTGATGTGGTAAAAATCTTTTACACAAATTTGGTGACCAATTTACCATAAGCAAAATCCGAACTGGATGTCTGGGAATCACAAATTTTTGGAATTACTAATTACGTTAATAATTCGTTTTATATAAATACCATAGATAAAAGACACTATAAATACGATATAAACTTAGTATGTTCTGTGATAAACTTAATTAGGGATGAAACGATACGAGTAAATACAAGTACTTACTCGATATTTTCTTTCGATACCAAGTACTTTTGGTATCGATGCTTTACAACCGAGTACCAAGTAGGTATCGGATATGCTCGAAGGGTATCGGTCATAAATACTCGTATCGCTGTCAAAATCGCGATTATATGCCAACAATAATGCTATGCCTATGAGAACCAATCAAATAAAGAAATTTTTGTTTTTGTTTTTGGGAACCACTACAAAAACAGACTTTTTTTCATAATTTATTACATACTACAGGGTTACTTTCACATTTATAATATTAGTATGCATTATTTTGTATAAGTTACTATTTTGAATAAATAACAATATTTTCTTATTCTGTTTGTATTTATTCTAAATAGAAATGTCGTAAAATCCTACCAAAAGAAATCGATACAAGTAAGTATCGATACTTTTCAATCGTAACCGAGTAAGTATCGATACTCCGCGACCGATACTATATCGAGTAAAAGTATCGATACTTCAGTGGTATCGTTTCATCCCTAAACTTAATACAAATACAAGTGTAAACATTTAGTTAATAGATGGCGCAAATGTATTAGCAACAAATTTTTTGACAGACATGGTGTGTTTTGGAAAAATTGCGTTTGATTGAGAACACCGAAATATGTTACATTTATAATAAATATTGATTATTATTAACAAATAATTCTCATTATATTTAATAAAAATGTACGAGGTGTACATTAGATACCTAAAAGTGTTACTTTCAGCTGTGTATCAAAAAGAACGTGCCTCAGCCTGAGAACAATGAAAATGACAGACGTCGACCTCGTTAACCTCACTTTTGTGTATTTACTATACTATAGTATACCAATAATTAATGTTTTAATAGAATAAAATAATGGATACCGACGATAAAATATTTAATAACAATCCAATTTATATGAAGAGTCTCATCGGTAAAAAAGTGGAAATAAACACAGCAGACAAAAAGACTCACACTGGTGTTGTATTTGTAATAGATCCTATCTTCAAAACAGTTGTTTTACATACCAATTGGAAAAGTGTAAATGAACATGACACAGTTATTATTTTATATCATGCGATAAAATCTCTGGAGCAACTCTCTGAAGTCGTTGACGAAAGTTATTTACAAGAACAAACTACTTCAGTTCTCCAAAATTTAGACAAAAAGATTGAAGTAAAGAAATGGTTAAAACAGATGATGATAGACGTTAAAGAGAGTGGAGACTATTTAAAAATAGATGATCATTTAGTTATTGTTCCCCCATATGGACCAGAAAATTGCATATGCAATAATACTATTATCTTGGAAAAAATTCAAAAAATACTGGAGTTATTACCCAAAACAACAGTATGAGTGATAATTGTATTTTTTATTTAAGTGATATTTAAATTACTTTTAATTCTAATACAAGTAACAGAAAGGCTTGTTTTGCATGGGGTTTACTTTCCACTGCGACTTATGTAAGTACTAGTTTGTACAGTTTTGTAATAAAAATACAAAGTAATGTGTATCATATATAATTTAATATTTGACCTTGTTCATAAAATATACATATATAAATACAACTTTTTTATAAAATTTTAAATAAACTTAACATAAAAAAAAACAAATATCAAATTGGCAAGTAACAATATACCGTAAAAGAACAATATTAAATCTGAAACTGGTCAAGTAAAATAATTTTATTTGTACTTGAATAAACTTTTTGTGTTTTACAATTTCTTATTATCACATGCAAATATTACTTTTTCTTATAAAGGAAAATATAAATAATAATTTAGAACAATTTCAATTTAACTAAGGCGAACAATTGGAGACATTTATACAGATTTTTGTAATTTAAACACACAATTAAATATTTTTCATTGATTTGGTAAATAAAATATTACCAAGCAGTTAAACTAATATTGGTGCTAGAATCTTTGGTTTTTTCATTCATGCCTGAAGACTTTTCTTCATTTGATGTTTGGTCAAATGTATCCAAGAAATATTCAATTTTTTCTAGTAAATTGGTAGCTACATTTGCAAACTCTTCCCATATTAAGTACTCTTGTGTCACATAGACATCCATGTCTTCTGTATGTTCTTCAATTCCAAATAATTTTTCTTCATCTGCAACCAATATTAAAATTTCATAAAATTCAAAAAAAGGATTATACCTAGTTACCTAAGTGATCTGCTAAGAGTACGAGTAATTTATGGATTTCAGATTCAGAAAAAAGCTCATGCAAATCAACTGTATCTATACAAAAATTCCACAGCACTTGGCAAACTAGATTTCCAAGTGACCAATCGTTTTCACATTCAGTAGATAATATTTTAATTAATTTAGCTACACCTCCATTGTCTTTAAATAATGATCTGGATCTGTTGTCAGACATTAAGTTCACAAAAACACCTACAGTAGTTTTCAATTGAGGGCGATCACCTAAAAAAAATTGCTAGCATAAGATTTGCATACATAGAAACATAACTGTAAAAAATTTCAAATATGAGCAGTAGGAATCTACATTGGTATATTGCTATCAAGTAGTTTTTTTATTAAGAAAAAATTCAAATTATGGAGAATTTCCAAATTTCAAAGAGAATAAGTAGGAACTGTCTTTTTTACCATTGTCTAGTAGATCAATGAGGATTTGAAACATTTCACTTTCTGTAATATGTTTTCTTGTAACTTTAGATCTAGATAAATTTCCTAAGATTCTCATTGTTTCTATTACACATTCTTTGTTCTTCGATGTAGCATACTCAATTATAGCTAAAAAAAAATATTACATACAAAGTTTGGCTTAGGTTGGATGACATAAATATACGAACCTTCAACTATATCAACTTGCTTGATATGAAAAATGTCGACTTCTAAATCGCTTGTGTAATAATAAGACAAATTATTTAAAGTACTCAATATGGATAACACTAAATCTTCGTTTTTCTTGAAAGGGTTACTTATAAGAACTTTGAGAATTTCTTCAATTAACTGATTGCCATATTTTTCGTTTAATAATTTCCCAATTTCTGGATTTATAACCATATTCGCTATCACTCTAATAATCTACAATAAAACTTTATAACTCGTTTTATCAAACTATATAATCAAAATATACGAGGATAGTTCTTGAATCATAGTCCCTAACTTGGGAAGAATAAAACTAATTGGATTCAGGATTAAACTATGTTAGGGACAATAATTCGTAAACGATGCTCGTATTGAAGGAAAGTTTACCTTAATCATAACATCTTCGCTATTACTTCGCACCTCATTAGAAACTTCTAATTTCAATGAACAGTTTTTTAATGTGCGTTCAAGATATATTTTCCAGAGGTTAACGAGACTTTCTATGGAGTTTTCTTCGTGAAAATACTAGAACAATTATTAAAAATAAATAATCTAATTGTCAATAGTGCAGAAAATTATTGTTTTACAAAATTCTGTTTACACTATAAGGTTTCTAACCTAAAAATAATCTAGTGGTGGCATTTTATAGGTTAGGAAATATAAATTTTACATAATACATAAAATTTGATCTACCTGTACTCGAGTATTATCAATTTTAGAAACTATGTTTCCCAAAGTATAAGTGAGTCTGACAACGATTTCCTCATTTCCTGGATATTTTCCAAATAAATTTATTAGAACTTTGTAAATATTTTTATATTCAATGATTGCATCGCAGCAGCATTCGTTGGTGGAAATTATGCTAAAACATTTACACAAATTGCAAATATTTATTAGTAAGTAATGAAAATGCATATTATTCGATTACCTTAAAGTTCGAGATATATTTGCTACTATATCTAAATCGGAAGAGAATATTTCGAGGGTCAAACAAAGTTGTGGTATTGTTCCACATTCGATAAAAGAATCGTACATTTGTTCTTCTGATACCAAATTTCTTAAAGCTCCTGTGAGTTGATATAGGGCATGGTGAGTTTGATCTGGCATAATGCTTTTCTCCCCTTTCTAAATAAAAGAAAGTTTTAATTTGAGGTTATGTTACTCGCATTTTAAAGAATTTCAATGTTACTTACAGCCATATTTATTATTTTCATATGTAATACCATCAACTGTAATATGCCCAAGCTTAAAATTTTTTCCAAAAGCTTATGATTCATTGTTAAAAATTTGACGGCTCCATATCCGTATACGCACGCTTCGGCATCGTCCAAAGGGCTCGATCTTCCAAGAGCGTCAAGAAACAGTTCTAAAAAAGCGTAAAAATGTGAAAGGAGAGCAAAATAACACAAAATTTAGAAGAATCCTGAATGCTGCAAATTTCAATGCCATTTAATCATAAAAATAATTTGTTGTTTCTTAATTAAAATTATCTCATAATTACATTGATTTTCAACGACCTTGTGGTATAGTAGATATACCATACTGACTTATGCCCGGGCTACACGAGGCTAGTTTTTCAAGCCAGTATAGTAAGCTATTGTTAGTAAACTAGCAAAATAGTATCGTCTTTCCAGTATTAATTGCTAAAATCCATTTAAAAGTGTCATACAAAGTGAGTTAGTTTACTAGGCTTCAAAGTAGAAAGAATGGCATGAAAACAACATATTTGTCCCGTTAAACATCCACTCTGTATCGTCGGAACCCAGCTCTCTCTAGACTGGTAGTTGTACAGCGCGAAAACAAGTGGGGTACGCACGCGACTTGTTGACGGCTTTTAATGGTCCGCTGTATTCTGTTGCGTGCAGGGGTCTCGGGTTGGTTTTTTGCGCCAGTTTTTATGTAACTCATAAAGTCGGTGTCGGAGCGTCCAGATTTTTATTTGGTTAAGTTAGATAAGTATTAACTTTAAGATATATTTTTGTTTGGGTATTTCATTTTTAATAATTGGTGTATACGTATTGTAATTTTTCCCCATATTAATTGATAACCTTAAATTAGTTACATATATTGTGGCAGCGTTTTGGAGACCTTTTGAATCAGAAAATGGAAATCTAGATCAAAATTTAAATTCAGAAGATATGATATTGCCAACAGGTGAGGTTAGTAGAGAATTTTTCAATAAAGATTTACACATTCAGTGTCAGAGGGTTATTTTAAAAATGAAGATAATAAAAAATCAGATGCGGTTATAATAAAGCGAATTAATACGTTAACTAAAATTTCTATTAACACTATTTCTCGGGTTATTAAGCGCGGGGAAGTTATAGATTATTATTCTATTTTCAGGTTAGTAGAGTCCCCCCACCACTTATTTTACTATCCTGGCTTGTTTACCAGCTTCATGTGACCGGCGAAGTTGTTTGCAGTTGGCTAGTAAACAGGAACCACGCGTTTGTTTTGTTTTTGTACCAGGACGAGTTTTTGAGATTTTAGATACCCAAACTAAGTATGCAGATTAATTTAAAGTTTGTACAACTGTACCGGGACCATGAATGTCTATGGAACTGGAATAGTATTTTTTTTTTCGTATACAGTTCATTTTGGGCGTTTGGTCACCTCATCACTCCAGTAAATACTAGCTTAAAAAATAGATGCCCCATGTAAACAGAACTAGCATGCCCCAAGCTAGGTCAGCAAGTCAGGATAGTTTAGTCAAAAACAAGCTTGCTATCCTAGCTTGAAAACCTAGCCTCGTGTAACCCGGGCATTACTCTAAAAGTCAAACCCCAAACTAATTAACTAAAAAAGAAACCAAAATTACTGCACCACTAAAATATAGGGAGCTAATATGATCTGAACGAGAGGCAGTCAAAGAATGAAATTTTAGGGCTAACTTGTTAATTGCGGGCTAGAGTACATAGTTACCTAATAAATTTTTCTGGAAGAACAGATGGTCATTCTTGTCAATTTTTGCAACTTTAAAAATCAATTTACATACACCACTTAGGTTGTTTCCAGTTACCTTTATCTAAAATAACAAAAATCATGTTATAATCGCTGTTTTATATAGTTTTTTGTAAGAATTATCTAATACTTACCGATAAAATAATCTTTGCTAAAGAAATTAGAATGTGCTCGTTTCTGGATTCCACGAATTTGTACAGGCACTTTAAAATCCTTATCTTCGTATTAGAAGCGACTTTTTGGTTTGTCATACCTTCTTTGTCCATACAATCGAATAATTCTTCCAACAATTTGATTATACGGTCTTCTCCGCATTTTTTCTCGTTCTCGGAATTCAGTTCCAATAAGACGTCTTCGAAAGTTCGCTCCTTTTTATCGTTTCCTGCTAAAGAAATTGAATTTTTGAGAGAATAAGCCGCGAAACGCTACAACAACTGATTTGGCAACAGCGCATTACATTTTTCAGTTTACTACAACACACCTATACCGAATTAAAGCTAACTGCATTTGGAATAAAAAATGGTATAAAATGGCCACCATTTTGAGAAATATGTTTATTGCTGGTCAAGGTTAACAGCAGATTCAGTTTTACTTCAAACATACATTCTAATTGTGACATTTCGTCTAGCTTCAGGTCCGTCTGAGGCTAGTATGCTTAAGACAAAGTTAACAATCTGTCTTCCTGTTTAATTTTAGTTCTGATTCCGGATTTTATTATTTTATTTACAATAAGATTTTAAGTTGTGGTTTTTATGTTGATTTTATTTATATTTATCTCCCACTTATGATTAAATGTTTGTTTTTGTTTCGGCTATTTTAATTTTGCTGATACCTAGAAATTGCTTAGTGAAGAGCAAATAAATTGTGGATATTCCTTCTTCTTCCAAAAAATTTTGTCATGCATAAACACAAATCCATCAGCTACCGCCCCCCGGAATAGACGCACAACTGGATTTAAAACTTCCTCGATGTACACAGCACCAGTGATTCTTCTCTCCAAAACCAGGAGAGGCGTCCGTGTACCCCTCATAATACCACTCCAAACCATAATACTCCCACGTTCAAATGGAACACGTGGTTGGGCTGTTTCTAATCGGGCTTGTCGTCCTGGGGCCCACCAAACTAGCGTTCTTCGCGAATCAGAAACCAAGCCAATTCTTGATTCATCAGAGAACATCACGTAATTCCAGTTAGGACCATGGTGTAATATTTTTTGAGTCCATTGCAACCTTACAATTTTTTGTTGATAGGTTACTTTGGGAACACGTAGAGGTCTTCTGCGATTTCTTCGAGCTATCAATGTTTTCTGCCGGTCTTGTGCTGCTGGTGTACATCGACTTCTGCCACCTCTAGGACGATCCTTCACATCATTTGTATCTTGAATTTTTTTTTTAATTTTTGATACAGCACCCTGAGTAATACCAACAATATTCGCGATATCACTTTGACTAAAGCCCTGTTGTAACAAAGCAATTACTCTAGACCTATTAAAATATGATATCATGTCTCTGGGCATTTTTAAACAGCTCAAATGAAATTTAAACAAGAATTGGAATAATGTGAAAGCACCCAAATTAATTAAATATGACCAAATTAATACAAAAACGAATCAAATTTAGTATTATTTTGATTTAAAAACGCTTTAAAATAAATATCAACAAGAGTTTTTAAAAACCATAGGCGTAGATATATTATTTCTAAATATTCCAAACTTTTGGACATATTATGTGTATGTTGTGTAGCGAAACATACATTTTCTTTTTAAATATTATTTTCATTTTATAATTAATAAAAATTGGAATAAAAAAATTTTATCATCCAAAATATTTCTAAATTCAAAAGTATTTGCTGATTTTAATCGAATTTAAAAAATTTGAAATTTGATCTGTTTGGGCCAGACCGACACTTAACGGTAGTTCCTTCGCTTTCGCGGTATACGGTTTTCAAGCGACGTTGCCAAATCAATTTCGTCAGTTTATTTACCTTTTAGATAATTGGAGTTATGCAGCTGACTCGAAAAATAACCTGTGTTGAGGAACAGCGTTTGAGAGTTTTCTATGATTTGTTTGTTGTCGAAAATTTTCTCCAAATTTTGGGGACCCAAGAGTAAGCATTGTGAGAGGTTTCTTCGTTGCAGGGACGGCTTTCCGAATGGACTGTCTGTTTCGTTGAATTCTGTACGTTCTTGCGGCGAGCTAAATGCATTGCGACTATCAGTTTTTTGAGATTCTGACTGCGTTTCTGTCTCTTCGGGAACTTAAATGCAAACAGGATTCGTTATAAAATGTATTTAACTGTCTACCAGCCATTATAACAAACTATAAAAGGTATGATCTTATGCAAATGTCGAAATACGTACCGACCGTGCGTATAATATAAACGTATTCATAATTTCAATTTACTCAATTCCATATTTTTTACAATACAGCGATTCAAGTGTATGTGATTGTACTGGACCATTGATGTTTATACTCTACTTAAAAACTAGGAGTAATTTGAATTTAAGTTGGCAATGTGTAGTGGTGTAAACCAGACTTTTGAATGATTTGAATTTACTCCTAGTTTTTAAATGAAGTATAATTCTGAGATCGTATTCATACTAGGTATTCGACTATATTATACACCTAATATTATACCTAAAGAACGAAAACAATATTACAATTTCTCTTTCTTGAAAAATTAGTATAATTTTTACTGTCAACTTCCAACACAATAATATTGAATTACTTCGTTGTTGTAAATGTGATTTATTGATCTGTTTTGACTATATATTATTGGAACTTTAGTTCTTTACGCCAGGGCCCTTATTCTCATAGGTGGATATAAATACTCCTATAGGAAAGTCCGATAGGAAGATGATGTATTTTCCTATAGGAGTATTCATATACACTGGATGAGAATAAGGGCCCAGGTTGGAGCGATGAGGATCCGTTGAAAAAATGCTGACCTTTAAATTAAATGGGTTACAACTTTAATTGCAGATCCCTACTTATACTTGAAAAGATAGTCGGTAAATATACTACTCTACCTACTTCCACATAGATGGCGCAAGGAAGATGTCTAAAAATTTTATTTGTAAATACTGACGAGTGTACATCATACAATTTAACAAAAACATATTACGAGGGTATATCAAAAAGTTGGCACATGGCGAAAGTGCATTATGTAATAAAAATATAAACGAGGGTATATAAAAAGTGGGAAGATGGTGAAATTATTTAACAAGAATATAATACGAGGGGAAATAAAAAAGTTGGTAGATGTCGAAAAATGGAATGGATTTCAAAACATTTGGTTATTACTTAAAAGGAACTAAAGTTCTGACCGTGTGTCTATAGTGACAGTTTCTATCTTTTTTGTTTTTGATTTTTGTTGTAATTTTCATGTGTTGCAAATAAGTTTATTACCATTAACTATTGACTTTTCTTGAGTAATCTGTAAATTTCTATTAATCTATTTTTTATTTTATTTTTATTGTGTGCGCGTACTTAATAGTATATTAAACAACGCATTTCATATGGAATTCTGTTATGACACGAGTTTAAGTTTAAAAAACGAATCGCGAAGCGATGAGTTTTTTAAAGAACGAGTGTCACAACAGCCATATGAAATAAGTTGTTTATAATATTTTTTATATTTTGCCCTTTTTACCATTTTTTAAATTAATTTATTATTTTTATGTAATTACGAAAATTTTTATTTTAAAAAGTATGTCGGCAGCACTGTGTAATTTATAAAATTTGACAGTTGTGACATTTAGATTATCAAATGTTAATGTTTTAAAATATTTTCAAATGAATAATATACCAATAATAATATATTATATAAGTAAAATATTATATTCATGTTCACAGATACTTTCTTAAAGAACAATATAAAATTAATAAATTGCTATTAGCCACAAATGTCATTGTCAATAGTCTTGCCTTTAGAAACTTCACTCATGTCGCCAACCATTTAAAACAAAAATTTGCGTGCGTAAAAGTTACATTACGATACGCAAATGCGTTTTATAATGAAGATTTTTATAAGTGCAAAATATAAAAATTAATTTGTGATTGACATTTTAAACTAATTTTACCAAATTTACTTTTACCGCACAGACAAGTGGCTTTTGCTTTTAGTAACTTTTGTATTGAACATGTTTATTTATTACTATTATGTTGGGTTATGTAGGTACTACTGTTGTATTCGTCTTCAATTAAATAAACGTTATTTTTATTATAGTACGATCACCTGATAATTTAGTTGTTTCACACTGTATGTGTTACAGTGAATCGTAAAAACAATTTTATTTTCTATATTTACCGCTTTGTTAATATGTTGCGTGACTATAAATCCACTACAATCGATATTTTAGCAAAAACTAAGTATACCTAAGCCGTTAATTAAGTAGAGTATGTCCTTTGATAATTTCAAGGGTAATTTATGTACATATTATGTATTTATTGTAAAATATTCTACACTGCGAGAGAAAGTGATAGTTGATTATATAGCTGAAAAATGACAATCCAATCGAATTTTAAAAGAAATTACTAAAAATGTTTTTGCACCATACTTACAATTTGATAATAGTTGTTAAAATTTTTATAAAAATAAACAAATAAGAGAAAAATAAAACAAATTTTTTATAAGGCTTTCCAAATCACGTGACATAAAGATGGCGTCTGTGGGCAAAACCTTAGAACATAACACTGTCAAAGTCACAGACCACATATAATCAAAATTTCAAAACCAACCACAAGGCATGTAACAGGCATTTTTTCAACTTATAACGTTAACAAGTCCAATTAATTTATAAAATTTATTTTATAAAGTCACATAATAGTATATTAAACAACGCATTTCATATGGAATTCTGTTATGACACGAGTTCAAGTTTAAAAAACGAATCGCGAAGCGATGAGTTTTTTAAAGAACGAGTGTCACAACAGCCATATGAAATAAGTTGTTTATAATATTTTTTATATTTTGTCCTTTTTACCATTTTTTGAATTAAATTTTTTATTTTTATGTAATTACGAAAATTTTTATTTTAAAAAGTATGTCGGCAGCACTGTGTAATTTATAAAATTTGACAGTTGTGACATTTAAATTATCAAATGTTAATGTTTTAAAATATTTTAAAATGAATAATATACCAATAATAATATATTATATAAGTAAAATATTATATTCATATTCACAGATACTTTCTTAAAGAACAATATAAAATTAATAAATTGCTATTAGCCACAAATGTCATTGTCAATAGTCTTGCCTTTAGAAACTTCACTCATGTCGCCAACCATTTAAAACAAAAATTTGCGTGCGTAAAAGTTACATTACGATACGCAAATGCGTTTTATAATGAAGATTTTTATAAGTGCAAAATATAAAAACTATATTATCACAACAATAAAAACTTCTACACCAACTTAAATAAAGAAAGCACTATGGCAACAATACAAAACTAATTGCACAGAGTATATAATACAAATCAAAGTATCGACTCGCTGTCGGCTCCTTTGATGTTCATAAGACAAGAGCAGCCATTTTTTTGGAGTATAAACCACAAAACAGAATATTGGATAGTCTGTTTTGTGCTAACCAATATTCTGTTTTGTGGTATAAGCTCAGGGTAGTCCTAAAAAAATTGTTAATAGATAAAACCCGTACTTCCGTTTTATTACGATAATCCATTTCGTTAAGTATAATAGTCTCTTTATCAGATACAGAACACTGAGAAGGAGTACATGAATTGGTAGTATTTATTTTAATGTAAGTAACATTTGTTTTGCATTTCTTTCGCAGTTTTCTGTACCTGAATTAAATAGTTTAATGCACTATTCCACTTAATACAAACGCTACCGCTGATTTATTCACATACAACCTTAGAGCATATATACTAACGTAGAGACAGCGTCCAAATGAGCTTTGTTTTGTATCAGGGGGGAAAATAAATGTCATATAGTGTCCAGCAATCTCATTGGTCCGTTTTGAATTTGCTTGTCAAGTCGAATTGTCACATATGCCATTATTGTCAATTTGTTTTGCATTTAGAGTTATTTTTACAATTTAATAGTGTTTGGATATTACTTTTAAAGCCAATTTTTTAAATTAATTTGAGTATATATTATATGGTGAGAGTTTGTGTGATTTGTAAATATAAATATGAAAATGAATCATCAAGGTCGTTATACAAGTAAATATGCATTAGCGTCTCTTACACTTGTTTAAATAGGAAAATGCATAAAGCAAATATACCGCTATATTATTAAGAATACTGAAAATCTAGAAATTTATGCAATAAATTCAACTTTCTATTTTATAAAAAATCTTATGATTCCATGTAAATAATTAATTACTATTACTACTGAAATTCAAGTCTAAAAAATATGTTGTTACATGTTTCAAAATGTATTATAAAAGTATTAATTTCAAACCCCCTAAAAATAATACGACACTGGCTCTAGTGTCTGAAAGTTTCCCCTCTGATACAAAACAATCACTATTGCTTGCTGTCTCTACGTTAGTATATAATATGCTCGAAGCATACAACCAACTGCCTACCTTAACCAAAACTAACGGCGACGGCTATGGATACTCCTAAAGTAATCGATTGTTTTGGCGATTGTTGAGGTATGATATTTACATAAATCTCGATATATTTTTTAAGCGAAATTCACTATTCTGAATTTACAATACTTTACTTCAGTGAAAGAAATAATACGTAATAACTCTAATAACCTAACCTAACCTCACCCCTATTCTGAATCTAAAATATTCGCTATCGACCAACTGGCACAGATCAAAGTATATTTTATGTTAATATCGCTCACCTTAATATCTTGTATTTATTTATACATACTCATATTTTTTATTCGATATTAAGGTCTGTGATATTAACATAAAATATACTTTGATCTATGCTAGCTGGTCGAGAAGTGATTATTTTTTATTTATTTATCATTCCAAATAAATATATAACAATAAATATATGAATATGTTGACTTAAATGAATATTTGTCAAAATCACATAATTCATACATAATTCATCACAGAATTATATACATAATTCTGTGGTCAAAACAATCCGATATATCGATTCTCTAATTCAAAATAAATTGTTCCGTTATATAGATCATAGATCAGTCAGTTTTAAAAATGGCAGCTAATTGTGATCATTGTAATATTACTTTTTTCGAAAGTATTCGGTTGAATAAAACTGATATTGTGCAGTTTTTGTTAAGCCATAATGTTATTAAACAAAATACTATTTGTGTTAAGTGCGGTGCCGAGTGCGGACTTTCTGATAATCTGGAATTTAGATGTCAAAAGAGGATACCAAATAAAAAAAGGAAAAAAAAGTGTAATTTTTACTTATCGGGTAAAAAAGACACTTTTTTGAACAACGTTCATTTAGATGTGGAAACCCTTTTTTATTTAGTATCTGTTCTTTTGTATTTAAAATACAAGAATTTGTTCAGCGTGAACTGGGTGTTTCCTCTACAACAGTAGTGGATTGGTACTCTTTTTGTAGAGAAGTATTTGTTCATCATATGTCAAATGTTTCTCAACAAATAGGAAGGCCAAACACTATTGTTGAAGTTGATGAAGCGAAATCCGGTAGACGGAAGTACAATCGGGGTCGTCTTTTAGAAGGCCAATGGGTTTTCGGCGGCATCGAACGAGGTTCCCGTAAAACATTTTTGGTTCCTGTGGACACTCGTGATGCTGATACATTGTTGAGAATAATTCAGAGGTGGATTCTTCCAGGAACTACGATTTACAGCGATTGCTGGAAATCGTACAACTGTTTGAACCACGAAGGTTTCCAACATCAAACAGTGAATCATTCTCAACATTTTGTTGATCCAGAAACAGGTGTTCACACCAATAATGTTGAACGGGTATGGAGAGAAGTAAGATCTTCGATTCCACGTTTCGGTGTCCGAAAATCTCATTTTATTGGATACCTCGCCGAATTTCAATTCAAAATGAAATATCCTGAACACTCTGAACGAATTCATTATTTTTGGAAAGCTGCCTCAGAGTTATATCCACCACAATATTAAAAGTAAGTAAGTTAAAATATATTTAATTAGTATAAGAATGTTTTTTGATATATTTTCACTAAAATTTAAAATGTAACACGTTCATTACTATTGGCGTATTAATATTTACAGACGCCATAATGCTAAAAATGGTAGCGCGATCGAAAAATAGTTCCAACTTTAAAAATAAATTTTGAAAAAAATATGCTTGAGCGCACTAAATAAATACTCAATTCGTTGTTTTTAACTATTAATTAAACAATTTTTATAAAAATTTTGAAGATAGGCCAGAAGTAGCTCTTCTAAATAATTACCTCACTTTTATTGCTAAATCGTTGAAAAACCTAACCTAACCTAAACTTGGTGACGTACACGCAACTTTATTTGGCTTTTACTAAAAACACTAGAGTTTAGTGTTACTAAGTTCATCCGATAGGGCAAATGTTTGACCTTGATTATAAATGACAATTATTAAAATGTATTTTTCATTGTTAATTTTACGTACTAATTGTAATTGAGAGGCTGTAAATGAAGCTTAAGACACTTGTTTAAAACTTGTCAGTTTAATATCCGTATTTAATACTTACGGTTGTCCAACGAAGTATTTTTGAAGATCTTCCTTTTGGTTAGTGGTCTGCAGTTATCCAATGAGGGTAGTTTGATTTTGTGCAGCGGGTCCTTGATGGCAATGTTGAAAATTTGATCGTTAATTTCCGATACCGAATTCGATCGTTGATGGTAAGTTTTTTTCGGTTGTTTAGGTGGTGCTATGAGCGTTCTAGACGTTATCAGGTTCGGAGTTAGCAAATTTGTACTATCAGGAGGTGTCGTAGGTAGATCTGTTTCGTTTTGTAAATACCGAAGGCTGAAATACTTCATGTCGATAACAAAAAATAATACCTCTTACTAAAAAACTTACCTAAACGAGCTTGGTGGGCGATTAGACTTGATTTTGTTGCCGAACAACAGCCTTTCTTTGTCTCTCGGCGTGTAAGGTCTTTGAGTTTGCAGGGGTTTTATAGAAGGTTGAGAAAAATTTTTCTCAGCCATTTGGGATTCTAAAACAATATTCTAGTTTTAAAAAGAAGAGTTTTTCAAGCAATTTGTATAAAAATAATGTTGTAGCTAGCTAAATATTTCGCTTGAATGTTCTTTCGGCGATAATAAAACCATTAATTTTGTCCAATAATAGTGACGAGTTAATAAATCTTTTCGGATTTTAGGGTTAATGATCCTATGGTGGAAAATTATAGTGTAAATGTGAACTTTTTTAGGTCATTGTGTGGAAGGAGTAAAGTTGCGTGTTAAAACTCTCAACAAATAAAGTTCGCGATTCGACAATGAAAGATACAACTAAATATACACACTAAAAATCGCATGATGTTAAAAATTGAATAAATTAAAAGTATAACGAACTATTTTTAAAATAACTATTTTTTTTATTGTTTAAAAGTTTAGTTTGGATAAAGCTGAAAAAAAAGAATGTCTGAATTATACAGAAAATAAAATAATCAAACAGGTAATAAAAGACTTTTACTCACGACAAATTAATGAAAATGAAGAGAATTCAAAAAAACTATGGGACAGGCTAAAAAAAATACAGGGTAATAACAAAAAAGGTACTAACGAAATTACAGAAATAGTTATAGACGAAGGACAAATAGAAACGAATTCAAAAGTCATAGCAGACCGTTTTAACATTTATTTTTCAGAGGTTGGTATATCTCTGGCGAATAAAATAAAGAAACCAAACACATCTGCATTCATCAGATGTATGTAGAACAGCAAAACTGTAGCTATTGAAGCAGAGAAAAACCTCACTGGATGTGTGAAACTCACATTCAATACGAACGTCACTGTAGCCGTTATACAGGGTGGCGCACCGAAAACGAAACAGATGCATTTACTGGCAGATGATTCCTTTTAAGAAAAAACGCCCGGACTCGTCGATTTTGTTATCGAGGGGCACACAAAATTGGCATAAAATCACATTAACATTTGCAGCCCCCTAAGCGGAGGTGGCACCATCCCTAAAATCTTAAATGGAAAGGGGGGTCGAATGATCCATCATTTAAAAGGTCTTTCAACTCCCTTTACAATGATGTAAAATTCATGTACTTCAATTCAGTAGTTTTGGAGATTTATTGATTTAAAGTTTAAATACATCATCGTAAGAGAAGATCAATACATAGCAGCAAAGTTGATAAAAAATAAAGAATGAACTGACCTGTCAGCCGAGTAAATGTTCAAAATGACCACCATTACTTTCCATGCAATAATAAAGATTTTGCTGAAAACGTTGCCGGACATTTTGCAATATTTGAGGAGTAATTTGATGGCACTCATTCACAATTCTTTGTCGCAAATCTTCTAAGGATGTTGGCTGAGTAGCATAGATTTTGCTTTTTAAGTAACCCCACAAAAAGAAATCCAAAGGTGATAAATCTGGCGATCTTGGGGGCCATTCAACGGCACCTCTTCTACCAATCCATTGACCTGGAAAGGTCTGATCTAAATAATGCCGAACTCTTAATGCGTAATGTGGTGGGGCACCATCCTGTTGGAACATCAACATATTCTCAACGTATCGACCATCATTCTGATTTTCAATTATATCTGTTAGCGCAGGATCTATGGCATTTTGCAGTAATTCCAAATACATTTCACCAGTCAAATTTCCAGGTAAGAAAAAAGGACCAACCAAATGATCGCCAAAAATGCCAGCCCAAACATTTAATTTTTGTGGCTGCTGTGTGTGTACCTCATGGTAAATTCTGGGATTAGAGTCCGACCAATATCGACAATTATGACGATTTACTTCGCCATTTAAAAAAAAGGAACATTCGTCGGAAAAGCAAATGTTAAATAAAAATTGTTCATCGTTTGTAATTCGTTCACTCATAACTTCACAAAATTCTAATCGCTTATCAAAATCGTCTTCATTAAGTTCTTGTACAAGGTGAATTTTATACGGATGAAAATTATGGGCCTTTAGAATCCGTTGGATAGTACGTCGACTAACACCACACGAAGTTTGCAATTTGCGGGTACTTAATGTAGGATCTACAATAACTTGCCCTAAAACACCCACTTCTGTTGCTTCGTTCCTTATGGGATTTTCAATTTTACGTTTTTTATTGGCGACTGATCCAGTTTCCCGAAATTTAGCTACAAGTTCTAGAACATATTTTCGGTGCACATTATTGTTCTCATGTCTTTCATTAAAAATTTGTGCTGTTCTATTAGCGCACTGATTATTTCCGAAAAATATTTCAATAAATTCAACTCTTTCTGCCGTGGAATATACCATGGTTAATTTATGTATAAAGCAATAAATGATATTTTAACAAGAAAGATTGGTCAAATCAATCGCAAACTAATGTACTATTTCCTCTTTAAAATAAGTACGTGGCATTTTCTACTTATCTTTCTTCAAGAAACAACTTTTTTTTATCACAAAGGACACTTCAATTGCTATTTTTATTATTAATAAACCATGGGCGTAGTAAATAAAAGCATTTACTTATCAAGAAAATGCTTTTATTCAAATTTCTTCTGAAAGAAGTACAAACTAATTTGATGTACCTACTTTAAACTTTAAATTAATAAATCTCCAAAACTACTGAATTGAATACATGAATTTAAATTCTTTCCTAACCTATGCAAAGTACCTTTTTCCTCTTTGGCAGGGCTATACTAAGTTATTTTTAAAATTTATGGTACTAACCCTTACTGTGTGAAAGTTCATCTTATTCAGAACAATAAACAACTAAAAGGTTGTATTAACTTTCACTATTTATTCTAAAAATACTTTAATTGCAATGACAAGTTGCAATGAAGTTACAAAGTGTAACTTCAATATGTCAATCTGACGATGTTATTTCGATAGCGAAACGGCTGTCATTGCAATTAAAGTATTTTTAGAATAAATAGTGAAAGTTAATACAACCTTTTAGTTGTTTATTGTTCTGAATAAGTTATTTTTACGTTTTAGAGGGATTCACAATTGTTCATTGTCATTTTTGCACATGCACACAGGTGCTGAAAAAATTGGTGATAAAGGTAGATTCATCTTACCTCTTATTGCAACTCTGGCTTCGTTGATGATCTCTGCGCTGGTTTTTCTTTGCGGTGGCTCGTAAAACGGCAATGAAACCTTGCTTATCCCTTGAAATTTCATAATATCACTTTCATCTGTACCATTTTTCCATTCCATGGTGTTTTAAAATCACATATTAATCGAATTAATCAACCGAAAAAAGTTTCAAAAATATTTTTATCGTTTTGCAGAAATTGCGTATCAGCTATATAAAATTATGGATCGACAAATGTATTTTCCTTGAAAAACGACAGTCTACTGGTGAAAATGTGGATAACAATAAAAATATTGATTATTTTCGGAGAAAGCGCTTGTTCCACGTCGTATACCTATGACCAGGATCGATAGTTGTGAATTTAGGGAAAAATTAATCTGTTTAATTGTTGATTGACGGATTTTCGCACGCCGAAGGTAAGTACCGTCTTCAAAAAGTTTTAAAAAAACTAGTAGTACCAATGATATTTGTTAAAAAATAGTGGATGATTTACTATTTAATTAAATATAACTAATTTATTAAGTATGTATTTCTCATACTTTGTCTCAATATCCTTTCCTAAATTCTAATTCTAACTCTTTAATTAAGTATATCTTCAAAGTATGATTACAGTAAATTGGGTATATAGTTAGGTATACAGGCTAGTAGTGGAAAAACATATTTCTTCCATACTAAATTTAAAAACAAGCTTTTACTTACTAAATGCACTTTAAATTAAATGAAACTTATTGTATCAACCCTTACTCTGTGGAAGTCCATCTTACTAAGAACATGCACGATGCTAGTGGTTAGCGAAACAGATGTCATTTAGACTTAAAAAATAATATTTTAAATAAAAGTTTTGTTAAAAAGTTTTTAATGTGCTTTAAATTAAACCCTAATAAACTATGTGAAATAATAAGTGGGTTGGCTTTAGTTTCTCCTAAATGTTTTATATTTATAACCCAAATATTAGCACATGAACAGCTTTCCTTTTCTTAAATTAGAAAAAAAATGAATCACATTTCAAATCATAATAAACTGGTGCCCAACGTGGGGCTTTCTTTAGATAGGCCTCTATTAAAATAAAAGATTTGGAAATTAATGTTTACATTTAAAATTTATAACACATAATAGATAAAGGGTTATAAAAGAACCCTCCCAAATTTGAAAACCAAATTTATAAAATGTCGATTATACCCAAGTAAAATAATTTAGAAAATGGGAGAAAAAGAAAAAAATTAAATATCATTGTGAGCTAGCCGAGGATAAAAATATAAGTTTATTATTAAACAATTTTCTTTTCTTAAATTATAAAAAAATTATAAAAAAAATATATTCAAATTTAAAATCATAATAATGTATTTAAAAAAAAATAATTAGTTTCTCGATTGGGGTTTGATTTAAATGCGTAATTGCATAATATTGAACTTTAATTCATTTTTAAGTGTTGCATTATTTATCGTGTTGTGGTATAAATATTATAAAGGCTTCTATAAAATTCTTTGTGTTTGTTTTTTGTTATGTGTCCCTTTATCCAAAACATGTTAAAATGCACGTTTCTATTCACAGTAATCAGCATTACGTTCAATTTGACCGAATGAATGTTGCTTTAATATTTCATAACAAACAACTAGGTTAATTTCCAGGTTCTGAAAATCCAGAATCGGCTCTGCTTCAAATTATCCATGACCTAGATTAAATTAGTTGGTTAAAAAAATATTGGGGTCTGTAGAGGCTGTTGTAAGTACTCTATAGTAATTTAATATTGTTCAAATTCTTTTCCTTAATGAAGGTTATTAGCTGTGACTGTTCCAGGTTTGTAATAACATGGTGGTCAAGATGTTTCACTTCTATACCAGCTTCCAAGGTGTGTTATGGATTGTCTCATCTTCAGGAAATTTTGCTAGAGGTTTTCTCAAAGTATAAGCCCTGTTGTCTTTGGCTTAAAATTTGTAGGTATTCTTAATTATGCAGCAGAAACCAAGAGCTTGATCGCATATTTGTTTTCATAACTCTGTGATGTAGTACCTACTATATTATTTAAATCCCTTCAGTATCTTGGAGAAATATCCCATTTTCTGCACATCCTGATAGACACCATGTCTTTTATTCAGCTGTCCAATATCATACCAGGATATTTAATTTCATTTGTTTGTTTAGTTAGGTAAACTTATATATCCAATTAAAATATAAATTAATGAAGACTTTTTAAGATTGTTGAAATATTTAAATTTGATTTGAACTCTTAAGCAATCATTTAGTTAGATTTGGTTGCAGAATTATTTTCAAGCCGGTCGTATTGATTGATGTTTGTTTGTTTATTGAATTCAGGATTTGGGTTAATGTGTTAATTTATTGAGAAACATTTTTGTTTGTCTGTTCCATATTTTTGATAAATGTATGTACCTTTAATTGGGGTTTATACGGTTGGTTCAAGATTAAAGCAAAAGTGTGTTTCAATGATTTTTTTTATTAATGAAGATTTATTATTGGGATTGGTATATAGTTGTCACAGGTTTTAACTTAGTATAGATACTATATTTTATGTGGTTAAGGTGAATGTAACAAATTATTGAATAAATAAATTATTTATCTTTTTATGCTTTTTAGTTAAAAATGAATGCTAAATGTCTCGATAAGGATATAAATAGTCTTCCTTTTATGAATATAACACATTAAGATTGTTATCTGTTTTATTTAATGTAAGGTGTAAAACAAATGTGAGATAAACATAATATTCTAATGTTTATTATTTCAATTTTCATGGTAACAAATGCAAATAGTTTCATATATTCATATAGATAATCTTTTACAATGCAAAATTAATGTACCCAGGTATGTCAAAGAAAATAAATACCGTTGTATTTTTGATCAAATTCCTGTAAGTTAAAAAGGTTTGTACAATAAATTAAATTGATTATTAGGTATTTATTTCAGGTTCCAAATCAATTATTGAGATCTACAGTGAAGCTTCTTCAGTAGTTATTAATAACATTAGCAGACTATCAGCATCAGCATTAGCATCAAATTTTATATTTTAAACCATTCCTACCAATATTAGCATAACTAGCAATTAAATCATACCCATTAACCAATTAACCCGCCAGTCGTTTTTAAATCAGTGAACATTCTTAACACATTATGCTAAAAATTTTTTATTTATAAATAAACTGTATTAAAAAATTTGTAGATTGTTTTAATGCACTGATAAATAGAATTTAAAATTAAAAATTTAAAATGTAACTTGGTATTTTGGGTATTTATGGTGGAAATAAAATTTGTTTACCACCTTTTTACAGTTTATTATTTATAACACATCTATCTGCTCCTACAAGAATCAATAAATTTAAAACCTTTTAAGCCAAACTGTCACAGAATTTTTAGCAACTGGATAACAGATCGCAGCACTGTCAAAATAAGACTTTTAATACAGTTTAAACCTCAGAATTACTCTGAGGTTTAAACCAAGAATCCTTATTTCATGAAATACAGTTTGCATAAATCCGCAGGATTTCAGAACAAAATACTCTTAACAAACCAAAAATTCTCAAATGAGGATTTTAAATTTATAAAATCTAGTTTGTAGGTAAAACAGCCATCCCTAACTAGTATAAAGTATAATTTAAACCATTACCTACTTTCCTATGAAAATCGATGTGCGCCATCTCATAACATTGGAATAAGAAGTTTGCACTGACAGTTATAGGTTTATAACTTGAAAACCCATGTAAAAGCTCAATAGTATTGACGATTTGTAGTTTCACCAACCTAACCTAAACCAACCCGAACTAACCTAACCTTTATTTGTAAGAGATGGTTTAAAAATCTGCTCTCAGCTGATGTTTTTTGCTTATTTCAGATTCCTGTAAGAAACTTACAGGATATGTGGGGATGGAAGTAACCGACCCACTAAAAACATTCCACCTCTCCGCACCTCCTAACCAAAAAAGAGCAGACCTGGACCAAAGCTCTTGCTTAAAACCATCAGGTCGCTCTTTTGTAAGTTATCCCAGTAGCTCCCTGTCCTCCTTCTCCTTTCTCTCTATTTTCCCAGTAGCTCCCTGTCCTCCTTCCTCTCCATTATTTGGCCTATAAATCCATAATAGACATCCCACACTTTCTTGTTCGAATCATTTCCTCAATTAGGTCCGCCGGTCTCACTAATGGAGTTTCAATGTTACTCCTTATTTCTTCCCACCTTTAACAGTGCCAAACTGTGTGTTCTGGACTGTCCTCGACATCGCACACCATATATTTATTATTGTCTTTTTTGGAAATTCTATGAGTAAATATTTCAAAAGAACCTTCCGCTGTTAAGTATTGGGTGAAATAATACCCTGTCCTTCGATGTGAACAGTTCACCCAGGCAACTAAATCCGGAATTATTTTCCTTGACCAACTTGCCTTCCCTTCTCCCCGTCCCCAACAATCTTGCCATTTTAATATGTTCCGTTTTTTGGCCATCCTCCTCACCCCAGGCGTATAACAAAAAGAAGCTTCCGTGACCATTAGGTCTATAGGAGGGAAACCAGAGACCGTTCTGTATGCCGAAGCCACTCTCAGAAGAACCTGTCTCTAAGCAGATACCAATTTTTCTTTGTAAAATTTCAGTTTAACAACCCCCTTTCAAACCGGTGCAGCGTATAACAAAGTGCTGTTGCCCACACCCGCCAACATACGCCTCCTCCAATATCCGAGACCGCCAACACTTGGTAATATTTTCCTAAGTGCCTCCAATTTAACTTTGGTATTATCTATAACTTGTATAATATGGTTCCCAAAGCCCATCCCTTTTGCTAAATGCACTTCCATATGCTTTGTTTCGGATCTGCCCACAATCCTCTCCAGAACATCAAAAGATGTCGGCACCCACAGTTTTCGTGGTACTTTTAGCACGGTAATCTGTAGTTCCTGCCTAGCCAACTCAAGGCCTTGCCTGCCAAGCCAGTCTTCAACTAGCCTCGACTTTTCCCGCAGTCTAACCTCGATCTGCTGCCAGTTTTCCCCTTTCACCACCACAACCATGTCATCTGCATAGGCAACCGATTTCACACCCTCCCCATATTCCAATCTTAAAGCCCACCCATACAACACACTCCACAGCGTCGGCCCCAATACCAACCCCTATGGTACACTCCTAGTTAAGGTTTTCCTTACCCTAACCTAACCTAACCTAACCTAACATAATCTAACCTAACACAACCTAACTCTAACCTAACCTAACCTAACCTAACCTAACCTAACTCTAACTTAACCTTAACCAACCTAACCTTATTTCTGTTCTGTGGTTTGAACTAAACTATTTGTCTGTTTGGTGTAAAGTCGCCCTCTGTCAGACAGTAGTTAAGCTACTACCTTTTTGTTATGAGAAGATTTAAATTTATAAGCATGATTTTTGTAGTTTCTAACGATATTGTAGGTAATAAATAAATAATAAAACTGCAAGTAAAATATATACAGAACTTTATTACCCATGCAAACAAGATTCTTTTTCTACAGCGGTAGTACAAAAATAACATTAATTTTAACAAAACCAATTATTCATTATTTATCTAAATTAGAAACAATCTCGAACCACTGCCTTAAAGCATCACTTAAAACACTAGGCAACGAATTGATGTCCCTTAAAATGATATAAAATGAAAAAGGAAACGCGTCCATGTAACTCTGAATTTCTTGGAGTTTCCCGTCTTTGAAAACAGGCATCCTAATGTCCAACACGGAGTTTTTATTCTCAGGATTATCAACGATCACAAACACCATAAATATGTTGGATAACTTGGCTCTGCGAACAGCTTGCTGCACGAAAGTTTCACCTTCCGAAAATACACCCCTTCCGTCACTTACGATCACTAAAAGTTTAGCATTCAGAGCGCTGGATTGCAGCTGTGATTGATTGAACATTTCTGTCGCGAAGTCCACTAGTTTAGCCACACAAGTCTTATTTTGATCGAATTTAAACTTTTGTAATAGTTTAATTCCGCTTTTATCGGTAAACTGTTCTGTTAGCTTGTGGATGACCTCCACGTTTTCTCCGAAACCCAACACAGATAGCTGTCCACTTTCTAACAGAGTTAAAGCTTTAGAAATGAGCGCGACGCTTTCAAATGCTAGTTCTTTGGATCGATTATCGGCCATACTAGAGGAATCGTCAATGGCGAGTACTATTTGGTACTCTCGCTTGGAGGGTTTGGTTCTTCTCAGCCAGATCTTGTCTTTCCTAAATTGCGACGCGATATACGGTATCACTTTTCTCATGTTAATCCTCCTACCGGTCCTAAAATCTCCTCGCAATCTGCTCGCTTGGGTAGGTTCCAAAACGAGTCTAAGCTGTTCCGACAAATCCTGCGACAATGACGATGTCACCGAGGAGATTTTTTGCCAAGCTTCATCGGCTTCTGACGTTGAAGGAGGTTCGTTCCATCCAGACAGTTGTTTTTCTACGTCAGTTCGGAGGATATTTACTTCTTCTGACGATAGTCTCGTTGCTGTAGTTTCTCGCAGTATCGAATGTTGAATGTGATGCGAAGATTCGGAACTTCGTTCAACTGTTGATGTTTGAACTACTTCTCCTTCTACATCTACATCTTGTATTTCTTCTAAAACTTCACCTTGGGGATGTTGTTGCTTCTTATTCTTTTTATCTTTGCTTTCGCTGGTTGCTTCAGGTTTCTCTATTATTGCATCATCAACGTCGATTATTTCAACGTCTTTTTCCTCTGGCAGCTCTGTTGCCGATTCTGCAGGTTCCTCGTTTTTATCTTCTTCGTGTTGCGTTTCTTTTTTCTGATTTTCCGCTTGTTCTTTAGTTGCGACGTCCAGCACCTAAAAACAAAATTAATAAGTTAACTCTCCTAAATTCCAGATCGTTGTTGATAAGATCTAAAACTAACACGTACTTGAGTTTTTGTTTTCTCCGCATCTTTTATGTGCTGATACATTTCAGAATTTTCTTCATTGTTTTCATCTGCATCATTGTCGTTTTGTTCATTTTTAGCGTCAACTGTCTTCAACTTTTTCTTCGCTGGCTGATCCACGTCTCCTAAACTTCTACGAGAATCAGTTTCTCCAGGTTTCTGTTTCCTTTTCTGGTCCTCTTTATCTTTGGCGTCTTTGGAAGTTTTTATTTCTTGTGGAGCTGTAGTTTGCGCTGTGTGTCCGGAACTACTTTCCTCCATCTGAGATTGTCCTACGCCTTCTTGATCCGGTCGATCTTCTTGTTGCAGCTCTTCGATTGGTTGGTCCGATTTTTGGTTTTCTGACTTGTTAGCTTGCGCCTAAAATAATAATTAATTAGATTTTATTTTAAATTACTCTAAATATAATTATACCTTATCAGCTGCTTGGACATCATCAACATCCATCGCTTCAATGTTTTCTTGATTACTATGAGTTTGATCTAAAACGGATTCATCTCCTTTTTCATCACTAGTTTCATCATTCGGTTCCTCGGATTCTTCTATTTTTTCACCGTCTTTGTTTATATCTTCTTCTATGGGAGTTTCATCTGTATCTTTCTTATCAGTTCTTTCTACGTCTTCATCGTCGCTGCTAAATTCTTTTTCCTCGTCGGTTTTAGATTCATCTACGTTTGTTTCTTCTGCAGCGTCATCTGGTTTATCTTCAGGTTTATCTTCAGTTTTCATGGTATCAATATCAAATGGATTCTCTTCTTGGTTTGTATCTTCTTCGTTATTACCTTCTCCTTCGTCTAACTGCATATCTTCAGGTAATTCCATGGGTTCCGGTTCTGGTAAATCTTGTTGTTGACCATGGTGAGGATCTATTTGTTCATCGTCGTATTCCGGTTCTTCCATTTCGTTTATTTCCTTCTTATTCTTTTCCTTTTCATCTTTTCCTTGGGGTTGATCTTCTTCATCTTTTGAAGTTTTTCCTTCCTTAGCACCCAATTGATCTTCGCCTTCTTTCTCGCCTTTGTCACCCTTTTCTTCTTTTTCATTACCTTCTCCTTGTTCTTCTTCTTCGTCTGCATCTTGATCTTTTTCTTCTCCGAATGTTTCGGTATTTTGTTGATCGGCGCCTTTTTCAGTTTCACCCATTTGTTCGTCAGCATCAGAATCACCGGAATCGCTTTCGCTGTCATCTTCTTTCTTCTCTTTATCCTTGAAAACATTGTAAATAATAAATTTTGTATTATTTTTGTATCATACAATTTACCTGAAGTTTGCTATCGAAATCGTCTCGCATCTCTATGCCTTTTTCTTCTTCTTTGCAGTCTTTGTCATCTTCGGTGTCTTTTTCTTTTCCTGCAGGTTGGGCGTCGTCCAATTGATCTTCGGATTCGATTTTATCTGAAACGTCTCTTTCTCCTTGACCTTCTCCCAAACCGAGACCGTCTGAAGGTTTGCTAATACCTTCTTTGTCCAACTCGTCCGAAAATTCGGGAGGTATACAAAATCCCTTGAAAAAAAATTAATAATATTTCGTCTCTATCTTAAAAATATTATGTATTTACCTTGGATGCTAATTCTATAAAGATGTTCAGCAATATAGAAGCCATCTTGCAACTTATCCTGTAAGCAGATACTTGCTGAGTGACGAAATATTGATACAAAAGAATAGTCTGTTCCAACATTGGATAAACTTCTTTGGTTAAAGTTTTTCTCGTTTCTATAACTTCCAAAGGAGAAGTTGTAAGATAGTTTACGATTGTACGGGTGTGTTCGAGAACTGATTTCATGTCCAAATCCGAAACGTCATTGAATAAGTTTTCCACTAAAAGTTTCTTAAGATGTTCTTCTTTTATATCGTCTTCGTGTTCGTTTGAATCAGTTTCAACGACAGTGTTGTATTTTTTTCGTAATTTTTTGACGATATCTATAATCTTATTACCGAAACTTTCGATTTCTTCATCGTAATTGCAATCGTTGTTTTCAAAATAATCTTTAGTTTCATTAATGTTATTTACAATTTCTTCGATATCTTCTTGTAGAGACCTCAACGTTTTGGTAATTTCGATGTGACCAAGTGTTTCTTTTAAATTACTAATATGTTCTTTTATGATCACTAAATCTTCTTTTACTTGCTTCAAATCTGGTACTGGTACATATTTTGATGTTAGCGGTTCGTTTTCAGTGTCTAGCAAAACTGGATTTAAATACAAAAATTGAGAAACAAGTTTATCGCAGGATTTTTTAATAGAAGCAATGAAATTTTCAGCTTTCGACCAAATTTCGTCTCTTTTGTAGATTATTCGTTTCTCTAAGCTACTTTTAAGAATAAGAATTTCTGAATTTTCCGAATTGAAAGTCGTTTCTTCCGGACAAGTATTAAGGAAGATCTGGTACTGATTCATCACACTTTTCACATACTTCAACAAATCAACCAGATTATCTACCGTACCAGACGGTAGATACTCTTTTCCATTACAAAACTCATTAATCTGCTTCGCGTAGCATTTCAGATAGTAATAAATTCGACTACTATCCACCAGAGTCCTTTGTTGTTTCTGAACTGCAGTCTAAAAATCAAGAAGTTAATTATTTGAAAGATTGGAAACAATTTTTATTACTTACCAAAGCTTCTTGACTGAAACCTCTTAGTCTTTCCGCGTTCTGCATTCCGAGTTCCTTGGCGGGAGTGTTTAAAGCCGTTTCCAAAACGTCCAATCTCATCAACGATTTCACGTAGTACTTTTCGCTGGATTCCCAAAACGACAACATCTTTTCTTCTTTGTATCTAAAACAATTCATGCTGAAAAATGGTTTTTAACCGCAGTAATTTTACTTACCCGTAACATTCGTGACTAAACTGACTGTTTAAATCGATAGGTTTTAGAATAAAATCAGAAATGGGATCTTTGACTTTGCTATCGATTATTCCGGTCTTGTAAGACAGTCCTAGTTTGGAGAGATTTTTAAATAGGGTGGCTAGAGCTCGATGTTTCTGTTGGAGGATATTTTTCGCTTGAGATTTCTGTTTTTCCTTCGGCAAAGTAGCATCCACCTAATAATCATCATAATTATATATAAATTACGATCAACTCATTCATTAACTCAATCAAAACAGGTGATTGATGAATTTAATGTCTGTTAATTAAGGATTTTATTTAATTTATACAAATTCTGTGATTGACCTGTGGTTAGGTTAGGTTAGGTTAGGTTAGGTTAGGTTAGGTTAGGTTAGGTTAGGTTAGGTTAGGTTAGGTTAGGTTAGGTTAGGTTAGGTTAGGTTAGGTTAGGTTAGGTTAGGTTAGGTTAGGTTAGGTTAGGTTACCAACAGCAAAATATGGTAGTTCAGAGTTTTGGTTTAGAGTTTTTGTTTATTTGGGCAGATAGCAAAAATTTTAGAATAGCGGCTTGTTGAAACGTTCTACTGAAGTTTTCAACAGTATACAAATTCTGTGATTGACCTGTGGTGTAGATAACAATTTCCTATATTTATATAATTCAAATCCAACTACTCGTGTTAGAACTTTCTCTTTATTACAGAAAAGTATGATGAATAGAAAATTGTTATAACGAACTCGTTCATTAAATGGTTATTAACAATAACCAATAGGTGTGAAAATTTGGGTGTGAAAATAAACACCCAAAGGATTCTAAATAGTTGGAGGTTATGAAAAAATGTTTAAAAGTGATTGAAATAAGACAGAAAGACAGTGAAGGATAGAAGGAAACTTTGGAATTTAATCATGGTTATTTCACTAAAAAATAAATAAACAGGATGAACAGTAAGTTAATAATAAAATTACAAATAAAAGTAGATAACTTGAACGGAAAAATGAACATGAAGCAGCTAAAAAACAAGTAACTTATTATAATAATATACAAAAGGAAGTCAATAAAACAGGAATAGATTTCAATATAAAAATGATAATTCATTTAATTATCATAATTTTGAAAGAAGATGTATGATCATAATCCAAACCAGTAAAGTTCTGGTTTTTATTGTTCTGAAAACAATAAAGCAATCAATGAATTAATGAAACAAACAACCACATTCTAGACTAGGTCACTCACAGTTGGATCAAACACTTTTAAAGATTTTTGCAAAGCTTTTGTAGATGACCAACTATTAATCATCCACACTTTGGCAGAAAAATCTTAAGTTTAATTATTCTGGAAACGATAAAGCAAAAGTTTGATCAAATATTTAAAGATTTGAGCAAAATCTTTTGCAAAATAATGGATAACAATCATTATACTTCTAAACACTGACAGAAAAATCGTAATTGGAACAAATACTTTTATAGATTTTTGAAAAGAATTTGATAATGGAATAGTTATTTACGTTACAAGTCCGGGAAGTGACTTATTACGGTACGAGATAGATGTTTATGGACGAGGCGACGAAGGAGCCGAGTCAAGAAAATCTAATCGAGTAATAATCACTTCACGGACGTGTATCGTACTATATTTTTTTCATACTGCCTTTGGTTTTAAACGCAATAAAATATAAAACTGAAATTACATATATGATCATTTTATTAGAAAGTCATTTAGACTGCTGTGAAATAATTATGTTACTTGATTTATTCTTAACATGGTTGATTTGCTTTATAAATAAAACATTGTTCTCAACATTGTTGGCCAATGCTGGAGCTGACCTTAAAGTTCTAAAACAGCATGGTGGATGGAAGAGTTCTTCAGTTGCATAAAAGTACATAGAAGAATCGATTGAAAGCAAAAACAAGATTGCAAGAATTATCCAAAGGGGCGAAACTTTTGTTGAAGTGCTACATCACAGCCACACGTCTTCCGCGATTACAGAAAACACTGTAAATCCATCAACAACTCCATTAATACATATTGCTGGCAACAGCAGTTGTACAATTAATGTCAATCTTCAAAAACTAGAATAAAAGCTTGGTTTATGTTGATTCACTTATTAATTCAAACAACATTGATAGAATTGAAGAGTACTGTAAAGTACAAATGTACCGTAGAGACTCGTTTGAGTCCGGGAAATGGCACTTTACTGTGTACAGTATGAAAAAAAATTAAATGCTATAGTAAAAATTTAGTATTCATTATCCTGGAGACAGAAAGTAACAGGACTGTCAAATCTAAAATAAGAATCAACAAGGCACTAACCTAAGCCAACAGTGTATAAATTGGATACTTTCATAGATTTCTGCAAAACATTTGACAAGGGAGAACAATCCAAAATATCGATGAAAAACAAATAGACAAAAAAAGCAAGCTCTAGACTAGAACGTTCATGTATAGACCAAATACTTTTATAGATTTTTGCAAAGTTTTTGTTAATGAACAACAAGTGAAATTTATTGTACTGACCCTTACACTTTGTGAAAGCTAATCCCATTAAGAACAATAAACAATCATAGTTCTAAACTCAACAAGCAAAATCTTAGTTTCTATTATTCCTAGGAAAACAAAACCTCTGTAAGGAATAAACACTTAGTACGGTACGTTATATAATTTTTACTGAGAATTACAGATATGAAATAATACATAACATAAAATAACACGACTAATAAAAAAGTATGAGAGAAATCGAAAAATTAAGGGGCATAATTAAATAAACAACACAAAGTAAAAGTAATTGAACCTTAGTGAGACTCAACTTATAACAATAAGACTTATAATTATTGTTTTAAAATGATGGAAGGATAATTTGAAGAGATAACTTACCTCTAAATTTTGTAGACGTCCGCTCGTTTCGATAACTTCCGAAACGAACGAATCCAGTATCCGCACCAGTTCCGGATATCGCGTAGCCGTTATGATCTCCTTGGTATAATTATAAGTTTTCACGGTTTGTTTGTGCAAATTTCTTATAAGTGTATTTTTAAATTTTTTCGGTGGTTTCGATTCCTGTAATCAAACAAATTACATAAATATGGAAAATGGCACATAACAGACGAAACTAAAGTACAAAAGTAAAAACTACAATCACTTTAAGACTAAATACTCACCTCTAATAACGAAGAACTGTTCAAATAGTTACTAATTTCGGAATCGAGAAGTGTATAGTAAATTTTCTGTGGTTTATCCCAAATACCAACGGTCTGGGAACCACTATCGACACCAGTATTATGGAGACAAGGAGAAGCCGGTTGTTCTAAAACACTCTGAAATTCCCTCATAAACTTATGCAAATATTTATGAGATTTTTCCACCGTGTCCTTTATAGCCCAGTAATTGATGTCCTTCCATCTTATTATCTTAACGTAGTCCTTCAGCTTCTTTTCAATCGGAGACCTAGACAAATAATAATAAGGCTTATAATAATAAACTTTATTTCATTTCAAATGAAGTAGGAAAATAAAATTGTTACATATACAATCAATTGCAGATTTTATTGAAATGTTAGTTTAAGCACTCTTATACAAACAAAAGTTTTTCTGAATAGATTTTGTTTGGGGAACTAAAATAGTATATTAAGCAACGCATTTCATATGGAATTCTGTTATGACACGAGTTCAAGTTTAAAAAACGAATCGCGAAGCGATGAGTTTTTTAAAGTACGACACAGTCGGTCCCAGAAAAGGAGATTGCTCCTCCTTTCCATTCGTCCCTACTTGGGAATAGGACGTTACAGGCCCTTTCCACGTGTACAAGTGTGGCAAGCATGTCTGATACCATTCCAAGGACTTGGTGAGAATTTAACTTCCCCACCAGTTCCACGTGGTCCCATAGTGCTTCCCTTGTGATCTGGTTACCTATCGACTTGGCTCTGTATGAAATCATCCTAGCCCCCTTCTCCAAAAGAATGTGGAGAGGAGTTAAACCTAGAAGTCTCTCCATTGCTGCCGTCGGAGTGGTGGACATAGCGCCCGTAATGGCCAAGCATGCAGTTCTCTGCAGACCAGACAACTTCGCTGCAGCAGCTTGTTGTAGTCCCTTCGACCCCCACGCCACTGAGAGCCATACGTGACCATTGGAGATTCCAGAGGGATACCCTGGCTTTGTTTATTGTTCTCTCCAGATGGGAGTTCCAGGTAAATTTTCTATCTAGTATTACCCCTAGATATTTTACCTCCTCCGCAAATGGAATGAGTTCACCGTAAAGAGTCGGTTGACGCAGATTATCTAGCTTCCTTCTTTTGGTGAACGAAATAACTACTGTTTTGCGGGGGTTTACCGACATCTACTTCTCTTCACACCACCTGTATACTATATTTAGGGCCATTTGAAGGATCTCCGAAATGATCGCCTCAAATTTACCCCTAATTATTACAACCAGATCGTCCGCATAGGATTGGAAATCCACTCCCTGCAGGGGGAGAGCCCTCAGAAGTGAGTCAACCAGGAGTGACCACAGAAGGAGCGATAGAACACCTTCCTGTGGAAACCCCCGAGCCGCCCTTAATAGAACAATTTAAGACGGAATTGTGTGTGTGTGTATCACGGATTTAAATTTAATACCCTTAAGGTAAGTCCTCATGCACGCGAAATTGCGAATTATTTTGTGCGGAATCGTTCCCATTGGCGGTATAAGTGACATTTGACAGTGACATTGAAAAGAGGGGAAGTAAATAGCGATATTTTTCAACTTCTTGCGGCGTACGAACTTAGTTCAATATAACTTAGTTCAATATATTTTACTTTTTCGCTCAAATTTGGCGAAAATTGTATGGAAGTGTGGTTATGTAGGTATATATGTAGGGCTACGGGTATCTATGATTTTTAGGTTATTTATCATTTTTTCATTCATTTTTTATATAACAATCGTTAAACAATAAAAGAATTCAAATATTCAAATATTCAAAATATCAAACACATAACAATAAAGAAAAGCAATGCACATAACCTCTAAAAAAACTGAAAAAAAGTGCGAATTTCGCAGACGTGGGGATTAGTCAGAAAATGTGACATTTAAGAGTGACGAATTCGGCCATTTTAAAAGTTCGCTTTTCGCAATTTCGCTTACATGAGGACTTAACTTTATTCTTGACCAAGTATTAAAATTACATCAATACGACAAGGAGAAATTGCGAACCTTAGATCTTTAATTTTCTTGACCACGACTTCGCCGAATTGCTTAAAATAGCCGTGGACGTTCCACAATATATTAACGAAATTTTCAGTTTCCTTGGTTCGTTCTAAATAAACGGCGTGACAATGGAGAGTGAACAATAAATCCAGTCTTCCTTGGAACTCTCCCAAATTCGACTTCATCATAAACGCCTGTAACGTCTCTATCAATTCTTTATCTCCAAACTTTTTCTCCGTGATAAATTGGTGCATTACGTTGTACAAGTGCAGCCACCACTTCGGCATGGATTCGTTTAACCTAAAAACATTTCAACGTTTTAAGAAATATTAAAAAAAAAGAAAAAATTATTTACTTTTCGTATACTCGATTTAGGACGTTCTTCCACAACGACAGTTCCATTTTTCTCCAAACGATTATTTGATTTGTCAGATTTTGTGTAAATTCGCTAATACTGACACCGGAATGTGCGACCTCCTCCCATTCGTGACATTTCGTTAGTAAAATTTCGAAACCGGTCAAGAATCTGGAAATGGGACTCGTTATTTCGAAATTGTAAATCCTATCGATCACCACAATGATCTGAAAACGAAACAATCATTAATTCTATTTAGTTATAAAGAGAAGTTTTGGTCTTACTGTATTCAATGTTGGTTGATCAGGCCAGTCGTCCAACAACTTGTTTATTTTCACTTTCAATTCTTCTAAAACATGGTAGCTGGATTTTACTTCCTCCACATTGGAATCTCTGTAGAAATCCGTCTTCTTTTGAATGTTTTTGTCGTTCGCTGAAAAATTAATCCCAAAAATCATCAATAAACGAAAGAAACGTGAGAGTACTACAAATAAATCATTCCAATTTAAAATTACTTCAAATATGGAGCAGTAGTGTGAAGAAACATAGTAAGTAGAACCATTGCGAGGGATAACCACTCAAAAACTCAAAGAATAGGACAAAGTGCACCTGTGTAATGAATAAATACACCCCATGTATGATTTGATATTTTAAAAGGTTTGGTAAAAGAAGTAGACGCATTCGACGAATATTTAAAGTACGTGAAAAATAATGTGTGGTTAGGTCATGTACTATCGGCTTCAGAATAGCATATACATTTTCAAACTCAAATCGCTTACATTGAATAATTTTAAAGACGCCCTATTTATTGTATATAACCAATCACGGTTTAAATAATAATAAATTTGAAATCAGTTAAACAGTTGTCCACGCCCACATCTTTAATGTTTGCAGCATAAGGTATTTTATTGACAAATTGCCTGTCCCTCTACCTATCTACCTATCTACTGATTCCTTTTTTACTTCACTTAGTTTGGAACCCTCGATAATAAATGTTTGTTTGTTTTCAAAACATTTTTTTTTATTTCATTCTTTTAGGTAGGTTGTTAGAAATAATAAATAACATTCCATAAAATGAAAAATAAAATAAAAAAATATTTATTTTTGAATTTCCAACAGTTTCTAATCAATCTTGATGTTACTAATTTTAATTATTTTGTTATTGGTTCAATTGGTGATGAAAGAGCTCAACTATTGTGCTTAAAATTGATGGAAGCAGTTTGTTGTCGTTATATGAAAATGCTAGGAATGTGGATATATAGAGGAATCATATCAGATCCAATAAATGAGTTTTTAGTTGAAGATAATGCGGTTGTTCAGTGAGAAGATATGCCTGTGGACTATTCTGCCAATTATTGGGAAAAGAAATATGCAGTTCGTAGAGAACGAATACTTAAATTTTTAGAACCGTTAGCGGATAATATTCTTAAAGCAGGAAAATACCTCAATGTGATAAGGCAGTGCGGTACACAAGTTAAAAACAAACTTTTACCGATACAGTACAAAATAGAAGAAAAGCATTATATAGAAGCGATAGAAAAAGCTTATAATATAATCAAACATGCTATGTTTGCCAGTCAAACTCTATTTGATCTAGCCATCAAAGAAAATGATCTCATAGGAAGGTTAAAATCGGTTAAATATTATTTTCTCCTCGATAAAGGCGATTTCATTGTTACTATTCTCACTTTGTGTAAAAAAGAACTTGAAGAATACTCTGTTGATGGATGTATCGAATCTTTAATGGACTTGGCGCTGCGGCCATTCATAACAGCTGTACTCTAAACAAAATATCAGAAGCAAGAACATGGAAATACAATAAAACTCACGCATACAAACATGACACCGTGACAAGGTTGCCAAATGACAGTACCATTCTCCAAAAAACAGACTCGAGAACTTTATAATTGGCATGAAGCCAAGCCAGACAAATAAACTACTCAGAGGATTGATAATAAACCATTTCAAGACCAATAGATACTCCCAACTGGAGTAACCCATCGTATGTAGATCTTAGGCCTGCATGTTGGGCCCTGCAGGAGAGAAATAGCAATGATACGCTGGTGCTTGCATTTACATTTACAGTTACGGTAAAGTGACAAAGACAGAAATATCGTTGCGTATAGCGTTGCCACTAGTTGTAATAAATACCTAACACTATACAGAAAATAATGTGGATTTCAGAGATAAGTATGTGTGGTCATTACAGTATCTGTGCCAAGTACCTCCAGTAACATAGGAGAAGATTCTGGGTATTATTCTTACTTCTCAAAGTTCAGATAGACTTGCTTATGGGTGGATAATCAGATTAAGGTGGACCACTCTAAAGACTACTGTTTTTTTTGGACTGAGATGGGAATGGCGGTGTTTAATGTGTAGTATACTTTTGACGATTTAGTGAACCATAAAATTTTTGTGACTCATGTAACTAGGACAGCTGAGGGATCAGAAATCAAATCAAGACTGAATGGACTGTCAATTGTAAATAAATACATGGCGATGACTCACTTAAATCTTCGACGTCTCCGTACCTCTTCTTGACGGCCAATAAAACGTTCAGACCTCCGATGAGATCCTCGTCAATTTTGTAATCGACGTTATCGATCGACTTTTCCAGTAGTTTTGAAAACGTTTTGAATTTTTCTACCAAGGGAAGAATGAGATCGGGCGATGGAAGTTGATTTTCTGACGGGTTCAACCATTCGCTTTTGGTGTAACTGTTCAGCAATTTAACGTGGAGTTGAGTAATATCTTTTAAATCTTTGTAGGAAACTACTTCGTCGTATTTCGCTTCGATTTCTTCGCCAGGAACGTTTTCATCGGGAGATTTTTGGAAATCGGGAAAATCTTTCGTGTGATAATTCGGGAATAACATTTCCAATTCTTCTTTGATTTGTTCTTCTTCCGGTTTGTCGTCGCATTTGGTTCTAAAAAAAAATAAGAATTGAGCGAATTGATGGAAACTTCGTTTAAGTAAATGACTCACTTCATCTTATACAAACTCTCATCTTCTTTTTTCTTTAATTCATTTTGTTCTTGCTGTTTATTGTACGCGCTGACGAATAGGTTAAGTAGGACGTTGAATTCTAAAAATTTGTTCCTACTTAAAACTTTAGAAGGTTGAGATTGTAGGATTGCCGAATTGACGTTATCGATAATGGCACATTTCAATAATCTATACAAAAATTTGAAATTACAACCAGATAAAATGGAAATTTCATCTTACTTACCTAAAATTTTCCTGTTCTTGCATGTACTCTTGCCCATCGTCGTTCAAAAAATACTTAACCACTCTATTCATAACCGACAAATCATACTTTTCTTTAGCCACCGGGAATCTTATCAGAGAAACTAAAACATCGGAACAATTCACTTGTGACAAAGCGTGCGATTGTTTGAATTTAGTCTCTTGCATCTTCAAAGCACCCAAGTATAGTTTAAATCCGTACAAATATTCGCTTATGTTGCTCAATAGAGGTTCGACAATATCCGGGAAACTGTTTCTGTACTGACTCAACAAGTGGATGAAATTCTCATAGCTGGCCACTGTAAAAAATTATTTGTAATATGTTGTAAGTCATCCATAATTCTAATGTTAGTATAATTCAAAAAAGTTCTAAGGAAACACAATGTCTATTCCACAAAAATGACAAAATTACAAATGGTTGTGCAGCTAGTTTCGTTTTTGTTAGATCATCAACATTCTAAATATTTTAAGGCATAAAATAAAATATGTGGAGCTACAAATTTTATATTTAAGAAAAATAGACCAAAATATATCAAATTAGCAAAAAATCTACTGTATTAACTATTATAGATGAGACTATTCGTTGTTCGAAATTATGAAATTTCATAACCTATTTTAAACGATCCATGACAGGACGCCAATTTATATTCATGATGACGTCATTTGTTAAGGGGTGTCTTTATTGGTCTGTTAATGATCGATTTCCACTTGAAATCCAATGTTGCCAAATCACCTATTAAAAACAAGTTAACCGGATCAATAGACATAGGACACATTCCTGATAATTATCTCAGATTTAGCAGCTTGGGAGAACCACGAAATTTTCTACTTTCTCAGATTTTTGACCCTTATTTAAAACGTTCTCTAAATATTCGTTAAGAATTTGGCAACATGTTATGTTCTTCTTCTTATAAGTAACCATAGCCTCTTATCCCACAGGACATTCAGCCATCGTTGTTGTTTTAGTTTATTTATTTCTTATTGAAGAGTGCACTTTGCAGTGCGTCTGGGTAAACATGTTATGTTATTCTTATTCTTTCTTGGTTGAGAAGTGTGCTGCCATGTTGTCAAGTTAATTTATCTAAATATCCTCACGTATGAATTACCCTCTAATGCCTAATATAAAATATCGAATATTATGAGCACATCATCATTGTATCTGAGGGAATATATAACAGTATAGTAGTTTACTTCATAATTAATGTTCAAAACATCAATAATTGAGAATCAATTGTGTCACAATCATCTGAAAGTTCGTTATAGTTCTTACAAATTCTAAACAAAGGTGAATTATAGAGGATATTGGTTCTTGCAGTGTCAGTATAATATAGATTATATTGTCGAGAGTTAACTATGTCAACCAAAAATTTAAGTTGATATAGCAAATTTGGTGCATCGATACCATTATGCAGTAGCTTATATAGAAAAGTAAAACCCCATTTATACGTTTAATTTCCAAAAAATCGATAATAAATCGATGCATCAATATATAGTTCACTTGTATATACAACAGCTGGAGACGGTAAAAAAGAGCTTTTCTAGAAGTGAACATTAGATCATTAACAAAAATGTAAAGGAAATAATATATTTCCAAAATATCGCACTAATGAAATAGATCTATAGCAATGAGTTCTTAAGAATGACCCTTACAAACAATTTAGATAGCAAAATATGAAAAAGAATTAAAATGTTCATAGCTTTGATATTTTTTGTATCTTATAAGAGATACAAGTTGGATGGAGCCTACCAATTTTCTTTGAGAAAGTTCAGCCTTGTATATGTTTAGACACATTGTTTTTGACAGCCAATTGTCAAAACTTCACATTCTAAACCATGAAAATGAAGGTTCTTCCAGAATAAGGTATCTAAGAACGGAATTTTATTATTTTTTTAAATTTAACACCGAAACTAGTTTTACAAACTTTTGTAAATTAAACATTTGTAGGATGATTTGTAAAATAGTTTTACTGTAATTGTTGTTACCTTTGTTTGATCTTTCTCGGATCAAATTTTCTCTGTTATCGTCTGTTACTTCAGTAACAAAGTTTTCAGAAAGGATAGTTGCGAAAGCATGGTTAATTGCCTAAAAACAAAACAAAATTTATGTCAAGAGCTGTGGAAACAATCAAGGTTCCAAAACAGTGACAAATGTTACCTGGATGGGCCAAGCAATAATTAAATATTTTTGACAAAATTACTAGCAGAACTGCAAGTTGCAGTTTTAGGATCAGGATCAGCAAACATGGTATACAATCACTCTATTTCTATGTTCCAATTATATTTTTGGTTAGGTTAGGTTAGGTTAGGTTAGGTTAGGTTAGGTTAGGAGCTGTCATTGGTTGGATTAAATCCTAAAAATGATCCTACAATTATATACAGTTTTGTCAGATTAAGTATCACTGTGAGAAACATTAGTTGAAAATCAATTATCAAGAAGGCCATGGTATAAAAATTAACAACAAAATAATTATTCGAAATTTTGTAGTTCTCGAACTTTTGGAAACTGGTATTTAGAATATGGTATTTTTACTGAATCAAATTTGCAAATTATCTTTAGAAGAAGATGATAACATTGAGGTATATATTAACACATTTTTAAATTTGTTAAACAAACTTTCTGCCTTGGCAGAAGAATTTAAAGATAGATTCGCTGCTGGGTTATTATGAGGAAGCTTGCCAGATTCATATAGCTTTTTAATTACTGCATTAGGAAGCTGTTTAGAGTAAGTTAATAGATGAATATAAAAAACGTCAAGGAGCTGTTAAGGTACAGGAAGAATTGGTGATGAAAATAGTGGATAGAAGGGACAAGTCAACTTTGGAAGGAGCTGAGTCAAAACATTGCTGTTTTTTTTTTAAAGAAGAGTCAGTTCAAAAGAGAATTTTATAAATATGTCATTAAGAAGTAGCAAAGGAGAAGCAAACGTTGTCACCGAGGGAAACACTGAATAAATGTTTTATGGTTGATGAATCATGCTTGAGCTTAAGGGACGTACAAGAGCAATCTACTTCATGGTTTATAGATTCGGGAGCGATATGGTAAATGTTAAAGGTTTTTTCAAAGTCTTTGATAAAAGTAGAAAGGGTATTGTGAGGTTGGAGGTTGATGTACAATTTCCAGCACCTTCTGGAATGCATTAAAGTTGGAGTATAAAAGTGGGTTCCCCCTTATTTAGATCAATTTTTAGTGTGTACATAATCATTCACAAAACCTGAACCTTCAACTTTCCTGAACATGTTATCCCAAAGTTTATCTCAGTAGGTATTTTTGCTATTATTATACAAATGTTTATGATTTCCACTACTCTGCCATTCTGCATTGTCACACCTGTCACTACAAGGTCAAGTAAGTGCCGCCTTCTATCCTAAACCTATTGGATACCCTGGTATCCTTAAATTTTAAACAAAAACCGTACTACTTACCTCGCAAACTACATCATAGGTCACGTCTTCGGGTCTATAAGCGACATATTTGCTGAGTTCATCGTGTTTTTCTTTCAATACCTTCAACGCCCTCTCGATGCTTTCACAATAAGCATGTCTAGTTTCCTTCCTATTACTATAAATATTATTCAGACTATCGTAACAGTTTCTTAAAATTTCGAACATCTCCGACACTTCCGAGTAATATTTACGTTTTAAAGTCTTTTTGGCGAGTGGATCGATGGTGGATAACTTGGAATTAAGAGTAGCTTTAAGATGGCTGATTATCTGATATAACTCGGATATGTTTATAATCGTTTCTTCGAACACAGAGACTTCGTTTAATTTCTCAAAACGAACAAGACTTTCTTTCAATATCTCGGAGAACGCAGACAATTCACTGTTCTCGATATTGCGTCGCATTTCGTTAATACGATTAACGATTAATTGTGTTAGATGTTGAGGAGATTCGTCGTCTTGCAGTTTAAGCGATTGTGCCAATTCCAGCAAGAACTTCTTATAAACAGCGGCAACGTTACGTTTTTCAAGGACTCTAAAAATTCAACAGAAGAACATTATTCACAACAAAATAAATTGGTAGTAATAGTTTTACAAATTATATCTTTTAGTTTATAACATTCAATGCTACAAGAGAAACTGAACAGAAACACGTTCACAAGTTTTGAGTTACTTTATTCAACATTTTAGGATGTCTGTGGTTCCAACTTTGTTACGGTGAAATTCTGAGCATTTCCTATAAGCTACAGAATGTATATGGTACAGGGTTTGCCCTATTTTATTGTTACAGATTTTTGCTTACAAATCTTCAGATCTGCTCAGAATCCCATTGTTAGTTGAAATCATGTAGAGGCTAGGAACACATTACAAAATTTTATTACAATTTAAAAATCACTTTAGTCAAGAAATAAAAGAAAAAGTATTTTTCCTCTTTTAAATGAATTTTGGGTCTGATTCTAGTGAATAGAAAATAGCAAACAAGCTGGTAATGGCAAGAGAGAGAAGAAAATTCTTAGAACTTTGTCACATGAGAAGATAAAAGCACCAGAGCAAAAAGTTGAAAGAGTCTACACCATCAAGGCAAGAGATTCTACAAACATTGAAGATTATTGATGGCCATGGGGAGGAGCTCATATGAAATAGATTTCTTGTATGTAATTAATAATTTATGACAAAGGAAACAAGACTCCAACTCTTTAAAGTTAACAGCAGGAATTTTAAATTAGAGAGGATAGAAACGAGAAAAGTTGATGATGATTATAAAACTGGATAGGATAAGAAAATTCTTGATGATACTGAAACAGAAGACAATAAAAAGAGACCTCGATGAGAAAAACAGCCTTAAGAAAAAATAAAAACACAAATAATGAATGGAACAGACATGGGAAAAACTAAGAATACAATCAAGGAAGAAATGGCTGGAGGTAGTGAAGCAAAATATGGCAAAGAATATTGAAAATGTGGAGAAAAAGTAGGGAAAACGTACTAGGACTTCAGAAGCCAAGGAAATTAAAAGCTTATAGAGCTGTACCACATTTTTAAAGATAATTAGTACCGAGCTCACCAATAACTCGGAAAAATCATGATAAACTGACAGTAACCAATGAAATACTCACATAAAATCGTACTCCTGCGACAGTTGGTACAAGTTACCCCACAAACTCAAACTCAAAGCTTCGTGTTGCTTCATCAACTCCCTAAAATTCCCCAAGGTGATTTTTCCTAAATGTTCCTCTTCCCGTTTGTTCTCCAACAAATTCGTCAAGCAATAGGTAAGCTTAGGACTAAATTCGTTCAACTCAACTTCTTCTGTACCCAAAAATTTCCCAGGAACTACGGAAGGCGAGTGCGTCAAATACTGATAATAACATTTGTGTATTTCATGTAAATATCTCTCGTCTTTGGATTTATTGTAAAGGATCATAGTAGCGGTTAAATCGATCGGTACCACGCTACTGTTCGCCAACGTAGTGGAATCTTTTAACAAAAAAGTTTTTCTCGCTTCCAAGTGCGAGAAAATATCTAAAATCGGCAACAATTGCAAATCGAATCTAGAATAATCGGAAGATTTTAAATCGATTTTGTTTTTAATATCGATTAGTAATATTTTTCCACTGAAATCGGTGGAATCGTAGTCTAATTCGGATTTTATTTTCATGAAAGTGTATCTCGGACCGTTTTTCCGTTTCAAAGCATTGAAAATGTCAACTAGATCGTTTCCTTTTGCGCTCGTGTTGTATCTTTGGTACAACTCGTTGTATTCCTTAATAAATTCGCACTGCTCACGGTTGGTAAAAGGGGGAGGTCTTTTGTTGTGTTTTTGGAAACTTTTACCCAATTTATACCCGATTGAAAACTGTTTATCCAACTTAGTATTGATTTTTTCTAAAATTTGATTCAAATTATCTGTTACCGGTACGTTAGTGATATCAGGAATTGATAAAATAGCAAATTTATAGAACCATTTGTAATGTACCGGTAAATCAGCGATTATTTTTCTTAGTTTCTTCTTATCCATTTGTATATCGATCTTAAACTGTTCGTAGAATTTAGTTTTCCAAAATATTACGTACGTAAGTTCAACTACAGACCGATTTTCAACGTTATCCACTTCATCTAAGACTTTATTCACAAAATTATCGTATTCCAAAAGCAAATCCGTAGTATTTTGAATAATAACGTCATCGAAATGGTCTTGCAAGGGGTTATCCTTCACCAAACGAGCGTAATCGTATAAAGTTAATTTATTGGATAATTTTCTGTTATCTAAGAAAGTATGTAAATTGTAAAACAAGCTCAAGTGGTTGACGTTACTTTTTAAAATTGATTTTCGGTGGAATATTTCGGGCGTCCAGTTAAGATCCAGGGGCGTACTGGCAGCGATACTTTCGCAGTTTAAAACTGAATCATACAAATTATTTATTACACCTAAAAGCGTGTTTTTATCATCAGTTTGTACAGATTGTATTTTTTCGTTTAAGTAAGCGTGTCTTAGATGAACGTCTTCCATTGACGTGACCGAATAATAGCACAAAAGAAGATAGAATAATTCTCGATTAACGGTTTCTGTTTCTAAATGTTCGAATAGCAACACGGATTGTTGTTGGATTTTTTCCATAGCTGAATTCGTCGATATTTCTCGTGTCCTTAGAGTAGAGTTTCCATCGAAACTTGTACATGTTTTATTGTTAAAAAGTTCGCTAATCTTTTCTCTTATTGTGTGAGGAAAATCGATGCAGTTGAATTCGTTTGGGGATCTTGTTTTAAAATAAACTTCGATGATAGTTTTGGCGTAAATGTCCTTTCGGTCGAGGCTTGCACCGTGTTTTATTTGTTGCGCCGCCAACGTTGAAACTTGTATGAGTTCGTTAATGTTCGGTTTTTCTCCGATTATCAAATCGGTGATTTGTTCGTGTAATTCTATAAGCGCTCGAGAGTCTGAAGAATCGATTCCTTCCAATCGAATTAGACTGTCTTTGTCCATGTTGTGATTATTTGGACTTTCGGTATCGTTCAGCATGTAGATTTCGATGCCTCTGTTTCTCATCGCCCTAAAAATTAATAAACAAATAATAGAGTGCAGAATTAACAAGAGTTTAACTAAAAAAAAATAGCAGTTCTTACTCCAAACAGTTACAAAGTAAATTTTAACGAAAAAAAGTGGAAAATATTGTTAAACTTTTGTGTTACAACAATTAAAAAAATTGTACCCGTACCTAACTAAAATGTGGATGGTACAAGTAGTAGCAATCAAATTTATCATTTTTAATGGTAAACATTTACATCAGCGACATGTTTCGGTCAACAGACTATCATCAGGCTGTAAGAGGAGAACATAAAATGACCAGGGACCCAATTCTTGAAATCATAGGAATCTATTCTCATGAGAAATTTACGTCATTTTCTCCCGATTTTGCAATATGTCAATTCTTCAAATATTTCATAGGAATAAATTCTCCAGAAATTATGAGAATTAATTCCTAATGTCATTTGCTGGAGAAACTTAAATTCTCATGAGAATTTACTTATGTCATCTATCAATATATTATAGTATCTGTTTTGTTGGAGTTGATACTGAAAAGTATTTTTTTGTGTTGTAATCGCCATAAATTTGTTAAAATGAATAATTTTGTTCTTCAAGCTATTGTTTTAAATAATTTAGAACAGGTTGAAGTCGAAAACGCTACTGTTAGACAGAGAAGATTAGGAAACCGAGATACCTATGGATCGTTAAGTGAAGAGTTATTTAAAAAACATTTTCGTTTATCAAGTAGAATTGGTGCATTGACTAAGAGGGAAAATGTTTTGGTAGCTCTCAATTTCTTTGGAACTGGTAGCTATCAAGCTGTTATAGGCAGTAATGTCCATTGTTCAGGAATTAGCCAAGCATCAGTAAGCAGGTGCATTGAAGAGGTAGTTCAAGAACTCAATCATCCAAATATATTTAACCGCTGGGTTAAATTTCCTAGTACAATCCAAGAGCTGCAGAATAACAGAAGATCATTTTTTGATAAATTTAGAATATCTGGAATAATAGGTGTAATTGACTGTACGCACGTAGCTATTTTTCCTCCATCTGCAGAAGATCCAAACTATCCAGAACATATATATGTAAACAGGAAAAATTACACTTCGTTAAATGTGCAACTAGTATGTGATAATATGCTAAGGATTATGAATGTAAATTCTTTACACAGTTATTTTAATGTGTGAATTTCAAAAAACGTCAACTCAAAAGTCAAAACATCCATTTCTGCCAAAGTATTAAAAATAAATATGATAGAAAATTCGCATTTTTGATTGGTTCGAATCACGGAACACTTCAATGTAGTTACGACATACGTAATTTTCTTTAAATTTTGTTCAGACATACGTCACTTTTCCTAATTCTCTAGAAATTGAATTCCCAGACATTCAAGAATAGGACTGGCAGTTTTCAGGAGAATTTTTTTTGGAGAATCAGTTCTCTGGAGAATCGATTCCTACGATTTCAAGAATAGGGCCCCAGATGGAAATATAATTGTGCAATGATATAGAAAAACCAGGTGAAAATTATATCTTGTTGATCTATACAATATACGGGGTTGGGATAAAGTATGAAACCAAGTAAATATCTTTTAAACGAAAAGAACGATATTTATGAAAATTTGCAGGTAAGTGCAATGGAACAAAACGCATCTGATGTACATTTTTTTGATAATAATATACTTCCGGTTTAACCGGAAATGCCATCAACTTCTTTAATTTAAATGGGACACCCTTTATATTTTTACAGATTTTGAAAGAGCTTGTTATTTTGAATTCATACATACTGAGTTTAATGTAAACAAATTTGTAAAAACGAGGAATATAGCAATTTTTGATAAATTAAACAAACCTTGATATTTCTCCGTTTTTTGGATCCATGGTCAGAAAGAGTCTGAAGTCTTTGTGAGGTTTGATTTCGATCATTTGGCCGGTGGAATCGACACCTCTTTCTGAAACGGTGAGAACTCCCTGTGGTTCTAGAAGGGCGTTCAAACGATCTAAGACAGCAGAACTGCATAGGTTCACGTTGTCTACCAGTAACCAAGATCCATCTTGCAAACACTAAAAAAATAATATGATTTATGGAATAGGGAACTAACAAGAAATTTTAATTTTATTCCTGTAAGACCTCTTACAATTTTTACAAATTTTCTACTTAGAAAAATGTATATTTGTATATATGAGAAAAAAAAGATTACAGCAAAATCATCTGACTTTACCTAACCTAACATTTATTATATTTCACTTGTCCGTTTTCCAATATATAACACTTGGTAGTTTATTGTCATCCTGTAAGGTGCCACAACGTTTAAAGAAAGTTTTGAATCACCCCGTATCTCCGACTCTGCATGCCTGTGCTCCGACAATCGCTGGTCATTATTGTTCGTTGTGGTAAGGTGCAAACACGTTAAAATGCCGAAACGAAAGAAGTCAACGAAAAATGTTGTAAAGAAAAAATTTAAAAAACTATTAGATCTATTAAGTGATAGTTCAAGTTCATGTAAGTATAATCTTATTTTTATTTTTCAGCAACAAGAAAGGTATGCGTCTCAGTTCTACTTTATGAGAACTGTTTAAACAATACGCTTGGACTGCCACTTTATGTGACATAGGGCGTTACGCGACCTTTCCCGTCAAATAAAATCAAATTATCCTATTATTCTACTTATGAGAATTAAGGAAAATCTAACAAAAATACTCGACTTATGCGGGTTTTTTCCATATAAATAACAGAACTGATTCACTCGGTCGCTCGTCGACCGGTGCCTTATCAAACATTTTTTGCTTGTACAAGTTTTAAAGAGAACCGATACATAAATAACGAATACAAGGTTATTCATAAATCATGTTTATTATTTAAAAATAAAGCACCGAATAAAAATAAAATATTTTCAGCTGAATCCGAATCAAGTTCATCGTCGTCATCGGAATCTGTCAGGAGTACAGCTCCACAGCCATCTGAAACTCCAAATGTGATCAATGATGTACTGGGCTTTGATCCCCTTTCAAATAAAGAAGTCGGACCACCATTAATTGAGGAAATAGCGGCGAGATGGATGCACCATATGTCCAAAGGTATTCCGAAAGACGAGGTAAAAGAATTAGTTGAAAAATACAAGACACCGGAAAACTGCAGTTTCCTTCAAGCTCCTCAAATTAATCCAGAGGTTGCAATACTTTTATCAGAATCACAAAAGAGAACCGATATATACTTGTCAAAAATTCAAAATATTATGGGCAAGGGACTAGGGATACTAGGAGAGGTTCTGAGTGACTGGCTTACCAAAGATAATCCGAATAATGAGGAGGCCAAAAAAATCTCGGATGCCGCAAAACTAATTGCCCATGCCAGCCAGTGCATCAATGCAAATAGACGATTCCTAATAACGCCTGTACTTTCCACCAGCGCAAAAAAGGTTATAGAAAACACCTCCTCGGATAAATACTTATTTGGTACCGATTTCCAAGAAAAATGCAAAGCTGCGAAGGAAATAGAGAAAACCAGTTGCACACTAAGACCCTATCAACAACCTACACAATCAAAAAACTACACGCGACCCAACTACAAAAACAGGAAGAAAGAAGTACAGAACAGGTACAACAGGAAACAAACACACAGACAGGAGAAAGCAAAGGACAGGAAATACCAGTACAAGAGCCGCAAGTAAAGGTAAGACGTTTGGCAGGGAGGCTAAAAATTTTTTTTTTGCAAAATTGGCAAAAAATAACAAGTAACAAAACTTTATTAAACTACATTAACGGCTACAAAATTCCTTTCGTTAAAAAACCAAAACAAAGGACGGTTCCAAAAAATCTGCCACGGTCTGCAAAGGAAAAAATACATATTCATAAAGAAATATCAGAATTATCAGAAAAAGGCGCTATTAAAAAATGTACTTACAAAAAAGGACAATATATTTCTACCTATTTTCGAAGGAAAAAGCCAACAGGTTCCTTTAGATTTATATTAAACTTAAAAAGGCTAAACAAATTTATTAATCCACCACACTTTAAGCTAGAAGACTACCGGGTTGTACAAAACTTATTATATAAAAACTGTTTTATAACAACTATCGATTTAAAAGATGCTTATTTTTTGATACCCATTTCAAAATCTTTTAGGAAATATTTAAGATTCATATATGATAATTGTATGTACGAGTTTTGTTGCCTACCTTTTGGGCTAAATACCGCACCCTACGTGTTCACAAAAATTTTAAAACCGGTATTACAAAACTTAAGAGCAAAAAATATTCTGTCAGTAATATACCTGGACGATATTTTAATTGTAGGTGAAACATATGACATTTGTAAGTCTTGTTAATGCTTACCTGGAAGAATATCTTTAAAGATCCGCTCGAAAGACTTATTTTAATTTCAGTAAAAAGTACGTCAAAAATTTTATATTTATTTTCTTACTGTCAACAACTTTTTTTTTTTTGAAAACTACTTAATAATAAAAATTACAATAAAATTATGTAACCGCAGCAACATTCTCCTCCCCAGTAATTGTTCCAAAGAAAATAAAATAGGGGAACAATTACGAATCTCGTTTTTGAACTTCCATTCTACAAAGTTTCGTAGTAGAGCGGCGAAGAATAGTTCCATTTGCTAACTTTACGTCTACCACTCTAACTCTTCCATCTTTGCCTGGGTAGGTCTCTACCACTCTCCCTTTTGGCCAAGTATTTCTTGGACTGCTGGAATCTACAATGATGACAATATCATGTTTCTGGATAGCTCTGTTATTTTCATGCCACTTGCTCCTTTTGGCCAGAAATGGGAGATATTCTCGAGTCCATCTCTTCCAGAAGTAATCTGATAATTTTTGTGCAGCTCTCCATTTCGAAAGTAAATTCAGATCCTTTTCTTCAGTAACAGTGCAAGGTAGGGTGGCATATTGAGGACCAATGAGAAAATGATTCGGTGTTAGTGCTTCTGAGTCATCAGGGTCGATAGAAACGTGAGTCAGTGGCCTAGAATTAATGATGTTTTCTACCTCGGCAAAAACTGTTCGCAGAACATATTCTTGAGGACATCTGGAAAACAGCATCTCCTTCATTATTTTTTTTACAGATTGTATTAGTCTCTCCCATGCTCCTCCCCAGTGGGGTGCTAGTGGTGGGTTAAACATCCATTTAATTTTGTTCAAAGTGCAAAATTTTTTGATTTCAGTTTGGTTTAGATGTTGCAGTGCTTCATAAAGTTCTTTGTCCGCTAATTTAAAGTTTCCTCCATTATCACTATATATTTCCTCTGGACACCCACGTCTACAACAAAATTGTCGCAGCACATGAATAAAGCTATTGGCACTCAAGTCATGGGCAATTTCCAAATGAATGGCTCTCGTTACCATGCATGTGAAAATAACGCCGTATCTTTTTTCTCTGCTCCTTTTTACAGCCACATGAATTGGTCCAAAATAATCTATTCCAGTTTTAATAAAACATCTTACTGTCGGTTCCAGTCGACATGTCGGTAATTGTCCCATAATAGGTGTCTCTGGTAATCCCTTCTTTATTTTACACCATTGACATGCTTGCCAGACCTCCTTAACAGCTTGTCGCATATGCAAAATCCAAAATTTTTGTCTTAAATTGTTGATCACTGTCTCCTGCCCGTGATGATGAACCTGCTCATGATGAAATTGAATTATTAGTTTGGTGATTCGATGTTTGGGATCTAAAATTATAGGCTTTTTGATATACTCGTTTATTTGGAATGAATTGTTGAGTCGTCCTCCAAGTCTAATCAACCCATTTTCATCCAGTTCACATGAGAATGTATATAATCTACTGGATTTACTTACAATTTGATTCTTTCTCAAAGAGACGATTTCCTCGAAGAAGGAGTCCATTTGACTTCTTTTGAATAAAAGTATCTCAGCATTTTGAATTTCTAAAACAGTTAATTCACCAAAAGTTTTATTCTTCCTACAATTTCCAATAAATCTCAGTGTCCATGCAGTGGCTCTCCTTAATCGATTCCATTTTGAAAATCTTTGAGGTTCTGGAATATCTAATATATTTTTCTTTATGATAGTGCATACGAAATCTTTCTTTTGTTCCAATGTATCTACGTTGATACTGAAATTTGCTTTTGGAGATTCCTCTTTGGGCCAATAATCCATCATTTTTTGTAGAAATTGTGGACCATACAACCAAGAACTGTTTTGAGTGAATTCCAAAGGTTTTGTCCTTTTCGTGGCTTCATCTGCCACATTTAGTTTTGATGGTACATACCTCCACTGAGCTGTTTCTGACAGCTCATGAATTTCTCCGATTCTTTGCGCAACAAAAACTTTGTATCTATGAGCTTCAGATCGAATCCAATAAAGTACAGTATTCGAATCTGTCCAATAAAATGTATAAGAGATGTTCAATCTCAAATTGGTGGTCAAATAATGTCCTAATCGTGCTCCCATCAATGCTGCCTGCAACTCCAGTCGTGGAATTGATGTGGGTTGCTTTAGAGGTGCTACTCTTGTTTTTGCACTGACGAAGGCCGTTTGAATTTCACCATTTCTTTCTACTCGAAGATATGCAACTGCAGCATAACATTTGTCAGATGCATCAGAAAAAACATGTAATTGAATGTTACTCGAACATCTATCTAATAAGAAGTATTGTCGGGGAATTTTGAAAGTATAAATCTTTTTGAGTTCTTCAATCCAGAGGGTCCATTTGTCATTTATATCATCAGTGATTTCGTCGTCCCAATCCAATTTATTTTTCCAAATATCCTGAAGTAAAACTTTGCCTTGAATGATGAAATTCGCCAAGAATCCTAGAGGATCAAACACAGACATAACTACTTTTAATACCTCTCGTTTTGTAGGTTGTTGTTGTTTTTCCATAATTTCTTGGTTAATTTTGTGAAATTTTGTCCTGAAACCGAAACTATCTTCTGAAGGATTCCACCAAGCTCCCAGTATCCTCTCAACTCTTGGTTCGGTATTGTCATCTGATACAATTCCATTAGGTGCTATCAGTTCCTTGTCAATTTCAAGAAGTACAGAATCAGAGTTTGAGATCCAGTTGCAAATTGTGAAGCCTCCTTGTTGATGAACATGAATTACATCATGAATCAGATTCCTTGCTTCCAATTCTGTGTCTGCATTTCCCAAATAATCGTCCATGTAATGGTCTTCAATGATTGCTTTTGAAGCCTCAGGAAAATTGTCGGCAAATTCACGAGCATTTCTGTTTTTGGCTTCTTGGGCCAAACATGGTCCACTTGTTGATCCAAAAAATACGACTTGAATCTCGTATGTGTCAGGTGAAGATAGCCTTTCCATTCCACGCCATAAAAATCGTTGTGCAAAACGATCTTCTGGTCTAACTTTAATTTGGAGAAACATTTCTCTAATGTCTGCTGTGAATGCATACTTTTTAATCCTAAAATTTAATAAAATATTATACAACGAGTTATATAAGTCAGGTCCAGTAAGTAAGTTATCATTCAGGCTTATGCCGTTAGATTTTGATGCAGCATCAAAAACAATTCTTAATTTATTTGGTTTGTTTGGATTAGAAACACCGAAATGTGGTAAATACCAGAGCTTATCGTTTTTTATTTCGGCTTCCTCTTTGGTGAGTTTTTTGATATAACCTTTTTCTTCCAAGTCCAACATTTTATTACAATAGGCTTGCCCAAATTGTGAATTTTTATCCATTTTTCTTTCTGTAGATAAAAGTCTCTTCATGGCATTGGATTTGCTTTCAGGAAGAATGACATTTTCATTTTTCCACAGAAGACCCGTTTCATATCTATTACCATTTCGAATCATTGTCCTGTCCAAAATATCTTGCGCCCTAATATCTTCTCTCGACATAGATTTGGTGACTTTATCTAAACCAAAGTTATCAATTTGCCACTGTTGTCTTACCAGATCGTGAATTATATCCAATGCGTCTTTCTCTTCATGATTTATGTAGCATACATAATTATTTACAGAAGTGTTATTTACATTTCCATGGATGACCCAACCTAATAGTGTCTTACTAAGTGCTGGACCATTCCAAGGGCCGTTAATAAATTTCCTGTTCACCAAGAGGGGCCAGTTATCTTGACCTATTAATACTCTTGGCTTTGCGTCAATCATCGAAGCGATTTTATTATCTATATAAGGATACTTACTTAAAATTTGTTGCATGTCAACAGTTTGGCTTGGTAATGACAATCCCTTAATGGTTCTCGCTCTTCGGAGTTGAAAACTCTTACCATTTTCTGGAGATTTGATGTTACATGTAACAATTCTTGAATCCTCTTGTTGTTTGACCTGGTTGTTTGTCCATTGGATACATAGAGCATGTTGTGGTCCATCAAGTTCTAGTTGATCAGCTAAGTCCTGGTCGATTAATGTGACGGTTGAAGCATCATCTAGAAGGGCATATGTATTTAATGATTTTCCACTATGATTAATGATAATCGGTAATATCTTCAATAAAACGTTTCTGTCTGTAGAGACATGACAGTTTACTTCAGTTTCATTCGATAATTCATTAATATTTTGTAATGATTCTACTTCCTCCTTATGAAGAAGTTCATTATGAGGTTTTTTACAATTATTTTTTCCACAAATCTTAACTTTTTTACATTGTTTTAGACTATGATACGGTATCAAACAAGAAAAGCAAATACCTTTTGATCTTACAAAGTTCCATCTTTCATCAATGGTCTTACAGATAAACGTTGAACATTTACTGAGATGGTGTAGGTCACCTTCACAACACATACACTTTTTATCAGCAGTACGACTGGTATTTGTTGTTGCCATCGTTACCTCTCTTTTGAACGAAGTTTTTGATTTAAATTTTTGGTTGTCAGATTTAATGTCATTTACTTTCGGTAACATTATTTGACCAGCCACGGATGCTTTTTGATCGAGCCACAAAGAAAACTCAATCAAATTCGGTTTCTGAAGTGTCCTGCTAGAAATATATTCAATCCAGTTCATTTTAAGGTTTGTGGAAAGTTTACTTAATAACTCTTGGATAAGAATGGAGTTGTGTAAATGTTCATTTTCATTTAATGCTTCCATGATTCGGACAAGGTTTTTCATTTTATCAGAAAATTCGATGAGCATATCTAATCTATCTTCCTTTACAAAGTTTTTAATTTTGTCTAGAAGCATCATGATTATATGCTCAGGCCGTCCGAATCGGTTTTCAAGGATGATCATAATTTTGTCTACGTTTTGAGGTAAAATGAGTAAACCTTCAACGATTTTTCTAGCATGACCTTTCAGACACTTTTGAAGTCTGATATGATTTTCTTCTCTAGAATAGCCACAAATTGCCGTCGTATTTTTATATTGAAATATAAAATTTGGCCATTCGATGGGATCACCATCAAATGGTGGTAAATCTTTCGGCATGGATTGCCGTGTTAATATTTTAGCAAGTTGTGACGAAGCTATCTGTTCAGAATTAAAATTAGGTTCTACCTTTTGGCGATCCTCCGGTGGTGACTTCAAATGACGTTCAGACCTGTCCCAGGGGCACTTACCGTCCACCCATTCACCAACATTAGGCCTTTCCTTCACTGACTCACCCTTCACCGACTCTAATTCCTCTTCCGAAGTTGTTTCTTCATCTTTCAACGCTGCTTGTTTCATCTTCAACTCTAAATCCAGCATATCCTGTTGATATATATGAAACAGTTCTTTCTTCTTCATTTCAATCTCAATTTTCGCTAGCTCCATCCTTGATCTGTTATTTTTGGAACTCTTTGTGTGTTTGGATTTACTTGCTTTCGATTCTGCTACTGAAGGTCTTCGTAAAGCAGAAGGTGCAGCTTTTTCTATAGCGTTCTCCAAAGATGTCATGTCTTGTTTTTCTTCCGTAAGCCCTTTTTTTAGACGTTCACTACGTCTGATAGATGGATTTGATTTAGACATTATCGAACTGTAGTGTCTTCCACAGGGTAATTCTTTATAGGCAGAGAAGGACCAGCTTGTTAATGCTTACCTGGAAGAATATCTTTAAAGATCCGCTCGAAAGACCAGCTTGTTAATGCTTACCTGGAAGAATATCTTTAAAGATCCGCTCGAAAGACTTATTTTAATTTCAGTAAAAAGTACGTCAAAAATTTTATATTTATTTTCTTACTGTCAACAACTTTTTTTTTTTTGAAAACTACTTAATAATAAAAATTACAATAAAATTATGTAACCGCAGCAACAAGTCTAACACCAAAATTGCGATAAATTTATTAAATGATCTAGGCTTTCTTATCAATGTTAATAAGTGCTCTCTAACGCCAGCCTTGGAATGCAAGTACTTAGGGTTCATATTCAATTCTGCTCGCATGACTATTTCATTACCTTCTGAAAAAATTCACAAAATTATTAAATTGCTACACAAATTATTAAATAAAAATACCTGCTCTGTTCGAAAATTCGCCCAACTCATAGGTACACTTATATCAGCCTGCCCTGCAGTCCCATATGGATTACTGCATACCAGAAAACTGGAAATACAAAAATATAAAACGCTTAAAAAGAATAATCGTGATTACAACTCCTTTTTGAAAATATCGACCGAGATACGCGGCGAACTGGAATGGTGGATTGCAAATCTACCAAAGGCAACAAGAGAATTTAAGAATGCAGGATTTTCACTTGAAATTTTTTCTGATGCGTCTCCCACAGGTTGGGGAGCTGCAATAGATGGTGAAAGCACAGGAGGTTTTTGGTCACCAGAAGAGAGAACCTCTCACATAAACTATTTGGAACTTCTTGCCGCTTTTTACGGGCTCAAATGCTATGCAAAAAAACTGAACGACTGCCGTGTACTCTTGAGGATAGACAATATAACAGCTATCTCAGTAATCAATAAAATGGGCAGCATTAAATACAAACATTTAAATTCTATAGGCTATGATATATGGAAGTGGTGCGAAAATAAAAATATAATTATTTTTGCATCATATATTAACTCAAAAAACAATTTTATTGCAGACAAAGAATCTAGAACACAAATAAAAGACACCGAGTTTTCTTTAAATATGAAAATTTTTAAAGAAATCACTTTAATATTAGGTACACCAGAAATAGACATATTTGCGTCTAATGTAAACAAAAAATGCGACAGTTACATTTCATGGAACAGAGATCCAAATTCAATCAATATTGACGCATTTACAATTACATGGTCAGATTTTTTCTTTTACGCTTTTCCCCTTTCGCAATTTTACCAAAAGTTCTAAATAAAATAATCCTGGACAAAGCCACAGGGATAGTGGTTGTACCTTTTTGGCCTGCCCAACCATGGTACCCTTTATTTAAAAAACTTGCAATCTCGAACATTCTTTATTACGGTCCATCTAAAACATTATTGTTATCTCCTTTCAGGACACCTCACCCCTTACACAGAAAGCTTACCCTGGCAGTTGCGAAGTTATCAGGAAAGCTTTTCAAATGAAGAACGTTCCAGAAGAAACCTTAACAACACTTATAGCATCTCTGAGCAAAAGTACACAAAAACAATATAATACTTCTCTTGCCAAGTGGTGGAAATACGCAAACAGCCAAAAAATCGATCTACTGAGACCTCCACAAATGTCTGTGATAAAATTTCTCCAAGTACAATTAGATAACGGAGCTTCTTACTCCACATTAAACACGCATAGGTCAGCCCTGTCTCTCATAATAAACACAAATGAGGAGGAGGAAAAAATTGTAAAAAGGTTTATGAAAGGAGTATTCAAAACAAATCCAACTTTTTCCAAATACTTAGAAACATGGAACCCACACCAGGTACTTTTATATTTACAAAAAATGTATCCTCTTCATGAGCTTAATATGGAAGCTCTCACACAAAAATTAGCTATGCTAATAGCTCTTACCTCAGCACAGAGGGTTCAGACCCTCTCCAAAATAAAAATAACAGACATACATGTTTTCGAAAGAGAAAAAATTGAAATAGTTATTACAAGCATCTTGAAAACTTCAGCGCCAAACCGGCACCAACCGGTACTGGTGTTTCCGTTCTTCGAAGAAAACCCTGCTCTGTGTGTCTCCACTACACTTCTTTACTATTTAGAAGTGACAAAAACGTTTAGGGGGGATGACAAAAATAAACATTTATTCCTCACATTCAAGCGGCCGCAGCACCCAGCCTCTACGCAAACCATAAGCCGATGGCTAAAAACCATACTTCAGAAAAGTGGAATAGACATCAACCGCTTTCAAGCACATAGCACACGGCATGCATCAACCTCTGCAGCCGCGAGATCGGGCATAGACATTGAAGTCATTAGGAAAGCTGCTGGCTGGACACAAAAATCGGAATCTTTCAATAAATTCTACAACCGATCTGCCCAGCAGCCAATATTTGGGAAAGCTGTGTTATCACTTGCTACAGACGAAATTACTGAAGATGGGACGTAATTACATACACTGTAAAAAATGAATTAAGGGAACAGAAAACAAATATTTTTACATTTATCTTTATTTTTTGTTAAATTTTTCAAATTTAATTAATTATCTACATTTATATTGTGCATTTACTTAAGGTATTAAATTACCTATATATATATTTGTTTAACATTTTATGTTAATAAAAACTAATAGAACACTTACCTCTTTTCTCTAAGTGTTATGCACTCATATCTTCAGATCGCCTATTCTCTAAACAACTACCAAGTGTTATATATTGGAAAACGGACAAGTGAAATATAATTAAAAGATTGAACGACTTACCTAAGGAAGTTCGATCCTAATTATATGAACTTGTCCGTTTTCCAATATATAACCTACCCTCCCCCAGCCAAAAGTATTCTTTAGCTTTGCTTTACCTCTTTCCACCCCTAATGGCGATCTTCAACAACTCACATAATGACCAGCGATTGTCGGAGCACAGGCATGCAGAGTCGGAGATACGGGGTGATTCAAAACTTTCTTTAAACGTTGTGGCACCTTACAGGATGACAATAAACTACCAAGTGTTATATATTGGAAAACGGACAAGTTCATATAATTAGGATCGAACTTCCTTAGGTAAGTCGTTCAATCTTTTAACTGTTTATGCCTACGAATAAAAAATAGAAAGGAAGGAAAGTTGTCATATTTTAATCTAGCAAATAATTACGACGGAAGTCGGCCATATTGAAGAACCAAATAAGACTCATTCGAATGGTGACATTTGACACGTACAGTTTTTTCATGCTGTTTTATATATTATTTTCTGATTTAAGTAGTTAACTCCTTCCTTTTTATTCTTTATTCCTAGGTTTATGCTATAGATTTTTACCTAACCTCAAATAAATATATCGTTACTACTTTGTGAGTAATTGCAAATTATTTTTAATTTTATTTTAGATTGTTATGTGCAGGTTGATGTTTGATTCTTTTATTTGTATTTGTAAAATTACCACCAAACAATCAAAACGCACAACTCAACCACTAAGTTCGCGACCTCAAACAAAAAGATTACTCACAATCCTCCATATTTGTTTACGTTTCTTAGCGCCCTCAACGGTAGTCGAAATCGCGAATTGTGATGGTGAAAAATTTTTATTTTGTTTTTGATTGATTTTCACGTTTTGGAGGTTTTTACGAAAAATGTTTTTGGATGTATGTTTGTGTGAAGAAAATCGAAGAAAGGGATTATAACCACAAAATAATCATCTGGAAATCTGCATCTAATTGGGTATTTCTTATTTTCAAACTTTTTGGCATTCCTCTTTACCTCCAATTATCATCAATTTATTTTAAAAGATTTCAACGTCTGATTTTTTTACGTCATATTAATCATTTGATTAGTTCACTAAAAATTAATCCACAGAATATAAATTTTTTCTTATATAAAGTAACTAAATTTTGTCTTGCCTAATTTTTCAAGCAAACATTTGAGAGTGATAAGGGCGGTAAATTTTACATGTCAAAAAATGACCAGAAAGTTGACTGGTGTTTATCTGTCAGGTACAGAACATCTGGTGGTGGGTTTCAAAACTTGATTATTTTTCATCAAATCTGGTAAAAATTTAAACTGAATTCCAATTCTGAAGCTTATAAACGTTAAGTGAGATTTTTCTTAAGACCTAAGACTTATACTTCATATAAAAAAGAGTTAGGTTAGATTAGGTTAGGTTAGGTTAGGTTAGGTTAGGTTAGGTTAGGTTAGGTTAGGTTAGGTTAGGTTAGGTTAGGTTAGGTTAGGTTAATTGTATAAATTAATTATTTTACCTTTATCAGCACGGAATCTACCCATTCGAACTTTCCTCCTGCATTAAGTGTACCTTCTGTCTTAATTGCTTTATAAATTTTTTTAATACGATCTTCAATCTGCGAAATGGCATCATTTGGTTGTAGACTTTGCGCTATTTCTTCTAATTTTGATATTTTTCTGGTGAATAATTTTATTTCTTCGTCCATTGAATAAGTGGGAGTACCTACAAGATAAAAGAAACAATGACACATTTCTTGGCGAATCATTTATCTAATATACACTACTCAACAATTGAAGTAGATATTACAAAATTTTTTGTCATTGGTTTATAACAATAAACCACCGCTGATACCGGCAAGCTGACAAGACTGCCAGGTCCCAAGATTCTTTGGGAGGAAGCTTTCCTAGCCAACAAGTTAGCTACGCGGTTGCCTTTTGAAATTCCATGACCTTTGATCCAGCCTAGGTTAACCACATTGTTGTTGCAGGCTCTTGGATAATGAATTATTCAATGAATACTTTTCAGGAAGTGAAATTATATAAACGACAGAACTTGACGTACTTTATTATATTGTACAAAACAATTATATCATAGCAACAACATGAACATCAGTATATAGTGTGATATCAGGTTTTCCACTCTAACACAGGCTTCTGTAAGGGCCATGTGACATTCTAATACTAGACCTGATATGATCGGTGGCCTATCCATGGCTTGTATACTGTCTTAAAGATGTTTTTACCATTGGATTCACTTTTGGTAATCTTTTGCAGCAGTGATTGGTGATGTTAAGCCCTTACGTGATTATGTTTACATCGTACGTAAATAAAATATGAATGGAGTATAGTATAACAGTTTTTCCCTTCTTCTAGTGTATTTTAACCCCATTTGCCCCAACAAAAAGGAACCGATTCCAGAATGACATAATTCTTATAGCAATTAGTATGCTTTTACTTCCCGTTTGCAGTCCATCTCTCATACCTATTCCCTTGTAATTCCAGTTATATTTCGTGAAGTGAATTTCTGAATCCGAAATGAGCGTGTATCGTTGATTTAGTCCGATATAAACTGCTCAACAATTGAAGTGGAATTTTTTTAAATATCAGAAAATTACGACATTACGACTTTATGACCTGCGCAGTAAAAGATTTAACATTTTTAAATTTTTCCTTTTTTTTTGGAATTTATTTCATGAAAAAGTTGTATTAGGTTTGTTCCAATCAAGCAAAGAATCGTTCTAGAACGGTAATATTACCACTCACGAGACCAAATTAGTACACTGCGCAACTCACTACACCACTGCGCACAAAAATTACTATTTTAGAACGGTTCTCTGCTTGGTTGGAACAGACCTATTATTATTATTTATAATTCATTTCATAATCTTCCAATCTCCTAGGTATTCTCTTCTCACTTCTACTTCGTCTTTCTGGTCTCTCCTCTTAATTTATTTGTTCTTCTGAAACTTCATTTCTCATTTCCTCTTCATCTTGTTCTTGATTAATAATCAGCTGTGGTCTTACTTCTTCTATAGTTTGTTGTTTTTCCTTGTTTGCGTTGAAGATGACACTCTTTGCAGTAACTTCACATATGTCCAAAAGTTTGTAATAATGGAATATTTCATCTTTTTATTAATTTTTATAAATAACTTTTTTTATATAAGTATACATCATTTTGCTACAACTCTAACCAATACTAAATAAATGTCGCAGTCAGATAAACATACAAAAAAAATGATTAGGTGAAAAATGTACAATGTATTAAATTTTTTTTTAAATAAATTAATAAGCAAAAAAGGTTTTTAAATAAAATTAATAATCAATATTTCCTCCATGGGCCTGTATCCATGACTGTAGGCGATGTGGCATGCTATCGATTAAATGGTCGAGCTGGGCTTGCGGAATTCTCTCCCATTCTTCACGAGCAGCATCTTTCAGTTCTCGTAGAGTAATTGGGGGAGGGTTTCGCTTCTTAATGCGTATTTTAAGAATGTCCCAGGCATGTTCAATGACGTTCATGTCAGGGGAATTTGATTGCCATCTTAATGTGGATATTCCTTCTTCTTCCAAAAAATTTTGTACTGCAGCTGTTCGACGTGGAGGTGCATTGTCATGCATAAACACAAATCCATCACTTACCGCCCCCCGGAATAGACGCACAACAGGATTTAAAACTTCCTCGAAGTACACAGCACCAGTGATTCTTCTCTTCAAAACCAGGAGAGGCGCCCGTGTACCCCTCATAATACCACTCCAAACCATAATACTCCCACCTTCAAATGGAACACGTGGTTGGGCTGTTTTTAATCGGGCTTGTCGTCCTGGGGCCCTCCAAACTAGCGTTCTTCGCGAATCAGAAACCAAGCCAATTCTTGATTAATCAGAGAACATCACGTAATTCCAGTTAGGACCATGGTGTAACATTTCTTGAGCCCATTGCAACCTTACAATTTTTTGTTGATAGGTTAGTTTGGTAACACGTAGAGGTCTTCTACGATACAAATTTACCGCATTTAATCTTCGTGTAATTGATTGCCTTGAGATATTCAGTCCCTCAAGTCTAGCAATTTCTCTGGATATGCCACTTGTAGGTTCCTGCCGATTTCTTCGAGCTATCAATGTTATCTGCTGGTCTTGTGCTGCTGTTGTACATCGACTTCTGCCACCTCTAGGACGATCCTTCACATCATTTGTGTCTTGAATTTTTATTTTTATTTTTGATACAGCACCCTGAGTAACACCAACAATATTCGCGATATCACTTTGACTAAAGCCCTGTTGTAACAAAGCAATTACTCTAGACCTATTAAAATATGATATCATGTCTCTGGGCATTTTTAAACAGCTCAAATGAAATTTAAACAAGAATTGGAATAATGTGAAAGCACCCAAATCAATTAAATATGACCAAATTAATACAAAAACGAATCAAATTTAGTATTATTTTGATTTAAAAACTCTTTAAAATAAATATCAACAAGAGTTTTTAAAAAACCATAGGCGTAGATATATTATTTCTAAATACTCCAAACTTTTGGACATATGTGTACATTTTTAAACCAAAAATATCGTTGTCTTCAAGTTTTATATTTAAAAAATTTATCGAGTGTACCGAATTATAAGATGAATCGAACATCCTCTTGGACACACCGTATAATAACTAACCACTAATAATTATCGGAACGCGTTATTTTGTAATTATATTTGTGTATCCCAACGCTGCTATTGAAATTGTCAAGAGCAAGCACTAAAGGCCCGAACTCATATTTTATATATGCACGTTTAAAATGATTTCATGCCTAACCGGGACTGTCACTAATACCGGCCATAAACAGTATATTGCAATCAACTTTACAAAACCGCAAACCAAATTCAATTTTACGCTAAATGCCCCAGAAACAATTAACGCCCGATCATCTATCACCGTTTCATTTAAAAACATAATAATAATATTAATTAAATTCAACGGAATAATGGACTTCCTCGTAAATTATTATCGGAAAATGAGTTGGTGAAAAAATTTAGTAAAAAATGTGGTTGAAGAAAAAATATAGTATAAAATCCCTTGTAAAGATAATGTTACCATCGGTTGAACCACTGATTGAAAAATGATAGCAAATAAAAGGAAAAAAGTCTGCTCAGTTGTAATTGAAGTAGTGTAATTTTGGTGGTAAATTTGCCAGCATATTATTTACACACTTTGTAAATTCAGATGGTGTATTTTTACAAGGGTTAAATTCAGTTTCAGATAAGAAAATTTTTATATATTTTAGCATATTGGCCTTAGTTTATATCACAAAACACGTTTTGAAATATTCTACGTCTTAAAAATTCTTTACAAAAAAACATTTAAAAGTTTTTTGATAGCAACTCAAACAAAAAAGTAAGTAATGAAAAAATTGGGACAAACCCCCAAAACCCCGCCCACGAAATGGTACTTAACTAAAAAAAGAAACTTTTTTGTTTGAATTTTAATTATTTTTTTGTAAAGAATTTTAAAGCCTTTATATAATATTTCAAAACTAAGGCCAAAATGCCAATATTACAAAAAAGAAATTATAAATTAATATATCTCGATAACAATGATTGATACGTGAAAAATTTATGGGGCATTAACTGTAGATTTTCCTATATCAACTGATTTTAATCCTTTTTTCAAGATGGCGGAAAACCCACAAAGTTATGTTGGTCGACAATTTGAGCTTAAGTTTTTCTAGGCCCTCCCTACGTATTATCCAAAAATTGACTTTCTCCGTTCACTTGCATTTCTAAACCGATTTTTCCGCCGTAATGAGTGAACTAAAAAATTACTGGACTTTTTTATATTGCCGGATCGAAACTTGACAGCAATTATTGCTAACCAGTATAGTATGAGAATATTATTTTATCACCAGAGAAAGAATTTAAATACATTTAAATTGCACGGGGGCAGAATATTTAATTTAATATCAAGAGAGAGAATCAAATTTCAGAATTGGCAAATTCTGTGATGATCGTGGAGAATAATATCTTTTATATCTTATACAATTACACACCTATTGTTATCAGTCATCAGATAGTTCTTAAGCAAAAAAATTTACGACTCCTTACCTGACATCTGACGATAACCTTCCCAGTGCTGTACCAGCCTTAAGGCGTCTATATTTTTGCCTTCCACCAAAAATGTCTGGATTACTTCGAGGCATATCTTCTCCAAATCCCGAACTATCTCGTCCAAGTCTCTGCTGTAATCGGCCTGAAAAGAAATGAGTTATTTTTTTAGCAATTTTAGTCAGTGGCGCCATAAAAACAATTTAAAATACTTAATTATTATACAATCGGAAATTTGCTTTCCTATAAGTATCAGAATGGTATATTCTGTAACAAGGTTAGAAAGAAAATTCGATGTGAGTGGAAAGTTCCACGAGCATAACGAATTTTCATTCTAACCGAGTAGCAGACTAAACTTTCTCCACTATCAAAGATTTTAATGGAAATGAACAAAAAATATTTACACTCAATAATTCAATAATAAGAAACATTCTATTTTGTATTAATAGTTAAATTTGTACAGTTCTCGAAATGAAAAACTGGTGGATTATTGGAGGAATTTTCAACAATTGCTTGGTTTGTAGAAGATGAACTAACATTAACATAATTTGAAGTGGAAGGCATGATTAGCGGATTGTTAGATCCAGTAATTGATGAGACTAGCTTATTTCCTATTTTAATTCGATTTTGCACTGAATTTTCTATGTATCCTTCTGTCACTTGAGAAGACTTCCAACACCCACGCCTTTCCAGATCTGCTCCAGCATCCACTAACACAGTGGCTAACGTTCTCCGATATCAATGACCTGTATAATCTTGAGGCTTATACGAATTTACATAGGGGATTAAAGACTAATCCCTTTAAGCTGCTGAATGTACAATCACCCTGGGCAAATACTTTTCTAATATGTTGGAACAGACCGTGTGATGTGGTCGGTAACATGGAATTTACAGTTTCAACGAAAACTCGTCCTAGCCATGTCAGGCTACTTTCGTTGAGGAACTCGTGATTGACCAACCACGACGATATGTTGCAGAGATCATAGAATATTATAAGCTATTTTGTTTGTAATGTTTTGCTAAGGTAACGCTCGACAACAATTGTAACGGAGTACCTTGAACAGGTTGGTATTGCAGGCCCGTTCAAAGCACACATCTAAGTCTCATTTAGTTGATCAAGGTAAGATTACTTGGGTTGTTAGGTATGTCAATTATCAAGTATTTTGATTTTTTTTAGGTTGGATTAATTTTGGGGATTGTCAAATTGATAAAATAGTCAACTAGCCAATTTAACTGTAGATGTCAAGCATAAATGCCTTTTTTGTACTACAAAACAGGAAAATGGGAAAATGTAGTTCTCAGCCAATTGGCAAGAATATCATGGACAAAATTCCGAGTGTAGTAGCTACACACTGGTCACTGCTTACGAAGATCTTCAGCGATATTACTGGCAGATGCTGGTGTGGATATCGCTTAGGGTTATGTCGAGAACTCCATTAAAAATAAGACCAAAATTGGTGTGGATATCGCTGAGGGTTTTGCAAGAACTCCATTGAAAATAAGACCAAAATTGCTAATCAGGTTTTAGTAGGTACCAACACTGGGGCATTCACAAAAACTTTAAATATAAGCAAAAGTAATATTACTTCTAAAATTTATTTTAAGAATTGTGCAAATATAAAATTTAATTTAAATGTCAATAAATAATTTCAATGTTACCTTTTTTTGCATGAAAAACGTTCTCCATGAAGTAAACTCCCTTGAGAGCAATATACTCCCTTGGAAATAATCGACTTCAAAATAGATGTACTACGAATTTGGCCCTATATACATCTTTAATTAATTGAATGTCTTTATAATCAAATTTTCGCGCACCACTGTCGTCTATCGATTATCAGAAGTGAGAGACATTTGCCGTGGGTGTGAATTTAATATTGTTTTGTCTACTGGGTTTGAAGAATGATTCCCGTTTTTCTGAAAATATCTTTTTCCACCACTCTCGTGGTTCTTTTGAAAAATGATCACGATTTAAAAACAAAAAAATTACTCGAGAATAATAATAATGTAGGATTGTCACTTGTCACAGTGAGAAACTTCCTCTTCTTATAAATATTTTAACGTCAAAACGAATTTACGAGGAACACATATTCCTCTAGATAAGATTACACAATAAAATTTGTTGTATTTGTTACTCGTTTATGAGCGCAAAGCTTTTTAGTGACTCGAACTGATCACCTTTTGTCTGCGTTTAACATAAAGTGTGTAAAAGCCAAATGGAATAAATTCATTATTTCGGTTACTGTACATATTTATAAAAAATCCCGAAACACGTCAAATTTAAATTAAAACTTGCCATTCTTTAACGTGAAAATGCAACCCCTACCTTCAACCCCCTTAGAATGACAGGTACAACCCCCAATTTTTTAAATGGGGAGTATAGGCTTGTGATATGTCATTTGAAAGGTCTCTTCATTCTCTATTCAAAAATGTTATTGTTTTTAAATTTAATGCAAAAATTAACATAAAAAAAATTAAAATCAACTTGTTACCGAAATTCGCTACAATACAATCAAAAACTAAAATGTAATGCAAAACGTAATAAAATGTCGAACACGAAAAAGAACTATGAATGTTAATGAAGTAGATGTTCAAAATGTTCTCCGCGAACGTCTTTGCAACATCCTAATCTCAAATAAAACTGTCTTCTAACATTATTTAACATATCAGGCGTGATCGACCTAATCGCAAGCTTTATTCGTTCTTTTAAGTCATTTAAATCAGAAGGTTTAGTTTTGTACACATGGCTCTTCACATATCCCCATAAAAAGAAATCTAATAATGTAAGATCATCAGGTGATCGCGCTGGCCATTCAATCGATCCTCGCCTCCCTATCCACCGGTTGGGAAATATTGTATCGAGGTACTGCCGGACATTAAGTTGGTAATGTGGTGGTGTTCCATCCTGCTGAAACCATATCGTATTCGCTGGAACTTGAGGGTTACCTGTATCAGGATATAAATTTGCCAACGTTGGAATGACATCATTTTGAAGTAGTGCCAAATAATTGTTGCCATTCAAGTTGCCCTCAATAATAAAGGGACCAATGATATTGTTCCCTACAATCCCTGCCCAAACATTAACCTTTTAAGGGTATTGAGTGTGTTCTTCTCTCATCCAGTGAGGATTTTCCGTGGACCAGTAGCGGCAATTTTGCCGATTAGCATGACCGTTAAGTAAAAAAGTACACTCATCAGAAAACATAACGTCTTCTAATTGGATAATATTGTCATCCAACATGTCCATCATTTGCTCACAAAAAAAAGTTCTCCTATCAAAATCGTCTTCTATGAGCTCCTGAGTAGGTATCATCTTATACGGATGCAATTTATTTTCTTTTAATATGTTTGCTATCGATGTATGGCTAGCATTGAATGTAGTGGATGCTTGTCTACTCGATGTATGTGGGTTTTCCTGAAACTCAAGCAACACATCTAATTTGAGTTCATCACGCAGTGCATTGGCAGCTGCTTTTTTTATCTGCCTTACATGACCAAACTCGCGAAACTGCTTTTCTATTTTACTTATTGTTCCTTGGGATATAGGCGGTAAATTAGGAAATTTCTCATTAAATGGGCGAGTTACTTCCTGTTGTGTTCGGATGTTATCTCCATAACCAATCATTTGTATCACAAGCCTATACTTCCCATTTAAAAAATTGGGGGTTGTACCTGTCATTCTAAGGGGGTTGAAGGTAGGGGTTGCATTTTCACGTTAAAGAATGCCAAGTTATAATTTAAATTTGACGTGTTTCGGGATTTTTTATAAATATGTACAGTAACCGAAATAATGAATTTATTCCATTTGGCTTTTACACACTGTATGATGCTTACTGTTTTTACACTGATTTTTGAAATATTTTTGTAAGGTTATGATATTTTATTCGCATATCACCTCTTGCATAGCATTTAAGGGTAAGCTGTTTAGGCACTTTGACAATAAAAAAATAAAATGCTTTGTTGTTTTGGAAAAAACAGTTTGTATTATAAATGTTTTTCACAAGATAACCTCAAAAATCGATGACATTTCGAGTACAAAAGTCACAGAACACTGATTGAAAACTCAACAAACGACGCGGCAACATGACAATATTTCTGGCAGTGACTAATATTCCGTCATTAATTGGTGGTCTCTTCATGAATATTTTAATAAAAAATTTTACAATGCAAAAAAGCTATAATGTATAAACAAAAGTTTTTTTATTGATCGGGTTATTTTTAGAAGTGATTGTTTAGCAAACTTAAGTATCATACACTTTTCTATAGAAATATAGCCACATATACAATAGAATTACGACCTTGGTGACGTGCACGCAACTTTATTAGGCTTTTACTATATGTCAGTAACTTTATATATCACTCTCTAACTATTTATAATTGTATAAAAGCTGAGGCAATCCCAAGTACTGAATAAATAAAAATAATAAGGGATTTTCTTCTCGAGATGGTAGAGGAGAAAAGTTGTGATAGTTGCCAAAGTTAAGAGCAACTAAATTCAAACAAAATTGGATGGGAAACCATTAGGTTAATAGGTTAGTGTATATATAGTCGCATAGTGGAATCGGAGCTTTTAGTGTCTCAAGATGAAGAATCTATTTCGGTTTTAGTTGAGTAAATATTTACCCAATTTCACAAACGAAAGCAACTAATGAAAAATTAAATTTAATACTTGGCGAATTATTTAAACTCAAATGAAATTTTTTGTATAATCACTTATTTTGTGGAAGGATATATTTATAGTATACAGCAACAATAGATATTTTTGATGATTTTATTGTATAACATTTAATTACTAATATTAGTTATTATAATTATACAGCTATTAAATATCAATGGTACTTTGGTTATATTGCTTGTTGAAACATAAGAAACGTTAATTTCAAAATACAACGTATGCGCATACTGGCAGACGCATGCTCTAATCTACACAAGATATTTCAAATATGTAGGTTTGGAATAAACGAACATTTTCATTGTTTTTTAGTAATTAATTGTTCTTACGTAATATTAAAATATAGGGTATTCTAAATATTCGAAAGGGTTACTTATTAAGGTACTTATTAATGAATATTCTGTATTGTCTTACGACATGACAGCCATATAAATTTTTGTTGCCTTTGTAAATTAAATCAAAAATAAAAGAGAAAGTTTTGTGAATAATGTAACAGCCTCTAAACCTACTACACGTTAAACATAACCTAACCTAAAACATAAACTTGACATATATTTGAATTTCCCGCTCCTAACAATCTTTCACAAGATGACGTAAGGCGAGAATTGGACGAATTTAGAACACGGAATTATCAAACATTGTTTCTTTTTATCATGGATACAATGCAATCCCCGAACGGTGGTGTAATGTAAGTTGCCTTGATTAATACCCGCTTATCTTTGATTTAAAATATGGTTACATCACAATATTTATGAAGTGCAAAGCTTTTTGTTTTGAGTTTTTCAGTGTCTTTTGTTTTGGCGCACACTGTATTATACTTTTTTTTCATACTGTATGGTACACTTGTACTTTACAGTACTCTGCAATTCTCCCAATGTTGTTTGAATTAATAAGAGAATCAACATAAACTAAGCTTTTATTCTATTTTTTGAATATTGACATTAATTGTACAACTGCTGTTGCCAGCAATATGTATTAATGGAGTTGTTGATGGATTTAAAGTGTTTTCTGTAATCGCGAAAGACGTGTGGCTGTGATGTAGCACTTCCAACAAAAGTTTCGCCCCTTTGGATCATTCTTACAATCTTGTTTTTGCCTTCAATCGATTCTTCTATATACTTTTCTGCAAATGAAGAACTCTTCCATCCACCTTGCTGTTTTAGAACTTTAAGATCAGCTCCAGCATTGGCCAACAACGTTGAGGATGTCCTCCTGAAGCAATGACCTGTATACTTTTCTGGTTGGTCTAGTTTTAAGAACTCAGCTATTTTCTTTGGTGCTCCGCCAGCAGTATGTATACCAGCTCTTTGAGACAGATATTTTCCTTGTCTGTAACCCACCAAAAGAGCTTTCAGGGAGACGTGTTGCTGTAAATTCATGTATTTTCTAAACACATCCAAATAGTGAACTTCACCACTGTTAACCACAGTGAAAGCTCGTCGAATATGCGTTTTTATCTGTTTAATCTTAACTATTTGCTGAGTACCCGTATCCGTATTACTAACTTCTAAATTATAGATTAGAAAAATTCAATATGTCTGCCTTTATTTACATTGTTACTTGGTAACCGCTGTTCATTTTTTATTTATAAAGCAAATCAACCATCATCAAGAATAAAAATAAAGAATAAAATGATCAAATATGTCATTTCAATTTCATATTTTATTGCGTTTAAAACCAAAGACAGTATGAAAAAAATATAGTACGATACACGTTCGTGAAGTGATTATTACGGTACTCGATTAGATATTCTAACCATAAACATCTATCTCGTACCGTAATCAGTTACTTCCCGTAAATATCTATTTCACAGCACACCCTCTAGCAGGCTAACTCTTCTACTAATTATCAGATCTAATATATTAGTACTGGGCCCACCCGCCTCATGTTGCGAGCACTAGTGTACGTGCAGCCCAGAACACAGAACTATACATAACAATACAAATTTTATTAATATTTTTGGAAAGTTGGGTTTTAAAGAAAACTTCGACGTTGTTCATCGAGTTTGTATTAAATAAATATACATAAAAAATATATAAATAAATAAATATAAAAAATTAAATTTACTTTTTTCTGTTGATTCTATTTATATAGGATTTGTGTAGGAGGCACTCTTGACCCTATTTAAATATTTTTCATATTTGGAGTCTTTGTCTGCAGCTATTTTATTCACTTGTTTGCACCAAAAAAAGATAGTGCATCTAATTATCAACCTGCAGGCTTTTTCTCCACATATAGATGGAGCTTCCAAAGACACCGTTGTGGATGATGGTAGAATAACTGAAGTATCTGAAATCAAATAATTTTATTCACTTATAATATAACTTGAAGTTGTATCTACTTACCAGATAAAAGTAGAATTGGCATCTTTTACGAGATGCCATGCTTATTATACTAAAAAAAGTAAAAAATATTATAGTATGATATCGTATGCTACACTATATAATTATGAAAACATTTAAATATTAACTCACAATACACAATACTTACACTACTCTAATTCTCTTATAATACAGAAAATAAAACGATAATCAACGGAAAAAGCACAGACGAAACACAATTCAAAATTCAAACGTTAACGGTTAACAATTAAAATTGAAATGACAAATCATGATTAGTTTATAAATATGTGATGACAGTTCACGTTTCCTCCGATTGGGTGATACTGTAACTTTCCCAGTGTAATAAACGGAATGTCACTTGCTATGGATCAAGGTCATAAAAATTTTCGCCTCTCTATGATTTTAGTATTCCGTGGCATTGCGTCAAGAACGTCAAAACACACACCGAAACGTCACTGTCAGTTTTGTCAGTATGACGCAACAACATCAACTGTTGTTCAATTTATTGTTTTTAATATTATTAGTAGAAGAAGCCCCTTGCAATTCGGACGAAATTTCTCCCGATTTTGAACCAAAACCCATCCCCACTAACCGACCCAGAATCGTTGGGGGATACACTTGCAAACAAGAGTATTTATTTATGGTATCATTGAGACCGAGCAATGAAAAAAATAAACATAAATGCGGCGGAACATTAATCAATCCGAAATGGATTCTAACGGCGGCACATTGTTACATGCCTTCGGCCATAGCCGTGATCGGGTCCCCCAAGAACGTCTTAAAACTAATAGACGATAACAACATAATTGCAGGCGATAATGTTACGATTGTAGTCGAAATTGACGAAATCATACAGCATCCTCATTTCGGAGAGAGGACTTTACAGAACGACATCGCCGTGGCTTCTTTAAAAACACCGGTGGATACGGTGGAGGCGGTGAAACTACCCGTCCAAGATTACGGGTATACGTTGAAATTCTGTCCCGACGCTTTAGTTATGGGTTGGGGATATCTACAAGAACATGTACCAATTATTAGCGCGGATTTGCAATGCGTTCATTTGGACGTTTTGAGCTTCATGAGTTGTCAAGTTTGGTTTTCATTGTATGTACTGTGTACTTATACCGAGGGCAAGGACGCTTGTAAGGGGGATTCGGGAGGGCCGTTGTTTTGTGGAGACGTACAATTCGGAATAGTTTCGTGGGGAAGGGGCTGTGCCACTAAATTTCCCGGTATATTTACCAGGGTGGATAAATATTTGGATTTCATCAAGCAACACGCCAAAACGTATCGCGGCAAAAGTGCAAAAAACGCAGTGATGGATATGCTGGTTTTTTTAATATTACCCATATCGATTTTTTGAATATGTCAAATTTATATTATTACTGCAAATTAAGTAAATCTTACGTAACAACCTCGTAATCTAAAACATTTTTCCGTCGACCTCTACAAAAAATAACATTTTTCTTACTAATTTTAGAACGAAAAATGCCGTATTATTTAACATCTACATTTTTCGTACGCAAACCTTTTTCGTCCTCACTGAATACGTCACAGAATTTAACTGGTTGTACGCAGCAATTCGTCAACAACAGGCGATTAAATAAAAATTGACATCTAGTCATCCGTTGCGGTCACGTATCTGATTTTGACATGAAACAAGTTAGTTGCAATTTAAAATTAAAAAATGGAGGTTCATTCCGAAAATTTGATGTGTCCTATTAGTGTGTTTTTGATGATCTCTCTTAGGAAATATTTAACTTGACATTTAGCTCTGAAGATGGCCTATTTTATGGTTGAAAACGCTAAGCTAAGAAATTTTAAATTATTAATATACACACTTATTAAAAATACAAGTCTCTCTCTTTTTCTACACTCTATCCAAAGTACTACAGTCCTTTACTTAATGAAATGTCTTGTAATTCTGGAAATATGGTCGGGTGTTGGAGAATTAAAAGCAAGTAAGACTCTCTGCATCATATCTTCCTTTGTCGTAACAGGTTTGGAAAATGCTAGATTTTTAATGTGTAACCTTACTCAGGGGCGCCAATTTGTAACAATATTAGTTCCTCAAAGGCGCCAATTTGTAACCCTTTTTAGTCCCAAAAAGGCAGAGAGCCAATTTGTAACTAAAAAACTCTCCAAAAGAGATCCCGGCTAAGAGACCCTCTCCAGGGGGTGGTTCGACTCCAAGTTAATGCTCACTATAGGAAGGATTGGGATGTATAAGTAATAAGGGCGCCACTATCTTTTGAACGCTATCGATTAAGCAAACAAACTACACAAAAACTAAGGTGAGAAAGATAGAAACACCTTGTAATTACTTTAATTAAACAACAAATAAAGAAGCTACTTGAAATAAAGACCGACCACGCTACACCCTTAAGAATTATAGTCTAAGGTATACAAAGGAAACTGTTTTTAAAAAATATAGATTATTTATTGAAAATGTAAGTACGTGTTAATAATGAACTGGAGTTGTAAAAAGAGGTCTTAACCTTAGGTTTCTGTGCTGTCTTGTTCAAGGTAAACTATTACTTTTAGACAAAATATAACAATTGATCAATAAACAGCTAGACATTCTATTTTCCGTATGTTAAAAACATAATTATTGACAAATTTTAAGTTCATAAAAATCTTAGAGCGTAGTCTTCAACCACGCTATTAAAACTTGCTTTAGAGTCAAACAATTAATATTAGATTTCAGTTGGACATGGATTCTATCTATCAGTAAGTACCAAAAGTGTTAATTTATAATAAATACACATATATTGCAATTTTGTATGAATTGTCCACAAAGTTTTTGAATCGAAGCCCAAACATTGGTCCTTCGAGCCGGATCTGTAAGTTACATTCAAATAGTTTCAAAAAGAAGTAAAATTAAAGGTAAAATAACTAGATTTGCAAAGCATCTTGATACAATAAAATAAAGTGAATTAAATGACGAAATAGTTAGGTACAGTAGTTATTTACCACTCGCAACAGGGAAAAAATATTGGACGAGAAAGTGCCAATAACTATGTCATACTGTTCGTAAATTTTTAAACATGTAATTTTTGGTTCTAATCCTATTTACGTTTAGGCAAATGTTACCAACAAATACTGAGTCTTTTGATAAAAATAATAATAAAAACTCTGTTACTGTTCTCTTCTATGATATAGAAGTGCTTACATACCAAGGCATGGAAGAGGGAGAAAAGCAAAAACGGAAAATTGTTCCAACCTTAATTAAAACTCTTCTACGGAGAGTAAATTCCAAAGTGATATATTACTTAAAATGACTTTTTAAAAACTTACCCCCTTGATGAGGGTGAATCTAATCTCTCGCTCATCCACCGACAAAAGAACGAACGAAAAAAATTAGTACGGTACAAATTGCTAGTGGATTGATCAATAAAAATTAAACTGCTTTGGATAACTAGTTTTTTTAAATGAAAGTTGTAGTAGGGGAGCCCAAGCGGGGATTTCTGAGGTACTAAAGCGCGGCAGATTAATATACAGGGGGATATCTTGTACCCGGTTAATTACTTCCACATAAAATTTTTTAAAATAAATTAATAAGCAGAAAAAGGTTTTTAAATAAAATCAGTATTTCCTCCATGCATGACTGTAGGCGATGTGGCATGCTATCGATTAAATGGTCGAGCTGGGCTTGCGGAATTCTCTACCATTCTTCACGAGTAGCATCTTTCAGTTCTCGTAGAGTAATTGGGGAGTAATGCGTATTTTAAGAATTTCCCAGGCATGTTCAATGACATTCATGTCAGGGGAATTTGATGGCCATCTTAATGTGGATATTGCTTCTTCTTCCAAAAAATTTTTTACTGCAGCTGTTCGATGTGGAGGTGCATTGTCATGCATAAACACAAATCCATCACCTACCGCCCCCCGGAATAGACGCACAATAGTATTTAAAACTTCCTCGAAGTACACAGCACCAGTGATTCTTCTCTTCAAAACCAGGAGAGGCGCCCGTGTACCGCTCATAATACCACTCCAAACCATAATACTCCCACCTTTAAATGGAACACGTGGTTGGGCTGTTTTTAATCGGGCTTGTCGTCCTGGGGCCCTCCAACCTAGCGTTCTTCGCGAATCAGAATCCAAGCCAATTCCTGATTCATCAGAGAACATTACGTAATTCCAGTTAGGACCATGGTGTAACATTTCTTGAGCCCATTGCAACCTTACAATTTTTTCTGATAGGTTAGTTTGGGAATACGTAGATGTCCTCTGCGATACAAATTTACCGCATTTAATCTTCGTGTAATTGTTTGCCTTGAGATATCCAGTCCTTTAAGTCTACTAATTTTTCTGGATATGCCACTTGTAGATTCCTGTTGATTTCTTCGAGCTATCAATGTTATCTGCCGATGCCGGTCTTGTGCTGCTGTTGTACATCGACTACTGCCACTTCTGGGACGATCCTTCACATCATTTGTGTCTTGGAATTTTTTTATTTTATTTTTGATATTGATCAACGATCAGATTGGCCTGAAATTCTCGAGCGAGTCAGATTAAGGTAGGGAGAGTTAGTTACATTCTAAAATGTGTATATTCCACTAATCTGAAAATTTGTTAGTGACCTAAAGAAGGAGGAGGGCAACAAAGTTGTAAAAATTTTACATATCTCCTCCTACGTCAGTAGTTGTTATAGCAACACTTTAGCTATGGAAAAAATATACACGTCACTAAAATACTTTGCACTCAATATAATTTCATTTATGCACATCTTTTCTGGATGATTATTTAATGGGTTAAAAGGTCAATATGTCGATGTTTGTCATACATTTTTACTAGGTCGGTTTCTTAAAGATAAATTATGGATACCGCTGATGTAATGACTTCTGGGATTTGGATTTCGATTTGTACAAGACATTTTAGTTGATATGGTGTTCCAAAATAAACAGTTAAGGGTTTAAATAATTTGTTTGCTTTACACATGTTAATAGTAGCTCACACTTTCCATAGAGCAATGGAAAAACTGAATCAGGAGTGAAAATAGTAAAGACAATGTTAAAATCTCCTTAATGGAATAAGAATTTTATCTTATCTAAAATGTGTAAGATTTATTTTAAATGTTTTAAAAACTTATTACTGGAAAGCTTGTTCCGCTAGTTCGACCTAGACATTGAAATCTACAGATTTTGCGCACTTTATTCAACAATACACTTCGACAGAGTGCAGACCCTCGGAAAAATTTCGCTAACAAAATAATTTTAGGATAAATTTTAAAGCAATTTTCAATTCAACAATATTAATTATTCGAACTATAATCTAAAATTATTAAAAAATAATTTACCGGAATCAATGTCATTATTATAATTTTATTTGGGGGGGAAATTAGTTCAACTTTTAGTTAACAAAACGTTTTGCAGTGCAGAAAGGGAAAGAGCAAAGAGGCGTTCCTGTGGCTCGCACAGAATCCTTTGCAGTATCAACGGAAATTCTGACCCGAAAACACGTTTTCCGCGGAACAGTTTGTCGCGATTCAGTATACGAAAACCAAAAAAAAATATAATGAAAATTTAATAAATAGTGAACGGTTTACTAAGAAAAAATCTAGTGAAATATAAAAATTAATCCAGAGTTAACTTTATATCGGGTGATGGTACAGTAGGTACTTTTAATGTTTAATTTAAGAAAAACTTCTTTAAAAATTATTTAAAAGAAACATAAAATTATATAGGTATCTTTTTTAATATACGGTGTCCCAGTTGAAACTGATACGTTTTAATTGTAATTATTAACTAAACGAAATGAGATATAAATGGGCGGTTTTCACCAATAAGTTTCAAATTTACAAAAGTTTTTTCTAATTATATTAAAAAAATTTCCCAGTTATATAGGACGTAGTTAAATAGAAGGGTAGATAAAGTGACACTTTAACAGCAAGTGTAAATAAAATGTTTTAACTTTTTTTATTCCATAAAATTTACAAATTAAAACAAATTAAGGATTAAAAACAACTGAAATTTTACTATTAACATTATTAGAAATACCTATTTTTGGAGCATCACAACTTATACTAGTTTGCTTAAACACTTGATTCGAGGTATACTGGATTGATTTTCAGGTCCACCAAGTATACACTTGGATACAGCAATCTTATTGCTTATTGACTCTTCAATGTAAGATTCTGCAACGGATGACGATTTCCATCCACCTGAACGTTTAAGTTTTACTAGATCAGCTCCAGAATTTGCGAATATAGTTGAAGAAAGACGGAAACAATGCCCCGTGTACATTTCTAAATTTGCAAGTTTCAAAAAATCTGCAATCTTCTTGGGGATATTATATATAGTGTTAATCCCCACCGGTTGAGTAGTGCACTTTTGCTGTCGGTAATTCACAAAAAACTTACTGTGAGGTACGTTTTTGGGGCGCAAGGCAATATACTTTCTCACAATTTCCAAGAAACTCACTTCACTTTTCTTGTCAGTAATACAAAACGAGCTATCCTGCTTGGTTTTAGTATCAGACAATGAAACGATTATGACCTTCATCAACAAATAGACGTCATCAGGAGCTTCTGTCAGAAATTTAATAATGTCATCTGACACTAGGATTTTGGACTTTTTAGCTTTGTATCCTCCACTCAAGTTTTTTAGTAAGGTGCGATTTTTGTGCCCAAAATTACAATTTTCTTTGAAATTCTATTTTTCACCTAAAATTAAAGTCTTGCTATAGAAAAAAATTGTGTATTGCACTCGAGCATAATTAGCTCTCGAAGAGAATTAAATTAGAATTAAAATACACATGTTCACTTTTTTAAAAAGCTAAAGAAGATCAGCAAGTTTTTGTGCGTGCACTTTTAAATATCGCCACTAGCTTTTTCTGCGTTTAGTCAATATTTACACTTAAAACGTGTCAGTTTCAACTCGGACACCCTGTATAAGTAGTTAAACAAAACAAAACAAAACAAAACAAAACTTTTATATTACTGTGCGAAAAAATGAACAGAAACCTCATCAAGAAAAAATTTGAAAATTGAAAGAATGAAAAGTTCTTCAAACGAAGTAAACCATCCATATCTCAAATGTGACTAATGGGAAACCAAATGAAAAACCCAAAGTCTATGTCACAGAATTTTATTATTGATGGAAAAACAATATTGCGACTAGTTTCGGCCTAACATTGAGGCCATCATCAGGCTATAAAAAAGGTTATTATAGTGTTACAAATGAAGAAAGAAACAATAAGCCTACCTTAGTGTAAATATTAATAATTAAAAATAAGTATAAGGACCATAATTAAAACATAAAAATAAAATATAAAATTACAAACATTTACAAACGAACTAACAGATAAAAAATAAACAATAAGAATAAGAATATAAGAACATATGTAAATGTTTGTAATTTTATATTTTATTTTTATGTTTTAATTGTTGTCCTTATACTTATTTTTAATTATTAATCTTTACACTAAGATAGGCTTATTGTTTCTTTCTTCATGTGTAACACTATAATAACCTTTTTTATAGCCTGATGATGGCCTCAATGTTAGGCCGAAACTAGTCGCAATATTGTTTTTCCATCAATAATAAAATTCTGTGACATAGACTTTGGGTTTTTCATTTGGAAAAGTTCTTCGTGAAGCAGGGCAAAACTTTATTTTTTAAATTTTCAATTTTCAAGTTTTAATTCAATGAAATCAATTTAATTATTTACAAGATTATTTCAAAAAACTAACATTATCAAATATCGTGTGGGTTTGTTTAAAACAAAAAATCAACTTTCCTAATAGATCGAAAATTTTTTATGTGCCCCAAATCTTTGGCATCGTTTTCAAAATACATCATGTCAAACAAGCTTCCACATTTTTGCTCAAAACCAACAATCCAAGAAACTTTTACTAAAATTCTTGGTTCCCCTCGTAATATTTATTTATTTCACAAGTGCTGGGCATCTTAAAATTGTTTATGAAAACCATTTCCCGTAATTTTTGACACGCATTTTTAAAAAGTGGTTCATAACGATTTAGCATGTTTGAATTGTTGTTGTGGCAATAGAATTTTAATATTAAATAGAGCAAGAATAGCGGCTTTGCATGATGAGGGTGTGCCGAATTATCACATGGCGGATAGACTAAGGATTCCTCGCGCATCAGAAAACCAGAAAACCAACAGCGTTGACTGGAGACGTGGAACTGGGCGTCCTAGGGTAATGAATGCAAGATAAGATTGATATCTAGCAGGTTATGTACGTCGGAATCAAACTATAACAGTCTTAACTGTTCAACCTCATGAAAGAATTACGTATGGTGGTTAATTTCCAGTTACCACCATACCACTGAGACTTGCCAGATCGAATAAGAGAACTCAGGTTACTCTCCGCTCATCTACAGTGGGCACAGGAACAAATAGACATGCTCAATGGTGAAATGTCTGTTTTTCGGAAGAAACCAAATTTGGTTTAGTCAGTGATAATCGGCGACAAAGAGTTTGTAGAGGGCCAGGACAAAAAGAAAGACTAACTTGGTTCCACACCATGTTCAGGGTCGTTTGACATAACCGAAAGTTATGTCAAAATAATCTCAAGTGCCTCTTCGATCCATATCCTAAAAAATCAAAATTTTTAATAGTTGACTAAATAAGCTTCAATATTTTGCAAGTTCTCCCAGTGATGCCAAAAGTACACAATATACAACAACGAAATACTACAACATAATAGTACACACAGTAATTTAGGCAATGTTAAAAATGTTTGATACCTTCAGCATAAGCTTTAGGAGCGTGTTACCCTTTTCCTGCTTTTACCAAGTAAACCCATCCAGTAAATTATTAATTTGTTAGGATCATCATCTTCACTTCTGAACTCTTGGTTAGAGACTTTGATATTTGTTAACATTCAGTTAAGATTGAGTTATTCAATTTAGTTTAAAATAATTTTCAGGAATATATTCAAATTAAAAAAAAGTTACTTTTATCAAATTAATAATATTGTATTATTATATGTATAACTCGCATGAAATGAAGGGAGAAATTCATTTTTTGCGAGGCAGATGTGATGAAAACGAAAATTTTTGTGCTAACCCTTACTATTTGAAAGTCCATCTTATTAAGAACAGTAAACAGTAAACAGTAAACAAAGAGTAAACAGTAAACAGTAAACAGTAAACAGTAAACAGTAAACAGTAAACAGTAAACAGTAAACAGTAAACAGTAAACAGTAAACAGTAAACAGTAAACAGTAAACAATAAACAGTAAACAGTAAACAGTAAACGATTGAACAAAACTTCCACTATTTATTCGAAAAATAGAATTTTAAAATCAATTACAGCTATTTCGCTAAAAACTAGCATCGTCAGATTGACATATTGAAGTTACATTTTGTTTGTTTGTAGCAAGGTACCTGATGTTTAGGTATTATTAAGGCTAGACCAAGTATGGAAGTAATAAGACATAACAATATTAAAGCCTAGATGTTAATAGCCCAAGAGATTATAATAATAATATAATAATAATGTTTATTCACACAAAAGCAAGAAAATAGATGAGACAAATATAAGTAAAATAGTAAATAAACAACAAAAAATCACAGAAGTGGTGAGCAACCGAGATTGGAAATAACTTGTACGTGACATATTTTTTAACAATAAAATTAGTTAGAATTTGGTAAGAATTCACAAACGAATAGTACGACTAAATAATATGATGCAAAAAAAGTAAGTTACAATTTGGCTTGTACATCACAATCTTTTCAATAAATATGTACAACAAAATATATATCATACTATAAATAAGGTTTTTTATTATTTTATGAAAATAATCCCTATTTTGAGATTTAATCCAGTTTTTTGTATTGAGTTTAAACTGATTAAATTTTTTGTGTTTTTTAAATCAACTGGTATGTGATTAAACATTTTTGGTCCTACGTAATGAAAACTTCGTTGACCTAAGGTTTTCTCTTTTTTAAGTAGGTATACTATATTTCTTCGATTTGTGTCTAGTTTGGTTGATGTATTTTCCTCTAAGTTTTGTATAACTGTGCAATGATATACATAGGCGCAACTAGGGGGGGGGGGGCTAGGGGGGGCTAAGCCCTCCCTATCTCACCATTAGCCCCCCTTGAAATTTTAAATTTTTTGACCAGATTGTACAGCTAAATATTATGTTGAAATTATTTTCAAAATATAAAATTAAACTTTAGAAATCAAGCAGTATCAGCCGCCAATATCTGATACTACGAAATTGCTACCAGATATTGGTGCCACAATGTACTGAAATTTGGACATTTCTATCAGCCGACCATCCTGCGACTTCAGCGCTGGCACGGCGCGGCGCTTACACACACTATCACCGGCACGAATGCTCAATCTATGTGAATATCGGTGTCGCAGTTTTAATAATTTGATTTTCCAATCTGGCTATGTTGTATATTGAAAGAGACATTATTTGTTTAGAGTTAGTTGTAGACGACTTTTTTTTGCACTGATAACTAGTCTTATTTTTGTTAAAATATTAATTAAAACAAATTTAGTTTCAACATATTTTTATTGAGGTGATTCGCAATGAAACGGGACAAAGTGCCATGTCTAGACTCTTATTATTTTTATTAATTAACTTAATATAATAATTACACTATGTAGTCCTTTACTAAAAATGTAACATGCATGTCCTTGGTATTTTTTTTTCAAAACTCTACTGAAGATCTGAAATTAGTATGGTGGCTGGTTAGACGCAATGGGTGACAATGTTTTTTATATGAAAAGCTATGTGATTCCTTTTTTAGCGATTTTGGGGTAGTTTGGGCGTGGCACCTAAAAAAAATTGGCCACCTGAAAAAATGGCGGGTTGTTTGGGTTCTATTTCTATTTCATATATAGCCTTGGGGCTTAAGCCCCCCCAAAAAAACGACTCTAGTTGCGCCTATGATGATATAGAAAAACCGGGAAAAAACTATATCATGCTGATCTTTACAATAACTTAATATATTTGTGTTACAATTACCTACGTCTTATCTATGTATAAAATGAAGACTCAATCAAAGTAAACAGTTTAATAGTGGAGAACTTCCAAGATTTATTTGTTCATTAACAACTTTAAATTGTTGATCTGCTAGTTTGACTTATCTGGTTGTTTCAATCTATATGCTCTTAAGTGTTCATTGAATCTTACTTCAAAGTTTCTTTGTGTTTGACTTATATATACAGCATTACATTTTGGACAATTAATTTTGTACAGATTTTTTTTAATATGGGTAATTTTGTTTTCACATTTAACAATTCTGTGCCAACATTATTTTGTGTTTTAAATGATATTAATGCTGATGTTGCCGAAAATATTATTTTTGAAATTGTATTGGAAACATTTTCACAATAAGTAATATTGTGTTACACTACTACTAATCTCGCCTAACGAACTCTATATTTATACAGCATTCCCATGTCTAGAAGGTTCCCATTATGCTCTCGCAGCTTCTATTCGGCTTCTAGTCTGCTCGCCAGACAATGGACTGGGAAAGTAGTGACGTAAGTATCAAACCAAATGATTCCAAACAACTTTGTTTAAGGTATGTTATTGATCATTTTATTGTATTTTCTTGATTTTTTGGGAGTTAATTACTGTTTTTTCATTGGCAAGTGTTCATTCATATGTTTTACATATCACTAAAGTAGATATACGAACAATTTCAGTAAAAACATTATAACATAACCTCCAAAGTTGTACAATTTCATAAATTATAAGAATACTTAACAAAAAATGGTACTTTAAAAATTGAATTTTAAAAGATTTTGCTTATATGTATTTAATTATGATAGTTGCGTTATATTTTAATATATAATAATAATGAAATGACTCAAACACAAGTTATTTCTGGAGATTTATAATGTTGCCGTTTGGAATCATATCTTTTACATTTCACAGTTCGGCAGCATAGAACACAAATTTTCTTTTCCAGCCATTAGGTCAGCCTCTTATTTTCCTTTATTGCCCACTATGATGATCTTTCCTTGTATATTTTGTCTGTTAATTACAAGGGCTCCGGAATGAATAGCAGCTATCTCTGCCTGGAACCCTGTGACAAACCGCCCTAGATTAAGCGATATTTTTTTTCTTTTACCATGAATAGACCAGGTCCTGTCCATTTTTCGGGTTTTGAGGCTATCGTGTGTTTACTGCCCGAGCATAACGAGTTTACTTATCACGTAAACAAATTATCCTTTAAAAAAGATAAATATTTTCTTAAAAACACCAAAAAAAGACCCTTACATGACGCGCCAATGACGTCCAATTAAATGTAATTGGATTTCGATTGGTTCGAACAAGCAAACTGGAATTTAAGCAAGCGATTGCAAGTGTTACAGATGAATTCGGTATAGCATAGAGGGTAAGCTGAAAGCTTCCGAACTATCAACAAATTGATATAGTAGTTTACTTGAACAACTTCTGAAAATCGATGGGGTTGGATGAAAATACATCATGCATAAAATACTCTCTAAGGGAAAAGGTGCGTATAACGCAACGAATTTTCAATTTAGGGGTCGAAATTGAGACGATATTTACTTTAATTACAAGACGATTAGATTTACTTCCACTTTACATATTAAAATATGCTTGAGGATAGACTTTTTAGCACCCTATAAATAAAATATTTGAAAGAGAATTAATAGATAGAGCAAGATATAAATAAAAAGTGAATTTAAAAAGTTGAATTACATAGTCAAAAGTCAAATGGAATAAATTAATTATTTCGGTTATTGTACATATTTATAGAAAATCCCTAAACTCGTCAAATTTAAATTAGAAATTCACATTCCTTAAAGTGAAAATTTGATGCCTACCTTCAACCCCCTTTGAGTGACAGTTATACAACCCCCAATTTTTTTAATGGGAAGTATGGGTTTGTGATATATCGTCTCTATCCAAAAATATAATTGTTTTTAAATTTATTGCAAAAATTAACCGACTTAATTCAGCATCGTATTTTCATTTTTTAAACGACAATTTACCACTGCCATTTCTCGATCAAGTTCCATTAGCAACTAGATTGAATTGTTGGTTCCAACATGATGGTGCTCCTGCGCATTATGGTAGACAAGTGAGAACATTACTAAATCAAACATTCCCCGACTGTTGGATTGGAAGAGGTGGAACCGCTAGATCTCCAGATCTAAATCCATTAGATTTTTTCTTCTGGGGATTCTTGAAAGAAAAAATTTACTTTGAACCTGTTGAGAGTGCGAAAGATGTAGTAGCTCGTATTCACGCTGCTTTGACATCTATAGACGAAAACATGTTACAGAGGGTTCGTGATTCAATGATAAATCGTGCAAATATTTGCATTGAAGTAGGAGGCGATTTGTTTGAACACCTTTTATAAATCAATTTCTTGCTTTGTAACAAATATTCGTTTTTAATAAAGTTTAAACATTGAATATTAGATCTTTGTTTTTTGTCAATAACTCTGTAACCATGGACATAACGCAATTTTTTTATTCTTACGTTTTAATTCGTTTTAGCCCCCCGATTCATATTCTGAAAGGACGGGCGTCAATTTTGAGACACCCTGTATATCTTTTATATTGCAATTTGTGGCGCTTTGCAATTTGCAGTAACTCCGTTTTCAGCATGGTGTCTTTTAGACCTATCCTAGAGACAAGGTTACCTTTTCTTAAAACACCCTGTATACGAATGGTGTAAAATAATCTTAAACAGTTCTTACCAACGTTTTGGTGATGCTTGCTGTTATCAGCGAACACCGTTTAGAATCCATAAAAATATAAATCTCTTCTGCGATGTAAATAAGTAATTCTTGTCGCCACCGTGTCTGTTACCGATAACAGAAACATACTTTCCTTTCCAATGGGATCATTTTATTTTTGGATCGGCGTAAACGTAGTTCTGTAACTTTTGATTTATTCTCCTTCAAAAGTATAGATTAATTTTGGCGAGCATTATCGGATCTTTTACTTCTGGCAAATAATCGAAAAAAACTTTTCACGCAGCTGTGTTTTCGTTAATACTGTTTTCAAAAAAAAATAAAAATGTCTTAACTAATATTGTTTGTTATATAAGAGTTTAATTAACTATTAATGTAGTTTTTGAAATTATATTAAATACTAAAACTAATTATAGTTCATTTGTTTGGAGTTGGCAGGTAAGAAATTCATTACATCGTAAATGTTGGAAACAAGACCCTAAATCAGTAGCGCACGTACTTATTTATATTGGTATGGGTTATTAGACTTTGTATAAAAGTCAACCAAAGATTACTACGAGGAAATGACCTCTGATGTTTTTGAAGGCTATTTTTCCCAGCTATTGGACTTTTTGTCAAGTGCTGCAGTCTTAGATAACGCCAGTTATCATTCAAAACTGATAGAAAGTTACCAATGACGTCATGGAAAAAGGAGATATTAAAGAGTGTGCCACCTTATCACTGCCAATTAAACCCTATAGAATTAATATGGGCACAGGTAAAACGTGAGGTGGCAAGAATCAATACAACTTTTAAATTGAATGGCGTTAGACAACTTTTAACCAAACGAAAGCCGACCATTAAAGGAGTAAGTGCTTTTTGCATTAATTTATATTTAATTTTTATTTTTTAATATGTAGCATATTTTTATTTTACTTTTAATTTTGATTTTAATTTGCTTTGCTTTAAAAAAACTTCGGTTCTACGGTCATGGGATCTATTCAGCTACCTGTTGTGACAATATTATCTAGGGTTTCAAATAAACTTGGAAGTTACGTTTATTGTTCTTAATAAGATGGACTTCCAAAAAGTAAGGGTTACTACAATAAATGTTTCCCTAATTACAGGGTGGACTCTTTGAAAAATAACAACTATGTATGTATACTACTTTTAATTATTTTTCGTGAACCACCCTTGCTTGGGCTTTGAAGGATTTGCATTTATAATGAATTCACTGCACTGTCAACTCCAAACAAATGAACTATAGACAGTTTCAAAACGACGTATTCATCTTTCGGTCTAAACAGTTTCATATTTGGAACTTCCTTGCCCCACTCCAACCATCAAAATAAGATTGATTGAGATTTTAGACAATTATTTGCAATTTCCTGCCGTCGCTCATGGCTAGATATATCGGTAGATCCTTTTTCGAAACGTATGAATACGAAATTTAATATTTTTAAGTAAATTGACGTGCCTAAAAATAAAATTGTTATGGAAAAGGTAATAAAAAAAGATGCATTGTTCTTTTATATGGCCTTTTTATCCGGGGGTATCTTAAACTTTAGGAATGGACCAAAGGAAATACGAAAATCTAAGTATAATTTTTTAATTTCTCTAAAACAGGAGAGCAAGAGATCAACATTTTTTTCCAAAAAACATGGTAGCTTTAACACTCGGTGAAAAATAGCTGTTTGAGTGTTAAATGAGAGGTTTTATTTTGTTAACTAACTTTATTTAAGTCCCTGTTTTAGAAAATCTTCTGCTTCTTTCCAAGAGTAGGATTAGTTTTAGTTCTGAAGTTATAGTTTTGATTTTGAATTTCTTTGTAAAACTGAGCTAAATAAATAAATTTGTTGGTTCAGTAGAAATATTTCTTCTTAAAAACAAGAACAAGAACGTAACTTGTATAATTGTAGTTTTTTAATTTATTCTGAGTGATAAGAACAAAGTTTGTACAACGAAATACGTCGATTATTTTGCTCGTCTAGTGGTACTAAATTAAAATAATACCATTGGATTTGCCCATTTTTACAAAGATTACCTACTTTTTTTTGTAAAAAATTGAATGATTGTTGAGTCTAACCTCAATAAAGTTTAATCCAAAATTGAATCTAATCCAGAAATCAGGGATTATAATATTTTATTCTTTTTTTTGGTTATTTAATACCTATTAATAAAGAGTTAAAAATTAAAATTTAAAATACATTTGTACAATTAATGTTAAAGATAATTATTTAAGTGAAAAACTGAGTATTAACTATTCATAAATATATTCCCATAAAAATAACTAAATATTACCCGACAAAAATATTCCATTTTTAACAAATATCACGCCACAGATTACAAGCATAATGACAGCTCCTAACCTAACCTAACCTAACCTAACCTAACCTAACCTAACCTAACCTAACCTAACCTAACCTAACCTAACCTAACCTAACAGCGTTGCCAGCACGAGAGCGGAACAAAGAGAAACGATTGGTATTCTTTGTCATACTCATAGACCCTCTCTTATAATCATTACGACTAAGCAAAAAAAGTCTTATAAATGGAACGTTGCTTCTCCTCTGATAATAGATCTATGGGTTGAATGCTCTACGGTATGCCTCTAACTGACAACTACTAAAATAAACTTAGTATGCACCAACATTATAACAATAACTCATTAATTTAATAAACTACTAATTTGCAGTTTCTGACGTGTGTTGAATTAGAACCGACTGTTGGTGCATACGAGCCCTGAACATATAACCATAAAATTTTATGTATCTGTGATGCAGCTTTGTGTCTGTGATGTGACGTCAAAAATTTATTTTGCTAAATTAGATTTTAATAAATGTCATTTTCTCATATTCTTACATTTTTCAGTTAAATATTATTAATATTCTTATTAAAATCGAAAAATAAAATATTCTAAATATCGTAATATGACTACTTATCCCTTACCTAAGAAGATTAAAATATGATGATTAAAAGAAATTTCTTAATACCAATATACGTGCCCTACTGATTTAGGGTCTTGTTTACAACATTTTACGGTTTAATGACTTTTCTTAGCTGCCAACTCCAAACAAATGAACTATAAAACATAAAACGACGTATCAACGCATTTTCCTAAAGAATACTTAATTGCGAAAAAACGTTAAGGAGAAACTGACTTTAATCGTTTATATTTGTAAAGTTTACTTTTTTCAAAGATTTTTTCCTGTATTTATCTCCAGTGATAAATAATCTTTTCAAAACTCATAAAAATGACGGTCGTCGTTCTAAGTAGGACCAACAAATAATGCGTCATTTCAAGAAACGCGTTAAATCTTTCATCAACTAATACTAACGAATGTCTTGGGATTCTGAAAACAAATTAATCCTCGTACATCTTGCGACCTTGCTCTTAAAACAACACACGGAATTGTCCTGATGGATTTTATATAATGTAGTTAGTGGAATAACAATCGAACCCAATGGAGAAATGTTTGTTTTTCGTAAGCGAATTTCCGATACAGTAGACAAACGGTTTTAGAAAATCTAATAAGAAATATTGACGTAGGGAAAAATTGTTGGTACTTGCGGTATTTTTACAATATATTCGTATACCTACGGAGAGGGTAATAAATAAGTTTTGAGTGCTACTTTCAGAGGCGGGCGATAAATGTTTCCTCGAATAAGGAAACATTTAAAGGCTCTTAAATTTCAAAAATGTAAAAGCAGTGTTGAAAGTTTAGTGGAAATAACTTCAAATATGACGGAGTTGAGAGAATTTACTATAAATAGACTTATGGGCGAAGAAAAGTATAGAACGGTAGACCAGGAGAGAATTGTAACAATTTTTTTTTCATACTGTACGGGTTTGAGTCCGGGAAATGGTACTTTACGGTACACTTGTACTTTACAGTACTCTTTAATTCTCCCAATGTTGTTTGAAATAATAAGTGAATCAACATAAACCAAGCTTTTATTCTAGTTTTTGAAGATTGACATTAATTGTACAACTGCTGTTGCCAGCAATATATATATTAATGGAGTTGATGATGGATTTACAGTGTTTTCTGTAATTGCGGAAGACGTATGGCTGTAATGTAGTACTTCAACAAAAGTTTCGCCCATTTGGATCATTCTTGCAATCTTGTTTTTGCCTTCAATCGATTCTTCTACATACTTTTCTGCAACTGAAGAACTCTTCCATCCACCGTGTCGTTTTAGAACTTTAAGGTCAGCTCCATAGGCCAACAACGTTGAGGATGTCCTCCTGAAGCAATGACCTGTATACTTTTCTGGTTGGTCTAGTTATAAGAACTCAGCTATTTTCTTAGGTGCTCCGCTAACAGTATGTATACCAGCTCTTTGAGACAGACATTTTCCTTGTCTATAACCCGCCAAAAGAGCTTTCAGGGAGACGTGTTGCCGTAAATTCATGTATTTTCTAAACACATACAAATAGTGAACCTCATCACTGTTAACCACAGTGAAAGCTCGTCGAATATGCTTTTTTGTCTCGTTAATATTAACTACTAGCTGAGTACCCGTATCCTCCACATCACTAACTTCTAAATTATAGATCTCTTCCTTTCGGCAACCTCCAGCAACTCCAAGTAATGCTATCACTTTGAGTAATAGATATTCTTTATCTGGAGCGTCCCTTATGAAGCTTTCAATTTGTTCCTTTGTCAGCACCTTCGACTGGTTTGGCTGATGGTCTAAATTTTATTTTTTCAAAAAAGTTATCAACTTTGGGAAACTTGATATGTTGACATTCTCATTAACCATAATCATTGATTTTACCATCGAATATTTGGACCATAATGAAGAAGGGTTGAATGTTTTTGACTGAAATTTTAAACTGTTGAATAGAATATTCTTTAAAAAAACTGTTCTTACCACATCCAAAAAGTGAGCCAACATCACATTTTCATCAGCACTACTTTTCAAATTCTTTTGTTCACGCCAGTTGCAAAACAGCGCATCTTCTTTTTCATATCTTTTCGCAGACTGATTTGCCTCAAAATTCTACCTTGGAATCATCTCGTCAGATGGTAATCCAAGGATCTGGTCAGTATCTAACTCTTTAAACAATTTGAGGTATTTTGTTGCGTGAAGACTCGTAATGAGTGTGGCCCTCTTGAGGAGTCTCCAAGCAACTGATTTGGCCTGTGCCATTATATGCAAATGTAGTGGAGTTAGGTTAAGCAGGACTTCGAGTCAAGCTGTTGGAGTAGTCTTCATGGCTCCCGTACTACAGAGACATGCTTGCCTTTGAATGCTATTGGAGCCTGACTGCTCCAGCCTGTTCTGTCTTTGGCCACCATACCACCGACCCATATGTTATACCATGGGTCTTATGACTCTCGTGTATAGCCACAATGTCATTTTAATTTTAACTTAATCCCCAATTTTTTCCACACATCCTTCTGCATGTGTTAAGGGATAAGGTGCATTTATTTGTTATATTCTGCAAGTGGGTATTCCATGTGCACTTTTGGTCAAAAGTGACTCTTAAGTACTTTGCCTCTTGGGCATATGGAATTTCCACTTCGTTGAGTGTAATTGTTCTTATTACACCCCGCAGTTTTTTCTTTGTGAAGTTGACGATGGTGGTTTTTTTGGGGGGGTTTACTGCTAATCCCTCTTTACAGCATCTATCAACAATGCTTACTGCACTTTGTGCTCGTTCTCTTGTAATGTCTGGAAATTTGCCTTTAGTGACAATTACCAAATCATCCGCGTACCCTAAGCAATATTTGTCTTCGGATTTCAGTTTGTGGAGTAGCCCATCCACCAGTACAGACCAGAGGAGTGGTGACAGTACTCCTCTTTGTGGGCATCCTCTGCCCGCCCGAGCCACAAGGGTAGCTTCACCAAGAAATAAGATTGGTATCCTTTTCTCCAGGTAGGCTTTTATCCACAGACAGATGTTGGACGGTAGTCCTCTGTCTTCTAGTGCTTGAGTTATTGATGTTGAAGAGGCATTGTTGAATGCTCCTTCGATATCCAAAAACACGCCTGTCTTCTTTGTCTTCCAAAGTTTTTGCTAACAACTTGTTCAAATCAGTGCCATTTCGGTTGACTTCCCTGGTTGATATGCATACTGACGGCTACTCTAATGTACCTATCTATCAATCGCTCAATTGTTTTGAGCAGAAATGATGACAGTGTAATTGGTCTGAATGCCTTAAGTGTCATATCATACCTTTTCCCTACTTTGGGAATGTATATGATTTTAACCTTTAGCCATATTTGAGGGATATGCCACCATGATATAGAAGCTTTGAATATGGGACACAGATATGGAATTATTAACTCCAGCCCCTTTTGGAGAAGGATGGGATATATTCCATCTACTCCTGGGGACTTGTATGGATGGAATTTATTGATAGCCCATCTAATTCTGTTGGGCCTACGAATGTCTGTAGCTAGCCTCCACTCCTTAGTCTCCCTATTCGTTTCACACGGTTTTCTGTACAGACGTGTTTTGTAAGATATGGACGATATTGCGAGCAAAAGATCAACTATTGATAATGTCAGTAAAGCGGTTAATTTTGGCCACCGACCTAATACCAACGATCGCTTCAAATAAAATTCCTTTCGGATAATGAATACAGAAAATTCCACTAACTAACGAGAACAATAAAACAAAAACTTTGTGAGAAAATACTTAATCAACGTCCCGACTCGCCTGTATATATATCTAGAAGAGATTGTCTGGATCTGCCACGGTAACGTTGCCATAATAAATTAAGACTAAAATCTACCTTTCACTTTTCGTGGCAATCATGTAACTAAATTAAACCGAAATCTTAATTAAAATCGACAGATGCAGACACTATTTATCAAGTGAATTTAGTTAATTTGTGTAATCTATAACATATTGTCGGATCCAGATTAGGGAAAGATATATATGTACGTAGATGACTTACAATAAATTTTAACTACTGACCAGATGAAAGAAAACTACCAAGAACTACCTTAAAAGAATGATTTAAACAGTAAATTTGTATGTAAATAATTTATTTACCAATAAATTATATTTTTAATACCAAAGATGAGTTTCAATTAAAGTGATGTGTATGAATATTTATTTTTTTGATACGTCGCTTTGAACAATTTATCACAATCAAGAGTATAATGGCTACGCTAAATCACTGGGATGCAGATTCAATTTTTTAACACAAAAACAGATCGACAAGCTGCTCTCTCTGTATACAGATAGACAAATCCGATTAAAATTCATCAGTAATGTTATTTGCAGAGAGGCTGATATACGAATATAAAGTTTACAATGTTGCAACTTTAATTTAGTTTATAGTGAAAATAGTAAATTTTTAACAGTACATATTTGCTAATAATTGAAGTTGATATTGTTTTAATCCTATTTATTTTGAATAATAAAAAACTTTTCGTTTGAATGTAACTTCCAAGTTTATTTGAAAAAAATATGTTTTAAATCACAATGACGGCCGTTTCGCTTTAAGTTACATTTTTTTTGTTTGTTTTCAAAACAATTAGATAAACTGATAATATAGTATCAGTCGATTCAAAAAAAAAACTTATAAGTCACTCGAAAAAGTAGGAACTTTGTTGTTGTAGACTACGAAAAACTCTTTCACGGTATCCACAGAAAAGAACTCTGCACAGAAAGTAATGCAAAAATGAGAATATCCTAGACATCTAGTAAGAACACTTTAAGATAGAAGAGAATTTTTATTGGGTTAGGTGAATTTAAAATTTAGGAAGGGGTATGGTATTAACCAAACTAAACACTTGAATGTCTAATCAACTGGTCTTGTGAGCTCTGCTATTGATTCTAAAGTGAACTTCACTGAGCTATTTATCGTGGAAGTAGATGGAAGGAAATTACTTAAATTTGCTCTTTCGTGAACCATTTGCAGCTTTCCCCACATTTCTTTTGCTGATTTATAATTGGAAATATGTTTTATTTGATTATTTTCGACAGAGAGAAATTGTACCCTGTGCTTTTTCGTCTAAACTCAACCATTCTTTAGATGGACTTGAGGATGTATCTTCTTTAATAACCTTCTCTAATTAGAAGCATTTTTAAACTTCCAAGGTTTGTAATTATTATTATCCAATCCTGCGACCCCAAACCTTGTATTTTCTTCTTCACCTGACATTTTTTAGTCAGTCTTATACATACATTTCTTCTACTTCTTTAATATCTTTTAGCAACGAATTCTCACTGGGCCCAAAACCTAATTTGTGTAATTTGTATACAACATTTGTTTATTTCTCCTGTATAAACAATTCTGGTTGGGTCATATAAAGGTCTTCTGTCAGTGTCCCAGTCAAAAAAGCTGTCTATACATACTAATGTCGTACTTTCAATTTTCTAGCTGCTGCTATCTTCAATAAGATTCTAAATGTGACTTGTTTCATAACCGGTGGAAAAGTGCTGACGTACTTCTTAGTAAAACCAATCTTGCTTTATATCTTATTATGTTTCTTTCAGAATCTGTCTTTAATTTGAAAACCCATTTTTAGATTTTATAATATTTTTGTTTTCGAGCTGTTCTGTAAGACTTCCAAACATTTTTCTATTTCAATGATCTAAGTTCATCCTCCATAACCTGAATCCATTTCTGTTGTTCACTTTCAGGAAGAGTCTTCAATTCTTGAGTTGTTTCTCTTTATACTTTAATTTTTATCCAAAATATTGCAAAATACATATGACAGTTAAACATACAGTGCTTTTCACGTCAATTTATGTTGGAAGGGGCAAACATTATGGCTTATTTAAACTTACTGGAAAAGCCACCCCCTCACCCCTAGCAGCATCCTTTTTTTAAATTACTTCTCATATTTTTTATGTAAAATTTGGATACTGCTCTTTGAGCTGATTTCAAAAATGTATAATACTTGTAGGTTAAAGTGGTTAGTTTATGAGTTAAACAATTTTTCTTTTAATAGCACAAATTTGACTTATTTTTTACTTTCACCTTACTTGCCTGTAATAAAATGGGTTGTACAACAGCTCAAACTCTTGACCGTAAGTCACACTTCTTACATCGCAAACCCACCTTATTATGAACATTTTTTGCCAGTATACCAATTCTTTTTCAATTTTAAATTTTTCACAAAAAATATATCCAGCTCAAAATCCATTATTTTATACAAAACTGTTTCTCTTACCTACATATTACTTTGACCAAATTAACTTGACGCTACATACGAGAAAGCTCTTACAATGTAATGAGGCATAATTCAAGTGATGGAATCCGTTCGCGGTATGCAAATTTCACGTCGAGGCTTTCATCTAGTCAAAACATCACAGTATTTCACGTAACCAGATTGGCTTTTGTATAAATAGATCTCAAATAACGTACATACACTTTCTATTACTACCCCAACAACGGAAGCGGAAGATACAAGGTAACCCAAAATGGTTGTTGTCAGTAATATAGGTTCGCGATGGAATTGAATGAATGATATAAACATGTAGAGTTATTGATATACTCACATAAAAAAATAAAACTGAAAAAGTAGAAAATTGTTTCCACCTGCACCCAAGATAAAGAAACTTAACACTTTCTATACCAAGCTTGACCGTTTTCTATGAAAAAACAACTACTTCCTGGGCTATATGCCCCAACGGAGATTGAATTACATTCTAATAGAAAACGTGATGGCGACCGACTTCGTCGATACTTAAAACCATCTCTATCGATTTGCAAATTATTTCATGTATTGTTTAATATAGAAAAATATTTTTTATAGTAACGGTGCAATATTATTGCCGTAATTTTTGTTAAATACTAACATTCGTCTTGTATATAGATTACCAGCTCAAATACATGCAGTGGCAAAAAACTTGGACCCCTCAAATTTCCTCTAAAGAGAAAATATTTTTTTAATATTCATAAATATTATAAAATATTCTTCTTTTACCAGCCTATTTACCAATTGTTTATGTGCAAAAGTTTTGGGTGATCCTAATCTCAAATAAAACTGTCTTCTAACATTATTTAACATATCAGGCGTGATCAACCTAATCGCAAGCGTTATTCGTTCTTTTAAGTCATTTAAATCAGAAGGTTTAGTTTTGTACACATGGCTCTTCACATATCCCCATAAAAATAAATCTAATAATGTAAGATCAGGTGATCGCGCTGGCCATTCAATCGATCCTCGCCTCCCTATCCACCGATTGGGAAATATTGTATCGAGGTACTGCCGGACATTAAGTTGGTAATGTGGTGGTGCTCCATCCTGCTGAAACCATATCGTATTCGCTGGAACTTGAGGGTTACCTGGATCAGGATATAAATTTGCCAACGTTGGAACGACATCATTTTGAAGTAGTGCCAAATAATTGTTGCCATTCAAGTTGCCCTCAATAAAAAAGGGACCAATGATATTGTTCCCTACAATCCCTGCCCAAACATTAACCTTTTGAGGGTATTGAGTGTGTTTTTCTCTCATCCAGTGAGGATTTTCCGTGGACCAGTAGCGGCAATTTTGCCGATTAGCATGACCGTTAAGTAAAAAAGTACACTCATCAGAAAACATAACGTCTTCTAATTGGATAATATTGTTATCCAACATGCTCACAAAAAAAGTTCTCCTATCAAAATCGTCTTCCATGAGCTCCTGAGTAGGTATCATCTTATACGGATGCAATTTATTTTCTTTTAATATGTTTGCTATCGATGTATGGCTAGCATTGAATGTAGTGGATGCCTGTCTACTCGATGTATGTGGGTTTTCCTGAAACTCAAGCAACACATCTAATTTGAGTTCATCACTCAGTGCATTGGCAGCTGCTTTTTTTATCTGCCTTACATGACCAAACTCGCGAAACTGCTTTTCTATTTTACTTATTGTTCCTTGGGATATATGCGGTAAATTAGTAAATTTCTCATGAAATAGTCGAGTTACTTCCTGTTGTGTTCGGATGTTATCTCCGTAACCAATCATTTGTAAAACTGTTATTTTATGCATTTCCGTTAATCTAACCATTTTTCAGAATTGAATTGAACAACCTTTATACTTAAATTACAACAATGACAACTTAAATAAAACAATTTACTACTGCTTGTTAAAATAGCGTTGCCACGGAAATTCTTTAAAGTTTTTTAATGGTTACCATCTAAAAACCACATTGCTATGGTTTTTATTCACTTTCTCATTATCAAGACCTAAACAGGAAATAAGTTTTAAGTATATTGTAATAAATTTCGAGTATATTTTAGCGAATTTCGGTAACAACATGATTTTAATTTTTTTTTATGTTAATTTTTGCATCAAATTTAAAAACAACAACATTTTTGAATAGAGAATGAAGAGACCTTTCAAATGATAAATCACAAGCCTATACTTCTCATTTAAAAAATTGGGGGTTGTAGCTGTCATTCTAAGGGGGTTGAAGGTAGGGGTTGCATTTTCACGTTAAAGAATGTCAAGTTATAATTTAAATTTGACGTGTTTCGGGATTTTTTATAAATATGTACAGTAACCGAAATAATGAATTTATTCCATTTGGCTTTTACACACTGTAGATTAAAACAACCAAATAAGTCAAATTATGCAAAACATCTACTTGAACATCCAAACTCACTCATACACACCAATGACATTCAAATACTACACACTTGTGATAAAAAACGAAAGTTAGATTTTTTTGAAGAACTTGAAATAAAATAGTACGGGATCCCTGGCCTATTTTCACCATTTATTACTAACAAGCTGATTTTTCGTGAGTAGCTTCATTTTGACTAGACGCCCAACTTTTTTCCTTACAACAATTTTGGTAAATGGTAGCTAATAGGGGTAGCAGGGATCAAATATGTTGATTTGACAAATTTCAAAAATTTATTACTAACTGAATTTTTCTTCGTTAATTAGCAAGATAATTATCTAAATAAACCGAGAAAATATTTGTCCTACAAAATTCAAGGTTTTATCAAAGAGTCCCCCCTCTCAAACATGTATTATTAAGAAGGTCATGAAAAATGATAACTAACCAGCTGATTTTTTTTCTATTAGTTAGTTAATATTTATATAATTTAACAGCCACATTGTCCTACAAATTGCGTGGTACGACATCCTGGTCCTACGCTCAAAAGTTGTCAATGCCACAAGACCATTTTTTTTATTAGTTGTAACAGTACCTGTTAACATTTTAAGCACCTGGTATCCTAAATATTAAATTCAATTAGTACCGTTAGCTCAATCTATCATAAAAACATTTTTAATAATAAAATAATGAATACGGTCTCTATAATTATAATTGGAAGTTCAAAGTAGCTACGCTACGAGGTGTACTAATGAGTTGGCATTATCGAGTTCCAGAGGTTTTAATAATTATTCGAGTCTCATTTCTTCTATTGATTTACTGTCATATACAGGTATGTTTTTTCCAATTTTATAATTCCTTTTGTTAAAATATTTATAAAATATCGAAAGTTATATTATATTTGATTATATCAGATGAGAATTTCAACATATTTTATTATTATTCGAAGAATCTTTTTATGGTAATTAAAAGTATTAATGATAATTTTTATAAAGGCTGTCAAAAGTACATTTCTGGAATTTTGATTAGTGTGTAAGATTATTAAAAAGTAAATTTAATGTAAAAATGTATCTTTGTAATCTATTAAAATACGTTCTAACTGTAGATTTCGAACTATGCTGATTTGTACTTTTTGTGCCAGAAAAGTAAATGTAACACGTGGTTGACACTGCTAATTTTCAGAAAGTTGGAATATAAAACAGTAAACTAGAGGCAACTCTTTAATTGAAGAACCAGAAAAACCAGAAGCATCTCTTGAATTTGGAGATTCCGTAAAATTGAACAGCTTATAAACTGTAAATTCTTAACTGGATTATCTCTACAACTGGGGCAGATCATCCCTCCACTAGTGATCTTCCATACTCATTTGGAACCACCTAGACAGTGCCGTAGCGACCCCAAAGGTGCGGCGAAGGATCGTCCACTATCGTAACAGATAAGTTTATTGAGATCTATCAAGTTTACTGTTCCCATATTTTTCTCTTTTTATTTCCGTGTATATCTATCTATATCGTCAACTGTATTAGCATAAGTATTTTTAAAGAATTGTTTGCGGATTATTTTGTTGTAACGTATTCTCTACCTCAGTAATTTCAGCACCAAGGAAATCTTATTATCTTTTATATGTGTGTACATTTTCAAATCATTTTTTATCTTCATAGACAGTTTTTCTGACATCTTTCTGTCATCTTATGATACTTATTTAAATAACTCAGCTTAAAACAACTTTCTTCAGTAGTATCATAAAAAATAAAAGATTTCAGTGGCGCCCTTATAATTTCTTAAAGAAACAAATATTGTACAATAGTCAGAGCTAATGAACTTACTCACCCCTAGCCGAGGTATTTAACTATCATAATTTTTGTGTGATAAACATTTATAAATTCTGTTAATTATTGAAGTATCTTTTACAACTAATTAAAGACGAAATTAAGCTTAATGTTTGTTTTATTGTAAATTACATTTTTTCTTTTGGTATATTGTTATTTTTTTCAAAAAAGTTAACTAAATATTTTTATAAATTCACTATCAACAGGTAACTCATATTACATATTGTCGCCCAACGCACCAATAATATTACAAATTGGCGCCTAAAGTTTAAATGATATTACATAGTAACCGTAGGACAAAAGTATCACATGATAGGCTAGTATGTATTTCGTCCAAATAAAACAATGTCCTACAAAAAAAAAGGTATATATTGCGAGTCCGACAAGAATTGTCATTTTTTTTAACACAGCGTAAATGAAAACATATTTGTTGAAAATAAAATAACTTTATTGTCTAATGTAAACAAAAAAAATTCTGGGTATTGTATATAAACAAAAAAACATTAATTTTCATCAGATTCATCTGAAAAATCTTCATCATCTTCACTAGCAGTATTAATCTCATCTTCATCTCCCTCTTCGTCACTTTGTTCATTAGTGACGTGTGAGTCTGTAATAACATGAAATAATTAATAAATCGCCGAGTAGTTAATAAATAAATAATAATTATATTAAAGAAAGTACCTTGTATGTCAGAAGATATTTCTTCAAAAGATGGGCTTTAGGGACCATCAAACCAATAATATTGATATTTATTATCAATTATTGTAAATCCATAATTTTCTGGTAATTTGTCGGTGGGACTGCGCATATGTGCATTACACCATACATTGGAGATGAATACTGTTCTTTTAATTTGTTGCAGCAATTCTTGTTTTGTTGGTGGTAAACTGGAAGGGTCATATCCTACAATACTTTTTTTTAATACATCTTCATTTTCATTTTTTGATTTATATCCTTTTTCAAACAACTCATACCGTCCTTTGTTGATATCATTTTTTGTTTTTAACGAGTACAATCTACATACATATTCTTCAATAATTCGAACTACCTCATTTGAAGTTGTTAATGCTGTATGATCACTTCGTAGGAGTTTAATAAAAGCCTCTTGAAAATTTTTATTTTTCTTTAAAATGCTGAAAGGTCTCTTCTTTCCTCTTCGAAAGAAAGCAGGATTATAATCATTCCCTGTGAAAATGTGGCATATGGCGAGTGAACAAGATAATTGATCTTCAAGCTTGGTATAAATTTCATTTATGTTTAAGTACATTTTTTTTTTACTTGTGCTTAAATTAATTATTACTTGAATTTGATCCTTTAAATACTTGAAATTTGCCAACATTATTATTGGTATATCAGAATCTGTACAATGTATCTCCACATTATAGTTACAATTAAGTTGACAAACGTGGTACACAATTTTGGTGTCAGCTTCTTCATGATAACAAGAAAGGTTATAATCAATAACTCTTTTTATTTTATTTTCACTTGATACCTCATAAGAGTAGCATTGATCATAATTAAGTTTAATAGTCTTTCCTTCCATTAATATCATAAATTCATCTCTTGTCCAATCTTCTATTAAAAATTCTACAAATTTTTCTTTAAAGTTGGTACTCCTCAATAATTTGCAGAAATCAGCGGGACGATTATTGTCTTTACGTATAACGTCATATTGTGTGTTCTCTTCACCTCTCAGATCATGTTCAAAATCTTTAATACTAGGTTTTTGTACTTGTCAAATATAATATGTACTTCTTTTCTATTATATGTAAGTATGTTCAATATATGTTTCGAGATTTTACCATATCTGTTTGGAACGTTCTTCAGCGTATGTAGTAAATAAAATCCATCTACTAGGTGAATGTCTGCTTCTGGAGGATTTACAATTTCAGTTTGATGTTGTAGTAATTCACCAATAACTACAGATTTCGGGGTCTTGCAAATAGATCCATTAGTATGACAGAGTGAAAACGGAATAGGAGCTAGAGGATAACTTAATGCTTTTTCTATATCAATTTTATTTTTTAGTGACGCATAAAGTAATCGACCAAAAACATCTCTTTGCATTTTAACTTCCTTCACTTTCCCATTAATTTTAAGTTTTTTCGTATTATTGTACTCAAAATTAATTATTTTATTTTTGCTAATGGCTTTATCAAACCTATCTGGTGTTAGCCGAGTCTCAGCAATAAAACTCTCGCGTTGTTTTTCGCCCTCGATTTCCACTGATGACAAAACTGAAATATTCCATCGTTCACTGACTGACCTTTCGATATATTGTAAAGATGATTTTCTGACAGTTCTAATGCAAAAGGGTTGGTGTACTGCTTTATTAGTTGTATAAGTGTTTCTAAGTTTTTGGTAGATTTCTGAATTGTTGACTTCTTTAAATCTTGCGTTACATCATCTGCTGATTTTATGTCACAAAACTCAATCATTGTTGATATAACACTCATTACGTAATGAATGAGTAATAGACCATTTTTGTCTTGCCGAGAACGAGTTTGTTACGTTAACAATTCCAGAAGCTTTTGATGCGGCATCAGCATTGATTGTTTGCTCGAGTGTTAAATCAACCGGGATTCTTGAAAATGGTTTCATTGTTCTTCGAATGCCTATGAAACTATTTTGGCAATCATCAAGCAATCCAGGATGTGTAGTTTCAATATTTATCAACTTATCCCAGTAAATAGACATATACCTTGCATAATTGTGGTGGTTCATTGAAAAAAAAACATTTGTTATTTTCGGTAAAATGTGTACAAACAAATGAAAATCACCTACACGAATACTATAATCTAATTGAAGATAGTATTCAACTAATCTTGTGTACATTAAATAGATTTGAGGTGTTTTACCATGCCTTCCATTCACAGTTTCATTTTGATATTGTTCATATTTTTCAAATAATTTTTTTAAATACTCATTGGTTATTTGTGGGTCATCATTCTGTTGTTCATTATATAATTTTACGTATTCTTCAATATTTTCCAGGTTCTCATCATGATGTTGTAAAAACCGCTCGAAATGCAAAATCTGCAAAGCCAGAGAGTAGAGGGTGAATTTTTTTACACCGATTAAAATGTTTTCCACTTAAAAACGAATTGATAGAACCACTGGCTAAAATTTCACTATCTATAAGAATATTTGTTAACCCAGAGCCACTCATAAATTTCCCGATAGCTTTCATATATGATAACATTATATGGAAAGGTCCAAAATTAATAAAAAGATTTTGAAATTCATCCTCGGCACTCTGTATCCGTAAAGCAATCTTGGCCATGGCTAAATCGTAAGTAACGCTAAAGAAATTCTTCTGGCATTCCGAAGCGATTTGCAAGCTTCTTCGCATCGTCTCTTTAACAACTGCTGGATTCGTGGGTGAATCATTGATTTGCGTCAGATACTCCACTTTTTGGATTCTACTCTCATCTTTTATCATTTTGGCATTATATCCTACCCACATTGGCGTATTTGAAATTTGTAACTTATGGGAAAGTACCCAGGTAAAATATCGATGTTTAAAACTATTTAAATTTTGTACGTCTTTGGGTAACGCTGTACTACTTTGCCAAAATTCTGGACGACATTGCTTTGCCTTTCGTAAATTTTTTAAATGATTCGTCCTCATACGAACGTTTTCTACGACCAGACAAATCACGAACATGAATTGATAAATTCTGTTGAGATACTGTATGTACATCGTTCCTTTGAATGATGTTCAATTCTTCTTCGGTAGGGATGTTTTGATAAAAGATACCCACAGTATCATGCAAGGTATTCTTTCCAGAGGTTGTCTCTACAAATCTATCGTAATTATCCCACGCTACTCCAGATGATAATATAGAAGCTGGTAAAATGCCGGAAGGACATAACTGATTATTAGAAGTACATGAGTATGCAGCAGACGTCTCCAATTCCAGTATACTTGGATAGGTGATGCAGTAACCTTGCCTGCTTAATATCTCCACGACTTTTTTGCTTCCAGTAAGACTTTTCATGGTTATACCCAATAAAATATGTTTTCGCGGTTTAATATAACCTTTTGTAATGCTGTAGATAGAGTCCTGCGAATAGCATGATGACAATCTCCGAACCCGATTACAGCTATCTTTGCATACACCGCTCAATGCAGTTGTCAAAATACGTTTAACCAATTAGGAACATCGCACTCTCCTTTATTTAACACTTCACTATCGATAAAATCAGTTAAAGGTTTTTTATTTTCAATATGTTTCGGCGATATTTTAAGGCGAAATCTTGTGCTTCTTGTTCAAATAATATCTCTTGGACTGTTTCATCATCGATTGTTTCAATATCCATTTGGGAAGACATCACAAATTGTTTATTTGAAATTTTGACGAATGAAATCTTCTTTTTCATTTGATTTTGTATGAATTCCTTTAGAGCTTGATTACTGAATGTGCTACCTTCTACATTAGCGTTTTCATTTAATTCCATTACAAACTCAGCATAACAATCTTTCAAGTGAGGAAATGATAACACTCGACGATTTCCAATAATTTCTTCTTTAATGTAACGTATCAATCGTTCTCTTGCAATTCTATAGCTGTCTCGCTTCATGGCCCAATCATCAGTTGGAGGTGGATTTTTTTTCCTTTGATATTTGGCGAAATAATTCACACAACAGTTATTATGATACGCTAAAAGAATCGTTAATAGATTCATTCTCTTTTTTGAATTTTCTGTAACATCTGTATATCATTTAATTCTGTTGCATAATTTTCTATTTTTTCCAGAAAAGGAACTTTGTTTTTAATGTTGCGACAGTATATTTGCCGGTTTTTGCGTTTTATATTTATTTTTACACAAAAGAAGCATTTCCTTGCTGACTCATCATCTCCAAAACTTTCGATATTAATTTCATCATCTACATCGCTTTCCTCAATAGCAGTTAGCGAATCTGCAATATTGCTGCTTTCATCATGAATTGATTTTGAACTCTGGTCAACATCAACAACATCTCTGTAAATGATAACACGTAAAACAATTATTAAATTAAAAAAGTAAATTAACAGTTTTAAAATTTTTTTAGATATTTGTATGTGGATGAGAACAATAATTGAAAAAAATTGTAATGACATTATTAAAGTGAAACTTCTTGGTGCACAATGGGAGTAAAATTTTGAGGTTTCGTTACAATAATTATAATAAGAGCGTCATAATAATCATAAAGTAATCGTCATGGTTTTCGATTTTTAAGGATGGATAGATGTACACGTAGCCCAAGAGAAAATAAGAAAGATATGAACACAATACAATAGAGATGTTATTTTATTCCTGTGTTTAGTGTTATACTCATTCTTGAGGGGGTGTGCACATGGATTGTATTTAAAAAAGTAGGCATACTACTCCAGAATATTACTCTCATAACCTCATGTAAAGTAAAAAGGACATGTAACATATTATTAGTTTCACGTTTTATCACCTTTTTATTCTCTGACATCTTTTAATTGTTAACTAATCAATTTTAAATTGAGTTTGCCAAAGAAGTTTCACTTCTGACATGTGTACTCCGTACACACGTCATTTTTTCATATACAGTAGATGCACATGAAATTATTCAAAAAAATAAACAATTACCAAAAAAAACCGAAAAAATATAATTAACTTACCGAGAAGTGCATGGCAATGGGTTTGGTTTTACATGTGGAGCAGACGATAAAGATATTGGAGGATCGATGATTTCAGTCGATTCAGACGCTGATGATGTCAAAGCTGGCGCATTACTGTATATGATAAATTATTAAAACAAAAAATATAAAAAATAGTTTTCAAGAAACATGCAAGTAAATCATATCGACATAAATATGAGCGAGCATCATCGCGATTGAAATTTAACTTACGTTAAATTGATGCTTAGTAAAATAGAGTTATATAAGAATATGAATTGAAATCATAAAAAAATTTAGAACATATATTATTTTTCTATGCAACATAAAATATATTGAATAGCAATGGATGCTTTAATTTATAGGTATTTTCGTGGACAATCGAGCATTTCCGAACATAACTGAATTCTCCGACTGTTAATGGAGTAAATTGGAAACACGTGGAAAATTTTACTATTGAATGAAATATATTTATATTACAATCCCAATTTTGGAGGAAAATATGTAAAATTTAATATAGTTTCTATAATTATTATTCAAAGAATATTGTGAAACTTTCATAATAATATTAATCTATTTTTTTTACATAATGACGTGAAAATATGAAATTATCTAATTATTTTTGATTTATTTTAAAAATTAAATAATAAAATATTCAATGGACTTACCTTTCATAAGACAAATATTTAGATTTTACTCTAAATTCCTTATAACACGAGGAATGATAACCTATTATTTCGTCATTCCAACTTTCAGGCAATACAACATCACAATATTTGTGTTTATGATGCCTTCGAGCAGATAAAAAAGTTTTACAAGAAAGCCAAATATCTCTATTGAATTGTTTTATTTGTTCTCTTTTTTCTCGAAATGTTGGGTTTTCACATAATAAATTACACAAAAAACACTCCATTATTTTTTTCAAGCCCAAAACACAATTGAAATTGTTTTTCGAAAGACGAATAAAATACGAGTTTGACTGAAAACAACTTTACACGGTTATGGTCGGCACCCGCATGGAATACCTACTAAACAATGCTGTGCGCAAGCGTAATAGAGTGACTCAGCTCCAATACGCCACATTATTAGAAACGTCACTGTCGCCATTATATCCAAACAAACTTTTGCCTTATTGTAGTTAATATGCATTGAAGATTTTTAGATTATGTATTTTCATGTATTTTCTTTTTTAATTATCGTTAAATATAACTCAAACTATTCTTTAGTGATAATAATGTGTTTATATAGCACTATAATGTCAAAAACTCTACAAAAACAAGAAAATCCACAATACAAAAAACTCCAATGCAAACTAACTACCATAAGGCCACAACAAATTTGTTTGGATATAATACTATGACTTATGTCAAGCAATGGTGACAGTGACGTCACAATAATGTGGCGTATAGAAAAATGCTGACAATAATTTTATTTTTAATTTTATGAATTTCCAATATGGAACTGGAGGACCGGGATAACGTACCACGCAATTTGTAGGACAATGTGGCTGTTAAATTATATAAATATTAACTAACTAATAGAAAAAAAATCAGCTGGTTAGTTATCATTTTTCATGACCTTCTTAATAATACATGTTGGAGAGGGGGGACTCCTTGATGAAACCTTGAATTTTGTAGGACGAATATTTTTTCGGTTTATGTAAATGATTATCTTGAGAACTAACAAAGAAAAATCCGGTTAGTAATAAATTTTTGAAATTTGTCGAATCAACATTTTGTATCCCTTCTACCTTAGTTATAAACCACAATCGAGAATATTCGTACATGAAATTGTTGGGCGTCTCATTGAAATGAAGCTATACACGAAGATTCAGCTTGATAGTACTGATTTTTACATCTAGTATTAGTACTGCAACTTTTGAGCGTAGGACCAGGATGTCGTACCACGCAATTTGTAGGACAATGTGGCTGTTAAATTACATAAATATTTACTAACTAACAGAAAAAAAATCAGATGGTTAGTAATTATTTTTCATGACCTTGTTAATAATACATGTTTGAGAGGGGGGACTCTTTGATAAAACCTTGAATTTTGTAGGACAAATATTTTCTCGGTTTATTTAGATCATTATCTTGCTAATTAACGAGGAAAAATTCAGTTAGTAATAAATTTTTGGAATTTGTCAAATCAACATATTTGATCCCTGCTACCCCTATTAGCTACCATTTACCAAAATTGTTGTAGGGAAAAAAGTTGGGCGTCTAGTCAAAATAAAGCTACTCACGAAAAATCAGCTTGTTAGTAATAAATGGTGAAAATAGGCCAGGGATCCCCTACTAAAAGACATCTAACAGATCCACAATTTAAAGTTGTTAATGAACAAATAAATCTTGAAAGTTCTCCACTATTAAACTGTTTACTTTGATTGAGACTACATTCTATACATAGATACGATTTAACACAAATATAGATTTTTCCTATATCATTGCACAGTTATACTGATCTTAGACGGAAGTACATTCAGGATAATCCCTTAGAGCTAATAACATAGGTATAGGCTAAAAGGGAATATTTAGCTTTTTGTACCAATTAAATTCATTAATTTTAAAATTCATTAATTTTACTAGAGTCTGCACTACAAAACTTACAGTAAAATTCTTCTACAGTATTGAAATTAAAGAATTAAAATTTTTACCCCTTCAAAAATTATACTATCTTTGATATTTTTTAACTCTGCTTTCAATTAATAAATTTTAAAGATAAAATGATCTTTAAACTGATAATAAAAATGAAGCTAGATCTGTATTCTTAAAAATATTTCGCTACAATTAGTATTTTTATCATAAATCACCCTATAGGAGTGATAGTGATAATATGTATAATTCAAAACATAAATAAATTTGTTTCGTTAGTTTTAATTATTTTAAACAAACACTTTTTAATTAGTGAAGTGGACTATGAAGTTTTTAAAATGACGTGAAAAAATCATCGGATCAAGGAAGTAGTTGAAGAACATCATCATGGCCGCCGGTAAGTCACATTAATTGTTTATTTAATAAAAAGTGTTTATTACCAATGTTTATAAGAGATTGGTATGGGAAATTTAAAAATAATTTACATATTATTGAAGTTTATAATACTCAAGATGAGCCGTTAGGCTAAAAACAGTTTTCTTCATTTAGTTTTGTAATGTAGTTGATATTCTTATTATTGGAAGCAAGGTATCCTTAAAAAGTAGCCTATATTATACCAGGTAAATACAGGGTGTCCCATAACTAATGGACAATATAAGAAATGTAGAAAGGGGTGATAGAAATAAGTCGTTTGATACAAACATGCATTAGTAAAATGTTAATAGTAAGCGAGATATGGGGCGTTAAAGTTGACAAAATATTTCGTAATATTTAGAAAACAACTAAATGTATTGGTCTCAAAATTGGTACACTATGGTTTTTAATGGTAAGCATGATATTGCCTTAATTTTTAAAAATACTTCTAGCTGGCGATGGTTACACAGTTAAAATTTGATAGATCAGCGGTATATTTTTTAACCCCTGTATAATGAACCTTTTATTGCAAATTAATAAAAACTGTATTAAAATAGTAATATCATGAAAACGACTTAAAATATGGGAATTGGACAAATATACCTATTTTGTTTGTTGTTTGTTGGAAGGCTTCTTGTCAGGTCCCTTATGTAATTGAAATCCAAATTTTCCCATTCTTCTATTAAAACATTTTCTAGCTCATCAAGGTTGTCTGGAGCGATATTACGAGTTCTTATGCGCCTGTCCAGGAAGTCCCAAACATGTTTAATTGGATTTAGGTCTGGACTAACTGCTGGCCAATCTAAAACTTGGATACCAACCTTTTGAAGGTATTCCATTGTTATTCTGACAACGTGCGGGCGAACGATATCGTGTATTTCCAATGATTGGAACAAATGGCACTACATTTTCCTCAAGAACCTCCCTTATATACCGATCAGCTGTCAGTGATCCCCTACGAAACACAATTAACTCCGTGTTGCCTTCAAAACAAATGCCTTCCCATACCATAATCGAACCACCTCCATAATTTCTGGCTGCTCTTATGTTACACTGAGCTAATCGCTCACCTGGGCGTCTATAAACTGGAATACGTTAATTGGATCCAAAAAGTGAAAATCTTGATTCATCCGTAAAAAAAATATTAGCCCAATCGTTAATATCTCAATTAACATGTTCTCTTGCGAACCTTAAAGGTACTACACAATACTAACCGTATTGAGAGATATTCTAACATTACGGACTCCAGAGAGAACATTTTGCAGTTGCCTGGCTGTAACATGACGAGTTCGCAAAGTCTGAATTCTTAAATAACGGTCATCTGCAGGATTAGTACACCTGGGAAGTGCTGGAACTGGTCTTCTATTATAACTTCCAGTTTCTCTAAACCTTCTGAAGACTCTAGAAACGCTGGATTGGTTGATTCTCATGACTTCAGCAAAATATTGCTGAGATCGTCCATCTTCAACTAAAGCCACGATTTGAGCTGATTGTTCTGGGGTTAAATTACTCATTTTTACTCAAAATGTTTTTAAACAATTTCAACTGAAAAATTAAACAAACTTACTGCACACAAGAAATTTTAAAATGTAAATAATACAAATAGGATTTATCAAAATTTATTCATTTTTTGTGTTTAAACAAAAAGACAATTTAAATTGTGAATACTTTGGGCTTTTATACATTTAAAAGATACCATACACTCATGTTAAATTATTCCGAAAAATGTGATATTTTATTTTACACCATAATTTAATTTTTTAAATTATGCGATATTTTTTGTGTATTATCCAAACCGATAGAATAACTTTTAATATATGAAATAGATCTTCTTAGTGACTCTGTAGAGATGGGCTCAAATTTAAATTCAAGTTTGAAAACATTGTTTGAACATCTATCAAGCAAAGCTAACTGTTCAGGTGTTTTTGTTGTTACAGGAGAGCAATTAAAGTGAAGATTAATTTTATTTGGATCTTGTAAATTTAATGCCCGATTTCACCAACTTGATTTTAGGTACTTCCTACCTAAGTAATTCCTAAGGTAGGAAATACCAAAATTTGATACTTTATCTAAAACGGATTTCACCAACTTAAGAAATTCTTAGGTAAGAAATACCTAGCTAAAAATTGGACCTGGATAAATTTTGCGTATAATTGGCATTACTGTTTAATTTTAAACTGTAAACCAAATGGGCGGAGATCATAAACCAACAAATAGTGAGAGAAGGGGAGAAAAGAAGAAAAATAATTTCCACTTTTTATTGAAAAATTAAATTTAATGACAGCTGTTTCGACAAATGTCATCTTAACAAATTTATTTATCGAACCTTTCAAGACGTTCTATAAAACGTACAGCTCGCATATTTTTTTAAATAAAAAAAACAAACACAAAATCTATACTTTCAATGCTGTCAACAAAAATGACAAACTATTTTGAGGTTAAGTATTTCCTAAACGCTTTAGGCAGTGGTAGCTAGCTGTCCTAATATTAGGTATTTCCTATCTCTCTTAGGTATTACTTAGCACGTCGTGAAACGCAAATTGTAGTTAGGAATTCCTAAATATGATTTAGGTAATTCCTAACTTTAGAAAAGGGTTGGTGAAATCGAGCATTAATATTTAACTAGTTAAAATATTACACTTTTTTTAAAAAGTGTATACTCCTATATAACGTAAGTAGGGTCTGGTCAATCATGGAATTTACAAAGCACTGTTGTCGGATTGAATAATTTATTTTTATCATCAAGTACTTTTAAAAAAATGTATAATTATTTTTCGAAACAGACAGAAAAAAGATTATAAAAAATCAATTAAAATTGACAGTTGAAATTAGGTTAGTTTAAATTATCTTAGGTTAGACTAAAATAGCTTGGGTTAGACTAAATTATCTTGGGTTAGACTAAATTATCTTGGGTTAGACTAAATTAGCTTGGGTTAGACTAAATTAGGTTGGGTTAGACTAAATTAGCTTGGGTTAGACTAAAATAGCTTGGGTTAGTTTAAATTAGTTTAAATAAGCTTAACATTTGACATTTTTTAAGCTAAAAATGACATTTGACAGTTCAAAATGACAGTTGACAGTTAAAAATGACAGATGACAGCTGGAAATTGACAGTTCAAATTGACAGTTAAAAATGTGCTGCGAACCTCGCTTCGCTCGGCACGCAGTGATTTTATGACATTTGACAGCTAGAAATGACAGTTGACAGCTAAAAATTGACATTTGACAGCTAAAAATGACATTTGACAGCTTAAAATGACATTTGACAGCTAAAATGACATTTGACAGTTAAAAATGACATTTGACAGTTAAAAATTCCTAACTTTAGGAAAGGGTTGGTGAAATCAAGCATTAATATTTAATATTGAAATTTATTTAAATATTTATAAATTTAAATATTTATGTTCCTAATAAAATTTTAAATATTGCAGTTGCTTACAGATTATCAATATTGTTGCAGTTTGAATTGGATTCGAAATCATACGATTTTCATTAACTAAGTTTTTAAGAACATTTTTTCTGTTCTTCTTTTATATAAACTAACATTATCGTCTACTAAATTCAATTTGGTTGAACCTGCTTTTTATAGATAAAAATATATATTCCACAGTAGACTGAACCAATTTTCAATTTCAACCAATTTAAATTTACTTATTCGGATGCACGTGCGGACGACGCGAAAACTATTCGCGAATCATCCATCCAGTATATTTCAACAAAACTGCATTCTCGAGTTTGTAATAAGGTTAAGACGTAGAATTATCTGTAATGTTTCGGTCGAATGAGAATTCAATTAACGTAGATATACGTTAGACGTGCATGTTCACTAACAAAAGAGCTTGTTTTCAGTTTTAATACAATTATTTAATGGATTAAATTAAAAACACGCTAGATGTTCTTGAAAAAAATAGATAAATCTAATTACTAAAATAAGTTCTTAATAAAATTGTGCCACCGTTGATTCTTGTTTTATTTTATTTGGTCCGGTTAATCCAGAAATATATGCGAGAGTTTAAACACCTGTTTTCGTACTTGAGCCTACTCGTATTAATCACTATAAATTCGGAAATCCAGGAAGATAAATTATTTGCAACTTTTTTTAAAAGAACTCGGTGTTAACTAATGAAAAAATTATTACTCCAAGATGATTAATAAGGCCTCAGCCTCAGCGGTGTGGATAAGAGACAAAAAGAGCAAAGGAAAAGTTCTAGCAATAGACATGAAGCATTGAAGGAGAAAATGACATAAGAAATTAATTGAGTTCAACAAAATAGAGCCTACAATAAAAGGGCACTTCGTCTGTCACGGTTTATTGCTTCTGGTCAAAATTTGAACACAGGATCAGATCTTGTATTTGTATCATTTGGGTTGAGTATAATCATTTATATTTGTGTTCCTGTAGTGAGAATTAGTCTGTGCTGTTTAATAATTTTTGTGAAAAATATTTCGTCCTTGGGAAACTGCATCAGCAGCGCCTTGTGTGACTGTTCCTGTTCGACGACGAGTTTTATCCCTTGATGCCAAAGAAACAGTCAGACATGTTCATCAGAAGCTGGTCCAAAGGGGTTGGGCTTTTACTCCTGCTGTAAGAAAAACCAGTAATTTGACAGGGATACCGGAATCATCAGTGAGAGTTCACACTTCGAGGCCAATTCATCCGAGACGAAAACGAAACGATAGTAGTGTTAAAAAAATTAAATTGATTGTACTAACCCTTACTTTTTGGAAGTCCATCTTATTAAGGATAATAAAAAACTCTTCGTTTTAACAAAACTTCCAATATTTATTTAAAAATTGCTTTTTTAAAGGCTCAATGACAGCTGTGTCGCTATGAAGCATCGTCAGATTGACTTAAATGTCAAGCGAAACAGCTGTCATTGAGCCTTTAAAAAAGCAATTTTTAAATAAATATTGGAAGTTTTGTTAAAACGAAGAGTTTTTTATTATCCTTGATAGTAGTGTTTCCAGAACCACTGATGACGGTGATAAAAATTTGATAAGAAGCACTATCTACCCTATGTACGAAGAAAACTTGGTGCCTACTATCAGATTATTGCAAACAAGACTAAGGAGCTCCACTGAGATAAGGATATCAATTGAAAACCTATGGACACTTTTATCCAAACTAGGTTTCAAATACTGCAAAATTGACAAAATGCAAGTTATTATGGAATCCCAACGGATTAGGCAATGGCGTTTTGAATATTTGACTGCTATAAGTGATTACAGGTCTTTACAAAGACCAATAATCTATTTGGATGAGACCTGGTATGATACCCACGATACGCCGGCAAAAGGATGGACCGATGGAAAAGTGCGATGCCAATCAAAAGCTCCATCGAAAAAGGAAAACGGACCACAATTTTTCATGCTGGATCAGAAGATGATTGGATTCCAAACAGTTTGGGCCTTTCGGCGAAGAACATTCAAAATTCGTCGTTGGATTACTACAGCTGAATTGTTAGAAGATTGGTTCTAAAACATTTTACTGCCAAATATTCCACCGCATAGTGACATAGTTATGGACAATGCCAGTTACCATAGTCGCCAATAGAAGAAGGTTCCAGGCTCTTCAAATACAAAAGCGGAAATCCAGAAATTTATGTCCAAAACAACATGTACTTTGAAGAAGGATATAAAAAAACGCAGCTTTTAGAGGTTCTAAGGACATTTAACATACAGAAGACATATGTATGTGATACAATTGGAGCATCCAAAGGACATACAGTTCTTCGTCTTCCTCCTTACTATTTCGTATTCAACCCGATTGAGCATATGTGGAGAAAACTAAAGAACAAAGTGCGGACCCAAAATACTATACCTACATTATGTCCTTCTGTAATTGCTTTAATCCGGCAAAATATAGATGACCCAGACGCTCATTGTTGGAAAAGAACTATAAACCATGTTATAAAGTGGAGGATTCCTGCAGGGCATTTCATACTAACATAGAACCCCTTATAATTAATGTAGACGACGATAGTGATAGTGAAACTAAATTGATATATTAACATAATTAAATTTTAATTAAATTTTATTGTGAATATCCTTTAATATGCATTTCTATTAAAAAATTATTTTTGCAAATTTAATCCTGTATTCCTCATAGTAAATATTTTAGTAAATACTTAATTTTATTATATAAATGCAAAAAATTTAAAATAGCATTTCATTGTATTACTTCGACAGACATAATTTTAAGTTTGCCGTTTTCCTATAAAATACGATACCAATAAAGTAGAAAAATATATATCCAACATCAAACTTAGCGAAACAATGCAGCCCAGTATTTCATGGTTATTGTTTTCCAACGTATACATAGACACACACAATAGATTTTCTTCTGGTATATTTAGTTAACGCTCCCGAGCATCTGACCCTATTAACCTGGATAATATAAGATGGGCAGGACTCCTAGCATTGGTGGAACGTAGTAATAAATAATCACGAGTTGTTAAACGTTTTATCTCATTCGAAAAAGTATACCAGCTGCACCAATTTTTGTCCCAAACAGACGATTTGTCTCCTTGCAGTCTATTAGGCTGTTTCGAGTCGGTTTTTTCCAGTTAAGAGCCGTCTGCGAGAATATAAACGAGAAAATATTGTACGAAAATCAAATAAAACTATGGAAGTAAGCTGAGATTTATTTTAAGCTTATTTGAATTAAACACTAACACTAAATATATATTTTCAGGAATATATATAAATATATTGAGATAAACAACTAAGACTAAAAAATTTAATAAGTAAAACTTACCTAAATGAGTTATAATTAAAAGGATATCTTAATAAGTTTCATCAAATCATCAGTCACTTTTTCTTTATTACATCTAAAGTTTTCAATATTATAATCTTCAAAGATAAACATTGAAATAAATAGAGAATGTACTTGACAAATTTATCTTGGATAGGATCCATGGTATTATTCAATCACATTCAAAATATTTTTAAATCAAACAACAAGTCCCAATTCATGTAACAATTCACAATTGACCTAGTTTTCTTTTGATTTATAGTAATTTTAAGTACAATTTATAGTTTTAACTCAAATTTTGAAAGTATGAAATGAATTGACAGCTCCAGAAATCTGCTTATTTCAAATCAAAAATTTTAAAGGAAAAAGTGAAAAAAAATTATATAAATGTATTTTTTGTAAATATAAAAGAAAAAGAACTAGCTTTATGTTATCAAAGGTACGATTAGAATTCTAAAATTATTACCTCAATATTCGAAAATTTGGGTTAATTTTTGGAAATAGCGAACAGTTGAATTTCGAATTTTACGTCAAATTTGTCATTATTCGGCGAGCCTATAAAAAGGCCAGGAAATCGATGATTCACTCTCTTATCACTCTGGTAGCAGCTTGATTAACATCGTATGTATTAATTGATTACTAAAAAAAAATTTGCATTAATCAAAAATCAATTCATGTTAAATTAATACATGTAACATCAAAAATACATGTATAAAAGTATTTTAACAATATTAAATTACTTACCAAAGTAGTAAATTGGACATAACAAATCCAGATTCCAATAGAATTTATAAGATTAAATTCAAGCGTCATTTCCATATCGAGAGCCTGGTAGACATCTTGTTTTTGTATGCTGTTCTATTTCCGAGAGAAGACGAAGTTGAAGCCGATCTCAGTGTTCGGTACGTTCCGCCTGACGAGTACGATATTTGAAAAGACTGTGTAATACAAGGTACGTCCGATAGTTAAGGATTTATATTTTCGTTTTTGTTACTGTGAATTAATTTTTGTATATCGTTTCCATTTTTATCATATCAGGATATTTGTAAATTTACTGTAATAAGCATATGGAAAGCAATTGATAGTTTTTATTTTTTGTACGATTTATTCAAGAAACATTTATAATTAAATTCAGTGTATTATAATTTTTAAATATTTATTTTCTCTTGAATCCTACCCAAGATAAGAGTCGGATTTTAAATTCAATCCTAAATCAATTTGACTGAGCTAGTTTAAAATTTTTATAAGGCGCCCAACTATATAAAACACAAAAGAAAAAGTAAACTTTACATCAGTAAATAATATTAAATCATAAAACTTAACTAAAATCATCATATAAAACATATAAGAATTGTGAAACATATTATTAAATCAATAAAATAAATCAATTTAATAGATATAAAATTATAGACAACAATAAATCATTACCAATTGTTAGAATCAAAAAGAGGTTATAATATAATAGACTAATTAAATAAAAGCAAATAATAAAATAGAAAAATCAGACTAAATTAAACCATTATAATATATACACATAATATGTCCAAAAGTTTGGAGTATTTACGCCAATGGTTTTTTAAAAACTCTTATTGATATTTATTTTAAAGCGTTTTTAAATCAAAATAATACAAAATTTGATTAATTTTTGTATTAATTTGTTCATATTTAATTGATTTGGGTGCTTTCACATTATTCCAATTCTTGTTTAAATTTCATTTGAGCTGTTTAAAAATGCCCAGAGACATGATATCATATTTTAATAGGTGTAGATTGCTTTGTTACAACAGGGCTTTGGTCAAAGTGATATCGCGAATATTGTTGGTGTTACTCAGGGGATGCTGTATCGAAAATTAAAAAAAATTCAAGACACAAGTGATGTGAAGGATCGTCCCATAAGTGACAGAAGTCGATGTACAACAGCACCACAAGACCGGCAGATAACATTGATAGCTCGAAGAAATCGACAGGAATCTACAAGTAGCATATCCAGAGAAATTGCTAGACTTGAAGGACTGAATATCTCAAGGCAAACAATTACACGAAGATTAAATGCGGTAAATTTGTATCGCAGAAGACCTCTACGTGTTTCCAAACTAACCTATCAACAAAAAATTGTAAGGTTGCAATGGGCTCAAGAAAAGTTACACCATGGTCCTAACTGGAATTACGTGATGTTCTCTGATGAATCAAGAATTGGCTTGGGTTCTGATTCGCGAAGAACGCTAGTTTGGAGGGCAGCAGGACGACAAGCCCGATTAGAAACAGCTCAACCACGTGTTCCATTTGAAGGTGGGAGTATTATGGTTTAGAGTGGTATTATGAGGGGAACACTGACGCCTCTCCTGGTTTTGGAGAGAAGAATCGCTGGTGCTGTGTACGAGGAAGTTTTAAATCCTGTTATGCGTCTATTCCGGGGGGCGGTAGGTGATGGATTTGTGTTTATGCATGACAATCCACATCCACATCGAACAGCTGCAGTACAAAATTGTTTGGAAGAAAAAGGAATATCCACAGGGTTGCCAAATCCCGACATATAAAAGACATCCCTCGTATTGTAGTTCTACAGTATTAATTTAATCAAATCGCGTTATTTTACATATAAATTGACTTGTTAACGCTATGTATCCAATTTTAAACTTCAATATCGGTAATGACTGAATCCGATTTTCCTAATTTCGTCGTATTTAATCATCATCCGCCTCACCAATTTCTCCAAATCTTTTTTTTTTCCGAATTAAACACTCATCGACACCTGCTGCCGCTCATGGAAATTCTCCTGTCTGCTAAAGCGTAATAAAATTTGCATTTTGTCGGGTTTTATGGGAATTAAATGTAATAAAATGTAGTGTAAGTATCGATAATACAATGCTTTGACGCTACGAATAATATTCGGGATATCTTTGGGGAAAAATCATTTTTTGTTAATAAAAATGTAAAATAAGCCCTTCAAATTTCACTACTGGTATAAAAAACAAAATAAAATCGTCTGGTCACAGTTAGCAGGTCTCGAAATCTTTGAAATAATTAAAAATGCATTTAATTAAAAAAAAAATACAGGATTATTTTTTTCTAGCACTACATGGTGATCAATTACCAAAGAGTTACTTTTTATTTAACCTAATTTACTGAATAAATACAATCTAAGAGTCACCTTTTGGTGTCTTCTTAGCGATTTTTTTCACTTTCTGTTTGCGCACACACACAATGATCTGCTTTACTATTCTTTACTATCGTACACTCATAAGGTTTGGTCCTTCTCCTCTGGTGGTAGTTATCTAGTAGCTGGATAGTTTTAACGTTTTCATGATGAAGGAGTCTTCTTTCATGACTTTTTGCGAAATTTTGTATTTCTTTGTCGACCAGCTCCATTCGCAGATCCGCATAGAGATCATCATTAGGGATATACCAGGGTACGTTGACTAATCCTCTTAATACTTTATTTTGCAAAGTGTGTATTATTTGCCTATTAGTCTTTTTGGTACACCCCCATAACTGTTTACAGTACACTTAGACTGATTTTACAACTTTGTAGATAAGAAGCTTGTTATGTATGAATAAAAAAAAGAGGCACTAGTGCCGGAACTAAGTAAGATTTTCAAGGCTAGCCTAGCTTGGAAATACACTCCGGTCATATGGAGAAAGGTAAAGGTCATCTACCTTCCTAAGGTAGGTAGAATCTCAGACCATACGCCCCAATCATATAGACCAATAAGCCTAACGTCCTTTCTACTCAAGACATTGGAAAAGCTGGTGGATACGTATATTAAGGACAAAGCTCTGAAAACTCGCCCTCTAAGCGAGCGTCAGTATGCATACCAACAGGGCAAGTCAACGGACTCGGCTCTGGATGACTGTCCAAGTCGATCGACGACAAGGAAATAGCATTAGCCACTTTTCTGGATATAGAGGAAGCATTCAATAATGCTTCTCCTATATCTATAACCAGATGCATGGAAAGAAGGGGGGTAGAACCCATTATTTGCAAGTGGCTTGCGGGAAATCTAAGGAATAGGATAATTACATCCACCCTGGGTGACGCAACCATTATAGCGGGGCTGGGAAGGGGTTGCCCGTAAGGTGGCGTTTGATCGCCCCTTTTGTGGGCGATCCTGGTAGATACACTTCTATTACGGCTGTCCGAGGAAGGCATCCAGTGCCTGGGGTATGCGGACGATATTGCTATCGTGATTCCCTAACACGATAACAGAGCACACCCAAAGGACGCTTAATATAGTGAATGCTTGGTGTAGGGAGGAAGGGTTGGCGGTAAACCCCCACAAAACCACACTGGTACCATTTACAAATAAGAGAAAGTTGCAAGATCTGCGAAAGCCGCAACTTAACGGTGTGGAAATTCCATTTGCGAAAGAAGTCAAATACCTAGGGGTAATCTTTGACCAGAAGCTTACATGGAATTCTCACATCGAGAAATCCATACAGAGAATCGCCCTGGGAAGGTGCAGGCAAATGTGCGGGAAGACTTGGGGATTAAATCCAAACATGACCAAATGGCTATATACCCAGGTCGTAAGGCTAATTATAACTTATGGATCAGTACTTTGGTGGCTCAGGACACTACAGGTTCGAGCGCAGATGCAGCTAAGTGGTATCCAAAGGCAAGCGTGCCTGAGTATCACCGGGGCCATGAAAACGACGCTGACTGCAGCCCTGGAGCTATTATTAAGCCTATATATGAAGCTATATGAAGAAATAAAGTCAGATCCAATTCTGCGAATGCCAATGGATCAAATTGCCCCCCAAACGAATACGCAGTAGTAATTCCAACGAGAAAGGACTGGGAAGCTGGGCCTCCTATAGCAGCTAATCTCAATTGCTACACTGATGGCTCTAAAACAGATTCTGGAGTAGGAGCCGGAATATACGGAGGAAAAGAGAGGATCACGATCTCTCTGAACCTTGGAAGACACGCCACTATCTTTCAGGCAGAGGTAATGGCAGTGCAATGTTGTGCAGAAGAATTAATGAGACGAAAGGCTAAGAGCCAGAGAATCGTCATCTACTCCGATAGCCAAGCAGCACTTAAAGCGATAGGCTCATTTCGGACATCGTCAAGTCTGGTGTGGGGAGTGTCCCAAGGCTCTCAACAGGCTAGGCAGTCATAACAGAGTGACCCCAGAGTGACTGAGGTCATGATAGGGCCAGAACCCTCGTGTGGAATTGCCAAATGCCTCGTTAAGGAGAGCATCCAACAATGGATAAACAATCAGGTGTTGCGTTGGTGGCATGAAACCCCAGGAATAAGGCAAGTTAAGCTTTTCCTTAAAAGACCGTCGGCCTGCTATCTTCAAGTCGAGAAACGACAAGGATGATGGTGGGTATGCTGACAGGACATTGCAGGCTAAGGAAACATATTCACACAATCGGCTTAGCAGACGACAGCCTATGTATGTTCTGCCAGGAAGAAGACGAAACTGCGGAGCACATACTCTGTGAGTGCGAAGGCCTAGCAAGGGTTTCACCTATTCGGAGAAGAAAAACCGAGGGCAGAGAGCTATGCGTAGGGGGTGGCGTCCAGGCTAATAGGTCTAATAAAAACGATAAAGCTGGATACCGTACTCTAAATATATTGGGAGGACCACAATAGATCTGCAAAGGTCGCAGTGATATTGGACATAAAAACCACTCCGTCACTAATCTAATCTAATGTATGGATAAACCAGAGTATCTGCCAAGGAGACAGTACAATCTTTTATATTTGATATTCAATTCATTTTTTTGCCTTACATACGGTTTCCAGCAAAGCTTCATGTCTAATGTTAAGCCCAGGAATCGGCATATCGAATGTCTTGCAATGCGTTTTTTATTAGCACAGTCAATATTTACTGATTTTCTTTCACCAAATAAAATTTTCCACATCTTACTCCATTTTTTGAATTCATTCAAAGCTGTTTCTGCATTTTCCCACTGACAATAATTATCGATTTTTGGTAAATCACATGAGTAAAGGAGTTATAGGACCAAGCCTAAGACACTACCCTGTGGAACTCTGGCTTTTATTCCTTTAACAGCTGTATAAGCATCATCTTGCTTAATTCTGGATAAAATAACATAAAAATGAGTCAAAATTATTAAATTGCGTTCACTTTGTCCGGGAGTTTGTCATCTCAAACATTTTCAACTGTAATATACCTCGAGGAATAATAACAAACGAATTGATTAATATTTATTTTCTTGCTTCTATATTTTATTATGGTTTTGTTCACATCTTTCGTTATAAAAACACTCGTAGCACAAAATTTTCCAGTCCTATATAAATAAGATAAAACTCTAGGTACATATACTGTGCCTTCCGTAAAATATATATCTTGTTAAGTACGCCGAAACAAAAACCTAAAAAGGTCTTTTGCATTTATAATAAGCTAACTGCTTGGAAGTGACACAAGGGTTGCCAAGTCGGTAGAGCCGCCGGATAGCCAATTTTAAATAATATGGAACGCTAAAATTTCTAAACAGCCTAATAAATATTTTTAGACTTTCATTAGAGCGAAAAAGAAAGAAAAAATAGATAATCAATACAGAAAACGTCATAATTTTTAAAGTAAAAAATTGTAAAACTGAATAAGTAGAAAATTGTTTCCACCTGCACCCAAGGTAAAGAAACTTAATAGTTTCTATACCAAGCTTGACCGTTTTCCATGAAACAACAACTACTTCCTGGGCTATATGCCCCAACGGACATTGAATTACATTCCAATAGAATTGTTTTTTCATAGAAAACGGTCAAGTTTGGTATAGAAACTGTTAAGTTTCTATACCCTGGGTGCAGGTGGAAACAATTTTCTACTTTTTCAGTTTAATATTGACTGCACCTTACTGAAATTATTTAAGTTCTTTCAAAAAATTGGAAATTTCGTATAAATGTACTAAACTGTGTTGAATATCATTCCATACATAAGTTGTTTCGGTGTCAAAACTGCTTAATAATCTAGCTTCTACATTTTCCACTACACTACACTTGTATACCTTTAAGTTACAATGAGTATTTACCTTTATATGAAAAATATAATTAAAACAATTTTATGAATAAAAAGTGGAAATTTTGTAAAAAAGTTATATTTTTAATGTTCCTAGTTAGATGGACTTTCACAAAGTAAAGTTTAATACAATAAATTTCACGATAAATGTTCTATAATATGGACTCTGGTAATCGTAGAAAAAATATAGTGTACCATTTGTACAGAAAACCTTTTCCACACTGGTCCGATGGCTTCCGCCCGTGGGAAACACATCAGGTGAAATAGATTAATTCCAGGTACAATAGACTATACTAAGAGTGTGGCGTTTTGCAATTTGCAGTAATTCCGTTTTCAGCATAGTGTCGTCAAAAGAAATATTCTTGCTCTGGAGCCACTCTTTTTATATCTCCTCTTTTCCATGACGTCGTTGGTAACTTTTCTACCAGTTTTGAATGATAACTGGCGTTATCTAAGACAACCACTGCAACAGTTGGGAAAAAGTCCAATAGCTGGGAAAAATAATCTTCAAAAACATCAGAAGTTATTTCCTCGTGGCAATCTTTGGTTGACTTTAATACAAAGTCTAATAACCCAATTTCTACAAAACCATGTTCACTGCCAATGTTTGTGATTATTAGTCTGCGACCTTTTCCTCGAGGAACATTTAATCCTGTTGAAATGCCAGACGGAAATTTGAAATATTGGTGTCCTTCCATGCTTTAGAAAAAGTGTATCCTTCATTCAACCATGTTTAATCTAAATAAAAGATGGTTCTTCCCTCGCTCTGAAACTTTTTAATACCTCTTAAGTATTGTGTTCTCCAGCAAATAATTTCTTCTGTCTCATTCAAAAATTTTCGATATTAAAATAGGCAATTTTTGTTTGGCAACAGCGCTTTATTGCAAAACAATACAGCTTTCAAATATGAGATATTTTTATTTTTATAAATATTGTGTTGTTAACATTGATGAATGACGTCATTGAAATCTATGTAACACTATTCACTGTGGACAGTCTACTCTGTCAATGAACTAGGGAAGGCATACCATGTCAAGGGTATTCCGACGATATGGTTATCCTGGCACAAGGGAAGTATGAAAATGTTCTCTGTGATATTGTTCATTGCGAAACAATGGTGTGACTCGGTGGGACTCAGCATCAACCCCACCAAAACCACACTAGTAGCCTTTACAAGGAAAAAGGAACCTAATATAAAAATCATGAAAATAGGGAAAAACATCGTCGAGTGGAAACAGAGGGCTAATCCTAGATAGCAGGTTACTTTGTGAAAAAATTCATCAAAAAGTTGAGTAATAAATCTGAATGGGATGAAGACACCATACAGAATTTAAACCAGAATGCCATAAAGTGGTATACGGAAACTACCACAGACAAGAGATTGTGATGATGTCGGATAGTCAAGCAGCCATCAAAGCGCTGAGCTCAAATATAATCAGTTCGAAGATGGTTTGGGAATGCCTAGGCAAACTAAATGAACTAGGCCAGAAGAACACTGTCACCCTCCTATGGGTCCCGGGACACATAGGAATAGAGGGGAACGAAACAGCAGATAAGCTGACAAAAAAGGAGCTGAAACCCCACATTTGGGACCAGAACCATCTTGTGGGATCAGCAGTAGAATAATATTAGGAAAACTAAGGGAAAAAATGGAGAAGGAAAAATCCAAGTACTGGAATCAGCTGGAAGGACTGAGGCAATCTAAGATACTACTGGGAAACTATGACCAGAAGACAGAAGATATCTCTTAGCTGCCTTAACCCCAGTAAAAAAAGCTCCGAATTCTAACGGGAATATGAACCGGGCATTGCCGGTTAAAAAGCCAGATGAAGAAACTAGGGTTAGCAAATGAAGCAAAGTGCAGATTCTGTGACACACATACTCTCAGAATTCCCTGCCTTGCAGAATTCTAGGGCTAGATAGCTAGGAGCACATGAAATAGAAGAGGGAGATCTACCTGATTTGAAGCCCGACGATGTCCTACACTTCCTCGGGAAAATAGGATTTGGAGAGCTGCTATAAATCTGAGAAAACATCAGAACATGGCAAGTAAGGGGGGACACAATAGATCCTATAGGTCGCAGTGTACTTATCACCCTTAATTTATACATACATTTTTATTTTGCTTTAACTGTTGACATCATTCCAAATCGAACAAACCACATAATTTTACTATTTACACTATTCTGAACTTGCAGACCAGCTTGTAAAAGAGAGAATTATTAAATTTCATTTCAAAAACTAATAATTAATTATTGAAATGGTTTCATCAACTTTTAATTACTCTTGATTAAAATAGTTTATGAATTCGTTAATTATGAATGAATCGTCGCCGGACGCAATCAAACATTTACAGCATTCCTGACAAATTTCTGTACGAACCAAAGAAGAGGAAACTCATATTTAGTTGTTTTCAAATTAATGCTCTATTCTAGATATTTAAAAATATGACTATTAAAATATAAAATCTTTTTTTACAAAAAAAAAAATAATACTTTTCACAAAGATCAGCTAGGTATATCAGAAGTTTCTTCATATATAGCATAGGCTGCAAAAGTGGCATTCGCTTCAAACTATTTAATTACTTTGGAACGGCTAACCTTTCAAATCAAAAAATAAATGTGGTTTTTGTTTTTACAGAAACGCCAAGTGATTGCATTTCTCTTGTCGCTGATGCTCGTTTTCCGTAAACTTTTGCAGTCATTTGCTTTTTACTGGTACGAGATTAAAAGTTTTATCATTTAAAACCGGTTTTAGATTTTTGGAATTTGGCGCAAACATTAAACAGGAAATGACCTTTTTTTGCTAGATTATAGAAGTGATTTTCTATCCGATAGAAAACAATCGAAAATTGAAAAGATTAATTTCAAGCAAAATCGTTTAAAAAATATTTCTAATCGATTATAGACATAGACGCATTTTTCTCGTAAACCAATCCTTTTCTTGGACGTTATTTAATCATAGATACTCTAGATAAGCCTCGCCATTAATATTTGAAATTAACTCGTAACTTTCTAGCTTTTAACCAACTTCCTACCTTGATAGATACATCTCCCGGAGAAATGAATGGTCCACAAGAGGCAACCCGGAAAAGTTATCCGTCTACCTGATACGTCGTATTATTACCCCGATTTATTAGCGACGATAAGTGTCAACCTTAATAAAGAAGAAAAAGATCGTTTTTGTCCCCATTTATACACTAGGATTTTTACGTAATTTATAGTTCGTTTTAAACCTTAAGCTATTGCTATTAAAATTAAGATTTAGTCAACTTAAATTACAATTGAAAGAGATATGGTACGAAATAAAAATAAATATGCAAAGGTTTTTTCACCAAACTTTACTGGATAATATTTACTTTTTTACAAAAACTCGAATTCTGGAATTATTGTGGGGATTACAAATCCTGAAAAGATCGGTCAGTAAGTATAAGTCAGTGGTTTGAGATATAAATTGTACCTCTAAGAAAAAATCCATTTGACAGATCTAAAGAACACTTTTTAAGAAGGCTGTCAAAATTTCATGACATTTGCGCGATCAGCTGGTGAATTACAATGGTCGCGTTCATCGGCACACTCGCTACCTGATCGATCAGGTAGCGATCCCGAGTTGCGTGCATAAACGGTTCATTTTGCTGATCGCTCACTGATCGGCGGCCATTTAAAAGATCACATTTATTTTACGATCCGCTACTGATCATGGAGCGCTACTTTCGGAGCGATCTTTGACTTGTGCCGATGAACGCGACCATTAATTACGCTCACTTTTAATATTTACAGAAAATTAAAATAAAAATTGTCGACTTCAAACGTAGTCGTAAAAGCACCGATAATGCCCCAGCTGACATGGTCACGTCATATAACCGTCGATATTAGGTAATTATTGGTAAATGACGTCGACGACCTTACATCTACGTCTCTACGACGTGACAAGCTAGATCAACCATATACGTCATTTTGACTATGTCGACTCTACGTCGACCTAAAGTGATGCAATAATATTGAACTATAAAACATGCACATTTGCATTGTGTAAATAAAAATTTCATTTCGTAGCTTTTTCTCATTTTCTGATACTTAGCAGGTAGGTAAATATGTAATTTCAATATATGATACATGCAGTTGAAAATATTTCTATCTAAGTGGTAATCATTATTATCAATAGTATTGTATACCTTACGTATTTATTTGCTTATTACTAAATACTTAATACACCTACCTTTTTCATTTATAGTGATTTATCAACTTAACTTGTGAAAAATGATAAATTTTAATATTCGCGCCAAACGCTCGTTACAACTCGGAGGCTTGTCGGGCAGATCGTGTTTGCCACGCCTTTCCTCTCATTATTGTTGGCGTCTGTAATGTAAGCCAACAGCAAGCACTTTATGACCAAGGATTAAAATGAGAAGTGTTTTTGTGTATATTAATAACAGTATTCGTTGCAGATAAATTTAGGTAGGTAAGAAAAATTTTGCTATTTCCTTACATTCAAGTATTAACAAATAAATAAACGGTTTATAATATTTTTATTTGCCAGTATTCTTAATTGGCGTAAATGGCTGCCAATGATAATTTAGAAAATGTAAAAATATTATTATTAACCAGTTTAATATGTAATTTTGATATGTAAATAGTTAGAGCATTGTATTGTACTCGTATACTGATATTGTAATTTTTGTCTAAATACAGCGGCGTTACTTCGTATGCATCCAATTCTACCAAACTGGCTTAGTACCTATTCATTGTAAATGGCTAACACAAGAGAAATCAGATTTTTTTTCGGCATCTACAAAGTACCAGAAAGCATTATAATTTGGCGTTTCTCCAGACAACAGCTGGACATCCTACAATGTAAGAAAAGTTTACATCGAACAAGGTAAATTTAACAATAATTATTTAATATTCAACTATTAGTGACATGCTGTGTGCTATGCATTAACTTGTAATATTTAATTCAAATTAAGTTGTATCAATATTTTTTTTAATTGAAGAATATCTCTTCGATACATTTTTTAAAGATACATTTTATGAATCAGAATTGATTTCAAATAGTTGCTTCACATTTAAACTATACTTCGCAAACAGACTACGTTGTTATATTCGAGGTATCTAACTATTGCTATGTAATGTGCAACATTTTATATTATTTAAATAATATCGTTAAATATTATATATATATTTGTATGTAAAATTGAAATTTAATGTAATAGTTAATGCAAATAAAATTGTCTATCAATATTTTTGGTTTTTATTATGTCCCAAAACCAATCCATACGTCATAAATAAGTAGAAAAAACTACGTCGTGAAATAACGTAATCATACGTTACAATTTCGTCGATAAAACATGTCTATTATACGTCATGGGGTGACGTAATTTAACGTGACTGGGTGACGTCTTTGGGCTGTGACATTTTCACGTTATATTTTAGTAGATTTGACGTCATCCAAGAAGTCAAAACGACGTAACGGGTGACTAAAAAATTACGTACAAAGTACGTCCACAGCACACCCTCCTAGCAGTTTAACTCTTATCTACAATTTGTATCCAAGTTATATTATTGCGCCCACCCACTTGAGGGCGTATCTGTAGCGTGACGTTACAGTATCGCCCAATCGGAGGAAACGTGAACTGTCATCACATATTTATTAACTAATCTTGATTTGTCATTTCATATTTAATTGTTAACCGTTAACGTTTGAATTTTGAATTGTCTTTCGCCTGTGCTTTTTCCGTTGATTATCGTTAAATTGATTAATTAGTTATTTGAAGTTTCTTCAAGTTTGTTGAATTTTATATTTTAGTTTATGAACTTTTTAATTGTTTTCTGTATTATAAGAGAATTAGAGCAGTGTAAGTATTGTTTGTTAATATTTAAATGTTAACAATTATTTCATAATTATATAGTGTAGCATACAATATCATACTATAATAATTTTTACTTTTTTTAGTATAATATAAGCATGGCATCTCGTAAAAGAACGTGTTGCGTTCCTAGTTGTACCGATCAAACAAGTAAGAGGCATCGTTTCACTAAGGATCCCAACTTAATTAATATTTGGATGGAGAATATAAACAATTCTGTGTTAAAGGAAAAAACTCCAAAACAACTTTATGACAATTATAGAGTGTGCCATCAACATTTTGACCAGCAGTTTCATAACGCAGGATTTCAAAAAGAGTTGAAACCAGGTGCATACCCAACTCTACTTTTATCTGGTAAGTAGATACAACTTCAAGTTATATTGCAAGTGAATAAAATTATTTGATTTCAGATACTTCAGTTATTCTACCATCATCCACAACGGTGTCTTTGGAAGCTCCATCTACATGTGGAGAAAAAGCATGCAGGTTGATAATTAGATGCACTATCTTTTTTTGGTGCAAACAAGTGAATAAAATAGCTGCAGGCAAAGACTCCCAAATATGAAAAATATTTAAATAGGGTCAAGAATGCCTCCTACATTGACCCAATAAAAGTACAGGCACACAAATCCTATATAAATAGAGTCAACAGAAAAAAGTAAATTTCATTTTTTATATTTCTTATTTATTTATATATTATTTATGTATATTTATTTAATATAAACTTGATGAACAACTTCGAAGTTTTCTTTAAAACCCAACTTTCAAAAATATTAATAAAATTTGTATTGTTATGTATAGTTCTGTGTTCTGGGCTGCACGTACACTAGCGCTCGCAACATGAAGCGGGTGGGCCCAGTACTAATATATTAGATCTGATAATTAGTAGAAGAGTTAGCCTGCTAGAGGGTGTGCTGTGAGTACGTCTTGCTGTCAGCTGGGGCTGAACGCTCTGGACGCACAAATGAGGCAAAAAAATTGAAAAATGTCTGCAAGAGATAACTGAGACTCTAAGTTATCAAAACCTAGTGTTGAACATTTGGGTATGAAAAATTCGAAATGGTTGCCGCGTTAACTTCAACTAGAGCAAAAGCAACAACGAATGAATGATTCAAAGCCCTGTTTGGATAAGTAAATCACAACTGGTAAAACGGGGATCCACGATTTCAGTCCGGAGTCAAATCCTTAACAAATATGAGTAATTTAGTAACTAGTATACTATGGGTCGGAGCATCAACACACTCCTGTAGAGAGGGCAACATTCAAGTGACTAACTTGTCGCGTTTTGTGCTCCGTCAAGAATGAGAATTCTTCTTCTTAGTACCCAGCCTCCTTATGTTGGCGATACATGTGGCAAATATGATTCTAGAGGCTGCTGCTCTGAAAATATCAGTAGAGATGCGGCCAAATCACCTTCCCAAGTCTTTTAACCAGGAGTTCTGTCGTCGTCCAACGAAACCTTTGAAACATTTTGGGGCCATTTAACTTGGGATCAGAGAAGGACTCTTGTCTGCAATTTGGTTGGGAAGGAATTGCCCAAGGAGAGAAGAAATTCCCAACAAAATTCATATTTGCGTAGAACTGGAACACTCAAATACACAATTAATTTAAATAATATTAACATGCAGATGTGCAAGCGGATGTCCACATAAGGGCTTAATTAATGGCAAGTCAATAATTGGGTGCATGGTATTCACGAAAAAAGAACCGAAAAATATGCAGAAGAGAGTATTTTTTTAAATCTAATTAGGTGTAGTAAAAACTACACTTATCAAAAAAAGTATCACATAATTTTAAGAATTGAATTATGGTGTAAAATAAAATATCACATTTTTCAGAATATTTTAATATGAGTGTATGGTATCCTTTAGATCTATAAAAGCCCAAAATATTCACAGTTTAAATCGTCTTTTTGTTGAAAAACAAAAAATGAATAAATTTTGATAAATTCAATTTGTATTATTTACATTTTAAAATTTTTTGTTCAATTTTTCATTTGTGTCTAGAAACATTTTGAGTAAAAATGATTAGTTTAACCCTTAGATCATATATACTAACGTGGATACTTCAATGCCATAAGAAATACATTATACGTTCTGGCCCCAACATGTACAACATACTTTTTTTACATTGTCTTCTTTTACCACGTATAAATGCATTAGCTTTATCTTCGTCTTGGGCTGCTAATAGAGCATACGCTTTGACAATTGAAACGTAGAGCTTGAATAACTTATCCTGTTGCCAGAGCAATTAATAGTTCAATTCAAAAGCTTCAACACTTTTAATATAAATTCTTTATTTATATCAATTTTTACTCAAAGAGTTTTTTATATGTACTTATGTGCAGGTAAAATATTTAAAAATGCACATGAATTCTATTTTTTAATATAAAATATTAAAACAATAAAATGATGGTGTACCTAAAAATTTGAGAAAGTTTTAGATATTATTAGATTTGGCAGCGTTGCAAGCGTTGTTTCGGTTTCGTGATTCTCGTGTGTTTTATTGTGGTTTTATTGTATCATATATATTTTAATTTTTGGTGTTTTCATTGTGATTATTGCTTTTAATTGTGTTTCAATTGGACTTTTATTGAAAATGAAGTGTATAATCTGTGGAAATGTAAATGAGAAAAAAACAGAAAGCTTGCATCGGTGAGTTAACTTAGTTTAATTTATGATTATGACAAACGAATTAATTTTTGTTTATTTCAGTTTTCCTGTTAAAAAGGAAATTCGTAAAGCATGGCTTAATAATTGCGGTCTAGAGGAGTGCAATATTACCATAAATACGCGAATTTGTTCTAGACACTTTAAAGTTGATGACTATGATGAGAAATCTTGGCCAAGTCGACGACTTCTGCCTCATGCTAAGTAAATGTATTTTGTTTCAACATGAATAATTGTGAAGTTGGTTTAATTAGTATTAAATAAATTTTTTCTTTTATTTTTTGTTTTATTTTTGCAAATATTTAAGTATTAAAAATTAAAATGTGAGTTTCGTATATTCACCATCACATCTTATCAGATTTTTAAATTTGGTGCCAATTCTGTTGTTTCATTCGGGATTGCCAGTTTGTTACAATTGAAATAAATCTGATACTTTTAAGAGAGGTTTATTTGTTTATTGCATTTTGAGCTTATTACTTATATTAGGTATTTAAATTATAATTATGTATAAATACATTAAAAAAATTTGCGCAAAAATATTTAAATATTTTAAAAGTACCTTTAGTTTGTTTTCTTAAACTTTATTACAATAATGAGATTTTTCTTTAATAGCTCTCGGCAACATTGTAGTCCTATACTTCAGTTGCCCAAGACAAAGAAGGAGCGCTGGGAAGCTGTGTAAGTTAAACAAGAATCGGAGATTAAAGTACGTCTCTGATATGTCGGAGCCAAGTTATTACTTCGTTGATGTATCCACGTTAGTATATATGATCTAAGGTTTAACCCCAGAACAAGCAGCTCAAATCGTGGCGTGGCTTTAGTTGAAGAGGGACAATCCCAACCAAACCAGCGTTTCTAGAGTCTTAAGAAGGTTTAGAGAAACTGGAAACTATAATAGAAGACCAGTTCCAGGACATCCCAGGTGTACTAATCCTGCAGAATTAAAAAATTCAGAATTTGCGAACTCGTCATGTTACAGTCAGGCAACTGCCAAATGTTCTCTCTGGAGTTCGTAATGTTAGAATATCTGTCAATACGGTTAGAAACAGATTAAGGAATTCTTGAATCAGACCCAGAATGACTGTTACTGCTCCATTGCTAACCAGAGCACACCGTGTAGCATGTTTAAGGTTCGCAAGAGAACATGTTAATTGGGATATTAACGATTGGGCTAATATTCTTTTTACGGATGAATCAAGATTTTCACTTTTTGGATCCGATAGACGTATTCCAGTTTATCCGCGCAGGTGAGCGATTTGCTCAGTGTAACATAAGAGCAGCCAGAAATTATGGAGGTGGTCGATTATGGTATGGAGAGGTTTAGTGGTGGGGTTCCACTAAATATAATTTTTAATTGTAAAAAGGCAAAAACTTGTACTTTAATATATATTGTAATTAAAAATCTGTATATGATTGCTTGACAATTTTTTTTTATCCGAATTATTTATCTTCTATATCAATAATCTTTCCTTTTCTATTCTTCTTTTTTATCGGAAAGATATTGACCATTCCAGAACACATGACAACATCCACCATTTTCTCTGGGTGGCACACAGTCTGACTTTCTCCGTATTGCTTATAAAAGCACCCAAGCTTATAAACAATATGAAGCTGGGTCTATTCAAGAAATTGCAAAAAGTGAAAAACTCTGTATAAACAAATGGAATTAATGAGTTTGTATGCCACCCAGCCGACCGTCAATGACGTCATTCTGGAATGGTCAATAGCAATGACAGGAGATGCCAAATGACTGTCACTCAAGAAAAATTGCATATAACTATATAACCAAAAAATAAAATAATGTCATAAAACTGTCAACTTGAAATAACGTCAAAATATGGTTAGAATGTCAAAAAGAGATATGAGTTATTTTGTGTGCTCGTCGTAACAAGACAAGTGCACCAAAGGAGGCATCTGTTTTGAAGGTCACACGGAGTTAATTGTGTTTCGTAGGGGATCACTGACAGATGATCGGTATATAAGGGAGGTTCTTGAGGAAAATGTATTGCCATTTGTTCCAATCATTGGAGAGAATTTTATTCTAATGCACGATAACGCTCGCCCGCACGTTGCCAGAATAACAATGGAGTACCTTCAAGGGGTTGGTATCCAAGTTTTAGATTGGCCAGTAAATACTCCAGACCTAAACCCAATTGAATATGTTTGGGACTACCTGGACAGGCGCATAAGAACTCGTAATATCGCTCCAGACAACCTTGATGTGCTGGAAAATGTTTTAATAGAAGAATGGGAAAATTTGGATTTGGATTACATAAGTGACCTGATAAGAAGCCTTCCACGGAGAATGAGAGATGTTATTAGAGCCAGATACCAGATAGCCAATAACAGATACTAAAATGTTAAATTTATCTGTAGTAATATCACAAGAGAGTGAGAATAAATTGCAAATAATTCGACAGATTTTAGAAAACTTGTTGCCAGGCAATAGACACGAGGCTATTGCCAGATGGCAACAAGTTTGAGAAAATGCCTGGAGAATTATTATCTAATTGATCGAACTCTCGTGTGGTTTTCGATAGATTATTTTTTGACGTTACAATCAAGAAAATACGTTGTCATTTGATTGTCATTCAATAAGAACAATGTACATTGAATTATTCTCGCTGGAATAATGTAGTTTATTCCCACTATACTAATGTTTTGATTTGCTAGAACGTATATGAATTACTAAAATTGAAAATGTCTATTGGTTTCGAGAAACGTCAAAAAATAATCATTTAAATTTTTTATTTTGTTACTTTATATTATTTGATTATTCTAGAATAATTGTTATATAACATTCTGTATATTATCCATATTTTTCCCGTTATTTACAAATTTTCAACACAGCTTCCCATGTTTTTGAAATGTAAGAATGTTACCGCTTTATATATAAAAATATTGTAGTTTGTCATATACAATAAAGTACATTTTTCACCTTCTCTCCATCCAATTCGTGACAGTAAAATGTTTTCTGTCATAGCGTTGAGCCTTTTCAAGTAAAAATATAAATTTTGAAACCATTTAAATTGGGATATTTAAATTTATTCCCCGAGTAAGGAATCACATCCTAAACCAACAACAACTCGACCTCGATTTTTTTTTTCTTTTCAGAGATTTAATCAAATTTTGAATGGTTTTTTTGCTTGTTTTCGTTTAAAAGTTTTCCTTGCCTAAAAGAGTTTCATTCGAATTTTCTGAAAAATCCAGAGGTGATATTGTATTCGTGAAAATGAAACAACTTATTCAATTAAAGGTATTTGACAAGGTAAATTTATTCAACTACTATTTTAATGGTAATTGCTATACTTTATATACAATTGATGTTGTGTTTTTTTTTTGGAAGAAACATTGCAATAAAAGAGAAAAACTGAAAATTTGTCGTGCTCACCATTACTGTAGAAAACGCACATATTTATAATTTAGGAAAATTAACTTTCAGTTCTTCGAGTAAATACTCAACGCCAGATTGAAGTAGCACTTGATTTTGAACAAGCAGTAATTAAAATAGATCAAGTATTAAAGGTATAAGACATACCAATATTAATGCCTAGATATTATTAGACATTAGATATTACCCTAGATATAGTTTTTGATGCAATTGATTTTTTTGGGAAAAATTGCAATGAAAGACAAACACTTAAAGTCTAATTGAAGTAACATTTGATTTTGAACTAGTAGTATTTATAATAGATCAAGTATTAAAGGAATAAGACATAGCAATATTAAATCCTGGTTATCCTGGCGAAGCAAAAGTAGAAAGAGGATGTCCAAAGAGAGGTACTATAGTAGTAAGTAGTATGCCTTAGCATCACAGAAGCGATGAGAACTTACCACCATTGCATATTTATATTCACGGCGAAGCTATGACAATAGTACATGGACTAATGCAAGGTCAGGTCCTAATAATCTGTAAACAAGGTACTAACCAGGAAATAAAGGCAGACGTGGCAGACCGGGTTTAAGGACTGCCGGTGGACCGAATGGTCCCTAGATAAATCTTTAATAAAAGCTTTCAGATAGTGGTATCAAATAAAAAAAGAACTGGAAAACTAGTGCCAAAGCCAAGGACAGAAGTCCAGCAATATCTAGGGAAGTACGCGTCTGTTTTTCAAACAGAAATTGCTGCTATACAAGTTTGTAATAAAACAAACACTACTGTTTGAAAAAAATATAGTTTTTTAAATAGTGGAACTTTGATAACAAACTTCTTTCTAAAAGTACTAATTTATTCTTAGCTAGTAACAATTATTGGATCCAAAAATGTTTATGTTTTTCAGGTTCGGCAGTGGCTATGATAGGTGCCAACCTGCGGTTCGGATCCAGTGCTGCTAATTCTAGTTTAAACGCAACCAAGGTGTTCCAGTGTCATCCGGGAGGTACTGCTGAAGCGGCGCTTATTTTCGCACTAGGTACCATGGGAATGGCGGCAAATTTTGTGCTGATGGGCGTCATATTAGCCAACAGGCAATTAAGAAGGTAAAAATATTAACAGTCTATTATATGTATCTATACAGTGCGACCGTAAAGTAACGCATACATTAAGTTGTTAGCTAAATAATCAATAATATTGGAAATTACATTTTTTAAAATGAAGCTAGATTTCACCGGCGAACCAATTTAAAAAAAATGTAGGTATAACAAGTTACTTCAAATTGGTACAGGGTGATAAAAAATAAAGAAATAATTGATCAAGTAATTAATTAGTTGAATTCATATAAAATGAGGAATGGAGAAAACTTAATATTTATGTTTTCACTTATGTGGTCCTGATGTTTTACAAATTATACCGAAAGTATGGATAGTGATAGTTATTCGGTCATATCTTTTGAATTCCAAAATTTGTTTTCAACAAAGAACTTCGATAGATACGCAGTTTTTGACTAACATAAACAATTCAAATAACAGATATGACTATTATCATCAGATTGAATAAACTACAATAATAACAAGTTAAAAACGGAAGAAAATTTTTCTACTGAAACATATTCAGACTAAATATTTCTACAAAAGAATCTCAAGGATTATCTTTAATTGGTCCCACCTCTATTCTTCCTGTTGGTAGAGATTCCCAAAAATGCAGTCTATTGGGATAAAAAATAGAGGAGAAGCTTGAAATTGTAATGCGCTTTTTCTAAAGAATGTTAATATTCTAGGTTAATTATTGAAATTAATTACATGTGTGGAAACCACTAATGGAATAAAATTATTTGTGGGGTTAGTTTAGAAGGTTATAAAACACGCTAGAATACGTCAACTTTGAAATTCATATGATTTCTCCCGAATCAGCTGTTAATAAGGCAGATAAAACATTTTACATGACCTTTTAACTACAATTTTAGTTAATAAGATCCATAGATATATAAAATAATGTAAAGGTAAATTCTGAATCACCCTAGTTAGAAAAAAAAGATTTCAGTGGCTTCCATCTACCAACTTCCTAAAAAAACAGTATTGTACAATTCGTCAGAGTGAATGAGGCATTTCTTTGAATAGTAGCATAAAAAATTCTCAACCAACGAGTAAAATCACCACAAGTTGGTGTCCAACATCACAACACTGTACACGGTTTTTATTTCGTCAAAAGCGGAGTTACAATCGCACGCGAAGGAGTTTTACACGTAAATAAAAAATTAACAATTAACAGTAAATATTTTGTAAACAACTTTTAGCCTTTTTTAACCAATATTAATTTAAAATAAAAAAAAACGAAATAAACAATTATGCTACAGCATGAACTACTGCTAAACTTTCTGGTTTAGTACGGTTCAGAATTTTTTTTACAATCTCGGGAGATTTTTATTATTTTTTTAATTTTAATTTTAGTTTTTAAAACTACGAAGGTTGCCTTTTATATTTCGGGATTAGAGAACAATAACAAATATTAATAATCGAAAATCACTTCTTGTTTTTCAAAATATTCCTCATGAAGATTTATACACTTTTGCATGCGTTTGAACCAATTGGCCAAGCTCTTTTGCCACTCTGATTGAGGTATCTCCAAATATGCATTCTCAATGCAGCAACCGCTTCTTCAGGTGTCCAAAAACGTTGACTTCTTAGTTTGATTTTTACGTACAGGAATAAAAAGAAGTCATTCGGTGCCAAGTCTGGACTCTACGGCGGATGACTCATCAAATCGATGTATTGGGTGCTCAAAAATGCAGTTGTTTTAGTCGAAAGTTGTAAAAAATAATCGCACGAAAATGTTCACGAATTAATTCCATATTTGAGCCGAGATCAATCTTTTAAGTTACTGTAAACAACACAAATAGCGCTCGATTGTCAAAACGTTCTAAGTACGTATAACCTCAAAAATGTTCAACTTTACGATAGAGCTGTCAGTTGCCAGATTGCAACATCACGGTTTTCAAATCCCAAAATATAAAAGGCAACCCTCGTATATTATTAAAAAATCCTTTTTGATAATTTCTTTAAAATTCCAACGGTTTTCTAAATAATTGGGCATATTACTCTGCAATGGCTGTATCATTTCTAACTGTTGTTGATACGAATACATAAAAATATAGTTACCTTTAACAAATAAGAATTCGATAGTATACGAATCTAATCCATTACTATGCACAACCAACATCTTACGAATTATGACCTTTCATGTTTCCAAAATTCGGTCATAATTTACTTGGAGTAATTTATCAAATTGAGACAAGAGCAGATTATTTGTGCGAGAGTGGCGAACGATATTCGAGACTTTAGTCGGTATATAATGGTAACAAAGACGACAACACCAAATGACAAACAAATTAATAAGAAAACAAATTAACACTACTTTTTATTTAACCATTTTATACACAAGTTTCGTTGACATAGAAAGAAAACTAATCCAGTACAAAAAATTCATTAAAAATAATTACGGATCTCAATGTTCTCTTCGGCTGTTATGGCACAAGACTCTCGTCGGCCACGACGACATAAAGCTAATAATTAACTCGACAGGATTAAAAAAAGGAACAGAAAAAGACCTGCAAAGAAGAACTTTTTAGATTCATCGCAATTTCAATGGTGTTTATCAGTAAAATAGCGACGACAAAAAAGAAAAACCGGCATTTCTTTTAAAACTTTTTTCTAGTTCAAATACAGGAAAATTAATATTTTCTACAGTTACAACATTAAGTTAAATAAAATTCTATACAAGTTTGCTTTTGGTAAGTATCCTAATGACTGCGCCAGATATTCTAGTTTTCTATTATTTTTAAAACCAGCTTAACGGAAATTGGACCAAACTCTCTTGAGTAAATATGTATCAGCAAATAATAATAATACTTATTCTAAATCAAACACCACTTAATTGACTATATTTATTGTACTAACCCTTACTTTTTGGAAGTCCATCTTATTATTCTTAGCAAATGAATTACTTATTTTATTTCTGTACTTATTTTTTTCTTTTCTTGTACAATGGTGGTTGATTTTTATGCCTAAATTATATTTTTGTGGGTTAGGTTAGGTTCTATGTGAGAGGTCGTTTAACGTCCATTCCACTGTAGTGTCCCTTCCATTATAGAGAGAATTAGATAATGCATTATTAAATGCTCCTTTTATATCAAGGAAGGTAGCCAGAGCAATCTCTCCATTGATCACGGAGTGATTGATCTTGTGGACTACTTGGTCCAGCGCCGTTTCTGTTGATTTTCCTTTCTGATATGCATGCTGGTGGGTACCGAGAGGATGTTCCCTCAGTGGTCCCTCCTTAATATGCCTATCAAGAATTGTCTCAAGTGCTTCAAAACAAAAATGAAGTGAGACTTATTTGCCGGTAGGATTTAGGAAGGGCGCTATCCTTTCGTCCTACCCTAACAGCGCACCAGGACTCGGTTATGTAACTCAGAACTAAGCTTGTTTTAAAGAGCTTACTCAGAATGGGCAGCAGAATGCCCAGTCCGTTTTGTAGTAGAGCAGGAAAGAGTCCATCCTGCCCTGAAGATTTTTATGGATCGAAGTAGTATATAGCCCACTTCACATTCTCCGGTTTGATAGTTTCCGCAGATATTTTCCAACTTTCCTTCCTAGGTCGAGGCAACCATCCTAGGTCTAAAGTTCGCCTCTGCGTCTCAATAATTTTTAAACCTGGAAAATGGTTTTGTAACAATAGCTCTAATGTTTCCCTCTTGGATTTGGTATAGGTTCCATCCTAGAGAAGACACTGCCTCTGGTTCGGATCCTTGGAGAGAATCTTGCGAATTCTTGCACTGGCAGGTAAATCAGATATAATTTTTAGGGGTAAATACGGGGTTGGGATAAAGTATGGAACCAAGTAAATATCTTTTAAACGAAAAGAACGATATTTATGAAAATTTGCAGGTAAGTGCAATGGAACAAAACGCATCTGATGTACATTTTTTTGATAATAATATACTTCCGGTTTAACCGGAAATGCCATCAACTTCTTTAATTTAAATGGGACACCCTATAGATTTTTACAGATTTTGAAAGAGCTTGTTATTTTGAATTCATACATACTGAGTTTAGTGTAAAAAAATTTGTAAAAACGAGAAATATAGCACTTTAACCAACCTCCGAGTTTTTTGCATTAGAGCAAAAACTATTTAGATAAACTAATTGATGTTGTTTGTATGCATAGTAATAAATAAACAAGTACTGTCTAGTACGTCTTTTGTTCTTAAAGTGTCATATTCTAATTGGCGGAAATAAATTGCACAATTTAGAATGGTTCAATTAAGTGAAAAAGAGCGTATTGAAATTTTAATGATGATCGGTTATGGTGATCGTGTTAGAACTCATGAGGAAGTGTGTCATATTTTTAATAATTTGCATCCGGAGAGAAATCCTATATCACGTTCAACAGTAACTAAAACATTACAACGTTTTAATACTACTGGGATAGTAAAAAATTTGCTAAAATCTGGAAGACCGCGGACTGCAACGAACGAAACTGTTAAACAAAATATTGCAATCGATTTAGAAGAATCACCTCAAACTTCCACCACAAATTTGGCACTAAACCATGGTATCAGTCGACGTTCTGTAGGAAAGATATTAAAAAGTGAAAAGTATCATCCGTATAAGGTACAGTTGGTTCAAGAATTGTCATACGATGATTTTGACCGATGCGACGGCTGGAATTTTGCGAACGGCTAATGGACATCTGTAATGTCGACGAAAATTTTGCTTCCAGCATAGTTTTTTCCGATGAGGCAACTTTTTGTTTAAATGGAACAGTTAATCGCCATAACTCAAGGTATTGGTCAAATGAGAATCCTCACTGGATGCATGAAGCACATACCCAGCATCCACAGAAGTTAAATGGATGGGAATTGTCGAAAATAAGCGTATAGGCCCATTTTTTATCGACCGAAACTTGAATGGTGACAAGTATTTGGATCTACTAAATAACGAAATTATTCCTGTACTTCAACAGAATGGGCAATTACCACAAAATATTTGGTTTCAACAAGATCGCGCACCTCCCCACTATGATAGACGGGTTAGGGATTTTCTGGATGCGAATTTTCCAAATAGATGGATTGGACGTAGAGGATTCATAGAGTGCTCGTTCTCCGGATCTTAGCCCGTTAGATTTTTATCTTTGGGGTTATCTGAAATCACGTGTTTACGTTAGACAACCAACAGGAATTGAGACAAAGAATTATTGATGAAAGTGAACTAATACGTGGAAAAGTCTTGGAAAGAGTGACTCAAGAATTTGTTAATAGGATGGCATATTGTCAGCAAGTAAACGGCGAGCATTTTGAACATTTGAAGTAATTTTGTTTCTCATTATTCTAAAATAATGAAATGTACATCTATTGTACTACTAACAGTGAGTTATTCCTAGTTTTTACAAATTTGTTTACATTAAACTCAGTATGTATGAATTCAAAATAACAAGCTCTTTCAAAACCTGTAAAAATATATAGGGTGTCCCATTTAAATTAAAGAAGTTGATGGCATTTCCGGTTAAACCGGAAGTATATTATTATCAAAAAAATGTACATCAGATGCGTTTTGTTCCATTGCACTGATATTTACTTGGTTCCATACTTTATCCCAACCCCGTATGTTTATAATCTATGGAATCATAAACTTAATCATTAATACACTTTTTCCACGGCCGAGAGTATAAATCAGAATATATGATATCAAAATTAAAACAGAAGTAGTCGATTATTCCCAAGAGAGTGTAATGCTCCCAAGGGAGAACGTTTTTCATGCCAAAAAAACAAAAAAGATAACATTGAAATTATTTATTGATATTTAAATTAAATGTTCCATTTGGTTACACCAAATATCCTATAGTTGTTATAAAAAAGATTCAAAATCTTTATAACATAAATATCCATTAGATATTTTATCCTTCTGTGTAACAAATAACCATCGTACACTGACTGCATTTTGCGATAATAAAAATTGAACGTGTGCATAAATATATGTCAAGTTTAATATCTCGTCGTCTTCCCAAAGGAATTTCTTTAATAAAGCGAAAGACGTATATTAAAAAGAGAATAATGAAGAAAAGTTGAAAGATTTTTCACAAAACCTACTGGGTAATATATATATAAGAGAACATTTTGTTAGATATAAAAATCCTAGCTTCATCTTAACCCTTTTAAATTTTTTCTTGTATTTTTATTTAATTTTCTAAGTAAACAAAAACCGTAAAATCATCACAATCCTTTCTAAAACGAAACTTTACCTTTCGAAGTTCCGAAAAACCGAACTCTCATCTCTTGGCATGGAAATTTTCAACTAAGCATGCAAATTTCTCGCTAACGGTGCTTAATATTTGCCCAACCGAATGTACGCGATATTTTCGTTTCAGTTAACAAGTTGAAGAGTGTAGTTTCGGTTTAAAATAAGATTTGAATGGCGTTCGCTTAAATTATCCTTGTGACTGCGCCACTTTTAATACATCTACAGTAAAAGGACCAGATTTATTTATCAGATAATTTCAGGGATCAAATTCGTACGTACAACAACGTTTAAGAAATAAAAGGGATGCGGTAAATGAAAATGCGAAAGTTTTCCACTAGAAGAAGAACGGAAAGGCGTTAAAATTTCGGGTTCAAGAGTACTTGTGAGCAAGTTGAATTTTCTGTTGGATAATTTTAACAAGCAATTACTTTTAAAGGGTCTCTTTTATCTGAATACTTATGTTATTGTAAAATAAACAATGTTTGTATCATTTGATGTAGAACTAGTCAGTATAATGATTAATAATAATAAAAAACAATGGAAGTAAGGCTTGTATGCATCGCATGAGCAATGGCACGAGTGGTTATTATGAAATTTATGCAAAACTTGGTCCTCAAAGTCAACATTTGATGATGTTGCTCCGGATAAATTTGCTTTGCTTCCTTAGCATTACCGTTAGCTGCTATAAATGTTTGCTAATTTAATATTTGTAAAACGATGAATTTTGAAACAAACACTAAACCAAAAATTAATTTGTGACACGAACAACAATGAAATATCAGGAGTAATTTGACACACGTCAAACAACTACGAAAATTGTTTTTGGCAGTTTACTCTGATTTATTCTTTCAATTTAACAAGTAACAAACTAAAATCTTTCCTGTTGTAAAAAAACTGAGATTGTTTTTATCCACGACAGTCCAAAGAAGTACACAACAAGCAAGCCTGTAGACTTAGAGTACTAAAAGGAGAACATTTAATATTGGAAGATGTGGACATGCTGGAGCAGAATTTATAATTGGGTGAAACTAAAAACAAATTAATGGGTTTTAGAAGAAGTTTAATGAAATTATTGGCCATTTGATTGGATCAATTTATTTAAAATATTATTTTATGAAGAATTATGGAATGAATACAGAAGATACATCAGTATTTTGGATTCAAATACTCCAAAACTGTAGTAATTAAAATTAAAATAAATACAACAAATCTGGGTATATTTTATTTTTTCTAAATATCTATATAAAAAAAAAAATGTTAAGACTTATATATTCATTTGCCGCATGTTTCGCTGCATATATTTTACATATTCTTGATCATTAATTATTTTATCATATATTTTTTACTGCTATATTGCTATTTAAAAAAAATTAATATAATGTAAGGCTCAACTTTCCTTGAGCTGAAATTAGTTATGTAAGAAATGTTTATATTTTTATAATGCGGAAGCTTCTACAAACCGAATGGTATATTTTTTTGCGGAAACGCATTTTCAATTTTCCTACTTTAGAATAACTGAAATCGGTTACATAAAAATGTGTTTCTGTTTTGGAAATGATTGCCTAAAACTCAGAGGACTTACGACTTGTTATTTGTCCTGATAATAGAAGGGATGCTGAGACCTATTATTAGGGATCATGAGGAGGTGGGTTCCATCATTCACACTGATGAATGGAAAGGCTATAGCGGGCTTACCAATTATGGTTTTGTTCATCATACAGTGAACCATAGCAATAAATTTGTGACAGATGATGGAACCCATACTCAGAGAATCGAGTCTCAGTGGAACGCGGCACAAAAATATCTCAGAGGACAGCATGTTCCTGACGAAAGGTTCCGGAGTATCTTTGGAGGCGTTATTGTAAAAAAGGCTGTTTATACCCAATGGTGGAACTTTGTAATCAGCGCATATAGAAATTTTAGGGTCAGAATGTAGTATTTGACAAGACTACAGTTTCTAGAAGTTGGAGAGGAAAAACCGGAAACAGCAGGCTATATGAATATTTTAAAAAACAAAGTGATTTTCGATTATTAATATCTGTTTTTGTTGTCTAATCCCGAAATAAAAAGGCAACCCCCGTATAAGTGGAATTTAAAATATGCATCTCCAAAGAATGCTAGTAACTTTCAAGCAATGAGATGTTTTATACAGGGTTATAAAAATAAAAACGTAAAAAAATAACTGTCAGCTATGTTTTATTTATGTTAAGTGTGTTTTCCGCTATTGTTACGGAAATTCGGTAAAAATATTTTTGCTTTAATTTTCATAAAAAGTTTTAGTATTTTCCGAGCTGTTTTAAAACAAATTTTAAAACAGAATTTTATCAGTAACATAGAGTGTTATTTATTTAACTGTTTCTGAGGTGCAGGCGACTTTATTTTCACCGATTTGATTGCACGTCTATTCTTTTTGCTTATAGAAACTCTATTTACATAAGGAAATTTCCCTAACACATTTTTAGTAATCTGAATTTCAAAACGCAAGAAAACTCGGAATTGCATGCAAATCGAACTGCTTTACTGAATAACCCTGCTCCAAGACATTTGAACGAGGCCTCGAGAAATGTGCCGTCAACACTTACTTACTATTTCCGATGTACAATAAAAAACTTTGTATTAATACAAATTTTAGGAATATTCTAATAGGAATTGAAAACATATTAAATAAATCATTTTTTTAAAATTGTGTGGGTTATTCAGGAAAAAGCAATGTTGATTATTCATTGATGAAACTAATCTGCATGAGGCAACAAGAATGAAAGGTATCCAGATCTACCTGTATTCAGAAATTATCACTCATGTGGAAATTTTTACCAATAACAAGACAAAGACGCGATATCGCGATAATACTATCACTTTGTTCGTGATGTACAGTATGATGCAAATGTATGGAATAAATTCATTATTTCAGAAACAGACGACTTTTAAAAAATATCTTAAAGCACATCAATTTTAATTTTTGAATGGCCATCAACTGCTATAGATGTGTTGGACATTACGTCATTAGTAATGGCGTAATGACGTCATCGACGATTTTTTTAAATACAAACCGAGGTCACGCGACAGCTCATTTGAAAGGTCTCCTTATCGCCTTCGCAACAATGTAATCATTTGATAATTATTTATTTCTAGAGGGTTAACCAAAACTGTTGGTTTACTTAAATACAATTAAATTACAACAAATGTTCAAATTGCCGACCGTCAGCAATGATACAATGGGAAAGCGAGCAGTAAATTCTTTCCTAACGTTTTCGAGGACTTCAGGTGGTATTTGTGCAATTTCCGTTCGGATTCGCTCCTTCAACTCTTCAACACTGCTACATTATTCGATCGATTTTGATATACTCTGCTCTTTAAATATCCCCACCAACAAAGTTTAACGCAGTCAAATCTGGAGACCTTGGTGGCCATTCGATAGGTCCCCTTCTACCTATTTACATACAATGGCTCTGGAACACTATTGAACCCTGAAATACTTGAAGATCATGAATTTTGTGGGGTGTAAATAACATTTCAGCATAATAAAGCTCCACTAGATTTCTTTTTGTGGATGTACCTTACGTTAAAGGTTTATAGTACGTCAATTGATAATATTCTAACGTTTAGTTATTTTTACAGCTCGATATTTAATGTATTTACACCTATTCGGATTTATATTAACACTTTTAATTTAGTTCTACATAGTCTGAATTCAAACTAAACTGATTCTCCGCACGAGAGTATTTATATACACACGCCACTACTTCTAGTCTATTCGGCGAACGTCTGGAATATATCCCGCCCGGAGTATTCGCGAAGCTTCTTGGTTGCAGCTCGCAGTTCGCAGCGTAAACAAATTTCAGTGGCGGCGTTCTCAAAGAAATATAGCAAATAATTCGTGAAAAAAAAACAGATTAATTTGTAGAGAGATACTTGGATGCGTTGGGGCTGCTAGACCTTTTTATTGCCAAATAATTCAATGTTGCTAACCCTAGTTTCTTCATGTGGCTTTTTAACCGGCAATGCCCGGTTAATATTCCCGTTAAAATTCAGAGCCTTTTTTTACTGAGGTTAAGGCAGCTAAGAGATCTCTTCTGGTCATAGTTCCCCAGTAGTATATTAGATTGCCTCAGTCCTTCCAGCTGATTCCAGTACTTGGATTTTTCCTTCTCCATTTCTTCCCTTAGTTTTCCTAAGATTACTCTACTGCTGATCCCACAAGATGGTTCTGGTCCCAAATGTGGGATTTTAGCTCCTTTTTTTGCCAGCTTGTCTACTGTTTCGTTCGCCTCTATTCCTATGTGTCCCGGGACCCATGGGAGGGTGACTGTTCTTCTGGCCTAGTTCATTTAGTTTGCCTAGGCATTCCGAAACCATCTTCGAACTGATTATATTTGAGCTCAGCGCTTTGATGGCTGCATGACTATCCGACATGATCTCTTGTCTGCGGTAGTTTCTTCCAATATTGAATTCTATATATGGTTTTCTTCCTTACACTTTCTAGCAGAATGTGCAGTGGGGTCAAGTTTAAAATTACCTCCATTGCGGCAGTGGGGTAAGTTCCCATTGCTCTAGTGATACATGAACAGGCTAGTCTCTGAATCTTCGAGAGATTTTTCCTCGTCGTACTCAGATTAGCCTTTGCGCCCCAAGCCACTGCCCCATATGTGATTACTGGTCTCACTATTGCTGTGTACATCCATTGCAGAATACGTCGGTTTCATCCCCAGTTCTTCCCTGCAATGTTCCTCCACATCATTAGGGCCTTGGTTGCTTTGTGTATTACTTCGTCTTCGTGTTTATTCCAGAGTAACCTGCTATCTAGGATTAGCCCTAGATATTTTACCTCTGTTTTCCACTTGACGATGTTCTCCCCTATTTTTATGATTTTTAGATTAGGTTCCTTTTTCCTTGTAAAGGCTACTAGTGTGCTTTTGGTGGGGTTGATGCTGAGTTTCACCCAGTCACACCATTGTTTCACAATATTTAGTCCTCTTTGAACAATATCACAAAAGACATTTTCATACTTCCCTTTTGCCACGATAACCACAGTGAGACTCCACATAAGCGGGGATGCAACTCCCCCCTGTGGACAGCCTCTGGTCACATTATTGAAGATAGTGTCTTGTCCTGCCTCCATTTCTGCGATTCTAGTAGCAGTTGCGACACCGAACACCCAGTTTAAATGACTTTATTTTTATAAAATTTTGTACAAGTACTTACTGAAGGATAATAAGTAAATGATAAAAATTTAAAATGATTGCATTGCTTTAAAGCCCTTTTACCTGATGATGGTCTAAGACCGAAACTAGTTGCGTTGTAACATTCAAACTAACTTTAAACGTTGTTTCGACTTTGATATATTTAGTATTAGCCACATTGCTGGAGATGTAAATAATTCTTTTTAATTCAGAGTTTTTTTTCTAGTCTTCATAGAGAAAACTCTTAAATATGGTAGCGGTTTTGCGAGAACAGAATTAAATAAAGCTCGAATTTAAATTAATTGACTAATTAGTCGTAAGGGAGTGGAGAAATTTCGATGAAGTAATTTAAAAGTTAAACTAGTCTAATTGACTAACCATTGCGAAACTTGGGTCCGTTGAGAGGTTTTAGGCTTGGGGAATTCGTTTTAAAGTAGACGCAATTTTACTAATTGGCAGAACTATTAATTCGGCAATTCAATTGAATCAAGGAAAATATTAGATCTGTAAAAAGCTAATTTTTAAATATTGGTTTATATAATACAGAAAATTAATATAATATAAATTAAGGTAATTTCAGAGATATACTAAGTGAGAGTTGCTAATCAGCGAAACGGCCGTCATTGAGGTTTAAAAAAGCAAATTTTTAAAATAAATATTGGAAGTTTTGTTAAAACGCAGAGTTTTTTATTATTCTTGATTTTATTTTAATGAAATTTGGTGAATTTATTTATTTTACTGAAATAAACAATTGAAATTTTCAGCTTTATCAGTTGAAGATTCCGGTTTTTATACTGCTTTTTTTGAAATCCACTAACAATCCAAATTTTGCGGACTTTGGTTCTCGACATTCTTTACGATTGGTTACGGTGCCTAGGGTACGGAGACCTGTACGATTTCATCAACTAAGTGAGTTTGATAGGGGTCGTAAAGTGGGATTTCGGAAAGCTGGATTTTCTTTTCGGGAAATTGCAGTTAGAGTGCAAAAAAGTGTAGACACCGCGGTTAGGTGTTGTCAAGCATGGCTTCGAGAAGGCCGTACGCAAAGAGCAAGGGGCTCTGGACGCCCCCGTAGAACAACAGACCGTGAAGATCGCCGCCTAAGATTATTGGCCTTAGGGGACCGTTTCTTCACTACCAGGTCCATTGCAAATGAATGGTTTGCAGAACACGACAAATAAGACGTTTTGGCCTGGGTTCTCCCTTTAACTCCAGAACACCGACGTAATCCCTTGAGTGGTGCAGAGAACGGTCACTCTGGGATCAGGAATGAAACAGTATTGTCTTTAGTGACAAGTCTTGATTTTGTTTAGGCATGCACGATGGTCGAGCGAGGGTTAGAAGACGACGTGGTAAAAGAAAAAAATCCACGGTTTTTTGTTGAAAGGCATGTTCATCAAACTGTTGGAGTTATGGTTTGGGGTGCTATAGCTTATGGTTCGAGATTACCTTAATCTTCATCAGAGGTAACATGAACGCGCAGCGTTATATCCAAGAAGTTTTAGAACCCCATCTGTTACCCTATCTTCACACCCTGGTAAATCCAACTTTCCAACAAGATAATGCCCGACCACATGTCGCAAGAGCCACAATGGACTTCTTTCAAAATGATGATGTCACATTGTTACCAGGGCCACCAAGATCTTCCGACTTATCCCCAATTGAGCACGTGCGTGTGGGATATGATGGGTAGAAGATTGCTCAATTTGCAACGTCCTCCTCAGACTCTAGAAGAACTTCGAGAGAAGTTGTCTGGAATGAGATACAACAGGAGGACATTGACCACCTGATCAGAAGCATGCCTAGGCGTGTTGGAGAATGCGTAACACATCGGAGTGCATCCACACATTATTAAAGGTAAAAGGGCTTTAAAGCAATGCTATCATTTTAAAATTTTTATCACTTACTTATTATGCTTCAGTAAGTACTTATCATTTAAACTGGGATTTTTATGTCACTTTTTATATATATTATTATTTTCTGATTTAAATTTCGTCAATTGCAACCTTCAAACTCCGAGTAAATTTTTTTATGCTCTCTTGTGTAAATTATCAGTTGGAATTTAAATATTTATGGACTCTCGACGGTTTCCGCGAATGAAGGTTAATCTCTATCTCTAAAGATTAAAGTTACAAACTTTCAAAATCTGACTGTAACTCCTTGCCAGTTTGTATACCTAAACCGCTGAGACGTCCTTTGCAACTACCACGTCAAAGAAACTTCCGATGAAGTTGAGAACATGGCGCAATTTGCAGGATCACATCAAAGATCCCCGATGAGTAGATTGTATGTTAACTGTCAAAACTCAAACCTATTTTTTGGAAAATAATGTATCTACAAGTAAAAATCTCTACTGCCAGAATTTTAAACTAAAATAATATTTAATTCTGTTTTTAACGGACTAGCATATTTTTAAAAAAATTGGAAATTTGTAATCCTTCTTCCCATTTTGTACACAAAAAAATATAATATATAATTCTTTTAATAATACTATACCTATAGCAAAATATAAACTTTTAAAATACTAAACCGAGGATGTTATTAGGAATTTCTTTTAGAAAATTCTGTCAAACACACGAGGCTGATATTCTGATAAAAACTTTTCTATCTTTTGCCAAAATCTTTCAAGGAAATAAATGGCCAATCAAAGTTGGGCCATAAAATCCACATATGTCTAGTGAAGGATCATTTCAGAGTTATACAGGATGACGGTCGCACAAGTATAAATATAAATACTGTCTTTTATTTCAAATTAAATAATATTAGTTAACAGTAACCAATAATATTCAAACAAATGGATTTCTGTTCCAAGATTTAAGAAATTACTTTTTTATCCAAATGACACTTGACAGTCTTAGAAGTTGTACTTTTAATGCAAAGGCAGAAAAAGTTCGTTGCTAGGCAACCTTCCAAGTAATAATTTAAATCAAATGACATTAAGGAAACTCAAAATGATGCTGATGATAATAAACTCTTATCTTAGGTGGTGTTAATTGCATCAATTTATCCTCACTTTGCAGTAAATTCATTTCTAACATGACAAGTTTTCAAAACTGACAATGACAAATTAAAGAGTAAAGAAATACATTCAACAAACGCCATCAGCGGTAAACATAGTAACGCAGGTCCAAGTTACCTTTAATAAAATAATTTAGTTATTTGGATATTGATAATGGAACGCAATTTAAATATGAAAACGTCGATTTTGCGTAGAGTTGTAACAAATTTGAAGAAAAAATGATATGTTTCACACGACAGAAAAGCAGATTTAATGCCTTGGCTGGTTTCATAGTCTCGCTACGCTCGGCTATTAAAAACCAGCCGCGGCATTAAATCTTGTGCTTTTATGCCTAGTAAAACAAATAACTATTTTTATCAAGAAAATTATATTTCGCAATTTAAATATAAGTAGAGACAGCGTCTTATTTTTAATTTCTCCAGGTTTCTCAAATGAAAATTAAAAGAATTTTTTTTCTAAATTTAAAATATTATTTTATGTGTTCAATTTTCATGTAGCATTGGTGTATTTATTTACTAATTTTTAAATTTCTCTATGCGGAAAGTTGATTGCCCACCTTGTAGGAAAAGGATTTCGGTTTCACGCGGAAGTGGAAAATACGGCAAGAGATGTTGGTCAAGAGTAATAAAGTGAATTCCGAATAAAAAAACAGGACTCTGGAGAACGACAGAACGCCCTCAAGACACCGAACATCTCGGTAAATAAAAAGAAATTTCGGATTTTCTATGGAAGTATGAAGTCTATTTTTCAAAGGTACCAACGAAAATGTGGAGAAACGAGCGGTTTTACGCCAATAAACGGTCAATAATGTTACAGGGTGCATAAAAAAATATAAAAAAGACATCGAAATATCTTTTATTAATTCAAGAACTGATAAAATTTCACAAATGTAAAAAATACTAAAATTGATTTATCTTAGAAACTTTGGTTCATCTCAAAAAGACTCAACTAAAGCAAATTTGTTAATGTTACTTTAAATTATGCCAATATTTCGATATATATTAAGATTTCATTTTGGACTACGTCCGCAGATTACGAGGGTTGCCTTTTATACTTTGGGATTTGGCAACCCTGGTGTGGCAATCTGGCAACTGACAGCTCTATCGTAAAGTTGGACATTTTTGAGGTTATACGTACTCAAAACGTATTGACATACGAGAGCTATTTGCGTTGTTTGCCAGTAACTTAAAAGATTCATCTCGGACCAAAAATGGAATTAAATCGTGAACATTTTCGTGCGATTATTTTTTAAAACTTTCGACGTGGATTAACTCAGCAACAGTGCATGGATAAAATTGATTCAATTGTTGCGATTAAGCTCCATCAAGGACCAGTGTTTATTGATGGCATGGTGAATTCAATCGTGGCCGTAGTTCACTCCAAGACGAATTTAGTGCAGGTCGTCCAACATCAGTTGTTGTTTTTCCATTACTAGTGACATTTTGTGGACTATATCACCAACAAGGTGATCTGTTCAACTGTTCCGTAAAAAAAATTGCTAAGGATTATAAGCTTCAACCTCTTAGATAATTACAAAGAATGCAAACCTATTTGCTTTTTTAAGAATATACTTATTATTTTTTAACAAGGAATCAAGTCCTTAATTTTTTTTTGCAATTATTTTCTCTCACCCTATATATCTTCAAGTCATCATAATTATTTTTTGTTGTCACAAATTCACGGGAATTCGTATTTTATTTTTGAATTTCAGAACCCACGGTTAACGTCAAATATTATTTTTCGACATTCTTCCTAAGGACAATAAACAACTAACTTTCATGTTTATTCAAAAAATTAGCTATTTTAAATCAATGACAGCTGTTTTAATAAAATTATCATCTTCATATTGAAGTTACAATTTGTTTTTACAAGGTAGCTGTCTTTTTAATGATGCCAAAGAAGTATAACTTCTCACGCGCGTGTTTAATTATGCGTGGCAAAGGTGGCAGTGGCCACGGGGACTAGGTATGTAAGGGCACCATAAAATAGAAGTCACAACAAAGGCCAACACCGCAGATGAAGAGCATCAAGAGCAGATGGTTCAAGTAATACGTTATACGTGCATATTTTTCTTTCTTGTTGTTTCGTTGATAAGAGTAAGTCTGTCCAATAAATCAGTATACTATTTCGCCTCTAAAGATTTATTGACGCTTTGTATTTTTGTTGAAAACCTAATCAATCAACCATTTTTCAAATAAAAAACCAATCCATGGAAATAAAATGATGTGAATACCTATTATACAATGCATGCGCATTTGGCGCCCAACGTGGGAAAAATTTATTATTTAAGAATATTTATAAATACTAGCACAAAAAAAGCCTATGGATTAGGCATTAACAATGTAATAAGTATTCTTGTGATAATGGGACTCATATAGGTGGAACATACAAATGGTATCCTCGTTCCTCGGGGGGGAATAAGATATTTCTTATTACTTTAAAACTGTATCCACAATATAGATACGGCTCTGACAAGTACCTACTTTTTGTATACATATCTACTGTAAAATGAATAAACTAAACATAATATTTTTAAAATTCTCTCGTTATCAAATCGACTTGTAGACAATATTAAAATACAAAAAACCGTTAACTTTAATCTATGCGGAAATCCACGAGTTAAATCTACCCAACTTTATACAAAGTTAGGCCCACATTTCAACTTTATAACAACTTTCAAATGTCAAGTAAACTTATAGCAATTAATTGCTAAAGTAATTAATAAAGTTTAAAGGGTGTCGTGGCGTTGAAATATATTTTACTGAAATGAATTCTTCTCGTAAATATTTTCGATTTAGAGTTGTAGAATTGTTAAAATAATCTTTCATCTCGCAAGGGTTTTTGCAAGAAAAATTGTTTGTAATAGTGAGAGACAGTGAAATATTGTTAAAGTTATGTACTAGGAAATGGGATCAGTATACCGCACTACGATTATTTTTATAATTAACCAGGAGAGGGATCCTGTTTCACGATTATACATTATCAAACTCGATATCGTGAGTAGAATTGATTCTGTTCCAGGATCGAATTACCTTTCGGTAATCGTCGAAATTTCTACAGTGCACTTGCGCACTGCCGTAATTGTCAAAACTAAAAGCGGGAATCTTAAATCTTAAAGAATATATTCCATTTGTTTACTATCTGAATCATCAAAATGTTACCAATTTTCCATGAAGGTCTTTTGGCAGAAATTAATCGAGAAAGAAATCTGAGATTAATTCGTAGACGACAAGATTTATGTGCAACTAGTAATCCTTTTAGTCTAACAGAAAACAAGTTTATTGAGCTTTTTCGCCTCAATAAACGTTTAGTGAGAAGGCTAATTGAAGATCTGAGACCATTTATGATTGAACCAATCAATAGGAAAGGTGTTACTATTGAAAACAAAGTATTATGTGCATTAAGATTTTTTGCTACCTACAAGAACATATCAAAGATGTCTTAGCGAAGAATATAACTGTGGATTGAGCCAAACAATGGTACACAGAACTATTTATATGGTCACTGACGCTATTTCTATAGTGTATTTGAAAATCAAGAGAGTAAATTCCCAGAAATGTTTTGCAGTTATCAGTGTTAAAGGCAGTAAACCATAGACTTGCGTTTTCAAAATTAAATTAATATGGAAATAGAAATATTTAATTTGTTTTAGTTATTTATACCTAGATTACCAATTTTAGATAGATAAACATAATTCGTAAGTAGTAATTTAATTTGGGTAAAATGAAGAAAAAGTCAATATTATTTTAGGCATTTTCTTTTAGGCATATGTTTATTTACAAAATATGTATATAATATGTACAGATAATTACAATTACTTATAAATTAATATGAGGAGCTAAAAAAAACAATTAAGTAGGTATACGAGAAAAAAAAATCAACCGCAAGGATAAACTTTGACGAGCAACATGCAAAAAATACGACAATATTAAATCTTAAAAAATAAAAATCTAATAATAAAATTAAAGTAGGTACATAAATTAATAATTTTAAAGTTATGGTTCCTCGCACTCTGTGTCAGAAGATTCACCATCTGATTCTAGAGAAATTACAATGGGCTCTATAGTAATATCTATTATGTTATCTAGCTCCCACATTTTTTTTCTATTTCTGTAACGTGTCTAATACATTTTTGCCAATTTTCACTTGTTACTTCAGATATTGCCTTATTGAAGAGATTTTTAACATCTGATAATTTAAAAGTAGTGTTATTTCTGGCAACATAACCTTTAACTTGAGCCCATATCAATTCTATCGGATTCAGCTCACAATGGTAGGGTGGTAAACGAAGGATTTCAACTTCTCGTTTTTTGGCTATCTCCTTAATATTATATTTTTTATAATTTTGCTTATGTTTTTTAGCAATAGTTAACAATTCTGCCCTCAGCATTGTATTGTCAAAGGCTAAATTTTTAGAAGATAACCATTTTGCAATTTCGTCCTTTTTCCATTTAGTGGTTGGTAAAGGTTCAAGTAATCTGGAGTGGTAACTTGCATTGTCCATTACAATAACCGATCCTTTTGGTATGAATTGAATCATCTGTTCAAAATATTCCTCAAACACGTCTCCATTCATTTCTTCGTGATAATCAACGGTTTTTTTATTCAAATAAGAGTAAACCATTCTCATGAAAACCGTTTGTACTGCCTATATGACAAATAATTAATCTTTTACCTTTTCCTATAGGTTCCTTAAAACCAGTAGTATATCCTTCTAGAAAAGCTTGATGGGATGATTTTATATTTTTGTCTTTCCAAACTCTTCCTACACAATGTCCTTCATTAACCCATGTTTCATCTAAATAATAAATGTTTTTATTTTGAGCTTTAACTTGTTGTATTCTTCTGAGGTACTGTCTTTTCCAACATACAATTTCTTCAGAATAAATTAGCATTGAGTGTCTGCCCATTTATTTCAAATTTAAAGTTTAACTCATGTAACGTTTTCCATAGTTTATCCCGGCTTATTGTGGGTAAATCAACATCATTCGTAATGGCTTGCAAAACTTTATCCAAAGTTGGTATTTGCTTGTTTATAAAAAATGAGTGAACAAGCTTACGAATAGCATTTTTAAAAAACTCGTCCACGTTGACTTTTAAAAGTTTTTGTCTACCTGGTTTCGGCTTTGGTGAGGTTACTCCACCTGATTTTTCCTCCTTTAGAACTCTATATATTGTAGATTTTCCATATCCCATTGCCTTAGATGTTGTTTCAACTACACTATCAATAGTGTTTGAGGGATTTTGATGTTTAAAATAGTGGTACACATTCACTACAGCACTCTTTTCATTGAGCGATAAATGGTCTAGTTTTAATTTTTTCACTGGCGTATACTCACAAACTGCTTCCATTTTTAGTCACTACTATTTGTCACGTTTATCGAAAATCAAATAACTGCATTTCTAGAAACTTAAGCACTATTTAAGTCAAAATATCTGTCATTAGAAGCTGTTGCCATTCGGAGGTCGTTAAATAACAATTATCCCTTTCTAATCTGGTTACGCCTATGACGCACGTTAATCCTTTTAGGCCTACTGTAGTAACAATGAAAGATCATAAAATAATGTGATAGTCCAAGAAATTTAATAAATTTTGTATTGAAATTAACAAAAACAATTTAGAATGCATTACAAATATTGAAGTTTTACTGCACGTACTGTACTATAGTTTTGCATACCTAATTAGTTTTTATTCTGGGAATTTACTCTCTCTTGATTTTCAAATACAGTATAATATCGCAGAAAATTACATCTATTTACCATCCACCATGCAAGAACGTAATATTAATGTTCAAGTTATAACGACTAAAAAAACATAAGAATTAACAATCTGTTTGAGGTTAGAAAGTTCAGTTAAAAACAGACAGAAACTGAACTAAAAGAGATAAGTGACAATTCGACTGCTTATGGGCAATCGAATTTTCTGATCGAGTTGTCACGATGTAACCGTGAATAGACTACCTAAGTCGTGACGTCACTGGGCGGAGTTTATTTTTCCAAACAAAACAAAAAATTTAAAGCCCATGCATTTAAACCACCTTTACTCTTTTTCTTTTCAATTTATTTCTTATTGTGAATTAAATAAGAGAGATTGTAATTTGTTCTGTTGAGTGTGTGTGTATATTTATTGAAATCCTCAAGAATTTTTAAAGGTAGGTGTTTTTCTGTTGTTTTAACACTAAGAAGCCTTTTTAGGTTATATTATGGATTTGAATGGTTTTTAATAATAAAGATTTTAATTAAAACATTGAATTATGTATAAAATTATAATTTATTTCTAGAAAGAGCCCTTTTCGCAATGGTTATGTGTTTTGTACCTTACTGTAAGCATTACAGTGAGCAGAGAATATGCAAATACTTTGCTTTTCCATCTCATCCAAAAGAAAAATGGATCTCTTTGATAAGGTAGGTAACTAATATATAATATTATTAATATAATATTATAATATAAAATTTTAATAAAACGAAAAAATATTAATAGGAGACAAGATAGAGAGCCATCAAAATTCTCATTAGTTGGGAGTTGTCAAAAAAAATGCAGTCAAAAAAAATGGGCCAACTTTAAAACTAAAAGGAGGTTAATCTTTGATTCCCCTGAAAAACGGTATGTAGTACATTTATATTTTTACAATAATATAAAGATATAGGTACTCTTTCTACCTTTGATAAGGTAGGTTTGTTTTACAAGTACTTTTTTTGCAGTAAACGAAATCCACCGTTAGCTGATAATAATGGAACCAGCAGGACCTTCAACTTCAGTGCCAACTTTAATTTCAGAACCATCCACTTCTAAACACCCTCCTGCACATTATTTCTTAAAACAAGAACTGGAAGAAGTTACCAAAAAACTGAATAACTTATGCACCCATTTCAGTTTTGAACACATACACATACTTATGTATACTGGCATACACAGCAATGGTTTATACATGATTCTATTTGAATTAGTGGACAGTTCGAAAATAATTATGCTGGGTGGCAGGTAAAATTATTGCCAAAAATTGATAAAATACTAATGACGTTAATGAAATTATGTTTAAACTTGTCACATGAAGATCTAGCTATGCACTTTAATTGCAGTTCATAAAACATTTTTTGTTGTATTATTTTAAATTAATAAAACAGACCTTATGAAAAATATTATATTTTACAAATGTTATAAACAGTATAAATTTTAAACTGAAAAATCATAAAAATAAATGTATACATTGTCAGAACCAATATATTTATAATAAATAAAAAAATGTTTAATTTATATATACTACAAACTACCTATTATTTCTGTTACATACTAAATTTAACCATTTAATAGTTTTGGGAGGTAATGATTTACATAAAATGTTTCCAATAATAATACATATTCTTCCCAAGAAGCATCATAATCTACATCATTTTTAAAAGAATATGGGCACTTCACCTCAACAATGGCATCATCACCAACCAAGCCATCAGGACTTGCTCCTAATATTCCTGAATTTGTCAGCCAAATACCTGTTGGATTAACATCTAAATTGAAATTTTCTTTTAAATGTTTCAGAGCATGCTTCTCATGACTTCTTCCCCACTGAATAGCCTTAATGCCATCGAGAGAATGAGCACCTACAATAGCAAAATAAAAATTAATATAAAAGGATATTAATGTTTCATGATTGTTTTCAAAAGTTGTGAATGTAATTATGTAGCAAATGTATATACTCACCAATTAGAGTTTTATAAAGACTGTCTGGATACTTATTTCTTTTGCATGAAGAAATAACTACTCCAAAATTACTAGCAGTAAGTCTAATTTTTCTGATTAAAATCCAGTGTTCATTGGTAACTTGTGCTACTGTTAGAGCAGCAATATTTTTAATGTTTATTTAAGGCCAAATTGAATTCTGTAGATGAAATGATATCTTCAATAATGGGCAAATTATATTGAGTACCTTGATCTGCAGCATCAACTAGAGCCCACAGTATTACCAAATAAACTTAACTTGTTTTTAATGCAGTCATTTGCTCTTGACTTAAAGGCTCTTCAACAGCAGTATATGGTTTTTGAGGATATAATTCTTCTGTAGTTTTTACTGCTCAATATTTTTGTTTTGGCGCATTCCATGTACATTCTCTATCTGTTACTGAAATATTATAGTGTCCAAATAGAGCCAATGCAGCTATATGGTGACATTTTATTCCTCTAGGGCAAGCACAAGTTGTGGAAACAATATCACCCAATTTATTCAATGTAATCTGAAATAAGTTAATATTTAGTATATATTACCATCATATAAAAAATCCAAACCTACCTCAGCTTTGTAAGTTTTATCTTTCATACTGGCATATATATCCCCTCTGATCATCATCAAATTAGCATCAAACTGCATATTTTTTACATGGTTCGACTCCAATGAATTTTCACCTCTTTTAATTATTTTATTATCATTGTTTAAAAAATCCTTAATATTTGAAAGCTTTAAAACAAGTTTAAAAGCCATATTTTAATCACAAAATCTAAAAATATAAAAAATATTTCATAAATTAAACAAAACTTAACCTTAATTTTATGAAAATAGTATTAAAACACCTACCTTTAAAAATTCTTGAAGTTTTCAATAAATATATACACACACACTCAACAGAACAAATTACAACATCTCTTATTTAACTCACAATAAGAAATAAATTGAAAAGAAAATGAGTAAAGGTCCTTTAAATGCATGGGCTTTAAATTTTTTGTTTTGTTTGGAAAAATAAGCTCCACCCAGTGACGTCAGACTTAGGTAGTCTATTAGAGCTTGTTTTGTCGGCCAATTCGATTATTAGTAATCGAATCGTAAAATAGAATCCCGACCCAGCTTACTAAAATGTTGAATCGGGAACTTAATTATCTTATCTTTTTACAATATTTAACAAAAAAAACAAATTTCAGTAAACTTGGAATAAATTGTCAAAGTTGTATAATTATTTCTCCTAAAATGTCATTTATATGGTCGTTCCCATTCCAAACGGTTGTCCTACAACACACATAAAACTTTCTCAATTGCTTTTATCGCCCTCGCTTTGGATTATTTAAGGATTTGTGTACCGCTACTGACCGACCGATTACAATTTGCAATCCGTCAATGTATGGTGTACGAAACGTCGCAAGCAGGTGTCTAAAAAGAATGATTTTCCATCGGAATTCCGAACACTCTCTTCCACCAAGTGCTATAAGAATCCGTGTTATCTATTGTTTTCGATAAAGTCGATGGGGCGAGGCGCGGGTTTTCTCCACTTTGTCTTAGTTCGGGACATAATCCCGTTCTTCTTTCTATATCCGATCTATTTTCACTTCTCGAGTTTCACTTTTTTCGAGATCGTCGACACCAGCGACCCAGAAGGACCGTTCCGGCGTCGAGAGACTTTTGCAGTCGTATTATCGTGTTTATTGTGTGGAAACTAACGGCCTCAATATGGAAATTTGTCAGCAAAAAGTGGTTGCTTTAATCGCAAAAACGGGGATCGGACTTTTAACACTGCTGTAGATAATTTGGAGTAGGGCCTTAATGCTTATTTTCAGTAACAATATCATTAAAATTTTCGTTTGTTCATTGTAATAGTTATTTTTGTATCTAGTGCGCGAAATGCTACTTTGGTGATCGAGATCACCAAAGTATTTCGCGCATGAGATGCAAACAAAACTTTTTCTACAAACGCTTAGCTTAATATGAAAAAAAAGTATTGAACTGGTTTGAACTGTTTTTCCAAATCAAGTAATTAGGTACTGTAACTAACATATGGAAATAAAATGGCATTTGTTGACAATTATTTGAAAGTGACAGTTCTTGATAATTATTTTCATTATTTTGGAGTTGATTATTTGCGTCAATTTCGTGCGTGATATTTATAACTGTGAAATAATGGAAATTTCGAACGACGATGAAGTAAGCAATACCCCACCTAACTTGACAGATGCGGCCAATTCAGTAATTTCAAATCTCTTACCGGAGAAATCGAGGCGCCAGTATGAAAATGCATATCAGCAATTTAAAGAGTGGTGTGAAGCAAATAAAGCCAGAAAAGTATCCGAAAATGTGCTGTTGGCATATTTTGCAGAGAAGTCTAAGAAGCTGAAGTCTTCCACGTTATGGGCAATATATTCTATGTTGAAAGCAACACTCAATGTTAAAGAAAATGTAGATTTCAAGAAATTTACCAAGTTGGTTTCATATTTGAAAAAATTGTTAGTTGGAAACCATCCTAAGAAATCTAAGGTGTTGACTAGAGAGGAAGTTGAAGAATTCATAAAAGAGGCAGATGATGAAACCTATTTGTTGGTTAAGGTAGATTTTTGATGATTGTTTTATGTGTTTTTTAAATTACTGATTTCCTTTTAGGTTGTTTTAATACTGGGTATTTCGGGTGCTTGCATTCCATTTTGATTGTTTAAGTACCCGATACAAAAACGCATACACAACGAATTTTTACAGTTTCAAATTTAGATTGTATTGACATTTACCGAAAATATGCGGCTCTCGTCCAAGTTATGCGACCAGTCGCCGATTGTTTTTGAAATATCAAAATAAGAGATGTTTTAACCAAGTTGTTGGAATAAATAGTATTGAAAAGATGCCTAGCTTAATAGCAAAACACCTAAAATTACCAAATCCTGATGCCTACACGGGCCATTGTTTTCGGAGAACATCAGCCACACTCCTTGATAATACGGGGGCCGATATATGTGTTCTGAAGCGACATGGAGGTTGAAAATCTTCGACTGTGGCCGAAGGATACGTGGAAGATTCTATCAACAATAAAATTCAGATATCAAATAAAATTTTAGATTGTGAAATTTCAGGATTAAGTGCTGTCACCTCTACGGCAGTGGATAGTCTTCCAACTCCCAAAACTAGGATATCATGAGCTGAATCTGACTTATCTGGTTTGGGAATAAATATTGGTTCGTGCACTGGCTGCACCATTAATGTTAAAATTGTAAATAATAAATAAAACTAGGTAGTGTTAAATTTTCTCACAATTTGAAAGCCTTAATAATTATTGTTATACATTAATAAATAAATGATTTCTTGGATTTTTGCTTGATTGAGGAACATAAAAGTTAAAATATAAAAATCCCATATAGTTTACATGCAGTGTGCGAAGTAAGTATTTCGCACACTACTTTGCGCACGGTGTCATAGTAACAAAGAAAAATGAAAAAAAGGGTCATTTCGCTTATTCTTGCCAATGCTCGAACCTTGTCATTTTTTGACGTTTCTAGAAAAACCAAATCGAATGGATTTGTAAACAGATAAATGGCGCTAAGAATATTAAAAAATCAAATGAACATTTGGTTAAAAAATGACTTGTTATTAGTAAGATGGACTTCCACAGAGTAAGGGTAATAAATATCAGACAAATGGGGTCATGTTTGGAAAACAAACTACCTAGTAAAGTGTAGTTAAAGATATATCGTTGGTTTTTTGCTGCCATCAATCAATCAGAGCTTTAATGTACATTGTGTAAGGTCCGACCTTTTCAAGGGGCCCTAAAGGGGACAAAGTCGGCTTGAGAATGAGATTAAATAGAATTTTAAATGAAAGTTACTAATTGAATAAAGAATAATATTTTACAGGCAAAGGATAAATAAGTACAAAAAACGAGTTTAATACAATTTAAGCTAGACACATCAATAAAAATAATATAGAAAACTTATAATAATACAGATTTTTAAAATAATTGAGTTAGATAAAATGATTTTTAAATTAGTTTAGAATGATTTGGTGCTGCGAACCTCGCTTCGCTCGGCACGCAGTCCACCCCAATCTCATAAAGCCTAATTTTCTACCTATCTAATATATTTTCCTTCTCCGTTAATTTTTACTTCGTAGTATTTTGTTTACATCTTTTTATAATCAGAAGGCTGTTCATGTATCTTAGTTGACATTAACAAATTCTTTGTTTGTTGTCGTCTGTTCACCAAAAGTGAATTGGAGTCATAATTTTTCCACCAGTTTTCTGCAGAAGCAGCTTTTGCTTGGCTATAGGATAACAGGACAGTGCACAATTAGTTTGGAAATGCCTTGAGGATTTAATACGTTGGTGAAAAAAACAAAGAAATCTTACCTTGGGATCTGGACATACTAACATTGAAAGAAACAGAAGAACACCTTCCAGCCACGTAAGGTGCTAAAGGAATATTTATTATTAATGCATAGACATGTAAGAATTTTCCACCTTTATAACATGCTGTATGGAGTTTCCAACCATCAGCAGTAAATTTACTACACTTATGGCCCAAAATTTCAAAACATATTTTTCGAATAAATAGTGGAAGTTTCATTCAACCCTTTAGTTGTTTACTGTTCTGAATAAGACTTTTGCATATTAAGGATAAGTAAAATAAAATTCAACATACGGGGTGTTATATTTGAAGAATCAAAATTATTATCTTCCATGATCATCTGACACAATGTATAAAAAAATTATTTATCTTGAAAATATGATGAAAATGTTTTATTAAGCAAACTTCAATTACTTTTTCAGTTATTTACCTAACCCTGATGAGACGGTTTTACTTTTTTTTGAATCGCCCAGTATTTAAATATCAATATTTACCCTTGTTTGTTTATAAATCAGCCGTAATATTTCAAAGTTATATTTGAAAATGTCATACAATCAACGCTCGGAAGTAGGCAAGCTTTCGTGAATTGGCAATTACATTTGCAATTTTGTGGTTCTATTTGTTATTCTGTGTGTATGGGAAGCTTTATCACGTCAGTTGATATTTTGTGAAGACATCACTTAGGGGAATTTTGTTTTATGGTAGTATGTTACGGTCTGTAATCTATTTTTTGCGGGACTATATTTCTTTTGAAGTCGAGATGGACGAGAGACCAAAGTCTCTTTTAGTTTTGTCGTTAAGATGAAGTGCCTTCTGCGATTAGTGTTTCCTTCATTTTATGAAGGTACGTTATTTTTTTATTAATATTACGATATGAAAACTTTCTATTATGGCTTGGGGTTTTTCTCAACATTTTTTGAATGATTTATAATTAATACCTAAATTAATTTTAAATCCTGGATTGGGTTAGGTTCTGTTTGCATCCTGCTTGGAAAAAAATCTACCACGTATTCGAATGAATTATCCTTCCTACACTTGTGTATCTCAGTGGGACTTCTTGACTTCCTTTGGTTGCGGTAAGAAGTGGATTCTTGCTTCATCTTTTCCTATTTGGCTACAACCTCAGTTCTACCGGCTTATCTTCAGTCAGGGTTTCGCCCTACTCTCTCAACCAAGTGCTACGACATGACAAAAAGGACATTCCCTTAATCCACGGAGACGATGGATTCGCATTCAAGAATGAATAAAAGATTGAAGCCTTCAGAAGAACTATGGAGTGCCAATTTACCCTGAATGAGCACCCAGGCGAAGACATGCATTTCAAGGACCAAGTAGAAGACGAAATAGAAGACTTCGAAGAGGAAGTAGTTGATGGAAACCTGGGATTCACAACACCAGAAGAAGAGAAAGAAATACCAGAAAAGCTCCAGGATATGATGGTATCCATAAAAATGCACTATCAAGCAAAGAATTAGTATTTTTAACAGCCATAATAAAAGAAATTCTAAGGATAAAGCACTTTCCAGACCAATGGAAGAAAGCAGGAAATCAGGACAAGATTCCAAGTTTCCACAAAACTATAGACCCATCAGCCTTCTACCAGCGATGAGCAAAATGGCCTAGAGAGTCATCCTCAGGAAACTGAACGAGGAAACGGAAGCAATAGGAATAATACCAGAACAGTTCGGATTTAGAAAAGAACGCAGTGCACCGGACCAATTACTCAAAATGGTAGAATATACGACAGAAGGTTTCAATAGAAATCAATCTTCTGGAGCCATCTTCCTGGATATCAGCTAAGCCTTCGACCGAGTATGGCACGAAGGACTAATATACAAGATGAGAGAAGCAGGATACACCAGAAAACTGAGGAAACTCCGACTCAGCTATCTGAAAAATGGAAGATTCAGGATAAGAAAAGGAAACACAAAATTCGAAGTAGGAGCAACAGAAGCCGGAGTACCACAAGGAGCAGTCCTCTCACCGGTGGTATACAACATATACGCGGGAGATATTTCAAAGACAGACAACACAATGATGGCTTTCTACGCAGATGACACGGCTATCGTCACAAGAAGCACTCAACCAAGAATGGGGACAAGAAAGACCCCAACAGGCTATGGACCAAACAGACGAATGGTGTACAATATGGAAAATCCAAATAATCCCGGACTTTAGGAAAAGAAGGAAAAAACCAGAAGAAAACATTAACATAGGAGGAGAAGCGATCCAATGGAAAAACAAGGCCAAATACCTTGGAGTAAGACTGAACAGAGGACTAACCTTCAAAGAACACGTGGAAAACATCACGAAGAAGACAAAACAAGCAAGAGGAAGACTAGCCGGACTCATAAAAAAACTAAATTAGGACTGAAGACAAATATAATCTAATAAATGCAATTATCATTCCGATCATGTTGTACGCCTCCGTAGCCTGGGGTCACACAGCCAAAACTCACAAAAAGAAGATACAAGTACAGCAGAACATCAGCTTAAGAAAAACAGCAGACGACCTGTGATATATAAGAAATACACAACTATACAGGGAAATAGACCAGGAGAAGATTAAAGAAATCAAGAAAGCCAGAGCTAGAAGAAAATTCGAAGAACTTGTTAAATATGATGTTAAAACTAATTTAACAAACTCAAATAAATAAAGATATACAGTCCACTAAAACAATTAGACAACCTATTGTCACATTATTATCAACAGAACTCAGGACACACCCGAACACAGCACTTAGGGAATTAACAAACTACACAGCAGAGGACTACAAGAGATATCCAATACCAAGGAAACAGCTGGACAACTAAAAAGAAAAAACATCTGTCAAGAAGCAGACAGAAGAGAAACCGCCTATAAAAAAGTCTGCCTATCCTTAGGAAGATACGCAGGTTCTTGAGTAGGGACACCTATAACAAGTGGGCCCACTCTCTAAGGTTACCTTTAGCCGCAGTTCGTCGACTAAGGATTAACTTTTTAAAGGCAGCGAAAAGCACACACTCTTGAACGCCTAAAAAGAAGACAGGAGGATAAAGGTACAAAGCACCATTCCGGACCAAACAGAAGACACCTGGAAACTATCTCCGAACCAAAATATTGGTTGCTAGAGCATAAGCCCGAGGAGTGAGGACCCCATCGGATGTGATAGGATGGCAGAGGAAGAAGGAAGAAAATTGTTGACCAACAATAAAACATGGAAACTTGTTTTTCCAGGAGAGATCTCCAAACGGAGTTCGATCTCCACAAATCCCGGAAAAAACCAGATTTAAGCCAACAATTTTCTGCTGCTTTTTGCTAATTTTTCCATTTTTCATATTAATGATTATTTCACACTGACTGCATAATTAAAATTTTTTTTTTTACTTTGTTTTCAACCCCCCATCCTGTTAATTATTTCATGATGTCTACCCTATAAATAATTTACAACAGTTTTAATTTTTTAACCTTTTACTTTTCAACTATATATTGTAACGGGTGACAGATGTGTGACGGTGAATGTGACGGATGATTGTGACAGATGCGCGAGAGGAATGCATGTATTTTGATGTAGCTGCTTGCCAACAAGGGTAGAGTCCGTGAATGAGGAAGAAGGTTTTGACAGGAACTCGACATGATTTATAATTATTTTAGGTTGGTAGTTATTCGCGAACATTCTAGTAATATTTGGATTTTAGTAAATAGTTATTTCTAGAAAAATCGAGATGTCAAGTATTTTGATATATAAAGCGGGTCATTCGCGGTAGTAGAGTTAGTGTTCGTTCAGCTTTTGTGAAGTTTAAAAGTCAAAAGTGACAGTTAGTAATTTGTAACCAGCTGAATTCTTGTATTCTTACAATTTGTAAATAAATTGTGTTAAAAGTCCTCACAAGTGTTTCAAATTGGTGTCAGGTGTGGGGTGAAGAAGCAAGAATGCCTGGAAAGAAGTTACGTGAACTGTTGGTGGCTGAGCTCAGAAGAGAGTTGGAAGAATTGGATTTGGATACCACCGGAGGCAAAACTACTTTAATCAATAGATTACGTGAGTACTATTTAAGTATAAATATTGACCCTGACTCGGTGGAATTCGAAGATCCTATGCACAAAGCAATGTCCGAGCTGTCCAGTCAGATAAAGGGTCAACAAGAAGAGCTTGCCAGTAGAATTACGAGTCAGCAAGAAGACCAAGCACAACAATTAGCCGAGCTTGCGTCTAGAATTTCCAGTCAACAAGAAGAGCTGAAAGATCAAATGAAGAGCCAGCAAGAGGAGCAGATGAAGAAACAAGAAGAACTGGTCCATCAAATGCGTGAAGAGTTGTCAAGCTATGTTTCACAACAAATATCCACCTTAAGAAATGAACAATCCCAGCAAATATCGACTCTACGTTGTGAGCAATCCCAGCAAGTAGCCGAACTACGCAATGAAGATACCAAAATGAATGCGATGATTCAACAACTTCAGAAAGAAATAGAGGTCCTTCGGCAAGATCGCTACGTCCACCGTGGCGAGGGAGATGCGGAAAGAATGGAAACCTTCAGCGTGGATGTCGAACGACGGGGAAGCGGAGACACTACACAGATGCGATCAACGATGAAACCCCCTATCTTCGATGGAACAACTTCGTGGTCCAACTACGTTAAGCAATTCGACGCGGCGGCCAGGGCGAACGGATGGTCATCCAGAGAAAAGGCAATATCTCTAACCATAGCGTTGCGAGGCGATGCTTTGAATGTCTTGCATTCCCTTAAGCCCGACGAAGCTGACAACTTCGAGCTACTAGTACATCGCCTGGAGATGAGGTATGGTCAGACCCACCTACAACCCGTGTACCGAACACAGCTAAGAACCGTAAACAGAAGAGTGGAGAGTCTATCCAGGAGTTCGAGGCGGAGGTAGCTAGAATGGTTCGATTTGCTTATCCGACAGCAGCAGAAGAGTTCCTGGAGTGTCGAGTGGAGAACTAGGGCACGTGAAAAACTCATGTCCACGCAAGGAGACGTCTTCTGCGACAATGACCCCAAACCATTGCAAAGCCCTTCCTACGGTCAAGATAGCAATATTAAAACACCAAGCAGGCAGCTTATACGTCGAAGCCCTGATTGACAGAAAGAGATACAACATGCTGGTGGATACTGGAGCTACAAAAACTGTGGTACGGCCGACAGTTGTCGTAGCTAGGAAGATGTCGCCCACCAGTTGGAGACTGCGCACCGCTACTGGGGAACCTGCCAAAGTCTACGGAGAGGTTAACGTGTCTCTACAGTTTGGTTCAACTTGTCTTTCTCATTCGATATTGGTGGCTGATATCGATGAAGATGCTATCCTGGGTATGGACGTAATGCACAACTGTTGTTTCCGCTTGGGTTTGGGACAGCGGATACTTCATACGGAAAAGGAAGAATTGCTTCTACATCGAAAACATGAAGCTATCGCCCCGTTGAAACTATCTGACGACATCGAGCTTCCAGCGACATGCGAATGTGTTGTAACAGCACGACTAGAGGAGGTAGAGCCGGATGGAACCCCAGCTATGGTAGAACCCAAGAACCATGATCATATATTGGGAAGAGGACTTCTGGTCGGAAAAGCTCTTGTTAGATCAGCCAAAGAGGTACCAATCCGAATCATTAACATGAATGATCATCCAGTTCTTCTGCGAAAGAACACCGAAATCGGAACTTTGGAACCGGTAACGGCCGTGATTCACCAGGGAGGAGCCTTTGAATCAGACAGAACCAACGACATAGAACAATTAATGACTAGGTTAGACCCATCTTTGTCAAAAATAGAAAAGAAGCAGGTAAGAGATTTAATTTACCGCTATAAACCTGTCTTCGGTTCTGGAAGTAAACTGGGAAGGACCGACATAGTCAAGCACAAGATTGAGACTGGCGATGCACGTCCGATTCGTCAGGTACCCCGACGATTGCCTCAAGTTAAAAAGGAAGAAGCGGACAAGGCCCTCCAAGAAATGATTCGGAATGGAATAGTTGAACCTTCCAATAGTCCGTGGGCTTCTCCCGTTGTATTGGTAAGGAAAAGAGACGGATCAATGCGGTTCTGCGTTGACTATAGGAAGTTGAATGAGGTTACGAAGAAGGATAGTTATCCCCTTCCGAGGATTGACGATGCCCTCGACGCCTTGGGTGGATCTACCCTTTTCTCTACGTTAGACTTAAAGAGCGGATACTGGCAGGTTGAAATGGATCCTTCTGATAAAGAGAAGACCGCCTTCACTAGTGGATCAGGTTTGTGGCAATTTACCGTCCTTCCATTTGGCTTATGCAATGCTCCTGCTACCTTTGAAAGGTTGATGGAAACTATTCTTCGAGGTTTATCCTGGGAATCTTGTTTGGTCTACTTAGATGACATCATTATAATGGGTAAGGATTTTAAGGAACATTTGGCTAACCTAGAAGAAGTTTTTCGACGACTGAAAAAGGCGAATCTAACATTGAATGTTAAGAAATGTAACTTGCTCCAGAGACAGGTCAGTTATTTGGGACATGTTGTAAGCAAGAATGGCGTTACTGTAGACCCCGCCAAGATTCAAGCCGTTCAAGAGTGGCCGGTCCCTTCTGATAAGCATCAACTTCGCAGCTTCCTGGGTCTTTGCTCATATTACCGACGATTTGTTAGAAATTTTGGAGACATCGCCAAGCCCTTAACAAGACTAACTGAGCAAGATAAGACTTTTTGTTGGAGTGAAGAATGCCAAAAGGCCTTTGAATTTTTAAAGAAAGAATTGACTTCGGCCCCTGTTCTCGCTTATCCTCGTCCTGACGGCAGACTTATTCTGGATACTGACGCTAGCAATGTGGGAATCGGAGCTATACTTTCACAACTTCAAGACGGAAAAGAAAGAGTTCTAGGATATTTTAGCAAGACATTATCAAAATCCGAAAGAAACTATTGTGTAACGAGACGTGAACTCCTCGCAGTTGTGAAGTCTGTGGAACATTTCTACAAATACTTATATGGCAAAAGATTCCTAATTAGAACAGACCATGCCAGTTTAAAGTGGCTACTGAGCTTTAGAAATCCAGAGGGGCAGATAGCAAGATGGTTGGAAAAACTCCAGGAATACGATTTTGAAATCGAACATAGACCTGGAACTAAGCACCGTAACGCCGATGCACTTTCTCGAAGGCCATGCCCACCTAATTGCACAAATTGCAGTCGACTCGAACAAAACGAGAAGCTCGCTCTAATTAAAGTGGTGCCAGACGACTTGTGCTCCAGAATGAAGGAGGAACAAAACAACGATCACGTTATTAGGAAGATCCTGGAATGGAAAAGAACGGGTCAGCGTCCCCTATGGCGAGAGGTATCATCGTACTCTCCGGTCTTAAAATCCTATTGGGCCCAATGGAATTCTTTGACTTTAGACGGAGGGCTCCTTAAAAGGATAGTTGAAAACCCTGACGGCTCAGAAATCAAGAAGCAAATTGTGGTCCCAAGAAGTACGGTGCCGGAAATTTTAAAACAACTTCATGATGACATATCTGGAGGACACCTAGGTATTACAAAGACGCTGCAAAAAGTCCGGGATAGATTTTATTGGGTTAATTGCTCCAACGATGTTAAAGATTGGTGCCGCAAATGCACGACGTGTGCTACTAGCAATGAACCTAATCGTAAACCTAAAGCAGAGATGCAGCAATACCTTGTCGGAAGTCCATTCGAAAGAATCGCCGTAGATGTGTTGGGGCCACTACCAACCAGTGAGGTCGGAAATAAATACATCTTCGTTGTGATGGATTATTTTTCTAAATGGGTGGAAGCCTACCCTGTTCCCAACCAAGAAGCCCCTACCTTGGCCGATATTCTGGTCAACGAGTTCATTAGCCGTTTTGGGGTACCGTTGGAGCTGCACGCAGATCAGGGAAGAAATTTTGAAAGTAAGCTATTTCAAGAAGTCTGCAAACGATTAGGTATCCATAAAACTAGAACTACAGCGATGCATCCACAGTCTGATGGAATGGTTGAACGAATGAACCGAACCATTGCAAATTATTTATCGAAAGTGGTCTCAGAACATCAGGAAGATTGGGATAAACATATTCCGCTATTTTTAATGGCTATCCGATCGGCTGTCAACGAATGTACGGGTCAGACACCTGCGAAAGTCCTCTTTGGTAGGGAAACTAGATTACCTTGCGATTTGATATATGGGAGCAAGCCTGGTGAAATAGCAACCGGTGAAGGATACGTCGGAGATCTTCAGAAGAAGATCGAAAATATTCATGAACTGGTGCGCCACAAACTACAACTCTCCAGTGACCGGATGAAAAGGTACTACGACTCACGAGCAACAGGAAACACTTATGAACCTGGGGAATTGGTCTGGCTCTATAATCCTCGACGGAAACGGGGTGTGTGTCCGAAACTTCAAAAGAAGTGGGAAGGTCCATATTTGATTAAAAAGAGAATCAATGATGTGATCTATCGGATTGTTAGAGTTCCCAAAGGAAAACCCGTCGTAGTCCATCATGATAGGTTGGCGTTATATCAGGGTGACCACAGTAGGGAGGTACAGCAACTTCGGGTAGAGGGTTCGACCAGTTCCGAAGATGACCCTGAAGTCTATTCCGGAGAGTTATCACATTCCGGGAGGAATGAATCTAAGGAGGGGGCAGTGTAACGGGTGACAGATGTGTGACGGTGAATGTGACGGATGATTGTGACAGATGCGCGAGAGGAATGCATGTATTTTGATGTAGCTGCTTGCCAACAAGGGTAGAGTCCGTGAATGAGGAAGAAGGTTTTGACAGGAACTCGACATGATTTATAATTATTTTAGGTTGGTAGTTATTCGCGAACATTCTAGTAATATTTGGATTTTAGTAAATAGTTATTTCTAGAAAAATCGAGATGTCAAGTATTTTGATATATAAAGCGGGTCATTCGCGGTAGTAGAGTTAGTGTTCGTTCAGCTTTTGTGAAGTTTAAAAGTCAAAAGTGACAGTTAGTAATTTGTAACCAGCTGAATTCTTGTATTCTTACAATTTGTAAATAAATTGTGTTAAAAGTCCTCACAAGTGTTTCAATATTATAGATATGTAATAATTATTTAGTTTTAATGTTACTTTTGTTATTATCTAAATTTATTGGATTGTATTTTGCTGATATTGTTAATTAACCATGTTCTTTCATTTTTAATCATGTTAGTATTATATATATTGTGACCTTTATTCTGCCATTATATGTTCTCTTCGTAGAGCCTGATGATGGTCTGTTGACCGAAACATGTCGCAGCACTGATGTAACTTTTACCATTGAATTAATTATATACTGTAGGTTGACTTATTGCTACTATTTGTACCACCCACATTTGAGTTATGGATAACCTCTACAATTTGAAGGTAGAAAGTCCTGCGTCATTTGTCAACACAAAATGGCAAATTTACATTTTTTAATTCATCGATTAATACATTTTCCTTAAAGGGATAATAGAAAAGAAAAAATTAGAGATATAGCTGCACTAAGAAAATGGTAGATGAGATAATTGATCACCATAGTTTTAACGAATCCCTGTGGAAACTACTTTTTTTTAACCGTGATGAACAAAGATAAGAAATTCATTTAACCCTCATTACAGAATGCAATTTTCTGTGCGGTGAAATTGGGTTTAGTTCATAAAATGAATACTACCCGAAGACAATTGTTAGGAAATCCCTAGGATAAAATAATGGATTTGGAAAAGAGTGGTTTCTACGAAATTATTTGTAATGATTGTGATAAAAAGTATGTAGATAGAACCACCAGATCGGTTAAAATTAGATTTAAAGAACAATTAGCTCATGCAAAATATGAACGCATAGAAAAATCTAGTGCTTTTACTCAAAATTAATTGATAAATGTGAAAAATTATTAAAATATTTATCCAACAATAGATTGTTGGATGCAGTCGAAAGTATATTAATTAACATATTCAGTGTAAAAATGGATATATATAAAGTTTGTTTAAAAATAAATATACAAAGGATACCCTACAAAAGAATGTATAATAATTTAAAAAAATAGTTATAAAAAAAAAACCAATTACCATATAAATGGTTGTTTAAAATACAAACAGAATATTTAACACTACAAAACTAACAAAAAAGTCTGTTATTACACCCCAAGCCCCTATAAATAATCCAATGATCTCTACTAATTGATATTTTTCTTTATAAAACCTAATTGTTGGGTTGTAAAAAAAAACTGAAAAAGTAGAGAATTGTTTCCATCTGCACCCAAGGTAAAGAAACTTAAGTTTCTATACCAAGCTTGACCGTTTTCTATGAAAAAACAACTACTTTCTGGGCTATATGCCCCAACAGACATTGAATTACATTTCAATAGAAAACGTGATGGCGACCGACTTCGTCGATACTTAAAACCATCTCTATCGATTTGCAAATAAAAAGATAGTGGCGCCCTTAACCCTTATATACCACCAATCATTTTCTATAGTAAGCATTAACTTGGAGCATAACCGGGATCTCTTTTTTGGAGAGTATATAGTTACAAATTGGCTCCCTGCCTTTTTGAGAACTATTAATGTTACAAGCTTAAGCGTGACAAGGTTTTTGTATATTTTCTATTTCTTTGTATTTTTTTATTATTTTAATTCTTAGTTAAGAGATGATTGAGTGGAAGATTAAAGTATAAAGTGATTTATGATTGCTTTATACCCTGAATTCCGCCTTTTGTTTCTGGTGAAATTGTTTATATTTATTCATAGATTTAATTATTATGGAAACAATAAAGTCGTTTTTTATAATTATTATTACATGTTTGACTTATTGAATTCCCGAAATAGTTCAACACTTCTACCATTAGTTTGCATAGAACACCACATGTTAAACTATTTTTCTCTTAAAATTTCCCTCAAATTTCTTGAATTAACACGTTTCATATTTTGAAAGTCTTCTTGAACTACTTAATACCTATTCGGAATATTCCACTTTATAGCTTATAAAAAAGAATAATTGTAAACATGATTTTAGGAAAACTCACTTAAATACAATATAATATTCTTCAAGCAATTGGGTTTTTCTTTAAATAACTTTTGTGTGCTATTTGACAATATCATGTCTATAATGACGTAATGCAACTACAAACAGGCAGATAGTATTTAAACTTAAGACTTATTGCTATAAAAACTCACCTAGATATGGATAGTAGATACAAAGCCTGCTTACCTAAAACAATAAAAAAAAATGTTAAAAACACATGGGAAGAATCGTTTATTGTTAAAGAATTATAATGCGAGGTCTGGCTATTAAATAATGAGGCCGCCTATGAAAAAGAGTTTTATTTTAAAAATTATTCTACAATCGAATGCTCCCCTTCCCTCACCACACATCGTTCCATTCGTTTTTTCCATTGATCAAAGCAATGCTGGTCTTCTTTTGTAAGAGCATTTAGGAGCTCCACCGATTTTCGCTTAACCTCTTCCATCGACTCGAACCGGGTTCCTTTTAGGGCAGATTTGATCTTCGGAAACAGGAAAAAGTCACAGGGTGCTAAATCAGAAGAGTACGGCGCGTGTTCGAGCACTAGAATGCCTCTAGCGGCTAAATAACGCTTCACAGACAGCGCGTTATGGGCAGGTGCGTTGTCCTGGTGCAAGATCCACGATTTGTTTTTCCCCAACTCCGGCCGTTTCTTACGAACTAGCTCTGGCAGCGTTGCCAAAACTTTCAAATAGTAAGTTTGGTTTACAGTTTGACCCTCTGGAACCCATTCAACCATCACAATGCCGTTGATGTCGAAAAAAACGATTTTAAATTTTGATTTCGACATCCTCGCTTTTTTCATTCTCGGCGATGCAGGAGTTTTCCAGTGCATCGTATTGAAATCAACATCGTATTGAAAAATCCAGGTTTCATCGCAAGTGATGATGTTTTCCATCAATTCAGGCTCTTCATCTAACCTCTGAAGAAAATCTGAGCAGATCTGTTGACGGACCAGCTTTTGGTCAGGGGTCAAATGTTTTGGGACCAACTTTGCACAGACTTTCTTCATGTTCAATTCGTCATGTAAAATTTATCTAACAGTTTCTTTATCGGCGTTTACAGCAATCATCCGAATGCTCATACGACGATCTCCGCGCAAAATTTCATTTATTTTGGTCACTGTTTGCAGAGTTGAAACAGAGACAGGTCCACCTGGATGTTGGTCATCTTCGGTGCTCTCTCGACTTTCAGAAAACCTTATATACAATTCGTTAACACGCGCACGAGATAGAGAATTCCCACCAAAGGCCTCTTTTAACAACTTATAGCACTCAGTCGTAGTTTTTTTTAATTTAACGAGAAATTTCACCTTGAACCGTTGCTCGTGTTTTTCGTCACATATTGTTATCGGCACGAGAAAAAAACACGTTCGTTTCTAACCTCTACAAAAAAAATACTACTACAGCGACAAAAATGGGTTTTCGTACTGGAATAGTAGACCCTCCCAGCTATCTAACGCTGCATTCGTTTCCCACCCTACCCCTCTAGCACGCCTTTTGCGCGCGCAGTCTCGTTATTTAATAGCCAGACCTCGTACTTAAAGTTAAGATAATGGTTATGCCTAATGTCAAAACACTCTTATATAAATCACATGTATTTCTAGTTTCGATATCTGTGATCATTTCCTACAAGTTTGAATTAAAATGAAGTTTATTATACAAACCCTCACTTATTTAATTTAATTTTGATTTATTATTAACCAATGACAAAAAAAATTACAGATTTTTGTAATATCCACTTCAATTGTTGACCACTGTAGTTTATTTTATATATAGCAATAATTATTTACCCAATTTTTATAAGAAACAGTCGACAAATACACCCTACATTAATTTTTACCGAAAAAGCTTTAATAAAGATACACATAAGTAATTAATACATTACAAACGTGTCTCTTTGATAGTGAGAACACTCAAAAGGTCCGCCCTTTACAAAAAAAGTGAAAAAAGCTTACATTCGTAAGGGTCGTCAGTTAAGAGTCAAATATATTCTAGTACAAAGACTAATGACTGCAGAATTTACATAAAAATTTTAATATTACGCCAGTCATTATCATTTGGAAATTTTTGATGAAATTTATCGTATTAACCTTTACTTTGTGGAAGTCCATCTTACTAAGAACATTAAAAATAAAACTTTTTAAAAAAACTTAACCTAACCAATTTTTATCCAAAAAGTTTTATTTTTAATATTCTTAGTTAATTTTTTTAAAATTACGATGACGCAAAAATTAACTTTAAAAATTAAATAGAATTTATCATCGGAAAATACACTTTTTCATACATGGCATTGTAAGAATAAAAAGAACGAAATAAAAAAATTATTAACATTGGAAAAACTCTTGTGACAAAAATAGCATACGAGTAAATTTACAGAATACAGATAATCTGGGTTGGCAAGTCTCCAAAACTGCACATTAAACTTACTTTCAAATGTACCAAACAGATAAAACAGCTCTTCTGTATTATAAACATAAAATTATGATGAGATAACTGAACTACTTGTATAGTTTCGAACAGCCAAATAGAATAAATTATAAAACAGATAAAGGTGGAAGGTATTTAAATAAGAAAAAAGTTGTCGTTGTGCAACAGACCAAAAATATGTCCCTGTATCTTATGTATGTACCTTATGTGTAAAAGGAGCTTCCGAAAAGATTCAAAAAGTGTTAAAAATCACCAATTTGGAAAAACTATATCAGAAAGAAATTTCTAGCAGAAGCGAATGGGAAACAGGTGAACCTGAATATAAGAAAAGGGCGATCACCTGGTATGCTAATGGTTTTAAAAAGCCAACGGGAACTGGGGCAGGAATATTTGGGGTTAGACCTAAAGCGTAATTTAGCATAAGCTTGGGGAAGCTGGCCACGTATTTCAGGCGGAAGTAAGGCTCTGGCTGAGTGCACGAAGGTGTGTATAGATAGAGGCCTATGTGGTCAAAATATCTATATAAACTCAGTAAGGCAGCACTCAAAGGCAAAACGTCTGAAAAATCTGGCGAAACCCAACATGGTGACACTGATGTGGCTTCCAGTGCACAGAGGGTTGCTGGTAATGAGGGGAAGGACAAGTGGGCCAATAAAGGTGCTGAAAGTCCCTTCATAGGCCCAGAAGCACCGTGTGGGGTGACTTACTGCACTGCACGTGGAAATGTTCACCAGTGGGTGGAAAAAGAGTGCTGCAACGAGGGGAAGAATCAGGGGAAAATATTGAGTCTAAGAGAATGATATGCAATACAATATGCAATGCAATAGTATCAGATGACCTAGAGTTGAATAGAAGGGAAATGAGAAGAGTGATTGGTTTTATCACTGGTTACTGGCAACTCAGAAAATGTGATGAGGATGAAGAAATCGCACAACATTTGGTATTTAGATTCCCGGTTCTTGATACCAGACGATATAAAACTCTTGGTTTTAAGTGGGAAAATGATCAGGGAGACCAGCAGGAAAGCATCGCATCAAGATCTCATGGTTTAGTAAGGACCTGGGATTTGATGGAGAATGATGTTCTGGAAATGAGGGTGCACAGCTTATTAGCTGCGACCCTCTTTTGTTTTTACAAAGTACGACCAAATCGTAAAGTGAAGAATACAATGTGAAAACTGCCTTGGAAATTACATAGGCCGGAATTTCCAATACTTACATAGAAGGACTCGTAACCATAAAACTCCGTAAAAAGTAATAAAACCAAATCTTCAGCATTGGCTAAACATGCTATAGAGGAATCTCACACTTAAGATTTCCAAAACCCAAAAATTCTTGCAACAGAAAAATATTTTACAAAAAGAAGCATCCTGGAAATGTTTCATATTAAAAAAAGATACAAATTCCATTAATAACAGGTCAGATTTATAAAAAACTTCGTTTTATTTCTAATTCTTAGTTTAATTGAAAAAATTAGGTTTAAAATCACAATTTACAACTGTTTCACTAAAAAACTAGCATCGTCAGATTGACATATTGAAGTTGAGTTAAAACAAAGAGTTTTTTATTATTCTTAGTAAGATAGACTTCCAAAAAGTAAGGGTTAGTACGATAAATTTAACAGGTCAGATATCCCATATCTATAATAATTCAACCAATTCTTAATATTTCGCACCAAACCATAAAGAAAACACGTTTTTGAATCGTCCAACCTGTAAATAATTAAATTTTCTTTCTTTCTTATTTTAATCTGTTTAATGTGTTGAATTTTTTAAATTTTTTTAATGAGCTTTATTGGATTTTTATAATTTAAAACTCATTTTATCAATATGTAGACTGCAGTAACAACACTGCTATTTTTGTAATATTTATTATACTTCATTTTAAATAATTTTTTCGTCCAGTAAGCATTATGTTTGTTTCACTATAAAATTATTTGTTCATTGTATAAACATTTTTGAATAAATGATAAGCACAACCTTTTTGTTTTTATTTTAATATAACCAATACACCAAGCAAACGAAAACCAAAATAGTTATAATACTGTTGGGAAATACAATGGACTAGTTTAGTGATTTTTTTTTATATTTGCATCTTATAAAATAAGTTTTTAGTGGTTCAACTGTACAAATAAAATTTTTATAAAATTAATCCTCTAGCCATAATCGGCTTTTAAAATTTAAATTTAATGGTTACATACGTCATAAGTGGTAAGTGACGTATTTCAATAAGATTGGTAGAAAATTTGCGATGTTATCGATATGCTTTAATATTAACCGAGAAACTTATCTCTCTCTTATTTGTTGTCATTAAAAAGAGATAAACATATTGATATTTTTGTTCTCTGAATGACACTTTATCAAATAAGGAGTAAAACACTAAACAAAATATTCTGTCATTTTCGTTAGTTTAATTTGTTGTTTGGTTTATGAAAGAAATTACTTCTATACTATTTTTGGTTCGAAAATAAAAATCCCTAACACCTTCTCTTGGTGTTATAGCGGTTCCTTCAAAAATAACCAATAGAAGTAATTGTTCTCTCGGAGAGCAACCCTTCTATCGGTACAGTGAGAGAACGAATTTCAAGAATACCGTTTTGGCATTTTCAATAGACCCACGCCCACTTTCTATTGGCTGTTCTATTCTATCACCGTCAAGAATAGGGGTCTTGTTTACATATACAGATAAACACGATTTTCTCTCCTGTCATATTTCTTGTCAACTGGTACAATCAGTTAGTCACAGAACACGGTGTTTTGTGCCGCCAGTTCTTTGAGAATACTTGAAAGGAACGTAGCTAAAATGTGACAACGTTGACTTTTAAACACACTTCATTATTGGTTATTAGTTGGCGCTAGGTTTAAAACTTACTAATTAATTATTGCTAAATTTTACGAAATGAGAAAAATTAATTGCAAAATGAATACCAATATAAGTAAGTAGGTATCTTATCCTAAATATATATTGCTATCATTTTTATTAATATGATCCTACTAAACTAGTCCATTCCAAGTATTAAAATATAAACTTGAACAACTACGTATTAGTTGCTCTTTTGTTGATTTCTCCTTTTTTAAATGCATGTTCCTTTTTAATCCTGCATCGAATCACGAATCGATGCAGTGGCATGCTTACGCTATAGTACTTCTAAAAAGATTCTTGTAGGAAAAATAATTATTAAAATTGAATATTAAATAGTAAGTTGATAAAAAATCCAATTTTATCACGGAGTCAAATGCACATATAATTTAAAACAAAGATATAATTCATATCTCGGAAACGAATCAAATTGGCAATAATTGAATTAAGTTCATGCACTGTTGCTACCTTCTACCTTGAAAGTTGTAAAAAATAATAGCGCTCGTATGTTAAAACGTTCTGAGTACGTATAACCTCAAAAATATCCAAATTTACGATAGAGGTTAGTTGTCAGATTGCAACACCAGGGTTGCCAAATCCCGAAATGTAATTTTTCCGTCATTTTTATGAATTTTTGACAGCGCTCTTATTTAAACCAACCACCATCTCAATTCACCAGTTTGTAGACACAAGAAATCTTTTTATTCACAAAAATAAACGATAAATCATGAAAAAAATTGTTTAGATTTATATACAAGGACTACAAAACCGACCGTAAAAGCTTTATCTAAAGGATAAGATTTCTTAAAAAAACACAGAATGTCTCTCGGTAATAAAACGAAAAAGAAAATATACCCTTCATCACTTTCAGGAATACTGCCAGTGATTGATGGATTTTTTCTTACCTTGACCTCGATTTTTGTTTTGTGTCACAAATAACTTGTAAATACCAGGTAGAAAAAAACACGTTTGGGATAGTTTAAATGATCGATGAGTCGATTATCTTTGGCGAAGCGATAATCTCGGAAAATTTGATAAATTTATGGCGGAAAAGCTGTGTAGGGAGGGTTTAAATAAATGGAAAAACTTTAATACCAAAAAAAAGATATAGAAAAAGTGTGTTTTTGTAATTAAAAACTTCTTCATTGATATATTTGATTAAAAACCCGTATTGGAATCGAAAAATACAGAAAAATGCTTTGAGAAAAATAAATGCCAAAGTATATCGATCATCAAAGGGAGGAGAATAAAGCAGGTCAGACAAGAAGTCTTGTCTGAGTAGTGTATAAACTTCACAATGTTCCTCCTCTCTACAGTTTGGAAAGACTGGGTCTTCGACTACACATAAGAGAGGTGTAGATGCCTTGTAAACTAATGATGGCCAGTAAAAACTCCGACAAGCAGGCGCATCTGCGATTTGGATTTGTCCAACAATCACTAGCTTTGTCAGGGTAGGTGATTGTTTGTTTCGCCTGCCTGTGATGAATAATACACCCCGTAGATATAGTACGAGAGAAATTATATGGAGTTAGGTAAAGTACGGTAAACAACATTGTATTACAAAAATAGCTAGTTGACTTTTATGTGGGGTGTGGGGTTCAGTATTTAGTTCGTTTCAGTTATGTCTTGATGTAGTAGATCCATTTTTCTTCTAATCCTCTCTGCGCATTGCTCTTCCGAACCCCTACGTCCTCCATCAGAACACCTGCTCTGACTTCTCTTGCCAGACAGGTATAAATAGGTCGGATAATTACTCAAAATCTTTTCTTTATAGTCTTATGTCCTGGAAACTGCAAAATCAGTATCAGTATCACATTGCTAACAGCAATGTGGATGGACACATAATTTAGGCATAAAGCAACAATCTCCCTTGGAGGACGATAATCTCTTGCAAATAAACGGTTAAATTCCTCAACAAATTTAGTGAAACCTGAATATCACAATTCTAAAATTACATTTTATTTTATATAAAAAAAACAAGACGCAATTGTATGTTAGGTCATGTACGGTAAACAACATTGTATTACAAAAATAGCTAGTTGACCTTTATGTGGGGTTCAGTTCGATTCAGTTCATTTCAGTCATGTTTTAATGATTCGGCTGGATGATTAAAAATACATATTTAATTTATGAGTCATAAGAATGTACCAGTGATTTAATTATAAAAATAATGTTATTGATCTAAGTGAATTTTTATCAAAACTGTTAGATTCCTCACCAAATTTTGTGAAACCTGAATATCACAATCATAAAATTATATTTTATTTTATAAAAAAAAAAAACAAAGACGCAATTGTAATTTAGGTCATGTACGGTAAAAAACATTGTATTACAAAAATATCTAGTTGACTTTTATGTGGGGTTCAGTTAGTTTCAGTTATGTTTTGATGATTCGGCTAGTTTTTTATCAAAACTGTTAATTTCCTCAACAAATTTTGTGAAACCTGAATATCGTAATTCTAAAATTACATTTTATTTTATAAAAAAACCAAGACTCAATTGTATGAGAAGTAATTTTAATTGCCAAAAGACTGATCTTGATCGTATCCATATATTGTTAGAGAGAAAGTTTGTTGCCTGGCAATGTTGGCGAATGACGTTCCGCGAAAATTGTCAGACAATAAACAGTAACATTCCATGTTAATTATTAGAGTAACTATAAAATTAATTTATAACAATAGATTATAATTAATAAATTCTAGAGCCTGTTCAACTTTTAAACTAGACAGTGATAGGATCGCGTTTTTGCCGTATCAAGCCTTTTCGTAGAACGTGGCCATTCTCATCCTAACGATGCTGTGAAACAGAACATTTATGTATTTACTCCGACAGTTCCTCCGTCATCTTCTGTCATCGATTGATATTTAACTTAACACAATGTTTATAGCTAAACATAATAAAATTAAACTTGGAAGCAGAATTAACAATAAAAAGATTTCAGTAGCGCCCATTAAAATTAATTTTCTCTCTATTATTATTGTTTTATTAGACGATTCGGTCAATTTTGTACCTTTATCAAAAACCAAAATAAAAGCAATGATAGTACAAGTTATAATATTAGTTTTTTAAAAATAAATCTAACAAATTAGGGAAAATTTTAAATAAAACCTTGAAATAAATATTTCAAAACAAACCGTTTAACATACAAATAATTTAAATTTACTATTTACAGACTTGAACAAACACGACACAAACGCTGTCGTCGCCTTTTCGACGTCTCAGTTAATTCACAGGAAAACTAATTAACCAATTAAACACAAATAGTAATCACACCAATTAAGTATTAAGCAGACGTTCGCAGCAAAGCTAATGGTTTTTAGGTTTTAAGAGTGTTTGTATTATCGCTTTCGCCACACTTAAACATTTATTTAATCCCGAGAGGAAACGTTAAGGGACCCACGAAAAATTTAAAGGAATTAACAAGGGAGCTTTTAAAGGGCGCTCGTATGTAAAGTACAAATAATTCACCCAGTTTCTCAATTGAAATTAATAATTCAAAAATGGAAGTATTCTGAAAGGGAATTGTCATTTTAACTTTTTAATTACTTTTACAATATCAATATTATAACGGGTTGACAGATGAGAAGGAGATCTTGGGAGCAGAAGAAGAATTTGACTTTTTATTGACGTGAAATTCGTTATTTATAGTAGTCTCTATTGGTCCAACCAGAAATGTCAAGTATAGTTTGTGCAAAACAAAATTTGATTCACGACACTAATTTCGTCTTAATTGCCAAGCATCGTTCCCAACTTTCAAATTAAATGTTCCATTCAATAAATCAATATAAAATACTTAAATCTGTTTACATAAAGTTGGTAGCCGTGATTGACAAGTCGCGTCGTTGCCGTTGTCATACACCGATTAGTATATTTAGTTTTGTATTTGTCATTTTGTTTGTGGTTTTTGTGTTATTCTTTCTTGTTGTTTTTTTTGCACCGACTACCTATATGTTTATTGGTCAATCTCGATATTTTAAGAATATATCACTTATGTATGTAAGTTTTAGTTCTGTTGTGGAATCGAGCATCTGTCAAGTTGACAGTTAGCAAAGAGTTTCCAGTGAAGGTCTTTTAAACTGTGACAGTTTATCAATAAATTGTGTAAAAAATCCTCACAAGTGTTTCAATATGTTATTTTTTTATAAGCCCGAGTACTATTCTCAACGAAAGTAGCCTGACATGGCTAGGACGAGTTTTCGTTGAAACTATAAATTAAATGTTACCGCCCACATCACGAGGTGTGTTCCAATACAACAGAAAACGATACATCTAGATAGATCTACTATCGGTATTAGAACTTGGAACTCTCTGCAGTAGCAAAGTAGTATATTAAAAATTCAGTTTCAAAGAGAATGAATATAACGAAAAAACTATTTCTAATCTCTAGTGGACATACAAAATTTTCAAATAATAGCAATTGCCACATTATGTTTCTAATTTATAACTAGCTCCAAGGGTATAGGATAGTGGGAGGAATAGCAGTAGGGGTGCTGACAAGATCCTACCCATTGGGTGTGATGGCTAGAACAAGGAGGCTACATTGAAAAGCGCGATGAGAGAGGAAGTTATGGATTGGATGGAGAAAATGGATATAAGGTGGAAGGAGTATGAAGGTAAATTGGAAGTAGGAGAGAATGGATGAATAGTAAATTCGGCGCAGTGAACTACTTCTTGACACAGGTGCTAACTGAGCTTGGATCAAGAGCAGGATATTTTCACAAGATTGGGAAAAGAGAGACTGGAGTGTGTGAAAGATGTGAAGTAGAGGAGGATAATGTGGGACAGGCGTTTAGATGCCAGAAGAAGTGCTGAAGAACTTGGAGGAAAAACTCGGGAAGGCGGTGTATTGAAAGGAAGGGGGAATGGTTAGGAGAAGAGAATGTTTCTGAGAGGCAGAGTAAAAGGAGAGTGTGTAAGGGACCGCCACCCGTTTTGAAGTATGCTAGAGTAGTGACTTTGTGAAGGGGAAAACGGCGAGTTTTGAGGTGGTTTTTGGTTGGTAGGCATCATCCTAACGGTCCTAAGGAGGATCCGTTCGATAATGAGTTTTTTCCAACTCAGTTCCCAAAAAAAAATCAAAATAACAGTTAAAGGATTATGAAAAATTACTAACCATTCAGTATAGATAACAAGCATTAAGAATAAACTTTATTTGAAAAATCAATCTATACATAACAATCAAAGATACGTAATCACCTTGAACTATATGCGAAGACATCACATTCAAAGGTCCATTAATTTTCTCCCTCTCATCCTATGCATCTACCAAGTGAAACGTGTCAGCAACACAACTAATTAATCTATCACATGCCATACCAAAATCGAATTAATTGCGTCAGAAGGGCAGCGATCAATTTTTTTACTTTTTTTATTATATACACAAGCTTGTTGATAACCCCTTTTTTAGGTCCGTATTACGTTTGAGGTGTACCGAGGGTTATTGGCGAATGAATTAGTGAAAGAAATTAATGAACCGAAGTTTATTTTATATTCTAAATATGTAAAATTTTAAAAATGTAAGGAAAAGTCATTAATTTATGGAATCCATTTATACTAGGTGACATAAAAATCCGAACACCCAGTATAAAGGATTTTATTTTTATAAAATTTGGTATAAGTACTTACTGAAGCATAATAAGTAAATGATTAAAATTTCAAAATGATTGCATTGCGTTACAGTCCTTTTACCTTTTTTTTTTGGCTTGGACAATGGACTAGTTTAGTAGGATCATATTAATAAAAATGATAGCAATATATATTTAGGAAAAGATACCTATTTACTTATATGTATTGGTATTCATTTTTCAAGTAATTTTTCTCATTTCGTAAAATTTAGCAATAAATAATTAGTAAGTTTTAAACATAGCGCCAACTAATAACCAATAATGAAGTGTGTTTAAAAGTCAACGTTGTCACATTTTAGCTACGTTCGTTCAAGTATTCTCAAAGAACTGGCGGCACAAAACACCGTGTTCTGTGACTAACTGATTGTACCAGTTGACAAGATATATGACAGGAGAGAAAATCGTGTTTATCTGTAATAAACAAACAAGACCTCTATTCTTGACGGTGATAGAATAGAACAGCCAATAGAAAGTGTGCGTGGTTCTATTGAAAATGCCAAAACGGTATTCTTGAAATTCGTTCTCTCACTGTGCCGATAGAAGGGTTGCTCCCCGAGAGAACAATTACTTCTATTGGTTATTTTTTAAGGAACCGCTATAACACCAAGAAAAGGTGTTAGGGATTTTTATTTTCGAACCAAAAATAGTATAGAAGTAATTTCTTTCATAAACCAAACAACAAATTAAACTAACGAAAATGACAGAATATTTTGTTTAGTGTTTTACTCCTTATTTGATAAAGTGTCAATCAGAGAACAAAAATATCAATATGTTTATCTCTTTTTAATGACAACAAATAAGAGAGAGAGATAAGTTTCTCGGTTAATATTAAAGCATATCGACAACATCGCAAATTTTCTACCAATCTTATTGAAACACTTACCACTTATGACGTATGTAACCATTAAATTTAAATTTCAAAAGTCGTTTATGGCTAGAGGATTAATTTTATAAAGATTTTATTTGTACAGTTGAACCACTAAAAACCTATTTTATAAGATACAATATAAAAAAAAATCACTAAACTAGTCCATTGTCACTCGGCCCAGACTCAATTAATCAAAAAAGGAGCATAGGACAGACAGGAACACACACTTCTTGTCTAGGGACCCATCAAGACATTTTGCAATTAAACAAACAAAACTAGGCCACGGTAAGTAGGTTTATAACAAATGGGTTAAAACTTATGTAACAAAGGGAAGATTACAGACACAATTTAGTAGAAAAGTAATTATAGAATCCCAAATAACTTTTTCATTGGCATTGCAACCAAAAGGTGACAAATGTTAACTGGAAGAAAAATGTTGCTTTTCTTAACGTTTTCCATAAGTTTTCCTCGCATAAGTTAGAATTAATAACGTGTACCTATCTTATAAAGGTGTGCAGTATAACATGCATGACCAAATCGAAGTCTGCTTATGGTTAGTAATATTGGTTTTTATACCAAGGAATAATTTGAATCATAGGATGACAGAAATGAAAACTTTGACAACGAAGTACAATGACACATCGTTTCCTTCAAACGATATAATGTAATTTTTAATTTCAAATGTCATTTTAGATTCAACTGTCATTTTTCCGCTACCAACTGTAATTTTTCAGCTGTCAACTGTCATTTTTGACATTCGAATATCTATAACTGTCTTATGTCAATTTTTACTCTTAAATATAAACAATATGAAAATGAATACAAACACAATTTTTGGAAAACCCGAAAATTCAGATGAAAAAAAATAAAATTTTTTAGAAATCCCGAAAGTTTAGCTAAAAAAAAATTAAAAAATCAAAGATTGGTCCAGTCGTTTTTGAGTTTTAACGAAACGAACGGACAGCAGTATATTTTTTTTAGCTGAATTTTCGGATTTTCTAAAAATTTCTTTTTTCTAAACCATCCCTAAACTATAGCAAAAAAAAAAAAAAAATTTTGAAAATCGGTTTTGCCGTTTTTGAGTTTTTGCGAGACTAACGCACAGCAATTCATTTATATATATATAGATGTGGTTTATTTTGTATTCTACATATGACTTGCACAAGGGAAGGGTTAGTGCAATAAATATCCCTATTATACCATAAAAAAATTTAAAAACACATACGAATTAAGTTCAGCTACGTTTAGAACAAGACACACTTTTTAAATCCTCCACAGCACGACAATTAAACCAGCAAAAAAATTAAAAAAAACGTTTTAGAATTTTAAATAGGAAGCGACCTTAACAAACAAAAAAAGTCTTTTATCTCCCTGACAATTCTTTATCCTTTGTTTCCAACGGAAGACAGTTAGTAGGTACAATTAAAATTCAAATACCTGAAATTCGTTTTTAATTGTGTCTGCTAAAATGATTTTTTTAGAGGAATAATCCGTTCTCAGCATTTTAACTACATGTATATTCAGTATTTTAATGTAAATTACTACTTCACGTTTTAAATTTATCTCTCGTATGTATTGTCTAACTCTAAAGCATGGAATATCATTTTGAGAAAAAATGTCACTAATAAAGTTTTTCTTTGAGGAATTCTATAAACAATTTCTGTTATTTTAGTAAAATAATTATTCTCTGGACTCTAAATACGAACCGTATCATCGAATAAATATTTAAATTTATTGTACTAACCCTTACTTTGTGAAAGTCCATCTTATTAAGAATAATAAATATACAGAGCGTCAATAAAGTAAGGCATAAATTCATTATTGGCTATAAATGAACAATAAAATTAGAAATTCACAAAACAGGTCGATTTTTGATTTCAATTTACTATTGTTTCAAATCATAATCTAATATATAGGGTGAATAACTTTCGTGTAATGACGTCATCACCATTTTTTTCAAATGGAACCTTTTTTTATTTTCCAAATTGCCTTTGCTGAGCTGATTCCAAAAATGTATTTGTTGCTTCAAATTGGTACAAGGTGGGCAAAATCGCAAAAATTTACTTACAATTAAAGAAAATAACAAATAAACGTAATAAACACATTAAATGAAATTACGTATTGTTATACAACTACTTTGATAAACTATCAAGAACATCCAGCAATATTCTTAATAATTGTATTTTACAGCTTTTATTAGTGATCCAAACCCATGGACTATAAAAATATTTTTGTTTGGCATTATTTTTTACCATTCTTTTTATTTGACAAAACATTGAAGCACAGTTTCGTATTGTTTACGCTTTAGAGAAGGTACGTTCGTGAACTTTTTTTACAAAACGCCTTTAACCGAAAGTGACAGCATTGAAATATTAATGATGATTGGTATTGGCGATAAGATGCGGACTCAACAAGAGGTATGCCGATTATTCCATGAAATGCATCCAGATCGTGAACCTATTTCACAATCTACGATAAGTAGTATAGAGCGAAAATACAGAGAATTAGGACATGTGAAGGATGCAGCAAAGGAAGGTAAACCAAAAATTGATGAAAATATTTAATAGAATATAATTTTGTCGGCTATAGAAAATCCTCACTGTACTAGGGATTTTGGTATTGGAAAGTCTTCAGTATCAAACATTTTCAAAAAGGTAAAAACAGATAAAAGATATGCTATGCTACAGAATGTTAGAGACGAAAGTAATGCCCGGTTCAGTCAATGGAGAACAATTTGAACATTTATTGTAAATTTTCGTTTGTTTGTTTTTGGAAGTATATCACATTAATTGCATAACTACCATGTACCAATTTGAGTTTGACTTATCTGGTTTTTTTAATCTATATATGCTCTTAAGTAAGATTCAATGAACACTGGTTTAAAATTAAATCCAGTAAATTTATTTCTGATTCATCACACACGATTTGACACCCACCATTCTGTTTCCAAAAAGACGGGAGTAATTTTCCTATCTAGGATGTTCCCTACATACCTGGCCTCTTCCGCAAAATAGAATGGATACTTCTTGCCAATTAGGTTGGCGCAGATACCAAGATAAATCGAATTGCAATTCATCCAAGTCTGCCATCGCAATCATCATAAGAAAACTAGCAAATTGAACAAATGAAAGACATTTTTTTCGCTACATAAGAGAAATTAAAGGTATGAGGATGGATTGGACAAAGAAAAGAAGAAAATACATTAGAGAAGAACTTGATATTTAAACCAATGAAAAATTGTATTAGAAACACAGCAACGTGGATAGTGGTAACACTTACAAAGATATGTAAAAATAAATCAGATAGCGACAACTGGGGGGAAAACAAAAAAATTCACGAAAGAAAATGGAAAAATTGGATTAGATAAAACCTGGGTAAATTAAATCTACACATTTAGTGAAGATGAAAATATAACTTCGTTCCGAGCGTTATATAGAAGGGAGACCAACTCAAAGGGAAAAATAATCTAACATAATAATTATCAAATCTGTTATCTAAAATTTCATCAATTTGGAAAAGTGTATATTGAGACGAAGTGTTATTATCATAAAAAAATTATTCATTAAAGAAAAGCTTAATTTTAATAAGAATATGTATTATGATGATTAAATCAAAAACAAAATCGTTAAGTCAATTAAAAGCAAAAATAAATAATAAAAAAGTAATCACATTACATAAAAATAATCAAAATCACCATTAAAAAAAATAAATAATAATGAAAATATAATTCTAAATGTAAAATAAAACAAACGAACAAATTATAAATTTTTGAAAAATATTTTTCTGTTAAATATATAAAAGGATTTTCAAAGATCTACAAAAGTGTATAAAAAGTTCTTCTACGAATAACACCTGTATGTGTGACGTTAAATTATCAGAACTACGACTGCTCGTACGCAACATCGCGTGTTTGAAATGTTTAGTTTCCATGAACTGAAAAACCTTAGAAGTGCACCTGTGCCTGTGACGTCAAATTAACACGAATTAGAATGCTCGTAAACATCGCGTGTTTGAAATGTTTAGTTTCCTCGAACTCCAAGAGCTTAGAATAGCAGCTGCACGTTGTGACGTAAGAGTTACTCGGAAATGTATCGGTCGAATTTATGACTTCAAGCCTCAGTGTAAATATAATTTGAGAGCTTTTCCGACCATAATAAATTATATAAAAATTATTGAACATTAAAAATGATTATTGTATATATTATGTAAAAAAATTGTTTGTAAAATATAAGTAGTTAGTTAGAAATAAGCAAATTAAGAAATAGTTCCTTCTGATTGGTTCTCGTGGAGTTTTTAAATGAAGCATTTTTATTGGTCAGAGAATAATGAGAGAGGGATCTCAGTTTTTACGTAAAAGAACCAGTCAGAAAGAATAAAAGGAGATTCAAGCCTAATTTTAAGAGAGTCAAGACCCTTTATACAAACATTAAAGCTTCGTTTAAAAAAAATTTTCAACAAACATTTAAGATTTAAATTTAAAAAAACTTTCACGACTCAATACTCAAGTTTAATTTTAAAAAAGATTCAAGACTCATTTTCAAAACATTCAACAACAGTTATTATAATATTTAACTCGTAATCTACATTTTTAAAAAAAAAACTTTGATTAGTCATAAATTTTATTAACTTTATAAGTTAACAGTATTCGAAAATAGGTTTGTTGAATCGAGCAGAGTAATCTTATAATATAACAGTTTCAACTGTAATTTTAATGATACAAAAGTTAGTATTAAATTAATATAAGAAGCTTGACTTACCTTATATCAGAAATAATCCTAGTATAAGACTTTGTAACACACCACTTGTAAAAAGGGAGTCTTATCAACCAGTAAATTGTATAAACAAATCCACAAGTAAACAATAATAAATTCTACATCGTAAGAGTTTCTGTCTTTAATTAAACCATTGGAAGTTCTACATCCCACGTGTTCACCAGAAGAGAAGATAGACCACCAGTTCCAGTGACACCTACATGTGAATGGCGAACACTCGAGAGACAAAGTTAAAAAAGGTACCGTTATTTAATTTGTATTAAGTGTGCGTATAAACTGTTTTAAAGCGATAATAGTTATTAGCCGCTAGAGAACATTTATACTACTTTATTGTAAAGATTTTTGAATTTCATTTTGATAGAAAATTTATAATTTGTTTGAGCGTAAATCTGTGGTGAAACCTGTACGACCTGAGATATAATTTTTCGATTAACGATAGTGTCTATTTTCAAGAAACATTTAATTTTATTTGAGCTAGTCATCATTATACAACATATTATTTAAGGGGCTAAAAAACATTATTATTGTAGTAAAAACTTCAACAATTACGTCAAATCAAATAAAAACAAACCACTAATAATATCATGTCACAATTAACGTGAATTTACTAAAATAACATTCAATCATCAGAAAAAATTAAAATAATAAAACAAAAAAGAAAACATAAGAACCCAACAACAAATAAATTAATAAAATCATAATAATATATATATATATATATATATATATATATATATATATATATATATTGTAATAATTAAATATTCTATAATAGTAGAATGATTATAATATCAACAGAAGTTGTTTAATTTAACTAAATCCAATAATTTTTATTATATTGTATTGTTTTATTATATATTTTGTGTATTTGTAAGAGAATTTTAAGTTAGAAATTATTTTAATGTAACAATATTATATCTAGTACATAAATATGCTATTTAAGACTTACTAGAAATTTCGCGAAAATTGATTATATAATGTGTAAAAAGGAGACAGATATATTTTTACTATATTTTTATTCTGGAATGATCGATGATAGACGAAGTAAGAATGTCTAGTCATATTTAAAAAAGAAAGAGAGGCATATAGTGTCCTTAGCAAATGATAATTCAAGAAATTTCTAGAAAGTTTGAAACCTACAAAAGACTGAACAGAGGTCGTTAAAAGAGTTATTATTGGAAGTCAAACAGAGAAGATCAGTGAGTGTGAATAGTCAACTAGAACTAAGTGAACAAACAGTTTTTAAAAGTGGTTAATACAAAGTATTAAATAGTGACATTAAAAATACAAATTAAAACAATCAAAAAGTAAAACAAAGTGCCAAAAGTGACATTAAAAACTAATCAAAAAGTGAAATTAAAACATTTTCGGTTTATAAAAAAGAAGAATATAAGAGTACTTACTATTAATAGTACAATTAAAGGAACTGTAATCCACACTAAACCATATCAATTTGGAGATTTGGAGGAACAAAGAACGATAATATCACTCAAGAAACCAAACGTCCTACAAGACGACATTTTACCAGATTCGCAAATTCCACGTATCACTTCATTCGTCTCCGTTTTTCATAGATCAACTACAGATTTTTCCACCAATCAGGAAACAGGACTTTACATATCAAGGTCAGATAAAATTGTAAACTTTTAAAAAATTTTGTAGTAGTTAGTTGAATTTTATAATTTAAAAAACAAAGGAATTTACTTGATATTTAATAATTAGTGTATTTGATAATCTTACTTGCCATTACATAAACAACATTGGTTAGTTTAACTTAATTCACATCAAGTAAGTTCTTTTATAATTACTAAAGGCCTTTCTTCTTTTTAATTTTCCTAATTAGTTTCATTATTACTGTTTTCATTTAACTTTTATAATAAATTTGTAATTGTAATTAATCAAATTTTATTCAAATACCTTCTACCTATAATCCAATAGAAACTTGCATAACCATACACCCCTGAGAAAAAGATCTTGTTGCTACATTACATTTAAATAATAATACAAATCAATTAATCAATCAATAAACTATCTCTCAAATCATAATATTCATTACAATATAATCAGATCTGTAGGCCTAGAAGGCCCATGGCTTTGTTGACTTCCTCCTGTTATCTGCTTTTCTTTTCCAGTTGGTTATCTTAAGTGTTCTAAGGTCTTTTAACACCTCTTCCATCTATCTTGCTTTGGGTCGTCCTCTTTTCCTCTTTCCTCCTATCCTACTTTCTACTATTTTTTGGGGTACCCTTTTATTTTTCATTCTCTGTATGTGGCCAATCCATCTCAATCTATTTCCCTTTAGCAGCACCTATAATGTCTGTTTGACCAAATAGTTCTCTCAGTTCTTTATTGCCTTTTCTCTGCCATAATATGTCGTCTATTTTCTTCCCTCTAAAATTTTTGCATAGACATTTCCTTTCCCAGATCGCTGTCACATTTTGCTCACTTTTACCCAGTGTCCACGTTTCGCTTCCGAATAGTACTATAGGTCTTAGTATCGTTTTATATATTCTTATTTTGGCACTTTTGTATTGGAAAAGTATACAAATTACAATAAATTTGCATTTCGTTGTGGCCTATTTGTTGTAGAACAGAGAGGATATGTGCGAGTGGACCTCTAATATTCTCTTTGTCTTTTCCAAATATAAAAAGAAAAGTATTATTATCTAAAATAGTCATTTTTAAGTTGTAAGCAAGTGTTATTTTTTTATATTTCTTAGACATTTTTATGTTAAAACTAAATTTTGTTTCAAAACAATCAAGTTAAGTGTCATTATTTTAATTATTTTAATCTGTTATTAACAGAAAATTCAACAGACAATTTTTATTATCTTTGCTTGTTTGAAACGCTCAACTACATTTGTATGTGCTTGTTTTAATTTGAAAACAAAATTCCATGCTTGTCATCGATTAATATTCGATTCAATGGCCTAGTGACGTTCCGAAAGGACCACAAAAAATATACAGAACAGCATCCGATCAAAAAATAAAAAGTTCTACTGAATAATTAATGACTTTTCAACTATATCGAGATTAACAGAAAAATGTTTCTGATTTCTGAATTTTTATATCGATGGGGAATTAACCAACAAAAAATACGGGTTATTAATTAGCTATTTATATAACTAGTTGCAAAATGAACGTGTTTTTTATATACAAGATTTTTTTTAATGCAGTTTCATTTTCATTTTGAATTTATTTTACTTGGTTATTATTTAACGCCGACCTTATTCTGCTAGATAGTATTAGTATCAAAACCATCGTTGTTTGTTTCTATGGAATTTAGTATTTTCCAATAAAAAAAACAGATATTATTTTAAAATCTGTACAACAGCAACGATAAAGGAGAACCAGATAAAGATACACCACTGGTCGAAATCCGATTATTTTTTTATTTGGAAAACTATTTTAGAGCAATTTCAAACCTCTCGTAAACATTTTTGTTTCTTTTTTGTATCTCGGCATTACACGTTTCTCTGAGAAAATCCCAAGAATACGTAACACCGTTTTCAAACTGCGGTTTAGGGCAATCGGAAAATTGGATAACTGAACGATTTTACTTCAGTTTTTAAGAAAATGCAGTTTTATAAAGCTAGTATTAAAAAATGGAAGTATTACTTGCCGTTAAACCTAGGAAATTATTGAAAGTAACAACAAAATATCAAAAAACGTTAGCTGACTTTTCTTTCTTATATCACCAAATTGGCAAGTTATTTTCTTTTCTCCAAATTCACCGTATGTCTCTGCTTTTTTCATGGTCGGTAAAATTTCGCATTTTCTCGGATGATGGCTAGAGTGGTACATAACGTTTTCGGACCTAGTATTAGATCCAGCATTTGTTGACAATATTCTTCAAATGACAAATCGTCTCTTTCCTAAAGGTATTTTTGGGCTATTAGTTGAACCTTTATTAAAAGCTCGGAACGAAGTTATATTTTCATCTTCACTAAATGTGTAGATTTAATTTACCCAGGTTTCATCTAATCCAATTTTTCCATTTTCTTTCGGTAATTTTTTTATCGATCTTCAGTATTTTGCCCACACACAGTGGAGCATAAGAAAAAATTCCTAGGATTTATACTTTTGGGACGTGTTAAACTTATTCCTTTAAATATTGTCACAAAATTATTTCGGTATAAAATTTTAATCGTAGTAATAAAACTCAAAGTCTATCCACAACGTTTAATAGTGAGGTTCAATAGTTAGTGCAACATGTTTCGGTCTTTAGACCATCATCAGGCTATAAAGAAAAACAATGGTATCAGGAGAATCCAAAAATAGTTATAGTTATAAAAAGAGCGAATGGTGTCGGTTGTCCGATTACACCAATGATTAAAGTTAAAACATTTCAAATATGACAAATAATTACAAGTAGAAATAAAATACAAGTTTAAAGTAAAACGTTAAATACATTAATTGCAAAAACTTAAACTATGGCAAAATCAATATAAACTCACCTGTATGTGCAGAACGTAGGAATTGTAAATAATTTGAATTTAAACTTAAACATCCATAAATAAGTGAAGAATAATGGATGAATAAGAGAGTTAATATATAAAAAAAAAGAAGAGGAAAAGGAACTTTAGAAGTTATTTAGATAGAGAATGATGGTTGTGTTGGTTAGATTAAAGTGGATAGAAATGTGGGACCATATTCATACTAAGAAAATTGTATCAAGAAAATTCAATTAACAAGTTTTACATTACTAAAAGAAACAAGAAGAAAATACTATAAGTGGAGGAATAAAGAAATGATTGTAAAAAACAATCAAAAAAAGGAGAGATCCATGAAAGAGGTTCGATCTCCTTATAATCAAGAAGACAGGTCGATCCCAAACCGTGAGTAAAGGTTCTTGTTAGTCTTCTCAATCTAAGCAGCAATGCTATGTAAATTAAGATGAACAGCATAAGGTACATTTCAAAAATTGCCAAACCGGAAAAGTTTACCAGCACCAACGCACTTGAAGAACCTTATAACGTATGAAGGGCAATTACAGTTAAAGAAAGCATAAAGCGGAAATGGTTTAGTGTCAACCTACATCCGGAAGGGTTACCAACTAAATAACTAGTCAAGAAGGAACTTGGATGTAGAGGGTAATTAAAAGGAATGAATATAAGAATTGAGTTCCATATAACAATTTCAAAAATCAAAATCAAAACAAAGACCCACTATCTACACATATCGATGAAAATAGTTACAAACATCAGTAAAGAGTAAGAAATCCTGAAATAAACTTGTGTTAAGACTAGAAAAGAAGAAGATCTGAAATCAAGTCGAAAATATAAACTTAACCTAATTACATGTATAAATAAACAGTTGTTAAAAGTTTAAATTTAGAAATAAATAATTTTCATTAGGTTGAATTTGTTCGTTCAAACAATTGAGAGTACTATCATTTGTAGCAGATTTAATTTCCAAAAACTCAAGCAAATTCAATCTAATTCCCTTATTACAAACATGAATTAATTCAACATTATCGACATCAAAAAAGTGATTGTATTCTAAGATGTGATTAGCGAAAGAGGAAGGTGAGTTCTTAACTTCTAAAACAGAATATTTTTTAACAAAATTCATATGTTCCAGAATACGGGATTCAAGTCTCCTCCCACATTGACCAACATATACTGCATTACAATTTGAGCATGAAAGTTTATAAACACCTGGTTTATGTAACAGTGGAATGGTATCTTTAGTATTGATTAATTTAGCAAGGGTATTATTGGTTTTGAAAGCTATGTTGATATTGAATCTGTTAAAAATATTTTTGATCTTATAAGACAGTAAACCTGTAAATAGTAAAGAGCCTAAAAACAACTTCTGTGTAGTATTATTATGATTATCTTTAGTGGTTATATGGAAGGAAAGTCTAAACCTGCAAAAGTACTTGGAATATACTTTGTGGATTAAGTCTAAAGGGTAATGATTATTGACTGCTAGTTGTTTAATAATGTTTATCTCTTTCTCAAAAGAATGATCAGATAAGGGAAGTGAAAAGCATCTATAGAATAGAGAGTTAAAAGCAGCAAGTTTATGCGACATAGGATGACAAGAGTTGTAATCTATGAGACAGTCAGTAGTTGTGGGTTTCCTAAAAATGTCCAAACTGAAAGTGTTCAGAATAGGGTCTTTAGTTATCAGTAAATCCAAAAATGGTAATTGATTGTTAACTTCCATCTCTAAGGTGAACTTAATATTAGGGTGTAAAGAATTAATATAAAGGAGAAAATTCTCAATATCTGATATAGTACCATCAAATAAAACAAAACAGTCATCTACATATCTCGAATAGAACAGCAACTGATTATTAAATTGTGAATTAATAAATTTTTACTCAAAATTAGCCATGAAAACTTCAGCTAGGAATGGGGACAGATTGGACTATTGAACCTCACTATTAAACGTTGTGGATAGACTTTGAGTTTTATTACTACGATTATCTACATCATCCACATTTGAGAGATGGATTTCCTTTTCAATATAAAATTTTAAATTATGATTATAGTTTAATTTATTTATTTATAAATTTTGATTGATTAATTTGTATTTATAAATTTGATTGTTCCAATAGTAGCAAATATTCTTTTTCTCAGGGGTGTTATGTTCTGCAAGCTTCTAGTTGGACAATTAGGTAGGAATATGAATAAAAATTGATTAATTATAACTACAAATTTATTATAGAAAGAGTTAAGTTAAAACAGTAAAATATCGTGGTCGTATTGTTAGACGTTTGTTTTCTTGTGTAATAATTATAATTGTTCTTCCAATTCGAATTATGAATATAGTTCAGTGTTGGATTATAGTTTTTTTTTAATATAATATAATAAATAGTAAGTACACATATAATTTCTTCTTTTTTATACGCCGAAAATGTTTTAATTACACCTTTGATTAGTTCTTAATGTAACTTTTTGGCATTTTGTTTTACTCCTTGATTACTTTAACTTGTATTCTTAATGTCACTATTTAACATTTTATTTTAACTACTTTTAAAAACTGTTTGTTCACTGACTTGTTCACTACAACCCATCTTCTATGGCTGACTTCTAATATTATACTTCCCTAACGACCTCTGTTCAAGTCCTTTTATAGGTTACTAACCTTCCAGAAACTTCTTTTATGGTTCTATGAATTAGTCATTTCTAGAATACTATATGCATCTCTCTCTTTCATATATATAACTAGACATACTCACTTCGTCTACTGTCGATCTTTCTAGATGACAATATAATAAAAATATATCTGTCTTCTTTTTACACACCGTAACCAATCATCATTAAAATTTCAATCCGGTGAATCTCAGTTAAATATTTCATTAAAACTTCGCAAGATATTAGTTTTAAAATAATAATAAAAAATTAAGCCAACGCAAATAAAACATAACAATATTTAACACAGGTTATAAACGTTAAAATATGCAGATAGGTACAATTGTACTTTCAAAAGAGTAGAGCATTATCCTTATCAAGCGCAGGACATACGTTCTGTGTTTTGTGTAATGTTTATGTGTAAAACGTCATTTACGATTCCAATTAATTCAGTAATAGATTAGCATATTCCAATGTTATTACAACGTAATTATGGCACTAGCATACTGTCGCGTACCAAACAACATACATAAATCCTATCGACTGCTAATACGTATTGGCATTATCTGCGGGAAATCAGCTTATTTTTAGCTTTTAGTTACATTACTTTTTTTTAATCGTATTGTTGTAAGCCAAACCACAATTGAGTTGTAATAATTTACACATTTTAGTAATTTTTTTAACAGTTAACAAACAATTTACAATTATTTAATTTAAAAATTATCATTTAGCGTCAGACTAATTCGAAACAACTGTCAATGATAAAAAAAGTTAAATATTTTAAACTCTCACACTGTTACTAATAAAAATCTCTTATTCTTAGGTTATTCCTTATTTAAACTTAGAATAGTCATTCTAAGTATAAGCTTGGTATAAATTGTTCACTAATAAACTCGGAATAAATTCGGTATAACTATTCCCTCTTTATTCCAAAATAATGATTTGGCAACGTAGCAAAAGTCGACACAAGTACATCGAACACTGTAAAATTAAATGAAGTATGACAGTATGACTATTAAAAAAAAATAAAAAAGTTTGTTGTCGTCGGGAATCGAACCCGCAGCAGCTGCGTGAGAGGCGAGTGCGTAAAATATTACACCACGAATGATTCTAAATTAATATAGATTTTTTGCTTTATAGTTTATAAAATTTTGTTTGAGAAAAGCTCTTTGTGGAATTGGTCGCAATTTACCTTACCTTGCAGGTTTTATTATAAAAATGTCTTTAACTGATCACTTTTTACTTATTTCTAGCAAAACATAAATTAAAAATCTCTTTATGAGAGTATATTGTAAATGGGTATATTCTTTCTTTAAAAACTTTTCTTTTTCTTGTATTTTCCATATTTATATCTATATTTATTAAATTAATAACCTCCTCAACAGCTTCTACACCTTATCGCAAACATATTTTTTAGGTTATACTACACTTAAACAAGGCTTAGGGTAGGTATAACTTTATAACGAGTTTTTATTCCGAGTATAAGTTATTCCATATTTATTAGTAGACATTTTGCCTATTCCGAATTTATTCTCGGTATAAAATATTTATTCTCGGTATAAATATTTATACTTCGTTTATTAGTAAGGCTGTTATAGTGTTTTTCAAGAAAAATGGTTGACTGCAGTAAAGATACCTGAGGCAATCTCAAAGAACCAAAAATCACAAAGCCACGGAGAGTATATTTTTAGTTTTATGGATGACCATTTTGACATATAAAAGGTGAAGGTCTGCACTAACTGTCAGAGGTTAAAAGGTCTTGTCATGCAAACCAACTATAGGTAACCTAAAAAACCATGCTATTAACTGTAATGAATAAATAATCACCAATTAGGAGATTTTATTGAATACTATCTTCAGAGATTTGATAAGATCTGTTTTTTAGGGTTCCTATAAATAATTGAAGAGATGCATAACTAATATTGATTGGTCTTACTCAAATTATTGGTAATAAGATCCTATCAACACTGGGAAGTTATTATTTTAATATTAATAATGTATTCTAATAATAGTTCCTAATATAATTGTGGGTTCTGGTGAGAATAGGCCCTAATCTAATTATGGGTTTTAGGTGAAAATACTGTCTAATATGATTGTGGATTTTAAGTGAGAATAGTTGCTAATATAATTGTGGGTTTTAGGTGAGAATAGTTTCTAATCGAACTGTGGGTTTTAGGTGAAAATAGTGTCTATCATGATTGTGGGTTTTGAGTGAGAATAGTTTCTAATCTAATTGTGGGTTTTAGGTGAGAATAGTTTCTAATCTAATTGTGGGTTTTAGGTGAGAATAGTTCCTAATCTAATTGTGGGTTTTAGGTGAGAATAGTTTTTAATCTAATTGTGGGTTTTAGGTGAGAATAGTTTCTAATATGATTGTGGGTTTTAAGTGAGAATAATTTTTAATCTAATTGTGGGTTTTAGGTGAAAATCGTTTCTAATCTAATTGGGGGTTTTAGGTGAGAATAGTTCCTAATCTATTTGTGGGTTTTAGGTGAAAATAGTGTCTAATATGATTGTGGGTTTTAAGTGAGAATAGTTGCTAATATAATTGTGGGTTTTAGGTGAGAATAGTTTATAATCTAATTGTGAGTTTCAGGTGAGAATAGTTCCTAATTTAATTGTGGGATTTGGATAAGAATAGTTTCTAATCTAATTGAGGGTTTAGTTCCTAATCTTATTGTGGGTTTTTGGGTGAGAATAGTTCCTAATCTAATTGTGGGTTTTAGGTGAGAATAGTTCCTAATCCAATTGTGGGTTTTAGGTGAAAATATTGTCTAATATAATTGTGAGTTTTAAGTGGGAATAGTTTCTAATTGTGGGTTTTAGGTGAGGGTAGTGTCTAATCTAATTTTGAGTTTTAGGTGAGAATAGTTTCTAATCTAATTGTGAGTTTTAGGTGAGAAGATACAGCTATTACCGTAAAGCAACGTAAATATTATTTGTCAAAAGAGGAACAAGTTTGTAACACAATACGTATGTCAAATTCGGCCATAAACACACCCAATTTTTATCCCCAGTTCTATTTAATACCTAATACGTTGCTATTACGCTCTATCAGTACAGGTTTGCACCGTTTTACTTAAAATCATATTAAATTAAATAAATTTAATACGTAAATAACTAAAATCCAGCTCTTATTACATTCCATGTTTATTGACAAGATCTTTTCTAAAGAATGGGATTAAAGGAGATAGCTTGACTACAGTCAACCATTTTTCTTAAAAAATACTATAATTACTCTAAATTCATAATATCATAGACTTTCACAAAGTAAGAATTTGTACAATAAAAGCCAATTTATTTTTTTGAAATGTCTATTATAATTTTTAAGTCACTCTTTAGACGATACAAGTTTAACTGGACAAATAAAAGGAATGACGTCTTCAATTTTTCTGTGAAAATTCTCTCTTGTTGAGGTATTAGTTTCAAAATTTTATGACCGAAACGTTCTCGTATTCCAACCCCAGTTTGCAAAAACCTTAAGTAGGCGTTCCGAAGGCAACCTACATACGAGAGGGTAACATTTTCCAGACATTTACATGCAACTCAGAGCTACATGCTTCGCGAAACATGGGCGTGGGTTACGGCATATATCACCGGGTAGAACTAAACTTTAAATTGACGAATAACTTTATTATTGTACTCGGATGATTGCAATAAAAAATATTTTATGAAGTAGATTTTAAACAACTTTAATTTTATTTCATGTTATTCGGTTTTACTACTTCTAAACAGTAAAGTGTCTCATAAACATTGAAAATTTCAACCCATGTTTAAAAACAATCGCTCTGTAATTAAAAACTAGCTCCTCTCTTATTGGTTGTATATAGTTCTTTTTTATAGGATTTAAATGTGTATTTATTAACTAGCTTTCAAATGATCAATTTTGTTTTTTGATAGACTAGAAAATGGCAGTTATTCTAAATGTTTATAAGCTAAAAAGTAGACTTTTTTAATTCATCATTTTTTGTGTATAAATAATTTTAAAAAGTCCATAATGGTACCTACAAGCTTAACGAAAATAAAGAGTCCTGAATGGAATATATCGGCATTAATTTGCCTGCTCTAGTCGTTCACAAATGGCATTGGGAAATTGGGATAAATAATTGGTACCTCACAAAAACTACTTGACCGAGCGAGTACCAAATTTTTAGAACTAGAAAATTTTAGAAAAAGTTGTAATTAATACTTTAAAAGTTATTATACTATATTTGTTTGAAATTGGCAGCACAGTGAATTCATTCAGGCAAGGCGCACATTGAGACACAAGCTACGCAACCCACGCAGGGTAACACAAGTGACGAAGTCCACGAAATTTGTGCGTTGTGTCGTTTGAACGCATATTGTCACAAAAGCTGTGTTGTTTCCTGTGCTAATTTAGTAATTAAAACATAATTTTAACATTTTCTGATGAAAAATTTATTGCTAGATTTAAGTTCTGAGTCAGATTCGGACGCAGATTGGGAATCGGAAGCCTCGATAAGTTCTTCCTGCATTTTTTGCAATTATTGTGCCACGCACGAACACGAAATCTGTGTTTCTAACACTGGACAACACACGTCTGGTTTGACACATTCATGACCTACGCTGTGCTGCGTCTTAATATGCGCGCGTGCATTGCTGAGTACATGATACAGAAACGTGGCTTGTGCTACCCTGCGTGGGTTGCGTCGCTTGTGTCTCAATGTGCGCCTTGCCTTATAAATGCAAATCCTTCAAAGCCCAAGCAAGGGTGGTTCATGAAAAATAACTAAAAGTGCAAGGGTTGTCTGAAAAATTTCCGACCTCAACATGAAGATGGCAGCACTCGTAAACAAAAGTTGGGGAATGTGTTTGCGCATGCTTTGAAAGGTACCCACTAAAATTTCAGCCATTTTGGATGCGCAGTTGTTGTTTGACAATCATTTGAGTGAGTCGATGTGAGTGTTTTTATGAAAATGGAAAAAAATCGAGTATCGAGCTGTCATTAAATATTTGTTTTTGAAAGACAATACGCCTACGCAAATCAAAGATCACAACAAAGTATCCATTTTGTTAGTAACTTTTAATTAATTCTAGAAAATTTTCAGCCAATCTAAACCTTTTAATCTTTTTAAGTAAAACATCATGATGTACCGTATCAAACGCTTTCTTAAAGTCGGTATATATTACATCTAACTGTAATTTTTTCTCCAACAAATTATGAACTTTATTGCTAAAGATAAATAAATTTATTTCTACAGATTTATTTGCCATAAATCCATGTTGTTCTGATATAATGTAAGGTTTAACCAACCTATAGAGTTTTGAATAAATTATTGGTTTAAATAACTTCGCTGGTGCACACATTATTGATATACGAGGGTTGTCTGAAAAGTTTCCAACCTAACAAAGTTACTAGACATTTTTTCTACATAGTCTCCTTGTAAGTCTATACACTTCTCCTAGCGATGCTCCCATCTCTTCAACCCATCCAAATAGTACTCGGCATCTTTCTCTGCAAAATAGTTGTTTACGAAGGTGATGGCCTCCTTATTCGACGAAAATCTCTGTCCTCCGAGCGCAACTTTTAGCTTAGGAAACAAAAAAGTCGCTTGGGGCTAGATCTGGTGAGTAAGGAGGGTGATCAAGCAGTTCAAACCCTAATTAGTGGATTTTCGCCATGGCAACCGCTGAGGTGTGAGACGGCGCATTGTCTTGGTGAAACAAAATTCTTTTTTTCTGCAAATGTGGCCGTTTTTCCGCAATTTCTGCCTTCAGCTTGTCAAGTAATGATGCGTAGTATGCTCCTGTAATGGTTTTTCCTTTTTGAAGATAATCGACTAAGATAACTCCATGAATATCCCAGAAAACAGTTGCCATCACTTTCCCAGCCGAAGGAACAACCTTTGCTTATTTGGAGCCGATTCCCCCTTCGCAGTCCATTGTTTTGACTGTGTTTTCGTTTCTGGAGTATAATTGTGTATCCAAGTTTCATCTACAGTAATTACTCGGCGTCAAAACTCTGATTTATTGCGCCTAAACTGCGCCAATAGAGAGTTGGAAATGTTCATTCGAACACGTTTTTGGTCCAAAGTGAGCAAACGCGGCACCCAACGCGCGGACAGCTTTCTCATGCCTAAATCTTGATTCAATATGTGACAAACACGTTCTTTGGACATGTTTATAGCCTCTGCTATCTCTCTAATTTTAATTCGACGGTTGTCTAGCACCATTTGGTGAACTTAAGCGATATTATCGTCAGTGGTTGCAGTTTTTGGACGTCCCGAACGTTCATCGTCACCCAAGCTGGTACGTCCATGTTTAAATTCAGCAGCCCAAAATTTCACGGTGGTAAATGATGGTGCAGAGTCCCCGTACACAGCGTCCAACTCTTCTTTGATTTGCGTAGGCGTATTGCCTTTCAAAAACAAATATTTAATGATAGCTCGATACTCGATTTTTTCCATTTTCATAACCCCTATAATTTTCTATATTAATATTGTTTAAAAATATGTTTTATATGGTTAAATAAGAAGTTATCGATCAATAGCATGACTTTTAATATATGAAAGAGATCTTCTTAGTGACTGTAGAGATGGGCTCAAATTTAAATTCATGTTTGAAAACATTGTTTGAATATCGATCAAGCAAAGCTAACTGTTCAGGTGTTTTTAAGGAGAGCAATTAAAGGTGGGTGTTTCTTACAAATCATTTCATAATCTTATAATTTTTATTTAAAATTTCACTTAAAACTTCCTAAAACAAAATGAAATATTCCTAAACTTTCATTCCCTTAGTTACTTCATTTTTAACCCACCCTGTATCTTTACTTTTGTTAAGATTCCGAACGAAGTGAAAACTTTTTTAAAATGAAATTGATGGGTACGTGACAAATATTGTATATTCAAAAAAATATTACATGACACTTGACATCACTATGTATATTATTTATATATAAAACAATAACAACAAACTCATGGGCTGACGAGATTAAATAAACATTAGTACATAGTACATATTAATAAATAAATAGCTACAACAATTTTCCACTTTTCCGGCCCAAGAACCTTAAAATGTCATTTAAATCTTTTAAAAACTAAGAAAAAATATTCCTAAACTTTTCGTTCTTCAGTTGTATACTTAATTTTTTTTAACCCACCTATATCTTTGATTTTTATTTTTACTGTCCCAAGAACCTTACATTTAAACCTTTCGAAAATTAAAAATTTATAATTGAAAATGAATCAATCCTGCGGTCCTGCTAAGGACCGAAGTATATCCAGGGACCTTAATGTATTCCACATATTTTTCGAGTTTTATTGTCTTAGCCTATAACATAATTTCTCAAATTGGTGTAATTGTAATTTCTTGCGGATATTGGATAAAGTATCCTGATTTGTTGCCATTCAGTACTTCCACTATCTTCCTTCCTTGATATTAATATTCAGCGGTAAGCACAGATATCATAACTACTCAATCCTTCTGCGCATTGCTTCCCTCAGTGCTAATAGCTAACAAAATCATAGCCACAGATTACTTCATTAGATAAAAATGCAATCTGCTAAAACACCAACATTAACCAAACTATAATTTTATACCAGAAGGCCGGGTTAGTAAAAGTGAAGTGTATTTAACAAAATCCGGTAAGACAATTTTTCACTCGTCTGAACCTGCTGCGGCAGAAGCGCAAACAAAAAAAATTAAGCTTATGATTGATAACAACTCCACCTACCCATTTAAAAAAAATAATGATGCTTAACTATAACGATCCGGGCTTTGTGTAACTTGAAAAGGTTGAATAATGGAAAGAATCTCTTTTCCAAAGCGTTCGTCTCTTTGAAGGTAAAACGTAGAACAAAGCCGACTCCATTGTTTTAACTACTTTCCGTAAATTTATTTAAATTTCTGCTCAAATTTATTTTAACGAACGTTATACCGTGTTTACTTATATCTCGAATGGGGCATCAGGTAGATTTATATCTGAATTACTTGGCGCAGAATACTAGAGAAAAAGATGGAGAGCGGTTTCAGTAAACTTAGGTGCCGGTAAGTTGAATGGGTCAATTAAAGTTGTAAATCGAGTGTAAGACTTTGATAAAAATGTACAGAAATTCTTTTGTTGTTCTTACTTAATGTATTTAAAGAAATGTGTCACATTTCAGTTGACCCAAGCGTTATATTTTTAATTGCTCAAGCACTAATAATCCATTTAATAAATGACCTAAAATGAGGTGTAGAGTGTGTGAGCATAGCGTGGTCAAAGTACACAAAAATATTCGTAAAATGCTGCAAAAAGTACAAAAAATTTGGAAATTCAAATTTAGGTATTTAAGAGGATTGTACTTAATATGAGAAAATGTTTACAAATTTAGGTAAGCAATTTTCCGGAAAAACATTGGTCGAAAATTTTTTTATTTGTTTTTTCACTCTAATTGTTTAAATAATGAAAATGCAGAAAAATGTTTAAATCAAAAATTGTAGCTAATGCATTTACCTACAAAATTTGTTTGAAAAGTTTTCTGATATTTTTATCAGTTTTTGAAATACACCAAATTTTTCTAATACTACTTTTAAAGATCATCAATTTTCAAGTTTTTAATTTTAATAGTAAATATACAATGACCCGTAGAAAAAATTGTTTCATATAAAATTTGCTATAAATGAAGGTATTTAAAATTATATAAAAAAAATTTTTTTTGTAATAATTTTTTAATGAATTATCACCGATTTTCCACATAAAAAGTCGTTTTTTTACTAATTCTTTCTACTAAACATTGAGAAATTAAACAATTTACTTAATTATTAAACATTGTGTACTTAAAAGATGATGGTTTAATCTAAAAAATTTATTTGAAACTTTTTTTTGTACCTAGATTTTCCGAAAAGATACATACGATTTTCTAAATGCTACCGTTGAAATAAGCGAATTCTCGAAGTTTCATTTATAATTTTAATTAGTATTTATGACGACGAATATATTTCATTTATAAGGTATTGTTGTTGATCAATATGTTCAGAATATCCCGTGCTTTTTTTATCATTAAATTGGTTTTTCATGAAAATTCTAGCGATATTCCACGTAAACCTTCTTTGACTATTATATATTTTTGCAATTTTTTGAATCAAAAAATTATAAAAATTAAAAATAAAATTATTCCATGAGATAAGAATTAAGGACCATGATACTACTACACGTCAACTCGTCTGCTTCTACAGAGTAAAAGCATGCGCGCTGGCTCACAGCGCGACGGCGCGGAGAAGCAGCTGCCAGCGGCTTTCTCACCTGTTTTTTCACCTTAATTCGTACTCTCTTCTCTTTCGTACCTGACGCATAGGTGTGTTAATATGTATCGCGATCGCTTCTATATACAATTATTATCAAGCTGGCAAAAATCTGAATAATCTTGTAAGCACTGAAAACAGTTATGCTAGATTTTCTAAAAGACGTCTGATTTTAGCACTTATTATAAATAAATGTCTATTATTTAAAAAATTTGATATTAAAAGAAAAACTGTATAATAGTTTTGAAAGTATATACTTCAAAGTATTTACAGATAAAGTTTCATTGAAGTATATTAATTTGGAAAAAAGATATAATTAAATAAAGTTTGAAAAAAAACGATTGAAATTAAGCATGTAAAAAACAGAGATTTTTAAAAAGCATTTGTTTAAAAATTTAAACATTTTTCGCTTTGTTTTTGTGATAATAATGTTCAATGATCATTTGAAATGTTAAATTTAAAAGGAATTTTTGCTGCGACAATAATTAATTAAATAGGAAATATAATTGTTGATTGACGTTTTTCTGCTCGTTTTTTTATAAATCAATGAATTTCACAGTTAGAAAATTTACTTTTTTAAACTTGAAAGTAATTTTTTTGGAAAGTTGAGGTCTTTCTCTACATTTTATATTACTTTGTCTGTTTTTTCAGTGCATCATAACCTTTAAATTATTAACTTTTAAATCGAGCCTTCAATAAATTCGGCTCACGGGACGTTCGCGCGCACCCACGAATCGACTTCCGCTGAAATAATTATATCTCGTACACTTTTCAATTTACAGAAAAACTTTTCAGACAAATTTTGTAGATAATTGCATCAGCTACAAATTTTAATTAAAACATTTTTCCATATATTTATTATTTAAACAATTAAAGTGAAAAAACAAAAACAAAATTTTTCTCCCGAGAAAATTGCATACCTATTTTCGTAAAGCATTTTTCATATTAAGTACAACCCTTTTAAATACTCAAATGTGAAATTTCAAGATTTTTTTTTTCTTTTTTTCTTTTTAGTGAAGCTATATGTGTACTTTGACCACGCTAGCAGGTAACTAAGCGATTCTTTCAGAAACTTGTTTAGGGAGCTTAGGTTGTTAACATACCAAAAGTCCTGATTCCTAGGTGATGAGCGGGGGGTATAAAGGTACGAATTTTGGGTTTTTCGCTTATATCTCTAAAACAGTGCATCGAAGAGAAATATTTTTAGATAATAAAATGGAGTTGGTTCTAAAAATTATCTAAAACTTTTATATTATATTATATGTTTTTTTCTAATTCCTAACCGTTTTTAAAGTTGAAAAAGTTGAAATTTCCAAAAAAATGTCCTTCTTTTATATTATTGCCTTTTAGAATTTCTAGCGAAAAATTAAATGTTACAAAATAGAAAGTTTTTATTAGTTACTAGCTAGGCCAGCCACGCGTTTCTGTGTGTCAGTAATTATATATTGAATTAATTTTTTACTCATTACCTAAATATAAACAATATATTATGCACATAGACCTATTATCAAATGAGATGCAACGTTACATTCATATAAATTGTTTTGTAGCAATGATTACAAAATAGTGTCTATGAGTATGACAAATAATACCAATCGATTCTCTTTGTTCTGTTCTCGTACTGGCAACACTGTATCATTATTCAAGGGTTATGCTTATGCTTGTAATCAGTGGCGTGCTATATTTTAAAAATGGGAATTTCTCTGTCGGATAATATTTAGTTGTTTTTATGGGAATGTTTAGTACTTAGCTTTTCAGTTAAATAATTGTACAGGACACTTGTTTACTTTATGAATTTATTGCGTTGTTGTCTTGCAATACCGCGCAGCTATTTTCAAAGCCATATCCCATCTCAAAATCCATTACCTATACTAAACTTTTGTTTTGTATTTGTTCACATTCTTCTATCTGTTCCAATGTACAAAATGTTCAGTACATTTTTCTATACAGGGTGTTTCATTAAGAATTATCCATATAGTAACTGGAGAAACCTTAGCATTAAATATAAAGATTTAAGGCAAAACACTTAAATAAAATATTCCTCCTAACCGAGATATAGGGTGTTTTAATTTAACTATTCTAAATGATTGTATCCCATATTTTTGACACCTTCCAATATTTTTTGTTCATACTTGGCAAAGAGTTTACACATATTAGGTTACTTTAAACAGTGGCAAAAGATATTTTTTCTCGATTACCAGAGGCGTGCGGTAGGGAAGTAAACTTTCTTTTATCCCCCTACAATTTACGCCACTGTCGTAATAATTGTTTCTGCTTGTTTTCTTGATTCTCTGTCACTTTCTAATTTAATAGATCCTTTTGAATTACCTGCAAATTTAAATGGCCGTTCATATTTGGAATTTCTTCAAAATCCACTTTTTGATGAGCTGTCAAACTTACCATTAAACCAAAGAAGAAGTATGTGGTGTATGCAAGACGGCGCCCCACCACATTATCCTTTAGCGGTTCGAAATTCTCTAAACAATACATTTCCTCACAGATGGATAGGACGAGGGAGTGAATTTCCATGGCCTGCTCGAAATCACGATTTTAATTCCCTAGACTTTTATTTTTGCGGACATATGAAGACACTTGTGTACGCTCAAGAAATTAATACCCGACATGAATTATGGCATAAAATAGATAGAAGAAGACAATTTAATCCAATTAAATAAATTTTAGGTAAAAAACTTCACCTGATACATTTATTTCGTCTCAAATAAAGATGAGTCTCATTTGTTTTTTATCCGATATATTTTAAGAATGTTTTAAGTCTAAACAAATTTCTAGAAACGTCAATAAAGATTAAGGTTAAGAAAGAAAACAACAAACCGATTATAGGGAAGGGGATACAGATTCTCCGATTCCCGAGAATATGGTCGTCGTCAATATCAACGGTTCCAGAAGATAAATTCCGACTGTGTTTGAGAATCTGCAGGATTAACCCATAAATGTTACAATGACAACCACAGAAACGGACCCAAGGAATATTTTGTGAAGCAGATTATATATAGATTAATAATTATATAGCCAAATTAAACAATTTTCCATATTTTACTATATTAAGAGTAATACCTTTACTTCTAACCTGGTAGATAAATTAAACAAATAAATATTTTATTGTTTTTATCGTGTATCGTGTTCGGTTTAACTACTCCTTTAGTTAACTTTAATATTTACTGATAATTTAGATTTACTTTCCAATTCTATAAGGTGTTTCTATCTCTCTCACGTTAGTTTCCCTTTGTTTATATTTATAGTGATGGCCTATAGTGAAACATTAACTCGTATCATTCCTTGAGAGAGTCTCTGCTCAGAGTGAGTATTATCGTTACAAATTTGGCGCCCTACTCTAATATTTGTTACAAGCTTCAAAACTATTAGCATTGCTTTCTCTAGACACTGCAATAACATTTGATAATGAAAGAAAAAAAATATTTGTCCGACCTTTTTTTGTGAAAATAATCTCCATTTCGAATTCTCTTCCATCTGTATCCGATAATTTACTGCAAATAGCATCTACAGGATATCCTCCTCCGTATTTTGGACAAATGAGCACATCTTTTTTTAAACAAGAGACGGTCCTGCGGAAGGAACGTAGTAGCTATTTGGAGCGGAAACTTTGGTATAAGATATAAAAAGATAGACGAGCTGCAAAAGTGACAAAGTTTTAACTATAAGGAATGATCCTTTAAAGATTTCGAAAATCGTTTACTGCAGATTTAAGCTGGGATTTCAGTTATTAGAGATGAAATTGGCTTTTTTCTATTAAATTATAAACCAAACTTTCGTTATAACAAAACGAAACTCGAAAGTATTGACCTAGACTGGTTCATTTTTCAAGTTATTGAAATCGGAGTTTGCCGAAGAATTTTTGGGCTTTGTTCCAACCAATATTACCGTAAAATCTCGTGCAATATGATTATTAAAACTCGTGTCTGTGCCATATTTATAGATAAAATAGAATTATTTTCACTTGAGGTGAAGGATAATGTTTATAAAAAAATGCAACTCAAACAATTTTTTAATAAATAAAAACTCTTCGTTTTAACAAAACTTCCAATATTTATTTAAAAAATTGCTTTTTTAACCTTAATGACAATCGTTTCGATAGACTTAGCATCGTCAGATTGACATATTTGTTAAAACGAAGATTTTTTTATTATTCTTAATAAGATGGACTTCCAAAAAGTAAGAGTTAGTACAATCAATTTAACTTTCTTAGGGTGCTGATTTCAAATCTAAAGTCAAATTGTTTGTTTTAGCTTCAGAATAACAACCATTAGTGATAAAACATTTCTTTTATAAGATTTTCTTGATTGACTTGGCCCATGAGGACCATTTTTAATACTCCAGCAACTCCAGTATAGTAGTTTTCACAATAAATGGTATTGACTGAAGGATTATAATAAAACTAATTAGACCCTTACGTTGTAAAATCCGAGATGCACATCATAAATGTAAAAGGACCTGATTCAGGTAATTTTGTTTCTCAGTTTGTTTCTTAGTATTATATTGGAAGTGTTCACTTGTGTTACGGCGTGCAATAATTTTATAACAATAATTTATTTGTTATTACAGACACTAATAGCAAAGATTTTATACTCCAACGTACAGAATAGGCAGTATGTGGCGTCCGTGGATAAAAAGTAATAGTGCTTCTTCCAGTGGATCGTTAAAGAAGAATCACTTATCTTGTGACGCGAAAATCATTATAAAAATGTGTATAGTTCCTTACTTCAGCAAGGATATAACGCGGGTGCTGCAGCAAGAGTAACCAGTAATTTGACGAAGGTGCTTCTTACTTCAGTTAGACGAATTGTTGAAAATTCTATGGAATAAAAAAAAGCGTAAAGATTCCGGTGTCACAAAAAGTCTAGACGACTGGGAAAAAGATTTGATAAGGCGAAAAATCTACACTATGTACGATGAGCAGCGTGTCCCTACAATCAAAAGTCTGAAGCAGCGGCTCATCAATGACGAAACTGTGGGCTTACTACTCTTTGGCGAGCTCTGTCTGCACTGTAAATATTGCAAAAATGGCCAGAGACAAGTAATAATGGAATGCACACGTTCAATAAACTGGCGTTCTGAATATATAACGTCAATAAGAAAATACCGTTCTGAAAATCGGCCAATACTCTACCTCGACGAGACGTGGTTTGACACGCATGACACCCCTTCCAAAGGATGGTCTGATTCCTCTGATAAGTGTAAACCAAAAGCACCATCAAATAAAGGTAAGAGAATCACAATATTACACGCAGGATCAGAAAATGGTTGGATCCCAAACGCTACGTGGCTTTCTGCTAAAAATATTAAAGAATCTTGTGTTGATTATCACGAAGATACAACAGCAGAGCTTTTTTAAGATCGGTTTAAAAATTGTCTGTTACCCAACATTCCGCCAAACAGCGTTATAGTAATGGACCACGCAAGCTATCATAGTCGACAATTTCAAAACATTCCTGGCTCAAAGATATATATTTTAAGGAAAATTATACAAAAAAAGAACTTTTACAAGTGCTGCAGTCATTTTCTTTAAAAAAAAAACGTATGTTTGTGATACAATTGCAGAAGAATTGGGACACACAGTGTTACGACTACCTCTCTACTGCTGCGTGTTCAATCCCATAGAGCTTATGTGGCACCAACTTAAATCGAGTGTGCGCGGAAAAAATACTTCTCTGAATTTAAGTGGTAGTGTGGTAGAATTAATTAGGAACTGTATGAATGACATTCCTACCGAGAGTTGGAAAAGTTCTGTTAGTCATGTTATAAATGTTGAAAACTTGTACCTTTCTATAAAATCAATTGCGCCAATTATAATTAATTTAGATGAGGAGAGCGATAGCGACACTGAACTAATTATAGAATAGAATTGTAACATTTAAATAAAAGTTCGACCCTGCAGTACATTTGCATCTTTTACCTGATGATTTTCCTCCATAGTTGGATTGTCTAGATGGAACCGTTCGTAAGAAGGCACTAGGAAAGTAGATAAAAAAAGTGAAGAGGAAAAATTGGAAAAAAATATTTGATATATCTGAGGTTTGACGTCAAGGGTATCATATGGTGGTTAGACACCTAATGACAGAAAGACAGGAAAGAGTTAGACTTAACTAGGAAGAAATGGAAGTAGTTTTGAATTTGCTTGTGCTGAGGAAAATTGAATTAGGAGAAAGCCAATTAGACGAAGTTTTAGAGGATTTAACGGAAGAAGAAATAAGGGAGACAATGAAAAAATTGAAGCAAGCTCCGAATTGATTACCACTAGAATGGTTAAAGTTACTCACCATGGGGTATATTTCTGGACCTAACAAGGAAAAACTAGTTTACAAAGAGTGGCAGGTTTTGATCCCAAAAACGAGAAAGCCATGGGATGAAGCTTCATCGTACACATCCCTGTATTTGACATGCTTTTATAGAAAGATCTCTGACCATTGCACTGAGGTCTTCCTAATTATAGAGCTAGGGCTAAGAAGAAACATCTCGGTAAGAATCAACTTCCATCACCTGAAGAAGAGCTATTTTTTTCTAAATCGGGATAATTTTGTATACAGGGTGTTTCAAAAAAAGGTAACACCTAGGATAGGTAAAAAACAGAAAAATAATTGGGGTTGGCCTAGTGAAATTTTTTTCTAACGCCATCCGTTTTCAAGATAAAGGGCGTTGAAGAAAATGAAAAATTACACATTTCTTACGATTTTGCCGAAACTACTGGCACCATTGCAATGGAATTTTATACGAATATGTTTTGGAAGCTGATATATCCCATGAATTTGTTTTTATAACTAACTCTCATAGAAGACGCTAGTTATACGATTCATACAACGTATTATTCAACATAACTTTTTTTAGGGTAGAATTATTAGTCAAAACTCCAAGTGAACATAAACATCGTTTAATTCTACACCAAAAAGGTACTCTTGGTAAAACTCGATATTATGTACCGTTTTCGGAATATTTTGATTTGAAAATTATGAAGTAATAATCGCTCCTGGTATAAACTAATGATAAAGTTCGCTTTTCTCTAAGTTTGCCATGTAAAATTTATCTTGAAAACGGATGGCGTTAGAAAAAAATTTTACTAAGCAAACCCCAATTATTTTTCAGTTTTTTACCTATCCTAGAGACGGTGTTACCTTTTTTTGAAACACCCTGTATAGATGAAGAAGCTTGAGGTACTGTCACACAATAAAGGAATGGTGGAGCAATAGATGACAAGTCAGGATAAAACCACAAAAAAATGACATCCACTTGACAGTTCCCGATACATAATTGGTGTTTGATGCAATAGGGTGTGTTCTTCAATCACTCTACACATAATATACATAACAGTAGGAGTTTTTACAGATATTTCTAGACCAGAACATTGTAAAACAAAAAAAACTGTTTTAAAAACGGCTCGATAGATTTTAAGTTTAAATGTGACTAGTATAATAACTCTACCTCAAAATATGGAGCTGATAAAGAACAAATGGAGGTAGATTTAAATTCAGCGACCGCAAATTGTTAAACAGCAAACAATACAAGTCCATGCAACAAAAAAAAAAATGTTTATTTTATTCCACTTTTAGTTGTTCTATAGAACTTAATTGCTGATGCATTTAAATCACAGACAATATGTTGTTCCAATTGATTCAGTGTATTGTATAAGGGATGTAATTAAGCTGATTTGATAATGTCGGTACAGGGTAAAATACAGTAAACACGTAGACAGTTAAATTTTGAATTATTTATTAAGGAAAACTATTATTATATCAAAACTTACATCGCAGTGTAATTTACATTCGCTAACTTCTCCATTTAGTAGAGCACACGAGGAGGCAAATAATTATATCAAATATCACGCCCGGATAAGTCAACACAAGGGAACAATAGAAAGCCAAGTACACAATATTATCGTCTTCCATGCATTACTGCGTGTGTTTTTGTCTGGATTAAAATGTTATCGATTTCATTGTAATCAATAGTATATATTACAGTGTATTACAATCTTCACAGAATTTTTTTGAACTATTCAATGAAACTCCAAGTCAAACAGTCATCAAGAAAACAAGGTATTTGGAAATTATTGTAAGTATAGTTTGTTCAACCATCCTTTGTCGATACGTCATAATCGGTGATGTATTCTGCTGTTTTACGTTTGTTTGGAGTTTACAGCACAATGAATTCATTATAAAAGCAAATCTTTCAAAGCCCAAGCAAGGGTGGTTTATCGAAAATAACTATTTCTATTGAAACATAGTCATAGTTTTTATTTTTCAAAGAGTCCACCCTGTAATTGGGGACTAACTAACCCAAACACAATAGAAACCCTAGACTAGATATAATATTGTCACAACAGGTAGCTGAATAGATCCCATGACCGTAGAACCGAAAAGTTTTTTTAAAGCATAATTCAAATTAAAATAAAAATTAAAAGTAAAATAAAAATATGCTACATATTAAAAAGTAAGAATTAGATAAAAATTATTGCAAAAAGCTCTTCTTAATTGTAATTTGACAGTCAAAAAAATTTATTCGCGTAGGATCCCACAATTTGTCAATTGCTCAACAAAAGGCTCGTGTCGATTGGTCGAAGGAAATGCTCAAAAAATACGATGGCGGTGCTTCGAAACACGTCTACAACATCGTGACAGGGATTTACGCGTACGAGCCCGAAAGCAAACAGCATTCGACTGTATGGGTGTTAGATGAGCCCAATGCCTGTTTTTTTGGGAAAAACTGGGCATGTCGCAACCGTACCACTATAAAAACCGAGAAAAAAGTAAAATACAATCCATGGAAACTATTATACAAGGCTCGCACGTTTTGGCGCCCAACGTGGGGAAATCTGTACACTGGTACAAATTGTGGCAATTTTTCCAACAAAAAATATTTACCCAATGATTTAAAAATATACAACAACACATTGATACACAACATATTTTCCGTGGAACTGGTATATTCAACAATATCTCCAGGCGTATGAAATCGCTCCTAAACCTCACCACTTTTATCTGTTATTAACACCCACCGCTATAAAATTCGTTCGCGTTGAAACGACATTAAAACTACGTATTTACGAGCAGATAATATTCCACCATTATCGGTAGGAAATATGAGAAAATCACGTAAAAACCTCAACGAATAAAAAAACGGCGCCCAACGGTTTCGTTTAGAAATTCTCAAATTTATTCGTTTCCGGTGAAATCGATCACTTTTAAATCATAAAACCATCTTTAACAATTTAATGGATCTAGATTTATGTAGTTCCTATTGTGAGAAGTCAGTCAATTCAATGATAACGAAATTATTGGTTATCTCAATTTTGTTAGAAGGAACTATATACGAAGAAAAATATGTATCGCAGGCGTACATAGGTGCCTTTTAAGTAATTAGGCGGCCAAAAATATTTTTTTTGTTTTTTCACATTCAGAATAGGATATTTGATTAAAATAAAAGATTATCTTTCGAAATTAAGCCTTTTTTTTTCAATGATGATAAGTATAATAAAAATAATCGGGCACATAATTTTTTTTTATTTTTTTTTGTGATTTCCATTTACAATAAACAAATTTTAATATAGGTATTTACAGCTTAGCCTACAATATTTACAAACTAAACCGAAACTAAAGTAATAAATTTTCATTAAATCATATGTTTTCTTGGTCAGAGTGTTCAGGATCTGTTTCTACATTAGGTTCAGCTGGCAATAGCAACGAAATTGTTTCCGATAGAAATGGATTACGTATAGGCTTTTTTTAATTGGCCTCATACGGCTCAGTAGTGGATCAATAGTTATTAGCAACCTATGATATATATCAAAGTTACATGTTCCTCGTGAACATTTTCTGGCAAAATTTAGTTTGTAGGACCTAAAATGTTTATTACGCTTCTTCCGACAACTGTCCGATTGGAAGCAGAGAGGTTTTTGTGATGCTGGCTCCATGTATAAGGATTTTATGCATAGTTGGTGTCATGGGGTGCCATCCGTAGAACTCAACATACAACTTTGCAGTCTCTAGTGCATAAGTATCAAATTTATCGGTGTAAATTTTATGCCCACTGGAAATTGTCTCTAGGATGACTTTTAACCTATGTATTAATTCATGATTAATTCCTGTGATCTCGGCTGCTAGCTCAGTATTTTTAAAAAACCTTCTACTGGTGTTTCCGTCATTTGTGTTGCTGAAGTTGGCTTTGGGCATGTCGACTAATAAGCCAGTTTCAGTTCGGAATCGCTCCTGAATTTCTTTTTTTCTTCGATTTTCTTTTCTTCTTGTTTTCCTTTGCCTATATTTTTTCGTAGACAATTTATAAGCCAGGTGCAGAATACTCTCAAAAATTCGAATCCTGGCGTGCAAATTCCAGGGCTTCTGGAAATTCTTCATTTTTTTTATTCAAATTATTTAAATCTTTTGAAGTTGCTCCACATATATAGCAGCGACTTGTTGAACTAGTGTTTGTGGCTGCATTACACACCTTGCCATCAATCATAGTAATTTTCATGATATGAGTAAAAATGTATTCACAGCCATTCAGATTTACTTGGGTCGGGGGTTAAGGACCTTGCAGCATTTTGAGTTTTCATATGGTTAAACAAATATTTTCGCGTTACGACTTTAACGCCAGAAACACTTGATGTCCCTTAAACAAAGAAAACCATTTTTTAATAAAGTTAGAATAAAATAGAATTTTAGGTGAATTTTTAAAAATATATTCGAAAAATATTTTTTCGGAAACTTGCGGGATTCTGCGGAAGATTTTCTTAAATATGTAATGTCAATTACATAACATATTTAATAAAAAATTAAACAAGACGGGGACGAATATGGATGGGTGATAAAAATACCAACTTATTCTTAGAATCGTGATGATTTATTGAAAAGATTGAAAACGTCAAAGGTTTGACTTGTCAAAAAAAAAGGAAAACTATGTCGAAATACAAAAAAATATATAGTGTTGAAGGATACATACCTGTATTTCATGAATCCATCACTGTCACTGCTGTTTTATGCTTCAAAACAAAAATATTGGCTTTGAAAATTGTATCACTTTGAGAGTGCCGAGAACAGGTTCGTGCACTATGAAAAACAATCAAGTTCCGACTACCTGCATGGAAGTGGGACGTACGTTCGTAAAAAAAATGGGAGGGGGATAATTCGCCTAATAACTGAATATCCACCTATGTGCGGCGTTTTCCATTTCAACCTGTTCTAAATTATGTAAGACAACAGCTTGAAGAACAAAATTATCCATTTTAACTCTACTGAACATAACACAAAAAAATAATATATTCAGTACCAACAAATAGATTATAAACAAACTACTACAAAATGCAAAACAGGCACTATTGACAGATGACAACTAAAATTCTCAAGAGAATTTTAATTTTCTCCACCAAATGACACGAGGAATCAATTCTCGGTATTTGTGGAGAATTGATTCCTATGAAATATTTTAAGAATAGACCTATTGCAAAATCGAGAGAATCGATTCCTACGATTTCAAGAATAGGGCTCTAATGTTTTTGAAAATTATTTTTCCCATCTATTGGACTTTTTGCCAAGTGCTGCAGTGCTTGTCTTAAATAACGCCAGTTAACAGGTCGGCTGAAAAGTCCCCGGTCTACCATAGTAAAACACAATATTTTGACAAAATTCATTTTTTTTATTCAACATAGTTGCCTTCAAGGGCGATACAGCGATTATAGCGACCTTCCAACTTTTCGATACCATTTTTGTAGTACTCCTTCGGTTTGTCCTCAAAATAGGCTTCAGTTTCGGCGATTACCTCAGTATCAGAGAAAAGGAAAAGGTCGCTGGGGGCTAGATCTGGAGAATACGGTGGGTGAGGAAGCAATTCGAAGCCCAATTCATGCAATTTTGCCATCGTTTTCGATGATTTGTGACACGGTGCATTGTCTTGATGAAACAACACTTTTTTCTTCTTCATATGGGGCCGTTTTTTCGCGATTTCGGTCTTCAATCGCTCCAATAATGCACAGTAATAGTCGCTAATGATTGTTTTTCCCTTTTCCAAATAGTCGATGAACAATATACCGTGTGTATCCCAAAAAACTGAGGCCATAACTTTGCCAGCTGATTGTTGAGTCTTTCCACGCTTTGGTGGCGGTTCACCGGCCGCAGTCCACTCAGCTGACTATCGATTGGACTCAGGCGTGTAGTGATGGAGCCAAGTTTCATCCATAGTCACATATCGACGCAAAAAATCGGGTTTATTACGACTTAACAGCTGCAAACACTGCTCAGAATCATTAATTCGTTGCTGTTTTTGGTCGAGTGTGAGCACGCGCGGCACCCATTTCGCACAAAGCTTCCGCATACCCAAATATTCGTGAACGATATGTCCAACACGTTCCTTAGATATCTTTAGAGTGTCAGCTATCTCGATCATATTCACTTTACGGTCACTCAAAATCATTTTGTGGATTTTTTTGATATTTTCGTCGGTAACCACCTCTTTTGGGCGTCCACTGCGTTCACCGTCTTCGGTGCTCATTTCACCTAGCTTGAATTTTGCGTACTAGTCAATGATTGTTGATTTTCCTGGCGCAGAGTCCGGAAACTCATTATCAAGCCAAGCTTTTGCTTCAACTGTATTTTTTCCTTTCAAATAACAATATTTAATAAGCACACGAAATTCTTTTTTTTTTCCATCTTTTTGAAAATAACAAAAGTTGCTTCACTAAAAATGCAATATCTCACAAACTAAGTCCGACGGCTGTCAAATTTTTACACGAATCTTTTGAAGGTTGATACTATCTAAAAATGAAATGGATTTAATTCTAGTGTCGTCATCTATAGGTCAGACCGGGGACTTTTTAGCCGACCTGTTATATATAATCCGTACTTTTTAATATGTAGCATATTTTTATTTTACTTTTAATTTTTATTTTAATTTGAATTATGCTTTAAAAAAACTTCGGTTCTACCTGTTGTGACAATATTATCTAGGGTTTCTATTGTGTTTGGGTTACTTAATCCATAATTACAGGGTGGACTCTTTAAAAAATAACAACTATGACTTTGTTTCAATAGAAATATATACTACTTTGTTATTTTTTATGAACCACCCTTACTTAGGCTTTGAAGGATTTGCATTTATAATGAATTAACTGTGCTGCCAACTCCAAACAAATTATGTAGTTATTGCTAGGTTAAGATCTTTGAATTTAGTAATGAATTGTAATCCTTGATTTTGGCCTTAGACTATTTTTGGTCCAACCACCTGACCTGTTGGAACCCCTGATATTTGTTTCCGCATGTCAGCGATTATATCTCCATTAGGCAGCGCCACATCTCCATTGACCATTTTTCCTTTCGCGATGTTTAAGGTTCTGCACATATCTAAACTAAATTACATACGAACATCACTGGAAAACCTTTGGGTTATATCCAGAAGATGTTGGATTTATTGCTGATTGGAAGCGAAAATTTTGATATCATCCATACAAAGAAGATGGGAAAAGGTGCAGTTGATATTTATCTTAAGATTAAAACCATATTTACTGTTGAGTATGGTAAAAAGTGGATTCATTGCCAAACAGAACCACAGTGGACTACGGATTTATTATTATTGTGGATTTTAGTTTCCCGAAGGTGAGTTATTTACCAAGTAGGAATGTCCGGGTTTTGAAACTTTAGTAAACAATATACTTTTACTTTTTTCCGCGTTTTATTCCAAGTCTTTATATTGTCTAACAAAAACGATATTTTAAAACTGAAATATACCAAAAAAAAACAATTTCTCTTCTTTTAGCAAACTTTATGCAACAAAAATAAAAATTTGTGGTTAAAGTTTTTGCGGTCAAGTAGATGCGATTATCGATACCTTCTTTTATACTTCTTCTACGCGTCCCGAGGCAATTTTCTTTGTTTGATTTCCCCGATGACTTGCAGACTTTAACAATTAATTTAGACGGTAAATATTAAGTCACGAAAACCGGATGAATGTTTGGGTATTTCATTTCGAAATATTCCTTATTTGCGGTGGAACAAGTTATGTTAACAAAGAGTTTATTTAGTCTGGTTTTATTTAATAAAAGTTCCTGCCTTTGATTTGGATTTTAAATTAAATGGAATCGTTTATTTTGACGAGATATAAAGTGTGGAAAAGACGAATGAAATAAATTCTAAATTAGAAAATGGGGTGTGTTTTAAAAACAACAGTAGATATGTTTCACAGTTCTGGAAAACATGACAGTGATTACATTCGGATGTATAATAAATTATGGGTGAAGCTATCCGTCCTAATGTTCTAAGTATGACTTTATATAGTGTGTAAAAGCCAAATGTAATAAATTCATTATTTCGGTTACTGTACATATTTATAAAAAATCCCGAAACACGTCTAATTTAAATTATAACTTGACATTCTTTAACGTGAAAATGCAACCCCTACCTTCAACCCCCTTAGAATGACAGGTACAACCCCCAATTTTTTAAATGGGATATATAATTTGAAAGGTCTCTTCATTCTCTATTCAAAAATGTTATTGTTTTTAAATTTGATGCAAAAATTAACATAAAAAAATTAAAATCGTGTTGTTACCGAAATTCGCGAAAATATACTCGAAACTTATTACGATATACTTAAAACTTATTTCCCGTTTAGGTCTTGATAATGAGAAAGTGAACAAAAACCATAGCAATGTGGTTTTTAGATGGTAACCATTAAAAAACTTTAAAGAATTTCCGTGGCAACGCTATTTTAACAAGCAGTAGTAAATTGTTATATTTAAATTGTCATTGTTGTAATTTAAGTATAAAGTTTGTTCAATTCAATTCTGAAAAATGGTTAGATTAACGGAAATGCATAAAATAACAGTTTTACAAATAATTGGTTACGGAGATAACATCCGAACACAACAGGAAGTAACTCGCCTATTTCATGAGAAATTTCCTAATTTACCGCCTATATCCCAAGGAACAATAAGTAAAATAGAAAAGCAGTTTCGCGAGTTTGGTCATGTAAGGCAGATAAAAAAGCAGCTGCCAATGCACTGAGTGATAAACTCAAATTAGATGTGTTGCTTGAGTTTCAGGAAAACCCACATACATCGAGTAGACAGGCATCCACTACATTCAATGCTAGCCATACATCGATAGCAAACATATTAAAAGAAAATAAATTGCATCCGTATAAGATGATACCTACTCAGGAGCTCATGGAAGACGATTTTGATAGCAGAACTTTTTTTGTGAGCAAATGATGGACATGTTGGATAACAATATTATCCAATTAGAAGACGTTATGTTTTCTGATGAGTGTACTTTTTTACTTAACGGTCATGCTAATCGGCAAAATTGCCGCTACTGGTCCACGGAAAATCCTCACTGGATGAGAGAAGAACACACTCAATACCCTCAAAAGGTTAATGTTTGGACAGGGATTGTAGGGAACAATATCATTGGTCCTTTTTTTTATTGAGGGCAACTAGAATGGCAACAATTGTTTGGGACTACTTCAAAATGATGTCATTCCAAAATGACAAATTTATATCCTGATTCAGGTAACCCTCAAGTTCCAGCGAATACGATATGGTTTGAGCAGGATGGAGCACCACCACATTACCAACTTAATGTCCGGCAGTACCTCGATACAATATTTCCCAATCAGTGGATAGGGAGGCGAGGATCGATTAAATGGCCAGGGCGATCACCTGATCTTACATTATTAGATTTCTTTTTATGGGGATATGTGAAGAGCCATGTGTACAAAACTAAACCTTCTGATTTAAATTACTTAAACGAACGAATAACGCTTGCGATTAGGTCGATCACCCCTGATATGTTAAATAATGTTAGAAGACAGTTTTATTTGAGAATAGGATGTTGCCAAGACGTTCGCGGAGAACATTTTGAATATCTACTTCATTAACATTCATAGTTCTTTTTCGTGTTCTACATTTTATTACGTTTTGCATTACATTTTAGTTTTTGATTGTATTGTAGCGAATTTCGGTGACAACATGATATTAATTTTTTTATGTTAATTTTTGCATTAAATTTAAAAACAATAACATTTTTGAATAGAGAATGAAAAGACCTTTCAAATGATATATCACAAGCCTATACTTCCCATTTAAAAAATTGGGGGTTGTACCTGTCATTCTAAGGGGGTTGAAGGTAGGGGTTGCATTTTCACGTTAAAGAATGTCAAGTTATAATTTAAATTAGACGTGTTTCGGGATTTTTTATAAATATGTACAGTAACCGAAATAATGAATTTATTCCATTTGGCTTTTACACACTGTATCTCCTACACATCTCTGGAAGTTCAAATCAACGGGAAGAACACTACTTGTAGTGTTGATTTGCAAATCTATAGAGATGGTTTTAAGTATCGACGAAGTCGGTCGCCATCACGTTTTCTTTGGAATGTAGTTCAATGTCCGTTGGGGCATATAGCCCATGAAGTAGTTGTTTTTTCATAGAAGACGGTCAAGCTTGGTATAGAAACTGTTAAGTGCACCTTAGGTGCAGGTAGAAAAAATTTTCTACTTTTTTCAGTTTTATTATTGACTGCACCTTATTGAAATTATTTCAGTATGTATTGTTTAGCCTTAATAATAATTTAAATTATGGAGAGAAGTAGGGGTAAATAAATTCTTGCACGAAAAACTTACTAGTTGATTTTTTTATAAAAAAAACGGTAATTACTTGAAAAACATGCCGTGTACAAAAAAAAACCAAACATTTTCGAAAAATTACCTTTTAATGTCATTAAACGACGTCCAGACGACGCATCTTGAATTTCCTTTAGATTTACAGACGTTTTTCCATCCGACTGACCGACGTTATATCCATTTTTCAACTAGACAGATCTCGAGTAGTTTCATTATCGCCGAAATCTCTTTGAAAATCCCCAACAAAACAAATTATCCTACTACTAAGGAAAACTCTCGGGCCAAATCCATTTTCGGTTCATTCTTTCGAAGCTCAGACTACCGACGAGCCTCAGAAAAGACGTTCCGGCTCTTTGTGATAATAATTAACATGTCGCTCAACGGTTTTCGATTTATTGAACCAAAAAACCGATTCAGACATTAAAGAACGATGCGTAGCAATGATTCGAACCATTCTGATATCATCAATTAAATAAGAATACTGTAGGCGTATGAAAAATTACTTTTTCCCAAGTAATGTACACTATTTTTACTACAACCACTTACTTTATTGAACAGGTCCAATATATTGAGTTGCTTGAGTAATCTTACGGTTTACTTGTGACAGTTTTCTATGTTGATTTATTTATTTCATAATAGATTTTAATAAAAACCGATTTTTTATTGTCTATTCAATTTTATATAGGAGAAATAAAAATGGGATGATGAGCCAAGAAGCTCAAAAGAAGATGTACATTACTTAAATGAAACAACATAAAGACATTTTTAAAGTGGCCTAGATATAGGAACCAATTAGGTTAAACATAATAATATTACACAGATTAACAAAAATAAACTCTATTATACCATTAATAAAATCAATCAGGGAAAAAATAATTTATTTACTATTCAAATGAGATTATATTTTTTGAAAATGAAATTTTGATTTTTTGACCCTTTAAACTAAAAAAAATATACATCTGTATTTAGGATAGAGTAAGGTCGACAAAAAATGATTTTACCTTAAATATTTATTCTTAAATAGTTTTTAAATTAGTTAAAATTAATTTGGTATTATTATAGATGAATCACTGAGTGCCGAGCGAAGCGAGGTTCGCAGCACCAAAATTAATTATAACTAATGATTTTTAAGTTAGTTTACATGCGAATTAGTCCGCCTGAAACAGAAGAGCTTGTGCAAATTATTGATATTTATTCAACATAAAAAAATTTTGATTATTTATTAATTTAAAATTTAATTTATTTACCTAAATGAATAATTTTATTTGAGCGAGCCGAAAATATTCTTTAAACATTTTTTTTAAACACAATATATTGACTTTTATTATTAAAACAAATTAATTTTCAACTCATTTAAATATTTAAATATATTGTAATGAATATTATGATTTGAGATTATTTATTGATTTATTTATTTGAATGATTATTTAAATGTAATATAGCAACAAGATCTTCTTTTTCTCAGGGGTGTTTGATTATGCAAGTTTCCAGTTGGATTATTAGGTAGGTATTTGAATAAAATTGATTAATTATAATTGTAAATTTATTATAAAATAGTTAAATTAAAACAGTTTCGGTCGATAAAAAAGAAGAATATAAGAGTACTTACTATTATTAATACAACTAAAGGAACTATAATCCAACAATTTGGAGGAACAAACAAAGAATAATAATATTACACGAGAATCCGAACGTCTAACACGACATTTTACCAAAGTCGGAAATTCCACAAATCATTTCGTTATAATTATAATTAATCAGTTTTGTTCAAATACCTACCTAATAATCCAACTGGAAACTTGCATAACCAAACACCCCTGAGAAAAAGAAGATCTTGTTGCTATATTACATTTAAATAATAATATCTAATATTCAATCAAATTTATAAATAAATAAATAATCTTGAAATCATAATATTCATCACAATATTTTTATAAAGTAACGCATAAATTCATCATTGGCTAAGTGATCAATAAAATTAGAAATGATAATTTGAAACAATAGTAAATTGAAATAAAAAATCGACCTGTTTTGGGAATTTCTAATTTTATTGTTCATTTAGCCAATAATGAATTTATGCGTTACTTTATGGACACGCTGTATATAAATATAATATATAAATAAATATAATATATAAGTTATATCAAATAAAGGGTTTAACACACTTCAAATCGGCTGTTATATAAGAAGTCACCATAATAATTCCTGAATAAATAGACATTAGAAGAATACAGTTATTGTATCATAACTCCAATTGAAATAATCTGAAATAATTTATCAAGTATCTCTGATTTCCTTCTGTATCTGTAATTCTGGAAGGGTGGGTCGCCCCACCACACTTAGGCCACATTTGGGAGGCAGCTTTTCTAGCCAACAAGTCAGCTATGCGGTTGTCTTTTGAAATTCCATTCCCCTTGATCCAGCCTCACGTAACCACATTGTTTTCGCAGGCTTTGGTAAGGGCCATGTGATATTCTAATACTAGACTTGATGCACTGTGATTTCCTTATAAACATTCTGTTCAAGTTTCGATGCAATTTCTTTTTGTTTCAGATGGTCGCAAGGGTTGTTATTCCATCAAGGAGCCGTCGATTGCGCCAGAGCGGCTCTACTACTACCTTTGGGAGTGTCGATACTTCACTGCCAGCCCGTCCAAAAATGTTCTTTAGTAGAAACGGCATTTTTGCTTCTAGTTACCGTCGCCACGGTGAATATGCTGACCACCGTCCTAAACGATTCCCCGATATTTCCCGATGACGATGAAACTACGGGAGACGTAGCAACCGCCGCCATCTCCGACGCTCCGCTGCTGATGGACTCTCCGCAATGCGTCCTATTCGGCACGTTCATGATCTGGTTCGCTTCGATCACCATCAATTTGGGTCCAACTTTTTTATCAGGTCAGAACCTTAGTAAAAACTATTCCCTAGGTTTGTTTCTATCTTTCCCAAATATACTTTTGCATATTTTATTTTGGACTTATTTTTAGTTTTAAACTCATTTCTAAGGTACATTTAAACTTCGTGGCCGTCCACAAAATAATTTTTAGTTGAAGAAATCAAAAAGTTAGAACCCCCAAGGATTGTTTTCAAAACAACCTGTATAAATTTTCTTTGTCTTCAAATATTTTGAAACTAATTTAAGTTTTTTTGAAAAACAACGAATTCAGAGATAGAAGCATCTAATATTTCAGCAAAAATACTGACACGAGCAATGGTTCAGTGTAATATTTCTCCTTAAATAAAAAATATCTCCAACCAAATGCTATATAAGTTGCTCAAAAAGGCCTATGGTGAGAGTTCTTCACTTGACATGACATTTTTCTGATCTCCGAGAGAGTATCGAAGATGATAAACGTTCAAGTCGACTTGTCTTTGTTTATGGACAGAGTTTAGACCTCTATTCATTCTTTGCACTGCATTTTCTACGTTATTATCAAAACAAGCGATTTCCGAGTCATCGGCAAACAAATTAACAACAAAATCACAATCAATAAAAAGGTTTAAATCGCTCATTTATAAAATAAAAAAAGTGGTAGCAGAAAGCTACCTTGGAGCACACAAATATTATCAAATTTTTCAGTAGAAATATTATTATTAATTTTTTTCTTTGTTGTCTCCCAAATAAATAATTAGCAAATAATTAAAGGTAACTATTAATACCATATCCAGTAAGATTCTTTTTCTACGCCCATGTTTGTGAAAGTCAAAAATCGCACTGTTAACATTGCTTGTTACATTTAACAATAACATGCGCGTAATAGGATCTCATAACATACACGTGCGTTTAGATAAGAAAACTTAAATATCCTTGTTTAATCAAATTGCAATAAAATTTTTAACTAAGTAATACTTTATTCAGTCGATTTACATACTTTTAGTATATAGAAAAACGTTAAAAAACTATTAATATTAAGAGACATTCCATTTAAATTAAAAGAGTAATGCCCCTAAATTTCGGCAACACATTATACAATTTCTCAAAGATAAGTCTTATTTTCTCATAGTATGTTATGGAAATTTACAGTATCAAGTTTTGTATGCGAATGAACATTTTCTCAACTTCATCTACAAAAATGTCGTTATACGAGTTGTAATCCCATTATGCATTCGTAAAATTTACTTTTTTACTTCGTGCGTAATGGGTTACTTACAACTCTAGTTATAGTAGTTTTCACAATAAATGGTATTGACTGAAGGATTATAATAAAACCAATTAGACCCTTCAGTTGTAAAATCCGAGATGCACATCATAAATGTAAAAGGATCTGATTCAGGTAACTTTGTTTCTCATAGAGGGATTGTAGAGGATTACAGCTTACACTTCTTGTTCATTTTAGTCTTTGTATTACATTGGAAGTGTTCACTTGTGTTACGGCGTGCAATAATTTTATAACATTAATAGCAAAAATTTTATACCCCAACGTGGCGTCCGTGGATAAAAAATAATAGTGCTTTTTCCAGTGGTTCGTTAAAGAAGGATCACTTATCTTGTGACGCGAAAATCATTGTAAAAAATGTATAGTTCCTTACTTCAGCAAGGATATAACGCGGGTGCTGCAGCAAAAGTAACCAGTAATTTTACGAAGGTGTCTCTTACTTCAGTTAGACGAATTGTTGAAAATCAATTGTTGGAATCAAGAAAAAAGCGTAAAGATTCCGGTGTCACAAAAAGTCTAGATGACTGGGAAAAAGATTTGATAAGGCGAAAAATCTACAGTATGTACGATGAGCAGCGTGTCCCTACAATCAAAAGTCTGAAACAGCGCCTCATTAATGACGAAACTCACATCAACTGTGGCCTCACTACTCTTTGGCGAGCTTTGTCTGCAATGGGCTTTAAATATCGCAAAATTGACAAGAGACAAGTAATAATGGAATCCACACGTTTAATAAACTGGCGTTCTGAATATACAGGGTGTTTCAAAAAAAGGTAACACCGTCTCTAGGATAGGTAAAAAACAGAAAAATAATTGGGGTTGGCTCAGTGAAATTTTTTTCTAACGCCATCCGTTTTCAAGATAAAGGCTCCTGGTATAAACTAATGATAAAGTTCGCTTTTCTCTAAGTTTGCCATGTAAAATTGACATTTATTGATTGTTATGACAATAAGTCAACAATAAATAGAGTTTTGAAACCTTGTTATTTGTAAAATTAGATATTGTTAAACAAAATGTACTCAAATGTTGAATACACCGACATGTTATTAACTTTAGGCGAGTGTTTAGGAAACTCTAGTGCAGCTTTTACGCGTTATGCAGAAAAGTTTCCTAGAAGAAACTTACCAAGTAAAAAAACATTTAGAGCAGTTGAACGACATTGTCGAGAAACTGGGAATGTAAGACCAAAGAAAATAAATTCAGGTAGACCAAGAACAACAAGAACAATTAATAAAGAAAATACTATTTTAAATTTAGTTGATCAAAATCCAACATTAAGTGTAAGGAATATGGCAAGACAAACAAATACATCTTCTTCAACTACTTGGCGGATACTTAAAGAGCAGCAGCTACATCCTTACCATTACAGACAAGTTCAAGAACTCTTGCCGGACGATCTACCAGTTAGAGTCGATTTTTGTGAAACATTGCGAGCAAGGACAGCCCTCAATCCAAATTTTTTAAAATGTATTCTTTTTACGGACGAGGCCACCTTTACGCGACAAGGTATGTTTAACTCCCATAACGCACACTACTGGTGTGATGAGAATCCACAAGCCAAAAGGGTATCACATTACCAACACTCGTTTAAAGTTAATGTTTGGGCAGCAACTTTAGGTAACAGATTAATAGGTTATCATATTCTACCTGGAAATTTAAGTGGTGATATGTACCTTGATTTTCTAAATAATCACTTATTTGAGATATTAGAAGATTTATCGATAAATGAGCGAACATCATTATTTTTTATCTATGATGGAGCTCCACCGCACTTTGATAGAAGGTGACGTAATTGGTTGAGTAACAATTTTCGAAATCGATGGATTGGTAGAGGTGCAGAAGCTCCGATTCATTGGCCTCCTCGGTCATGCGATTTTAATCCTTTGGACTACACAGTCTGGTCGTATATTAAGGAAAAAGTCTATGCTACAGAGGTAAATTCTCGTCAAGAATTAATAGACAGAATTAAACGTCACTTTAATGACATCATAGATGATCCCCAACCGTTAAGAAGATTAATGGATTCTTTAGAAAAAAGGATAGACTTGTGTATTCGTGAAAACGGAGGACATTTTGAACATTTACTCTAATTGAATTTTATGTTATGTTCTTTGTCTTTATTTTAATTATCTTATTGTAAGTTTTTTTAATTAATAAATTTATCATTAACTTATACGAGGAGCGGTTATTACTTCATAATTTTCAAATCAAAATATTCCGAAAACGGTACATAATATCGAGTTTTACCAAGAGTACCTTTTTGGTGTAGAATTAAACGATGTTTATGTTCACTTGGAGTTTTGACTAATAATTCTACCCTAAAAAAAGTTATGTTGAATAATACGTTGTATGAATCGTATAACTAGCGCCCTCTATGAGAGTTAGTTATAAAAACAAATTCATGGGATACATCAGCTTCCAAAACATATTCGTATAAAATTTCATTGCAATGGTGCCAGTAGTTTCGGCAAAATCGTAAGAAATGTGTAATTTTTTATTTTCTTCAACGCCCTTTATCTTGAAAACGGATGGCGTTAGAAAAAAATTTTACTAAGCAAACCCCAATTATTTTTCAGTTTTTTACCTATCCTAGAGACGGTGTTACCTTTTTTTGAAACACCCTGTATAACGTTAATAAGAAAATACCGGTCTCGACGAGACGTGGTTTGACACGCATGACACCCCTTCCAAAGGATGGTCTGATTCCTCTGATAAGTGTAAAACAAAAGCACCATCAAATAAAGGGAAGAGAATCACAATATTCACGCAGGATCAGAAAATGGTTGGATTTGGCTTTCTGCCAAAAATATTAAGGACTTTTGTGTTGATTATCACGAAGATACGACAGCAGAACTTTTTGAAGATTGGTTTAAAAATTGTCTGTTACCCATCATTGCGCTAAACAGCGTTATAGTAATGGAAAACGCAAGCTATCATAGTCGACAATTGCAAAAAATTCCTGGCTCAAAGAATACGAAATTGGAGATTCAAAACTTCATGGCTGCAAATGACATGTATTTTGACGAAAATTATACAAAAAAAGAACTTTTACAAGTGCTGCAGTCATTTTCTTTAAAAAACATGTTTGTGAGACAATTGCAGAAGAATTGGGACATACAGTGTTACGACTACCTCCCTACTACTGCGTGTTCAATCCCAAAGAGCTTATGTGGCACCAAACCAACTTAAAGTGTGCGCGGAAAAAATATTTCTCCGACTTTAAGTGGTAGTGTAGTAGAATTAATTAGGAACTGTATGAATGACATTCCTACCGAGAGTTGGAATGTCATTTATAATTAATTTAGATAAGGATAGCGATACCGACACTGAACTAAATATAGAACATTTAAATAAATTACTTGTATATCTCCTATATTATGCAAATTTCTTAAGTTCGACCCTGTAGCACATTTGCATCTTTTACCTGAAGATTTTCTACACTATAAGATTAAATCAGGTAGTTTATTGCAGTTAATAAGCCAATACCATTTACTGTGAAAAATAGTATACGTAATAGCAATTATGACCAATTATTTTTCAATATTTTTACCTATCTTATGATCGATATTTGATTATTCCACAACATTAAACACCCCCAAACCCTAAGTTAACATCTAATATGAACAAAACCGTTTCAGGCGCCCTCGCAGCCCAAGGAGAAGGAGGTCACAAAGCTCCCTCGTGTCCATTAATACACGGACCTCTGCGACACTACATCTTAAACGCTCTTTGGATAGCCGTCAACTTAGTATGCGTGTTCCTGACACTTTTCCACCTCAAGAAACTCCATCGAGACCTAACGAAAGCAAACGTAGAAGCAGTTCGAGTCGCAGGGCTCGTTACTACATTGGTAAACGTCACTGGAGGTCCACCGAATCGTCTTGCTAATTCTACGGGAGACGAGGTAACTTTTTCGCATACAAGCATCGTTTAACATTCACAATGGGAATATTAAAAGTTCGTAGGTTTCTCGCGACCTTGGCCCTACTTCTCTCATTATCCATGAAGTTCGTACATATCGAAGATTAAAGTTTAAAACTTTAACGTCAACTATAAAGCCGAGAGTTTAAACCGTAATCTACTAAGAGAGTTTTTAAAGTTCGGTACAGAATCTTCGGCTAATGAAGCGAAAGATGAAAAAGTTTAGCTTTTTTTTTATTTTCGCACAAAGAATAATGAAAGATTTTTACGCGACTCACACTAAACTGAATTTTAAGAAAAGGTTTTCCTTGGATCATTATCTCATCAAGAACATGTCGATGAAGTTAGTTATCTGTATGGCGATAAATCACCCTAAAAAACACAGTATATCGTTGTTACAGTAAATTTAATCATGTTTGTAGTTCGGTGGTTGACAAATACCGTCGAGGTGGTCCAAAATCGGTTGTTGTATCACAAAATATTGATAGAGAGCGTGAACTGTAAGATCGTCATGTAATATACAGTGTGTAAAAGCCAAATGGAATAAATTCATTATTTCGGTTACTGTACATATTTATAAAAAATCCCGAAACACGTCAAATTTAAATTATAACTTGACATTCTTTAACGTGAAAATGCAACCCCTACCTTCAACCCCCTTAGAATGAAAGGTACAACCCCCAATTTTTTAAATGGGAAGTATAGGCTTGTGATATATCATTTGAAAGGTCTCTTCATTCTCTATTCAAAAATGTTATTGTTTTTAAATTTAATGCAAAAATTAACATAAAAAAAATTTAAATCATGTTGTTACCGAAATTCGCTAAAATATACTCGAAACTTATTACAATATACTTAAAACTTATTTCCCGTTTAGGTCTTGATAATGAGAAAGTGAACAAAAACCATAGCAATGTGGTTTTTAGATGGTAACCATTAAAAAACTTTAAAGAATTTCCGTGGCAACGCTATTTTAACAAGCAGTAGTAACTTGTTTTATTTAAGTTGTCATTGTTGTAATTTAAGTATAAAGTTTGTTCAATTCAATTCTGAAAATTGGTTAGATTAACGGAAATGCATAAAATAACAGTTTTACAAATGATTCGGAGATAAAATCCGAACACAACAGGAAGTAACTCGCCTATTTCATGAGAAATTTCCTAATTTACCGCCTATATCCCAAGGAACAATAAGTAAAATAGAAAAGCAGTTTCGCGAGTTTGGTCATGTAAGGCAGATAAAAAAAGCAGCTGCCAATGCACTGAGTGATGAACTCAAATTAGATGTGTTGCTTGAGTTTCAGGAAAACCCACATATATCGAGTAGACAGGCATCCACTACATTCAATGCTAGCCATACATCGATAGCAAACATATTAAAAGAAAATAAATTGCATCCGTATAAGATGATACCTACTCAGGAGCTCATGGAAGACGATTTTGATAGGAAAACTTTTTTTTGTGAGCAAATGATGGACATGTTGGATAACAATATTATCCAATTAGAAGACGTTATGTTTTCTGATGAGTGTACTTTTTTACTTAACGGTCATGCTAATCGGCAAAATTGCCGCTACTGGTCCACAGAAAATCCTCACTGGATGAGAGAAGAACACACTCAATACCCTCAAAAGGTTAATGTTTGGACAGGTATTGAGGGCAACTTGAATGGCAACAATTATTTGGCACTACTTCAAAATGATGTCATTACAACGTTGGCAAATTTATATCCTGATCCAGGTAACCCTCAAGTTCCAGCGAATACGATATGGTATCAGCAGGATGGAGCACCACCACATTACCAACTTAATGTCCGGCAGTACCTCGATACAATATTTCCCAATCGGTGGATAGGGAGGCGAGGATCGATTGAATGGCCAGCGCGATAACCTGATCTTACATTATTAGATTTCTTTTTATGGGGATATGTGAAGAGCCATGTGTACAAAACTAAACCTTCTGATTTAAATGAGTTAAAAGAACGAATAACGCTTGCGATTAGGTCGATCACGCCTGATATGTTAAATAATGTTAGAAGACAGTTTTATTTGAGATTAGGATGTTGCCAAGACGTTCGCGGAGAACATTTTGAACATCTACTTATCTACTAATTTCTCATGACAGAACAGAAAATGTCACCAAACCTCCAAAGCAATACGACAAAAAATATAGGAACGCAAACATTAGGATTTTTACAAGTAAACATGATGCTCTAAAAATATCCATCCTTCAGTGACCATTTTCAAGATAATATTCTTCTTAATCCATTTGATAAATCACGTACCCTATTAAAGTATCCATTTTTTTCTCGCTAAAACGAAACTTTCCAAGTATTTTACTGATAGAAAAATAAATAAGGTCCAATATTATACACCTAAACCTCTTCTCTAGTCATCAAGTTTGTAACGGTGTAGTTAAGAGGATTAGTCGTTGTGTATCCTCCGGGCACAGTTAATAAACTCCAGGAGAGACGGTGAAATTTGATGCTATAAATTCAAGAGACAACTAGTAGACCGATAGGGGAGACGTGGGCCTTGATACTACAAATTTTAACCATGCACTGTGAGTTATTTAACCCAGATATTAGAAATAAATCCTATGTAGGGATGAAAGGCCGAAAATCGTGGGTATACACAGACATAGTTTGTGTTTAGGTTGAGGGGTTGATTGTTGGGAAGTGCGGCTGGAGAAAGGGTAAGATAGACTGTGTTAAGACTTTATTCTAAGCTTGTATAGATAAAAGCTTAAGCAAGCTTTAGAAAAATGTTATCTACAAGAGTATCACACTAAACTTTTTCTACGATTAAAGTAAAAATATATTTTTCCTTAAACTATACTGAAATATTTCACCTTTAAATCTCTCACTGATTAGTAAATGTAGTATATTGTACACTGGTTTCTATTTCGCACTAGTTTGTCCATTGTGCACTAATAAATACAAGAACATAACTAATGTAAGAAGGCTATGATCTAATGTCTCCAAATAAACAACAATTGTGACAGTTGGTTGTCAGTATAGCTTACAAAAGTCAATATAGTATTATAATATAAGTGAATATTTACTGAAAATAACATGGAAAATAGTGATAGTGAGTTAGATTTAACACCGATTGATATTTCAGAAGTCTCAAATGATATGTGTGCCAAATTAATTACTATATGTTCTTATATTTATTTTTTTTATCTGTTAGTTCGTTTGTAATTTTATTTTATGTTTTAATTGTGGTCCTTATACATATACAGGGTGAGTCATAACTATTGGGACATAGACTAAGGACAGGTTATTTGGACCAAAATATGGCTATTGGGCCAAATATGCCTTAATATAATGTTGCTGAGAAAAAAGATACTGGGTGTTAAAGTTAATTTTTATTTTTCGTTTTTTTGCTAATAGTTTCCCTGTATATTTATAAATTGATATCAAAATTGGCACAGAGGCATAATCTTAGACAAGAAATAGTATTTTATTTACAATTCCACTATCAAATATCAAACAAATAAACAAAGTTGCAACTAACGTAAGGTTTCCGTTTTGACGACAAATCAAAACTAAACACACTTTAACTTAACAGAACTCACAAAAACTCAAACTAAATGTTCTACATGGTCTCGTCCCATTTCTATGCCTTTTCTAATTCTTTTTATAAAGGATTTTCGGACGTTAAAAAAAATGTTACTCTTTCCCCTTATAAGATTAGCTGCATTTTGAATGTATCTTCAAAGTTCGTCTCGTGTATTAATTTCATTGGCATAGACTAAGGACTTCATATGTCCCCAAAAATAAAAATCTAGCGGGTTGTACTCAGGACTTCTTGGTGGCCATTGGAAATCACTGCCTCTGCCAATCCATCGTTGAGGAAATACGTCATTAAGATGATTTCTAACAGCTAATGAAAAATGAGGTGGCGCTCCATTCTGCATAAACCACATTTTTCTTCTTACATCCAGTGACAGATCATCTAAAATATCACTAAGAGTATTTTCCAAAAAGAATAAATAAGAATCTCCATTTAAATTCGGAGGAAGAACATAAGGCCCTCGTAGTTGGTCGCCTATAATGCCACACCAAATATTCAATTTAAACTCATGCTGAAAATGTCTAGCTTTAATAGCATGCGGGTTTTCTTCCTCCCAATAATGACTATTTCGCCAATTAAAAACCCCTCGTCTGGTAAAAGTTGCTTCGTCGGTGAACATAATATTCTTAATAAAGTGTCTGTCATTGCGATGTTTATTCAGAATACGTTGGCAAAACTGTAACCGTCGTGGAAGATCTGTTGGAAGTAAATTTTGAACAGGAGTGAAGTGATAAGGATGGAGGTTCTCTTTTTTTAGAAATCTAATTATAGACGACTGACTTACTCCTGTTGCTGCTGATAGATGTCGTGAACTTATTTCAGGATTTTCATCTACTCGAACCAAAAGTTCATCTTCTTGATTAGGTGTGATTTGTTTCGGTCGACCACCCCGATTTTTAGTGTGAAATGACCCAGTTTCACCTAAACTACGATATAATCTTGCAAAAGTTTTGTGATTTGGTTGCCTTCTGTTTGCGTATAACATTCCATACCTTCTGGCTGCCGAGCGACCGCAAAACTTTTCTTGTGCGTATACGCAAATCATATTTCGCATTTCCTCATTAGTAAAATGATTGTGACGAGGCATTTCAATCAAAAAAAGTAATGATTACTTTTAAAAAATGCAGCATTACACTACACTGTCACATCAAAAATAATTTACTCTGAACAAATGACATTTACCAACAATTATCTGATAGTCCAAAGCATACTTTTCATAAATGAATTAATATTTGAAATCCTTTTTTAAGACTCTAAGCAGTTCGACTGCGTTTTTATCGAAAACGGTTGAAAATATCATGTTTAAACAAGAGTACCAATTTTACGTAAAAATGATGTTTACGTCATATTTTCTAATAAAAATTACTAAAAAATTTCATCAGAAAAAGTTTAGACTCAATTTGATCATTAGGAATGATCCACGTGGCGCCACGTAAAATTGTAAATAAAATACTATTTCTTGTCTAAGATTATGCCTCTGTGCCAATTTTGATATCAATTTATAAATATACAGGGAAACTATTAGCAAAAAACGAAAAACAAACATTAACTTTAACACCCTGTATCTTTTTTCTCAGCAATATTATATTAAGGCATATTTGGCCCAATAGCCATATTTTGGTCCAAATAACCTGTCCTTAGTCTATGTCCCAATAGTTATGACTCACCCTGTATATTATGTATTAATTTTTCCACTAAGCCTGATGATGGCCTCAATATTAGACCGAAACTAGTAGCTATTACTCTTTTTTCCATCAAGAATAAAATTTTGAGACATTGAATTTGAGTTTTTCATTTGGTAAACTTTTTTTTATATTTTAGGCGGCAGTGGACGGTATCGGTAGCGGCAACGGCGGTGTCGGAGTCGTGGGAGGCGGCGGATGTAGCGCTCTGGAAGAACATCGCAGGATGCGCGATTATCTCAGAAGGATGGAGAAAGAAGGGGTTCAAAGAGTGAAAATGTTCCTAGTCATCACGGCAGCCTACGTTCTTTTTTGGGGCCCGCTTTTTTTCGTAACTTTGGTGAATCATCCCGTGGTAGGAACTCCACTAGGTCACGAGGTAGGTTACCGCTTGTATATTATTATAGTGGCTATTAAAACAGAAAAATTCAGTAGCAAAGGTTTGACGACAAGCGTTTATGCAACCGGCCCATAATCTCACAAACTAATGGTCCGACAGCTGTTTAATTTTCATAGGTATCTCGTCTCGTCTCACAGTCCGCAGTCTCGTCTCGCGTGAGAGTCTCGTCGTATATACAAGGTGTTCATTTATAATTTGAATCCTTTGTTTTGCGCATTTATTAGAAAATATGTTACAGACAACATCGAATTGAATTATTAGCTTTTTACAGTGATTTATGGTTTGTGTGTTTTTAAGTCGGCACACACATCTATTTTTGTTGTTGTTAAAATATCCTCTAGTTGGTTTTGGCTCTGCCAAGGTTTTTTTTATTATTATTTATGTATGTTATTCTATAAGGTTAAGTTCTCGTTTCGAAAACAAGAAGAGACCATGCGAGACTCTCGCAGACGAGAGGTCTCGTGGAAATCACTAATTGAGTTAAAATAAACGATTTTTAAATTACCAAAAACAAGCTAAAACATCTGAATCGATCAAAGATGTTCTTTTAAAATTCGAATACCGACTCAGTTTTTGATTTTTTCTTTCCTATTTTTCAGATAACCCTTCACATATCATACGTCCACGCTATAGTCAACCCCACTTTATTCTTAGTTTTACACAGAGGACTGAGAAGAGCCACTTTGGACCTTTGTTGCGGTTGGATACCCATTTGGTTAGTGTCCGGACCCAGCGTACCACCACCACCCGATCCACCTCGAGCGGCCGACATATCTCTACTCAAACCGCCTCTATTACCGGCCCCCGCCCATCCAGATAGCTCTATGGTAATTAAATATTATATGTAAGTGGTGTAAGAGGCATGTACTCATTTTCATTGTCTTTGTCCCTTTACAATAAAAATAAAAACAAACACCCCGTTCCACTCTATACACCCTTTATGGATTACCAAAACGGTCCCTAAATGCACTCGTCACGAAAAGTATTGCATAATTTTAAAAATTGAATTATGGTGTAAAATAAAATATCACATTTTTTAGAATATTTTAATATGAGTGTATGGTATCCTTTAGATGTATAAAAGCCCAAAACATTCACAGTTTAAATCGCCTTTTGTTAAGTAACATGGAATTACAATAAATATTCATTCACTGAACTAAAATACACTAAGGACCGCCACTGGGAATAAAACAAAATAGTGTTTATTGTTGGTTCCGAAAAAAAAATACATTGATAAAAACAATGCTACATTATAATTTGAAATTAATTATTGTAGTAAGTACTCAGAATAATTTTTACAAAAATATTGTCATTGACTCGTCTTTATTTGTCAATGATCTGTGAATCTGTCAAATAATAGACGGCAAATTTTTAATCTTCGAGTTTTTTGCCGACATTAATGACAGCATTTACAAAAATGAAACTAACAGAAACAGAACGAATCGAGATTTTAACCATGATTGGTTATGGAGATAGAGTGAGGACTCAAGCAGAAGTTCGTAATTTATTTAATGCTAAATACCCCAATCGCGATACAATTACTCAATCAACAGTAAGTAAAATTGAAAAAAAAATTAGAGAAACGGGCCATGTTAAAGATCTTCCCAGAAGTGGTAGAACATCAATATCCGAAGCCAAAAAACTGGACGTTCTACTGGCGTTTCAAGAAAATCCTCATACCAGTTCTAGACAGGTCATACTAGATAATAATGTCCACCAATCAACTGTTGTAAGAGTGCTAAAAAAGGAGAAGTGGCATCCATACAAAGTACATCTGGTCCAGGAGCTATTAGAAGATGACTTTGATAGAAGAATCGAATTCTGCGAAATCGTTATGGAACAATGTAACAGAGATCCGGGTTTCATACAAAAGGTACTTTTTTCAGATGAAGCGTCTTTTATGCTGAACGGTCAAGTAAATCGCCAGACATGTCGATATTGGGCAAGTGAAAATCCACATTGGATGGAAGAGTATAGGACACAATATCCCGAGAAGGTGAATGTTTGGGCCGGCATTATAAACAATCAAATTGTAGGGCCATATTTTTTGAGGAAAACCTAACTGCTGCTAGTTATCTGGAATTTCTTTAAAATTATCTGTTGCCACAGCTGAATCAGCTATTTCTAAATAGAAATGATTTATGGTACCAACAGGATGGGGCTCCCTTACACTATGGCGTTGAGGTACGAAATTACCTTAATAAGAATAATGAAAAACTCTTCGTTTTACCAAAACTTCCAATATTTATTTAAAAAATTGCTTTATTAACTTTAATGACAGCCGTTTCGCTAGACTTAGCATCGTCAGATTGACATATTGAAGTTACATTTTGTTTGTTTGTAGCTAGGTACCTGATGTTTATTAGGTAGTTATAAGGCTAGACCAAGTATGGAAGTAATAAGACATAACAATATTAAAGCCTAGATGTTATGAGCCCTAAGGGATTATCCTGGATGTACTTCCCTCTAAGATCAGTATAACTGTGCAATGATATAGAAAAACCAGGAAAAAACTATATCATGCTGATCTTTACAATAACTTAATATATTTGTGTTACAATTACGTCTTATCTATGTATAAAATGAAGACTCAATCAAAGCAAACACTTTAAAAGTGGAGAACTTCCCAGATTTATTTGTTCATTAACAACTTTAAATTGTGGATCTGCTAGATGTCTTTTTATTTCAAGTTCTTCAAGGAAATTTAAATTTTGTTTTTTATTACAAGTGTGTAGTATTTGGATGTCATTGATGTGTAAGAGTGAGGTTGGATGTTCAAGTAGGTGTTTTGCATAATTTGACTTATCTGGTTGTTTTAATCTATATGCTCTTAAATGTTCGTTAAATCTTACTTCAAAATTTCTTTGTGTTTGACCTATATATACAGCATTACACTTTGGACAATTAATTTTGTAAACACCAGATTTTTTTAATTTAGGTAATTTTGTTTTTACATTTAACAATTTTGTACCAATATTATTTTGTGTTTTAAATGATATTAATGCTGATGTTGCCGAAGATATTATTTTTGAAATTTTATTGGAAATAGTTCCACAATATGTAATATTTTTATAACTTTTAATTTCTTTAGTTTGTTTAGGAAATATTAGGTTTAGTGACACTTTCTGTTCTTTCTTATTAATTAATGTATTTATTAAATGAATTGGGTAGCCATTAGATGTAGCTATTTGTTTTATGATATCAATTTTTTTATCAAAGTTAATTTTGTTCATTGGAATTGAAAATGCCCTATGTATCATAGAATTATAAGCTGCTAATTTATGTGTTATAGGATGATTTGAATTATACGGTATGGTTACATCTGTTTGTGTTGGTTTTCTGTATATTGAATAATTTAGTAATTTATTAACTTTTTCAATTTTTAAATCTAGAAAATTAATTGAATTATTTTCTCAAACTTCTAAAGTAAAATTAATTTTAGGATGCAAGGTATTAATATAATTAAAAAATATATCTAACTGTCGTTCGCTACCTACAAATCCTGCTAACACATCATCAATATATCTATACCAAAATACAATATTGTTTTTATAACTAGAATTAAATATTATGTTTTCTAAATTATCCATAAAAATATTTGCTAAAATTGGAGAAATGGGACTTTCCTTTGAACAAAATTAACTTTGATAAAGAAATTGATATCATAAAACAAATAGCTACATCTAATGGCTACCCAATTCATTTAATAAATACATTAATTAATAAGAAAGAACAGAAAGTGTCACTAAACCTAATATTTCCTAAACAAACTAAAGAAATTAAAAGTTATAAAAATATTACATATTGTGGAACTATTTCCAATAAAATTTCAAAAATAATATCTTCGGCAACATCAGCATTAATATCATTTAAAACACAAAATAATATTGGTACAAAATTGTTAAATGTAAAAACAAAATTACCTAAATTAAAAATCTGGTGTTTACAAAATTAATTGTCCAAAGTGTAATGCTGTATATATAGGTCAAACACAAAGAAATTTTGAAGTAAGATTTAACGAACATTTAAGAGCATATAGATTAAAACAACCAGATAAGTCAAATTATGCAAAACACCTACTTGAACATCCAACCTCACTCTTACACATCAATGACATCCAAATACTACACACTTGTAATAAAAAACAAAATTTAAATTTCCTTGAAGAACTTGAAATAAAAAGACATCTAGCAGATCCACAATTTAAAGTTGTTAATGAACAAATAAATCTGGGAAGTTCTCCACTTTTAAAGTGTTTGCTTTGATTGAGTCTTCATTTTATACATAGATAAGACGTAATTGTAACACAAATATATTAAGTTATTGTAAAGATCAGCATGATATAGTTTTTTCTGGTTTTTCTATATCATTGCACAGTTATACTGATCTTAGAGGGAAGTACATCCAGGATAATCCCTTAGGGCTCATAACATCTAGGCTTTAATATTGTTATGTCTTATTACTTCCATACTTGGTCTAGCCTTATAACTACCTAATAAACATCAGATACCTAGCTACAAACAAACAAAATGTAACTTCAATATGTCAATCTGACGATGCTAAGTCTAGCGAAACGGCTGTCATTAAAGTTAATAAAGCAATTTTTTAAATAAATATTGGAAGTTTTGGTAAAACGAAAAGTTTTTCATTATTCTTAATAAGATGGACTTCCAAAAAGTAAGGGTTAGTACAATCAATTTACCTTAATAAGGTTATCCCAGGAAGGTGGATAGGTAGAAGGGGGCCTATCGAATGGCCACCAAGGTCTCCATAATTGACTCCGTTAGACTTTTTTTTGTGGCGATATTTAAAGGGCAGAGTATATAAAAATCGACCGAATAATGTAGAAGAGTTGAAGGAGCTAATCCGAACGGAAATTGCACAAATAACACCTTAAGTCCTCGAAAACGTTAGGAAAGAATTTACTGCTCGCCTTTCTCATTGTATCATTGTTGAAGGTCGGCAATTTGAACATTTGTTGTAATTTAATTGTATTTAAGTTAACATTTATTCTAAGTTAATTATATTAATAAACCAACAGTCTTGGTTAACCCTGTAGAAATAAATATTCAAATGATTACATTGTTGCAAAGGCGATAAGGAGACCTTTCAAATGAGCTGTCACGTGACCTCGGTTTGTATTTAAAGAATCGTTGATGACGTCATTACGCCATCACTAATGACGTAATGTCCAACACATCTAAAGCAGTTTATGGCTATTCAAAAATTAAAATTGACGTGTTTTTGGGATTTTTTTTTAAAGTCGTCTGTTTCTGAAATAATGAATTGCATACATTTGCATCATACTGTATAAGCTTCCGTGAAGCTTCCTTGACCTGAAGGTTTAACAATAAACGCATTAGAGTATATCCGGAGGAAATTTATCATACTGAAGAGCTTTCCTCTGAGTCTATTTCTAGATAATCTCTACGGTGTTGCTTTGTTGTAATCCCATAGCTAAGGAGATTTACTGAGATGTTAAAGTTTCAGTTTTCTGCAGTACACTCCAGCTCCCACACCATTTGATGTTTCCTTTCCTTTCCTTCGAAAGAAGGACATTAAACTACTTCTGTACATGTATCCTGGGGAAAAGGGTATCAGTGAGGAAAATTTAGTGCCATTTGTTCCAATCATTGGAGAGAATTTTATTCTAATGCACGATAACGCTTGCCCGTACGTTGCCAGGTTGGTAGCCAAGTTTTAGATTCCAGACCAAAACCCAATTGAACATGTTTGGGACTACTTGGACAGGCGCATAAGACCTCATAATATCGCTCCAAACAACCCTTGATGTGCTGGAAAATGTTTTAATAGAAGAATGGGAAAATTTAGATTTGGATTACATAACGATGGCTTAAACTGTAAACCAGCTTACTCCAAAAATGTAATATGCAAATATATATATATATAATATATACAGTGCGGTCCATATGTATGGAATAAATTCATTTGTAGCGTTATTATGTACTATATGAAAAAAACCTGAAACAGGTCGATTTTTATTCTTAAATTGACAATTTCCAGTATAAAAATATTATCCCCCTCCAGCACCCCTTCGGAATTATAAGCACCCCCTCGAAAATTTTAAATTACAAAGGGGGTCGTGTGGCACCTCGTTGGAAAGGGATTTTAGTCCTCTGTTCAGCAATATAAAGTTTTTTAAGTTTGGTGCAATCATAACTGAGAAAATTAATTTTTAAGATGTAAAATTTTGATAATGTCTTTAACACAAAACTTTACGTAGAATGAAGATAATAATGTCACATAATGATTAGAATGTGTTTTTAAATGTATTTGACACTTAAATTAAATGTTCAAAATGACCACCATTCACTTCTGGACAATAACCGAGGCGATATTGTTTGGTCTATTAAAATAACTTTAGAAATAATCAGGTATTTTCGTATCTGTTCTGCTAAATATTAGGAAAAAACTTTGAAGATATTAAAATAATAGTCAAAAAACTAAATAAACAATTGATATAAATCTAGTAGGCTGCTGTCGTTTAGGTATTTAAAGTTACTAAAAGACGTCAGTTTAATATTTGTGCGCGTATTAAATTTAATTATGGCTCATTTGTCCGAGACTCAAAGAATAGACATTTTAATTATGATTGGTTGTGGTAATAAAACCAGAACTCAAAAGAAGGTTTGTGAAATTTTTAATAATAAATACCCTGGTCAACACGTTTCGCAGTCTACAGTTAGCAAAATTGAAAAAAGTTTCGTGAAACTGGACATGTAAAAAATATTGAAAAACCAGGTAGAAATGTTCAATTTACTGATGAAAAAAAGTTAGATGTACTTCTAGAGATTGGGGAAAATCCGCATAAGACAACTCGAGAACTTGCCGCCGACAATGATGTAAGTAAATCATCAACTCTCAAAATTCTGCATAAAGAAAAATACCACCCTTACAAAGTTCAGTTGGTTCAGGAGTTAAATGAAGATGATCGTGATAGAAGGCAAGAATTCTGTGTATTGATGATGGATAGAATGAACGCAGATTTGCAGTTCATAAACAAAATAGTTTTTTCTGATGAAGCGACGTTTCATTTAAACGGAACGGTTAACAAACAGAACTGTAGATATTGAAGCAGAGAAAATCCTCACTGGATGTGTGAGGCTCACACTCAATATCCTAAGAAAGTTAACGTTTGGGCTGGTATCATTAACAATAAAATTATTGGCCCTTATTTTTTGAGGGCACAGTTACTGGTGAGGTTTATCTAGATTTTTTTGATTAACTTTTTAGTGCCTACATTACAAAGAGTTTTTTCTCATGTTAATCATCCAAATGAGATAGATCGATCTATTTACTACCAACAAGACGGAGCTCCACCGCATTTTGCACGTACTGTTAGAAATTATTTAAACGAGGTTTTTCCCAATAGGTGGATTGGAAGACGTGGGGCGATCGAATGGCCGGCTAGATCCCCCGATTTGACTCCTCTCGATTACTTCTTATGGGGTTATTTAAAATCTAAGTATATTTTAATAGACCAAACAATATTGCTGATTTAAAAGTTAGGATAACGGAAGAAATTAACAAAATAACCCCCGAGGTCATACAAAATGTTGTACGAGAATTCCAATATCGCCTCGGTTATTGTCAAGAAGTGAATGGTGGTCATTTTGAACATTTAATTTAAGTGTCAAATACATTGAAAAACACATTCTAATCATTATCTGACATTATTATCTTCATTCTACATAAAGTTTTGTGTTAGAGACATTATCAAAATTTTACATCTTAAAAATCAATTTTCTCAGTTATGATTGCACCAAATTTAAAAAACTTCATATTGCTGAACAGAGGACTAAAATCCCTTTCCAACGAGGTGCCACACAACCCCCTTTGTAATTTAAAATTTTCGAGGGGGTGCTTATAATTCCGAAGGGGTGCTGGAGGGGGATAATATTTTCATACTGTAAATTGTCAATTTAAGAATAAAAATCGACCTGTTTCAGGTTTTTTTCATATAGTACATAATAACGCTACAAATGAATTTATTCCATACATATGGACCGCACTGTATATGTAGTATGCAAATATATTAAAAAATATGGTATAATTTTATTATAATACAAGTTTCCAATTGTAACAGTATTATTATTTATATTTATGAAATCTCTAAATGTTGCTCTGGAGACATCCCAACCAGTTTTTATTGTCTTCTGTAAAATTTACATTTTTGGAGTTAGCTGGTTTACAGTTTAAGCCATCGATAAGTGACCTGATAAGAAGCCTTCCACGGAGAATGACAGATGTTATTAGAGCCAGAGGTGGCAATACCAGATACTAAAATGTTATTTATGCCCATTAGTTTTTGATTTGTAATTTTAATTAAATAAACTACTTTGAAACATAACTCCAAACCTATTTCCTATCATTTCCCAAAAAGATTAAAAGAGAATACCTACCTAATAAAAACTTTATTCATAAATCACTTACGCGATACTTTTTGTGATGAGCGCATATATGTTATTACTTAATTACCCCGTTATTCAATTCTGTAACTTCTATAATGGAATTTTCAGGGAGACCCCGATTTGAGCCATTGGACACCCGTCGAGCGTTTCGAATCGGGATTGCTCAACAACGGGATATTGCCCCATTATGCTAGTTTGGACCCAGTACCTTCGCCGCAGGAAAGCGACTAGCATCCGGATTGGGATAAATCCACCAGAATTTAAAAGCTTAAACGTCATAAATGAAAGTGGGACAAGATGACGGCCATTGGAGAATTTCTTATAGTTAAGAACATTTTTCGTAGTTGAATGGAGTTTGTGAAGCTAAACTTTAATATATTAAATTGATAAGTTATGAAAATAATAAAAGAAAACAGATTCGTTGGGGTTGAAAGTGTAGTTTGCAAAGTGAGATAACGATAAATAGATTTTATTTTGATTTTTATCTAATTTTAACAGTTTATTATGATTTAATGTATCTTGTTGAGCTTCATTAATGAATTTTTTATCAGTTACTAATTGGTATGCTCATTTTGTTTGGTTTCTCATTGTTTCAAAGACTAAAATACAAGGACCGATACTTATTTTTTTTTAAACATTTAGTTACCAACATTAAAAAACATTTTAAGAATTATAACTAACCATTTTTATAGACAGAAGGCGCTGCTCCCTACTAGTTCATCTTACTCGTTTTCATGACCTCCAAGAGTCGTATAAATTCAATTTTTAAATTCGGTATCATAACAAATTTATCACTGCGTGCCGAGCGCAGCGAGGTTCGCAGAAACAAATAAATTTAAACTGATTGAAAAACATTTTATTAATTCAATTATCTTTAAAATCGGTGTTATTACAAATTTATCACTGCGTGCCCAGCGTAGCGAGGTTGGCAGAACTAAAATCAATTTAAACTAAGTGAAATCACTTATTTATTTTTTTTTCAAAATATTCCCCAAAATATGTTATGTAGCAATGTGTTGTATATTTTTAAATCATTGGGTAAATATTTTTTGTTAGAAAAATTGCCACAATGAGGCCTTTGGTCGGTAACAAATGGTTCGTTACACCTAGTACAATTTGAAATATTTATAATTCCTAATATCTACATTAGTTTCAACAATTTTTCAACATCTAGAGTTTTTATTTAAAAAAAATATAATAAAAATCGGACGAATTAATAAAAATCTTCAATACCCATTCCACAAATCATGATAAACAATTTTCTTAATACCAGACCTTAATGGATACCATTAATTTAACAAAAACCCTGAATTTCTGACCGTTGAAACATTTCATTGTAAAAAATATAATCATAAAACATAATATAATTTAACTGATCATAAATTTGTTTTGAATAATTACGAATAATCGAGAAGATTACGAGTTTAGCCTCAATTACATTTCCAGACAAAATTAAACACATTAACAGAGAAATTTATTAATACTGGGGCGCTAATTTTGGCCATAATTAATACATAATTTGTCAAAAAGGGCTCTAGAAATTGTTTACGTTTGTTATAGACTTAATAAATTGATTAATTAGGGTCAAAGGAATTGATAAAAACACAATTAAACACTGTCATTGTAAATAAATATAATAATAAAAATATGAGAATTAATTGAACTGCGTTAGTTACTTATAAACAATGATTGTAAATAATAAAAGATATATTATATAAATTGCTATATATAAGAAAACATTTTTATTAGGACTTAAGAGCAGAAATCAAATAATTGCTTTCGTAACAATTGATTTTATTTCAATAAAAACTTCAACGTATCAATATTCTAAATGTCTTTATTATAGAATTTTTTTATTTATATTTTTTAAACAAATTTGGTACGTCAATGGCATGTAAAATATTATTAATAATATCTAGATCCGAGTAATTGTAATAACGCCTCATCCATCAAAATATTATCATAACTTGAATTTATACCTGCATTTTTATTGACCATTACTTCATCATCTTTCCTATTGGATGATTCTTCAATATCTTGGACATTGTTCATTGTTTCTTCATCTACTTCATCATCCTATTCACCATCTTGTTTAAATCTTCATATTTTTACACCATTTTGGTTATCTTTAGTAATTTATTTATAGTATCATGTCTTTATCAATTATTTCTCAAGTATCACATTCATATTTATTTATTCCTTTATCTCTAAATATTTTTTTCGCCATATTTATCACCTTCATCTTCTTTGATCCTTCCATTCTTGTAGGTAATCGGTTTTACTTTTTCAAACTGAGATACGATATATTCAATTCAATAGTCTTCCATCTATTACTCGATTAAATTTGATTAATGTGTGCCTTACTTGTTAAATTCTGTTATTCCATCTCACACTATGTTCTTTTTCTTCGTAGTCATCTTTCTAATAAATTCATTCTGGTTCTTTCCTTCAATACATTAACCATCTTTGACAATCCCTCACTTTCTTGGTTATTTGTTATACTTTCTTCATTGTAAAAAGCATCTAACGTTTTATATTAACCATCTAAGACACTTTTTATATTTAAATCCATTACATTTGGCTTCTTCAGTCCCTTTACATGAATAACTACATTAAATTTGTATATTTTTCTTTTCTTCTCTTCTTCGCTATATTCATCATCTTTGGCATGTTGCTCGCGTTTCTTAATGACCCTTAATACTTATTTCTTATGCCATTATGTTTCTTCGATCAACTACTACATTAAATTAAATTGATTGTACTAACCCTTACTTTTTGAAAGTCCATCTTATTAAGAATAATGAAAAACTCTTCGTTTTACCAAAACTTCCAATATTTATTTAAAAAATTGCTTTTTTAACTATAATGACAGCCGTTTCGCTAGACTTAGCATCTAGGCTTTAATATTGTTATGTCTTATTACTTCCATACTTGGTCTAGCCTTATAACTACCTAAACATCAGGTACCTAGCTACAAACAAACAAAATGTAACTTCAATATGTCAATCTGACGATGCTAAGTCTAGCGAAACGGCTGTCATTATAGTTAAAAAAGCAATTTTTTAAATAAATATTGGAAGTTTTGGTAAAACGAAGAGTTTTTCATTATTCTTAACTACATTAAATTTCTCTTTTTTACTCACTACTTTGGTTATCTTCAGTTATTACCCCTTCAATATTCCATTATTTATGATATATTTGTGTAATTCTTTGAATTCTTGGATATCCTGGCACTTTTCTTTACTTATATAAGTTGCTTTATCTTCTTGATACTTTCTTTACACCAGTTTTTTTTTTCTAATTCAATATCTAACTTTAACTTTACTTCCTCAGCTATTTACATCAAACATTAATTTTGTTATCTTCACTTATTCTTCTTTAGTACCATGTTCTTTAAGTACTTGTTCTAAAATATTTGTTTATTTCTTCAATTTCTTGATCATTCTAGACCATTTCTTTACTATATTTATCATCTTTGGCATCTTCCTTTTTGGTCATCTTTAATATTCTTCATTGCAGAATTCTCTACCTTTAACTTCACTCTCTTTGGGAATAGCTTCCTAAGTTTAGGGTACTTCCATTCTATCTCTATATTTAGTTTCACTCTCTTAGACCTTCTCAGCTGTTTCTATTAATTTTTATGAGTATCGTAATTATCTTTTTCAATTTCTTTTATATTTTTTTAGCATTCCAGTTTTTTAATATTTTTTAAACATATTTAGTCATGTCTTCAAAATCTTGGCAATTCCAATTATATTTCTGACTTTAATTAAACTTTTTCCATCTAGGTAGCATCCACAACTTTCTTGAATACATTTTTAAACACACACATCATATATAATCGATTTTTCTCTCATATTGAACCCATCCACGAGTCCTATATTTTTTGTTCGAACCCCGTATACGTTTTAACAATTTCCAACATCTCAAGAACTTAATTACCAACACGAGGAAATGAAGTACCTCGTTATAATCCTATTTCATAACAATAGACGTTTTCCCTAAAATTTGTTTCTTCAAATTAAAAAAAAAAAATAAAACGGCGAACGTAGCTTTTGAATCTTAAAATTAAAATCACATTTTTATTTCATGAATTCAAAACATTATTGCGAATAAGCCCGGACGTAAAATTTCAATCGTTGTAGTTTGGGTTTTAAAGAGGTGTTTCAAGTGGTTCATTAAAACTTTACCTATTCGACATGCTAATTAATTAAAATCTTATTATAGTCGTTAAATTCGTATACAAAAGTAATAATAAAAATGTATTGATGGTCGTATTGGAAATAATATTATTAATAATGTTAAATTTGTACAATTAAAATTAAACATTTAAAACAAAATACTCTTTATAAAGCTGCAACACACTTTACAATTCTAGCAGCTGTCACTTAACCTAAAACAGGAGCCCCTTGTTTATTCCAGTATTCCTAATGCAGTAGATTTATCAGATCCGTATCACTTAATTAGCATTATCTCATTTATTATTTAATAATGCCAAGAATTATTGCCATCCAGATATGATAAGGTCGAGTTCGAGTTTTCGCAAATTATATTCCTGTATCACTTTATCATAGTCCAGGAACTATAGGGTGTTGGGATGCAAAACGGATTTAGTTAAATGAGTTTTAATCTCCTTTTTTAACAAGAATAAAAGATCCATCACTTACGATAACTTGTTTTAATTGCAGGTAGGTACATATATTTTAATTTAAAAGTTAAAAAAGTGTACTATTTAAAATTAAAAACAATTAAATTAAAACTTAATAAAATTGTAAAAATAAATCAAAGAACTAAAAAAAAGTAAGGTTAGAATTTATCAATAACTAAAATAAACAATCAATATTATTTGTTCCTGAACTACGGGACTAATATTTAAATGTTAAAAAAAGTGTACGATTTCAAATTAATAACAATAAAATTAAAACTTAATAAAATTGTAAAAATAAATCAAAGAAGAAACGAAAAAAGTAAGGTTAGAATTTATCAATAACTAAAATAAAAAATCACTATTATTTGTTCCTGAACTACGGGACTAATACAAAAGCGTAAAACGAAAATACAAGTTTCGACTTTCGACCTACTTAGTTTGTTGACCGAGTGCAGATTTTATTACACTATTTTCCAGTTTTGTCGACAAATTTTAATCTATGTACTACTTCAAATACAACACTATAATTCTAAAATATTAGTTCGGATAACAAGTGCATGTAAAATTTACACCATAAACTTTACTGAAACACTTTTTTGGACAAGATAATATCACATTCGCCCTTTATCTATCACCATTATTTATTATTTAAGATTTATCGTTTCCGATTCAATGACCGGCTCATAACAACTAAATGCACATACCTAATTATTCTTTTATTAATCTTCAATTTTAATTTAGACCTCTAACAACATTTAAAAATAACTGCAAAAACATTATTTGCCTGCAGTATTATCTATATAAATGAGTAAAAACAACAAACCTAACCCTATTTTTTGTATCAGAATTTTTAATTATTATTTACCTAGGATATTTAAAATGATTATTTACATGCCGTTGACAATTGTTTTTCGAATTATTTTATAAAAATGCCGAACAAAAAATATAATCCTACGTACAATCTCTTCAATACCTATTAATAAAAATATCTTACGTACTTACCTTGACACAAACACATTTATTACTAATAATTATTTAAATAAAACATACATGCACAGACGTGAAAGATGCAGTCAAGAAATGGCGAGCCACGATTACTTTAGTGGGTTACTGGTTATAGATTATAGATAGTACAAAAGATGAAAACGCAATGTGTGGTGTAAAAAATGACTTAAAAAAAGAAGTATACCAACAGAAAGTTTTTCGCGACCACCACAGAGTGAACGCCTTCTAAATTTGGAAACTTGTGCGAAAAACTTCGGGAAAACAAATGTTTTGTCATAAGAACCTTTTGTTGATAAAGTGTTGGTTATTTGGTTCAATTTTTTGTTATTTAATGCCAAACACATAGCTTTGATATGATTAATAGTCAACAAATAGAAACTAGCTGAAACCTATCAGTAAACATATGTGCGTTTGCACCTTGGAAGATTTCACACCTAGTAAGATAACTTTTGTTAGCTCAACTATCTAAACAACACTTAACACCAGATAAATGACGTTTTCTTTGTTTTCCCGGAGTTGGAGAGCCACCTGGTTCCAATGGTGATCGAGAATTGAAAGGGTTGTGTTCAGATCCTTCGGACTACCAAACTATTTGCAAATGACGTTTACAAAACATTTCTATCACTCGTAACACCCCTAATAAAAAAAAACACGTGGATGAGAACTTGTACACGGGCTAGCACACAAGTTGTTTCGTAACCATTCATTATCATAGAAATGAAAAAAAACTTGCTCAATTTACTTATTACAAGCCCCGAGACAAAACGATATGACAAGTAGTGACATACCCTGTTTTAGTGTAAAGTTAGAAAATCCGTATTTTGTTCATAAACACCAACAAAATTAAACAAGAGAAACTATACGACTCGAAAGCAATAACATGTTCAATGGCGCTAGGTATATCGGTTTTATAGTTGGAATGACCTTTCGGACTATTAAAAATATAAATGGAATGAATTAAAGATGAATGGAGATATAAATGTTAATCTTCACAACTATATAGTCCGTATTCTTGCCATTCTATAGTTAAAGAAAACTCACAAATACCGGTATCCACTCATAAATGAAATATCAGGTAAAAACATGTGCCTAATTTTTCGTATAAGAAATTTAAACAATATATGTGTACATAATATAAAATGAACTTGAATAAAATCAAACAAATTGTAAAGATAAAACGTAAAAACTTCAAATTTTATGTTACATGTCAATTGCACCCATGCATGCACACAATTTGAAGAATATAAAATAAATGTTTAGAGAAACAAACTAGACAGAAATAAAATTTCAAAATAATACGTGTAGTTTTCATTATTATTGACCTTTTTTAAATTGCATGATTGTTTATAGCCCTATAAACTTGTCCGACATCCTCTTCCTTGGAATAAACATGACCTAACAAAACTTCTTTGTATATTTAAACTGTTACCCCACTGCACATTCTGTTAGAAAGTGTAAGGAAGAAAACGATATATAAAATGATATAGAAAAACCTCGATCACTTCAATTTGATAAAACTTGGGAAATGCCCCAAGATGATATGCCAAAGAAATTTAACTTTGTAAGAAAATTCATCACAAAGTTGAGTAATAAATCTGAATGGTATGAAGACACCATACAGAATTTAAACCAGAATGCCATAAAATGGTATACGGACGGTTCCAAACTAGACGAGGGAACTGGGATAGGAGTTTTTGGACCGAGAGCCAAATACTCAGAAAGCTTGGGCACATACCCGAGCATCTTTCAAGCATCAAGTCCGCGCCATCGAAAGATGTGTGGAATTCAATATTGGAAGAAACTACCGCAGACAAGAGATTATGATCATGTCGGATAGTCAAGCAGCCATCAAAGCGCTGAACTCAAATATAATCAGTTCAAAGATGGTTTGGGAATGCCTATGCAAACTAAATGAACTAGGCCAGAAGAACACTGTCACCCTTCTATGGGTCCCGGGACACATAGGAATAGAGGGGAACGAAACAGCAGACAAGCTGGCAAAAAAAGGAGCTGAAACGCCACACTTGGGACCAGAACCATCCTGTGGGATCAGCAGTAGAGTAATCTTAGGAAAACTGAGGGAAGAAATGAAAAAGGAAAAATCCAAGTACTGGAATCAGCTGGAAGGACTGAGGCAATCTAAGATACTACTGGGGAACTATGACCAGAAGAGATCTCTTAGCTGCCTCAACCTCAATAAAAAAAAGGGCTCCGAATTTTAACGGGAATACTAACCGGGCATTGCGGGTTAAAAAGACACATGAATAAACTAAGGTTAGCAGATGAAGCAAAGTGCAGATTCTGTGAGGAAGAGGATGAAACCTCAATACACATACTCTCAGAATGCCCTGCCTTGAAAAATTCTAGGGCTTGATACCTTGGAGCACATGAAATAGAAGAGGGGGATCTACCTGATTTGAAGCCCGACGATGTCCTAAACTTCCTCAGGAAAATAGGACTCGAAGAGCTGGTATAAATCTAAGAAAACATCAGAACTTGGCAAGTAAGGGAGGACACAATAGATCCTATAGGTACCCCTAATTCATACATACATACATACATTTAAACTGTTTCATGTTCCATACTTCTAGAAACACTGTAGATTCAGTAATTCCCTCTCAAAGAACTATTATTGTCCAAAGTACGCTTCCCTATTTTCAGCTTTCACTCTGGGAAATAATTTGCCATACTTTTATCTAATAACCTTATTAAGAAAAATGTTGCAATAGTCATTGATTCATTTTTCTGGGTTAAATCCATCCAAAACTTCTGCAGTTGTTCTCAACCTCTTGTACAAGAACCAAGAAACACCCAATTCCAATTTCTCTATCAGAAGATTCCTCTTAAATAAAGAACCTACTGAGCACGGCAAGACACTGGAATAGAATATGTCCAAAGTTATTAAGAAGATTGACTAGTCATCAAACAGATGCACCTAGGAGCGATAAAATAAGTATTCTAAAAATTTACAAAATACCTTGTTTTTATAAAAGAACAACTGCTTTCCGGGGTATATGCCCCGTCGAACATTGAATTACATTCCAAAAGATAAAGACGATATGTTTTGGTAGGGAAAAAAAAGGAAAATTACATCAGTTGCAGACCTGTTTCGACACTGTTGCGTCATCATCAGTGCATTCCGTTCATAGTCCTGAAGCAGAAATAAGTTTTCGCCAAAACACCTATACAATTTTCCTGTATGTCACTATCAATCAACCTCAATACTTCTATCTATATATTTATATGCACCTCCCACTGCAACTGTTTCTTATCTGTCAAACATATCCTGACAGATTGTCATAAGCTTGGACCACATACTTAACAATAAACTTGTTTTTAAATAAGTGTATTGGACTTCCAAGTTTTCTGTTTGCTAGACTATATTATGTGTAAAATTTTAAATTATTTAAATCCTATTATTATTATATTGTATTTGTTTAAAGGTCCTCAGATGCAGACAGACTAATATACATTAACCATTTAAAATATATATTATACAAGAAATCTATATACAGTAAAAAAATCTGAATTTGTAGTACAAAATGAACTTACCTGTTCAAATCCTCCTAGGATGTCTGTTGTATCCATAGCAGAAGTAACTGGAAGGGTTTTTAATGTTTTTCCTGCAAGACTGGCAAGAGTTTTCACAACACTGCTTTTTCCAGAAGCTGTTGTACCAACCTTAAAAAGAAATTACAAATAAACAAAAAAAGATATCATAAATAAGATAGAGCTTAGGCATGCGTTTTAAAGTAATTGAAGGCTGTCTGATTATTTTATCACTGATCAGGATGAATTGTGATAAACAAGTCTTATGAAAATTAAATTAAAACAAAATTAAAACTATGCAATAGAGCCAGAAGCATAGGAACTAGGAAAAACTACAAACATTCTCAAACTGAGCATAACAAAGAAAAAATGTACAAATGGATATTAGAATTAGTTATACTAAACCAACAAAAAGTAATTGCAAAATACCATACAAACGGTTTTACACAAGCCCAAGCAAAAAATCTGCAGGCTTACTTTCCTGGTGTTCCTGTTAAAATCAGTAGAAGAACCACAAAGTTAGCTTAGATTTAAGCCTAAGTCACTGGTATGGCCTTTTTTTCTGGCTCAGATGGGTAACTCATGTTTGATGGTTCCTTATCCAGAGCCCAACAGTGTTGCACTCACCCCTGATAGGATGCTTACCAACCAAACCCACCTCAAAAAACAATTCTCATAATATTCATACCACTCACACCATCGAGAATTTTCCCCTTCCCTAGGAATACTCTCCACTGCTTCGCTTACCTCCATCCATTTTGTCCCCCCCTCTCAACATTATCACCACTATGTTGTCCCAAAACACTGCCTCTACAACACTTTTCCGTTGGTCCTACACCCCAATCTTATGTAGCCCACCCTCGACCCATGTCCAGTGAGCATCTGGGTCAAGAAGTAGTTCACCTCCCCAAACATCCACTCCTACTCCAAATTGCCATTTTTAATGTACCAATGTTCCAATGTGAACAAAAAATTACAAATAAAGACTATCACAGCCTTTTCTATCATATGTAAGTAGAAAAAAGTGATGCTGATGAACAGGCTGTTACTAACATCACTGAAAAGTGAAAAGATGGGGAGCAAAGACTACCAGGAACTGCCCACAGGGGGTAACTTTTCCCCTTCTGAGGATACTATTGGTGGACGACCTGATCTCGAGTCCAGACAAATAGGAGATGAGGTAAAAGAATATGCAGATCATCTGGTGATATTGGTAATGAAAAAGCATGAAGAAGTGATTTAACTAGCCCTTAATATTGTTACTAGATGGTGTGACAAGCAACAACTCTTGTTCAACCCTAGCAAAAGAACAGTAATTAGTTTAACTATATGTTGCTTAGATCTGATAGGATAAAAGTCAGCAAAAGTGGAGTACAGAGACCAACAAAAGAGTGTCAAAGAGGTTAATAGTTATTTGTAAAACGATTGACAAAATGACTCACTTTGTAACATGAGTGCTACAAATGGTCATTTTGGCAAAAGTTTTCCACAATATTTTTTATGATTCGCATTTATTTATGTTTTTTAAATAAAATTATTCAACAATTAGTAATTTTTGTGTTCGCTAAATTATGTTGGCACTTACAAAATTGACATATGTCAGATATATCAAGTTTAAAATTTGATTTGAATATTAATTTGGACTATATGGAGTGATAAATAATTTTAGAAAATATTATATAAGATATAAATATAGTGGAAAGAGATTTCATTTCCACACTCCGTCGAGTGTTACAACGAAGTCTATTGTAAACGCGAATTATAAAAAAACTATTTTAAGAAAAGTGTAGAGTATAGACTTCTTGGATTAAAGAGCAAAGACACGATTTCTAAGGGGACTGCAGCAAATAATGTCCACTGATAACCTGGTTGAGCTAATAGAGACAGAAAACTGAGTAAGGCTGCAAAAAGTCATACCTGAAGAATTTAATCAAAGACGGACATGAAGTGAAATTTTTTGTGTTCTACGAGGGTTGTCTGAAAAGTTTCCAACCTCAACATGAAGATGGCAGCACTCGTAAACAAAAGTTGGGGAATGTGTTTGCGCATACTTTGAAAGGTACCCACTAAAATTTCAGCTATTTTGGACACGCAGTTGTTGTTTGACAATCATTTGAGTGAGTTGATGTGAGTGTTTTTATGAAAATGGAAAAATCGAGTATCGAGCTGTCATTAAATATTTGTTTTTGAAAGGCAATACGCCTACGCAAATCAAAGACGAGTTGGACGCTGTGTACGGGGACTCTGCACCATCATTTACCACCGTGAAATTTTGGGTTGCTGAATTTAAACGTGGCCGTACCAGCTTGGGTGGCGATGAACGTTCGGGACGTCCAAAAACTGCAACCACTGACGATAATATCGCTCAAGTTCACCAAATGGTGCCAAACAACCGTCGAATTAAAATTAGAGAAATGGCAGAGGCTATAAACATGTCTAAAGAACGTGTTTGTCACATATTGAATCAAGATTTAAGCATTAGAAAGCTGCCCGCGCATTGGGTGCCGCGTTTGCTTACTTTGGACCAAAAACGTGTTCAAATGAACATTTTCAACTCTCTGTTGGCGCAGTTTAGGCGCAATAAATCAGAGTTTTGGCTCCGATTAATTACTGTAGATGAAACTTGGATACACCATTATACTCCAGAAACAAAAACACAGTCAAAACAATGGACTGCGAAGGGGGAATTGGCTCCAAAAAAAGCAAAGGTTGTTCCTTCGGCTGGGAAAGTGATGGCAACTGTTTTCTGGGATAGTCATGGAGTTATCTTAATCGATTATCTTCAAAAAGGAAAAACCATTACAGGAGCATACTATGCATCATTACTTGACAAGCTGAAGGCAGAAATTGCGGAAAAACGGCCACATTTGCAGAAGAAAAGAAGTTTGTTTCACCAAGACAACGCGCCGTATCACACCTCAGCGGTTGCCATGGCGAAAATCCACCAATTACGGTTTGAACTGCTTGACCACCCTCCTTACTCACCAGATCTAGCCCCAAGTGACTTTTTTTTGTTCCCTAAGTTAAAAGTTGCGCTCGGAGGACAGATATTTTCGTCGAATGAGGAGGCCATCACCTTCGTAAAAAACTATTTTGCAGAGAAAGACGCCGAGTACTATTTGGACGGGTTGAAGAGATAGGAGCATCGCTGGGAGAAGTGTATAGACTATGTAGAAAAACAAATTTGAAGAAAAAATGTCTAGTATCCCTGTTAGGTCGGAAACTTTTCAGACAACCCTCGTAATTACCCAAAGGAGCATCAACTCTTCACAAAAAACCTTATAATGGGATGAGAACCGAACCAAATTTTAAAATCTACTCACCAGAATGGCCATCCAGTTCAAGTTGACGCAATACGTTAGACTCCGCAACACTTTCATTTGCGATCGCAACACTAAACAAGTCTTTTCCTGTTTCAAAACGTTATTATCTACCGATGATCGATTTCGATCAATAAACGCATCCCCGAAATACACTTTATCGTCCGTAACATACGTCAACGCCCCGGTACCCTCTACCACACCACCGAATATTTCTCTAAACACACTCTCAACTCTACATTTATCCGACAGAGTTCGCATGCGATCGCCGTATATGAGCATCACCACGTTCCCGGGTCGGTATTCGCCGTTATTCTGCCCGTAAAAAATCGTCGCTTCACACCAACGCGTCAAATCGCGCAAATTACATTCCCAAGGCGATCCTTTATGACCGAACGTATGATTATCCAATTCCCCGACTATTTTCCCGTTAAAATCCACCATTTTTTCGATCAAGTCCACCGGTAGTTGATCGAACTGATTCATCAATATCAACAACAAATCTTTATCGGTCAACGAGCGTACATAGACTTGTATGAATCTGTTGAGAAACGATTGCGGCAGACCACGTCGAGATCCGCCTTGTTTCAACGGGTTCTGACAACCGAAAAATCGAGTACCCGGTTTGACGTAGAACGTTTTACCTAATTCGGGGATAAAAATTTCCCCTCGGTGATCCAAGCAAGCGTTGAGTCCTTCTAAGACCGATTGCGAAGCTAAATTTAGCTCGTCTAATAATATCCAACTGCCGCTTTTAAGCGCTTGAAGTAAGGGACCGTCGCGCCAGGAAAATTGTCCTCCGGTGCCACCTTCTACAGGTAAATCAGCTCCAAAAAGATCCGAAACGTCCTAAAAGATAAATAACAGGAAATAACAGCAAACATTTTAATCAGGGGGACTTACTGTTTGATCTGATAGGTTGATCCTGAACAACTTATGGCCTGTAAACTTGGCTAAAGCGGTGACTAGACTGGTTTTGCCTACACCGGGACTACCTTCAAGTAAAATTGCTTTATTCAACTGCATACCTCTTAAGAGTCTTAATGTGTTGTAAACTGTTGTTGGAGCATCGAAAGAAAACTCGGTGGAAGTTGTTTCTTCGGGATTTATGTCGATATAAAACGGTTTTATACCGAATCTACTGTCAACTAATTCAACTTTTAAATTGTGTAATTCGAATGTGCTTGAAGATGTACTCGAGATTTGGTTTAGTAAAAACTGCAAGCATTTTTCTTTAAACAGTTCCAAGGACTTCAAACTAAAACATATTCAACCGTTACCATAAATATTATATACAGTAAACGACTAAACTATGGAATATTGTCATTATTACGAGAACTGTCGAGTTTTAAGGGAAATAAGTCGATGTTTCTTGTAAAATAACCATGTTATAACGTACTATCGGCTTCAGAATAGCATATACATTCTCAAACTCAAATTGCTTGCATTGCATTCATTTTAAGGATGGCCTATTTATTGTGTGTAACCAATCACGGTTTAAATAATAATAAATTTGAAATCAGTCAAACAGTTGTCCACGCCCACATCTTTAATGTTACACAGAGAGGGATGATATTGAGTGAGGAAACATAAGGTATTCTATTGACAAATTGCCTGTGTATTATACAGTACGGTTTTATTTGTTTTTTATTGCAATCTCTTTACTGATTCCTTTTTTGTGACAACGTTGGCTATTTACACGGATTTTGAATTTTGTTTAGTGATTTTTTATTACGACGAACTTTGGGTATTGACACTAATTTAGAATTTTGTTTTTTGATTGTGACTATTTACTGGATTTTCTTATTCTACGACGACATTGACACAGATTTTGGTTTCCTATTTAATATTTTAATTTAGGATATCAAATAAAATATTAAGATTTAGACTTGAGCTATTCACTAATTTCTTACGTAGAACTCCCTAGCGGAGACAAAATTGTTTTGTTATGCATCTGATTAAACAGAAGAATCTCTTTTAAATGAGGCCAAAATCATTGAAATCGGTTAAAATACAAAAAAAAGTTATTACCCCAGCCCCCCCATTTGAAGAGTATTGACAAAAAGTCCCCAACCAACATTTTTCATATCATCAAGATTTCAAAAATTGTATTTTTAGTATACCTTTAGTATATCTCTTTCGGAGATAATCACAATATTATGTTTTAAGTGTTCGTTGCACCCCCTAGCGGAAGACTTTCAAACTTGACAAATATTTCCATCAATTTTTCAAGATCGATTTTGTTATAAATTTTTTTCTTTAAGTTGTAATAAACTACCTCGCACACCTTAGTGGGACACCCTGTATATAAAATTTTATTACAATTAGTTTATTCCTTTATTTTTAATGATTTTTTAAAACCCTTAAACACCCCCTTAACATAAGCCAATAAGTTTAATATATTAAAAAATAAAAAGCATTGATCTTAAAAAATGTTTTTGCAAATTTTTGTTTAAATCTGATATCTGCCTATTTCTATTTTTTTAAACAATTATTTCAGAACAACACCACAGAACTGGTTTTCTCTTTTTTTCTTATTTCTATTTTTAATTCCTTAGTGAAGTAAGTAATTGTAGGCGTTTTAAAAATTGCCACTCCTATCTTGTTGAAGCAGGGTGTTTTTATAACTTCGGTAGGTAAAGGAAATCCACATTTAACATGTAGGTATATGCTATTCTAAAGCCGACTGTACATGGAGTAGGGTGTAGGTGTAGTGACGTAATCGTTAATTTTTTTAAATAGAAATCGGTAAAATGCAACATCTCATTTGAATGAGAATTTATCTAGGTTTAACTACATTACATTTTTAGCTAAAATATTTTTTTAAAAGTACAAAAACAATTTTTTCTCCGATTGGTAGCAAAGTATTACTATTCCTGCCTAGGCAGCAAAGTGGTTACTTTGCTGTCAATGATAATGATAATATTATTCCATAATTACTCGGTCACTGTATTTTATTAAAGCTGCGTTTAAAATTTATAAATCCGACCAAACTCTTACCTTTCAGTGCCGGTAACTCCGGATCCCAAACTATCTAAGAACGTCAAACAAGCACCGTGTATGTACGCTTCGATGACATCCATCTTATCAGCACATACATTCACGAAATTCACCCATGTTAAAATATCTCGAATGCTTATTGTAAACCTGTAAAAAAACCATCTTAGCAACTGTCTAAAATTTAGACCCTAAATGCATTAAAACTATACTTACCTCTTACCTATTTCGGTAGTTTCGAACCATTCTATGAAATCCATGATGCAATTTCCCATGCCGCTAGAAGCGTCTTGCTGATTTCCCGTTGAGATACCCGGTTTGATGTTTTGCTCGATGATATTCACCAAATCTTGACGATTTCGGCATGATTCGCACCAAATTTCGGTAAATCTGTTTCTAAGAGCCGGCGATAATTCTTTCTTGCCGAAATCACCACCGGGGTTCATCGTGCCGATAAAGAAAAATTTGGGATCGGCTACGATTAGCTCGGAATTTTCCGCGTTATTGATGTCGATGCCTTTTTCCGCTAAGAGCAGAGTTCTTTCGGGTTCTGCAAAAACAATCTTATAAATTCCTAACTCATAAACAGTTCCCGTGAAATTGTATAATTTAAGGACAAACCAACATAACCAGAAGATGTAAAAGTAATTGCCTAATAGAAGATTCTAAAACACACATTGATATTGAATTTCTAAGAACGATAACAGTCTAAGACCTGACCGCAAAATTAGTACCTTCATCATGTGTTTAATCAAACTCTGTTTCCAAATATTTATAAATATAGAAATCCACAAAAAGTGTTAAAATTAATTTTAACTGATCATAGAAAATTATTTAAATTATAATTTAGTTCCAACTCGAAGCATACAGATCCAAGGACTGGGACAGAAGAATAGAAGAACTGGACCCAAATCCACCATGATTATGGAACCTCACCAAGATACTACGACAAGACAAAAAAGGCATTCCCCCAATCCACGGAGGCAGCGGAATGGTATTCACGGATGAAGAAAAAGCCGAAGCCTTCAGGAGAACTATGGAGCGCCAATTCACCCTGAATGAGCACCCAGACGAAGACATGGACTTCACAGATCAAGTAGAAGACGAAATCGAAGACTTCGACGAAGAAATAGTAGACGGAAACTTGGGATTCACAACACCAGAAGAAGCAGCCTGCATAATAAAAGGAAGGAAAGCCAGAAAAGCTCCCGGATACGACGGCATCAACAACAATGCACTGAAGCATCTACCAAAAAAAGGGATATTATTTCTGACAGCGATCATAAATGGAATACTAAGAACAAAGCACTTCCCGGACCAATGAAAGGAAGCAGAAATAGTCATGCTAAGGAAATCAGGACAAGATCCCAAGTTTCCACAAAACTACAGACCCATCAGCCTACTACCAGCGATGAGCAAAATAGCCAAGAGAGTCATCCTTAAGCTAAACGAAGAAACCGAAGCAAACCTACTGCCACAAAAACAGTTAAGATTCAGAAAAGAACACAGCGCGTCGGACCAAGTACTTAAAATAGTAGAATACACAACAGAGGGAAACAATAGAAATCAATCTACTGGAGCCATCTTCCTGGACATCAGCAAAGCGTTCGACCGAGTATGGCACGAAGGATTGATATACAAGATGAGAGAAGCAGGATACACCAGAGAACTGACGAAATTACTACTCAGCTATCTAAAAAATAGAAGATTCAGGATAAGGATAAGAAACGCAAAATCCGAAGTAGGAACAACAGAAGCCGGAGTACAACAAGGAGCAGTCCTCTCACCGGTGCTTTACAACATATACACGGCAGACATTCCAAAGACAGACAACACAATGATGGCTCTTTAAGCAGATGACACGGCTATCGTTACAAGAAGCACTCAACCAAGGATGGTGACAAGAAGACTCCAACAGACTGGACCAAATAGACGAATGGTGCACAAACAAAATCCAAATAAACCCAGAAAAAACCCAAGCAGTCTACTTTACTGAAAACCAGAAGAAAACATTAACATAGGAGGAGAATGGAAAAACAAAGTCAAATAACTATGAGTAATACTGGACAAAGGACTAACCTTCAAAGAACACGTAGAAAACATCACAAAGAAGGTAAAACAAGCAAGAGGAAGACTAGCCGGACTTATAGGAAGAAAATCCAAACTAGCATTGAAGACAAAGATACATCTAAGAACCCTGGACACACCCGAACACAGCACTTAAGGAATTAACAAACTACACAGCAGAGGACTACAGGAGACATCAAGACCAAGTAAACAGCTGGACAACTTAAAAGGAAAAACAACTGTCAACAAGCAGACACAAGAGGAACCACCTATAAAGGACTCTTCCCATCCCTAGGGAGATGCGCAGGTTCTGGAGTGGGGACAGTTTTAACAAGGTTACCTTTAGCCGCAGTTCGTAGACTAAGAACTAACTTTTTAGAGGCAGCAAAAAGCACGCACTCTAGAACGCCTAAAAAGAAGACAGGGGGATAGAGGTGCAAAGCACCATCCCGAACCAAACAGAAGACACCTGGAAACTATCTCCGAACCAAGATAGTGGAAGGAAGAGCATAAGCCCGAGGACTGAGGCCACCATCGGACGTGATGGGGGGTGGAGGAAGTTCTTCCCGGAATGCACCGAGAGGAGGAGGAATGCATTCTAGAAGGGACGGGTTTGGATAGAGTGTGTGTGTAATTTACTTCCATCTTATGCTGCATCGATTAAAAATTTAGAAAATTCTTAGAAATACACTTGATAATCAGCTTAATTTGTATATTTGTAAGTAAATTTTAACCTAAAAATAATTTTTAATGTTTAATTTATCAATAATATATTTTTTACATAAACAAGTTACTTAAACTTACTAGAAATTTAAGAATTATGTAATGTAAAAAAAGAAGACAAATATATTTGTACTGATTGTGTTCTAGAAAGTTCCACAGTGACAGGAATTAGTATGTCTGTTGTATTGTTGTATTGAGTTTTTCCTGTTAACTTAGAGCAATAAGGTTCTTCATTTTACAATATTTATATTCTAAATTTCTAACTAAAAATTTATCAATCCTTGTGGTCCTGATACGAAAAATGAGAAACTTATCAAATTATTGCATTATCATCGTACCTTGATACGTATGCAAAGTTTCAAATTAATCAGACTTCTAGAAACTGGTGAAAATAAAACTCAAATATTCCCTGACATGGTTACATAGATACATAGTTACAAACCAAGCATGTTAATGTGTATTAACCGTGAACCAACAGGGAATGAAAGAAACAATGATGATCGAAAAAACATAGAAACTTGTTATGTAGGAAGAATAATGGCATACTCACCTAATAAGGAATTCAATCTTTCCAATACGCTATCGTCAGCCAAAGAGATTTCATCTGCAAGGAAAACATTTCCTTGTACCATTGCTGAAATTAAAGGACCGTCTACCCATTCGAAAAGTTTTGTGGAATCTTCATTCTACAACAACAAAAATCTCAACAGTTACAAAAACGAACAATTTTCATTAATAAACATACCGAGTGATCTCTGACTGGTCTTAAACCTCCGATAAAATCGCTACTTTCAGTATGCATGTGACAGTTGACGGTAACTAATTCTCTACCGTTATTTTCAGCTATTAGTTTACACACTGTCGTTTTACCGCCTCCGGTTTCCCCTACCAATAGAACCGGTTCTTTGAAATCCAAAGCTTTGGACACCAACACCGCCAACTGTCTCATATTAAAAGTCCAAACGATATTTTCGTATCTAGATTTATTCGCTTCGATCTGTTCTAGAATGTGTCTAGTCACTTTAGACGTTTTATCCGAAACTAAAAACCGAAAACAATAATCTATACATTGAAAATCAAAGGTTTGTTCCAACCAAGCAAAGAATCGTTCTAGAACGGTAATATTACCACTCACGAGACCAAATTAGTACACTGCGCAACTCACTACACCACTGCGCACAAAAATTACTATTTTAAAACGGTTCTCTGCTTGGTTGGAACAGACTTCAAGTTAACTGTAAATACCTACGCGTAAAAAGATGCTCCGGATCGACTTCTCTCTTCAGATGCTTTTGCAAAACGTTTACGATTTCGAACTTTTCCTCGATTCTTCGAACTTTTCCCGCTAGCACTAGATAACCTTCATCGGCTAAATGTTGATCCCAGTCGTACAATTTTTTGGAATTCTGCGCCAGTCTGTATCGTTCTCCCCATCTAAACAGATCCCTCAACGTTATAAAACCTTGCTTACCAGCGAAAGCTGCTGAACCTCTTCGTCTAACCTAATAACGTAAGAAAAAAGTTCGGAAAAATGAAGATTTAAGAGGTATTAACAAAAATTTTCAAAAAATACGTCTATATTTTTTTACACAAAAACTTAAGTGGTAAAACTACAAAATCGCAAAAGAAAATATTGAAAAAAATGAACATACAGTAGTATTTTAAGCACTGTGTGTTTATTTTGAAACTAATTTTAAATTTTCTTTGTGCATTTTATAAAAAAAGACCTATTAAACAAAAGTTGCATTTATTTTTCAAATAATATTTTATTCGAATATTACAAAAAATTTCAAATAAATGTGTTTATCTAGGTTTCTACTAGGAATTGGTAAATTTTCTTTAATAGAAATTGTAGAGTTAATTTTCATCTACAAAATAAAAAAATAATTTTTCAAACTGATTAAGAAATAGGGTCGTAGCAATTAAAATGAATTTTAAATTGGAATTATAAATAAATATCCCCTTCTAGACCAGAGTCGATAATTTGTTAAACAAAAAAATCACAATAGGATGAAAACCATTAGAAAAGGAGAGGAATATAATAAAAATTGAAGGAAAAATAAATTACGAGCGATACGAGTTCGAGAAGTGGTAGGGGTTGAGGTTTTAAGAGAAAAATTGGTTCATCTGTATTTCAGGCAAAGCTACAAGTTTGTGTATAATAGAGAAAAGAAAATATCGAGAAAAATTAACATATAGCAGCATTTTAAGCACTGTGTGTTTATTTTGAAACTAATTTTAAATTTTCTTTGTGCATTTTATAAAAAAAAGACCCATCTATAATTTCTATTAAACAAAAGTTACATGTTTTTTCAGATAATATTTTATTCGAATATTACAAAATATAACAAATAAGGTGAATTTATATTACTCCGAAAAGGCCCAAACATAATATGTGCTCTAGTATATTTTGAAGGCACTTTAAATGGTATCAACGATAATAAATCACTGGAGGACGCTTGATTGTTTAGTATCTTATGCATTGTCTGTTTGCGCCTGGAATGTAATGAGGGAATATTAAACTCAATCCTCAAAGCTGTTGTTCTTACCACATTATAGTCAGGCCACACAAAATGTCTTTTAAAATATAGATATCGTAAAATTTTATTTTGAATTTTTTCCAAACCTTCTAAATAAATCTGAGGTTGTTGTGCCCAGATAACTGAGGCTAATTCAAGTTTAGATCTAACTAATGTTATATACAGGGTTAAAATGGTTTTAATATTATGAAACGAATGTGTTTGTCTAAAAATGAATACTATTAATTTATTTGCACTTGTAACAATATTGTTAAGGTGTGTTGCAAATGATAACTGGGAATTGTAAGTTAAACCAAGATCTTTTACTTCATTGCACCTACTTAAGGGTTCTCCATTCATCATAATATAATCAAAGATAATTGGATCCCTTTTGCGAGATATGGATATACCACAACATTTTTTTTTATGTTGAATTGAAGTTTGTTAGCTTCACACCACTGGTTGATACTATCAATGCCCTTCTGCAGAACTACACAATCTCTCACTGTCTGAACTTTTCTAAACATCTTAAAATCTTCAGCAAAAATTAATAATTTACTGTTTTTAATACTCCAGAATTCGCATAATATTTTCCTGATGTGTTTCCGTTATACTTAACAAAAAATTTCCTGTTTTGTAAATAGCTTCTAAATAATTTTAACCAGTTAACATCCACCCCAACAGTATATAACTTCTCAAGCAGGAGATCATGATTAACCCTATCAAACGCTTTTGTTAAATCTGTATAAATAGTGTCTAACTGTACTTTATTGTCTAGAGCTTGAGTAGCATGCTCTGAGATCAGCAACATATTTGTAATAACAGATTTACCAGAAACAAACCCGTGTTGTTCTTCAATCAGTGAGCCACGTATAGTCTTTCCAATATTAATTGCTAAAATCCATTTAAAAGTGTCATACAGAGTGAGTTAGTTTACTAGGCTTCAAAGTAGAAAGAATGACATGAAAACGACATATTTCTCCCGTTAAACATCCACTCTGTACCCAGCTCTCTCTAGACTGGTAGTCTGTATGACCCTTTTAAATGGATTTTAGCAATTAATATTGGAAAGACTATACAAAATTATATATATTCATATACACAATTTGTTCAAAAAGTTTTGCCGGGGCGCACATAATTGCAACACCCCTGTAATTTTCAATTTTATCCTATTCACCAGATTTATATATTGGTGTGTAACTTGATAATTTCCATTTTCTGGAAACGTAAATGTATATGAAGTAATGGAACTTCTAGCCATTCTCCACACCCCTTGAGAATGTAAGGTGGAATATAATCAATAGATTACCTAAAAATTTTACATTTTCCTATAAAAACTTTATTTACCTATATAAAAATTACAACTTTTACCAGATATTCGTGCTATTCTGGCAGTTATAATACGCCCAAGACACATAATCACTTATTAAGGGTTATTTGATAAAAATATCAAGTATAAGACACAGAATTCATTATCGTTAGGGATGACTCGAGTCTAGCTATTAATGTCATTATTTTTACTTCTTACACTTGGGCTAACCGCTCTTAAAGTTACCTGTAAATCTGTCATTACGTTGATCATTTTCTTCGCATAACTAGGCGCCATTTGACATCTTTGATGTAAAATAAACTCCAATTCTTTCGGAGGAATTTCGTTAAAATGCAACTCAACAAATCTACAACAAAATCATTTAAAAAAAACTAATATATTTTTTAATATACTTTTACCTGTTTCTGAAAGCTCTGGATAACATTTTTCTTCCTCCGTAAGCTCCAGGTGGATTCTGAGTAGCGAACAACATGAAATTAGGATCAGCTTTAACAGTTTCCTGAGTCTCAGGAATGAACAATTCTCTATTATCGTCCAGTACTCTATTTAACGCTTCTAGAACATCAGTCGGAGCTAAATTTAGCTCGTCCAAAATGATCCAATGTCCATTTCTCATAGCCTCTACCAACAAACCTTCCCGAAATACTAGTTTACCGTTTAAATCGGCTACGTATGATCCGATGTACTCTTGAAGATCGGTGTGTTCGTGATTGTTGATACGAACGCATTTGTTTCCGCTCGATTTTGCCAAGTAGGTGATCAAGGACGTTTTTCCTACCGACGTATCACCCTATGGAACAGGCAGAATGAAATACATTTTTTCAGTTCTCTGAAGAAGATAATTTGATTATAGAAACGTTTGAAAAATGTGTGTTGATGCAGTGATACTAAAGATAATTCATCTTTCTCAAATGTGGCTGAATCCAATAGAAAAGATTCAATAAAACACAAAATCAAACCTCAGACCTTTATTGTATTAACATGAAATAGCGCAACTAGTTTTGGTCTGAATCAGACCATTATCAGGCTGTAAGGAACAAAATAACATTGGTATTCAAGAATATGTGTCAACAAGACAAAACTTTGAAACAAATCTTAAGAGAATCAAAAGATTAACACCGAAACAATAATTCAAATTTAAACCTTATTGAAAAGATTTCAGAGTGAACAAAGTGAAAATTAAAACAAAAACATGTTTAAATATTTCAATATAACAAAGCTAACAAAACAGTTAAAAAAAATTCACAAACCAAGTACCTACCAGAGTCACAAGGGTGGAAATTGAGGATATTAACATGTTGGAAATAGCAATTAAACATCTTGTAATCACGACCTATATATATAAAAAAATAACGTTGTTGTTATGTATACTTAATGTCAATGTCTGTATTTTATTGTCAGTCTGAAATATATAATTGTTCTGAATAGCTTTTCACATCCTTGATCAACAAATTCTATCAGGTTATGGGCCCAGGCATTGATTCTTATCAACAATAAAGGTATTTCAAGTGAAAGTAGCTATGGCTGACGATGATGTTAAATATAAGGTTCCTTTGTTCGATGGAACTAACTACAGCAACTGGAATTCCGAATGGGGACACTGTTGGAAGAGCTGGATTTGCTCAAGTTTGTACAGGGGTCATATCGGAACATGGTGACTGTATCGGCTAGGGAAGGTGTTGATTGTCAGCTGGAAGCAGAAAGGGAATTACAAGAATTGAGAAAACGTGACAGGAAATGCAAGTCGCAAATAATTCAGAGAATCTCCGCGACATAAGGATACTTCGTTTGATATATGGAATGCGCTGCTAAATACTTTCGAAAGAAAGGGAATCGCAAGTCAATTCTTACTCAGAAAAACGTTGCTCACCATGAAATTCAATTCGTCGGGCGAATCTCTGGTTAGTCATTTCCTAAAATTTGACAAACTAATTCGGGAATTACGCTCCAGTGGAGCTACTCTAGAAAAATCTTATGTTGTTTGCCACCTTTTACTGACTATGCCTGCGGAATACGAAGTTGTAGTAACAGCTCTGGAAACACTAAGCGCAGAAAATTTAACCATTAATTTCGTGAAGAATAGACTTTTCGACGAAGAATCTAAACGTAATAGTGTTAGAAAGGATCGCAAGGAAGAGCTACCTTCACCCACAGTCTTTGCTGCAGCAACCAATAGGAACAATTTCAATCAACGTAAATATGACGGAAGAAAGATTCGTTTAAAATGTTATGGATGTGGACTTGTAGGACATAGGAGAAGTGAATGCAGTAAAAACCAAGTATCTTCATCTCAGGCAAAATCAGCATCTGTGGATCCTGATGAGGACGACGCAGAAGATGCCTTCTGTTTTCCTGCAGTTTATGGGAACAGTAACGTACTGAGCTGGTATTTGGACTCGGGCGCATCAGAACACAAAGACGTGGTTGATAGGTTTACGCGCTCGCCTCTCACGCAGTAGGGGCGGGTTCGGATTCTGACGGTGGTTAAACGAGCTACTGGCGAATACGTCTCATTGTAATCAAATCCTTTCTTCTGAGAACAACCTTTCACTACCAATCTTGCCTTATAGCGTTCTATTTCTCCATTTTCGTTCCTCTTTATCTTAAAGACCCATTTGTTATTAATTGCCTTCCTTCCTGTTGGCAAAGTCGTCAAGGTCCACGTTTCATTTTCATTAAGAGAATTCATTTCTTCATTTATTGCTTCATGCCATTTCTGCTTGTCTCTCCTATTCTCAATATCTTCGAAGCATAGTAGAACTGGTTGTTTGGTATCATTTGAAGATAAAATTAATTACTATGTAAATTTTATATTAAAAGGGTGGCATACAGTGTGAAAACCACTTATGGAATAAAATTATTTGTGGGGTTAGGTTAGAAGATTATAAAAAACGCTTGGACCCGTCAACTTTGAAATTCAAATGTGAGCTTTTTAAACATAAATTTAAATGTACAGGGTGATACACGCAAGTCTGGCATCATCCATGATCTATATTTTTAATAAAACATCCGAACTATACCATGTAGGGTCTATTATGAATTGTACAGGGTGAAATTTTGAAATTATTTATAATTTTGTTCAATATAGTAAATACATAAAATACTTGACGTAATTGATTTTTTTCATTAAAACAAATGCTCAAAATGTTCTCCACCTTGTTGTTGGCAATAACACGGTCTCCTATAAAAGTCGTCCCGAACTTTGTTTAAAGTTTGAGGTGACATTGCCCGTATTTCAGTAGTTATCATTTCTTTGAGATCTGCAATGCTAGTTGGCTGTGTTACATTTTGTGTTACGTTTTTTATAATCTTCTAAACTAACCCCCCAAAAAAAAATTATTCAATAAGTGGTTTTCACACTGTATATGGTTTACCAAAAGTAGAAAAGCTAAATTGATAAGGATATTCTACTAGATGGAGTTAAGAAGCAAAAGTAGAAAGGAGGTAGATGGGGAGAAAAAGAGAAGGGGAGGGTAAGTTTAGGAATGGTTCCAACTAGATGAAGTAAAAAACCAAAAGTGGGACAAGTGTTGAGGAATGAAAGGAAAAATGTCCCACTAGATTGAGTAAGAAATCAAAAGTAGTAAAGGGATTAAGGAATGAAAAGAGAATAATTCCCAGTAAAAGTAATAAAAAACCAACAGTCAGGAAAATGAAATAAATGCGAAAAGTTTGTATTATGGTTGGAATTAATGGTAACTTAATATTTGAGTTCATGGAAAGAAAGCTTATAAAATGCGAGTTTTGGAGGTTGAGCCTTTGGAAAGGATTAAAAACGTTAATAATCCTGTGGATTGAAAAATAAACCATTAGAATTGTCAAGATACACATTGTTAACATTAATACAACATCGTTGAAAAAGTCCATAACAAGAAATAGATTAAAATATAGCCAACACTTGAAGCAAAAGCAAAATAAGTTGAAGTCAATAAATTTTATTTAACAAAACGGAATAAAATAAAGCAGACACCACATTTTTTTTGAAAAAAAAAGTTCTCAAGATAAGAGAGAGCAGCATATCTTACCTGCAACAAAACTGGTAGTTTTCCAATAGATACAACTCTGACTAAATCTTTCAAATTCTTCCTAACAGATGCCGTTAAGATGTAGTCTTCCGGTGCTGAAGGTTCCAAATTACCTTTCTTAACCCAATACCCTTCGAATTGTATATGTTCTTCTTGTTTACTACTCGGATCTGGTATTGGTTGATTTAGGATAGCTTTGACGGCTTTAGAATCGCCAATCAAGTATCTAAAAGCAAGAAAATTCATATTTAAATGAGTTAATATGTCCAATAATGAAAATATAATAAAAATATAGGAATATTTGCTTTGGAAGGGTTCAGCTTTAATTATTCGACGTATTTTGGATGTTAAGGTTGAAGAGATCAGCTATAGGATTTTTTGGACATTTGCACCGCTGGTTTGGGGATTTAAAAATTGTGGATTGATGAGGTGATGAAGAGTGTCTTTGGTTTAAAAGAACAAAGAGGGTTATTTTTAACAAATTGCCTGCAGCGGAGAATCGAAGAAAATTTGATATTCCTCTAGACTCTAGCTAGAGGGTCGAAGGAGTATTGCGAAGAAGGAGATAGAAGACAGCAAATTGCAAAAAAGAGGGGTTTTGTGATGTAGGATTTAACAAACAAGGGACTTTGTGATATAAGATTATACAAACAAGGGGCTTTGTGATCTAGGATTGAATAAACAAGGATCTGAGTGATCTAGGATTATATAATCAAGGGGACTTGTAAACTAGGACTGACCAAACAAGGGGCTTTGTGATCTAGTATTGTACAAACAAGGGGCTTTGTGATCTAGTATTGTAGAAACGAGGGGCTTTGTGATCTAGGGTTGTACAAACGAGTGGCTTTGTAATCTAGAATCTTACCAACTTACCAACAAGGGCTTTGTGTTCTAGGATTTCTGAAACAAGGAACTTTGTGATCTAGGATTTATAAACAAGGAGCTTTGTGATCTAGGATTGTACAAACAAGGGGCTTCATGATCTAGGATTGAACAAACGAAGAACTTTGTGATCTAGGATTGTACAAACGAAGGGTTTAGTAATCTAACATTGTACAAAAGAGGGGCTTTGTGATCTAGGATTGTAAAAACGAAGGGCTTAGTAATCTAAGATTGTACAAAAGAGGGACTAGGACTGTACAGACGAAGGACTTTGTGATCTAGGATTGTACAAACGAAGGTCTTTGTTGTCTAGTATTGCACAAACAAGGGTCTTTGTGATTTAGTATTGTACAAACAAGGGGCTTTGTGATCTAGCATTGTACAAACGAAGGGCTTAGTAATCTAAGATTGTACAAACGAAGGGTTTAGTAATCTAAGATTGTACAAAAGAGGGATTTTGTGATTTAGGATTGTACAAACGAAGGGCTTAGTATCTAAGATTGTACAAAAAAGGGGCTTTGTGATCTAGGATTGTACAAACGAAGGGCTTAGTATCTAAGATTGTACAAAAAAGGGGCTTTGTGATCTAGGATTGTACAGACGAAGGGCTTTGTTGTCTAGTATAGCACAAACAAGGGGTTTTGTGATCTAGGATTGTACAAACGAAGGGCTTAGTAATCTAAGATTGTACAAAAGAGGGACTTTGTGATCTAGAATTGTACAGGCGAAGGGCTTTGTTGTCTAGTATTGCACAAACAAGGGTCTTTGTGATATAGTATTGTACAAACAAAGGCTTTGTGATCTAGGATTGAACGAACGAGGTACATAGTCATCTAGGATTGTACCAACAAGGAGCTTTGTGATTTTGGATTCCACAAACAAAAAACTTTGTGATCTAAGATTGTACTAAAGTGCTTTAATGAGAAATTTTTTAGACAGCAATTTGTGATGACGAATATTAGGGACTCTAAATTATTCAGGCTTGTGGAGTATTTCTCAGGGATTAGTAAAGAAAGAGTCGATTAGAGAAAAATTAAATATCTGTATGTATAGGGGCGTGTATTTCCCAGTTCGACAAGAGTAGTAAGTCTAAGTAGGAAAGTAAGAGTAATTAGAACTATTTAAATAGGTGAACTTGAAGGTGATTTTTGGTGATTTTTACGGATTAGAGCGGCAAAATTTTGTAGAAGAATAGATTGTTGGAAATTTTGAAGGTCCTTCTGTCTAGGTTAACTGGAGAATTTTTTTTAGTTGGTTCGCTGAATTTTTACCAAAATTAAAGAAATGCCATATGTATTGTTGAGGAATTTTGAACACTTCTTGAAGATATGTAGATTTTTGGTTAAGAATTAACAAATTTAAACAGAATTGGCACAATATAATTTAAGATTTAACATTTTCAACGTAACAAGAAAACCTCAGACAAAAAGTGAGATTAGTTAGGTTACTGTATCGCTTCATATTATAAACCACAGATTTAGCACATTAAAATTTTGCTAAAATAAATGTGTTTTAACAATTTCTGAAGATAACAAACTGAAAATGAAAATTTACTTACTTCGAAATTAAATTTTCCACTGCAACGTACGAGCTGTTGTCGAGCTGAGTAAGAAAACTGAGACAAAACGCCTCGTAAAGACTCCTCTTGAAAGTCCCACAGGGATTCTTCGCCGCAACTATCAAGGCTCTACACAACGACCTCAAAGAATAATGCGGTTTGTGACCAATACCATCCGACAAACTCAACACAGTTTCTTTTCGAACTTGCAGATAAAAATTAACGATATTCTCCAGATCTTTTTGTTTGATCGACATCGCTTCCAAATAATTATTAACCAGAAGTAACAGATCGTTTTTCTCGTTCAATTCCTCGACGAAAAACTCGGTAAAGCGATTTCTCAACCCGGCCGGCAGGTCTTTTTTGCCCACGTCTGTCGAAGGGTTCATACAAGCAAATAAAGTGAAATTCGGGTGTCGTTTTATAGGTTTTTTATCGCCTCTTTCTAAAAGACAAAGAGATCCTTGGGAACCTTCTAAGAGTCCAGAAAGACATTCCAAAGTCTCAGCGTTGGCAAGGTTAATTTCGTCCAGCAGAACCCAATAACCGTTTTCGATAGCTTTAACCAGACTGCCTTCGATGAAAGCAAAAGCTAAAGCGTTCGTGTGCTTTAATTGAACATCCAACTTACTAAGTTTTTCCCCGATTACACACCATTTGTTCAACAACAACTTATCTTTTTCGTTTTTGTTCATCTTTTCTTCTGTTTTATCTTCATCTTTATTAAAATCATCGATACCTTTTGTCAAACGTCTTTCTGCTGCTTGATAACTCATTATCATCAGTTTTACTAAATCTGACCACCTTTGACTATTGAAACAGATCGTTAGGTTGCTTAGATACTTTTTGTTGGGTTCTACTTTAAAGTAGGAACAAAAAACTTGCTCAAATTCTCTCTTAATAGGTGCGACGATGTATTTAAGATCGACGGGTTTAAATCCACCTAATAAATCGGCAGAATCCGACTGCTGGTTCATGTTAATAACGACCAGTTTTTGACCGATGGTGTGAGCGAGGTATTGAACGCAAGAAGTTTTCCCAGTACCAGTTTCTCCTACTAAGAGTACCGGTTCTTTCAGATTCACACAACACATTATCCTTTCAAGCAGTACTGAAGATGGTCTGGTAAATGAATATCGGACTAACTTTAAGAACTCATTGTTATCTCTGTTTAAAGATACTCTTCCAGCTATTAAATGACTGGATGTTAATTGCATCGTCGGTTTATATTGTCTGAAAAAATAATCAGCTTTTTGATTTACGATCCCCAAATGTGTACTGATCTGTTTAGCTAAATTTAAAGCATCTTCTTGATCCGAATAAGAGCAACAAAATACATCAATAGCATCTTGAAGGACCTTTAAAGCACTAGCTTGACTCTTTACATCAAAATCTTGTATGGCTCTGTGACACCATTTAAAGAAATCTCTTGTTGAAATTAACCTACCACTCTTTGGTATGGTTATTTTAGAAGGATCCAACATATCTTTAGTGAAAAGTAGAAATACTTTCACCAACCTATCGGATATTGTACAAAACTCTGGATATTTTAAATCTATTATCTGCTTTAACTCTTCCATTGTAAGAGGATCTATATTTATCTGCAAGAGGTGTTTTTCTAAGAGTGACATCGAGTTTGAATGCTTTTTGTGGTGACCAGTTATGGTTGAAACAAACCTGGAAAAAAAGATTATTAAAAATATATTACTAAACAAATACTGTAAATATTTACCTATGTGTTACAAAAAGTTGGAATCCAGGTGTTATTGGAACTGAATCTCTGTATCCTGGTACTGTTAGTGAATTGTTTTCCAAAAGACTGGTTAACATTGAAGCGATATCCATGCTAGCTGAATCTATGTCTTCTAAAAGGAGCCAATTTCCTTCTAGAACGGCCTAAAACGATAAAATACTTTTTTTACTGTATCATAAATAAAAGCTTGTTCTTGCATACATAAGTGGGAATATTGATAGTGGCAAATAATTAATTCCTTGATAATAAGCAGAGCAGTGAGGTAAAAATTATGAATAGACTCATTAGGAAAAAATTAGAGACATGGAAAAAACTAAGAGAACTTCTTCAATGTTATTGGTCCCTGTTTGTACCTACAGTAGAAAAAACAAGAAATTTTTACTTTAAGAAAAAGGATCAAAGATTACCATAGGTCAAAAGAGAGGAAGCTTAGTGGATAGTATATTTCGTATTTTTAATTAAATTGTTTATTAGAAATATCGATGGCCTAGACCACCGTAGTTTGTTTATAGTATGGCACGTTCAAGGTCACATCGTGTCTACGAGTAAGGTTGAATAAACAAAAGATAGAAAATAAATACACAGCAAGGCATAGACGACTGGTTCAATGTATGATATTCATGATCAAGTTCACTATGTTGCTGATACAGCATTAATATAATTTATTTATAGTAATTAAGTGTTGTACTCTAATACAGTCATTGTAAATATAGTTAAATGTCTTTAGTGTAAAAGTGTTTATTCCATACAACCCCCAATATTAAATATTACAGAACTCTCTATTGGTCCATGGATCTCACTAGAAAGCAACCTTACATGTCTTAAATAGTACTTAATCTACAACAAAATATTTCATTTTTAATGATAGCATGTAGTAACCATGCAAACCTGAACCAGTATTTAATGCAGATGAAACTGCCTTGTTTTTGAGAAATATACCAAATGCAACTTTTAAATCTCAAAGTTCCATATTTGTTCCTGTTTTAAGAGCAGTGTCAAGGATAGAGTTGTACTACTTTTTAGTTTAAGTCCATCTAAAGTTTTTAATTCAACCAAAATATCAAGAAATAATGCAGGTCTTTAAGTTTTATTGTATTAGTGGAACTTTCAAAATAATTTAGGACACCATGGAGTTTCCTTCTCTTACAAATATTTACAATGTTTACAAATTAAGATACCAATGTTGGGAGACAAACACTATCCAATAATATAAAATAGATATACATTGGAGGAAGACAAAAAAACATGGAAGAAAATTTTCCAAGAATGGCAAAGGTATCTTGGGAGGAAATAGTATATTTTGCACTTATTGGAAAATAATCAAAATAAATAAATAACAGATTAAGTAAAACAAAATAAATACTAAAAGAAATTTGTCAAAATAGTTCTGTAATATAAAATTAAAACTTACTTGGGTTAGTACTCCTGGTTGCCACACAAACTCCCCTGGGATGTCAGTGCACCTGTAAGTACCAAGCAGCATTTTGCTATCTGTCTGATCTCCTAGCTGCACTTTCACAAAATTTTCACCAAGATTTCTACCAGTTTTTTCAGCAAAATACTCCACAAGACTTGTTTTACCTACACAATTCATTTTAACTTAATAATAATGACACTTTTCTCTAACTGTTTATTTTTCAAAACAATCTGATCAAACTATACACCTGACAAACAATACTAACATAAATTTCTTACCTGATCCTACTGGTCCTTGAAGACAAATAGCTTTATTCAAAGAAAGACCTAATGCAACTTTTCTCAAGTTATTGAGGGTAGATGGTACTTCAATAAGTTGAGTGGTTAAATTGGATACTTTTGATACAATAGGTACATAAATACCAGATATATTTATAAGATCATCAACAAATGTATCTGGTAAATTCCATAGTATGGGTTTTGAGTGACTTGGTTGTGTAGTTGAATCAATCAATGTTCCTTTTAAGTTAAATATACTGGTGAGTTTAAAATCAGCAGAAGATAAATGTTTTGAAATAAGTTGGTTCTTTTGGGATTCATTCATACCAAAAAGTATTGAAATAACAAGACAAGAAACCCTGAAAATATATATTTGCTCATTTCTCTACTAACTAAAATATTTTGTGTAATATTCATAATTAAATATAACATACCATTTCACTCTATTATCCTCATGTTCCAAAAACTTTTGAATAAAAATAGACCAGTTCCACTTATGTCTATAGAAATCTGGATCACTTTTTAATAAATGATAACATGATTCAACAAAATGTATATCATGGTAAACTATTTCTTCCATTTTACGTTTTTTGGATATATTTTCATTTGTTTCTAAACTTTCTAGCACTGCTAAATGTTTAGTAAAGTATTTTAGGGCATAACTAGAAAAATAAATTCAGTAATATTAATGCTTTAAATAAATCAAACACTTACCTATGTAAATCTTTTCTTTTACTAACAATTCTTCCTAACAATATCGTACAGAGAATATGATGATGTTTCTCGTTACAATTGGTTATATTTGAAAATAAAGCTATTTGAAGCAATTGTGGAAGGTATTTGGAAAATATATCAACTATTTCATTAAAATACAAAGGATCAAGGAACATCTGAGTGCCAAGATAGTACAATAATTGCTTATCCTTTTCATCTTCATTTATATTTGCTTTTAATTTGCTTGATATTACCTAAAATGTATTAAAAATAACAAATAATATAGGTTAAGTTTAAGAGCATTTTTTACCTTAGATGCATTTGAAAACTGTTCATTGATAGCTATAAAATTATTTAAAAGTACACGTAAATCACCGTCAATATTCATTTTTAATACATTAAAATTGCACAGACTATTATTTCATTTATATATTTGATTAATAAAAGCACGTGTTTAAATTCTAAAAAATCTGAAAAATACAAAATAACCGGTGACAGACACATGAAACAAAATACATGTTGCCAACTATTTAATTTTTAGAGAAAAAGTTCCACGTACTAAAAATACAGGGTGCTAGTATTTTTTATTTTGCTTATGTTGTTAAATCTGAGAGTATTTGACATATGTTTGACATTGGACATTTGAAGCAACACACGTGCAGATGACTTTTGTGATGTTTACAACGTGGTGTGTAAATTTTGTTTAAAAAATTTGCTAATTATTGAAAATGGCAATAGAAAAAGGTGTAGCTCATAGGCCAGGCGCCTTTAAGCAATCTAATAAAGAACATAAACATGGTAGACACCGCTCAAAAGGATCAATAAGTATATCGGCAAAAGGTAAAGCTAGGTTATGACAATTTCATAAATGTATCTTTAACAAATTATTATTTTTAGGAAAAATATCAGTAAAAACCCTATCTAAACGTAATAAACGAGAACTAAATAGGGAACAGAGACGTAATCAGGCTATGCAAATTAGACAGAATAAAAGAGATGAAGTTCTTGCTAAAAAAAGATCTTTAGGGGGTTTTGATTTTGCTCCATTTCTGATTTGTGTGGTACCTTTAAATAAAGACATAGATCCTAATACTGCATTAACGTTACTTTGTCAATGTGACGAAGAAGCTATAGTTTCTAAATCCTCAGCAAATGTAACTCATTTAAGGTACATATTTAAAAATTGATATATATTTCTTTTCTCCTAATTAAGGAAAATGTTCTATTTTAGTGTACCAAGATTTAAACAAAGATTTGCATTCGTAGTTCCAGATCGCGATCACGATTTTGCAATTTTAGATACATTAAAAGTGGCAGATACTGTTTTATTTTTAATATCTGCAGCTAATGGAATTGAAGATAATCAAGAAGTTATTGACAATTGGGGAAATTCCATTTTGTCCACATCATTTGCACAGGTAACTAATTTCATTCAAATTTAAAAGTTTTATAAATTTATATAATTTGTAGGGTTTACCCACACCTGTAGTTGTGATTACAGATTTAGAAAGTATTGTGCCCAAGAAAAGAAATTATCACAAACAACAAATACAGAAAATTGTGAATAAATGGTTACCAGAGGAAAAGGTTATGGTAATGGATAAAAATGTTGATGGAGTGAATGTTTTAAGAAAAATTGGTAATCAGAAGAGGAAATCTATATTATATAGAGATCGTAGACCACATATTTTTGGTGAGGAAGTGGAGTTTGTTGCTGATACAGAAGGTAAATTGTTGTTTTTAATTTTTGAAATTGTTGTATTTAATATTATGATTTTTAGGTATTTTGGGTACTTTAAAAGTTAGTGGTTATTTAAGGGGTACTGCACTCTCTGTAAATCAGTTGATTCATATCCCAGGTTTGGGAGATTTCCAAATGACCCAAATTGATGCTCCAAATGATCCACATAAATTTGACAAAAAGTAGGTATTTTTAGTTAGTCTATTATGGTTTGTTATAAGAGATATTTTTTTATCATTTTAGAACTAAAGATGGAAATACAATGGAATCAGATGAAGCAAATGTGATTCGTATACTTGAAAAATGTGATCCATCAAAACAAGAATCACTAGACTCTGAAAATATCCCTGATCCTATGGATGCTGAACAAACATGGCCCACAGAAGAAGAAATGGAAGTAGCAGAAAAAGAACAAAAGGTCAGATACAAGCATCTATTTCAAACACATTTATTAACTTTTTTTTTACTTATTTTTGCAGCTAAAAAAAGTCAAGAGAGTACCCAAAGGTTGGTCTGATTATCAAGCTGCTTGGATACCTGATGATGATGCCGAATTTCAACAAGACGAACTCGATAGCGACGACGACGAAGACGATTTCATGGATGCAGCATCCGAAGCCGATTCTGACGACTATTTAGAAGCTGATAACGATCAAGATTTCGCTTCGGTGACTGAATCCGAAGTGGCAGTTAACGATGAAAAATACGACAAAGAAATGGACTTGAATGCCGAAAAACGTGAATTGGAGAAACTTAAAGCTGCCAAAAATGATAGAGAATTTCCAGATGAAATCGACACACCCATGGAAACCCCTTCTAGGGTCAGGTTTCAAAAATATAGGGGATTGGAGAGTTTCAGGTATATTATTTTAATAAAAAAATTATTACTATGAATACTTTCTCCTTCATGATCTGTAATGCTTCCCAGATGTTCTCAATAGTTCTGCTAGTAAGAAGAACTTGTTTCTTGATGTAATAATTTTGTTATGGCTTGGTAAAATCACTCCTCTAAGTTCCACAAGGACCTGTATCTCCTTTCTGCAGTGGAAAGCCCACAGTTTGTCTCTCATTTCACTTTAATGTTCGCTGACGGAATATTTTGTTTCAGGACGTCACCTTGGGATCCAAAAGAAAATCTTCCCAGTGATTATGCCAGAATCTTTCAGTTTCAAAACTTTGATAGGACTAAGAAGAAGATCCTTAAAGAACAAGAAGACAAAGAAGGTGCACTTGTAAGTAGACAAAGATGAAGGAAAGTTTTTTTGTGAACAAAATTGTTTTAGCCCGGCTGGTACGTGACTGTGCACGTAAAGGGAGTATCGAAACTTCTTTGGGACGATTTTAGGGAAACCAACGCTCCTGTTACTTTGATCGGTATGTTCCCTCACGAACACAAGATGTCCGTCCTCAACGTGGTACTGCGAAGAAACCAAAATTACGATTTACCCATCAAATCTAAGGACCGATTGGTATTTCAGTGCGGTTATAGGAGGTTCATTGTAAATCCGATTTTCAGCAGTCACACTAACGGCCAAAAGCACAAGGTTACTTTGATTGCATATTATATTAGAAAAGATCCAATAAAACGCAAAGTCAAAACCTCAGACTTTTATTCAAGTAATCTACAATTATTGCAACTAGTTTCGTTCTAGATCAGACCATCATCAGGCTGTAAAGAACACAATAAAATGGTAAGCAAGAAGTGCAAAACAGTCAACGGTAGTAGAAACTGTCAACAGTAGTAGAATTGCAGAAGTGCAGAATAGAAGTGCAAAACAGTCAACGGTAGTAGAAACTGTCAACAGTAGTAGAATTCTTGCTTACCATTTTATTGTGTTCTTTACAGCCTGATGATGGTCTGATCTAGACCGAAACTAGTTGCAATAATTGTACATTACTTAAATAAAAGTCTGTGGTTTTGACTTTGCGTATGGATGACATATCTATTATATTATATTTATGTAACCTTATCAATTTATATGTTAATTTCAGTTTGAACGATTCTTCCAACCGGATTCTACTGTGGTAGCAACATTTTATGCCCCTATACAATTTCCTCCGGCTCCTGTTTTGTGCTACAAAGAAATCAACAACAAGTTGGTTCTTATAGCTAACGGTAGTTTAATCTCTTGTAATCCTGACAGGATGGTCATCAAAAGAATAGTTTTGTCAGGTGAGTTCGTTTTTCAACTGAATATCAGAGCAAATAACCCGGAAAGTAGTTGTTTTTTACTTTGGAAATACGGTCAACACATTCGAAAATTTTGATTGTCATTTTTTAATATCAAGTTTGTTGTGGAATATTTTTAAAAGAAAAAGTAATTTTGACGATATCTGAATGTGCATTAAAATTTATTTCCTTGAGAGAATTCAGTCAATTGAATTATACAATAGCTTAAATAAAATTACTAAAGAAGCACAATTTCGTATCAATTCTGAAGAAATGATGTCCATTATCATCATTACTGACATTCCTATCTAGAGACGTACCAATTCAGTAACTTTTATAGTAAAACGCAAGTTAACTGTCAAACATTACCAGATTTTAATTTGAAGAGGATATTTACTTCTCTATTCTTCGTTGACTCCGAATTGACAGCTGTCAACGGTCAATTTGCCCAACCTGCGATGAGAATTGAATTCAGCAGCTTCAAAACCCAAACTCTCAATGTGAAAACAGCTGTCAATTTTGTCAATCTGAAATTAGAATTTAATTCAGCTTCCTCAAAAACCCAACCTTTCAATGAAAAAAGAGGATTTAATTCTATATTCTTCGTTGACTCTGAATTGACAGTTGTCAACGGTCAATTTTTCCAACCTGTGATTAGAATTGATTAGCAGCTTCAAAACCCAAACTCTCAATGTAAAGAGAGGGTACATACTTTTATATTCCTCGTTGACAGTGATAGACAGCTGTCAATTTTGTCAATTAGATTAGAATTGAATTCAGCTTCATCAAAAACCCAACCTTTCAATGTAAAAAGGGGATTTAGTTCTCTATTCTTCATTGACTCTGAATTGACAGTTGTCAACGGTCAATTTGTCCAACCTGGGATGAGAATTGAATTTAGCGGCTTCAAAACCCAAACTCTCAAGGGGAAAAGAGTATACATACTTTTATATTCCTCTTTGACAGTTATGGACATCTGTCAATTTTGTCAATCAGATTAGAATTGAATTCAGCTTCCTCAAAAACCCAACCTTTCAATGTAAAAAGAGGATTTAATTCTACATTCTTCATTGACTCTGAAAATGACAGCTGTCAACGGTCAATTTGTCAAATATGACATCTTACCCAATCTATTAAAATATGCTTTTGACTTCTTTAAATAGTATTGACAATGAATAGTTTTGCAATGGGTTTGGGTAGCTGCCAAAATATTCATTTTGACACTTTGTGCCCATGGAGACTTTTCTTCAGGTTGACAAAATCTACAACCTACAATATAAAAAATTCAGGCAATTTGACAGAAACCCAATTGTTGCGGCATCTTTTAAAATTGTCGTTGTTCAAGTATCTGTGATACTTTTTAGATATTCTATTTGTTCCAAACAATAAAAAAAACATTCAAATCTTTTTGGTATTTTAGGTTATCCTTTCAAAATTCACAAGAAATCGGCAGTTATTAGATTTATGTTTTTCAATCGAGAAGATATTGTTTATTTCAAGCCTGTTAAGTTGAGGACGAAGATGGGAAGAAGTGGACATATAAAAGAACCATTAGGTAAGGTTTGTTAATAAATGTAATCATTTTTTTTTAATATTTCTTCGTTTAGGTACACACGGGCATATGAAATGCGTGTTCGATGGCCATCTTAACTCTCAAGATACTGTTCTGTTGAATCTGTACAAGAGGATATTTCCAAAATGGACGTATCAAGACTTAATTATTACTTGTTTTAATGAAAACATGGAAAATTAAAAATGTTATTTATGTAAAATAAAGTTATAGTTAATTTTTTTGTCGTTTTTATTGGATTCACAAATAATCAGATTATTAGCATAGGAACTAGAACAAAAAATGTGGCCAAAAGGAAGAGTTCAGTTTCTAACATGTTAGGCATTGTTAGAAAAAAAATCTAAGATCATTATCTGAGGGAAATTTTATCTAAAAGTATAATTTATAAATTGGGGTTAAAGGAAGATTGATTTTAACTTATAAGAGTCCTTATAAAGGATTTATATATCCTGAAGGGCTGGTTGGAGTGTGTGTTTTATAGAGAAAGAGAAATAGCTCTCTTTTGAATAAAGAAAATAGGACAACAAATTGAAATTTGTCCAATTATTAAGGGAATTACGGAATGTGTGAGGTCACTTCAATGGTAGATGCGAGAAAATAATGTACCCAAAAAGATCAATAACATTTTTGGGCTCCTTTATTTGTTTGTCTTCAGTGGAGTTCGGGTACAGAGTTGTAGCTATATTGTTTCATTGTTATTGGTCATTTGATAAACCTGTAGGGGAATCTCAGAAGGCATTTAGTTGCTAGTAGTTGTGAGTCCAGTAAGTTTTTGATAATCCTTTGAGGGGTATAACCAATTATATTGAAAAAATGGAGATACTATGTGAAAGATACATAAGAGGAGAAGTTTTTGCAATATATCTACGTTATTCCAACCAATACGCGTATACCCCAAGCAGGCCAACAGCTCGCCAACTTGCCTGAGTCTGCTCTGAGAACTGTCATAGACATAGAAGATACCTTTCGCCAAGGTACCATGGCATTTGCTAAGTTGTAGAAATTGCAACAGGAACACTGAAACTGTAGCCCTAAAGGTAGTGAGACACCAGCTGGTCACTTACGACTGCAAGTGACTCAAAATATATAACTTGGTAATTTAGTTATCCATTTAAGTATTGAGGCAAAAATTCGACCAGCATATATGAATAACGCTTTGGACATGGTCAGCTTTGACACGCCATATTGAAGTGATGACTCATTCGTTTGGTTTACAGATTGGTCAAAATAGATAAAAGAGCTGGAATGAGAGGGATCTGTATCTGTAGAGTAGGGAGGGTAAGTATAGACCCACAGCACTTAGGCTACAATATGGCCCATTGTACATCCTCCCAAGGAGTCGCCCTCCTAGGACATTGTCCATCCTGCCTTATCCAGGAAGGAGGACAGGTCACCAGGGGACATCTCCTTAATATCGGCAGGTGTAGGCCAAGACTCACCGAACACACACTCTCTTATCTACGATAGTTCCAGACATTCACACAAGACATGCCTGGCAGTTTCATCTTCCTGTTCACACATCCTGTATAGAGGTGTGTCCACTAGCCCCATAATATGGAGGTGTTTCCTTAGTTGACAGTGTCCCACTGTTAAACGTAGGTTCTTCCTGGTCATCGCCAAATATTTATTCGGATCCAGCTTCTCAGGGTCGCCCAGGGTGATCATGACGAAACTGCATCCTTAGGTTTCATCCCATCTCTTAAGGGATTGAGTATGGGTGTAACATTTGGCTAGTTCCGAAATTGTCGAAGTCGTCAAACCATGGGTGTCACTTGGTCCCAAAATTTTCAGTCCAGACGCCATCCTGGCAATGAGAGGGATCAAACAGATCTCTTCATATACAAAGATCTAATATGGTTACAGATAGTTATTGAATTCGTTTAGTTACGAGTGGAAGAATGGTAGTGTAATCAATCCACTAAAAACTAGCTGAAAACAACAATGGTGCCTTTATGATGTTACTAAGTCTTAAAAGGTCAACATTGCTCACCAACTAAAGGGGCTGGCACAGGAGAATGGAGAAAGTATAATGGACCTGATGAGGACCAAGTACAGGTGGAATCTGTATATTTGGCAAATATTCGGTCGTGACTACGCCATAATTAAAGTATAGTTTTTTTTCCATAACAATGTGAGATAATCTAATTAACTTGATACAATAAAAATCACAAGTAATTTGTACAGGATTGTGTATTCAGTAAAAATATAAATGTAATCATAATATCAGACATTATCACTCTTTTAAAAAACATTTTACGGTATATTTAGATTTTTTCATGTTTCTGGATATTTAAACATATCTGTTATTAGGACGACTTTGTTTCATGCCCAGAAATAATTACTTAATTTTAATTGTTTTTCTCTAATAATGTACATATTTAACTTAGTGACTTTTTGTGCGATTATATATATAGGTATTATTGGGAATGAAATAAAATAAAATTTATGTAATATAGAAACTCATTTATATTTGGACTTGTTTATTAACGAAGTAACAAATCACATTAAAAATAATATAAAATAACGTACTAATTAATTAAAAACATAAAGCGACCCTAAGTTTTATCCACAATTTTACTAGTACAACTTGAATATGAAATTTAAAATAATATCTTTTTTTATATTCTGCACTTGTAAAAATCTTCATTATAAAACGCATTTGCGTATCGTAATGTAACTTTTGCGCACGCAAATTTTTGTTTTAAATGGTTGGCGACATGAGTGAAGTATCTAATGACAAGACTATTGACAATGACATTTGTGGCTAATAGCAATTTATTAATTTTATATTGTTCTTTAAGAAAGTATTTGTGAATATGAATATCATTTTTTACTTATATAATATATTATTATTGGTGTATTAGTCATTTTAAAATATTTGAAAACATTAACATTTCATAATTTAAATGTCAAAACTGTCAAATGTTATAAATAACACAGTGCTACCGACATACTTTTTAAAATCAAAATTTTCGGTATTACGTAAAAATAATAAATTACATGATAAAAAATGATAAAATAGCAAAATATAAAAAATATTATAAACAACTTATTTCATATGGCTGTTGTGACACTCGTCCTTTAAAAAACTCATCGCTTCGCGATTCGTTTTTTAAACTTGAACTCGTGTCATAACAGAATTCCATATGAAATGCGTTGTTTAATATACTATTATACAATGATAATATGACTCTCCTAACCTAAAATTTCAATGTATAACATTGAATTAATCAAACATTTGAGCGTTTTTACTTTTCTTGTTTAAAATTTGTTTTTTTTTAAGTAACTGGAATTTGGTAATGGGTAGTTAATAAATATACTTCATTAAAAGGAAAGTAAGAGTGAAAAAAAATTAAATCTTTGTAAGAATGGTTGCCTAAAGTAGTAGTGTATGAAATTTATTTATATGAAAGAAATTTAAAATAGATTAAAACGGCCCATACACGATGCAATTTGTTGTACGAACGGTTGTACAACAGATCGCATTGAAAATCGTATAGACAGTATATAGTAGTTATATCATCTGTGGACAGATCGTAAAGAATTTTGCCCACAGACGTTAAAACATTTCAAGCAATTTGTTGTACAACAAGTTAGTGTATTCCAAGTTCTTGAACATGTCAGTAAAAAAAGCAATAGTTGGTGCAATTGTTTCATTATTTTCTGATGAAAATAATAAAAAATTAATAAAAAGAAGAAAAAAGCAAAAATTGGTTACTGCAAAGATATAAAAATTCGCAAATTAATTTATTAAATGAGCTACGTACTAAAGAAACTGATTATAAAAATTATCTTCGAATGAATGATGATGCGTTTAAAATGTTGTTAGAGTTGGTACGACCAAAAATTACTAAACAAAATATTATGATTGCATTTCTTTTATGTTTGTTGGAATAATCATTGGATTTTACATCCCATAAACAGTTTTGATTTTTGTATATTTCGATAAAGTCCTTTAAAAATTCTTGATCATTATCCATTTTTCTCTTGAAGTACAAATACTTTTGAATTAAAATTGTACGACAAATCGGCGGATACCCACACACGCTCAAATCCGTCGCATATCCAACTGAGTTGTACAACAGATTTTTAAACAAGCTGAACTACCAAACGATTCGACCCCACACACGTACCAATTTTCTTTCAAACGGTTTGACAGACATATATCGTACGATTTGTTGTACAACAAATTGCATCGTGTATGGGCCGTTTAAGTTCATTGCTGCAAAGGAAGGTGAAAACTAGCCGATTGCGGTACATTTAAAAAGATATTTCAATTCAATTAAAAAAAATATACAATTTTTGTTCTTCAATTTATGTTTGTATATATGGCAAAATTGAAGAGTATTAAAGTTCCCTTAAAACAAACGCTTTAAGAAATCTTACAATTAATAAAACTTAACCTAATTTTAAACAAAGCTTAAAAATATATCAAATTATTGAAAAAAAAAACAAAACAATAACAAATAATATTTTTAATTCTAAGCAATTTTTTAAAAATAAGTAGATATATTATAGGTACCTACTCATAAATTATTTATGCTTAAAAGTTATAGTGAAAGAATAAGAAAAATTATTCATTTTAATTGCTTACAAATATGTTCCTAAAGTTTTTTATTTTTCGATGACCTACGAAAGGTATTTTTGGTAATTTAATATCAAAATAAAGTCTTTCAAAACGGAATACCCGAATAACAGATTATAATTTTTCTTATACTTGGTCGACGACGTGGAAACCTGTATCTGGATGAGCATCGTAATGGATCACTTGCAGCTTTCCTTCTTTGTCATAAAAGCCGTAATGTCCTTTTACAATACCTTCTTTATCCCTTTCTTCAAATCTAAAAAGTCTGTTGTGTCTGAAAATACCGAACAACATTTTAAAGTACAAATATTTATCTCTCAACCACATAACAGAAAAAAAAGAATTAAAATTTTTTAAAACCGTGGAAAATATAAAGAAGAACCAATATGTAGATAATTTTACGCAATCAATATGTAATATACAAAATATTAATTATAGAATAAGGAAATATTTATTGTATGATGTAAACAATAATAATCTGCTTAAAATCGAGTTTGTTTTTATTCTGTAGAAAAAAGTTTATTGCATACCACAACCATTATAGAATACTTATTGTTATTCTACCGTATCTAACAATCTATGAAAAATTCTGACACATTAAATATTGTTTTTTTCTTTTTAACCATGAATTGATTTTATGGTAATTATTATAAAATTTATTAGACTTGCTAGAATGCGCAATTCAAACTCGTTATATAGTTGTTTCCTTATTAATGTTTAGGGGCTTTATAAAAATAACTACAGAACCGGACCGATAAAATTTGAAATACATTTTGATTATAACGTTATGCGCATAGCCGGATGGTCTCAAAATACAAGATAACCTTTCTGTTTGTGTTACTGGATCACTAACAAATATTTAAATGAATCAATGAATCAACACTGAAGATGTCTGCACCAACTGCAGTTGAAACGTTTTCCGGAAACAACCAGTTATAGTAACTTGCTACACACACCAACAACACCACAATGTTACAATTATTATGGGTGTTTATTAAATATTAAATGCATGAATAAAATTGGGTACCATAACAAATTATTGACAGATTTTAGTTACTTTTTATTGCGGATTTTTGTGAATGCAAAAATTGTTAATTTCATCACAATATAATTTGTAAGTTTATTTGCCGTGAAATATTAAACTATTGAATGGTTAGAACATAATTTATTATAAAATGAAGAAACCCATTACGCAAAGATAAATGTCTTTTTTTATTAATGTATGATGTGTTGATAGTTGAAAAAGCAGGTATGACAATGGACTAGTTTAGTATGATTGTATTTAGTAAAAGGGTAATAGTAAATATTTAGGATAAGACATATATTGGCATTAATTTTGCATGTAATTTTTCTCGTGTCGTAAAATTTAACAATAAATAATTAGGTAGTATGTTTTAAATTTACCTATTTTATCAAATGCAAGTATAAAAAAACACTAAACTAGACCATTATGTAGGTATATTATGAACGTTAAAGTTGACTAGATTTTGTATTAAGTAAAATAATTGGTTACTAAACAAATAATAAAGGTACAAAGTCTACAAGTATTTTGTTTATTTACTTATATATTTATTTATTTACTAAAGAAATGTAAAGTAAATGCAAAACAAAAACCGTTTCACGTCATACTTAGAAATAAATTATTTCATCCGTCATATTGATAACAATAATACAATGATTAAATAATAAAAATATCTCTCATTTAAAATTTAAATATGCAAGAGTCGCATTGTTTTGCAAGAAAGCGCTGTTGCCAGACAAAAAGTGCCTATTTAAAATATGGGATATACCTACTGTTCTCTTTGTCTTCTCCAAATATTAAACGAAGAAAACAATCAGTAACGAAAACTGTCATTATCAATTACTTTTAGATAAATATTTAAGGTTATATCTTCTGCTAGTGTGGTGTTGGGTGAAATTAAAAAAAATTTCTTATGAGAAGAAGGCAGCAAAACAACGTTTGACTATTTTGCTATGTGCAAATATGGAAGGTGAGGAAGAAGATCCATTAGTAATTGGAAAAAATATTCCTGCTGTTTTAAGGGTAGTCATATTGATAAATTACCCTTAGAATGGGATTCTAACAAAAAGGCTTGGATGAAAACAGAAATTATAACAAGATGGCTGCATAAATTTGACAATAGAATGAAAAAACAGAATGACAAAGTGCTTCTTTTCCTGGATAATGTCGCGTCACATCCTAAAGTTCCATTAGAAAATGTTAAAATAATCTTCCTGTCATCCAACACCACATCACATTGCCAGCCCTTAGATCAAAGAATAATTCAGAATTTCAAATTAATTTACCGAAATTTTTTCATTGACAGTGGATGTGAATTCGAGAATTGCAAAAAAAAAACAAAAATTTATCCAATGTACTAATCTGCTACAGTTAAGAAATGTTTTTCTAAAGCCGGCTTCTCCGATATTATCCAAGAAGATCCACATTTTGATGATGAGGATAATATACCCCTTGCCCATCTTTTCCCTACAGTCCGTAACGAAATTTTAGATTTGGATGAATTTGCTTTCTTTGACGATGATGTACTATCGGCTTCAGAATAGCATATACATTTTCAAACTCAAATCGCTTACAATGAATTAATTTTAAGGACGGCCTTAATTTTAAGGACGGCCTATTTATTGTATATAACCAATCACGGTTTAAATAATAATAAATTTGAAAATTTAAAAAATGTAAAACAAACAAAAATTGACACCTACTTTAAAAAAGCTTAACAACTGTTTTTTTCCTAGTATAGTATGTATGTAGTTTTATGTTTTATATTATGTAGTAAAGTAGTTTTAGTAGTTTTCCGTTTATGTATAGAATTATATTTGCTTTAATTGATAAAATAAAATCCAAATATTTTTTATTTATCGACTGGAAAATCTAAAAATAGCGGCACCTTTATATAACGGCCAATAGTTCTTTCATTTTTAGTGGCCGTTATCGACAGGTTTTACTGTAGTTGTTAAATATGGCAACATCACAATTATGACGTTCAAATTTGGAAATTCAGTTTACTCTGATAATTTAGAATTTATTTAGTAACCAAGAAAATGTTTATGTTAAAAGGTGCATATAAAAATAGTAAAAGCTGTTGAAAAGAAGCATGAAAGAGTTACCCTTTTCCAGTATCATATCCCCATTTGTATGAAAGTGGCCCGTCATGACCTGATATATGAAATTCAAGCCTTTCACCCGGTGAAGCAGCCTCGTCATGCGCTGAGGCCGATGAAGGAATGCCCAATGAGTTTAAGAGTTTTGCGCTAAGCCCAGCTTCAGGCGCCCCGCTCGTTCTTTCAACTTGGTTGCTGGGCACTGTAACACTATCTGAATAATTATTGAGATTCTCTTTGGGTGTGTCATAGTAAGTTGGCAGTGCTACAGCTAAAGTAGGTTGAATTTTAGTACTTTTTGCGGAAATATCCTTAAGTGTGGACGATCTATTTCGGGGTACGAGTATTTTGGGTGAAGGTAATACCTTAATAATTTTTTGGTTTTCCTTTTTAGCCAAATTATCGAAGTTTTTGCTCAATTGTATCTGCTTGTCTTCGTACAGCTCGGCTCTGATAGGTTCGAAAACAACTTCCTGTTTAGGTTTGGAGGAAAAGGGTTTCTTTTTGCTGTGAATGTCTTCGTTGTATTTTTTCGGGAACTCTTTGGTTGGTAATTCTTGTCTAGTAATGACAGCTGGTAATTCATAATAGTAAATAGGATCGCCGTTGGGGTTCCATTCGGTATCTACTGGAGCGACTAATTCCTGGTTAGGAATCGGGACTTGGTAGAAGTCGGGTTGTTGGGATTCCTGAGGCGCCTTAAGATAGGTCACGGGTTCTGGTACGTAGAACGGTATCTGTTGAGGTTCCAACTTCGGTAATTCGAGACCAATTGGTAATTGCGTTTGATACAATTGATAAGAATCCGTTTCTTCAGTTGGTTGAACTGTTTGATCCCGGGGAGCGTAGTCTTTTTCAGCTGGAGGGGGTACTTTTCCGAAAGTTGTAAGAGGTGATGCGGTTGATATAGCTACGAAAGCTAATACTGCTACCTGCAAGAAAACAAGAGATTAAACATGTAAATAGAAAATCAGAATGCTTAACGATATAATAATTTATAGGATTAAATATCAGACAACAACTAAGACTAATCATGATCTAATAGTGTCATTAAATCCCAAGGAATGCTGGAGGCAACCAAGATGAATAAATCGTAGAAAAGCAAATGAGAGATAGAAGAGAAAATGCCGGTAATGTGGGAACCTAGAATGACGTAATTAAAGGATGGAAATAAAGTAGAACAAAAGGATAACGTTCTGTCCAAATTCTCCAAGGCAATAAGTGTCACATCATTTGTCATATGTGTTCAAATCACACAAATCTATACGAATATTATTAAGCTGAAGAGTCTATTTAATCAAAGTCCAGCAGGTGTTTCTAATTTAAAATGAATTATACTGGTGCCCTAAAATATTAACCATTTATTTCATTACTGTCAACAAAATCAGTGTCGGTTAGGTAACCAAAACTGTGAGCTAGAATCAAGTTAAATATACTGGGAATATTTAAGACTAAATTTGTAAATAGCATTTTAGAAATTGGTGCCCAACGTGAGGCCATCCGAAAGAAATTACCATGTGTTCCATATTTAATGCCTTGTCAACGTTTTGAATACTCAAAGTAACAACAATGTAACAAGCAAATCTTTTTGATATACTAGGTGACGTAAACATCCGAACACACAGTTTAAATGATTTTATTTTAATAAAATTTGGTGAATTTAGTTATATAACTGAAATTTTCAGCCTTATCAGTTGAAGATTCCAGTTTTTTTACTGCTTTTTTGAAATGCACTAACAATCCAAAAATGAATATTGTAGCCGGAGTAAAGATCCAAATTTTGCGGATTTTCGTTCTTGACTTTCTTTACGATTGGTTACGATGCCTAGGGTACGGAGACCTTACGATTTCGTCAACTTAGTGAGGATTGCAGTTAGAGTGTGGACACCGTGGTTAGGTGTTGTCAGGCATGGCTTCAAGAAGGCCGTACGCAAAGAGCAAGGGGCTCTGGAAGCCCCCGTAGAACAACAGACCGTGAATATGAAAAGTCTTTTTTGGTAGTCTTAAACCAATTTTGACGTTACACGGTGAGAGCTCAGTGCTTTTTTTTACTGTTCTGTGTATGGGATTGGTTTATATATGAAACAATGGGGTAAATTTCCGCCTGTTTGTAGCTGCTGAGCACATATTTTTGTAATAATAATTTTTAACTATTGCAGAGTCTTTATTTGCTTATATAGTTGGTGCAAAACAAAGTTTGATTTACGTCACTAATTTCGTCTTAATTGCCAAGCATCGTTCCCAACTTTCAAATTAAATTTTCCATTCAATAAATCATCATAGAATACTAAATTTGTTTGCATAAAGTTGGTAGCCGTGATTGACAAGTCGCGTCGTTGCCGTTGTCACCGATTTGTATTACCATGGTGATATGGATCAGAATAATCTTTTAAAGTGGTTTGAGAACCAGCTGTTAATTAATCTCACATAAGCCAGCATAATTGTTATGCACAATGCTCCATATCACAGTGTTTTACTCCATAAAACACCTAATACAAGTTGGAACAAACCACAAAGTAAAGAATGGTTGACTAGTCAAAACCTTGATTTCACAGAAAATATGCTAAAAGTTGAACTTCTGAACATTGTTAATAGGTAAGAAATGAAAGTAATACTTTGAATTTTAAGCTTAACTTTGGAAATTTCTTTGGGATAATCATTTAATTTTAAGAAATAAACCACCAGTGATATATATGGCTGACCATTTAGCCGAGCAATATGGACACAAAGTGCTACGTTTACCCCCATATCTTTGTATTTTCAATCCCATAGAACTGATATGGGGTATATCAAAATAATATTATAACAGACACATTGGCAGAGAGACGGAACCACTGAAACAGACTGTTTAAATATGTGGTCTGAAGCTCTTGAAACGATTACACCAGAAATTTGGAAAAAAAACTATCCATCATACTGAAGAGGAAATTTTTAAATGGTTTGATAGAGAAAGATTGTTGGATACTGTAACATGATATGTTAACTAAAAACGTAGTATTTTTAAATTAATTATATGGCTAACACTAACACCATCTATTGTATAGAGTTCTTAACATGTTAATTATTATAAACGATTCCTGTCAGTAATTCCAACTTTATACACGATCTTTAATGTGGCATAGTCCAATACCTTAAACCACGATTGATTCTTTTATTGTCATTGGTGTTATACACAGCATTGGAATATACAATACCAAAGACGTTACAAAAGTTAAAAGACGTTACAAATTTCAAGTTAAAAGACGTTACAAATTTCAAGTCAAAAGACGTGACAAATTTCAATTTAAAAGACACTACAAATTCCAAAAACACTACAAATTTCAAAGACATTACACTGATTGGTTCTACATTGGTGGACGGTTCATCAGACCAACCCTTCACTGGACCAGCCCTCTCCTGGATCAACCAATGGATCATATGTAAAAAAAGATAAGTCGACCAACGTAAATGCATTTATAATATTATACAGCTGTCTCGTTTTTCTTCATTTCTTAAACGTAAAATATAAAAATCATTTTAGTATCGTCAACTGTATTAGAATAAGTTTTTGTAAAGAACTGTTTGCGGATTATTTTTTTGTAACGTATTCTCAATTTCATTCATTTAAGCACCAAGGAAATCTATTTATCTTTTGGTACATTTTCATTTTTTTATCTTCATAGACAGTTTTTTTCTGACATCTTTCTGTCATCTTATGATACTTATTTAAATAACAGCTTAAAACAACTTTCTTCAGTAGTATCATAAAAAATAAAAAGATTTCAGTGGCGCCCTTATAATTTCTTAAAGAAACAAATATTGTACTATTGTCAGAGCTAATGAACTTACTCACCCCTAGCCGAGGTATTTAACTATAATAATTTTTGCTGTGATAAACATTTATAAATTTTGTTAATTATTGAAATATCTTTTACAATTAATTAAAGACTAAATTAAGATTAATGTTTGCTTTATTGTAAATTACATTTTTTTCTTTTGGTATATAGTTATTTTTTAAAAGTTAACTAAATAATTTTATAAAATCACTCTCAACATTTAAATCATATCACAAATTGACGCACAACGTAATAATAATGGTTACAAATTGTCGCCCAACGACCAAATAATATTACAATACACTAGAGATTGCACCTATAATTATAAATCCCAATAAAGAAACTGAAACTAGTAGTGATGAATCTAATTATAGCGAATAAAAGCAAATATTATTATACTCTTTATTTTATTAAACCCATATACCCAAAAGGAAAATATAAAAATTATGTAGGTACTTTGTTTGATGTCACTTCAAATAAGTTGTTTTCGATAGTTTTATTCGAATCGATCTTTAAAACTTATGAAAGTCCGGCAACACTGTCTATACGTGTCGACGTAAAATTATGATTACGTGAATCAAATTTTGTTTTGCACCGACTATATTTAAAAACAGGAAGCATAAAAAAGGTTTTTGTTGATCCTTTTTGCAAGTAAAAAGGTTTTACTTGAAAGATCTACATACTCAAAGGTGTTCAGCCATAGTTACCATATTTAAAACTTCTCATTTGGTACAGTGACAACTTCCAGAGCACTCCGAGATGAAGTTTGGTAGGATAATGTTAAAAAAACATTTCAAAGGGTTTGCTTTTGTCTCTGCCTTGTATTTCTAACATTGCTTGTTACTTTATTTCCGCCGCAGGTTTAATGTTTTTGCTTGTAATTTTAATTTCAACGGACCGACACTCGTGCTTAATTAAAATAACATATTCATTCGGACGACGGGTATATTTAATTTATTAAATTATGTTATTCAACTTTTGATGTATAAACACGAAAAGAAAGTACTTACACAGTAATGTATTAATAAAAGTGTTACAAGTCGTTACATCTAAAGCGAAATTATTTTAATAGATACCTGAAAATCGTCGATCCGTAACTGATCGTTTATGTATCAATATACAAAAGTTACAGCATAAGAAAATGGTCAAGACATTGCACTTATCATTTTGCTTGAAATATAAAATTAGGATGATAAAGATAACTAGATGTTTCCGAATTTATTTCAACAAATAGTTAAATATAATCAAAATGTCAAATAACTTTTCGCATATGCACCAACGTAAATTAACCCAATTTATTTTGTTAAATTTTTAATATTTTTGCTGTCAAATTTTGATTGTTGATTGCTTATGTTGCACACAAACCACTTACTCTATAGAGCTGTTTTTGTAGCTCGTTGTGACCACCTGTAGAGGTCGCAGCAATCGGAACTTAATTAAAACGCGGGAAACTTAAACGCAACAGCTCAACCATTACCTTTTTTTCTAGATCAATTACTGTAATGAATTAAATACTTATAATAAAATTATTTGCTGCCAAACAGAATAGCATATTACTAACTAAATCTTAAAAATAATGTTGTGCGAGTACGCCCCTGGCGCTATGACCCAGACGCGAAGCAGACAGATGATGCGAGAACGTTCTGGAATATACGACGTCCGATGAGCGAAGCATCTAGACTCGATACGATTACCAGAATAGACTGGAACAATATTTACCTATATAAAGGACCGATTCGAATATTTTAGTTAGTTAGTTAGTACCTAGTATGTTGTTAGATAAATGCGAATAGAAATATTGTCTTACATAAATTAAAGTATTGTAAATAAATTGTGTTATATAAATTAAACAGTGTTAGTGATTTAAATAGTATAAAAATAAATTAAAAAGACTAGTAAAAATAAATAAACGTTACAATAACTTTATCCTAGCTACGCCTTAATATAAAGTTATATTAAGCACAGTATACATCAGTGCTTAAAGTCACAGCATTCCTCCACGCTTCTTAAAGTTCTTCAATAAAGCGTTGAGGTGGCTTAATCAGGGGCGGCTCCAGGATTTATTTTTAGGGTAGGCACTATATATATATGCTCGTATTTAAATACGTAATTTGCCATATATATTTTTGAAAATTTAGGGTAGGCCCGGGCCTACCCGGGCTACCCGCTGGAGCCGCCACTGGGCTTAATCTCTTGGGGACTATCTTGACGTCGAGCAACTCTACAACTCCCTCTGAATCTTCGTTTTAATTGATGATGTTGCTGCTCTCAACAGTTCCTTTCCAGTGTTGTGTACGTGTACGACGTTGTTTTTGGTGGTTGATTGTCTTGAATTGATTCATGACATTTATCGTCTGTTTGAGTGGATTCAGCTGTAATATCTTCCTCCTTCCTCATACGAATGTGGTTAGCATGTCTTCTCTTTTCTATAACATTTGATGTTTTTACTATGTATGAGTACCTATGTGTTTATTTCAAGAGTTTTTGGTATCACAAAAATTCCTCCAGGCCACATTATTATTTTATTTTATAAAGATAACTTGTTTTCTAATATTTTTTCTGTTAGCACAATATCTGTTTTTTTGTTAGCCTGTTATATATTCTGTTAATGGTTCTGAATTGCTCTAGATATTTTCCAGGATTTGGAAATTTGTGTAGCAATGCAGCAGATGCTGAACACTTTGAAATACAGAACATCCTACAAGACTTAGACAATGTAATAATACTGGATAAATATATTTATAAGAGAAACAAGAACACTAATAAAAATAACACATTTTAAATTCCTTTTAAAGGAAAAATGTCAACAAAAACCACTTCTTCCTCATCACAAAACCCTTTCTTCTTCTTTTTTTATCGATGAAATCCTGTTGTTCTGCAAAAGTGTCCCTGACCTTAATTTGTTTGCATGAAACGTCGTATTGGTGGTAAGATGCGGACTCAACAAGAGGTATGCCGATTATTCCATGAAATGCATCCAGATCGTGAACCTATTTCACAGTCTACGGAAAGTAGAATAGAGCGAAAATACAGAGAATTAGGACATGTGAGGGATGCAGCAAAGCAAGGTAGACCAAAAATTGATGAACATATTCAACAAGACATAATTTTGTCGGCTGTAGAAAATTCACACTGTACAGTGCGAGGATTATCTAGGGATGTTGGTATTGGAAAGTCTTCAGTATCAAACATTTTCAAAAAGGTAAGATACCATCCTTATAAAGTACGTCTCATCCATGAATTGGCTGAAGACGACTTTGACGGAAGAACTGAATTCTGCAAGTATATGATGAACCAAAATAACAATTTCATTGATAACGTTTTATTTTCGGACGAGGCAACGTTTTATTTGAACGGTCATGTTAACCGGCAAAACACCCGTTATTGGCCTGATGAAAATCCACACTGGATGCAAGAGTACCATACGCAAAGACCATAAAAATATAACGTATGGAGAGGTATTGTGAGAAATAGAATTATTAGTCCATATTTTTTTGATGAAATCTTAACAGGAGCATTATATCTGGATTTCCCACAAAATATATTAATTCCTGATCTGATCCAGCTTTTTCCTGATATTCAAATACCCACTAATGTATCTGGTTTCAACAGGATGGCTCACCGCCACATTTCGCAGTAGCTGTGCACGATTTTTTAAAACACCACTTTTTCACAAAGGTGGATAGGAAGAAGGGGACCAGTGGAATGGCCTGCTAGATCACCTGATCTGAGCCCATTAGACTTCTTTTTATGGGGTTATTTAAAATCTAAAGTCTACTTAAACAGACCTGGAAATATCCCTCAACTACAAGACCGAATCAGACAAGAAATACAGAGCATAACACCCGCTATGCTACAGAATGTTAGAGACGAAAGTAATGCCCGGTTCAGTCATTGTCTAACGGTCAATGGAGAACAATTTGAACATTTATTGTAAATTTTGTTTTTGGGAAGTGTATCACATTAATTGCATAACTACATAATTCCATTTAATTTGTTTATTACATTCAGTAACGTATTACTTTCCATAAACAATTTTCATATTTTTTGCATTTTTGCCCACCCTGTACCAATTTGAAGCAACATACTATACATTTTTGGAATCAGCTCAGTAAAGGCAATATGGAAATTTGAAAAACATGGCGAAGAAGTCATTACACGAAAGTGGTTCACCCTGTATATTAGATTATGATTTGAAACAATAGTAAATTGAAATAAAAAATCGACCTGTTTCGGAAATTTCTAATTTTATTGTTCATTCAGCCAATAATGAATGTATGCGTTACTTTATGGACACACTGTATAGAAAACAGCTAGGATGAAATATAACAATTATTTTTGTTTCTCGCTCGTTTTAACCCATTCTTAATTAATAAACAGAATTATTTTAGAGTACTCAAAGACCGTGAATGATTGATTTACAGTAATTACGAGAAAATAGTAATATTACTTACTACTGTATCACTGAAAAAATTTGTGGTTCTATGTTATACAATACTGAAGTCGTACAATTTCTATTTTCTAATTTTTTAATTATTTGTTTGGTTAAGTTGTTTCAAGGAAACATTTAAGCATATTTTTTAGTATAAAATAATCTAGATTAATTTACGCTTACTGTCAAAGGCAATTAAAAATTGCAGTGAAAGTAATACAGTGCAGTGCGTTTATACTAGAATTTAAATGGGAATCGGGTATGGGTTTGATCCAAAACAAACGAAATTCAACCCTTTTTTACTTAAAATTATACAAATAGACATAAATATGGTTTAATCAGTAAAGTATTATCTGTATAGTTCTAGAAAATTGGACAGAAAAAGACCACTTCTAGTTTTATAGTGGGGTATATGCTCTATTTGATTTTTTCACAACAGGAGCCTACAACAAATACAATCATGCCCTGCAAACTAGCTTTGCCCAAGATGTTATGTGGATGCCACATTCTAAATTCTAGACAACTGTAGTCAATGCCCTATGGAAGGATCAGAATAAATAAACAAGTTTCTGTTTTATTTTATTTCTTTATCTCAGATTCTCCCAATAAATTAACACTTTAAATTTACTTTAGGCATTTCTGCCAAAACCTTACTCAACTGAAAAAGCCTTGCGAGAAATTAAGGAACATCATAATCATGGAATTTGTAGTATCAACGAAAACTCGCCCTAGCCATGTCAGGCCACTTTCGTTGACGATAGTACCTCTCGATGAAGTTGAGATTAATACAATTAACTTAGAATAAATGTTTACTTAAATACAATTAAATGACAACAAATGTTCAAATTGCCGACCTTTAGCAATGATAAAATGAGAAAGGCGAGCAGTAAATTCTTTCCTAACGTTTTCGAGGACTTCAGGTGTTATTTGTGCAATTTCCCTTCGGAACCACTCCTTCAACTCTTCTACATTATTCGGTCGATTTTGATATACTCTGCTCTTTAAATATCTCCACAAAAAAAAGTCTAACGGAGTCAAATATGGAGACCTTGGTGGCCATTCGATAGGCCCCCTTCTACCTATCCACCTTCCTGGGAAAACGTTATTAATGTAATTTCGTACTCAACGCCATAGCCCCATCCTGTTGGTACCATAAATCATTTCTATTTGGAAATAGCTGATTCAGCTGTGGCAACAAATCATTTTGAAGAAATTCCAGATAACTAGCAGCAGTTAGGTTTTCCTCAGAAAAATATGGCCCTAAAATTTGATTGATTATAATGCCGGTCCAAACATTCACTTTCTCGGGATATTGTGTCCTATACTCTTCCATCCAATGTGGATTTTCACTTGCCCAATATCGACATGTCTGGCGATTTACGTGACCGTTCAGCATAAAAGACGCTTCAACTGAAAAAAGTACCTTTTGCGTATGAAACCCGGATCTCTGTTACATTGTTCCATAACGATTTCGCAGAATTCGATTCTTCTATCAAAGTCATCTTCTAATAGCTCCTGGATGCCACTTCTCCTTTTTTAGCACTCTTACAACAGTTGATTGGTGGACATTATTATCTAGTGCCACCTGCCTAGAACTGGTATGAGGATTTTCTTGAAACGCCAGTACAACGTCGTTTTTTGGCTTCGGATATTGATGGTCTACCACTTCTGGAAAGATCTTTAACATGGCCCGTTTCTCTAAATTTTTTGTCAATTTTACTTACTGTCGATTGAGTAATTGGAACTTCTGCTTGAGTCCTCACTCTATCTCCATAACCAATCATAGTTAAAATCTCGATTCGTTCTGTTTCTGTTAGTTTTATTTTTGTAAATGCTGTTATTAATATCAGTAAAAAACTGGAAGAGTAAAAATTTGACCTCTATTACTTGACAGATTCACAGATCATTGACGAATAAAGACGAGTCAAAGACAATATGATTTAAATATTGACGTGTTTTAAGATTTTTTTTTAAAGTCGTCTGTTTCTGAAATAATGAATTTATTCCAAACAATTGCATAATACTGTATGTACATATAAAAACAGAAACATTTTATTATTAATTTTTTGATCTAATCATTATTTTCTTGAGTTTTGTGGATATTTGAAGTACAAAAAAACAATTTGGAATTATTTCTTTGACAAATAGATGATTCTTTAAAATATACGTAATGAAATTTGGTTACCATGGAAACGATAGTGATTTATAATTTCATATAATTATAAAAAATAAATGGTGTTTTCGAAAGTAAAAATGATAGTTATTACGAAATTTCCATTTCTGGAACTTCTCCAGAGCTAGTAGAGGCAGTGAATACTGCTTCATTGGAGTTATTGTCAAAGTCAAGAAAAGAATATGAATATTCAAGGGTAAAAAACACATTTTCTTTTCAGAAAGTGTAATGGCATTCCTAGACTTTTTCTAAAGATGAAATCTTCAACATTATGAGCCAAAAAACTTCGTTCTTTATTGAAATGGCAAGCTCAAGGTTATAGGTCAATGAAATTTAAGGTTAACTAAGGAAGAAGGTCAAAAATGTAATTTATATTTAGTATCTCTGGGTTCTGTAGAATGAATAAGTTAGTCCTAATGGTGATATACAAGACCTAAGGTCTAAACTTTTAATTAGCAGACTTAACTCGTAGAACTACTAATCAAGATCGTTTGTATTTAATCTGGTCTACAGACTATAAGAATAAGAATAAGATTTAAGAGTATAAGAATCTCTTAACAATAATGTTGAGGTGGCGACTAAATTTCCACAGTCAAAAATATTTAAACAAATGGCCCTACTACCTTCAATGTTGTCCAAAATGTTTCTTATAGTTCTAATAATGTCCCCTCAATGTTCAATAATTCTACTAACTGTCAAATAACTGTGAATATAAGCAATTCATTTTAAAATGTATTCTGCAATATATTGATGTATTTAAAATATAAATACATTCTTTATAAACAAGGTTTTTTTCAATCATTCATACAGATCAATAACAAATGTAGATATAGCCTTTTTGTATTTTTTTTTGCTTAAAAAAACCTTCACAAAAATGTCAAAATTGAGGAAAACGTAAATTTCTGTACAAAAATCTTAATTTTATCATTAATTTCATCAAAAATTGAGCCTGTACACTCTTTTTTCCACCTGGAAAAAGACAAAAAGTACACAATGATTTTCCTGGACTAGTTAGAACATTTCAGATGTCTGTTTTAGACTCCAAACGATGCCTAAATAATAATTTACGATGAATTAATCTCCTCGATAGGATTAACATGACAACAATGTACTTGTAAACCAGTATTTATGTAATTTTGTCACTTACTTTATGTTTGGTAATCGATCTTGCTTTGTTTGTTTTGTCTTTCTATACATGTAAACACATTCATTGAATTGATATTATGTAAATTTTAATCTGAAAATTTCTAGATGCTATTGACATTATAAAGACTGTATTTGCATACATTTGTCGTGCCAATATTGAAGCGTCAATCATTTAGTTATAGTAACTATCGATAATTTATTAGGCATTAATAATTTAGTGTTTTAATGACATTAAGACATGAGTGTAATATAAATTTTATCTACAATCGCGGCTGCGAGTGAAATCGTATTCGAGGTCGTCTTTGTCAGATACAGGGTATTTTTGAATAGTAGATAAATTGTTTTATTTTTGGCAAAATTAATTCAAAAGGGTGATGAAATATAAGACGAATATATATATTTTTTCTGCCATGGTACGCACTATTGTGTACAAAAAAATAAATGTAATTAAAAGACAGTATAATGTAGTCAATGAAAATAATATAGAAAATAAAAAGTGTATGAAATTTTAGAACGTAGATATATACATAAAAAACTTACTTTAATGTAAAAATATATAACTTCTATTTATTTTGTTGTTGCGAACCTCGCTACGCTTAGCACGCAGAAGTATGTTTAATTAAAAGTGTATGGAATTTTAGACCATTTTCTACAAAAATAATATAAATAACTTTTACAAATAAACGTGTATGGAAACAAATAACAAATAATTTTTATTTAATTTGCTATTTATCATAATTTACTTTATTTGCAAATGACAGTATATATTTGTAAGTTTATTCTACCAAGGTAGAAAAATACAGGGACTACTTGATTAGAACTAATTCTCAATCCATTTGACAGAATGTGAGGTTCACTGATGCAAAGACAAAATGAAAAAATCAAAACAAAATTTATTGGAATTATTATTAATTGCCTTGTCATTGTCATGTCATGTGAAACGGGAGTGACCCGTTTGAAATATTCTATTAGTTATAAAAACCAAGAAGAAGTGACTTATCAAAGAGGGAAAAACCAATAAATTTAATGCAGAACCTTGTAAATGCCTATCTTTCGCTTGCATTTTTCCCAAAAGTTGGAAATCTTTCAATACAGTTCTAGTTCACCGTCAAAACGTCAAAGATCATCTTTTTCCTGAAAAATACTAACCGATCTCACTTATCAGTTTCCTAGGAAAACTTTTTAAATTCCAGGTAAAAGAGACACTCCTGGAATTTTGCAATGGTCAACTTCCAGTACGGATTTGGTTCAGAAGACACCCCTCAAGACCCTATCCTTTTTCTGTCCACAAATACAAATTAATCTTCGACAATATTTTTCTGCCGTATAACTTGACTAGAAAGTTCATCTATATTCAACTTCCACTGCACTTCATCAAACTAAATCGTCTACTCAGTAGGTGTACCGCAGAGTTCAATTCTTACTCCTCTTCACTATCTCATAGACATTCACGATGATCTGGCTCCAGAATCTCCTGCTCATTTTTCTTTATGCTGACATCATTCTATAATAAATACCTTCTTAAATATCCACAAATTTCTCACTCGAACCCAAATCCTAGACTACTTTAATCCATTTCTACTTTGCTGCTTTTCTTTAGTCTGTTAAAAAATCGAGGTCTTTTAAATAAACACAAAGCAGCCAGAAATTCCCAATTCTATTTGTAGTTTCATGATTCTTTGTTCAACGTTCATCAGAAATCTTGGTTCACTAGTTCAATTTTACGCAAATTCATGCGAATTCATGCAAATTCATACTTAAATATCTGCTTTCCCTGGCATGATCTTGTCTTCGTTATTCCCCCTCTGCATCAAATAATCATGCATGAAAAATTCTGTGACATTGACTTTGGGTTTTTTATTCCGTTTTCCCATCAGTGACATTCAAGATATGGATGATTTACTTTGTTTAAATAATGCATTTTAAAATGCTGGTACCATCATTGTTTAAACAAAAACGCCAAATAAACAATGAATAATAAGTCGAGAAGTATTAATACTCTTAAACCATAAAGCGTAAATTATACGTAATTTAGGTATAAGTGAATTCCCAAAAATCCAATTTCCGTCCCTTGGATAGATATTAATTGATTGAGGGCCGATTTATCAATAGCAATTTACCTGTCAGTTAATGCTTAACCTCCAGTTATTTTGGAAAGGTCGGTTTATAACGAACAGGTTAACTTTATCCGACAGCTAAAATGTCAAATATTTATCTGTAACTTTCAGCTGGTGGTTAGGTCGATATCTGGAGGTTAAGGTCTATTATATAACCTCACTTTATGCAGAAGAGTTGGTTTGTTTTGATTCCGAAGTTTTTTAGTGTGTCTTTTAGTGCCAACTTTTATTATCTATCAGTTAACTAACTAGAGGATAAAAACGAGTTGATAAACCGCTTCCAAACAAATTGGAACTTTATCTGCTAGTTAGTTTTATCTGACGGATACCTAACTGATGGATAATATTGGCAATTGATAAATCGGTCCTCAATTGTTTCGCCATTTTTATTGCGCAACTTTTAATATCACTAAAATGCTTTTTGCTTTGACAACTTCGTAAGAAGAGATAATACTGCACTTATTAAGGATAATAAAAAACTCTTCGTTTTAACAAAACTTCCAATATTTATTTAAAAATTGCTTTTTTAAAAGACTCAATGCCAGCTGTTTCGCTATGAAGCATCGTCAGATTGACATTTAAGTTACATTTTGTTTGTTTGTAGCTACAAGTCTTTTAAAAAAGCAATTTTTAAATAAATATTGGAAGTTTTGTTAAAACGAAGAGTTTTTTATTATCCTTAATAAGATGGACTTCCAAAAAGTAAGGGTTAGTACAATCAATTTAATACTGTGTGCCAGATCCTTTGATAAAACTTTTTTGGTTTAGTGTTTTCTTGTATTTCTTTACGATAGCTTTCCTCAACTCTGAAGTTGATTAATATTGATTGAGATTAAATCTTAATATTATTAATTCCAAACAGTCATTATAATTAATATTGTATTCGTTTGTGTGAAGAAATTTTTCACGCTTAAATAAGCTGAGTACTAGTACTAGTACTAGAATAAAACTGCCCTTCCTAGTTCCTCCTGGATGCAACCTACTTATATATATGTGCTTGTTTTCTCGAATATTCGAAGATGATTGAGCGAGATCGGACCAATTTACAGTAAATTCGCGTTGAGAAGAATTGTTCATGTTCGATATTTGAGAATAGTTTATACATTTTTATATATCCGTGTTTTGGACAGCCTACATTTTATTTTTAAAGTAATATTTACGTCCTAAACCAACATTAGGTTATTGCAAAATGCCCACATTAAAAATCTACGATTTGTAATTTGAATTTGATATTAGTTACGGTGGTATATTTTTTATAAAAAGTGACTGTTATTATTTTAAAGTAAGAACGAATTTATGGCAAACAAAGGATCGTTTACACATCGAGTTTATCCCATATAGAAAAACAATGGCCTTGAACAAATATAAATAGAACAATAAACAATACCTTACTCGGTGAGTCGGTTGATTATTGTTGTTTAAGCGATAATTAATACATATTATATCGTGGATTATGAAGTTACGAGTCAGGTGGTGTTAAACCGCTTCATTTAATTGAACATGGAAGACGTAACTAAATGTGGCTATAATAATTATTTCAAGTTTATCTGACGCAAAACAGCTAATTTGTTTGTTTATTACAATTATTTATTCGCAATTTTCTATGTGTATTAAGTACACTGCTCAACAATTGAAGTGGATATTTTTAAAATTTCAGAAAATTGCGTACAAAAATAATATTTTAAAAATACTTTTTTTCATACTGTACGGTAAAATGCACTTTACGGTACACTTACGGTAAAAAAATTGTCAAAATGAATAAATTATAAAAAAAAATTTCTACAAGCATGCGTAAAACAACATTTTAATTTAGACAATATCTCTTTCCCTCACGGAGTGCGGGTAAGATTTTGTTTGTTTTTGAAAAAATCATAATGTATTAAATCACCCCCTTACTCAAAGCAACAACAAACTCACCTGTTTAAGTACGGTTGCTATAGCTACAGTCGTGTATTTATTGACACTATGAATGATTTAATTTTCACAATTGCATCTTTTCAAGTGTCTAAATAATTTTCGAGGCGATTGTGCTTGTAAAAAAATATTGATCCTAACTCTTGCGGAAATTAACTTTTCCGCACTTGTTAGGATAATAACTATTTCATACTTGATTTACCGCTACAATGTAATATAAAAAAAATAAAATTTTTATAGTGAAAAATACTATCCCTTTCATTTAATCTTTCTTTACTTGTAATGATTTTAAAAACTATTTTTCCTTTTTTTTTGTAAAAATGGACCCCAGTAAATCTAAAAAAAAAGTGCAAGACTTGCAAGAGTCTTGGTGCAAGAACAAGACCAAGACCAAGACTGGACCCTGCAAGAACAAGACCAAGACCAAGATTGCTTATTTGACTGCAAGACCAAGACCAAGACCTTGTATGCAAGACCAAGACCAAGACCAAGACTAACTAGGCCACACTTTATGACCTGTGCAGTAAAGGATTTAACATTTTTCAATTTTTTCTGTTTTATTGTAACTGTTTTTTTATCATGAAATATTTGTTTATTATTATTTTGATTTATTATTAACCAAGGACAAAAGAAAATATACAGATATTTGTAATATCTACTTTAATTGTTGAGCAGTATATATTAACTTAAAATACAGTGTTAATTTGTAGAATAAGATTATTTTTTAAATTCTTGGGTTTCACTATATACTTTGTCTAATAACATAGTAGTGAAGTTTCGTATTAAACACAATTCACATTTATTCATAAATCGTTATTACTACTAATGGTGAGAATTTTTTTATTTTATGATGCTGCCTTGAAACAAACATTATGTTTTACCAATTTTAAAAGTACTGGAATTATAAGAATCATTCAGACGTTAAATAATCACTAATTAGTATAGAGAAGTAATTATTATATCAGCATAAAAAATGCAAATTTGATATTTTTGTTGGACTCAAAACAATCTGTAATCTGTATAAAAGAACCTGTAGATAGACGCTGGGACTTACTTCCGACGGCAATGTTGAACTTATTTCGAACTTTAATTCACATGTAATTTGGTGATTTTATGTATGGATTTGAAAGCAAATTTATTTGCATCTAATTACGACTTTTGGGCTCACTGGAGGCAGTCTTCAAGGGAAATATGGACCAGTTGGGATATTTACAAAGAATATGTCGAAAAAGAGATTGAAGAAATAGAATACCGCTTGACAATGAAAGGGACCTTGGGACCAATCAAAAATTTACTTAGAAACTCAGAAGAGTTAAGTAGACAGGTAAGAGTAAATAAACTCTGAATAAGTAAAACAAAGAACTCAGAAGATCTAAGAGGACATCTTGGAGAAAAATGTGAGCACTCAAAACCAGGTTCGATGTACTTGGAGACCAAGCAAAAAATCCAAGAGTGCTATCAGTTTTTCCAAGATAATCCACCAAGTTATCAACTGAAAAAGTCTCGGAATAGACTCAACAGGACGAACAGGCAGCTGGTGCATAAAACTTTTACAACTAAAAGAATTGAATAGGAATTTAAATTCCAATTCTCTTAACTTGCAAGAAGTTACAGCTGTATTTACAACGAAAATTCAAGACCAATCTATTCTGTCAGTCCTAAAATATGACAATGAGTCTTCTTGCCAAAATTCCAAAACCAAGCTTCGAATGGATTGTAGGATTGGCATTAAGAGACAAGTTAAGAAATGAAGAGATACGCAGAATAACTGAGGTAGACGATATTACAGAATCCATATTAAAATAAAAATGGAAATAGTCAGGAAACAGGAGGACTAGAGCCAATAAACGAAATAGAGGAAGACCCTCTATCCCCTGGACGGAGACCTAAAAAAAATTTCAACAAATTGGATCTTAACTGCTGAAGATAGAAAGAATTGGAAAAGCTTAGAAGCTGTAGCATGATTCAAAACTAGACTTTTCCTAAGAAACATACCAAAAGCTTAAAAAGAGGCACATGTGGCTTTAGTATCCAAGACATGGAGACGTCCCATGGATGATTCAAAGTCTTAACGCCCCATAACACTTAAAACCAGACAATGGTCTAAGAAAATAATATTCTAGAGGATTGAAATCTGCAATTAAAACATCGATATTTAAAAACGACAATAGACAGGACTGTCCAAACTACCAAAGAATTAGTGTCATAATTCCATTAACTGGACTATATGAAAGGGCGTATGGGTATTAAAAGAAAAAATTGAAAAGTAAAGATATCGGAAGAGCAAAACGGTTTTAGAAAGGGTCAATGTTAGACAAGATCTTAACAATAATAAATCTAATAGAAAAACGGGCCACACGTAGAAGAACAGTCCATTTGAGATTTGTTGACCTACAAAAAGCTTGCGACATCGTGTGTATTTAGAACAAGCCCCAGTAGAGTCGCAACGTAAATATAGTAGAATGGGCATTTCGATTGGGGATAAAATTCTATATTACTCAGAGACATTAGAAGTGTTACAGCCAGAAGACATAATTTCTTAATCTGGTGTAGGTATTTACAAAATGAGATGATCAATGTCTGCTTGTGATATCTCGGTCCATGTAACTAGAACTTCATGGATTAACTATGCCAGAGGTTGTGAGGATGGTGTAAATTGGACAGCCTTCTTTCCATGATATTCCACACATGTTCAATGGGATTTAAATCTGGTAAACGGGGTAGCCATGGCAAAACTTTAGCGCCAGCTTATGAAGAAAGTCCATAGTTCGACGAGCAATATGGGAACGCACATTATCTTCTTGAAAAAGTGTCGACGACCGTCTAGATAAGACAGTTTGTAAGATATCATCAACATAATGTGCAGCTGTCATACTGCCTCGAGTGAACACAACCAACCACAACAAACAAAATCGCGATTAATCGCTGAAGGATACATTATGGCATTCTTTCACCCATTGCTGCCGTTCTCTACACCAATTGAAACGTTGATGGTCCTGGGTCAAAGGTACAACTTGTCGTGGGCAGTATATAAACAGTCCAAATGTGATGGTATAGTGTACGCATAGTAACAGGGCCACCTTCCTCTCCAAACCATTGATCAGCGATTTGACGCGTAGTAGCAAATCGATCCAGCAGTCAAAATCGCTAACATGGTGGTAATTTTTATGTCTTCGAACTCGAGGCACTTTGTTACACTGATTACAATTAGACTGGAGAACAATAATTAAAAATCTCTTTACCAACCGGTCTTCATACATCGTTTTTTTAAATTTAAGACAAAATTATAAAACATTTTATTGTTATCATAGCATTCTTTAAATACAGTCATTCTGTTGTCAAAAAGTAAAACCTTTTTCAAGGCCAAGGACAAAACACACTGTATATAAAACTATCGTGTAAAGTATTATTTTCTATGGTCCAGAAACATGCGAACTTAACCATAAATACAGATACAAGCTTCTGGTCACGGATACGGATTATTAAAAAAATAGTAGTGGTATCTTGAAAAGATGGAAAATACTAGTTGGCCAAAAAGAGATGTTGGACCCCGCCAGGCGTAGACCGCTAAGGGTATGGAATAACTATGTCAGGAAGTAATGGCAGAGTCAAATTTTTATTGAAAAACCGATAATAAATAAGTTTCCCATTTGGTGCAACCTTTGACGATGACGCTGTATATAAGCAATCACACGCGAAGGGTGTTTTTTAGAGTTAGAGCTTTTTATAAAGAAACGGTAAGGGGTGGTTTAAACTTTGAAAGGGCGCTGCATATATCTACTATTACAGTGGCTATAAGACCCTGTCATTAAACGGCCAATATTGGTTTCCCTAAAATATTATTAATTTTATCGATATCTGAAAATTTCCTGTCACTTTTCAGCTCTATAATATTAGTATAGATAAGTTATGGGATATTTTGTTTGGCACAGTGTATAAAAAACATATCATTATTATCATTAATATTGACAAATGTTTTAACCCATGTGACTAAAACAGCAAACATTAATGTTTTAGTTTTTGTTATTCTATAACCATGTAAATGAGGAAATCGATTCATGAATATGTATTATTTAGAAGACATCACAAAGAATATAAAGTATTGGAAGGAGTATTTATGAATAAATACATTAATTATTGTTAATCTACGCTGAAAATCAATAAATAATAAGAGTATACATGTACACACATCAACTTGGTCTAAAGATATTAATAAAAAAGTACCTAATTTAAATTTTTTAATATTAAATATTTTTTATAAACATTTCTTTACAAAGCTAAGTCAAGTATTTATTTAAAATTGATTACATAAGAAATTTAAAATTTTAAATTTAGTACATTGTATGAACCCTTCTAGCATTAATTACAGCTCTATATCTTCTTCCAATACTTAAAATCAACTCATCTATCTCGCCCTGCTCAATAGCTTCGGTTTTTTGTTATTAGCAATCAAGATTTTTGTTAAAATTTATATTTTATTAAGGCACAGTGTGCTATAGTTACTTTATATAAAATGTAAATAAAGTGTAAATATATAAAGAACATGAATAAACTTTATTAAAATATCCCTAGACCATATTGATGTGTGTAGTTTAAGTTTAAGTAACGAAGAAATACAGTAATTTTAGAAACTTTGTAAACAGTCATTTAAAATACCCAGTTTTATAGATACATTTAGTAGAAAAAAACATTGAATAACATTTAAATATTGTTTTGGGTTATCAAGCCAAAAAAAACTAGTGTCAAAGACTAAAAATAATGTAATTTTAAACCTGTAATTTAGAAATAAGCATAGCTTTACTTTTACTTTCTTTTGAAACCATTATATAGTTTGTCACTCACCAAATTGATTGTTAAAGTCATGGTAACACTAAACAAATCACTATAGCAACAGAACCACAGAAATAAACGCACTTTTGCTTTCAGCCTTGCTTATATACTTTACCATTTCTCCTTTGTTTGCCATCAGTCAATGAACAAATTCATTTATAAATAAATTAAATCATGATGGCGGAGGTGCTGTCAGACCATCACGTGCTAAACTATAGTAATAGGGTTATTTGATATTTATATCTATTAGATTGTAACTTGTTTAACACCTGCTTGACAGAATTGGATATTTTTTTATTTAATATTTTGGTTTGAATTGAAGGTTTTATGATTATTTTGAGGCGTAGAACAATCAGTTTTTGAAGTGATATTTAGCAGATATTTGTTATACTATACAGAATGTTTCAAAAAAAATTATTGGGGTTTCTTTGGTGAAACATCACAAGATATTTAGTTAGAAGGTAGGTAGTAGAAGTTTCGCAAATTTGGAATATGTTTTTATTAAAGTCATTGGTTGGTATAATTTGTTATTCATGTGGTGTATAAATATTTTTTTTAAGAAATTTGTTTTCCAGTATCATCACCACATTCTAGTATTTTAGCATCACATTGTTTCTTTTGTTTGCCAATTTGAGTTTTAACAATATATTTTATTGTGGATTTTGGTGTTTTTGATAAATTTAAAGTTCCTTTTATTGCTCGAGTTATACCAAAACCTCTGTTCTTTAAAAATTCATAAACATTTTTCAGCATTACTTTTGCACCAGGCAACAAATGTACTTTTTTAACCCACGGACGAAACATACTTTCATTTTCAAATATTTGTGATAAAATAATAAAATGGATATAAATGATGATATTTACATTTTAATCTATACAACTAATGGGCTTATTCTGTACAAAAATTTTAGCGGTAACAGCGCTGTAAACTTTCAAGGTCGAGAGATGTTATGAAAATGCTATTCTATACGCTCTTACTGTAATTTACATCGATGTATTTTAACATTTTCGCTGTTAAAGTAACGCCGACCAAAACGTTCGACGTTAGCAGTGTTGAAACTGTCAAATTTTGTTTGTGATAGAATTGTAAATTTTCAAGTAAATCAAAATGAACGATATCATTCCATAATAATAAAAATAAATATATAAAACTAATAATAATAAATATCTTTCAATAAATATAACGATAACCTAAAAATTTATATTAACCAACACAATAAAAGTGAAGTTAGCTGCAATGTAATATTGTTCAGAATACGATTTTTAACCGCGATTTTAGTAACATCGATGTTAAATTTACAGCTGTTACGAATATTTGTACAGAATAACCCTATAAAACCGTTGTATATGCCATTAGCACAACATTTATCTGCGAATCAATCTAAAGAATTTAAAAAAGATTATAATAAATTTGGTTGGTGATACATTTATTATAACTTAATTATTTTTAAATTTGGTATCATTATAAATGAATCACTGCGTGCCGAGCGAAGCGAGGTTCGCAGCATCAAATCAATCTAAACAATACTAGTATTCTTTCGTAAGTACCAATCCAAAAATCCAAACCTATCTAGGATTACTTCAACTCAACCAATCTAGAGGATGAGTTGGATTAGTTTAAGTTTTTAACGAAAGAACAGAATTACAAAGTCAGCTGTCACTGCTGTCAGAAATGTCAAATTGCGAGTGTAAACATACATGGTGTAAACAACCCCATTTTATTTCACTTTTATTTCTGCTTCCTTTAGCATTGAAGTTGTGTTCTGTATTCCTTTTTTATTGTCAATCATCAGATAATTATTTTATATAATAATATACATAATAAATGATAATTTTATTACAATAATTATTAAAAATTAATTAACAACATTTATTATCCTTACCATAAACAATGAAAACAAACCATAAAACTGAATCAGAATCAATGAAGTTTGTCACTTAAAAATTTGAGGTTAGGAAAGTCTAAACCAATCTTAGAACATAAAATAGTAAGGAAGGAGTTTATGTTATATCTACAACATGCCCTGGGCACTCTCCTCAAATGACAGGTCCACGTTTAGTAGTTAATGCTCAGGTCACGGAAGTCGCCACTATCGAAAATAAAATCACAATGAACAGAAAATCCGTTAATGACATAACAATTCTAAATTTAAATGTTGTCAACAATATTGTTTGACAGTTAGTATTGTAGTTTCTCGTTAGTAGATATATTTTCCGGCTAGAGTTTTTGTACTTTTGTGATAGATAGTATTGCCTTTTCTTAGTAATTATTGTATTTTCTCGTTAGTATTAATATTTTCCAGTAAGAGTTTTTGCGGTTATTTATTACAATATGGTTTTTATATGTTCTGTTAAAGGATTGCCTTTATAAAAATAACTATAAAAAAGTGCATTGTTTACCAAAGGATCCTCAGGTAAGAATTTGTGTTTTTAAAGTTTCAGCGCATACCTATGTACTAGTGTATGATGCATATTATATTATTTCTATGTTACATTATATTTGTAGATCCGAAGAAAAAGGTGTGATGCTTTAAATAGACCAGATTTGGTTAATGTAACTGGAAAGGACTGTTATAAATTTAAAATCTGCATTGACCACTTTACAAAAGACTGCTTTTTCTCACAGAATAGAAATGTTACCTATTTATAATTAGATGATGTGCCTACTCTAAAACTTTCAGGTAAGAGAATGATTTTAAAATTTTGATTGTGAATTAAAGCAAAAACATTTTTAAATAACAAGAGCCTACTTAATTTTTTTCAGGCATCCACCTTCTAGATTCGCATTATTCAGACCTGATCCCTTCCACAAATAGGGAAGTTAAAATACCTTAATGTACAATTTTATTCTCAATTTCTAATTATGAGTTTTATATTGACAACTCAGTTCAGTTTTATGATATTTAATATTTATTTTTCAGAAACCAGCATCTCTCATTGTTCTGATGATCCTCAGAAGCTACTCCCAGGACACCAGAATGCAATAGATCCATTTTAAAAATAATTGGGGAAACAAGAAAAATAAATTTGACTCCTAATTGTAATAAAATTATTTTGCAAAAATAAAGAATTATTACTTATTTTATTTTTATTCCTATATAAGTCATACCAAATTGTTAACAATATTAAAATACTTTAAAAATATTTTGAAAAATATATTTTTTGTATTTATCAGAATATTTTTAAAATAGTTTAATATAAATATTTTAAATTTACCAATAAAATAAAAATACAATTATATAGTTAGTGCTCAGGTCACGAGCGGCGCTGTAAACACGTTTTTAAAAAACCGCTAGAGTCGGCTATCTATAAAGTTCTTTCTAATCTATGATCTACAATGTTAAAATCTGGTGACGGAAGTCGGCCATATTGGATAACCATTTATGACTTATAGTTTTGTTAACAAGTTATAAAAATTTAGCTTTCTGTTAAAAATTTGGATTAATTATTTATTGGTAAGTAGCTATTATTATAATAAATATACATTATATATACGTAAACTATATTTTGATGTTTAAATTAAATTAATACTTTGTATTGATCCCTAACCTATCCACTTAAAGTGACATAGGCGTATCAATAATGGAAAGAGCATATTTTATTTTAATTTAATGTACAATTTTTTGGTTAATCTCATAACTGTATATGTCAATTATTTTTTTGTCTATGGAGTATTCTAAAGCAACGTTGTACAATAAATGTATTTGTGTATTAATTAACACATTATTACATTCACAGTTTCCCACGGGATGAAAATATTAGACGGCAATGGTTAAATATTGTGGATAAAGATAACTGGAGTCCAGGCAAGAATAGCTTTTTAGGCTCACAACATTTTACAGAACAATCATTTGATAGAACTTCTTCAGTAATTGTTATACTAGTACCAAATACTATACCTACAATTAAAATCGCAAGAATGAAATATGTAAGTAATTATTACATCCACAAATTGCTTTAATAACATTGACCAAATCTATATTTTTTCTCAAATCTATTTACAGATATTTTACTTAAACATTTCATTAATATATACCTTTTCTATGCAGGTAAGGACTAATTAACCTTAAGCTGAAGAGATAACTACTAGCAGTGAAACTATTTCACCAGTTCCTGTTCCTGAAACTCTACCATCTACTTCTGAAAGTCCTCGTAGGAAACAACTTATAAAAAGCATCTGTGAAGTACATTTAAAAACAAGAATTTATTATATATAAAAGTAAAATAACTAATGTAGAACAAATTTGAAATGTTTACACAAAATTGAATTTAAGGGCCAATAGTGGTAGAATGAAAAATTTCAATAAAAATTGTAGCATATAACTGGTTTTATTTCCTTAACTCTAGTACCCTTATTTTAGGCAATGTTATTCTAATATATAATGATTAGTGTCCATACTGAATAATAGGTATGTTTAAATAAGGAAATTATTTTTCTATTAATAAAAATATAGGACGCCACTGTTAAAAAGTAACTTCCGGTAGCCATCTTGGATAACCATCCCGGTCAACTGTCCTTGAACGAGTATTACTTCCATGGAGGTTAGAGAAAAGGAGAACGATCGCTGTAGAAAATAGTGTCCCAGAAATATGGACAAAATAAGTGAGGCGCTGCGATCGCTAAGTTGTCTCAATAAATTACCTTTGGTACTTTAAATAACGATGGTTGACGCAAATTGTTTTTTAGTCTATTTTTTCGATCAGATGCTAAACCACTTGTACATTATTCAACTAACTTCATCTACTTGTACTCATAAACAGATAACTTCGCAGATACTACTTACCGACGGCAGCGCGGCTGGTGGCTGAAATTTGAATTATAAATTCTACAAATTTTCAGGGACAGGCGGGCTAATGCTTCAGCACGTAGCGATCGTTCTCCTTTTCTCTAACCTCCATGATTACTTTCTTACTATTTTATGTTCTAAGAATCCAACTAATCTTGCTCTTCATTTAGATAAGTTGGATGAGAAAGATGAGATGTCAAATTAAAATTTGTCAGATGGTGGGGAACTCATCTTAACCGATTACTTGAACTTATTTAGATAAGTTAGATTGGTAGTTATTATTAATAATAATCTAAAATTTTTTTAAAAGTGATTTTCTACAAATTTGTTAGATGTCACATTCTTGATCGTGAAATTTAAGAAAAATTTAATAAAAAAAGTTATTTGAGTTCGTAAATACCATTTATACTACACTGCGACCCGTGTCATCTGTGGATTCTGTGGTAAAAACGTCAAACTTCAAACATTTTGCAGGTTATAAGAGTATGGTTAAAAAAGTTTATTTTGTTTTTACTTATTTTGTGCGATTATAATAGTTATAGGATTTTTACGATAAGTTGACAATGGCGTCAGAGCATAAAATTTTGCGGTGTTGTCACGCAGAGTTGTTTTTCCTTCATCTAGGTTAACTGGTAGTGCTGTGCTAATTCTAAATGTCAAAAGTGTACAATACAATAATGACGCGTGGCAATTGGTTCGTTGCAACAGCGCGAATTGTTACCAATCTGTACACGTTTAATTTTCCTAGCTCTTACAAGTAAATCTCATCTACTGTCAGTTATTTTTAAGTTACTTTGTTGGCAATATAATTAACTAGGAATGGCGTCATGGTCAACTTTTTGTAAAAATCCTATATCATAGTCATGAATCCTTATGTGTATCGATAGTGTGCGGTTCCACAATGTAAGAATATATCAATAAAAACTCCGAACAAGATATTTGTTTACGTTCCAATGTCAATGTCAACAATATTTACGAAAGTACGACGTCACGCTCTTCTGATAAGTGTTTCAGCTAATATGGCGGAATGTTAAACTTAGTGCTTATATTTTTACTAAAATAAATGTAATGACAGATGTAATATAAAAATGAGTTAATTCTTTAGAATCTCCGTCTTATATAATTATAACAAATCAATATTTTAGTGATTCTTACTTACTGTCATCATGCCTATTCTTTCCCAACGAATTTTCTTAAAATATTTATTAGTATTAAAACGGGGTCAGAAGTCACGGTTGTACCGTGAGATGGCATTGATGAAAGTAACATTGAATCGTAGATATTTGAATTTAAATTTTTTCTTGTAAAATGTGTTTTTGAAATGTGCGTAGATATGTGTAACAATTATTGGCAAAAACTAAAAACCTGTGAATTAGTTCTCCTAAAATATAATATACAAAGTAACATTTTAGTAGCTGGTTTTGCCGTATTTTGCTATAATAATATCTCTTAATCTCCTTGGAGGGTTTCTTTTGAGATCCAGGTCAAAAATTCTTGTGGATAGTCACACAGCAACCCAGCAACCCTAGCACTGTGGCGAGACTTTTTTGCAATAGCATCAGCCTGCTTATTCTGTAACACGATAGAGATAGAAACAAGTGCGTAGCCAGGAAACTATATAGGGGGGGGGCAGATGAAATAAATCCTAGACTACACTGTTTTAATCGTGGTTTATAACATATGAGTATCCCACATTAGTAGTGGAGTTGAGGAAAAAATTAAAAACAAAATATAATAACCAAAAAATAGCTTTATTACTTGACGAGTAATCTGCGCGGTTGTTCACAAAATCTTTCTAAAACTGCTCTTACTATTTCTTCTTTTTTTTCTTGGACAATTTTCCGGTGTACTCTTAACATGCATAGTCCGTTTAACCGGTTTTCTGTCATCGTAGATCTCAGCCACGTTTTAACACGTCGCAGGGTAGAAAAGGACTTACTTGTCGTAAAGGGTTATGCCAATGAAATAAGTATGGCTTTCCTGGTTGTCGGGAAGAAAGTGTCCGCCGACAACTGAGCATATTACAGTTTACCAGCTAGCGATCGCTCTTCTAGGGGGGGACAGCTATCCCCCCTGCCCTTACCTTGCTACGCCCATGGATAGAAATAGAAAATAAATAGCAAAGAATAGTATATTGTGTAAGAAATTGAGTGCAGAAATTAATCTATTCCACACCAGTGTGGAAAAGAATTTTTGCAAGAGTAGCACACTGTACTGTTTCTACGATCAAATTAAAAATATATTTATTCAACTTTAATTACATATTTCACAGTTTAACAGATAATTATGACTGCAAAAATGTATGTTGACAGTACCGCAGTTGGCTATATGAATTGCAGGTACATTTTTTTTAATTTTCACAGTCTTTTCTGGTTTTTCAGAAATAGAAAGGTAGATGCTATTTCATTCTCAACAGATTGCAATATTTTATTTGCTTACTTATTTTGTTCTTGTGTTATTTGTCTTATTTTTTCCGTATTAGTTCCCAGACTGACTACTGCCAAGCCGGTTCTGATATAATAATTACAGAAGGGTAACAATATTGATGAAGTTTAATACTAATTGTAAACGATGCAATTCTTATAAGTCCAATGTATAGTTTAAAGTTCAAGGTTAGTAAATTACAGATGCAAAGATTACGTGTAGGGGAGATCGGGTACAATTGTAGCAATGTTTACACATGATTTTTTTGGCCAGTATTTATAAAATTTAAGGGAAAAATAAATGCCTGCATGAGTACATTATTAGTGCAACATTATGATCTTAAAACTAAAAACATTGGAAACATATTCTATCACATTAAAATAAATCCATACTATTGTCTAAAAAAGAAAGTAAGACTTTAAAAATTTTAAAGATTTTAAAAATAATTGAGTTAAAAAAAATGATTTTTAAAGTAGTTTAGATTGCGAACCTTGCTTTGCTCGGAACGCAGTGATTAATTTATAATAATACCAAATTTAAACTTAATTGAGCTCTGTCTACCTAATTTATACACACTCAGTATACCAATCCTAATTTATTTATACTACTGTAATATAACACTATTTCTATACAGTTATTTTACTCTTAGCTTGCTTTCGCGCTTTCTAAGACTGTTAGATTAAAACTGACTGCCTTCGCAAGCGTATTGCGTTTTTATATACCAAAAAGAGCTTCGCGAACATTCCACTGGAAGAAAGTTCTAGTCGACATATTGTTAGCCCTTATTTGAAGCTTAAATTTGTCAGTATCGGCTAGTTTGTAACAATATTTATACAGTTTCTCTTATTACCAGTAATTAAGGTATTGTATGATTTGAATGTTCCTTAAATTTAAGTCCCTTTTCTTAGGGTCAAAGTGGTATTATAAATTTATTTATTTAGTTTATTGTTCTTAGAGTATTATTGATAAGTTTGAAGCCAAAAGCGATTTCAACAACACAAAGAAAGAAGTAGAACTGCGGGTAGACTGCGAAATGTTGCAGTTGAAATGGCGATTTTGGATAAATTACAAAATGGACAATTGACAGTATATTTAACAACTTTCTCGTACATTAGGTTTTGATTGCGGATAAACCATTTGCAAACTCCACTTATCTACTTAAATATTTATCGTTTTTTTTTAATATGCTACAAACTATTAAAATTATTTACATTTTAATTATACACATGCCATAAATTTCATTTGAACTTGAGAAACATTTTATTACACCCTAAACAACAACGCAAAAAAATCTTTTCCTCCAATTAAACGATTCGAAAATAATCTGTCGGTAGAGATCTCTAATAAAAACGCAATTAAAATAATTATTTTAGTGGAACTTGGTATCCTACCGACGGCTAAGATGCGATAAAAAAATGCAAATTTCGTTATGTAATATTTTATATACTTATTTTTTTTAGAACTATTACGTAATTCTAACTAGACACGTTTGTTGCTATTGTTTAGCAAGATAATTGTTTAAGCTTTTGGTTTAAATCCACAAATTAATCGTTGGTGTCTACTTATTTGTAAATTTTTGAGTATCTAGGGGAGGTCAGGTACAGTGGTAGAGGCCGTGGATTCTGAGTAGACCTGTGACGTCAACCGGCGCAATACACAAATTCGTGTTTGAAAATTGTCCTTTTAACTATACTAATAATTGCAGCCCTTACTGATTCATTCTGGTCAGTCCGCCGGTTACGTCGTATTGTCTCTTTGAATAGCGCAGTAAATTTTGCTTATTTTTAAATTATATTATTTAGTTTAGTGTATTTTAATTATAGCAGTTATTTAGTTGTGCGCAACTATTTACGACGTCACGGGTCTACTCAGAATCCACGGCCTCTAACGCGGTATGAATGTAGAGGTAATGGATTTTGAGATGAGCTTTGAACGAAAGAAAGCGTTGCAGAACACTAGTTTAATGTACTAACTATCCTAATAAAATTAGCCCTAAAATTTCAAACTTTGACTGTCTCTCGTTCAAATCAGATCGGCTACCGATATTTTAGTAGTGCAGTAACGCCTCAACCCCATAAAAGAGCGTGCAAAAATGTATTATTATATATGTAAATAATATTTGTAACTGTAATATATAAATATATTACAAAATAACTCTGTTTTCATAAACTTTGGGTATAGGGAATTCTTAACAAAAATTAAAGTTACATAATCGGGTATTCTATTTATGATTTGAAAGAAAAGAGAAAATGAAAGGTTCGAGTTATCGTCCACCCTGTATACAAAAGGGAAAATAATTGAATACGGTGATATTGTATCATATTACGAAACTATGTTGGGCAAAATAATTTTTTTTTCTTCAACGTACAATAAGATACAGTGCGTTGATTTACCTACGATTTTCACACAAACGTGTCCATAACTTCTGAAGGACTCTGTATAACGTATAAAAATCTTATATCAAAAGCTTCAAAAAAATTAGAGCAGTCCGAATTCGGTATAATATACAGGGGTTCCCATTTAAAAAATGATATGTTTGGTTTGTAACGGAGTTATACAACACTCTGTATAGTTTAAGGTAATTTCAAAATATGGACCCTAAAGACATCTACTATTTTTGTTAATAACATTTTTTGATACCTTCTAAAACAATCCATATACCGAACGTTGTCATAAGGTTGGTACACCCTGTATATATTGAGATAATTTACACAATACCAAATTTTAATTTTAAGTTTAAATTTAGAAATTTTCTTTAATTAATAAGGGTTGGGTTCAAACAAAGTTCATTTTAAATTTTTTTATTAAATTTGAATACTACCAAACAAACTCTTATCTACCTAAACTGATACCTAATTATTTCCTATTTGTTTAACTAATTCCTATCTATTTGCTTATCTAAATCCTATCTAATCTTAACTACCTTAACTAACCTTAATTACCGCAGTGTCCATTTACTGTATTTTTTCTTCTTTAACGATCTTCCTTCACTTCAATCATTTTAACTTCCTTGTCCTCCAGTTGTTTTCTTTCTATACAAGATTAACTAGTTTCTCTGTTCACCACTAAATAGTTACTTATAAATTCTATTCTTCAGTTATTGGTTTTTAGCTTGTTTCTTTTTTTTTATTCTATTTATTTTTAATACTGGTTTGAATTACTTGTTTAAATGATCTTTTTAACGCTCTGACTATTTAATACACTATCTCCAAATTTTTCTCAAAAATGTCCAACTTTTAATCTCTTCTCCAAACGTCAAAAACTCTGTCTGCAAAAACCACCACACTACTGCTGGCTGCTGCTCATCTATTTTAATAATCTTCTATAACTGCCTCGCTTTTTTTATAATATCTATCAAAACTTTTTCTATTCAACTTAATTATGTTTAAATTATCCTTTTTTTGTGACTTCCCAAAAAACTAACTGTCAAACTTCTTTTTTCCTAGCAACGAAACTTCTCACTCTCTCACTTGCACTACTTATCTATCCTTAACCTAATACAAGTATTTGTTTACATTACAGAAATTTTTTATTATTTTATTTTACCTAATTTAAATTTGACATTTACTTCAAATTTTGACATATCTCCGAAATTAATAATTAAACTAAAATAAATTTTGATTTCACCCTGAAACATACCTTCACAATATATATATAATTAAATTTATATTATTGGCCGACTAATGGGTATTAAACCAGAATTTTTGGGGTAAACGGCAATGTTTTTTAAGAAAACTCTTTTACTTGTTTTCCAAGCTTTCGAAATATGTTTATTTCACTTTCAAGGAATAAGTTCGAGTTAAAACAAAATTGGTGTTAACAACTTGGTAAACATAACATAATAATAATATTAAACAACGCAATTCATATGGAATTCGTTATGACACGAGTTCAAGTTTAAAAAACGAATCGTGAAGCGATGAGTTTTTTAAAGAACGAGTGCCACAACAGCCATATGAAATAAGTTGTTTATAATATTTTTTATATTTTGCTATTTTATCATTTTTTAAATTAATTTATTATTTTTACGTAATACCGAAAATTTTGATTTTAAAAAGTATGTCGGTAGCACTGTGTTATTTATAACATTTGACAGATCTTGACAGTTTTGACATTTAAATTATGAAATGTTAATGTTTTAAAATATTTTAAATTTACTAATACACCAATAATAATATATTATATAAGTAAAAAATGATATTCATATTCACAAATACTTTCTTAAAGAACAATATAAAATTAATAAATTGCTATTAGCCACAAATGTCATTGTCAATAGTCTTGTCATTAGATACTTCACTCATGTCGCCAACCATTTAAAACAAAAATTTGCGTGCGCAAAAGTTACATTACGATACGCAAATGCGTTTTATAATGAAGATTTTTATAAGTGCAAAATATAAAAAAACTATTTCACCTTTAATTTGGAATTTAAAAAAATTTTTTAAGTCAAATTATTTATAAAAAAAATAACGTAATAACAACTTAATTGCTTATAATAAAATTTAATAATAAAAGAGTAGAAAATAATAGGTTATAATTTAGAAACGGTGGCTCGTAAGAAAAAAGTATTGATACATTATTTATAAATAATTTTATGACCTACAATTTTATGATAAAACTTACCGTTTTGCTGTAAATCGCGAAAAACTCATTTTTTTTTAAAAACTGAAAAAGTGGAAAATTGTTTCCACCTGCACCCAGGGTAAAGAAACTAAATAGTTTCCATATCAAGCTTGACCGTTTTCTATGAAAAAACAACTACCTCCTGGGGCATATGCCCCAACGGACATTGAATTACATTCCAAAGATAACGTGATGGCGACCGACTTCGTCGATACTTGCAACCATCTCTATCGATTTGCAAACCAACGGGAAGAACACTTTTTCAGTTTTTTATTGACTGCATCTTATAGAAAATTATTTCTTGATTGTTACCTGTCGATTACAGTTACCTTTGATCTATTGGTTTGCGAATGAACGGTAGGATGGCGCTTTTGCGACTTTATCATTGAATCGTGGATTCACGGTTCATGTATTGGCGTAAAAGAATCATTCTGCATCCGTCTCTGCGGGATGAGAAGAACTACTTACCTCGTACTGATGAGACACAATAATGTCGAAACCGGTATACGAGTAGTGTTCTTCCTGTTAATTTGCAAATCGATAGAAATGGTTGCAAGTATCGACTAAGTCGGTCGCCATCACGTTATCTTTGGAATGTAATTCAATGTCCGTTGGGGCCTTAGAACAAAAAGATACAGGAAGGAGTATATGCAAAATGACCTTGAGTCCAGAAAGGAGCTTGCATATGGCGGCCAATTGTCAATTTTAATTTCCGTTTCCATTGACGTACCAAAAAAAATAAAAATTATATCAAGGTTTTTATTTTTAATAAATTTCAACCAATCAAGTGTGTGAATACAATTAGTGTTCTAACTAATTTAGTGTTTATAAGAACCGAATGATACGCCTATGCGCTCATTTTTGACATTTATATGCAAATATTGCTTTGACAGTATACTGTGAACATAAACAATGAGTCATACAAGGAGCTTCAAGATGGCCGACTTCCGTCGCAAATTTTCTTTAAAGTTAATATATGACAGACTCCTTCCTGTTTCTTTTTGTTCTAAGGTTGGGGCATATGCCCCAGGAAGTAGTTGTTTTTTCATAGAAAACGGTCAAGCTTGGTATGGAAACTATTTAGTTTCTTTACCCTGGGTGCAGGTGGAAACAATTTTCCACTTTTTCAGTTTTTTATTGACTGCACCTTATAGAAAATTATTTCTTGATTGTTATCTGTCATTTTTTTACTTTTGACCTTGAATAAAATTTTTTCCTTAAACAGGAATGATGGGGAACTTCTAGACATTGTTTATAATTATGTTTTGAACAATTTCACAGAAATTCAGCTTGTTGGGACTTTATGTAACTTCGAATGTCTAAATTGACCGGACTATATAATAAAAGTTATTTGATTATGTTAATATTAAACAACTTGTGTTGATATTATACTCATTATACTATTATCGAATATTTAAATATTACAGTATGTACTTATTTGAAATTTTGTTACTGCCACACAACACAACATTTTTATTCACGAAATCCAATAATAAGGAAATTTTAATCAAAACAATCGTTTATCATACATTAATTATTGTAAATAATACTCTCGTTATCAACTGGACTGTGTCGAATTTCACCCGTCATCGAAACCATTTGAATTTCTTTGAATGTAGACACGCTACAATCAGTTAAAAATTCAAGAAACGCATCGCGAATTTCCTTTGTGTTGCTTTGTTAAACAGTACAAGTGTATTATTGGATTATTTTCCGCTCCGTGATCGTTTCTATTCTGTAATAATAGAAGAATAATACGAAACATGTATAATTCCGACTCATTTCGTGAAAACTGCCGTCAGACACAAAAGAATTCTTTCGCCAGTTATGTGTTGTCATTTTTTAGATTAAACTTTTGTTAAAAAAACTAAAATAAATATCCTGATTTAAATGAGAAATTGTTTTGTCGACAAATAAGTGGGTAATAAGATATTCTTTCTCGTTATTCATTTCATTATATTAATTCTAGATGAGTCTTAATTGACCTAAAATTCTGGAACCGTCATAATTATAATTTAATATTTGGAATAAGTTTATTCTGCGTGTATCCCAGATATAATGTGTTTTTATAAAAAGAGTCAAATCCATATCCATATCAAAATATTACTTTTAAAAATAAAAGTATTGACAATCAAAGAAATAATATCAACAGAAGTTGTTTTATAATGTATCAATCTGTTTTTTTCCTAATATAGTATGTATGTAGTTTTATGTTTTGTATTATGTAGTACTATTAAAGTAGTTTTAGTAGTTTTCCGTTTATGTATATTTGCTTTTAAAAATCCAAATATATTCTATTTGTAGACTGCAAAACCTGACAATAGCGGCCACGTTTATACAGGGTGTTTCAAAAAAAGGTAACACCGTCTCTAGGATAGGTAAAAAACTGAAAAATAATTGGGGTTTGCTTAGTAAAATTTTTTTCTAACGCCATCCGTTTTCAAGATAAAGGGCGTTGAAGAAAATCAAAAATTACACATCTCATCGTTTAATTCTACACTAAAAAGGTACCCTTGGTAAAACTCGATATTATGTACCGTTTTCGGAATATTTTGATTTGAAAATTATGAAGTAATAACCGCTCCTCGTATAAGTTACATGGCAAACTTAGAGAAAAGCGAACTTTATCATTAACTTATACGAGGAGCGGTTATTACTTCATTATTTTCAAATCAAAATATTCCGAAAACGATACATAATATCGAGTTTTACCAAGAGTACCTTTTTGGTATAGAATTAAACGATGTTTATGTTCACTTGGATTTTTGACTAATAATTCTACCCTAAAAAAAGTTATGTTGAATAATACGTTGTATGAATCGTGTAACTAGCGCCCTCTATGAGAGTTAGTTATAAAAACAAATTCATGGGATATATCAGCTTCCAAAACATATTCGTATAAAATTTCATTGCAATGGTGCCAGTAGTTTCGGCAAAATCGTAAGAAATGTGTAATTTTTGATTTTCTTCAACGCCCTTTATCTTGAAAACGGATGGCGTTAGAAAAAAATTTTACTAAGCAAACCCCAATTATTTTTCAGTTTTTTACCTATCCTAGAGACGGTGTTACCTTTTTTTGAAACACCCTGTATAACGGCCAATAGTTCTTCCATTTTTAGTGGCCGTTATTGACAGGTTTTATTGTATTTGTACTGATTGTGTTCTAGAAAGTTCCACAGTGAATAGAATTAGTGTGTCTAGTTGTATATAGGGAAGACAAAGATGCAGATCGTGTTCTAGTACATGATTAATTCCTAGAACCTGCAGGAAACTTCTGGAAGCTTAGAAGTGTATAAAAAGACTTGAGAAGGTTTCGTTGGGATCAGTCTATCATAATGAGTAGTCAGTACATCATTGGTAGTTAATTATAGGCAGTCAATCAATAGAAAGTTAAAAATAATTTATTTATATACCTAATAATAGAACTAGAAACTTGCAGAACATAACCACCCTGAAAAATAGATCATACGATATTAGCATAATAATATTATTTAACCTAAAATTTATAAATAAATTAAGTAAACTATAAATAACTATTAAAATCATAAAATTTGTTACAGTATATACTTATATAAATTATTTTCAATTCAAATATTCCTTTTAACTAATTATTTAGTAGAATAAACGATTATGTCAGATTCTCAGAGATCGATTTAGTTCTTGGAAGAATCTGTTTGTTGTTAATTCTTCACTCAACCGATAAATGAGAGTTATTTTTAGTTAAAATAGGAAAAAAATTAAAATGAACCCATTGTTGTATACCAGCTATTATCCAACTAACAAAACAAATATCAATAGTATTACTTTCTATAAAGACAATCAGTCACTATCTAATATAATTATTTGTAATAGAATCCTTAAAAATGTTCGAATAAATTGCTTGAAAGTGAAACATATAGATTAAATAGGGTGAAACATTATTCGCTTCAATTTTTAGTTAAAGTCCACAGAACAATTACAAATAGAAGTTAATCTTAAACGGGTTTCCTATGTTCTATAACTCTAGTTCCTATGTCAACCACTTGTTCTGTATATTGGCGATAATCCAAAAAGAGTAAATTAAAGAGATTTTGTAAAGGTGGCTGTAACAATAATTATAATTTAAAAGTTATATATAACAAAGAATACCTAGAAATAGTAAAATACTTTACGTATTTAGGTTTGACGTTCTCATCTTCATCGTTTTTATATATGGCAATAAAAACAGTGTCTAAGACTCTTCAGTATACAAGAGCTGTCATGAATATGATGTGTCGTTCTAAATTACACTCTTGGAATGCCCGATTGAAGCTATATAGTCCAGGAGGAATCGGCGCATGAGTACCGAAAACTATTCCACCTGAATTTTTTTATGTGATCCTTTTCAAATTGCCCTCCTAATGATATAAATGCATGTTGCCATGGCGCAACCCGGTGCCATATTGTTTAAACCGAAATTGTTTAAACAATTACAAGGAATTGTTATTTTTCAACCGGACAAATTTTTTTTATATTCTTTATTGAAATGCCAATAAAAAAGGTCCTATGACTTTTCACGATAAAGTTAATATTTTTAAAGATATGAATTTTTTAAGGTTCGAAAAATCTCAAATTTGGGTACTTTCGACCTATGAAAAATATATTAAAAAAATAGATAATGTGAAAGTAATAAATGTTTTTAATTCTCTATACAATAGTTAATAATATTGTTAATAGAGATTTAAAAAAAATTCATTGTTTATATCTTTTTTTTAATTGTTAATTTGGCTTGCTCACAAGTATGCATCGCTTACTTTTAAGTATCGTTGTCTCTCTCTGACTCATGCGTTGCGTCGGCCTCTCTGTGTCTTGAATCATTATCATTTATCTTAAAAACTATCAAAATTGTTAAAGAAAGCAATGTTATTAGATAATAATTAAATTGTCTACAATTTTGTTTTTAATAAATTTTTTTTTTAAATCAATTTTTCATAAGTTCTTTAAGCATAAATCGGAACATGTCATTAAAATTACATTTTTATCAGATTATATTACTTTTTGCTATTAAACGTTATTATTTATACAAAGAGTAACCTTAAAAGAATAAAAAATAAAAGAAAGAATTTTTTTCTTACTCAGACACACTCATACACACACTATAATACATATACATAAAATTATTTTTATTCTATTTATTTGAATGTTTTTTCTAAATACCCAATATATTTTTATTATTTATAAATAATTGTGATTTCAAAAAATGTTCAAATACCATTATATCTTATTATTGTTGATATAAATGCAAAAATTACTATGATAATAAGAAAAAAGTAATATAAACTGATAAAAGTAATTTTAATGACATATGCTTAACTTTTGAAAAATTGATTTCAGAAAAAAATTTATTAAAAACAAATTGTAGGCAATTTAATTATTATCTAATAACATTGCTTTCTTTAAAAGTTTTGATAAAGTTGATAATTTTTAAGATAACAACAACAAGACACAGAGAGGCCGCCGCAACGCATGAGTCAGAAGAGACAGCGATACTTAAAGGTAAGCGATGCATACAAATTAACAATTAAAAAAAAGCATGAAAAACAATGAAATTTTTTTAAATCTTTATTAACAATATTATTAGCTATTGTATAGAGAATTAAAAACATTTATTACTTTCACATTATCTTTTTTTTTAATATATTTTTCATGGGTCGAAAGTACCCAAATTTGAGATTTTTCGAATTTTAAAAAATTCATATCTTTAAAAATATTAACTTTATCGTGAAAAGTCATAGGACCTGTTTTATTGGTATTTCAATAAAGAATATAAAAAAAATTTGTCCGTTTGAAAAACAACATTTCCTTGTAATTTTTTAAACAATTTCGGTTTAAACAATATGGCACCGGGTTGCGCCATGGCAACATGCATTTATATCATTAGGAGGACAATTTGAAGAGGATCACATAAAAAAAATTCAGGTGGAATAGTTTTCGGTACTCATGCGCCGATTCCTCCTGGACTAATATAATTCTATAGTTTTTGTTCTCTTTAACATATAGGAGACTAAGTATTGCTGATCTATACGAGTATTATACGAGTATTATAAATATAGGTGCACGTCACAGCTGTCAGAACGGGACTATGTTGCCAAGCATTTAAAATGGTATTAGAATCTAGTAAATATCAAAAGACATTTCTCTAATATTTTTATTTGAGTACAAATTTTAAGCTAGGTTAGTTATACAGATAGAGTTTATGTGTAAAGTTTATGTGTGATAGCCCGAACAAAACTTTTTTTACTTCTCTTACAGCATTCAATGGTAGCAATGGGCCATTGTTATCACGTTCCTGTTCAAAGTAATCGGTTAATGAAGCCATAAGTTCTTTGCAGCGGCTGTTCTCATTTCAAAATTCGTTACCTAACAAGAAATATTAAAGGTAATGAAATGAAGGAGCTGACTAAACAATATTTTCAGGCGATCAGAAGGCACTTCAATGTTATCACTTGCCAGTGTTTTTTGTTCTTTTTTAACGATAGTTTGAATTAAAAATATAAACACAAAATATATTGTTCAGAATTAAGAATTATAGGGTGATGCAGTATAAATTGTAATTAATTTCTTTCATTTGAGTCCGGGAAATGGCACTTTACGGTACACTTGTACTTTACAGTACTCAATTCTCCCAATGTTGTTTGAAATAATAACTGAATCAACTTAAACTAAGCTTTTATTCTAGTTTTTGAAGATTGACATTAATGGACTAGTTTAGTAGGATCATATTAATCAAAATGATAGCAATATATATTTAGGATAAGATACCTACTTACTTATATTGGTATTCATTTTGCAATTAATTTTTCTCATTTCGTAAAATTTAGCAATAAATAATTAGTAAGTTTTAAACGTAGCGCCAACTAATAACCAATAATGAAGTGTGTTTAAAAGTCAACGTTGTCACATTTTAGCTACGTTCGTTTCAAGTATTCTCAAAGAACTGGCTGCACAAAACACCGTGTTCTGTGACTAACTGATTGTACCAGTTGACAAGATATATGACAGGAGAGAAAATCGTGTTTATCTGTAATAAAAAAACAAGACCCCTATTCTTGACGGCGATAGAATAGAACAGCCAATAGAAAATGGGCGTGGTTCTATTGAAAATGCCAAAACCGTATTCTTGAAATTCGTTCTCTCACTGTACCGATAGAAGGGTTACTCCCCGAGAGAACAATTACTTCTATTGGTTATTTTTGAAGGAACCGCTATAACACCAAGAGAAGGTGTTAGGGATTTTTATTTTCGAACCAAAAATAGTATAGAAGTAATTTCTTTCATAAACCAAACACAACCAAACAACAAATTAAACTAACGAAAATGACAGAATATTTTGTTTAGTGTTTTACTCCTTATTTGATAAAGTGTCAATCAGAGAACAAAAATATCGATATGTTCATCTCTTTTTAATGACAACAAATAAGAGAGAGAGATAAGTTTCTCGGTTAATATTAAAGCATATCGACAACATCGCAAATTTTCTACCAATCTTATTGAAACACGTCACTTACCACTTATGACGTATGTAACCATTAAATTTAAATTTCAAAAGCCGATTATGGCTAGAGGATTAATTTTATAAAAATTTTATTTGTATAGTTGAACCACTAAAAACCTATTTTATAAGATGCAAATATAAAAAAAAATCACTAAACTAGTCCATTGTACAACTGCCGCTGTTGCAAGCAATATGTATTAATGGAGTTGATGGATTTACAGTGTTTTCTGTAATCGCGGAAGACGTGTGGCTGTGATGTAGCACTTCAACAAAAGTTTCGCCCCTTTGGATCATTCTTGCAATCTTGTTTTTGCCTTCAATCGATTCTTCTATATACTTTTCTGCAACTGAAGAACTCTTCCATCCACCGTGCTGTTTTAGAACTTTAAGGTCAGCTCCAGCATTGGCCAACAACGTTGAGGATGTCCTCCTGAAGCAATGACCTGTATACTTTTCTGGTTGGTCTAGTTTTAAGAACTCAGCTATTTTCTTAGATGCTCCGCCAACAGTATGTATACCAGCTCTTTGAGACAGACATTTTCCTTATCTATAACCCACCAAAAGAGCTTTCAGGGAGACGTGTTGCCGTAAATTCATGTATTTTCTAAACACATCCAAATAGTGAACCTCATCACTGTTAATCATACTGAAAGCTCGTCGAATATGCGTTTTTGAATGGTTAATCTTAACTGCTAGATGAGTACCCGTATCCTCCACATCACTAAATTATAGATCTCTTCCCTTCCGCAACCTCCAGCGACTCCAAGTAATACTATCACTTTGAGTAATAGATATTCTTTATCTGGAGCGTCCCTCATGAAGCTTTCAATTTGTTCTTTTGTCAACACCTTCGACTGGATTGGCTGATAGTCTACATTTTGTTTTTTCAAAAAAGTTATCAACTGGGAAAGTTGATATGTTGACATTCTCATTAACCATAATCATTGATTTTACCATCGAGTATTTGGACCATACTGAAGAAGGGTTGAATGTTTTTCATTGAAATTTTAAACTTTTGAAAAGAATATTCTTTAAAAAACTGTTCTTACCTGCTCATCCAAAAAGTAAGCCAACATCACATTTTCATCAGCACTACTTTTCAAATTGTGTTGTTCACGCCAGTTGCAAAACAGCGCATATTCTTTTTCATATCTTTTCGCAGACTTATCTGCAATGATTTGCCCTACCGCTTCCGCAGTTTTCTCAGCAATTTCATCTAATTTCAGATTCATTTTCTCCGCAGATGTTTCGTGTGTGCAGAAAAATTCAATATGTCTGCCTTTATTTACATTGTTACTTAGTAACCGCTGTTCATTTTTATTTATAAAGCATATCAACCATGTTACAAATAAATCAAGTAACATAATTTTTTCACAGCAGTCTACATGACTTCCTAATAAAATGATCAAATATGTCATTTCAGTTTAATATTTTATTGCGTTTAAAACCAAAGGCAGTAAGAAAAAAAAATATAATACGATACTCGTCCGTGAAGTGATTATTACGGTACTCGATTAGATATTCTTGACTCGGCTCCTTCGCCTCGTCCATAAACATCTATCTCGTACCGTAATAAGTCACTTCCCGGACTTGTAACGTAAATAACTAATGTAGTTCACCGCGTTGATTTTAATAAAGTATTCAACAAATAATGTATTTGTATTTTTGATAGGTATATGGATTTAAAATCCGGTTAAAAAAAACCTTTTATTAACTTTATTAAAATATTTATTCAATATTTACAGCTTTTCAGTGCAATTACCTTTGATGAAATACCCTTTAATTTTAACAATATACTAAGCCGTTTACAAGTTTACGCTGAAAACATTCCAATTTTATTTGATTTTGTCCAGTTTGTCCAGTTTTAAGTAGATCGTTTGCTTGACTTTCGTAACGAATGTGAGCTCGTCAAACTCTAAAGGTAACTCTGTTTTAGGACTAACAGACACTCTGTAATTAGTTAAAATGCATATAACGCCCAAATAAACTTGAATCAACCCAAATCGAAATCCTAAAATTTAGATTTTATTTGAAATACCATTTCAATATTTACCTCTTTCTTGCAAGTTATCATTTTATGCAGTCTATAAAAATAAATATATCATATATGCTTACCGATGCAATTTCTTGGTCCATCCCCGAATGGAAAATAACCTTGATGCTTGACATTTTTATCTGCAAATCTCTCAGGATCAAATTTCAATGGATCCGGGTAATAATCTGGATCTTGTTGATACGCCAAAACGGGCAAAAGCACTGATGTACCTTTTTTAATTTTCACATCAGTATTTTTAAATGTGTAGTCCTTAACGCATACCCTGGTCAGAGTGGTTAGTTGGGGATATTTTCGCAAAGTCTCTAAAATTAATATTATGTTTTTTGATTCACTTTATAACTAACGTTTATTTTTCATAAATTACATTTCGAGGACATAAGTAGTGACACAAAGTGTAATTGTAATAATAGACCTGTCGAATTCTACGAAATTACATGAAAAAAATTGTTATCAAATGTTTAACAACTGGGAAAGGTCAAGGGGGGTGTCATAATTGAAAAACTTATGAGTTCATCAGCTGGAATGAAATCTGAGATTATTGTTTAGCTGCTTTAAAATGTATCTAAAGCTTGAAAAAAAGTATAGTCGGTGCAAAACAAAATTTGATACACGTCATCATAATTTTACGTCAACACGTATAGACAGTGTTGCCGGACTTTTATAAGTTTACAAGATTTAAAGATCGATTCGAATAAAACTATCCAAAACAACTTATTTGAAGTGACATCAAACAAATTTACCAGTTCTTTGCAGCGACTATTTAGTTGTTTTGGCATTTTTTCACTTATTACACTGTTTTTGTTCTTAAAAGAACAGTTTTTTTATATTTCAAAATAACAACAAGAAAGAATAACACAAAAACCACAAACAAAATGACAAATACAAAACTAAATATACTAATCGGTGACAACGGCAACGACGCGACTTGTCAATCACGGCTACCAACTTTATGTAAACAAATTTAAGTATTTTACACTGATTTATTGAATGGAACATTTAATTAATTTGAATGTTGGGAACGATGCTTGGCAATTAAGACGAAATTAGTGACGTGAATCAAATGTTCCCAAGCAACCAAAAGACGTCCATACGACGTCATAATTTAGACGTAATGACGTCATTTTTTGACGTCCCTATGACGTACTCACGACGTGAAAAAGTCACATGATTTTGACGTCATTTGGTGACGTCCCCACGACGTCATAGTTTAGACGTAATGACGACATTTGGTGACGTCTCCTCGACGTCATATTAAGACATTATATACACAGTTCTAAATTATTTATAGGATTATAAAAATATATAGGAGAAGTTATTAATAATAATAAATTAGTAAATACAAAATTTTTATTCTCAACTCATAAAAATAAAACAATCATACATTATAAATCAAATAAAAATACATAACACATAAAATACATATTACAGTATCAAATATAAAAATATTTCATAAAATGTAGATATTACAAAAAAAAATACACATTAATTATTTTCCGATAACAACACGCTTAGTTCATCGATGAATAAAAGCACATGCCTCAACTTGTACATCTAAACAAAAAGGTAGCCATCTTTTAAAGGTGATTATAATTTTTCATTTCTGTCTATTTTATTGAGGATGAGCATAGTAGAATGTTTGATATTGTATTTCTTAATATAAATCTTAGAAAACTTACTTTTCTTTCTAATTCCTGGGATAACTCTCCTAGCCACAACACAACTTGCACAATTCACGTTAACAACTACTTTCATCCAGTCGTTGTTTCACGTGTGCTGTTGTTTCACTTGTCAAAAATAACGGAAACGGAAAACACTCCAATGACGAGGAATGTATACAATGAAGCGGGAGATTTAAACAAATCTGTCACTCCGAATTCCAAAGTAAAATATACGTATAGAGGATTAATCACGAATGTGGATACTATCTAATAAAATAAATTATGTAAGATACAAATCAATCAGAGTGTAGTAGGAACATATTTAAATCAATTATATACCGGGGTAGGGGAAAAATTGTGTGTTGAAATCTGCATCCGTAAGAGAACGTGTGTGTTACGATATGCATTTCTATCGCTGGTATACTGTGAACACACGGTGTTGGAAGGCCGAATCAAATCTTTGGCTAACATTTTTTGGGAAGATAACTTTTTATTAAAGTCACGAAACAGACGTTATACCGACGTCGTTCATAAGACGTCGTTACATCGACGTCGTACCAACGTCTATACACTGACCTATGACGTCTGTGACGAAATATCACCAAATAAGGACGTCGCCACGACGTGATGTTTAGTCAGCTGGTTACCTGGGTTGTTTTGCACCAACTATAAGAAACTTTTAATGATAGGGAATTGTAACTAAAAAACGAAACGAAAAATACCAAGGGAAGCTTAAACAACTAAAAGCAGAATTTTATCTACAGTTTCCAATAAGTCTTTTTATTGAATACTTTATCTATTTTTGTTGTTTTTGGAAAGTAAGATGGACTTCCAAAAAGTAAGGCTTAGTACAATAAATTTAGGCAATAATGTCTAAATCTTGATATTCTTTAAAATTTAAAGTATTACTGGTTCTGTCTTAGAGGATTATGACAAGAGTAAGGCTTCAAGTTCAAGACTTATTTTGGGTAACACGGTTTTTTAAATATTTTTAATTTATATTGGAAATTTAACAATTTACCGTCAAAAGCTTGTTTAAGGTAATTTAATTCTCTGATAGCTTCGTACGGTAAGTCACCATCGTATTTTTCCAAAACTCGTAAGATTTCTTCTCTGACTTTATCTTGCAAATCTTGTTGCAAACCAAGTTCGAACAACAGAAACGTTGCTGTTCCTGACGACGTTTCAAATCCAGCCGAGTAAAACAAAAATGCCTAAATAAAAATTAACAATAAGAAAAATTGATTGGTTAAGAGCTACAATTATAAATATATACCTGTGCCGCCATTTCTTTGATAGTTAAATCAATTCCAGATTGTCTCATTTCAAGTAACACCTGCAGGAAATCTTGACGGTAAATATTGTTTTTTTCCCTGTATTCTACGGTTTTTTCCATCAAGTCCATAAAAAAGTTCTGGACTTGCTGTTGTATATTAGATATACCGAATGTGGAGGACAGTTTGGGGTAACATATGGTCATGAAAAGACGTAATTGGTCCGCACATGTGAAACTAGAAAATAGATCTCTCCCCGCTTTTCTGAATATTGCATCTTCATCCTTAAAACTGTTTGCGTCTACTCCAAATACTACAGAACCTACAAAAAAAAATTAATTACAGTAAAATCTGTGTCAACGGTCAACTGTCAAAAGCAGCCACCTGTGCTAACAGTCAATTTCAAAATTCCCCAAACCGATTATATGGAAACTCCCATGGTATTTACGGACATCTTTATAATGCGGCCGCGGCCAAATAATCTCAAATTTTTAAAGCCCAGTTCATAGAAATTTACCTGTTAATATCGTTAGTTTAAAGCTTTCTCCGTGTTCGAAAGGTTCCTAAGTTGTTATAAAAATATGTCGCGAAAGAAGACACGTTTGTCGGTAAAAGACGAAATAAATATAATTGCCGAAATTGAAAAGCATGGTTTAAATTCGCGAAAGTTGGAAAAACTCAAATTAACGATATTATAAAAAATAAAAGTGAGTTAGGGGAGCTGATACGGAGGTCCTAATAAGAATATATAAGTCCTTGGTTCTTTCAAAAATTGACTACGGATGCATTGTATACTCATCCGCTCGACCTACTGTACTCAAAAAACTAAATGTTATTCAAGACTTAGCACTACGCTACTGTCTTGGAGCATTTCGTACAACCAGAGCAACAAGCCTTCACGTAGAAGCAGCTGTTGAACCTTTAGCCTTGAGGCGAAAGAGGCTCATACTTTCATATGATGCCAATATATCAGCTATTCCACATCATCGAAATTTCTCTGTACTGAATACATATGACGATGTGTATAATCGACTGCGGACTATCACAAGACCCCTCAATGTACGAATTAGCGAAACAGCTCAAGAATTAAATATGACCAAAATGAAAGTCTATGAACGAAGTACCTCCTTGGCAGATCCCATCTGTGCAAATCAATACAAAGCTAAACGACTCCCCCAAAAGTAACACGCCAGCGATACAATTGAAATGCACTTTCAAGCCATCCTTGAACAGTACCCATGTGCTGAAGTTATATATACCGACGGCTCAAAGACCGCGTCGGGGTGGGCTGTTCTATTGTTGGACTCTATGGACTCTCCAACCCATAGCTTCGATCTTCACAGCTGAACAGTATGCCATACTACAAGCGCTGAAATATTGTCAAGTAGCCTCAAAAAGTAAAATTACACTTGTTATTAGTGACTCTGTCCACCTTAAAGGCAATGTCAAATCGTTATAGCCGTGATCCACTTATTTTAGCATGTCTCCACACACTAAATATGTTGACAGATGAACACAAAGTTGTAATTTTCATATGGGTACCAGGGCACGTCGGTATAGCTGGAAATGAAATGGCTGATCAATTCGCAAGACAGGCTGCTGCCTTCCATACAATAGATTGTACACCAGTTAAAGTTTCTGATATAAAGGCGAACATTTCTCAAAGTATTATGCAATTGTGGCAAAGGCAATGGGAAGCTGAGTCTACTCAGCTGACATCAATAAAACCAAGTGTAGTTAAATGGACACCTAATATCAAAATGAGTAGAGAAGAAGCAGTTCGGATCCATAGACTGCGATTAGGTCACACATTATTAACACACTCCTATCTGCTTTCTGGTCGAGACCATCCACTCTGCCCGTCATGTGAAATACGGTTAACTGTAATGCATATCATAATGGAGTGTCAAGCTTTAAATAATCTCAGAAACAGTTTTGGTCTCTCCACAGTTTTTGCAGAAAACTTGAGGAACCCTGATCTGCTTAGAGCAACGATATCGTTTCTTAAATGCACTGGTTTCTACTGGAAACTCTAATGTATGTGTATATATTCAATATAAATTGAATTGTATAAAGCCACGCAGTAGTCGACGCTGCATAATCTACAAAAAAAGTGAGTTAAAAAAGAATGAGGAATGTTGGAGCAAAAACGAAAGTTTCCGAAATCAGAAGGATTGGCAGTGGATCATGTCGTCTAAAATTGGTTTTGTAAAGCTAGAAATAAAGCAATTCCAATGTCTGGGTCGCTACTTTAAGAAAAAGCACTCGAGGCAGCAAGCAGTTTGAAGATGGAAAATTTTGCAGCATCAAATGGATGGTTGGAAAATTTCTGCAAGCGTCATGATATAACGTTTAAATCAATTTGTGGTGAGTCTGCAGAGATTAATTTGGACAACATAGAGAATTGGAAAACCAAGTTACCACATTGATATTAAGGAATTATTCTTCACGAGATGTATACAATGCTGACGAAACAGGACTATATTACCGAGCCATGCCTAACAAGACATTTGCATTAAAAAATGAAAAATGTGCAGGGAAGAAGGCAGCAAAACAAGGTTTGACTATTTTGCTATGTGCAAATATGAAAGCTGAGAAAGAAGATCCATTAGTAATTGGAAAAAGTAAAAATCCCCGCTGTTTTGAGGGTAGTCATGTTGATAAGTTAACCTTAGAATGGGTTTCTAACAAAAAGACTTGGATGACAACAAAAATTATGACAAGATGGCTGCATATATTTGACAAAAACAGAATAGAAAAGTGCTTCTTTTCCTGGATAATGGTACGTCACATCCTAAAGTTCCATTAGAAAATGTTAAAATAATCTTTTTATATTTTGCACTTATAAAAATCTTCATTATAAAACGCATTTGCGTATCGTAATGTAACTTTTACGCACGCAAATTTTTGTTTTAAATGGTTGGCGACATGAGTGAAGTATCTAAAGGCAAGGCTATTGACAATGACATTTGTGGCTAATAGCAATTTATTAATTTTATATTGTCCTTTAAGAAAGTATCTGTGAATATAAATATAATATTTTACTTATATAATATATTATTATTGGTATATTATTCATTTTAAAATATTTTAAAACATTAACATTTGATAATTTAAATGTCACAACTGTCAAATTTTATAAATTACACAGTGCTGCCGACATACTTTTTAAAATAAAAATTTTCGTAATTACATAAAAATAAAAAATTAATTTAAAAAATGGTAAAAAGGGCAAAATATAAAAAATATTATAAACAACTTATTTCATATGGCTGTTGTGACACTCGTTCTTTAAAAAACTCATCGCTTCGCGATTCGTTTTTTAAACTTGAACTCGTGTCATAACAGAATTCCATATGAAATGCGTTGTTTAATATACTATTCTTTCACCCAACACATCACATTGCCAGCCCTTAGATCAAGCAATAATTCAGAATTTCAAATTGATTTACCCAAATTTTTTCATTGGAAGACTTTTAGCGTTTATTGACAGTGGATGTGATTTCGAGAATTGCGAAAAAAACATAAATTTATCCAATGCACTTATCTGGATTACAGCTGCTTGGAAAAAAGTGTTTCCTGCTACAGTTAAGAAATGTTTTTCTAAAGCCGGCTTCTCCGATATTATCCAAGAAGATCCACATTTTGATGATGAGGATAATATACCCCTTGCCCATCTTTTCCCTACAGTCCGTAACGAAATTTTAGATTTGGATGAATTTGCTTCCTTTGACGATGATATACCTACAGAGAGCCCTAACTTCAGTATTACGGACATTATTGAAGAACTGTCCAATAATGATGAAAAAGACAATAGTGATGTGGACGAATGTGAAACTCCAAATCCACTTTATCTAATATGAGCGAAGTGTGTGAAAAATTGAAGGACGTATTGTGCAAAAATAATGGTGAAATATTTATGGATTTGTCTCGAATTTCACTTAAATGTGAAGCTGAGGTTCTTAAATCAAAGCTAAAAAATGTAAAACAAATAAAAATTGAAACCTACTTTAAAAAAGCTTAACATCTGTTTTTTCCTAGAACAGTATAACAAAAAAATCCAAATACGTATTCTTTATTTGTCGACTGCAAAACCTGACAATAGCGGCCACCTTTATATAACGGCCAATAGTTCTTTCATTTTTAGTGGCCGTTATTGACGGGTTTGTAGCGACAGTTATAGCGACAGCTCCGGTTTTCCCACCTATCTTTACCGTCGACTCGAACGCTAGCGATTACCCAGTTCGAGAAATAGATTCCAGTGGCCCAGCTGCCGCTGGGACTAAGAAACACCACACACAGAATCCGCTTAGCAATTGTTCTACTAGAATTCTCCGACTGCGCGCCGATCGGAGATCGTCGGCGAATACTCACACATTGTCGAATTTTTCTTGAGCTGTCGCGATATTTTTGGAATCGTCTCTACTAAATTCAATGCATTATTAAAACAAAAGTTCATTTATTTTTCTAGACATCATCATTAACACTTTGTAGATAGCTATTTTACTAATTTCAGTGGGAAACTGTCCAGCAAAAATTTATAAGAAATAAATACAGTCGCCAGCAAAATTATCGCAATTAACAGTAATACCACTAAGGCTCTATCCACTCTAAAGTTCTCAAAGACATTCCAGGCTTGCTTAATAGGATTGAGGTCCAGGCTAATTGCTGGTCAATCTGTTGCGCTGATTTCTACTTCGGTTGGGGATTCTTGCATGGTATTTGCAACATGCCTTATCGTACATAAAAAGAAAATCTTTACAGATGTATGATGCAAATGCTATAATATAAGATTCTAAAGTAGTGAGTAGTAGTTTTAACATCAAATCAGTACAAGACCCCCTTGAAATCTGAATGATACCATGCGATTTGACACAGTCTAATTATTTCAAGCATTGTTGCCGAAGCAATTGTAACGAGATTTTGAAGTTATATTGGTGTTTTTTGGCGAAATTACAGGCGAACTTAAATATTTAAGCCGCAATGTTTCTTTTCAACAGTAAGTTAAAATATTTGTTTGTTTACGATATTTTCATCTAGTGGCGTAGCGATGACGATTTCAATATGAAAATAAACAGCGCCTCTGATAATAGGTCTATGGTTCAATGTTTAAGTTGTTTTATACTTTGAAGGTAAACTAAATAAACGATAATGATACAAATAGATAGAATTTTGCTTTCAAAGCGCAGACTTCAGTAGATAAGGCGAACATAAATTTATTTCAATCATTTAAGATTATATTGAACCCAACAACAATAATTGTAAATTGTTTTACCGAAGCGAGTAAAAATGGTACGAAAAACTAAAAACAAATTCTTACAGAGCGATAAGCTTTTTTTAAACTAATTATCGACATAAATTTTAAGTATAAAATTATACCCGGAGTAAATAACAAACTGTAAACAATCAACTTTATCTTACTTATAATGTTGGTAGCGTAACAAGCAAACAGTTCAAACATCTCCACTTCTGTTTCACTTTCGGAATACTTTTCCAAACTCTTTTTTAATTCTTCAGTAGATTGCTTCATTGTGTTAAAGAATTGCTTCATTTTAGCCGTTGTAAATAAAGTGGAGAATTTATTCTGAAAAAAAAAGTTAAGTTCTTTTGAAAATAAAGGCAAGACATTTATTCTGATAACTTTAGGAGGCATAAAGCGATTTCGAATGATGTTGGTTCTTGGTTGGTTCATAGATTGGTCCGTCATATTTGGACCAACCGCATTCGAATGACAAATTGATGACGTCATAAATTGTCTGGTTGAAGGTTGATTAACCAAAACTTGAACCGTGCTCTAGAGCACGGTCCGCTTTCTGGTTATTTGTTCTATCTCTTTCTATTGTACCAGCATTACTGTTTTGAGGTTAAAGTATTGTAAACAGAAGTATCTTGGCATTTCGCGTTTTTTTTAAACAAATGTTTTTATAGCACCTTTATTTGTACTATTTGTACTTATTAAAAATATTTTTTTTAATTCTATGAATCACCGAATTCATCTACTAATAGCTGCCTTGCTTTTTAGCATTTCATGAAACTTAGTTTCCATTTTAAACAAAAACAAACAGAAGTAAATTACACTTGTAAACAAATTTTGATTGACAGCCGTTCAACCAACCAATTTGTTTACGAAGAATTCGAATGGGTCAGAGCCAACCAAGGTTCTGACGTCATCGTTTATGAACCGACCGGTTAACCATTAACCAACCAAAAAAGCCATTCGAAATCGCTTTTAGTTATCTTACCCTGGTAGTTTTCCATTCCAAACCAGGTTGAGATAAAATGTGAACTGTAATAGGATCTTTACGACTTAAATATAACCCACGGTCTGTGAAATACTGGAAATCTGTCGTCAAGATGTCTTTGGCGTGCGACGGATCTATGATTACCAAGTGTGGATCTAGTCCAAAGTATACTCCTGGAAAAAATATATGTACTACAGTGTGGAAAAGCCAAGTGGAATAAATTTATTATTTCAGTTACTGTATAGTAGTTTTCACAATAAATGGTATTGACTGAAGGATTATAATAAAACCAATTAGACCCTTAAGTTGTAAAATCCGAGATGCACATCATAAATGTAAAAGGACCTGATTCAGGTAATTTTGTTACAGCTTACACTTCTTGTTCATTATAGTCTTTGTATTTCATTGGAAGTGTTCACTTGTGTTACGGCGTGCAATAATTTTATAACATTTATTTGTTATTACAGACATTAATAGCAAATATTTTATACTCCAACGCACAGAATAGGCAGTATGTAGCGTCCGTGGATAAAAAGTAATAGTGCTTCTTCCAGTGGTTCGTTAAAGAAGAATCATAAAAAATGTGTATAGTTCCTTACTTCAGCAAGGATATAACGTGGGTGCTGCAGCAAGAGTAACCAGTAATTTGACGAAGGTCCCTCTTACTTCAGTTAGACGAATTGATGAAAATTCCATGGAATCAAGAAAAAAGCGTAAAGATTCCGGTGTCACAAAAAGTCTAGACGACTGGGAAAAAGATTTGATAAGACGAAAAATCTACACTATGTTCGATGAGCAGCGTGTCCCTACAATCAAAAGTCTGAAACAGCGGCTCATCAATGACGAAACTCACATCAACTGTAGCCTCACTACTCTTTGGCGAGCTCTGTTTACAATGGGCTTTAAATATCGCAAAATTGACAAGAGACAAGGAATAATGGAATCCACACATTTAATAAACTGGCATTCTGAATATATAACGTCAATAAGGAAATACCGGTCTGAAAATCGGCCAATACTCTACCTCGACAAGACGTGGTTTGACACGCATGACACCCCTTCCAAACCTGATACCTCTGATAAGTGTAAAACAAAAGCTCCATCAAATAAAAAGAAGATAATCACAACATTACACGCAGAATCAGAAAATGGTTGGATCCCAAACGCTATGTGGCTTTCTGCTAAAAATATTAAGGAATCTTGTGTTGATTATCACGAAGATACAACAGCAGAGCTTTTTGAAGATTGGTTTAAAAATTGTCTGTTACCCAACATTCCACCAAACAGCGTTATAGTAATGGACAACGCAAGCTATCATAGTCGACAATTGCAAAAAATTCCTGGCTCAAAGAATACGAAATTTGAGATTCAAAACTTTATGGCTACAAATGACATATATTTTGAGGAAAATTATACAAAAAAAAAACTTTTACAAGTACTGCAGTCATTTTCTTAAAAAAAAGTATGTTTGTGGTACAATTGCAGAAGAATTGGGACATACAGTGTTACGACTATCTCCCTACTACTGCGTGTTCAATCCCATAGAGCTTATGTGGTACAAACTTAAATGTATCTACATTCCATCACTGTTTGGGGTAGCCATTCTATATGAACATTAATATACCTAATTGTTACTAATGGTTATGCTTACCTCCAAATTTACATCCCATTGATTTAAAAGCTTCGTAATACCGCTTGGTAATAGCTCCAATGGATATTCCTCTCGGCAATTCCTTTCCATAATTTCCAAAAGGAAAAGTAGGCGTCAGTTGAGGTATACCTCTATTTTTCCAATAATTGTATTTGTGTTTTACGTAAAGTAACGAAACTCCGATCAGCGTGACCATAAATACAATCAAGTCGCATACATAACTGTTTGTCAAAAGCATGATCACTGAAATAGAGGTACATATTATACAAAATCAATACAAATAAATGAATTTTATAAAAAATATTAACCAATTCAGACCGTGTGTGAAGTATAAACCTAACTGGTATGCAGTGTTTCCCCAAATTTTGTAAATAAAAAAGTTTTTTAATTAATTGTTACTTTTTACAATAAATTTTCTGCAAATTTTTCTACAAGGTCTTAAAATAATTTATGTATTTAGGAATTTTAGTGTTATTTGGCAACAATGTAAGGCGCCACTTTTTTAGACATTGGCCACGTCGGTCGGCCAAGTACATAACCTGACTCAAGATATAAATAAGAAAATATAATCACATCTTAGGTGAGGTGGTAGGTAGGTTTCCAGGTTTTCCCTGACCTCTAGAGTAAATGCTACCACCAATCATCAGTAAGTCGGCCTGGACCGCAACGGCAAATAATAATAATAGCCGTCCCTCCCTCCGCACAAGTCTGTGACTTCTGGAGGTCCACTCGTAAAGGGGTGGAATGTAGGGGTACTATTATTATTATCTAATTATAGTCATTAAATCGTAAAATGTTGTCAACAAGACCCTATATCAGTAGCGCACGTATTTATTTATATCTGTAATAAGAAATTTCTTTTAATAATAAAATTTTAATCTTCTTAGATAAGGGATAAGTAGGGATATTTAGAATATTTTGTTTTTCAATTTTAACGAGAATAATTGTGGTCGTTAGAGGTGTTAAGGGATTAGGGTAACCCTATATATGTATAATTGCGAAAACAGGTACGTTATTAGTCTATAAATTGAGGATTTGTTGAAAATGGCGTCAAGTTCGAGTTTTGTTCCAGTACAAATGGCTCATTGAAAACAAAGTGCGTTTCTCAAAGAGAAAAAACTATTTTTTTTTAAATGTTCATGATGCACTAATATATCAAGATACATCATCAACTGTTCGTGATGTAGTGACTAGGTGCTTCAATATGACTGGTGTTAGTGAACGAAGTATCTATCGATTTTTAAGTGAGAGAAAACAGGGAAATGTTAGTGAACCAAAAAAACACGTAGGAAAAAAGTCCATTATGGTCGATAACTTTAATAGAGATATCATTAGAAGACAAGTCAATTCTTTGTACTTAAATAAAGAGATTCCAACTTTGGAAAAAGTAATGCCTCTTATAACAGAAGTAGATACGATTCCCAAATTTGGACGAAATACGTTATGGAAACTCCTAAAAGAAATTGGTTTTAAGTATGAGTCGCATAAAAACCGAAAACTTTTGAATGAGACAGAAGAAATTATTTGCTGGAGAACACAATACTTAAGAAGTATAAAAAAGTTTCGGAGCGAGGGAAGAACTATCTTTTATTTAGATGAAACCTGGTTGAATGATGGACACACTGTTTCTATAGCATGGATGGGCACCAATATTTCGAATTCTCGTCAGGTATTTTTGGAGGGATATTCAACAGGATTAAATGCTCCTCGAGAGAAAGGTCGCAGACTAATAATCGCACACATTGGCAGTGAACATGGTTTTGTAGAAAATGGGTTATTAGACTTTGTATCAAAATCAACCAAATATTACCACGAGGAAATGACCTCTGATGTTTGTGAAGATTATTTTTCCCAGCTATTGGACGTTTTGCCAGGTGCTGCAGTGGTTGTCTTAGATAACGCCAATTATCATTCAAAAATGGTAGAAAAGTTACCAACGGCGTCATGGAAAAAAAAAAGAGATATTAAAGAGTGGCTCCAAAGCAAGAAGGAAAAAGGAATAACTGTATAACGTTTTCCACCTTATCACTGTCAATTAAACCCTATAGAATTAATATGGGCACAAGTAAAAGGTGAGGTGGCAAGAAACAACCAACTTTTAAATTGAATGACGTTAGACAACTTTTGATAAATTTTTTTGGAAACGTAACACGGGAAAATTCGACCAATACCATAAACCATGTGAAGAAGGAAGAAGAACGATTGTGGAGTGTTGATATTAATATTGAAGAACTGTTCGAACCTATTGTAATTCCTATCGTACCAGGCATCGAATCTGACTCATCATCGGAAGAATACGACTAAATGGAAGCCGAGAATTAAGAATTAAAGGAGTAACTGCTTTTTGCATTAATTTATATTTAATTATTACTTTTTAATATGCAGCACATTTTTATTTTACTTTTAATTTTTATTTTAATTTGAATTATGCTTTAAAAAATCTTCAGTTCAACGGTCATGGGATTTATTCAGCTACCTGTTGTGACAATATTATCTAGAGTTTCTTTTGTGTTTGGGTTAGTTAATCCCTAATTACAGGGTGGACTCTGAAAAATAACAAATATGACTATGTTTCAATAGAAATGTATGCTACTTTTAGTTGCTTGCTTGGGATTTGAAGGATTTGCAATTATAATTAATTCACTGTGCTGCCAACTCCAAACAGATATGGTATAATAAATCTATCAGTAGAAAAAGTAGTGTATGCAGCTTCAACGTAATAGTTATACTAATTAACCCATATTTATATGATTCAATGTATAATTGACTGTAAATTAAAAAAATAAAGTATACATAGCATCTACATATACCGTAGTTCATTATTATTCACTTAGTGGCAATTTTTTTATTACTATATTTAAGTTTTTTTTCCGTAAAAACTATTTCTCAAACAGACAATTTTAAATGTGAGGTGACAATATAAATAAACTAATTATTGAAACATGTAGTTTTTTGTCACCTATTTGAAATTCTTACCGTCATATAGATATCAACCTTTAAACGATCTAACTAATAAGATATAAATTCTAATTTGACACCAAATTAATTATAACTAATGATTTTTAAACTAAAGATTGATTTGACTAAACAGGTAGGTCAACACACAAACACCAATGAAGGCGGTCAAACAACTGTATGTATTTTCAAAACTAGGTACTTACCTTTTTATTAATCCACTGCTTAAATCAATCATTAAATCATTTGATACTGTGTTTTTAAGAGTATGAATAGGACTAAATATGTTTTCTAAAAATCAGTTCCTATATTTAAACTTTCAAAATATGATAAATCAACAAGGTTATCTTTTACAATGTTAAATTCATTAAATAATAAACTGCGTTCAATGTAAACTTAATTGCGTAATTAAATTTATTTATTTATATTTTTATCAGGTTTAGTGGCCAGAAATAATTCCATTTTGCAGTTAACTCAACATTTAGCTAATGATATTAGCTTCATCACGAATATAATTGATAAAAGTATAAACAGTAGCTAAATACCACGTTGATCGCCATGTGAGGGAAGTGTGCCTAGCATGAATCTGCATCTTATAAAATAGGTTTTTAGTGGTTCAACTGTACAAATAAAATTTTTATAAAATTAATCCTCTAGCCATAATCGGTTTTTGAAATTTAAATTTAATAGCTACATACGTCATAAATGGTAAGTGAAGTGTTTCAATAAGATTGGTAGAAAATTTGGAATGTTGTCGATATGCTTTAATATTAACCGAGAAACTTATCTCTCTCTCTTATTTGTTGTCATTAAAAAGAGATAAACATATCGAAATTTTTGTTCTCTGATTGACACTTTATCAAATAAGGAGTAAAACACTAAACAAAATATTCTGTCATTTTCGTTAGTTTAATTTGTTGTTTGGTTGTGTTTGGTTTATGAAAGAAATTACTTCTATACTATTTTTGGTTCGAAAATAAAAATTCCTAACACCTTCTCTTGGTGTTATAGCGGTTCCTTCAAAAATAACCAATAGAAGTAATTGTTCTTTTGGGGAGCAACCCTTCTATCGGTACAGTGAGAGAACGAATTTCAAGAATACCGTTTTGGCATTTTCAATAGAACCACGCCCACTTTCTATTGGCTGTTCTATTCTATCACCGTCAAGAATAGAGGTCTTGTTTGTTTATCACAGATAAACACGATTTTCTCTCCTGTCATATATCTTGTCAGCTGGTACAATCAGTTAGTCACAGAACACGGTGTTTTGTGCCGCCAGTTCTTTGAGAATACTTGAAACGAACGTAGCTAAAATGTGACAACGTTGACTTTTAAACACACTTCATTATTGGTCATTATTGGTCATTAGTTGGCGCTACGTTTAAAACTTACTAATTATTTATTGCTAAATTTTACGAAATGAGAAAAATTAATTGGAAAATGAATACCAATATAAGTAAGTAGGTATCTTATCCTAAATATATATTGCTATCATTTTGATTAATATGATCCTACTAAACTAGTCCATTGCAGCGGAAAAAAAGAATTGGCCTGGAAGAAAGCAAAAAATATTATTCTTGTTATTTTTGGTGGCCATATATCCCAACCTAAATGCTGTTAAGTGTTCATTGTATCTTTAATTTTGTAAACACCAGATTTTTTTATTTACGTAATTTTGTTTTATCATTGAATTTTGTAACAATATTATTTTGTATTGTAATGTAATTAATGCAGATTTTAGTTTTGAAAATATATGAGAAATATTTCCAAAAATCGGTAATGTTTTAATTTGTTTTAATAGTGACACATTTTACATCTTTCTTATTATTTAATATATAATCATATGTAATTGATAATCTCAATTACTTATCAAAGTTATTTTTGTTCATAGGAATTGAAAATGCTCTATGTATACAATTTGAGACACATAGAATTGGCTTGATGGTAATAATTTATATTAATACGATAAAAACCTCTTTAGTAGAGACATTACAATACTTTAAATATATATTATAATGGTTTAATTTAGTCTGATTTTTATATTTAATTAGTTATAGTAGTTAATTAGTTAAATTTTATTAAAACCTTATTTGATTCTAATAATTTGTAATGATTTGATGTTCTATATGATTTTATACTTATTAAATTGGCTTTTTTTGTAGTTTTAATAATATTATTCACAATTCTTATATGTTTTATCTGATGTTTTAGTTGAGTTTTATAATTTAATATTATTTAATCTGATATAAAGTTTACTTTTTCTTTTGTATTTTATATGGTTGGGCGCCTTATAAAAATTTTAAACTAGCTCAGTCTACTTAATTTAGGATTGAATTTTAAAATCGGATTCAAGATAAAATAAAGATTTAAAAATTATAATACAATGAATTTAATTATAAATGTTTCTCAAATAAATCGTACAAAAAATAAAAACTATCAATTGGTTTCCATATGCTTATTACAGTAAAATTGAATTTGAATTCAGGATTCTAGTATTAAATTATTTCCAATTAATAATGAATCACCCTGTATACTACACCCAGCTAGAGAGATTTTTAATTTCATTTTTTTTATTAAAAAAATCGTAAGGAGCTGACTGCGAGTCTATTCGAACATTTTTTTTCTACATGTAGATATTTGTTCGCAAAAAAAGTAAAATCAACACTTCCAGCTGTGCGTTCTGGCATAAAATTAAATGCGGCGTTCTCCAATCTCCTCAAATCTCCTCGAAAATCGATTTAATTTCTTTCCAGGTCTTGCTTTCATGAATCCAGAAGGATGATAGCAGACTTGATTATGTTTTCGTCGGCATAAGACACGATTCTCTTCATGGCACCTCATTAAAGGGACGTGCTCCAGTCTGGAAAATAAAAATTCGCTCGTCAGAGGGACAAATACACTGGAAAATTAATTTTTGCTATTTGAATTTATTAATTCTGGAATACCTATCGTTAATGCTGGATTTACTATTTTTAATCTTAGTGTTGATGGTACTTTTAAATTGAAATGCGAGATTTGTTTTAAACAAAAAAAAATTACAAAAAGAGGTGCATGAGGCAATAAAAATTATTATTATCAAAAGACAATTGCTGGTAATATTTACCTATTCCGAGCGAAAACGCAAATGGGATTAGGCCCAAAAATAACATATTTTAAAATTTACGAACAGTGTGACATATATTTAAATTTGCTGCTTTTCTATTCTGTTTTTTCATTCTATAGTCAAATTTATGCAGCCATCTTGTCATAATTTCTGTTGTCATCCAAGCCCTTTTGTTAGAAACCCATTCTAAGGGTAATTTTCCAATTACTAATGGATCTTCTTTCTCACCTTCCATATTTGCACATAGCAAAATAGTCAAACGTTGTTTTGCTGCCTTCTTCCCTGCATATTTTTCATTTTTTTAATGCAAATGTCTTGTTACGCATGGCTCGGTAATATAGTCCTGTCAACATTATATACATCTCGTGGAGAATAATTCCTTAATATCAATGGTAACTTGGTTTTCCAATCCTCTATGTCGTCCAAATTAACCTTTGCAGACTAGCCACAAATTGATTTACACAAGTTATTTTATGACGCTTGCAGAAACTTTCCAACCATCCGTTTGATGCTGCAAAATTTTCCATCTTCAAACTGCTTGCTCTCTCGAGTGCTTTTTCTTTAAGTAGTGGCCCAGATATTGTAATTGCTTTATTTCTGGCTTTGCAAAACCAATTGTAGACGACTTGATTCTCTACCAATCCTTCTAATCTCGGAAACTTTCGTTTTTGTTCCAAGTTAACACCTCCCTCAACATTCTTTTTTAACTTGCTTTTATTTTTTATAATATCGTTAATTTGAGTTTTTTTCACCCCATATTTTTCGGCCAACTTTCGCGAACTTAAACTATACTTTTCACTTTGTAACATGCCTATCGTCATGTCACCTTGCACTATTACCGACCGTAAACGATACCGCTATTATTACCGTTAAAACCGACCCCGATTCACTGTTAATGCTACTGTACACGAGACACCCCTTATAGACGGTAACTATTTATCTATTTGAACGAAGAACGCGTCCCTCGCTTGCAATTGAATAACGAACGCATTTCTTCTGACAAATGACACAAACACGATTTCCGTTTTGAGTAAGACTATTTAAAGACCCACATATCTCCTTTTCATCGACCAATAGGCCGACTGAAGCGTCTGAAGAAAAACGTTAAAGTACCTCATCTTGTGAATTTCCTTTTTGGTTGTTGGTATGTAGACTTTTTTCCATTCTTTTCATTGCTAGTTACATAATTATGCTTTAATTATAATATAAAACATTCCCTACACAATTTACACACAATTTGTACACATACTATTTGAAAACTAATAAAATGTATCAGAAGCGTGCTTTCGAACACGTGTCTTCAATAATTGTTCAAGGTAAGCTATTACTTTTAGACAAAATATAACAATTGATCAGTAAACAGCTAGACATTATATTTTCCGTAAGATAAAAAAACATAATTATTATATCAATAAAACACCAAGTCTAACCACAACAAATTTAATGGTGAAATTATCAAATAAGCGACTAGTTTCGGTCTTAGATCATCATCAGGCTACAAATAAAAGATACAATAAGGTAAGGACAAGAACTACAACAGTTCTTGTCTTGTAGTTCTTGTCCTTACCTTATTGTATCTTTTATTTGTAGCCTGATGATGGTCTAAGACCGAAACCAGTCGCTTATTTGATAATTTCACCATTAAATTTGTTGTGGTTAGACTTGGTGTTTTATTGATATTTTATATCAGCCACATTTGAGTTATGGATCATTCCTTCGATTTTAACATAATTATTGTCAAATTTTAAGTTAATAAAAATCTTAGAGCGTAGTCTTCAACCTCGCTATTAAAACTTGCTTTAGAGTCAAACAATTAATAATAGTTATTAAACAAAAACCACTTCACTGTAATATTTTTAATGTTATAAAAAATCAATTTTTCACAAATATGCATTTAGTACAAATATATGATTGTTTCAAAGTTTTACTAGAACTAGTTAAATACAGGGTGTTTCATTAAGAATTATCCATATAGTAACTGGAGAAACCTTAGCACTAAATATGAAGATTTAAGCCAAAACACTTAAGTAAAATATTTCTCCTAACTGAGATATAGGGTGTTTTATTTTAACTATTCTAAATGATTGTATCCTATATTTTTGACACCTTAAAATATTTTCTGTTCATACTTGACAAAAAGTTTATACATATTAGGTTACTTTAAACAGTGGAAAAAGATATTTTTTCTCGATTACCAGAGGCGTGCGGTAGGGATGGATACTTTCTTTCATCCCCCTACAATTTACGCCACTGTCGTAATAATTGTTTGTGCATGTTTTTTTGATTCTCCGTCACTTTCTACGTAAATATCATCCTCTTGTCTCAATACGATAGAGTGAGTAGTTTTAGAGTTATTTGCATTTAAAGGTAATGTTTAAAATATCCATTTTATTCCAATAATTCCTTAATAAATTAATCAACCCAACATATTTCTAAAGGTTAGGAGAAATTTTTCCAAAAGGATTAATAAATGTATTGAAGTCAATGGAGGCCACTTCAAAAATTTACTATAATGTTAACTAACTAGAATTTTTTGTTACAATAGTCTAAATAAATAATTGTTTCAGTACGTTTATTTTATGTATTCATCATGTTATTTCGTAATGAAAATCATAGTTCTATTTTGTTATAAATTTAAAACTGAAATTTTGATAAATATTAATATGAAAAAATCATTTGAAACTAATAAATTTTATTTATTCAGTGAAATAGTTATTGACTCATGTGAATTTACGATTAGAATTAACAAATTTTGTTGTCAAGGTGGTTAGATTATTAAGGAATCTCATGTTAAATAAGCAATAAAACAAAAATAGATATTTTAAACATTACCTTTAAATGCAAATAACTCGAAAACTACTCACTCTATCGTATTGAGACAAGAGGATGATATTTACGTAGAAAGTGACATGCAGAAACAATTATTACGATAGTGGTCTAAATTGTAGGGGGATAAAAGAAAGTATCCATCCCTACCGCACGCCTCTGGTAATCGAGAAAAAATATCATTTACCACTGTTTAAAGTAACCTAATATGTGTAAACTTTTTGCCAAGTATGAACAAAAAATATTGGAAGTTGTCAAAAATATGGAATACAATCATTTAAAATAGTTAAAATAAAACACCCTACATCTCGGTTAGGAGGAATATTTTATTTAAGTGTTTTGGCCTAAATCTTTATATTTAGTGCTGAGGTTTCTCCAGTTACTATATGGATAATTCTTAATGAAACACCCTGTATATACCTTTTTTATTCAAATCAAATTAGTCTATTGATAATTTTTTTGCATTATAAAGAACAGGACCGGCTTCACCGTCCTGTACATTAATAATTTTCAATATTGTTTAAATTTTCAATTAGTTTATTATATTTATGGACGCTGTGTTGGAAAACTTGAAGATAAGACAATTTATTTGTTGAAATTTAGTAATTTGCTGTCCTATCTGAAAAGTCTGTCCAATACTAACGCCCATACCTCCATGATTCCTTCTCACACACATAAAACTTTTAGAAAGATACAACCCGCTAAGTTGGAGTCAAGTTACCGCCAAGATACCGCTAAGTTGGAGTCCAGTTACCGCTTTTGGAAGGTCCCTATGTGTAGACAGTCCTTCAAACCACTTCTGAGCTGTTAAGAATACTATTACATCCCAAGCAGCCAGAACCATTAAAGAAACTTTCATCTCTCCACGAAGAAGCTGAAGCCGCCCTCCTAGACAGCACAGAAACCTAAAGTTAAGTCCTCTTTTTACAACTCCAGTTCATTATCAGCAAGTACTTACATTTTCAATAAATAATATATTGTAATGATTTAATTAGCTCTGTATTTAATATTTGATTGCTATAGTTAATTATCAATATCAATAGCCCTCGTAGGTTCTATCAATTTATAATGATTTACTTAGTTTGATTATTATAATTTATAAATTTGTTTTTGTTTTATGGTTTTTATGATATTATTCACAATTCTTATGTGTTTTGTCTAATGTTTTAATTGAGTTTTATGATTAAATATTATTTAGTTTTATATAAAGTTTACTTTTTCTTTTGTAACTCTATAGTTGGGCGCCTTATCAAAATTTTAACTAGCTCAGTCTACTTCTTTTGAAATTGAAATTTAAAATCTGACTCTTATCTGGGTAGGATTCAAATTAAAAAATTTATTTAATTATTACAATACAATGAATTTAATATCAAATGTTTTTAAAAGAAATTATACAAATAAAATAAAAAACACTATTAATTGGTTTTCATATGCTTATTACAATTAAATTGATGAATAACCTGATATGAAGAAATGGAGATGATATACAAAAATAAATTAATTTACAGTCACAACAAAATAAATACAAAAATATAAATTCTTAACTATTAAACGTACCTTGTATTATAAAGTTCTTTTCGAATAATTGCTATTGTCAAAACGGAAAGTGACGAACACTGAGATCGGCTTCTCCTCGTCTGCTCTCGGAAATGTGAAATTATAAGATGGCTGCTAAGGTCCCGTGGTGGAAACGACGCTCGAATTTAATCTCATAAATTCTGCTGGAATCTGCCTCGGTTTTGTCCAATTTATTACTTTGGTAAGTAATTTAATAATGGTTGAATACTTTAATGCATGTATTTTTTATATTACATGTATTAATTTAACATAAACTGATTTTGATTAATGCAAATTTTTTTCTTTTAGTAATTAATTAATACATAAGATGTTAATGGCTCTGGTATCAGGATCATAAGAGAGTGAATCATAGATTTCCTCGCCTTTTTATAGGCTTCCAGGAAAATGACAAATATGACGTAAGAAACGGAATTCCATTGTTTTTAAATACAAAATTTAACCAAAATTCTTGAATATCAAGGTAATAAAATTACAAATCTAATAGTACCTTTGTTAACGTACAGGGAAATCTTATCCTTATATTTACAAAAAATCTATTAATATAATTTTTAAATGCAATTTTTCTATGAAAATTTAGATTTGAAATAGACAAATTTCTTGAGCTGTCATATTTTCTAGACTTTCAAAATTTGAATTAAAACTATCAATTGTATTTAAAATTACTATAAATCCATTAAACTAATCCTTATTTTAACTGAAAATTACTATTTTAAACTCTAACAACTAAAATTTAAACTTTTAAGAGATTCTGTTATTTGTATTACTTACACCTTATATAAGATGAGATTCTCTGTGTTATCAAAGATTAACATTTTAAAATTTATATAAAAAACTTACTTAATCATCGTACATACATTTTGTTACATAAAATGTCTTTGTTAATGTTTATAAACTAAGTTTTTTTAATACTTAGTTATTTCACTATGCACTATTTAAGTGTTCTTTCATAAGTTTATTTGATTAAGTCCAACACTTTCGATATGGGAATTAGTTTACTGTATTTCATTACATTTGTTACATGTTTTTAATTGTTCTTGTGGTGTTTTAAGGTACTCATGATCTATTGGAATACTTATTTGTACAATATCGAAGACTACAACTTGTCTCCTTATACTTTTGTAAGTACTTCCTTTTTATAATACTAATTTAAATACTTAACTAGCTAAAACTACATGTTGATTTCTTAAACATGTGAAAACCATTAATACTTTTGATTTTTATTTCCTTTTTTTTATTGTTTCAGATTAAAATTTGAATTTGAAAAGAGAACTAGGTCAAAGGTGAATTGTTATATGAAATTGCACTTATTATGGATTGGAAATATTTGATTGTGATAAAATAGCAAAATATGGATCCTATTCAAGATAAGATGTCAATTACATTCTTTGTTTATATTGAATGTTTGTCTGTGAAAATTATAAACTTGAAAACTTTAGATGTAATAAAGAAAAAGTAACTGCTGATTCGATGAAACTTATTAATATATCCTTTTATTATAAATTATTGAGGTAAGTTTTACTTCTTAAATTTTTAACTCTTAGTTATTTATCTCAATATATTTTTAAAAAACAGTTTCATTTGTATACCTTAGACTATAAGTCTTAAGGGTGTAGCGTGGTAGGTCTTTATTTCAAGTAGCTTCTTTATTTGTTGTTTAATTAAAGTAATTACAAGGTGTTTCTATCTTTCTCACCTTAGTTTTTGTGTAGTTTATTTGCTTAATCGATAGCGTTCAAAAGATAGTGGCGCCCTTATTACTTATACATCCCAATCCTTCCTATAGTGAGCATTAACTTGGAGTCGAACCACCCCCTGGAGAGGGTCTCTTAGCCGGGATCTCTTTTGGAGAGTTTTTTAGTTACAAATTGGCTCCCTGCCTTTTTGGGACTAAAAAGGGTTACAACTTTCGGCGATTATATTTTGTCTTTTAGCGACAAACGTTTCCTCTTTTGCGACATATTTTTATAGTAGCTTAAGAACCTTTCGACACGGAGAAAGCTTTAAACTAACGAAATATGTATGTAACAGAAAGACCGAGCTACTAATAATGCAGATAATTTCATCCCTTTTTAGGTAGGTAGGTTTCTTAGCGAAACGGCCGTCATTGTGATATAAAACATATTTTTTTAATTAAACTTGGAAGTTACGTTAAAACGAAGAGTTTTTTATTAGTCTTAATAACTATAACGAATTTATAAACATGTTTTTATTATGATAATATAGATTTTAAAAATAATTGAGTTAGAAAAAATGATTTATAAATTAGTTTAGATTGATTTGGTCTTACGAACGGAATATTTCCTAGGTAGAGAACAAATTTTGGATTTCTGTGATAGTTTGTATGGAATAAATCGTGTAAACTTGTTTCCAAATAATTCGGATACTTTGAAAACCCTTTTAAAACTTGCCAATTAAAATTTAATGGACTTCTCCGCTCGTTATTGCAAACACATTATTCGATTGTCTCGAGTTTCCAATTATCCACCCCAAATTGGAAAGCAACATTTTAAAACAAAGCTTTAATCATCGGAATTTAGTTTCATTAGTTGCACATCCAGACAATAAAATTACGGTTACTGTGCCAAACCGACCGATAACTATTCAATTTAAATAACTTTTAAGCCAAGCACGACCTTAGTGGAACATTTATCTTTAAAACGGGGAGTTGCTACTGGCGCTATACCTAGTAAGTGTTTGAGTTTGGTGGATAACTCGCACGCAAATTTGCGTCTAAATATTTAAGGTTGGTGAGTTGTTTATTTTGGATCGTGGTTAGAAATGCAATAAGAATAGTTGCCATCCAATTTAAGAGGCGGGAACGCAAGATGGGGATGAAAAATAAGCACAGGTCTGTTTGGCATTTAAACGACCTGAATTTTACAAAATGTTGTATAAACAAGACCAAGCTAAATTGGAATGTTTTAAGTGGCTGCGGATTCAGTTTATAAATAAAATTAGTCTCAAAGGATTTGGAAATAAAACTTGAATATTTTTATTCAATACTCTTTTATACAGTGCGTCCATAAAGTAACGCATAAATTCATTATTGGCTAAATAATCAATAAAATTAGGAATTCCCAAAACAGGTCAATTTTTGATTTCAATTTAATATTGTTTCAAATCATAATCTAATATACAGGGTGAACCATTTTCGTGTAATGACGTCATCACCAAAATGTATAATACGTTGCTTCAAATTGGTACAGGGTGGGCAAAAATGCAAAAATTTACATACAAAATAATGAAAATAACGAATAAACGTAAAAAACACATTAAATGAAATTACGTATTGTTATACAACTACTTTGATAAACTATCAAGAACATCCAGCATTATTCTTAAATAATTGTATCTTACAGCTTTTATTAGTGATCCAAGCCCCTGGACTATAAAAATCTTTTTGTTTGGCATTATTTTTTACCATTCTTTTTATTTGACAACAATGTCAAAAACATTGAAGCACAGTTTCGTATTGTTAACGCTTTAGAGAAGGTACGTTCGTGAACTTTTTTTACAAAATGCCTTTAACCGAAAGTGACAGGATTAAAATATTAATGATGATTGGTATTGGCGATAAGATGCGGACTCAACAAGAGGTATGCCGATTATTCCATGAAATGCACCCAGATCGTGAACCTATTTCACAATCTACGGTAAGTAGAATAGAGCGAAAATACAGAGAATTAGGACATGTGAGGGATGCAGCAAAGCAAGGTAGACCAAAAATTGATGAAAATATTCAACAAAACATAATTTTGTCGGCTGTAGAAAATTCACCTGTTCAGTGCGAGGATTATCTAGAGATTTTGGTATTGGAAAGTCTTCAGTATCAAACATTTTCAACGACTTTGACCGAAGAACTGAATTATACGAGTATATGATGAACCAAAATAACAATTTCATTGATATCGTTCTATTTTCGGACGAGGCAACGTTTTATTTGAGCGGTCATGTTAACCGGCAAAACACCCGTTATTGGTCTGATGAAAATCCACACTGGATGCAAGAGTACCATACGCAAAGACCACAAACAACTAACGTATGGGCTGGTATTGTGAGAAATACAATTATTGGTTCATAATTGTTTTCGCATTTCGCAGTAGCTTTGCGCGATTTTTTAAACACAACTTTTCCACAAAGATGGATGGGAAGAAGAGGACCAGTGGAATGGCCTGCTAGATCACCTGATCTGAGCCAATTATACTTCTTTTTATGGGGTTATTTAAAATCTAAAGTCTACTTAAACAGACCTGTAAATATCCCTCAACTACAAGACCGAATCAGACAAGAAATACAGAGCATAACACCCGTTTTGCTACAGAATGTTAGAGACAAAAGTAATGCCCGGTTCAGTCATTGTCTAACGGTCAATGGAGAACAATTTGAGCATTTATTGTAAATTTTCGTTTGCCATCTATACGTTTGCTTCGACGACAAACTTTCCCCATAAAAAATTCTAATAACATTTCGAAAGTAGCAGTGTTTAGATCACAGTTACTTCCGAACCGTACCACCCATTAGTTTAAAATTTTGACAGACGACATTCGAAAGTCTAATCTAACTCAACACCTAAAAAATTTCGTTCAAAAACGCCATCTATAAGTCTAAATCGGAGCGGAAGTTGTAACAGTACCTGTTAACATTTTAAGCACCTGGTATCCTAAATATTAATTTAAATTAGTACTGCGAGCTCCATCTTTCCGGAAGAATTCTTAATAATAAAATAATGAATACGGTCTCTATAATTATAATTGGAAGTTCAAAGTAGCTACGCTACGAGGTGTACTAATGAGTTGCCATTATCGGGTTCAACACGTTTTAATAATTATTCTGTCTCATTTCTTGTAGCGAGAATACATCCAGCGCCGGATTCCGTTATGAGGCTAAAATAGACCAATAGAAATATTAGTAGGTGTGGCTTGGATATTTGGCGCACTTTTTCAATTTGTGCTTTCTAGGCTAGAAAGTAAAAAAATATATAATTGCAGTGTAAAAATGTATTATAAAGGTGTATTTTTTTATTATGCCAGGGGATAATTTCAGGTTTTTTTAAAATAAGTTTAATTTAATTAATATACATGTTTTGGTTATCAGTAAATAAATTAAGGGTAAAAATACTGAGGATTTTTTATTACTTATTTTTTATTTCCATCCTCCAAGCTCCGAGAGTTGAAATATTTCATAGATTTGGGCAAATTATTGTAGTTTTAATCCATAATGAAATCCAGTTTTTATCAAATATTTATAACTTGGGCATCTATTCCTATCTGCTAAAGCTGTGTTGTAGTCACAAGTTAGCTGGATATTGCACTTAATCATTTCTAATGCTGTTCCTGCTGTATGTCCATTCTTGTAGAGACGTAATAACTGTTCTCTTACATCATTACTAACTTTCCGAAACCGCAAATAATCTGAATTGCCTGATTGTGTGTTACAATAAGAGTTATCACAAGGTGCTTCTTGTAAAAGTTGGAATTTTTCTTGTATGCCCATGTATTTTTTTCTAATAATATGAATTTTTACTGTTAATTTTGAAGGGCAGTTGGTATTTCTCGTTTTAATTTGTGAAGATGGTTCGTAAGTTTTTGAGCACCGAGTAAAGTGGTGACATCTAAAATTAAATTTAAACATTATATGGTAAATAAAACTTTTTAAATGCTTACTAAATAATTTTAATAATTTCAAAAATTCAATATATTATGTCGTATAGATACCAATATATCATTTAAATATTTCACTTAAGTTTAATCCGTTCTCTATCCTCAATAACCGTATTATTTATAACGTATGATGAATTGGTTAAGTTTTCAAACTCTCTTAACCATTTACCAAACACTTTTTTGTTCGTGCAATTAACAAAAAATTGCAACTGAACGTTAGGGAACTTATCTTCACCTTCTATTATCTTTTTCTCCATAATTTTTGTTCCCCAACCAGGTGGCAAAACAGACTAAAAAATTGGTAGATTTAATTTAATAATTGTTCTTATTACTACCTATACGCCAAAAATAGATATTTGATTCGATACTCACATTAATGAATTTTTCATTTAACGAGGAAGATACAAAGTTTTCCATTTACACGTTAGTTAAAATTTTCTATGACTATGAAATGAAGACAAGATCAAAGGAAAACAATCATAAAATAATAAATACCTGCTTAAAACCTTAAAAATTACTTTCAGTTATACCTAGTTTAAACGTCACGTAAAATATCAACGGTAGGAACTCCGCCCACAAGCATCATTTTAATTGGCTTATTTTAACCTCATAACGGAATCCGGCGCTGGATGTATTCTTGCTTTCTTGTATTGGTTTACTGTCATATACAGGTATGTTTTTTTTTCAATTTTATAATTCCTTTTTGTTAAAATATTTATAAAACATCGAAAGTTATATTAGGTTTGTTCCAACCAAGCAAAGAACCGTTCTAGAACGGTAATATTACCACTCACAAGACCAAATTAGTGCACTGCGCAACTCACTACACCACTGCGCACAAAAATTACTATTTTAGAACCGTTCTTTGCTTGGTTGGAACAGACCTAATATATTTTATTATATCAGATGAGAATTTCAACATATTTCATTATTATTCGACGAATCTTTTTATGGTAATTAAAAGTATTAATGATCATTTTTTATAAAAAGGCTAGTAAAAGTACATTTCTGGAATTTTGTTTAGTGTGTAAGGTTATTACAAAGTAAATTTAATGCAAGAATGTATCTTTTGTAATCTATTAAAATACGTTAGCATCTAACTGTAGATTTCGGACTATGCTGATTTGTACTTTTTGTGCCAGAAAAGTAAATGTAACACGTGTTTGACACTGGTAATTTTCAGAAAGTTGGAATATAATACAATAAACTAGAAGCATCTCTTTAATTTGAAGATTCAGTAAACTTGAACAGCTTGTAAACTTTAAGCTCTCGTATGCACGAACATTTTTAACTGGATCATCTCTACAACTTGGGCAGATCATCCCTCCACTCGTGACCTTTCATAGTCATTTGGAACCTCCTAGACAGTGCCGTAGCCACCCCAAGGTGCGGCGAAGGATTGTCCACTATTGTTAACAGATAAGTTTATTGTGGTATATCAAGTTTACTGTTCCCATATTTTTTTCTCTTTTATCTCCGTTTATATCTATCTATATCGTCAACTGTATTAGAATAAGTAGTTGTAAAGAACTGTTTGCGGATTATTTTTTTGTAACGTATTCTCAACTTCATTCATTTTAGCACCAAGGAAATCTATTTATCTTTTATCTGTTTGTACATTTTCATATCATTTTTTTTATCTTCATAGACAGTTTTTTCTGACATCTTTCTGTCATCTTATGATACTTATTTAAATAACTCAGCTTAAAACAACTTTCTTCAGTAGTATCATAAAAAATAAAAAGATTTCAGTGGCGCCCTTATAATTTCTTAAAGAAACAAATATTGTACTATAGTCAGAGCTAATGAACTTACTCACCCCTAGCCGAGGTATTTAACTATCATAATTTTTGTTGTGATAAACATTTATAAATTTTGTTAATTATTGAAATATCTTACAACTAATTAAAGACGAAATTAAGATTAATGGTTGTTTTATTGTAAATTACATTTTTTCTTTTGGTATATTGTTATTTTTTTAAAAGTTAACTAAATATTTTTATAAATTCACTCTCAACATTTAAATCATATCACAAATCGACGCCCAACGTCATAATATGGTTACAAAGTGTGGGGTAAAAGAGCAGGGATCCATGCTAGGATAAAGCCTCTACTGAAGGTGCAGAGAGAGATTTTGTTGAGAGTGGTAAAAGGGTACAGGACAGTGGGTGCAATAGCAGCAGCTGTGCTGTCAGGTCATAACCCTTTGGACCTGATGGTTAAAGCAAAGAGGGATGAGAGAGACTGGGATATGCGTGAGGTGTGAGGTGGAGGATAATGAGGCTCATATGTTTAGATGTTGGAAGAACAAGGAGGATTTAGAAAAGTTAAAGAGGAGACTCGGGGTAGCAGTGTATTGGGAGAACATAGTGGAGATAATGTTGAGAGGGGAGAAATAATGGGCGGACGGAATATATAGCGGAGCGGAGTTGCCAAATCGATTTTATCGTTTTGGAGCCAAGAGGCCACTTCTCCCCCGTTGATTGCAACCCCCCTGAGTATGTGGGAGTTTTTTAACGTATTAACCATTATAGTCTTAAACGATTCAGTATATTTATTTTTACCTTTCTTAAGCGACGGTTACACAACGCTGTATTTTATACGAGCCTATAAACAGGTTTTTACAGGATGTTTATAAGCCAGAGAAGACAATAAATTCAATGATCGAGGGTTCGAGATTTTTAGGCCAAACTCCTGACGTCACGAATCTGGACGAACCACATACCGTGTTAACACCCTTCATGTAAAACGGCGAACTGTAGCGAACTACGAACCAAGTACTTGGTTCGACAAACCACGCGCCGTGTAACCGCGGCCTTAAAAATTAAATACAAACCTTTCTGTTTGACTTTAAATCAAAATAATAGATAAATATTATTGACAGGATAACAGGAGCTGGAGCAAACATTCAAATTAAATAATAAACATGTCTACAACTGCGTTACTTCTTTAATAATTTCAAAAACTTGGTACAACAATTTTTCACTGTAGGTACTTATGAAACTCTTTTTCATGGGTTGGTCGATCTATTCAAGATCACCGTCATCGAAACTTAAAAACAAACATGTTGACATTCTATTTTATCGTTTAACATTCATGTTAACATCGAGTTAAGTTTACATATCATTAAATATTATTAAGTAGACTAAATGCTTATGTTTTTTTATTGTTTAGATTGAGAATAATTTAGCGTTATTTTCATGCAGCATGCGTGAAGTTTATTTGTAAATTTGTAAATAAGAAGACAGTTTGAAACAATGGCGAAGTTGGCAAAAAAATAAATTGTTTTTGAAATACTTTGAATTAAAATGGTTCATTCAGTGTATAATGTAATTTAAATACTGATATAATTTCCAGAGTTTGTATATTATGTAATGAAGATTAATAATTACTGTTTTTTATTACAGAAATCCTTTCATTTAAAACAGATTTTTGATTAATGTGTAAGGAAAAGAGATTTGCAAAACCTCCTATTTCAAATCCAATTTTTTAAGCTTACAAACTATCATAAAATGAATTTATATTTATAATTTATCTCACTGGAAAAAGGAATTTTCTGTAAATATATAATTTTTACGTTAATCAAAGTAATCATATATTTACATCAGAGGAAGACAGAACATGAAAATTTCAATAGTTTTTAATCTACATTTCTTCATTATCGACATTCTTGAACGTCTAACAAATCTGCCATCATGAAATTTATTTAACTTCCACACTTGTTTACTGGTGAAAGATGCATTTGATTGTTGCATGTCAAAAAACTGCCAAAACAACTATGTAATTAAATAACTTGACCTCGACTGAGTAAAATTTATTATTTACTGGCAGATAATCTGTATGAACAAAGTATGTGTTCTTTTTCAGAGATATCAATATTTATTACTTCCAGTGATTATTCAATAGGAAGGGTTTAAACTCCCATGCATAGGTCTAGAAGTTTCTCCCATATCGACTTTCACCTAGAAGTTTATGGCGAACGGATAATACTAGATGGCTGAAATTTGGTATACAGGGGTTTTCAATACTTCTGAATTCAACTAAAATTTTTCGAATTTATAGCACTTCCGGTTATACCGGAAATTGACACTAACTTCACTATTTTAAATAGAGGGTGTGTTCGGAGAGCACGCTTTCGAGCTATGTAGCGCCAAGAGCCATATAACGCAAACGAGGAATAGTACTAGATAGCGAAAAATGGCGCAAATAGCGTGCTCCCCGAACACACCCAGAATACTACATTTTTTTTCTTTTTTTGGTTAGACGATTAAATTTATGGGCCACTTTATATAAGGTATCAGGTACAGTTTTAGAGAAATTTAAGTTTTTTTGAAAAAAAAAATAACAAAAAGACGATTAATAACATGTTAATTATTTCAATTAACTAATTGATAAAAGTTAAAAATTATTACATCGTTTTGCACTAAAGGCCTAAATTATAAGTTATAGTGATTAAATAAGAAATTAATTATACCCCAGTAAACACAGGATATCCTATGGATATCCATATAATGTCCACGATTGGTTCATATGGACATGGACACAGAATGGACATCCAACGGATGTCCATTTACCACTAGTTCAATATATATATCCGTTTGGGGATATTCACTGGACCTTCAGTTCTCGTTCACCACTGGACGTGAAGATTTATTTGAATGATGGACGTCCACTGGACATCCATTGTTCATCCTTTGGCCGAATCGAAAAATAGCACGACACGGAATATACAATGATCCGTGACCACGATTCATAAATGTACTACGTCCGCTATATTCTCGATTTGCTACTCGAATAATTTTTTGCACTCCTAATGAATATTATATTTTTAATTTTATGTGATAAAGAAACAACTAATTGAAGGCAGCAAACGTTTAGACCAGTGCGGCTAATGAAAACGGCATATCCAGTTCATGTCCTAAATGTATCCAGTTCACGTCCATAACAAGTACATGGGATGTCCATAACCTATCCTGTTTATGTCCAAAACGTATCCAATTCATGTCCTAAACATCCAGTTCAGGTACGTGAATAGTCCATGAGATGTCCATGGTTTATTTATCGTGTCCAGTGAATGTCCACATTTGTCCAAGATATATCCATTCTTTGTACGAAACGGACATCCATGGGATGTCCAATTTTGTGGCAAATGGATATCCGATGGATGTCCATAGGATATCCTTCTGGACATGAACGGATATCCCATGGATATCCCTTATGTCCAATGTGGATATCCATTGGACATCCAATGTATGTTCTTGTGTTATCTGGGACAGGGTGGTCACAACGTTGAGTTAAATTTTAATTTGAGAAAATGACGATTTCTTCTTTTTTTTTAAATTACAACCCCCATTTTTTATATTTTTATTTTCCTCATAAAAAATCAGGTAAGTTTGTATTTAGTTTCCTTTATCAATTTTCATGCGTTTGTAAGATATGGTGGAAATTAGATTTTTTTGGGTACCAAAATTGTAATTTGGATTTCTTTCCTTTATTATTGTTGATTTTAGTTTATTGCAGAACATAAAATGAAATATTGTCTTTGTAATTTTTAATAAATGTGATACAATAAATTCTAAACACAACTAAATACAAAGTTGATTCCATATTTGGATAATGAAAGCAGATTTGTCAGTCGAACGTTCTTAGCATAGTACTTAAAATCAATTTCGATGTGTTATAATTTCTGTGTTAATTTCAGTCCTTAATACTTTTTTCTTTATTGCTTTTAATTTAATACTATTGGTCGAACATACAAAACATTTAAGAAGATAAAAATTCGATAGGTATCTACTGGAACAAATAAAATATTTTCAATATCAATATCAATAAAACACTTAGTCAAACCACAACAAATTTAATGGTAAAAATATAAAAATCGCGACTAGTTTCGGTCTTAGACCATCATCAGGCTAAAAATAAAATAAAAAGATACAGTAATTAACTTGAGCGAATATAATAAAAAGTTAGCTATAACTCCGAAATTATGACATTTAGGTATAGAAAATATTACATGAAAAATATTCAGTATTCAATAACAAAAAAATAAACAGGGTGATCCATTTGAAATAACAAAGTTTATTAGGTTTCCAGAAAAACGGAAAATCCGACAACAATGTAAACGCTACTATAAGCTCGGCCGTATTACAAAATCGTCAAATATCAAAACTTATAAAAATCGTGCAAGCCGTTTCAGAGATAATTGAGGCGTTCCATACATAAAATTCACTCTGTATAGGGAAAGATAGAGGGACAAGACGGGATTTTATTTTTAAAAAACAACTAAAAGGCCAAAGGAAGGACGTAAAATATGAAGGGATTATAACATTGTTGATCATTCCTTCGATTTCGAAAATATTTTCAGTTAATAATAGTTACTAGTTCTCGAGTAATAAGCCGACAAAATGTGCTACTTTATAGTGGGACACCCTGTAATACAAAGACTTACTAAAACAGAAATTGGAAGACTTATTAAAAAGGGTTTTTTATTAATGGTACAGAGATTTTTCAACAATATTCAAAAAATGAAAATCTGAGGATTATAGTTAAATATTTAGAAAACTTTTTTCACAATTCATCATTATCATTAATCATATTTATTCCTACTAGGTGCACTGTAAAAATATCAGACCAAAAATGAGTTGTTTTATTAGTCCTTTAATTTTTTTTGTATCTCCTACAACACAATATAAAAGATATTTGGTATTGTACCAAGAATTTTTACTAAAACAGTCAAAAATACGAAACTTTTGAGGTTAGATCAATTTTTACAGCTGGGATTGGTAAGTTTATAGCAGTACTTAATAAGAAATAATAAATTATGTTTAAAAACGGATACCTCTCGAATTTTAACAAAAAAGTATTCAAGGCTAAACAGACAACTAAAAATTATAGAATTGTGATTTAATTCCTAGAAAATTCACACAATTTTAACTAGACATATGATTGTATTTCGCTACAATTTATCAACATCCTTTTAGAAATAAACCTTTGTACAGAGATATTACACATTTATATATATACGACATTCAACATTTATTTTATTAAAATTCTTTTACAATTTGGACGTTTATTTATATAAAACATAGATTTATGAATTTTATAAATTTACAATGTATGCAACACTTTTAACATCTACGTATTCGAAATCGAGAATACAATACGCATAAATCTGTATAAAATAAACATGATTTTGCGAAAGTGTGATATTTTTTATTTACTCCTTGGCTTTTCCTACTCGAAAAACATCGCTGTCATACTTAGATGTTGTAAAAATGGAAATTCTAAATATTTCATGTTGTCGGAGAGCTTTTGGTGGGTGAACTTAGCCTTTTTTGAATCGCAAATAATAATACGTTTTAGATACAATCAGAAACTTTGTAGGCAACACAAATTGCTATAAACTGTTCACAAAAATAAAGTGATTTGTTACGATAGAATATACATTTTTAAATTTATGAAAATGCTATATAAATTCTTTATTGGGAAAGAATGTAGCACTCCAAATATAAGCAAATTATTTGAAAGGAGTATGTTTGGCTGTAAACGGTTTTTTAAATCTGGTGCAATCATAACCGAAAGATAAATGTCATTTTAGTACCTACTGAAACATGCCGGTATTTAAAACAAAATGTATTTAATTTTATCAGGGATAACTTATCAAAGACTCACTGAATGGATATTTTAATGGTGATTGATTGCGGTTATAAAACAAGAATTAAAAAGTTGGTTTTAATAATAAATACCATGCAAAAGCATTATCTATAGTAGAACCAGATGCAAAAGCTAAATTTAATATGGAAAAAAAATACTTTTAGAGATTGATGAAAATCCGCACAAGAAAACTTGACAACTTCGCTGAAAATAATGTTAGTAAATATTTTCATGGTTTTATATAAAGAAAAATACCATGAAGACAGAATTCAATTTTTTTAGGATTGACGATTAAAAAAATACTTTTTTTGAGGTGCTACAAAATAGCTTACCGAGATTACATATTACAAATTGGACCAGCTTGCATGACAGCTTCATTTCATCAGATCTAGTTTGGTGCCTTCTATGTTTTAAAGCACCTTCCTGCGGACTGGAGTTGGCCGAAGAAAAGACAGTGCGATTACTGGTGAAGGGACACAGCAAGGCGAAGGAGTTGGACGTGATGGTGGAGAAAAGAAGATTCAGATGGAGGTATCGGTGAAATATCTAGGTGTGTGTTTGGATAGCTGGATATCGTTCAAAAACCACATGTCAAAGGCAGCGCAGAAGGCGAACATTCGGGCGGCATGGATGGGGAGATTAATGTGTAATGTGAAAGGACCAGGAAAATGGAAGAATTGGTAGAATGATTGAGTAAAGAATGCTGTACGAGGCGAAAGTATAGGGTAAAAGAGCGGGAGTAGATGCAAGAATTAAACCAAAGAAGAATGCTGCTAAGGGTGGTGCCAGGGGTACAGGAGAATGGAAGGGTTAGAAGCAGCGATGCTGGCAAGATCCTACCCATTGGATATGATGGACGCGATGAGAGAGGAAGTGGATTGGATGGAGAAGGAAATGGAAATAAGGTGTAAGGAGTATGAAGGTGCACTAAAAACAAGTGGAAGTAGGAGAGAAAGGGTGAATAGGAAATTCGGTTAAGGGAACTATTTCTTGACACAGGTGCTAAGTGGGCATGGGTCAAGAGCAGGATATCTACACAAGATTGGAAAAAGAGAGACTGGAGTGTGTAAAAGGTGCGAAGTGGAGGATGATGTATGACACGCGTTTAGATGCTGTAAGAATGAAGAAGTACTAAAAAACTTTAAGAAAAAACTTGAAGAATGTTGGTAGGGGAGGAGGAATGGATGGAGGTGAATAAGGCAATGGAGAGTATGGTTAGGAGAAGAAAATGTTTCTGAGAGGCAGAGTAAAAGGAGTCGGGCGTCTTAAAATATACTAGCGTAGTGATTTCGAGACGGGAACAATGGCAAGTTTTGACGTGGTTTTGGTTGGTAGGCATCATCCTAGCTGTAATGAGAGTCCAACACTGTTCTTTTTCTGAGGAGGATCCTTTCGAACATGAGTTAATCCAACTCACCCGGAAAAAAACACTTCCTATAAAGTTCAATAGCCTTGATAGTGGTAATTTCATATAGTCTGCTACTTGCAATGTTTTCTCTCCAAGACCGCAGTCTTGCTAACCCTCTTCTCCTCTTCCAGGCAGATTCTAAATATTATGTCTATATCTGTTTGGCCTTGTGAGTTATGTGTCTATTGAGTCAAGAGTGTGTAGAGATAACTTCCTACTATTCAAGATACTTTCGTTGCACCCATTCGCTAATGGATGGTTTGTTAAGTGTATTTGCGATTCCAAAGACACCCCCAGACACCCCACTGTGTAGAGGACGTGAACAAGAAGACAGTTTGACATCCTTTATGAATGTACGGCACTTACTGTATTCGATGAGCACTGTCTAAAGCATACCAACTTAAGGGAACTTAAACAGGGTAAGCGAGTTGTAAACTTTGGTGATGAGATAAAAAATGGGAAAAGTACCTCGGACTATTGATCAAAAAATGTTTTAACAGTGATCTAGTCTTCAATGAGGGTATAACTCCCAGTTATATATAATCTGGCAATCCTTTTAGGACTAATGTATGGGTCATATTTTTTTGTAGGTATATACATTTTGCAGTTTTTCTTTTTCTTTCTCTATTACATTACATTTTATTTAGTGGTGAGAGTATTCTTGTTTGCTTCGATTGTTTCTCCCTTAGAGTAATAAGTAAACATAGAGATGCCACAACAACACAATAACATACAGTTTGTAGTCAATAGCAATGAACCTATAATTGAGAGAGATGGAAAATAAAATTGACATCTAGAGGTGTAGGTAAACACAGCCGTACACTGGCATGTAATTGGTTAGAGTATCACCGTAATATATAAATGTTCATTAATTCAACTAAATATTGAAAGAGATAATAAAAAAATTATACAAATTTGTGTACACATAATATCAACTCACTGAGTCGTCCATCTATTGGGAACTGCATATTTCAATAAATGTGTTCTAGTTCCTTTTATAATATCTTCATTTTTAAAATGCAAGGAACACAAATACGCATATTTTGGTAAGGAATTTATATCTACACTTAGGGGCTGTTCAAATATTACGTAAGCACTATGAGGGGGTGGGGGGGTCTTTGTTTTGCTTATTTTGGATGACATGGGGGGTAGGGGAGTCTAGATGATGATTACGTCATCGGTAGTGTTGGATTCCCTGAACAAAAATTAACCTTAGTTAGTTGATATTTCTGTTTTATTTTATAGTTTTAAAATATGATATTTATGCTCAAGACTCAACACTTGGTTGTAAACAGAAAAAGCCAGTCCTAACTCTGTTTTATGACTTCGGATACTTGAGTCATACAAGCGTGAAAGCCAATACTTGCTTTAAATTGTAAAATGTAAAAATACAGAATGCTGTCGTCCAAGAAGTGGCCTATTCAGATTACTAGACAACAGGTTTCTTCCACCACCTGAAAAAGTAAAACAAACTGTTGATGACTTGGTTTTGGATGAAGGAGGGCAATTTCTTGATCTTCCTGTCAATTTAATTCCTACGCTTAAGTGCTTCACTTAAAGATTTCCTGCAAATGCCCTACGATTATTTTTGTCCGACGGTAAAATTGAGGCTATCAAGTCGAACATGCAAAACGTGTGGTCTTTATCATGCTTCCGTCAAGTCACTAAATCGTCACATCGAAAAGGTCCATAAAAAAGTAAACACGCACACTGATAAGAAAGTTAGACCTGTAAGAGTCGTTGCTCGTCCTGCTAATGAACTGATGTGCATTATTCAAAATTTAGAGCACCATGATGTTGAATGGCTTGATGAGAACGACGTAGACATTCCAAAATCGGATGAAAGTGAGCAGACTCACAACACTAAGAAGCAATCCAATGTCATCGAAAACTTTGGAATCATGGATCCGGGTTTCATGGACTGAAGACTGTTAATTTGGATTTAATATGTGTGCCAAAAATTTAAAATAAGTATAAATAATTGTAATAAATCTGCTTACGTAATATTTGAACGGCCCCTTATGGCATGACACCATACTTTTAACATATTTTTATCGGAAGGAAATCTAAAAGGATGTATGTATTTCATTTTCTTATTTGTAATAAATTTTAATTGAAATTGCTAATTCTACGCCAATGAAGTGAATAACTTACCGGTGATAGGTTAGATTATCATTTGGCGAAGTATCACAAATTATACACGCTTCTCGAGTTTTCACCATTATTAATATTGAAAATAAATAAAAACTCTTTATAAAGTTCACTTAAAAACACCTAAATTCTGGAAAAATCGAACTAAGCGCTAATCACCTCTAGACAATAACAAACAAAGGCACTGATGCCAAATTGTCGGTGTGGGTATTTGATACAATTGGTGCAGAGCTTTTTTATCAGTATTATCGAAAGGTAAGAAAGTGAATATTAAAATGTACTAAAGAATATTTTCTCTGACTAAAAATCTCCTCTTAAAAGTAAAATAAAATTGTTGTAAATTATACTATTACGTTTTTGTTTCCTACTATGTACTTACAAAACACAAAATATCCTTTTAAATTTCCTTCCGATAAAAATATGTTAAATGTATGGTGCCATGCCATAGTGTAGACATAAATGTGTGTAAATTATTTAAAAAACATTTATATATTACGGTGATACTCTAACCAATTACACGCCACTGTACGGCTGTGTTTACCTACACCTCTAGATGTCAATTCTATTTTCCATCTCTATCAATTAAAGGTTTATTGCTATTGACTACAAACTGTATGTTATTGTGTTGTTGTGGCATCTCTATGTTTACTTATTACTTATTACTCTGAGACTTCAATATTTAAAAGAAATTTACTGATTTTATATTGTTAAGCTAAAGCATGCTGCATAGAATGTAAATTTTTTAGTGGAAGTATATGAGATTTCGTGTAATTTCAAAATATTGCGTAGATGTAATGAAAATTCATGGCTCTTTTATAATATATTTTATTTAAAAGTACTTAAAGTGTTTGCGGTTACAGCTCTTGAAGTGTCATTAAAATCTAGCGGGAATACTAATGTATGGTAAAAATCGATATCTCGACACAACTAAAAGTATTTTAATGTGAATGGGAAAATGATGATAGAACTTTTCCACATATTAATGACTACGTTTTCCCCAAGGAATATTCGATGAATTGGTATTCAAATTATTAAACAAAACCTGAACGGCCAGTCAGATATCTGAGTAAATGTATTAAGAATTTTTATAAAAATGAAAAATTATCTTAGCATTATTGGAAATTTGGTTAAACAGATTTTGGTAAAAACGGGAATATTATACAAACAACTTATCTCAAGAAATTGTTGATAAAACTAGCAAAATTTAACAAAACAGCTAAAATAAACAAATTTTAACATTTCTTAGTAAAAAAACATACTAATGGAAGACAGAAACGTCAAAAACATTGACCAGTTAAGAAAACATTAATAAAACGAAAAAAAATCTATTTTATGCCACCTCGAAAACATTTCCCTTCATTTACAGGGTTTGTAGTATGTTCGGTACACTTTTCAAAACCATTTCTATAGCGAGACAATACGCTTGCATTGAAATTTAAAGAGCCACGGCATATTCAACGTACGAACAATGCTTCAAAATATGAATCGAGACCTACAATATACTATCACAATGTTTAAACAAGGATTTCGATAGACCTGCCAGTATTTATTTATACGTTTAAAATTTATTTAACTGAAAATATCAACATGGAGAATTCATTAACGGAAATTAATATATTTAAACAGTTATAAAAATAAATTATATTTAGTAATCGTTTCAGATCATTCCAACTAAAATAATAACAATAAAATATTTATATTCGATATTTCGTTAATAGATTTGGCATTCGTTTATCTAATTACGAGACATATAAATTATAATAAAAGGAAGAGGTTTTCTATTGATTTATATAAAAAAATGCAGTTGTAAAATGTGTATTCAAAATTAAATATACGATGTTTTGTAATAATATTTTATGTATTTATTGTAATGAAAGAAATACTTAATAATTTCTACATGGGCTGAAAGTTTCTTAGGGTACGTTTGTTTTTTGAGTTTTGGTGTAATTTGTAATGTTGATCTTATCTCCTGTTGTTTCTAGCCTAATGATGGCCTCCTAAAAGGCCGAAACTAGTTAGTGTTAAATAAAAATAAAAATCTGTGACATTGATTTTGTGTTTTTTTTTCTTTCACTGCAAGTGGAAACAACAAAACATTAGGTAAAGTAAGAAATGCCGTAGTTCAAATCAACAACTTTTTAAATCTAATATTTCTTTCATTTTCTATTCACTGGATTTTTTTGTAAATTAAATTCAGGGAAATAGAATTGGTTTTAATGAAGCAGTGGTTCTATAATAAGGGTAAAATGATTGTGACACTGTTTAAGAGAACTAAATAAAATAAATTTTGTGGAGAATCTTTTGTATTTTGTCCAAATCTCAAACTTTCAACCCAAGCCAGTGGCGGGTTTAACGGGTGGCGTACCTGGCGGCCACCAGGGGCCCCACGCCTCCAGGGGACCCCGAAATCGCGATAGAAAGCTACTTTTAAAAATGAAAAACTGCCAGAACAGAAGAAAATCTACAGATGATGATGGATTTTTGATATTTTTATGCATTTTATTAAAAAAAAGAAGAAAAATCGATAATTCTGGCAACAACGTACCATAATTTCTCCGTCGGCCTGGTAACATTGCAACTGCAGTGTTAGCAGTCCTGTTGTGTACTTCACACGTATACCTGCACTCTGCACTTGTTTGTGTGTTGTGAGTTTTGTCTTAGACTATAGCGCATATGTTTCATCGCACTATTAGTATCAGTGGTAAGTAAACAGTATACTATGGTGTGACGCATGAAATCAGCAAGCATCTTTTCCCGTATAAATTACGAAAGTTTTGGAGTTGAAACTATTTTTTCAGAAAGGAAACATGAAACGATATCAAAGTGGGGCAGAAAAAAAGAAAAGGTTAAAACGAAATCTAGAAATTGCCGAACAGCAGAAAAATTCATTGCACAAATTTTTAAACGTTACTAGTACGGAAAATGAGCAACCTTGTACAACTTCTGGTAACTCTGAAAACCCTACCGTGGAAATTTCTTCCGAAACATGCAAAGCTGGAACATCGAAGGAAACACTTGATGAAGAAGTAGAACAGGAACGCGGCGAAAATCCGAAAGTTGAAAATTCCAGTTACGTCCAAGATGAAGACACCGATTTTGATGTTACAAATCTGAAGGATATAGCTTTATGGCCCGCGATATTACCAGATAAAATGATTGACTATATTCTTAGAAACAAGCCAACGAATGTAGGAATATTGAAGAATTAAAATCAGCGTACAAAGATAGAGATGAAGTTTATTATAGAGGACTTTCTCACAAACATTTTTATCGAACGAAGTCAAATGGAATTAAGGAAGAGCAAGACTTGTTAAAGTTTTCAGAAACAAGCAAAAGTGTTTATTGCTACCCTTGCAAACTGTTTTCTGCATCAAAATCGAAATTGATTACTGGTTTCCACAACTGGAAAACGATTATCGTTACGTTATCGGACCACGAACTTTCAAAGGAGCACATGGCAGCTGTCTGCACTTTATATAAAAGAACTTCAAATTTTAACAGAGTTGATACTCAGTTATTATTGAGAAAAGAAAATGAGGTAAACTGCTGGAAGAAAGTCTTGCAGCGGGTTATATCCACAATAAAATTGTTAAGTAGTTTGGGGATTGCGTTCAGAGGGCATAACGAAGGCAAGGATTCCACAAGAAAAGGGAATTATTTAACATGCTTAGAATACCTAAGTGAGTATGACGACTTCTTGAAATTGCACCTACAAACATACGGCAATAAAGGACGAGGAAACGTGAATTATCTGTCTCACAATGTTTGTGATGAATTTATCACCATTATTGGTAGAAAAGTCACAGCACACATAATTGATGAAATTAAGGGGCCTATTCTGTAACCAGTAACGATGTCATATACGGACGATTATCGTTACTAGACGAATTTATATATTCAGCATCATAACGACTGCAGTTAAATAACGACAAAATGTCTTCTGTTATGTCGTTGCCTAACGACAGCTCTCCAGCGATCCTTATCAGGTTAGGAAATCGTTGTAAGAGGCTTTTTAAGTTGTTGTTGTTGTGCTTTTTGCGATTGTCCATTTAAAAAAAAGACATAGATCAATTATTACGAATTGTTTGGGATGAATTAAACAGAAGGTAAACTCATGTGAGGGTAGAAGAGTAATTTAAAGTATAAAATTATATTTTTAGACAGATAAGGACATCTTTTCGAGTTTTACGAGATCGAAGTAATCCCTTTGAGTTACCAGATGAAGTGTTCCGACACATGTATCGACTAAACATTGAAGCCGCTAATGAATTATTCCAGGACATGTTGCCTTTTTTGAATCAAGGTAGTCGAAATACTAGAACACCTTCCATAATTAGGTTTTTCACAACCATTCTACATACTAGAACACCTTCCATAATTAGGTTTTTCACAACCATTCACTTCTTAGCTCATGGGAGTTATAAAAAATCTGTGAGTAAAGATTATTTAAATGGATCATCACAAGCTAGTGTTAGTAGGTCAATTCATGAAGTTGTTATGATTGATCAACTAATTAATAATCATCTAAGTTCCCACAAAACGAGGAAGAAATGGCGAACAAAAAAAATCATCAAATTTTTTATCTCTGAATGCTTTATTTGTACTGAGTTCATCTAAATAAAGTATATATTGTGCCCTTGTTGTCTTGCTGGAACGACTTTTGTTTTCCATTTTAAATAAACCTCTATCAACAAACCTTAGACTAGGAAAGAGAGAGGACAGCGCATGGCAATGAAAACCTTATGCGTGTGAGTGAAGCCAATTTTCAAACGTTTGGTGGCAAACAAATTTGGAACGTCGAATTGTATTTTTTTAGTTTTTTTATTATTTTTCACCTTTTTTAATAACCTGAATAGACATTTTAAAATGGTTAATTGTGTAGCTTATAAGTGCAACAGTCAGAGTGCTAAAAAAGAGCAAGGAATTTCATTTCATAGGTAAGAAGTATTTTACAACTATTTCCTTGAAATTTATTTTTATTAATATTACAGCTTTCAGGTAATAGATGTTTAACTAAATCACATATGTTATGTATGATAACTTAAATTAATAGTACATACATTTTGAAAACTGTTTTCATTCAGTTTTAAAGATTATTTTTCAATTAATTGTTATTATTTTCTAATAGATGTAATAGTTTTGCAGTGGCGTGGAACAAAAACATATATTTAAAATAGATAAAATAGATTAAAATTGTAATATTTATTAAATAAATATGTTTTAAAATGATTGTTGTTTTTTTTTTGGAGCAGTACATATTTAAAGACTTTTTTAAATTAGATTTGTAATACGAAATAATGAAAATGATTATTAAATAATCGTATAAGAAAAATTGTATGATACGCCTATGTCAATATTGACCGCCATTAGTTTGGTGGTAAATGGGTTACACAAATTGATTCGAATGCGCAGTCCTCTCTCTTTCCTTGTCTAAGCAACAAACTTATCTCCTAACCTAACAAACCAGCACAAAACACTGACAAACGTACAAGATGTCAAAAATTAATACCAACCTTTATACAATCAGACAAATATTATCGTTATGTTTTGTCACTAGATTTTAATGTAACGAGAATTTTATAGAATACGTTTTTAAAAATTGTCGTTCACATTATAGTCGTTAATGCAACGACGTCGTTACTTAACGATAAGTTACAGAATAGGCCCCTAAGGCTGCAAATTATTATGGGATCATCGTTGACTCTACGCCTGATGTTTCGCATATAGATCAATGGACATTTGTCATCAGATATGTTACGTCCAATGGTGACATCAAAGAGAGATATGTCGGATTTATACCAATAGAAGGGCATACAAGTTCATATTTGGAACAACAAATATTGGATATGTGGGACAAATTGGGAATAGATGTTAAAAACTGTCGGGGGCAATCGTTTGACAATGCTGCCAATATGTCAGGAAAATACTCGGGACTTCAGGCGCAGGTTAAACAACACAGTCCGAGTGCGGCATATATCCCTTGTGCCAGCCACTGGTTTGATTGGAAATTTTGCAGCAGAAAGTTGCAACGCTGCGATTGAAAATTTTATTTTTGTGCAGAATTTATTTACTTCAATCAGTTGAGTGTGAATTCTCAAAAGGTTCATCCCTCCTGAAGTCTCTGTACAATTTTATTGACAATTTCAGAGATGAATTTGAAAAAGTACAAGAAGATGCAACTGATTTGTCAGGCCTGACATTTGAAGAAGACGGACAAAGTCGACGACCTCTTAAGAGACAAACTTTTCATGACGAAGTGAAAGGAGGTGAACACGAATTTGAAAGAAGGAAAATTTCCTTGTATATTCATTTTACGTTATATGTGACAACACCAAAGCAGAGTTAGCTCGGAGAAATCAGACACACGATGCAAACCTAAAGCATTTTATGGTATTTTTTGATAAAGCATTGTCAAACGAATCAAAAACATCGGCAGTAAATTCTCTGAAAGAAATTTACAAGAACGATATTGATGTGTCCAACTTCGAAGACGAATTAAACTCTATACTTCCTGCAGGAAAATAACGAGTTAATGACCACCGCAAAAGATATGTACCGAGCTGACAAAGAAATGTCATCGACTTTTCCTAATTTTAAAAATATTTTTAACGATACCAATTTCTAACACACTAACCCATTTGTAATATACCTCCTTTCCGTGGCCTAGTTTTGTAAATAAGTAAAGAAAAATGTCCTGATGGGTCCCTGGACGAGAAGCGAGTGTCCCTGTTTTTTCCCTCTGTTGTTGGTTCTTAATAAACGTGTAGAGTCTGGCTAAATAGCTAAATGATGGGGGAGCAACGTTTAAATAATATGGCTATATTGTATATAGAATAAGATATATTGGATAAAATTGAGATCGACAAAATAATTGATGAATTTTCAAAAGAAAAAGTAAGACGTAAATTCATTTGAAATGCGTATGTATATTCAGGGAAAGTGTATGTACTTATATATTTTATAACAATAGTAATTATTAAGTCATATGTACATACTATGTATGTAACTATATGTAAATGTTTTTTTTTCAAAATAAACATAATTTTGTTTCGTTCAAAATCGCATGCGTGTATTATTTAAACCACCTAACGACTGCTAGTTGCAAAAAAATTGGTTACTGACAAGTTAAAAGATCCATAAAATCGTTAGGGCTATTCGCTTTTGTCGAAGGGCCCCGAAATTGTTCCCGCCAAGGGCCCCCAATCGTCTTAATACGCCACTGACCCAAGCTACTAAAGGACACAAGAAACATAGATATACTTATCTAAATTTTCGTCTACAACTAGAATACAAAGTTCGTATAAGAGTAGAATTTTTAAATACGTTATTTAATCCAAATATCACAGCAAAATTATTTAAATAAATTAGTAAATAACAACAAACAATGTCTCGTAAATAGATAAATCATACAAAACAAATATCACTCGAAAATGTATTAACACCTACATATTTGGCAATTCCTTTATGTACAATACTATCTATATTTATAAATTTACGACTTTTTACAATAATCATTTAAGACTATACTTACATACTTCTTAAATTAACATCTCGAATCTTTTTATTTAAAATTAAAATAACAGCACCATAGATTAAGCATCATGGATCAAATAATGTTCAGATGCGTTCCGGCGTTTTTAATCATCGATAGCAGAAACTTTCTAGAAAGTTTATGCTTCAATTTGTGGTGAATTGAATTAGATTATTTTGTTAACGTAAAGTTCAAGTCAAAAAATTTTTTAAAATTATCAAACACACACATTGGAAAAATCGAGAAATACTTTTCATAATTAAATTTTTTTAAAAACAAATAATTATTACATTGTAAGTAAAATCGCAGTAAACTATTTCATTGTTGTGAAAAAATGATAAGCTGATTTAACCTGGTTTTGAAACTCAATATTTTTCTTCCTTGCTCTTAAATAGAAAATTAAATAAAACTACTTTTCCACTTAATTAAGATATTAAGGAAGTTCTTCCTCTTTGATGGAGAGCGATGTTGAAAGAATAAATATTCTTTTTTATTTTTTTTCACAATTAAAAGTTTTTTCGTTTTATATCATTCTAATGATTAAATCCTTAATTTAGTAAATAAATAGTTATTTAAGTAACAAGTCCTGGAAGTGACTTTTTACGATACGAGATAGATGTTTATGGACGAGGCGACGAAGGAGCCGAGTCAAGAATATCTAATCGAATACCGTAATAATCACTTCATGGACGTGTATCGTACTATATTTTTTTTCATACTGCCTTTGGTTTTAAACGCAATAAAATATGAAACTGAAATGACATATTTGATCATTTTGTTAGGAAGTCATGTAGACTGCTGTGAAAAAATTATGTTACTTGTTTTATTAACATGGTTGATTTGCTTTATAAATAAAAAATGAACAGCGGTTACCAAGTAAAGATGTAAATAAAGGCAGACATATTGAATTTTTCTGCACACACGAAATATCTGCAGAGCAAATGAATCTGAAATTAGATGAAATTGCTGAGAAAACTACGGAAGCGCTAGAGCAAAGAATTCCAGTTAAGTCTGCGAAAAGATATGAAAAAGAATATGCGCTGTTTTGCAGCTGGCGTGAACAACACAATTTGAAAAGTAGTGCTGATGAAAATATGATGTTGGCTTACTTTTTGGATGTGGCAAGAACAGTTTTTTTAAAGAATATTCTTTTCAACAGTTTAAATTTTCAGTCAAAAACATTCAACCCTTCTTCATTATGGTCCAAATATTCGATGGTAAAATCAATGATTATGGTTAATGAGAATGTCAACATATCAAGTTTCCCAAAGTTGATAGCTTTTTTGAAAAAATAAAGTTTAGACCATCAGCCAAACCAGTCGAAGGTGCTAACAAAGGAACAAACTGAAAGCTTCATGAGGGACGCTCCAGATAAAGAATATCTATTACTCAAAGTGGTAGCATTACTTGGAGTTGCTGGAGGTTGCCGAAGGAAAGAGATCTATAATTTAGAAGTTAGTGATGTGGAGGAGACGGGTACTCAGCTAGTATTTAAGATTAACCAAACAAAAACGCATATTCAACAAGCTTTCACTGTGGTTAACAATGATGAGGTTCACTATTTGATGTGTTAAGAAAATACATGAATTTACGGCAACACCTGAAAGCTCTTTTGGTGGGTTATAAACAAGGAAAATGTCTGTCTCAAAGAGCTGGTATACATACTGTTGGCGGAGCACCTAAGCAAATAGCTGAGTTCTTAAAACTAGTCCAACCAAAAAAGTATACAGGTCATTGCTCCAGGAGGACATCCTCAACGTTGTTGGCCAATGCTGGAGCTGACCTTAAAGTTCTAAAACAGCATGGTGGATGGAAGAGTTCTTCAGTTACAGAAATTCAAAAACTTGAATAAAAGCTTGGTTTATGTTGATTCACTTATTATTTCAAACAACATTGAGGGAATTGAAGAGTACTGTAAAGTACAAGTGTACCGTAAAGTGCCATTTACCGGACTCAAACGAGTCCGGGAAAGGGCACTTTACCGTACAGTATGAAAAAAAAACGTGTTGTTTATTCTGTATACTAAATATTACGGCTTCCAGAAAGTAAGATTAATGTTTGTCCGAATTTTGCATAATTCTGTCTGCTAGTCATTATTTGACAGCAGCCTTCTTGATGAAAACAGTTCAATTTTACTTTTTCTTAAGCCAGTCCCATGGTCAGACTTTAAACGCTTGAACTAAAACTAAAACTGCAAAGCAATTGTTTTATTGCGTTTAAATACTGTCTTAAGGAATTTTTAATTATAAGTTGTGACAATTATTGATAGTTCTCTTCAGAATGTCTGTCTTTACAAAATATGGCGATCAGATCTAAAAGTTCAAATTTCTCATAAACCCTTAATTTTATCGAGTTCAACCAAGAGTACATTTTCATTAGTAAATGGATTGGAAAATTTATTTTTGAAATTTAAATATTATTCAGATGGTCCCTATTAAAATTACGGATTATTAACAAATGGGCACAAGCCGTCTCTGCTTATCTGTACGTAATGTAGATTCATTTATACCGTCAAACACAGGACATAGATGCATGCAATCCGTCACTGGAATTTTATAGTATTCCAATGTATAATTTAGAAATTATGACAAAACAAAGGTTTTTATTTCGAAACTTTAGAGGTCTATAACTCGGAAACGAAGGCTCGTATGACAAAAATTTATTTGAACTTCTAACATTATTTTGACCTCTTCTATTTGCTCCCGAATTTTTGGCATTAAGTTCCTGGACACCCTGTATTGTTTAATTTTAACGTTCATTTGAATATTTCTTCGATTTTTCCAACGTATTTAGTAAATTTCAAGGAACATTTAACTCAAATTTCACCTAAATACCTAAAGTAGTTAATAAATTTTAATTTTATTGAAACACCATCGCATCTGTATCACATTTCACCCATGATTTAAGTATTTATTTAGCTCACACTAGCAGCGAACTCTTATGACAGTTAAAAACTGGTCGTGGTAAGTCTGCTGCTAGTAACGTCTACTCAGAGACTCGATCCAAACTCGGAACACCTCCTGTCTACGTGTTTGAGATACGTTTCTGAATAGACGCTCCTCGTTCTGTCTTCATATCTAATCGACGGTCTTCTAGGATCTATGTAGTCGAGATCTGAAGGAGGCCGTTTGCAAAGGCTGCAAAAAGCGCATTGCAACGTATTTTTAAAAGCCTCTCGAAAATCGCGATTGAAATAAGCGTAGATGATGGGATTTAAGGTGGAATTGAAATACCCAATCCAAAACATCGTGGTGACTACTTCTTGGGGGCAACTCTCGCGGCAGGACTCGCACAGGTAAACAGTGTCATACCAAAGAAAGAACGGCAACCAGCAGAGGATGAAGGTTCCCATAATGATACCCAAAGTCCTAGCGGCTTTGTGTTCGCGTTTCATTTTCGATAGGTTTCTTTCTTTGGTAGGAGTGTGATGGAGATCTTGGTTGATGTCGTGGTGTGTTAAAGTCTTCGAAGAACCTCCCGAATTGGAAAGCATGTCTCCGTTGGTGTTGTTTTGATGTAAAAGCAAAGCAGCGCCGTGTCTGTTGAACATCTCTCTCTCCTGTCGGTTTGCTTCCCTAAAAATAGCCAGGTACATGAAGATCATGATCGTGCACGGTATCCAGAAAGATATACTGCTGCTGATTATAGCGTACGGTTTATTTACAATGAACTCGCAAATGTCCGGATGCTTGTTCCTGAACATTTGGTTTTCTGAGGTAGTGTACCAACCGTTGAAGATCGGTATAAAACTGATTATAGCCGGACTGATCCAAGAGTTCAGTATCATGAATGCTACGACTTTTTTCGTCATCGTTAAAGGGTACTTTAAAGGTTTCACTATGGCGTAATACCGATCGACGCTTATACAACACAAATGCAAGATGGAGGACGTTGAAAAGTAAACGTCCAACGAATTCCACACGTCGCACATGAAATACCCGAACTTCCACTCTTTGTATATTTGCACGCTGGCGTTAAAAGTCATCGCGAACATCGCCACCAACATGTCCGCCAAAGCTAACGATATCACGTAGTAGTTCGTGATTATTCTCAATTTTCTGTGCCGCATCACCGATACTATCACCAGGAGATTCCCTAAAATCGAAGCTATTATAATCGAGCCCATGATTGTCGATTTGACCGACAGAAGAACGTCGTCCGTCCATTCTTTTTCCGTTACCGATCGATTGGTGATGTTGGAGAAGGCGGATTCGTCGGAGATATTCATTTTTTTCTTTGCGGATTTATTCGATGCAGGTGCAGTTTTGCCTAAATGTCGGATAAATCGTTTGGATTATTCTGTTGGGAAACATCGTTTACGGGCTATTCAGTTTTGCGGTCGGTTCGCTCAATTGATTAGCGCCTCTCTTCTCTAAACAAGCGTTTGGTTTGACCGATCGGACTCCATGGAATCTGTAACAAAGAGCAGGGTTTCGTTAATTGTCCGGATGAATAATTGGTGCGTTAGAACGTTATCGTTCTACGCACATACATAGCAATTATTTCTTTTTAATAATACTAATTTATACTAAGTGACATAAATTTTATTTTAATAAAATTTTGGTGAATTTATTTATTTTACTGAAATAAACAATAGAGTTATCTCGTTAATGGCCCAAATTTAATACTCATGCGCGAACCAACTCCCACTCTCGTAGTTCCCCTAAATGTTTTTGTCCCTTATAAAATTGTGTTGGCAAGCCTATCAAACCATATATTCTTAGAAAAACAAGAAACAGGAAGGAGTATATGCAAAATTACCTTGAGTCCAGAAAGGAGTTTGCATATGGCGGCCAACTGTCAATTTTAATTTCCGTTTCCATTGACGTACCGAAAAAAAAATAAAAATTATAGTAGGGTTTTTATTTTTAATAAATGTCAACCAATCAATTGTGTGAATACAATTAGTTTTCTAAATAATTTAGTATTTATAAGAACCGAATGATACGTGTGCCGTTTTGTATTATTTTATTATTGAAGTATTGTTTAATGTTATTTTGCTATTCCCTCTAAAGGGTTTTGATTTTAACAAAGTTATCTTGCTTTCAATGATTTTGTTAAGGTAACTATGTATAATTAATGTCAAAAAAAAGTTAATTAAATGTCATCAGTATTCTAAAATTAAAATTTATATAAAGTGGGAACAGCATTTGGCGACCGTGACAGGACTCGTATTTAAAGTAATTTAGTTGCTGTTGACGAGTTTACAAAGTCTTTTAATTTTGCTAAAGATAATGTCGAATATCAATTCAAGAAAAAAGGAACGAACTGTCCTCCGATCTTCATTCACAAGGACTAATGCGAAGATTTGTGAGTTACTAGAAAGAAAAGATGTATCTCGACCCGATGTTAATGAACTTATCTCTCTCATGGACTTTCTAGAAAAAAGACACGAAGAGCTTAACAATATAAATACCGTTATTTCTCTACTGTTATTTGAAGATGAGTTGACCAATGAATCTGATTTGGAAGAAGAGCAGCAAAGAATTGATGAATATACACTAGCTTATTATCGAACAAAGCAATTGGTTAATAAGATGGTTTCTTCACTTAATAATGATAATTTAGACCCATCCTCTGCTTCTGTTAGCGGCATTTCCATGAAGTGTAAATACAAATTACCGATTTTAAAATTAAAAGAATTTAATGGCGAATTAAAAGAATGGTTACCTTTTTGGTCTCAATTTAAAAAGATAGATGAAGACCAACAAATGGACGCTGTTGACAAATTCGGTTATTTGATTATGTCTATGACACCTGGATCACCTGCTAGGGAGCTCGTGGATAGTTATCCCGCAACTCAAGAAATGTATCCTCTAGTTGTACAAGCTTTGAAAGACCGTTTTGGAAGAGATGATTTGCTTACTGAATTTTATATCCGCGAATTGTTAAAACTGATTTTGCAAAATACCACATCGAAAGAAAAACTAGTTGTGACAATCCTTTATGATAGACTGCAATGCCATTTACGCAACTTAGAAATGTTAGGTGTCACGTCAGAGAATTGTGCTCCGATTTTAATACCTCTTGTGTCGTCTAGCTTACCTGATGAAATACTAAAGACTTGGGAAAGAAATAGTGTACCTCTCATTAAATCAAACATACCTAATGCGACGTCAAAGGATTATTTAAGCAATTTAATGACCTTTCTGCAGACGGAGGTACAAGGTGCTCAAAAGATTGAGATGGCGAAATCAGGATTTGGAATTTCAGAAAACGGTCAAGTTTCCTCATCAAGGAAACCTGAGTGGAAAAAAGATCGCAAATCATCTACTCATATTTCAAGTTTTGAAGGATGTCCCACTGCAGCTGGTTTGCTAAATGGTTCTAAAGATTTTGTTGAGAAAAGTTGTATATTTTGTTCATCTAGTCATAATTCCCAAGACTGCAAGAAAGCTTTAGATTTGACACTTAATCAACGTCGTGAACGGGTAAACGCTGCTAAAGCTTGTTATTGCTGCCTGCTACCTGGACATTCTGCGGCACGTTGTCGAAGAAGACCTAAGTGCATTATTTGTTTGAAAGGACACTTTGGTATTATGTGCAACCAAGAAAAAAACAATTTACCAAAGAAAGAAATTATTAGTTCTGTAGAAAGTGTAGTTAAACCTAAAAATGATGAAATGCTGGCGTCGACTGCTAATCGTTGTAATGTACTGATGCAAACGCTTTTGGTATACATAAGAGGAGACGATAATCGTGCCAAAAAGGTCAGACTCCTGATTGATTCCGGTTCGCAACGATCTTATGTTTTGGCAAATACCGCTATTGAAATGGGATGCAAATCATTAGGACACGAACTTATACAACACTCATTATTTGGAGGTTCTACAATGGAACCTACTGATCACCACTTATTTAGACTTCATCTTTCAAAACTGGATCAGTCGTACCATTGCAATTTTGAAGTTCTAGATCAGCATAAAATTTGTGGGCAAATCGCAACTGTTCCAGAAGGCCCATGGATTCAAGAACTTGCTGAAAATAATATCAAGTTGAGTGACGTTGGTTCCCTGGCTAACATTGAGATATTAATAGGAGCTGATATTGCAAGTAAATTGTGGACTGGAAAACGAGTACCTTTAAGCTCTGGATTGGTAGCAATGGAGACAAAGCTTGGATGGACATTGTCAGGAAAGGTACCCAATATCCCAACTATCAAAGAAGAAAATTTAGCTACCGTTGTAACAAGTATGCTAAATCGTGAAGCCACTATTACAGATTTATGGGCACTCGATACATTGGGTATCACAGATCCATCTGCGAAAATGACTAAACTAGAAATTGATGCCACAACTTATCAACATTTCCTAGATACTGTTTCAGTCAATGAAGAAAATCGTTTTGAAGTTCACCTTCCATGGATTCATAACCATGCAGTTTTGTCAAATAATTATGAACTATCCCTAAAAAGACTTCAGACCACTGTAAAGAAATTAAAAAATGAGGGATACTACAATGCTTATCAAAAGGTTTTTGATGAATGGATCCATGAAGGTGTAATAGAAGAGGTACCATTAGAAGAAATTTACGAGAATTGCCACTATTTGCCGCATCGTCACGTAGTGAAACACGGTTCATCGACTCCCGTGCGTCCCGTTTTTGACGCTTCTGCCAGAGAAAACAACAAATCAAGTTTAAATATGTGTCTTGAAAAGGGTCCTAACTTGATTGAAAGAATACCTTCGTGTTTGGCTCGTTTTCGCGAGAAGAAAGTGGGTATAATTGGAGACATTAGGCGTGCTTTCCTTCAGATCAGTGTGTACAAAAAAGACAGAAACTATCTCAGATTTCTATGGCTCGACGAAAATGGAAATATGAAAACCTACAGACACTGTCGATTTGTGTTTGGAGTATCGCCAAGTCCTTTTCTTTTGGAATCATGCATTAAACTACATCTGGATAATGTTTTGCAGCAATGTTTGCAAGGTAACTCTCATTGGTCTGTGTCATTTGTTGAGTTACTCGCTAAAAGTTTCTATGTGGATAATTGTGTAGTTAGTCTGGATGATGAAAAACAAGCTGAGGAATTTATCGAAACAGCCTCCTCTATTATGAAAGAAAGAATGTTTGATCTTCGAGCATGGGAGCAAACAAATGAAACAGACTCGTCTATTCCTACAAATGTTTTAGGTTTATTATGGGACAAGTCCGATGATACGTTGTCAATAAACGTGAATAGTTTGCTTTCAATGAATATGGACAAGATAACGAAAAAGGTCATTTTAAGTGCTGCTCATCGCATTTTTGATCCGATTGGTATAGTTAGCAGTTTTACATTGATTCCTAAGCTTCTTATTCAGCAGACCTGGGAGCTTGGTATAGCTTGGGATGAAGAGGTTCCTGATAATATAAAATCTCAATTTAATGAATGGAAGAAAGATGTTCCTCTTCTAACCCAAATGAAAATTCCTCGCTGGATAATGCAATGTAAAGGTGAAAGCAGTCAAACTTTACACATATTTTCTGATGCCTGTAAAACATCGTATGCAACAGCTGCTTTCCTTCGCATTGAACATAATGGCGAAGTCATCGTGCAGTTGATGGCGGCAAGAGCTCGGGTTGCTCCAACTGCTAAATCAAGCAAACGCATTACTATACCCAGACTGGAGTTATTAGCAGCATCTATTTCATCTCGACTATACAAATCTATTGTGGAAGATTATGGATTGAAACATCTTAAAAAATTTTTTTGGACTGACGCCACAACAGTTTTAGCTTGGATTCTACGAAATGAACCCTGGGACATATTTGTTATGAACAGGGTAAAGGAAATACGTTCCCTGACGGGTGATTGTGAATGGCGTCATGTACCTGGACTTATGAACCCGGCAGACTTACCATCGCGAGGATGTTCCATAAAGAAATTATTGCAATGCCGTTGGTGGGAGGGCCCCGAATGGCTTAAAGGGCCACCAGAACAATGGCCAAAATTTGATGTCTCGTATAATGATGAGGAAATTAATTTTGAGAAGAAAAAGCATATAGTTTCTTCAATGATTAGCGTTACGGAAGAAAAAGGATGGTATTATAAATATTTTTCACAATACAAGAAGCTTGTGAGATTAGTTGGATGGATACACCGCTTTGTTAATAATATACGTTTTAAAAAGAGTCAACGCATACAGGGTGATTTAACAGTCAAAGAATTTGATCTAGCCGAAATAAAAGTATTATTATGGATACAAGAAGAAGCATTTAATGACGTATATGATCAAAAACTTAAGAGTTTGCTTCCATTTATTGATCAGAATGGGTTAATTCGTCTTATGACCAAAATATCTAACCGTGAAGACGCAAAGGATTTTTGTCATCCCATAGTACTACCCAGTTCTGATCATCCAGTAGTACATCGCCTGATAATGGATACACATCGAAACAACAGTCATGCTGGAACTCAAATCCTGTTGTCGATCTTGAGACAAAGATTTTGGATTATTGGAGGAAGACAAACGATTCGTTCAGCTCTCAATACTTGTGTTATTTGCAAGCGCTTTACTGCAAAGAAATTAGAAGCAATTCCAGCACCTTTACCCGAAAGCCGTGTGAGAGATGCAAAAATATTTGAAGTTACAGGTGTTGATTTAGCTGGTCCATTGTATCTGAAGGCTGATGATGGATCTTCAAAGAAAGGTTGGATATGCTTATTTACCTGCGCGGTTTACCGTGCTGTGAGACTAGAACTTATTTCATCGTTATCGACAGACTGTTTTTTACAAGCTTTTAGGAGATTTTGCAGTAAACAAGGAAGACCACAAATCGTATATAGTGATCAAGGTACTAACTTTATTGGTTTCAACAATGCATGTAACAAATTAGACTGGAACACCATTTCGAAATTTAGTTCAATTAGAAAAATTGATTGGCGTTTCAATCCACCTGCTTCACCATGGTGGGGTGGTTGGTGGGAAAGGCTTGTGGGTGTACTTAAGCAGCTACTTCGACGTATTTTAGGTCGTTCGTCTGTTAATTCAGAGGAAATGCAGACTATTTTGTGCGATTGCGAAATTGTTATTAATTCACGCCCGTTGACATACATGTCAGATAATGCAACAGATTTGACAGCTTTAACGCCGAATATGTTCCTACACGACTTAGAAGAGATTGGTACACCTGATTATGATTTAATTGAAGCCAATGATCTTCGCCGAAGAGTTCGTTATCGTTTAGAATTAAAAAAGAGACTACGTGAAAGATTCAGATTAGAATATTTAGGACAACTACAGTTATTTGCAAACAAAAATTGGTTAAGAGATATCCGCTTGGGAGAAATCGTTCTAATTGGCAGGGATGATACTAATAGAATTGATTGGCCCCTTGGTAGAGTTGTGGAATTGATTAATGGACCTGATGGTAATGTACGAGTCGTGCGTATTCTTACCGCTTCGGGAGAATTAGTTAGACCTATTCAAAGAATATTTCCTCTGGAGCTTGATATACAATCAAACGAAAGAAATGATATACTTGGGCATTCAGACACCAGTGCTCCCCTTAAAGATGATTCACAACTATCAGGATGTAATGAAGAGGCTCAAACTTCACATTTCAACTCGACTCCTTCAGTTGACGAAGAATCTACCGTTCCAAGTGGTAATACACAAATAACACGTCGTGGACGATTAGTAAAGAAACCACAAAGGATGAATTTGTAAATTGTACGTTTGTTTTCTGGAGAAGTCAAATTTGTTTAAATTTCGAAATTTGACTTGGTGGGAGGATGTGCCGTTTTGTATTATTTTATTATTGAAGTATTGTTTAATGTTATTTTGCTATTCCCTCTAAAGGGTTTTGATTTTAACAAAGTTATCTTGCTTTTAATGATTTTGTTAAGGCACAGAGTATATAATACAAACCAGAGTATCGACTCGCTGTCGGCACCTTTGATGTTTATAAGACAAGAGCGGCCATTTTTTGGGAGTATAAACCACAAAACAGAAAATTGGTTAGTCTGTTTTGTGGTATAAGCTCAGGGTAGTACTAAAAAAATTGTTATTATAAATAAGACCCGTACTTGAAATTTTTCTTTATTGTTGAGATAATTGTTATTTTAGAAACATAGAATTTGTTTTCAACAAGATTAATAGTATTAACTAAACGTTGATTTATTTGTTTTTAAAAAAAGTAATTTTTACGCAAAATAAATGACCGAATATGTATGTCTTGCATGCAATTTTCCTAGTTAGTAAGGAAGGATATCAATAATTAAAAAAACACACATCAATCTGTATCTTTATCAGATACAGAACACTGAGAAGGAGTACATGCATTAGTAGTATTTATTTTAATGTCATTTAATGTAAGTAACATTTGTTCCGCATCTCCTTCGCAGTTTTCTGTACCTAAATTAAATAGTTTAATGCACTTTTCCACACAATACAAACGCCACCACTGATTTATTCACATATAACCAACTGCCTACCTTAACCAAAACTAACGGCGACGGCTATGGATACTCCCAAAGTGTCATGGCGATACCTGCAAATGGATGCTTACCCCCTTCATATAGAGTCGATACTCTGGTTTGTATTATATACTCTGTGGTTAAGGTAACTATGTATAATTAATGTCAAAAAAAAGTTAATTAAATGTCATCAGTATTCTAAAATTAAAATTTATATAAAGTGGGAACAGAGTTTTAATATTTTCCCAACAATACGCCTATGCGCTTATTTTTGACATTTATATGCAAATATTGCTTTGACAGTATACTGTAAATATAAACAATGAGTCATACTAGGAGCTTCAAGATGGCCGACTTCCGTCGCAAATTTTCCTTAAATGGCAGACTCCTTCCTGTTTCTTTTTGTTCTAAGCATATATTATTATGCATAAGACCATAAAAGGTTAGTTTATTGTTTATTTTATTTGAGTGGATCTGTATTTGAGTGGATTTGTATTTTTGGACCATCTCAGTATTTTTATTGTTATACACTCTATTTAAATAAACGGAATAAAAATTGGAACTTTTTCTTTGTGGTTTTTGGCCTGAGTTGCCGGGTCTATCTTTTGACAGCTACAAGGGTTTTTTTTTTAATTTAAGTAGTGGTATTCCTGGGTAGCAATACGTTGTGTTCCATGGAAAGAAGTGGTCATATTTTAGCAGTGGAAGGGGAAAATTCAAAAATATTTGCGCATGAGTATTCAATAAAGAGATAGGTCTATTGACAAAATTTTCAGCCTTATCAGTTGAAGATTCCGGTTTTTATACTGCTTTTTTGAAATACACTAACAATCCAAAAATGAATATTGTAGCCGTAATAAAAATCTAAATTTTGCGGATTTTGGTTCTTGACATTCTTTACGATTGGTTACGATGCCTAGGGTACGGAGACCTGTACGATTTCGTCAACTTAGTGAGTTTGATAGGGGTCGTTTAGTGGGACTTCGGAAAGCTGGATTTTCTTTTCGGGAAATTGCAGTTGGAGTGTAGATACCGTGGTTAGGTGTTGTCAAGCATGGCTTCGAGAAGGCCGTACGCCAAGAGCAAGGGGCTCTGGACGCTCCCGTAGAACAACAGACCGTGAAGATCGCCGCCTAAGATTATTGGCCTTAGGGGACCGTTTCTCCACTACCAGGTCCATTGCAAATGAATGGTTTGCAGAACACGGAAAACCTATTGGCATGCGAAGTGTTTACCGACGAATAAGACGTTTTGGCCTGTTTTCATACCGACCACACTGGGTCCTTCCTTTAACTCCAGAACACCGACGTAATCGCCTTGAGTGGTGCAAAGAACGGTCACTCTGGGATCAGGAATGGAACAGTATTGTCTTTAGTGGCGAGTCTCGATTTTGCACGGGTTTGCAGGGTTAGAAGACGACGTGGTGAAAGGAGAAATCCACGGTTTTTTGTTGAAAGGCATGTTTGTCAAACTGTTGGAGTTATGGTTTGGGTGCTATAGCTTATGGTTCGAGATCACCTTCAATCTTCATCAGAGGTAACATGAACGCAGAGCATTATATCCAAGAAGTTTTAGAACCCCATCTTTTACCCTATCTTGACACCCTGGCAAATCCAACTTTCCAACAAGATAATGCCCGACCACATGTCGCAAGAGTCACAATAGATTTCTTTCAACATAATGATGTCACATTGTTACCTTGGCCACCAAGATCTCCCGACTTATCCCTAATTGAGCACGTGTGGGATATGATGGGTAGGAGATTGCTCAATTTGCAACATCCTCCTCAGAGTCTAGAAGAACTTCGAGAGGAGTTGGTGGTTGCCTGGATTTAGATACCACAGGAGGACATTGACCACCTGATCAGCAGCATGTCTAGGCGCGTTGCAATGCAATCATTTACTTATTATGCTTCAGTAAGTACTTAAACAAAATTTTATAAAAATAAAATCATTTAAACTGGGTGTTCAAATTTTTATGTCACTAATTTGATTAATAATAGCTACAGAATACTAAGAAGTGTCATACATATTACAAGGAATCTGGAAAATTGTTGCAGTTACAACCATATTCAAGAAAGAGGACAACTATTTTATACCAAAACCCAATTATTTAGTCACTGACAACTGTTTTGATAAATCATTATCGTCAGAAACAGCTGTTAAATTTATAATGAATACGTTTTTATATAAAATAGTGGAAGACTTTGCTAAATCATTTGATCGAGTATCAATTAAATTACTGCTATATAAACATAAAAACGTTGGCATCCGTAGAGATATTTTAGAATAAATTTGCGGTTTTTTGACTGATAAACACTTTATCATCGGAACGAGAAGTGTTTTACTGCAGGGATCTGTCTTGGTTCGACTGTTATGTGTATTGTATGAGAGTGATCTTCAATGCCACATTAAATCTAAGTATTCTACACAGATGCGTTGGAAAATATTGAGCGTAAAGTTACAAGACCATTCTTCCCAAAAAGAAGGAGTTCGAGATGAGTTGGTGGTTGCCTGGAATGAGATACCACAGGAGGACGGGGCCGGTTGAGAATAGGTGCACACGACTTTCGAAAAAAAAATATTAACACTAAAAAGGGACTGGTGTCTATAGTAAATTTTCGTAAAAAAATTTGCGGATTATCCAGTATTTTTCGAGAAAAATGGAATCAAAAACTCAAATTTTGTAGGTTAAACACACAAAACATTCACTGTCCAAGGTGCGTTATGTCAAACAGATACCAGCGTTGCCACATCTTTAAGTAAAACATAAATATCGGGAAAATATTTTTTTACATTCTAAAAATGTAAAAAATTGTTAATAAAATATGAAAACCGGGAGGATATTACTGACCAAAACTAACCATCTATTTAAAGGAAAACTATCCTCGAGATAGTAAAAACACAAACACGCCACAATAAATGATGGGTGGCGATGCTAAATAGTGGGAAATTATGCTTTTCTGAAGGAATCTCACGAAAAACTCACTATTTATACCTAACCTAACCTAACCTAACCTAACCTAACCTAACCTAACCTAACCTAACCTAACCTAACCTAACCTAACCTAACCTAACCTAACCTAACCTAACCTAACCTAACCTAACCTAACCTAACCTAACCTAACCTAACCTAACCTAACCTAACCTAACCTAACCTAACCTAACCTAACCTAACCTAACCTAACCTAACCTAACCTAACCTAACCTTACCTAACCAAACCTAACCAAACCTAACTTTACCTAATCTAATTAAACATAAAGGGAAACTAAACTAAACTAACCTATCCTAACTTGAAAGGAAACTAATCTAATCTGAGAGAAATTAATGTAACCTAAAAAGAAACTAATTTAATCTGAAGTGAATCTATCCTTAAGATGAAAACGGTCAATGTAAACACAGATCATTTATAAAACAGATGAAACACTGTTTAAATATCAAAAAAATTTTATAAATGAACAAAATATATTAATATATAAAAAAGAATATTCTACTTGGAAAGAAACAACCGTCAATATGGTCAAAAAAATATGGCAATGTTGCAATGGTAACCTTAGACAACCTATGATACATGTCAACGTCGAAACAGTAAATTGTCATAAAGTTCGTGTTAAATGTTTAGATCCATGAGACGAAATAATACTATAAGTGAGGTTAACCAATGGTTTATTTAAATTTATTGCAATATAAATTAAATTACCATATAAAACTCAATTTTCCGCATTTAATTTGAGTTAAAAGCTTATAAAAAGTAAGTACCTTTAATTTTCAGATGAGTAAACTTCGAAATGAGTGTGCACCTATAGTAGGATGAAACCCAGGAGGGGATTGACCATCTGATCAGAAGCATGCCTAGGCGCGTTGGAGAATGCGTAACACATCGGGGTGCATCCACACATTATTAAAGGTAAAAGGGCTTTAAAGCAATGCAATCATTTTGAAATTTTTATCATTTACTTATTATTCTTCATTAAGTACTTATACAAAATTTTATAAAAATAAAATCATTTAAACTGGGTTTAAATTTTTATGTCCCTTAGTATAATAAGTATGCATAATCTTTTTAAAGAACACTAAAATACTTCATTTAAAAAAGTGATATTTTTTATTACTACCTACTGACATTCAACAAAATAAATTAGTTGAATTATCTTTTCGAATTTTCATTTTCATTTTCACCCTAAAAATTAGCCGTTACTGTAAATTAAAGTCGAGAAATCAACTTTTAATCCCCGAAATTAAAAAGAACGACCCCTTTTTCTCGTTAAATTTTTTTCCGCATTTTTTCGGTACGCACCCGTAAGCTTAAGTTTAGACCGTAGTATATAAAATTCCATCAATTCCACGTCGGGTAAATTGACTTTTCAACCGTAAAGTTTCCTTCCTCTTCCTTATCATTTTTTGACCACAATTGCAAATACAGCATTTATGCGAAAAAGGCTTTTCCAGAAAACACTGCGATTTATTGTTAAAGTAAGCCTTTCACAGAATGGGAAAACGACCTTCCTAAATAATTTATAGTTTACTGTCCAATACGAGACATTTTCCTTTTGAGCCGGGAAATTTCATATCGTTTTATTTATCAATACGATAAAGTTTTTCCAGAAAATCAGTGGTAGAGAAGGGTATGCTTTTCATAAGTAAAGGACCCCGCTCCTAGTATGACTCATTGTTTATGTTTACAATATACTGTCAAAGCAATATTTGCATATAAATGTCAAAAATGAGCGCATAGGCGTATCATACTAAATTATTTAGAACAATAATTGTATTCACACACTTGATTGGTTGAAATTTATTAAAAATAAAAACCTGAATATAATTTTTATTTTTTTTCGGTACATCAATGGAAACGGAAATTAAAACTGACAATTGTCTGCCATATGCAAGCTCCTTTTTGGACTCAAGGTCATTTTGCATATACTCCTTCCTGTATCTTTTTGTCCTAAGGTCTAAACCTAATCAGGAAAGTGAAGTACTGACATGTTTTTTTCATCATTTCTCTCTGAAAACACTATGTTTACATGTCTATTTGGCGCACGGAAAAGGGGCTTTTCCTGTGCCCCCGCACAGGAAAATTTTTCCGGTGCGCTAATGACATTAACTGGCTACTAATAAAACATACTATTGAAAGTTCCTTAATAACCGCAAACAATGCTTGTTTATTTTTTTTAGCAACGTTAAACAACTCTTGTATATTGTGACAGTTTTTCGAATTTGTATTCAAAATATTTTTAAAATGATTTCTCCAGAAGAAAAAATATCACTTGAAGCTGCGAAAGTAAGTGCAGAATTACTGCCCAGGAAGTCTTGTGAGAGATATGAAAATGAGTACCGTCTATTTTGCAAGTGGCGTCAGCAAAAAGAAGTTAACACAGTAAGTGATGATACTCTTCTCGTTTATTTGTCTGAAAAAGCCAAATCCATGAAAGCTTCAACTTTATGGAGTCGATTTTCAATGTTAAAAAGTTGTCTAGCAGTAAAAAAAAATATGTATGTTAATAACTTGCCAAAATCTATTGCATTTCCGAAACGGCAAAGTGTTGGTTACACACCAAAAAAGTCCAAAGTATTAACTGCAGACCAAGTCGCCAAATTCATACTTGAAGCACCAGATGAGAAGTGGTTATTAACTAAAATAATTTTAATATTTGGTATTTTCGGTGCATGCAGAAGAGATGACTTGATTCGATTAACTTTGGAAGACGTGGAAGACAAAGGCCGGTTTTTGGTGGTATTCCTTCGAGATGGCAAAACTCACAAGTCAAGAAGTTTTACCATTACAAAGGAAGGATGCCCCTTTGATCCATGCAGTTTTTATCGCAAATATATTAATCTAAGGCCTACAAATATGAAAACTACAAGATTACTTATTGCGTATCGTAATGGTAGATGTTATGCTCAACATGTAGGTTGCCATACTATAAGTGGTACAACAAAACAGATTGCTGAATATTTGAACCTAAAAAATCCTGAAGAATATACTGGACACGGCTTAAGACGATCTTCAGCGTCTATGTTAGTCGAAGGCGGAGCGTCCATAAATGCTTTTCCCGTGCTTGCATGACTTCCCGTGTAAGGCTACGCCTCACACACACGCGCACGGGAAAAGCCTATTTTCTGGACTCCTAATGAAATATACTATTCTGAAAATGCTCAAAGGACCCCGCACTTTTCTTATGGAAACGGGAGCACCGTCAAATTGTCTGAATTTTTGATATGTACTAATATTTGATGTCCTGATCAAAAGTCTTCATGGGCCCAACCTTATCATATGGCTAGATTTTGAGATACAGGGCGTTGAAGTTCAAAATCCCTACTTTTTTAAAACGGTCCCCAAAAAGTTACTCTTAAATATTTTTTGATGTTATTGTCATATATATTAAGACAAAATACATACCTAATAGAGAAAATAAAATATCTGTTGTTTACAGGGTGATTCGCGCTTTCACAGGCCTGTTTTTGTTTAAATACTTATTTTTTCTGTAGAAAAAACATCAAATATCATAAAAAAAAATTGTAGAGGTTAAAAAAAATGACCGTCAAAGTTGCTGAATATTGGATATAGTGTAGATCTCGATGTCCTCGTTAAAAGTTCTTATAGATAAAATTAGATCCTATGACTACTTTTCTAAATATAAAATGTTTAGTCTGTAAAATAACATTTTTTGGTAATACAATATAAAGACAAAATAATAAATATTGTAAACTAAATATTTTTTTATATTTTGCACTTATAAAAAAAATATTATAAACAACTTATTTCATATGGCTGTAGTGACACTCGTTCTTTAAACTTGAACTCGTGTCATAACAGAATTCCATATGAAATGCGTTGTTTAATATACTATTACACACTGTGTTAGATTATATTGCAACGTTGTATTATTGGGTGTTAGGCTACAAAAATTCTAAAGCCGCGTTGCCACGGGTAGAGTATCACGAACGTGAGCCTCAGTCGTTATTTCACGATACAACTACTTCCATGACATGCTGTCGTGAGAAAGGTATACACAATAAGTGGTTATTTGCCAAAATGCAGTGCTTGATAGCAGACGCGTGCCAAATAATGTGTGGAGTGATATCTGGCAGAATTTCAAAAGCCCTTTCAGCCAAAAAGAAAAAACATAGACGATGGTGGACAAGAAGATGGATTCTGCAAAGGGGTAGTATCTCTTTGGGTAACGAAATCTGAGTTTCCTGAAGATTTTAGAAACTTGCTAAGGATTTCTGAGCATCATTTTCAGTATTTATTAGGACTCGTCAGCCCCAAAATTCAAAAAAAATGACACAAATATGAGGGAAGCTATACCCGCCAAGCTAAATCTGGAAGTAGCTCTTCGATATTTAGCTACTGGGGACTCTATTAAAAGCTTGGAATATTTATTTAGGGTCCCCAAATCATCGATAAGTAAATTCATAGAAGTTATGGATGCAGTGTGTGATGCTTTAAAGAAATTTATTAAGGTAAATACAATTTTAATTAAAGTAGTCTAGTTTGCAAAATAAGTATATATTTTTCTAAATAAAATACAAAATATGGTAATTTTATCGCATATCGGTAATTAATAATTGCTTATTGCCGAAGACAACTCAGCGATGAAATCTTCATCCATATTTGTCTGTGAAAAAACAGAATCTTGGGTCGATGTATTCTCAACCGATGGTGACCCATACCGAGTAGTTTTGGAGTCACTACTGTAATTTGAGTTTAGAGAATGCGGCTCGGTGTTTATGTAAGAAATCGACGACGGCGATGGTTCCAAAATCATAGAAATTATAGACGCTTGCAGTGGAAATGATCGATCTTGTGGTACCCTACGTACTTCCCAAAATGATCGAAGCAATCTTCTGCCGGTGCCGGTGCAGAAATACTAGCAGCGCGTTTGGAAATATCATCTATAGCTTTTCAATCGCAGAATTAATATCATTTCCAACAGGTGTCGAACATGACTTCTTTTTGCAAAATGCTATTGGAGTCGAAAGTTGAAGTTTTCTTTTTGTTGGTTCGCTTAGGCATTCCCTCGATGGAGTTGGTTGCTCCTTCGATGTAGTTGGTTGGTCCTTGGATGTAGTTGGTTGATCTTCGTTGAATAATGGTTCTGACCCCATTCTTCTGGTGAAAGCGGCTCCTTATTTTCGGATTCAGTATTGCATTGCGTTTATTTACGAGATTCGGATCTTCCTGCAATATAGAAAAAAAACTGCCGTACTTAATATGATTTGGTAAATTTCTTTTATAAAACTAAGCAAAATAAAGCAATTTTGTTCTAGGTGCCATCTGAAAAAAATCAATGGTTGGAGATAATAAATGGATTTGAAACGAAATGGAACTTTCCAAAATGCATTGGAGCCTTAGATGGCAAGCATATCGGTATTAGAGCGCCCCCTAAGACTGGATCTGATTGTTTTAATTATAAACAATCCTTCAGTATAATTTTGATGGCTTTAGTTGACCATGGCTATTGTTTCACATATATTGATGTAGGGGTGAAAGGGAGAGCATCAGATGGTGGTGTGTGGCGAAACTGTAGTTTCAACGAAGCTCTGCAGGCAGATGTGCTCAATATTCCCTCAGATGCCTCAGATGATGCATTTCCGTTAACAACATTTTTACTTAAGCCTTACAGTAAAAGAAATTTATCTAGAGCAGAATGCATTTTCAACTATAGGCTGTCAAGAGCTAGGCGAATTTCTGAAAATGCTTTTGGTATACTGGTATCAAAATTTAGAATATTTGAAAGGCCAATTGCTGTAAGTTTACAAAAAGTTGATAAAATTGTAAAAACCTGTTGTTCAATACATAATTGGTTACGAAAAACTGGCAATTGTTACGTGCCACCTAGTTTAATTGATTGTGAGGATAAAAATTACAATGTAATTTTGGGAACATGGAGACAAGATGTAAGAAATTCAGCTTTAACAAACTTGAGTCTTACGACTCATGACAGGAATCCGAGTAGATTAGCATTAGCCAAAAGAGATAAATATTGCGACTACTTTAACAATGCAGGGGCAGTCAATTGGCAGTGGAACATGGTTGAAAACTAAATAATAAAAAGTCTTGACAGTGATTTTTTTTCAAATTTGTAATGACTATGATGTAGTTATAAACGCAAATAAAATCTTACCAAGTTTGAATGGGTTTCCCTTCCTTTTACATGCGGTCTGAGGAAAGAATCCATTAACTTAAACCACCCCACTTTAGGGATGTAAACATTATTCAAAGAACATCCAGACTTAATACTTTGTTGAATTTTTTTTTAATTCTTGAGAATAGGAGCTAAGTAAATTCATGAATTTCATAATTACATGGACGTCTGTGAAATCATCAATTGCCATCCCCGATGCAATCCTTTTAGCTGCGGCTGCACGTGCTTTTCGATTTTTATAATCTTCTCTCGTAAGATCCCACAAGACCGGTTCATTTTGATAAAATTCCAGGAACTTTAGACACAACCGTCCTCTTCGCCTGCTCACGATCGACTGCACGAAACAAAAATCAAACCGGTTTGATTTTCTCAGGAACGAAATATTTTGGTTCGTGAAGGTTCGTTCTTCACGAACCTAAAGGTTGCCATGGGGAGTGGTACACGAAAGGGTGAATGACGTTCGTGATTCACTACCCGTGGCAACGCGGCTTAACCTATAGAGTGATCTGACCTTGGACAGGGATTCTGTATCCTATCGCTTTCGATAGCGACATGTCGTTTCAAACAAACGGTATTCCGTGTACACATTTCTATACGACTTTAAGCACAAGTCATGTCGCTTGAAGGCGATACGTTTTGAGGTATCGCTTCAATAAAACAACCTATTTATGACAAAATATTTTTTATTTGTTGTGTTCTATGTCTGTATTGTTATTCATTGTTGTATTGTATACTTTTAAAAGTAAATTTTGATTTTATTGATTAATATGAGAGTGGCAAACCAGCATTGGGAAGCATTTTTAAATGCTGTTGAAAATAATCACAGCCTTAATTATAACCAACAAATTTAATGGGGCTCAAGGAAAAGCTGAAGGAAACGCTTTGTGGACAAGTCTTGCTATAAAACTATATCTTCAACAATAATATGAAGGATATATTGAGCCATTTCTTTTGTTAATCTAAAAGACTTTTTAAATAGATCATCCCTTAATTCAAAAGGGTTTGTTTCATCTCTTATTTGCCTCCTCATAACATTGAAAGTCCAAATATCTTCTAGAAATTCTTCTCTTTGAATGATGGTTATTTAAAAAATTAACTTGAAGTATATGAAAAAATACAAACTTTTTTAAAGATTTTTTTATTGTTTATTTAACTATTTAGAGGAGAAATATTTTATGACAAATGATTTTTATAGCAATCAATGTAAGACCATATAATAAGGCCACCAAAAAAAACTAAGCATTTTATGTTTGAGAAAGGACTTACGTTAAGCTTAACTCCTATTATCTTTATCCAATAGCCAACGCAAGTACAAATAATAAATAAATAAATAAAATCCAGAAAAATAACAACAAACATCTCAAAACCAACTTTGCAATCTACAAAATAATAATATGCTAAACCAATAAACCATAGAAATAGAACATAAATGTTAAATTGTAAATCAAAATCCCTAAAATGTCTGAAGAAATTTAAAAACTCCCCAGAATTTCTATATATCGTGTTGATAAAACCGGATACGGCCGAAGTATTGTCGAAAGGTACACAGAATACCCTTTTCGCGAGATATCGCTTCTACATGTCGAAAGCGACTGTAGAATTCGACATGTCGAATGCGATAGTGCACAGAATTCCTGTTCTGAGCTTGTAAGATGACAAAATCGACAAATCCAAAAGAACCGCCAAATAATAGAAACCATTTTGCTATTGCGTTTTTTTCGTTTTCAATCTAAATTATTGGGTGTAATTTAATTTAGTTTTTATGCTCGTTCCCACATAAATTAGAAATAATAGAGGACCTATTAAGCAGCTAACATTTATCTGCAAAAAGAAAAATACCTATGCCATTCTCGTAGCTTGTTTTTTTTGTTTATGATTGGGTAAGGAATATTAATAAAATTGTGTTATATGTGCAGAGGAAAAATGATGTACCTAAATGGGGTGCTTCAGTGTTAAAAAATTTGGAACTAATTGGAAATTCTGAATGATCATAATTCTTTAATTTAAATTTACATTTTACTACTAATTCTAAGTACTAATTGTAATTGTAATTCTCTGGTTGTGAATGAAGCTTTACCGTTCAAAATATACGAGGGGGGTAGGGGACTTTTAGCTAGCACTGTATATTTTATAAAGTAGAAATGTAAAAACAAAAATAAATTTTATTGTAATTTGATTTCATCTACGAAAATCTGGCATAATAGCGGTACAAATTAATGTGTTCTACTCGTATATACATGAACTTTCATTTTTAATTTTTATGTTTCAAGAGATATACCTAAATAATAATTAAGAGCACAATACAAACAAACAATCAATTCCCTTTATTTTTATAGCGAAATCAGTACAGTAAGCGATGAATTTGAGACAGTGACGCTCTACATTGTATGCAACTACACATAAAATCCAGGTAGTAGCGCATTGCGGTAGTTTGTGGGCAATTTATTTGAGGAAAACTGCAGTCGCAAAGTTACGGTTAGTGGAAGTTTAACGGGAAATATATACCTACCTACATATATATTTGTGTATTGAAAGTTATACCTTATGCTACTTGTTATTCCTTGTTTTAAAGTCACTAAACTTTCTTCGGGAAATATGATAAGTATACGTTACCTGAGTAAGTTATCGTGCTAATGTACGTCGTAAAGTTTTTTGTCAAAAAATAAAAAGTTTTATTGGTTGAACGGAGACTTCGCTTGATGTTACGTGTAAACGGGGACCAGGGGCGGATCCAGAAAAATGATTAGAGGGGGCACATTACCAAAAACCTGGAATATATACCATAATATATCTACGGTTAAACGTTGTTTTTAAAATATATATTCAATAAACTTTTAAGTTCTAAAATATTTTTAAATAAAGTAAATCATCTTAAACTTGAATCAACAATAATTGAAGGAAAAAACAAAATCAATGTATCAAATCGAGTATTGTGAGAAATATGTAAAATCCGTATAATAAATATTTAATATTTTTAATAATAAAAAAATTAAAAGTCCTTCAAGAAGGATTTAGAGCGCGCCGACCATATACGGATAATATCCTCTGCTTTTAACACAACAGAAAAAATGTTGCTACAAATAGAGAGGTACGTGGCTTTTGTGGACCTCCAAAAGGCATATATGATGCGGTACCTCTAAATAAACTATGGAAAGTCCTCAGCACATCCAGCATATAACACACATTAGTACGCGTCCTGAAAGATCTATATAGTGGCTCCAACTCCCGTATCAAAACCAAAAATTTCCTAGCAGATAGCTTCGCCGTTACCAAGGTTATTGAGCAGAGATATTGCATTTGTCCCACATTATTTAAGATCCATATCTCAGCAGCCCTTAGACAATGGAAAGGAAAGGTCAAGGAAATGGGGATACAACTTAAGGAGCATGATTGCATATGTACGCTTCAATTTGCGGATGACCAAGTGGTGATCTCAAACGACAAAGATTACATGGCATTCATGAAGAGAAAACTTACCGAAGAATACAGGAAATGGGGACTAAACTTAAAATTGAAAAAAACAAAATTTGTATTGGATCGGAAGCAGCACTAAATGTTAACGACAACCAAGAAATAAGCTAGTATGATGAATACAAATACATCAAGATGATCGCGAAATCGAGCATAGAATCACACAAACACGAAGAGCTATAACATTTCTAAATGGAATCCTCTGGAGCAAAGAAATATCAAAAAAGAAATTTAACATCTACGAAACCATGGTTAAAAGCAGCCTACTCTATGGAGCAGAGACATGGAGAATCACCAAAAAGGTTGAAGCTACCGAAATGGACACCATCAGAAGAATATCAAGAGATGAACGGATAAGAAACGAAGTGGTAAAGCAGGTACAGAGATACATAGAAAGAAAACAATTAATATGGTATGGACACGTAAGGTGAATGGATGACGAACGGTTGCCATAAAAAACAATGACATGGCAGCCTCCATAAAGGAAAAAGTAAGGAAGATCACCACTAAGATGAAAGCTTGGAGTTAGAAAAATACTCAGCTCCCGTAACCTAGCTGAACAACAATCCCAAGACATAGCAGGGTATGTTAATTTACACTAATCACAATCAGATAATACTCTATGGATTAGGATGGGCTTCACCAACATTGTATTGTAGTAGTTTATGTTTTAAATATAGTCACGTACTATTTGACGTATGATGACGGGAGCACGCTATAGATTTGGGTACTTTCAGGATCAGGACCTTGAAACACGGACCAATGAGTCTAGCATGTGCGCGAGTCATTGGGACTTAACTAAACCAAAAGGCGTAATGAAAGTAAAGGTTTGCCTTGCGTAGACCAATGGGGGATGAGCGATTTGCCCTTAAAAGTGATCGCTTCGCACTCCTGGGGGTCTCGTTCTCATTACGAGAAAAGGCGCACCAAGAGATGGTGAACTATGCCTGGTGAGGACGAAGTCAGGGGAAACCCTGATGGAGGTTCGTAGCGATTCTGACGTGCAAATCGATCGTCGGAATTGGGTATAGGAGCGAAAGACTCATCAAACCATCTAGTAGCTGTTTCCCACCGAAGTTTCCCTCAGGATAGACTTTTATCCTTAGTTTTGCGTTGTATACCCCAGCTCCTGTACCAACATCGGTTCTGGTTGGTACCTACCTTACCTCCAGGTTATTGGGGCCTGATCTTGTATTAGTTGTTCTATAATCCGTGATTACAAATTATAAAATTTTCGAAATCACTTAAAATCCAATAATAAACTAATAATAGTCTAAAACCACTAAATCGACCACAAGCAACACAGAAATGGCGTCAAAATTTCAAAATTCTTAATAATTTCTAACAAAATTGACTGTACGACTTCATCTCGATACTTTCCCTCCCAGATTTAACAGTGTTATACACATCATATCAAACAACTAATAGCAACAGTTAATATTTTCAATATTTTCAAGCATTTTGAGGGAAAAAATTTTTTTATTTAAAAAATAGCAAAGCAAACACCTTGCATTTTTTGCTCAAAATATTAATTATGTTATTTTTGATACAAATAGTCTAGAACCACTAAATCGACCAAGTAGAACAGGAAAATAGCGACAAAATTGCAAAGTTTCTGACAATTTTCAACAAAGTTGACTGCTTTTGAGTTCCGCAATTCTGTTAAAAGTTGAATACAAAATTCAATCTTGTTTTTCTCTGCAGAGGTGAAATATCTGGGGATCACTTTAACAGCAAGTTTAGATGGGACTCTCATCTAGAAAACAGAGTTAAACCATCGGGCATACCTGGAGATTTCACCAAGGGCGTAGATTTACAATGCAATCCATAAGATCCATTAAAAACAAGGTTCAAGATGCATTGGCGGCAGATACTATTTGTATCTACACCGATGGATCTCAAACAAAAGAAGTTTCTTGATGTGGAATTTAGTCCAGACACCTGGAATTAAAATAAAATAGGCAATAAGATGTAATGCTAGTGTAACTCAAACAAAGCTCACTGGAAATCACTGATAATAACATCCGCTTTCTTACAGACAGCAGAAAAGCCCTGAACAAGCCACGTATGACCATTACCGAATCCTGCAGCAACAATGAGGTTAGTCTAGACAGGATAAAAGTTATTGAAAAATCAAAAGGCTGTCTTCCAAAAGTTTTTGCGCCCTGGTACTCTCATCAGCTTACCAGCTTTACCTTGTAAAGCAACGCTGTCTTGACAAATTCAAGGATAGATGGGACAAAGAAAAAATTGAAGGCTATCCAAGGAATTTCTGAAAAATCTGGATAGCAATAAGCATCTTTACTGGCCATTATATATGTGAACAAGAAGATGAGAGATATGCCAACTTGAGGAAGTTACATCTTGGCGATGTTAACAGCTACTTTAAACATTTTCGCGTCACAAGATAAGTGATTCTTCTTTAACGAACCACTGGAAGAAACACTATTACTTTTTATCCACGGACGCCACATACTGCCTATTCTGTACGTTGGGGTATAAAATATTTGCTATTAATGTCTGTAATAACAAATAAATGTTATAAAATTATTGCACGCCGTAACACAAGTGAACACTTCCAATGAAATACAAAGACTAAAATGAACAAGAAGTGTAAGCTATAATCCTCTACAATCCCTCTCTAAGAAACAAAGTTACCTGAATCAGGTCCTTTTACATTTATGATATGCATCTCGGGGGTCTAATTGGTTTTATTATAATCCTTCAGTCAATACCATTTATACCTGTCAAACTTTGGACGCCCGTCCTAATGACCACTATAAAGGTTGTAACCAAATTATGACGTTGGGCGTCAATTTGTGATATGATTTACATGTTGAGAGTGAATTTATAAAAATATATAGTTTAAAAAAAATAACAATATACCAAAAGAAAAAATGTAATTTACAATAAAACAACCATTAATCTTAATTTCGTCTTTAATTAGTTGTAAAATATATTTCAATTATTAACAAAATTTATACATGTTTATCACAGCAAAAATTATGATAGTTAAATACCTCGGCTAGGGATGAGTAAGTTCATTAGCTCTGACTATAGTACAATATTTGTTTCTTTAAGAAATTATAAGGGCGCCACTGAAATCTTTTTATTTTTTATGATACTACTGAAGAAAGTTGTTTTAAGCTGAGTTATTTAAATAAGTATCATAAGATGACAGAAAGATGTCAGAAAAAACTGTCTATGAAGTAAAAAAAATGAAAATGTACCAACAGATAAAAGATAAATAGATTTCCTTGGTGCTAAAATGAATGAAGTTGAGAATACGTTACAAAAAAAAAATAATCCGCAAACAGTTCTTTACAACTACTTATTCTAATCCAGTTGACGATACGACAATGATTTTGATATTACGTTTAAGAAATAAAGAAAAACGAGACAGCTGTATAATATTATAAATGCATTTATTTACGTTGGTAGACTTATCTTTTTTTACATCTGCGATCCATTGGTTGATCCAGGAGAGGGCTGGTCCAGTGAAGGGTTGGTCTGGTGAACAGTCCACCAATGTAGAACCAATCAGCAGTAATTCAGTGGTAACTTAGTAATGTGTTTGAAATTTGTAGTGCCTTTGAAATTTGTAATGTCTTTGGTATTTTATATTCCAATCTTGTGTGTAACACCAATGACAATAAGAGAATACATCGTGGTTCGACTATGCCACATTAAAGTTCGTGTATAAAGTTGGAATTACTGACAGGTATCGTTTTTAATAATTAACATGTTAAAAACTCTATACAATAGATGGTGTTAGCGTTAGCCATATAATTAATTTAAAAATACTACGTTTTTAGTTAACATATCATGTTACAAGGTTCTATTGGACAAATTGAGAAATAATTTTTGCTCTAGAATTGTGCCATAGTTTGAGAATTTTAGGACAGAGTGGGATACTAAAATAGTTATAAAACAGAAAGTTACTCTGGTTTTTCAATGAGTTTTCATTCGAAATATGAAAAAAACATTCATTTTTCAGTAAAAAAAGTGGATTCAATTAATAAACTGTTAATTTTTTATTCTAAACCACTTTTTACATTTAAATTAAAATAAAATCTGAATATTTTTATCAAATTAATCCCGGCACACCAGACTGCTTGAATTTTATTTACTACAATAAATCACCGTCAGTAATAAAACAATTTATCATAACCTTAAATTAATCACCTTTGATGAATGCCTATCAAATTTAGTTAACCAAAATATCGATGAATCATCATTTAACATTTTTTAAACAAAATTGCCACAACCAAGTTGCTGATTAACTTTCCCATCATTGCTAGACAGTTATCATTTAAAATTTTTACATCATTGAATTTAACTTTATATATATGTACAGATATAACTGGCTTTTTATCAGAATCTTGTGTGGTAGGATCCTTTTGAATATCATTGTGGACATACTCGCCATGGTTGATTCTGAATACGCATACGGAAGGGCCAAGTCAAAAGATTTTGTTTCCTGACGGACTTTCTAACAAGCGTGATGGCGATACGATCGTCCTTTGATGTTTTATTATCCTCGGTTCCTTGTAATGGAATATTTAGACTAGAGTGAATTCGATCTTTTGTAAATGAAACGATTTCGATTGAGATGACTGTGAAAGAATTTGATTGCCCAACGTCTATTTTTTTAGCAAAAAAACCAATCAAATAATATTATTTTTTATTTTTACAGAAATTGATAAGGAAAAGGATCCTAATGAAGGTAAAAAATAGGTTGGGTTAGAGGTAATGCAGATAATTAATATTATAATAATAATGAAATAAATATCTCTTTTTTTTAATGATTCTTTTTAGTTTTTGCCCATAATTATTTGACTAAAAATAATTATAAACATTTTTTTGTATTGATTATTTTTTTCACCTGTCAAAATATCACCGTTTTGTCCGATAAAAACGCTTAATCTTTCAATGTTCTGTGCTAAATGCTAGCCAATCATTCCGTTTTATACTATTTCACTAGACTATTTTTAACTGACAAAACTGCATAGCAACGGTTTGGTTTCGGAAAATGTCCCATTGAACACGCAGAAGTCCAGCTCTATTTGAAACCAATGCTCGGAATTCCTACGGGTGAGAAATTTTACACTGGAAAAATTTACTACCATATCGGAACTAGCAAAAATTCTCGAGGATCACGCCTTTAATATAAAAAAAGGCAATGGCAAAGACTATAAAGAGTCGTCTGTAAAGTAAATATGGAATACAACAGCAAAAATGGTACAAAAAAAATATTTTACGGAATACGGCATAAAAATCTACCCTTTCACGGATATATCTTTCAAATGTGCAAGGTTGGCAGCGAAGGCAGCTTCAAAGTTGTCCAGAAAAAAGAAAACTCAGTTCAAAAGCATTATCCACCGAACAACTATTAAAAATGATCAAAAGCTACGACGAAGAAACCCCCGATGGAGCACAAAAAAAGTTTTTTAACCTTTGCTCATTTGAACTTGCTTGGAGAGGCAATGAGGCCGTAAACTGCAAGATTAACTTTTTCCAGAAGGAAATTGATATTATGGGAGAATTTACGGTAACAGCATTTTTTCGAAAACAACTCAAGGCGGGTCAAAAAGTTTGGCAAGCAGCAAATGGTTGGTAAGAAATTTATCAAACAGAGTATTCTTGAAATTAATGGAAAAAAGAGGACCAAATATTTTATCAGACAAAATGACAAAATTTCATGAGCACAAACTTGAATAAAACCAGAAGAAAAGGTAGGTACTTTAAATCTAATCTAGTTCTGTATGCATTTAAAACATTTAGATAGGTAGGTACCTACAGATAAATGTGGTCTTGTAGGTAAATTTCAAATAGATATGTCTAATAATTTTTATGTTGACAATTTTCTCTTAGTATAATTATGTGAATAGGTATAAAAATTAATATTCATTCAAATTATAGCTGTGTCTTTACGGTGATCACTGATAACTGTCAATACTTTCAAGTGTATAGGTTAAACCAATAGAAATAGTAACGGCATTGATTATGTCAACAAAGTAGCGCTTATTAAAGAATGAGATAGATTTATAAAACTGTCATTAAGAGGGGCGTTTCTAATTTGGTAAGACTGCCTGAATTTAGTGAAAAATCTGGTTATTTTTAAATAACAAGAATGTAGAGTAGATGGCGATAGTGGTTTCAAATTAGTATTTTTATTATAAATTTGAATATTTTTAGAGCTTGTTGACTTTCTTTATCTTAGACAGAGATGAAAATATGAATTTTGCTTCGTAAATTTTTGAATATTTTCACGACACACACATACATTTGACCTTGAGACCATAAACAGATGAAAGATACCTGTATATTTTTTATTAAAAAATATTCTATTTGGATGCACTTAGGAAGTTTGTTGTGTTTCATAGGCGTAACAAATTAATTGTTTTTAGGATTTAAAATATGGATATATAAAAAAAAATAAAATAAAATAAGATTTCGGCATTCCTAACAAATAATTAATTAATGAAATTTATTGTACTAACCTGAGTTGGGTCGGATATTGAAAAAAAGTATCCGGATTCCGGATACCGGATACTCAAAATGTATCCGGATACTTCCTAGGATACTTTTTTTAAAAAGGGCATAAATTATTAGTATTAAAACTATGTGATGTGCATGTATTTTTAATGTAATATATAATAATAAAAATACATTTAATGATGAGCTAACGAAAAACTTTTTCGTGTCACTGCCTGAGCTTTTGATATTGAATTTGGCCAGCGTCGGAGCAGCCGAGTTTTCAAACTTTTTAGGGGGTGTACTTATTTGTACTTGTAGGTACACTAAAATAAAGATATAAATATTAGGATGTCCTTTTATTATAATCCGAAAAATAATTTCTTCTAATAATTATAAATACGGGATACAAGGGGGTTCTTGAAAAGAGAGATATAGAAAATATAAAAAATAAATAACGTACTTATGAAACTTTATAACTGATTTATAGGTAAAAACAAAGCTCCATTAGAATATAATAATATAATGTGTAGTTCTTTTTCACGGGTATAAGGACAGGCATATAAAGAAACCAATTAAATTTTGGCTGACGTTTCGTCGATTTATTTCGACATCTTCAGGGAAAAAACTTATGAATTTTTAGAATATATTTTGTGGGGAAAAATTTATAAATACTTTTCCAAAACGTTTGATGATTATTGCAAAAGTGTTACTATAATGTTTGTAAACATTAACAGGTTAGTCTGTCTTCAATATGACTTCAAGTAAGTACCTTGCTAATTATTTACTGCCTAAATAAATAAATATCATTTATTTTTTAGAGAGTATTGGACATTCCTAAATTACCACCCAGATCCATGATTTAATGAAAAATGGAGTACAAAGTAAAGTACACCCTACAATAAAGCTTACCTATAGTTTATTTTTATTTTGAGATACCTAAAGAATTGGGATAAGCTGACTATCAGCAATTGGCCAACAATACTCTTGCAAGTACTAAACATAATTGTTAATGTTATGGGTATATCTTAATAAAACTAATTGTATCATTAAATTATGGCTATTAATTATATTCCAAAAATGTCAACTCCATACTTTGTGCAATCAATTGAAATTAAAATGTATCCTATTAGATATATTTTAATTTCAATACATACATAATAATTTTTTAACTGGTATCTTTCACACAAATGAAAAAATCTTATTTATTTTATAAAGATCCATATTTTATTTACATTTGAAAGCACTCTCCATCTAGTAATCAGAAGTGATATAAGAGGTAAGTTTTAATTTGTTTATTTACTGTTTTAATTTTTTTACAATTAATAGGTAGGTATTATTTATTTTATTATCTATGAGATCTAAATATCAAATTTAGTTTTAAAAGATGTATTGATATAGGTATTTTGCATATTAGATATATGAATTTTCCAATTTTCTTCTTTTTGAGTACCTACCTATACCTTTTTGAGTTCATATAAGAGGCTTTACTAGGACATCTCAGAGAAGTGTTAATGCTACTCGTCCTTTGAGCCATCCTTTGTCTACTTTAAATACTAGGATAGACCAGGAAGAATATTACTATCTAAATCAAAACTATTTGATTAATTTTTGATTATTTTATCAGGTGGAGTATGGTAAACAAAATATTTCCACAAGATTCAATAGGTTACTACTTTTCTTAAGTATTTCAAAAATGTCCTGAAAATACTATTTTAGCAATATACTTTTTCTGGCAACCATATATGTTTAGATAATTACCTAAATTGTTGGAGAAATAAATCGATGGTTTTTAAAATGTATGCTACTGTTTCCTCAAAAACTTTGGTAAGTAACTGCCTACACTGGTTGTATTCTGTTGATAGTAAGAAGACTGACAAAATTTGTAACCGAGTTAGTAATGTTATGAATTATTTTATATTTTATTTCTAATCTTTAATTTTTTAGAACTGTTTCCTCAAAAATGTTGGACCTGAAGTAACTGCCTACACATGTTTTATTCTATTTATAGTAAATAATTAATAATTTTTACTGTTAATTCTAATCTTTTATTTTTTAGAACTGTTTCTTCAAAAACATTGAATCTGGACCATTATAGAACCCATAGCTACATCAATATGAAACCTATTGTGGGCTACTACTATGTGTTTTAAAATACAAATGTTTATTTTAAGGTTCAATTACATTTCAAACATTACCTAATAACATCTGCATATTATTAGTAAATAACAAGTAAATGTATCCAACCCAAATTTGTAAAACTGTTTTAATAAAAATATTACATATTTGACTGTAAATTTTAATTCTTCACATTATCTAAAGAGAAAGCTATTATATTTATGCATATTGAACATGTAAATAAATATTGTAGAAACCCTTACTTTGTGGACATTATTATCATGCCTATTTAGAAAAACAGTTTAACACTTAGCTGTTAATATTTACATAATATGAGGTTTTAATTTATATATGTAAATCCCTTAGGTTGGGTTTAGTTATTTAACAAATAAATATATAAGATAATGATTAGGTAACTAAAGATTAAAAAAATGTATAAACAAAAATCGGGTCTCTCAAAACTCGCATTTTTACCAATTCGACTAAAATAAGACAACTGTGTTTAAGTAAAAAGTAATTTAGGAAATAACAACGGTTCATAACACTAAATTCCAACACTGCACATATCACATTTGGATAATGCTATAAACAATGTAAACACCAACGCAAATTGTGAAAATATACTTTAAAATTAATTTTTTTTAACTTCTGGTAAATTATAAACGAATATTAATATAGACAAATATATATTTAAAAGCAAAACACTAAAATTAATATATTATTTTGACGTTATAAACGAGAAATAAGGTTAGGTTGGTTATGTTAAGTGAAGTTTGGATTTGGAGAATTAGAATCGACATACGTCTTTGAAAATAGCGCCACCAAAACTGTTGAACTAAATTGACAGATTAGTGCAATGTTCAAATTTTGCGTGCAACAAATCTCAAAAAATATATCTTTTTTTAACTTCATATTTTGCTAGTCGCATTCTCTATGCTTTCTTTAGGAGTTAAGCTTCTGGCGTTAAAATTCGTGATCGCAAATTGTCAAACTTTTTAAAAACATACCATCACTTAGACACCAATATCTCTTTTATTACAATATAAAACTTAACTAAAAAACCTTATCTCCTAGAGAAAGGTCTAAGCTATATCCTGTTAAAATTTGAATACGTAATTTAAAGGCGTTCTTTAGATTTGTTGTTTACAAAATGATTGAAATTTTGGGTACAATTCAGGCTTGCCACCCGTTTTCAGCTGTCACATTTTTGACGCCCCTCTTAAATGAAAAAAGAAATCCATTCAAAACATTTGCGAATCCTAATGCCAGCTATCTTAACTAGGTTAGACTTCTATCCTTCTATACTCCAAACATTTTAATAGCCCCAGTCTGCTGGGTTTTTGTCCACCAAACTCCTGAATCATCAGTCAACATTGGTCAAACCACTCTTGTGCATATCTACAGGTTCATCTTTAGGATGAATCTCCAGTTTTCTCATCGAAATCTCCCAAAGCAATTGTAGCCTTTTGTGTGATGGATTTTATCGATTCCATTTGAGCTTATGATCAAATATTATACCCCTATTTAGCCTGACTTACAAATGGTATATATATCCCCTTAATCTCTGATGGCTGGTCCTTGGTAGTGCTATTATATGAGAATTGACCGATAGGCCTTCATCCTTTTACCAGTCGTCCTTCTGCCTCCTACATCAGCTCTGAAACTATGATAGCAAATCCTATTTTTTCGACCGCCCAATCACCTGCGTATCCTTTCCCCTATAGCCTCCATCAAGTTTACCTACAGTAGCTATTTTTTTATCCTTGTCCTCTATGGACTTCGAAAACAATCTATTAATATCATCCAGCTTTAATTTGCCCGACTGGTATGTGCATTAGCGATGGCTGAGGGAATTTTTTCTTCATTACTTCTTCCCCAATGTACCTGTTAACCAATTTTCCGGGCTGCTTTATTGTGCTGAGTAGATATACTAGGAGAGTTCTACTACAGATATAGGGAAATCAATGTGTTAGAGAGAGACAGATAGACAAATCAATGTGTATGAGAGAGACAATCGGTTCTGGAACGGTTCTGAACTTTCGGACTGTGGTTCTGAATTGTGGACCAGTTGTTTATTTGGAATAGTTGTGTTATATTATAATGATTAAATAATTGAGCGACTGGAACGAATTTTATTAGAATTATTAAAGAATTGAACGAGTTTGTATTGCGGGTTGCCTGGGGATGAGAGTGTCGCCATCTCCCTGCCGTTAGCCACATGTCGGTAATGTAGATCGCGTTGGAAGGTGTGCCACTATCAACCGCTAGGTGCTGACCGCCATTTTTAGTCCATTTTTGGTCCCCGGGGGTGGTGAACGAGACATATCCTGGCCTCCAGCGTGACGTCATTCCAACGGTTGGATGAGAGTGTCGCCATCTCCCTGCCGTTAGCCGCATGTAGATCGGAGTGCGCCACCGCTAGGTGCCAAAAAGGCCTCCAGCGTGACGTCACGCGGCATGCCAGCGTGACGTCATTCGGTTCTCGGCATGCAGCGTCACAACGGTTCGGGCCTATCAGCGCGATCACCATTCAATCCTTATGGACCACCAACGACAACGACTCACAAGTCAAAAAGGCATTACCAGCGAGAGAGCCGAAGTAGCGAAGCTACTGAATCCGCCCTTTGCGCATAATTTTCAATAGTGGATATATGAAAAAGACGCGTTTAGGTATACTGCACTCAATGCCTTTTGGACACTAGCAAATTATCGATAAAAATGTTAAAATTATTTACTTCGATAAGAAAAACCACAATCAAAAAATAATTGTTTCTGGAGCGGATGTTATCTACAGCAGAGGATGTACATCAACCGCAACCAGAATGTGTATACAGAGTATAACAGAAAAGTCGCAAGAATGTAATGCTCTACAAGGCAGAGCCTTGATGGAGGGGGACGCTTATATATGGTAATATTAACAAAGTTGAGGATTAGTCTTTTTGGTAAATTAAATAAAGACGTTTATGAATAAAAAAGTAGGAATCAAAATAGTTACTTGTTGGATAAGAAGGAAGAAAAGACCAATTCCCATATCAACTGGATACCTAAAGAGGTAGCTTATGTCTTTAGACAAATACCACGTATCCATTAAGACGTATTCAACCGACACCATGCCCAACAAAACAGAAGAAGACATGAAAAATGAAGTCAATAATGTTTTCACAATGACATGCATAATATTAGTATCTATTTTTGTTTTAATTTTGAAAATTATCTTAAAAATTGTAAGACGTAAATTTCAGTCTTCATGTAATATAAAAGTTGATGAATAAACAAACTGTTTTATTTTTAAGCGAGAATGATAAGGTAAAAAATACACATTTGTGGTTATAAGGTTTATTTATTTGTCATTATAATGGTAATATAACATTCGAAAACCACTGACTTAGATGTTGTACGTTTCGTTCGGTACACATATATGGTCCAGATAGGGCGTGGCAAGGGTTCGGATCTTGGGTAAAGTTTCCAGTTTCACAAGAGGTGCTATCAAATTTGGTAACATCAATAATGTGTGGAAAAACACTGAAAACGTGGCATTTCTTGAGAAGAAATTCTGCTTTTTGTTGTCCTCGAACGTAAATGTAGTCTGCGGCATACAATAGCTTGCTTTCCAATATTTCATTTACTTTACAATATTCCACATCTCCTGAAGAGTATCTAATTCCATGCACATTCTTTTCCAAATAAGATGCAGTCTTTTTATCAGCGCTACTTAATGTGGAATACGGTTGTGGAGGTAAAAATATGTAATGTGAACGTTTAAAACCAATTTCTATGGTGAGTTCTTTGACAATGAATTGTTCGTCTACGACAAAGCCTTGAATGTCTACAAAAGCTACTCTCATGTTGACTACAGCTCGAACACTAACTCTAATCAACGTCTAGTTTAAACTTTTAACAATTTCTGTGAGGGGAAAGTATTCCATGACGCAGTCGTGAATGATGATGCAATAGACTTTGGTATTTTCAGGAAAACCTATGTTTGCTTCAATATCAAGTTTCACATCGACTGTGGACGCCTTCATGCTTTCCTCCTGTTTAGAACAATCGATAATGAATAATGCTCGTTTCTTGAAAGAAGAATAATCCAGCAGAGGGTGCTTCTGTGTGGAATTGGTGTATTTGGAATAGAATTCGGTATAGTTAAAATATGCTTCATTATAATCGGTTTTACCAAAATCCAATTTCATTCTTTCATTAGGCCAATAATCACCATTAAGTGACAGTCTCACACTTTGTACGTCGGCATTGTCAAATAAAGTGGGATCAGCTGTACTCGAGTTTCGTTTATCTGTTTGAAAGAAAACAATAACAAAACGAGGTCTTTCAACTGAAGTACTAGTTTTAACAGCCCAAACTTCATGTCTTGTACCTTTAGTAATTGAGGGTAATTCGTGTAACTCCCACTTCCTAAATGGAATAACTATAGGACGATCTTTTTGAATAGATTGCATGAGATTTATCTTGATATCGTCATTTGGAAAGATATGCTTAATTTTTAGTTCAATACTTGTAATGTTAATTTTAGCAGTTGTACTAGAAGGCGTACCAGACTTTTCCGTAATGTATATGCAATCATTATCATTTCGTGCTCGAACTAGTCGTATTGTTTGTCGGCCACATGTAATCATGGGATAATCGTTGAAAATGTTAAAAATATGTTTGAGAGGTATAAGAAGATTGAAGGACTTGTCACCAACATTCATAATAGGATCTTTCGGGTAATTCCAACCGGCTATAGCCATATGAATGGAATCTTCTTGACTATAACAAGTCATAGCACGTACGGCACTCACGATTCCGGGATCCCGAACTGTTTCCATTTCCCTGGCACTTTGACTGTACGTACATGAATCGAATAGAAAGGCTCCAAAATTATTTGCTAATTTTACGTCACCAGTTCCGTTTGTTTCAAGTGACCCCTCAATACACAACAAAGTTTCACTCATTGCAAAAAACGAATCAACTTGATTAATGCTAAACTCCACAATGTCACTGCAATTGAATGATTTTATAAATGGAGCATAGGTTCGGTATTCAGCTTTTCGAATTGATTCGTCGAACAGCGGCTTACGGTAGATATCAAACATCGAAGGCAACATGTTATCATCTTGACGTTTATTTCCATACATGGCTGTCATTTCAATTTAAAACCCAACGATTGCAGAACTAATTTGTTTGCGAACGTAAGTTGTTTCAGCTTTGAGGACTGCTTAGCTAATGATGTTTGAACCTTTGCAGACTGATTCTTATGATTGATTATGAGTCCCATCTACGAGCTCTAAGCTCCAATATCAACGTACTCGATTCGCCTCTAAAGTTTACAGGTCGACCGTCTTGATCTAAGGCAACGACAGTAATGTTGGTTATTTCACGTTGTGGTATAACAGGTAAGTAGATTAAATTATGAGGAATTTCGTCAATGGAATATCCCGGATCTACTTGTATGACGAATTCGTAGATAGTATGAGCAGGTCTGTTTGCATCGAAGGCTCCAGTGGTAATGTTACAATCGAAGCGAATACTGGATACTTTAATGATTTTTACGGGAAGATCTGAAGAGTGTAATTTGTTTGCAACTAGTATTTTCGGTGAAAATCCCAATATTTTCCCAAGACTATCGGTTTGCGTAAAGGATATTTTGTATTTACTGAAAATTTCACATTTCAACGTATTATGATTGGGTTTTAGTGAAAATATACTCTCCGGTCTAGTTGAATTGCTTGCACCCAATTTTTCAATGATAAACGCTTCAAGATCTGCAATTTCATAACATCCTGTGGGAAAATCAAAACTTTGAAGCTTCTCATTAGCATCGTAGTAGTAAAACGAACAATTTTCAATATTTGGTATACTGTGATACGTATGAAAAGATCGCAGAGCTATTTCATAAGTATTATTTGGATCGAGCACAATAGGAGTAGGAGGTTGAAAGGTAAACACGTGATTGGTGCTGTTAACTCTCAGCAACTGTGACATGATGACTAATGAAATTCGAGACAAGTTAGAATTTTAATATCATTTTTATTTGGTTTGTTTACAAAGAAAACAATTAGCTTGAGAGGTAGGAGGTCCATCCCAATGCGTGGTCCATTCGGGTCGGTTGTAATGAACGAAACATGGTAGACGTGTTTGCAACTCAAAATTTCCTTTATATTTTTCGGGAAGTTTATGCCATATATCGAGCAATTCCGTAGGTCTTACACATTTTATCAGATGTTCAATGGGAAATTGTTTTAGTTCTTCGCTAGTGAAACTACTCAATGCTTTACCATGGTGGATATGTTGTAGTAATAGTTCCATTATTGTTGTAGAAATTTTAAACACAAATGACCACAATTGATTTGATCGTAGTTTTGATATTGAGTATTGTTATAAAAAATTTGTGTACCGTCGAGATATTTAACAAGTTCTTTCGGTGGTTTCAAGTTACCAAATGAATCAAAATACTCTACATTTTTGTTTATCTTTCGATAAGCTACCCAATGACTTCCGCTATTCTTAGAGGTATCCAAATTAACTATTGCACATTCTTGTCGTCGAGGTCCGTTTTTGGGGAGAGTATCTCGCATGAAAACTCCTCGAAAATGGGGTATTTTAAGCAATTTAGCGTAATGACTTATGTCAAAGTCGGATAGTGCGTGATTGGGTAGCTTTATTAGTTTTTTTGATGTTTTTTCAAATACAATCCGAAACCGCCTTTTGGATACTTTTTCAGATATAAACCAGATCCTAAACGTTCCATAGCCTTATTATGGCGTATGTCTTCTTCCAATTTCTTTTGTGCATGCTTGGCATCAATGACGGTTTTTGCAATTCCAGCAGCACCTCCTGACAGAGCTCCAAGTGCTGAAAGACCAGCAAACAAAGGAATAAGTGGTAGGAAACCTCCGGATTTCGGTATAGGTAATACTCGCGGAACATCAACTGCATTTTTACCACCAAATTCTCTAATAAGCGCTTTGGCTGCTCGTAAGGCAAATGTTGCGGTGTCTTTTAAAGATGTTCCTGTTTTCATGGACTTTCCCACCTTCAAAACTACATCTCGATGAAAAGAATGACGACGACGACGACATCCCATTCCTAGCTTTCTTTTTACCTTCATGCCACCTGTCACAATAAATGCAGCAGCTTTTTCTCCAAAAAGATGCGTCTTTTGATTTGACACGTTCCCACGCCTTGTCTTCAAGTATCTGATCTGCTTTGTGTCGTTCTTCGAGAGACTTATTTTGCCAATAAGCAATGTCGTGCTCTTTACATGCAGAGTCTAAAGGGTTAATGCCTGAATCACCGCGTGCAATTCGTTTTATTAGTTTGGTTCCGGCTGCAAAATAACACTTTTAGTAAATTACATATCAGATTAAAATAATAACTTACGTCCACAGTACTGATAGTTGGGTAAGTGAAGTTCAATAGGTAGTTTATTGATGAGAGAATTTAAAAGACCTTCTCCTTCAAACACCAACATTAAGAATGATATGCATAAGTAGCATCACATCTGTATTTATAGAGTAACATCAAGAAAAAGCGATACACATGATGAAGATCGTTCAACAAAAACAGACGATACCCATCGAAAATTTAGATTTTACTTCAACAACATCGATTGGCAAACATGGTAAATTGTTGCCAAATTCCTTTCGTGCTATTATATGTGGACCTAGTGGGTGTGGAAAAACGAATGCCATGCTAGCACTTCTATTCAATTCAAATGGTGCGAAATTCAAAAACGTTTATGTTTATTCAAAATCGTTATTCCAACCGAAGTATCAATTGCTGCAAGAAGTATTGGCACAAGTCAAGGGCGTTGGTTATTTTCCATTTAAAGACAACGAGGAAATAATTAGTCCAGATAAAGCTCGACCGAATTCGATCTTTTTGTTCGATGACGTAGCTTGTGACGGGCAGCAGAAAATTCGAGAGTATTACTCTATGTGTAGACATAAGGACATCGATGCTGCATATCTTTGTCAAACATACTCAAAAATACCGAAACAACTTATACGCGACAATTGTAATGTAATTATGTTATTCAAACAAGATGAGGTGAACTTGAAACATATCTTTGATGAACACGTATCTCCAGACATGACATTTGACGTATTTAAAAATATGTGTTCAAAGTGCTGGTCTAATGATCGCTATGGTACTTTGGTAATTATGAAGGATTTCCCACTTAACGATGGTAGATATCGCAAAGGATTCGATAAATATATAACATTGTAAGCTATGTCTTTAGTCTACTACAATATGGCTGATGATAAGGGTCTTGCTGTCGCATTACGTAAGAAAAAAGTGTCTGAACTTGCTAGATCGATTCGCAAAAAATATTTGGCGTTGAAATTGGGTAAATCAGAGCAAGATGAGTCTCTTAATAAACTATTCAAACCAATATCTACACCACTTAGGGCGATCGTAGAATCTTCAAAGACATTACAAAAACCATTACGAATTTAAGTCCAAAAGTGGAGAAAGAAGAAAAGCATGAAGAATCTGAAGATGATGTGTTTCCACCTTTTCTCGAAACGGAACCAATAGCTGAAACCGATGAAGCAGGTAATGTTCCAATGTCAGATTCTCCAGAAATAACACGTCCTGACGTTACACAAGAATCTATCGATTTGTATTTAGAACAATACCCCGAAATTAGTCGATCGTTTATTGAAGATTTTTTATAGACAATGCAAGAATCGATAAAATTTATGGTCCTATCTACAATGAAGATCTCGGTTGGGGTTTAGGTGAGCGAAGAATTGGGTTTGATACAAAAACTGGTAATATCAAAATACTACAAGAACGAGACAAACAAGGTGGATACTTGACTGGAACACCAGGCTTATACCAACTTTTATTCTATACCGACCCCGAAGGATATACCCCACAGGATTTGGAGGCATATAAAACACTTTTAGAGCATACTAAAGTTCACCGAAATACGCTAAACCATCTTAAGAGTTCATCCACTTTCAAATATCGTGAAATCATCAGACCCATGTTTAGAACGGAATCGTATCCGAAACGTCGCCCCTCTACTCGAACACAACAGCTCCTAATAGATCGTCTAAAACAAATGAAATCTCCAAATAGTGGTGGAAACGTTTCTCGCTTTTTGACATACAATGAAAAACCTATGGAATATATTTATTGGGATGATCCCAATGAATTGGTGGATCGTTTGAAGTTGTTGATTGCTTCAAAAGAAGCAGGTAATACGTCGCACGACAACGAAATAGTCGCAATTGTTAATGAGCTCAAGGAAGCTAATATAATAGAATAACAAGAGGAGAATCTTGTCCATTTCAATTATGTCTATTGATAAATTCGGACATAGATATAAAAAAACACCCTATACGCGTTTACCAACAAAAATCACGTTTCCTCATACACCTGAAGGGAATATCGATATTGAAAATGTGAAAATTTGTAATGTTGGCGACCCGTCGAAGTATAGTGATGCTGCAACAAAAAAATATGTCGATTTGCAAGTGAATGAGTTGCGTACTACTATTAACTCACCAGAAATTCACGCATATGGTGAGGTGTTACAGGAGTATAACAAAAATATAAAGAATTTAGCAGTAGGATTGAACGAAATAAAAAACATAAAAATTCCTCAAATGCAGATGCATATTGACGAATTACAAAATAAAACTAACAGAAATTGATGCATTTATTTCACGAAATCCCCCCATAGCCGGTAAAGATATGGCTACGAAGAAATACGTTGATGATGCAATCAGCACATCAAAAAATTTTATTCGAAAGGAATTCCAAAAAGTAGACAATAAAATATTTGGTGATATTACAAATAATAAAAGCATGATTGAAGGAAGTATACACGATTTACAAAAAGATCTTGCTGAAAACACTAAAACCATATCTGACTTGCGAAATAAGATTACGGGTGTTGTCAAAATTATTTAACTAGTCGCAACACATAAAATCATCATCATATAGCATTATGACGTCTAAAGAGAAAATTCAACTTGTAGACGAGCTCCACAAACCTATACGGAGAATGTATCCACGAAGACGTACTATAATCAAGGGTTTAGATGATTTATGGCAAATGGATTTGGCTGAAATGCGTCCTTACGCACATCAAAATAAAGGATTTAAATTGATACTTGTCGTTATAGATTGTTTTTCAAAATTTGTTTGGACACGTCCCCTAAAGACAAAGACCGGTGAGGAAATTACTCAATCATTTTCTGATATACTCACTCGACAACGAGTTCCAAAAAATCTACAGTCCGATCAGGGAACGGAATTTTACAACAACAAGTTTCAAAATTTAATGAAGAAACATGGTATAAATCATTATAACGTGTTTAGTACGATGAAGGCTTCCATGGCTGAGCGTGTTATACGAACGTTGAAATCAAAATTGTACAAGATGTTTAGTTTAAATGGTTCCTACAAGTGGTTAGACATTTTACCTGCCATTACTCAAGAATACAACAATACAAAGCATTCAACAACTGGATATAAACCATCTCAAGTCAACAAATCAAACGAAAAATACATTTTGAATAAAACCTATAGTCATTTAAAGATAGCTGGTCCACGAAAATTTAAAGTTGGCGACATTGTCCGCATATCCAAGGCTAAACATGTATTTGAAAAAGGTTATACACCTAATTGGACTACAGAACTATTTAAAATCGTTAAAGTTAAAATTACCAATCCTGCTACGTATTTACTTGAAGATATGCAAGGCACACCAATAAGCGGTTGCTTTTATGATGAAGAACTACAAAAAACATCGAATCCAGACATTTATTTGGTTGAAAAAAATACTTAGGCGAAAAGGTAATAAAATGTACGTGAAATGGTTAGGTCTAGACAAAAAGCATAACAGCTGGATTGATGGTGTAGATGTTTTGTAAAAACTACTTTTTGCTTCGCTGCGTATGAATACAGTTTAGGGAAAGGGTAATTGTATAAATAACGTACTCAAGCTCAATAAACCTCAATCATCATGAGTTCTCAAGAAAGTTACAGTAGTAGTAGTGAGTCAATGGAATATAGTTGGGAGTTAGATCGAATTTGTGAAAAATATGAAATGGCTGCCAAAGAGGAGATATATTACTTGTTGTCCAGATCATATCTCGTAAGCACATATCAAATTCAGTGTGGTATAAGTCCAGCAAGAAGCTTTAGTTCAGCCGTTATTTTATCACGTTGGAATAAATTTGAGAAAATATCTTTTAGCACCTTTGAATGGGCAAAGCTAATTGATATATTCCGATATAATACCTTTATTAACGATCCAGCAATGCCAGAATTGTATGATGAATACGAGCCCCAGGAAATTCGATGTGGAGACTATTGTCAAGTTAGACAATTAATTTACGATGATATGAAATTTTTGGACATTAGCAAGCATGGTATTACATTTGAATTTACTCAAGAAGATGTCTCGCAAATACTTCAAGTTGATCAGTGCCTCCTTTCACATCAGTTGGCATATTTAGACTCTTTAAATTTTTGTGATTATTATAGAAATTTAATAGATATCATTATAAATTTTTCTTCAAACAATGATCATACGAATAAATTAGAATTGTTGTTTGCTTTTTTGGATTCTAGTAATAGTATATTGTCAGTTGCTCTAAGGGAATATGTTTACTTTTATAAACATAAAGTTGTAAATGATTTATAATTTTAATAAAACGATTATAATTAATGTGTCTGTTCTTTATTTAGAAAATACAAAATAGTGATAGGTACAAAATAAAAAAAAACAATATAAAACATAATATAATTAGAAAATAATATAAAGAAACAATATAGTTAATAATATAAAAAAAAAACAATACAGTTAATAATATAAAGAAACAATGTAAAATACAGTTAATAATATAATAAGAAAAAATAATATAATAAGAGAGAGGATATTTTGTGTATTTAATTAAAAAGCATTATTCTAAAATGCTATAATGCCCCCATGGTAGTGTTTCGAATGATCCCGGTATTAAATATCTTTTATCATCTTCCGGACTTAGAGATATTTTAGATTGTTCAACACTAAAAACTTTATGTGCATATGATCGAATACAACGTTGAGTCACAGATTGTGTTGTAAATTTTCTTAAACATTCAACATAGTCATTAAAAGTAATTTTATTTCTAACAATATTATATTTAACTCCTTTTGATTTTTTTACCACTTTCCCACCCTGAACTTTATAGCTATACATTTTTGATCGGAGCCCCACAAAATGCGTCATTGGAACACCATTTGTCTCATCTTTCATTAAGCCCAAAACTTTTTTATTTGCTAAAGGAATTCCGTAAATATTATTTTCAGGATAATCTGACGTATCAAATTTATTAATGTTTGATTTTATAACTTCTTCGTACGCATTGTTACAGTTTAATTCATAAACAAAGCTATCTGTGTCCATATACATTAGTTTACAACGATCTATACCCATTTCTGGTAACATAAAATCATAATGAAAGTCGTACATGCAAATTTTGGAGAGATCTAGAATTACCATACCAATATACAAGGGTTTATTGAAAACTAGTTCAGTCTTTTTTAATTCAATAGCCATAAAGTCTTCATCGAAAATAGTGCGACTATGAAATCTAAAACTTGATATTAAATTTTTAGCTCCATAGCGACCCTCCCATTTGTTTACCAACTTAACAATACGATGTTTTCGAATGTTTTGCATTGTTTTTCCGAAAACCGCATTATTCATTAATTTATATAAATTTTTAAGAAACGGTGTTGTGGCTGCTGTTCTTAATCGTGTATTTAACTCGATGTAGGGCTTTAACCAAGGAGATTGTCTAAATTTTAATACTTTATGAATTATTTAACAATTATACCATGCCGAATTGCTTGCTTTAGATTACGATAATGTATGATGTATTCTTTTTTATCATATAGGGTAGTCAATAATTTAGGTAATTTAGATCCGGGAGGTATGCGATGTTCAGCGGCAAACGGAAAATCTTTGTGTAGATCATGAAGCTCTCGGGGGTACTCCAAGTCTACTTGTAAAATAAATCCTTTGGCAGCATTATCGGGAATACTTAGTACATCTATATTAGTATCGTCTACCCATTCGAATTCTCCAGAAGGTAGAGGCTCGCACATAGCCCAACCGTATAAATTATTAACATCCAAATACATTAAATATTTATCTGGTTTGCTAGGATCATATTCATGCATGTATTTGTTATTGGCTTCAGAATACCTACCGCTGCACACAGATATACCTCCACGAATCCCTTTTTCTATAAACATTATCATATCTATATCCCATAACAATCCCAATCTACATTGAGTAAATTTTAGCATGCAATCCCACGTGTAACCAGGCATGGTATAATACCAAGCTGGATCTACACCATAAGTTAATCTACAATTATTTTTAAAATTTTCAAAAACGCCAGTCAAAAGTAAAACACTGTTTTAAGGTAAATATCTGAATATTCAACTAAATTTTTAATTTCAAATGTATTCCAAACTTTCTGAGCATGCTCATACTTTTTATAAGTAATATTTTCATCGTTTAATTTATTATAAAATGATTCTATTGGTGGCAAAGATGTTTCTTTTAACCGTTCAAAAGAGTTTATATAATCGTAACAAAATACTCCCTTTTTAGTTAATAATCGAAATTTTTCATCATTTAAATGAGAAAACTGTTTTTTGGAAATTTTAAAATCGTTAGGACTTAAAGCATTTACTAATTCATCCAAAGATGTACCCATAAATCTATATGAATCTATAAATCTAAATTTTATGTTGGTATCAACGTCAGCTAAAGTGAAAGAAATATATTTTTCTTTATTAATGGGAAGGACGGTCAAGCTACCTTTATCTTTTAAGGAAGTAATAATGAAATGTGAATCATAACCGGATAAATTGTGGAAAATTATTGGAACAACAAATTGTTTTTTAAAATTTAAATTGCATTTCTGATGTGCAAATCCCTAAATTCCCCAGTGAAATGATCATGATCTCTGACAATCACATCTTTTTGAGCAAAAGATTTTTCACAAATATGACAAATGGTTTTCTTATGATTTTTTAAAGGTACTATCATAGGAATAATATTTTTTATTTTTGACTCAATTAATTTAGCAACGTCCGACATTTTATTTGCAAACCAATCCATGCAATTTGAACCACGATAGCTATCGAAAAAAGAAAGGTTATTATCATAAGAACATTGTACGTAGTAGGCAGCACTATACGCTTTATGCTTTTGATATTTTAAAGTTTTTATTTTTACATTTTTATCTGTAAAATCTTCTAAAATACATTCAAAATCTGCAGTTATAACAAAAGGAGTAGTCTGTTTATACACAAAATTTCTAAATTCCAAATGGCTATAGTCAGGTAAACTAATTTTATATTTATTCACTTTACTACATAATTTTTCATGTTCAGTTAATTTTTTTTTTTTACTTGAAAGTAATTTAAACATCTATCACAAATAAATTTTTTACCATTATGTTTGTTTATGTCTCTTGACAAAAGTCTTGACAGATCTTTAATCCATATATAATGATATTTAATATCTAGTTCTTCTTCTTCTTCCATATAAGGAGGAGCTTCGTAATCATTTAATTTAGGGTAATATTTATTTTGGATTAAAAAGCAAATTAACGTGAGTTTCTAATTTATTTTTTGTTAATAATGCTGGCACTACTGAGTAAAATGTTTTCTTTTTAACTTCATTTAATTCTAATGCATAAACGTTAATTGAAATATTATTTAATTTTTCAAATTTGGAGATTTGATGTAATGACATCGGAGATTCCAAATCATCTGTTTTGAGTACAGTACTGTACCATGGATACGAAGAAGTTAATTCTTTGTGTGATTTTGCAGGGTACAAAGCACTTACAATAGCCCAATAAAAACAAGCCTGGTCATTATTTTTAATATTTATACAAGCATGTTTCTTTTGAACTTCATCTGGTAACTTAATGTAAGATGATCCGTTGCCAATTTCATACTTATTAATATTTATTTCCAATGAAACAATTTTACTTAAAGCCCACCCTGAATCACGTTCTTGAAATTCCGATAATTTATTTAAAATTCTATCAATTATGTTATTATTAAACCAAAGTTTCATATCTGTTGACACATCGATCGATTCATTTTTAGTGTTAAAATATTTTAAATCTAAAGTCTCATTATCCAAAGAACTTTTAATAAACTCACCGCAAAAAGTGACATTTACTTTAATTATTTGAAACTGTTTTAAAATTTGTTTTATTTTTTTCTGAAAAATTAAAAATGCATCATCTAAAAATTTTCCCAAGTCCTTATGATATAAATTAACTAAAACTGCTGTTTTAATTCGGCTTTTAAAAGCTGATGCAACATTAACCCATTTTACCCTATTTTGAAGTTTTAGTCCCCCACCCATATGTCTGTTTAAAATTAATATTTTAAAATGTTTTAAGTGACCCAGATTAGTTTGTATTTTTCTTAAATTACTCATTGATAAATTTTTATTAACTCGAATAGATCTATTAAGACTTTTTATATTTGAATTTAAACGTTTTAACCATAGTTCTTTATCTTTACTTGTAAAAGAGTCAAATGATATTTTTCTTAATTTACGAATACATAGAAGAAGGTTATCGGACTTTTTAATTATATCACTCATATTTAAAATATTCTCTCTCTTACCTTATAATTTTAATGAAAGATTATTGGTTCTGGCACCGTTGAAGAAGATATGCTGATGATACACACCGTAGAAGAAGATGATGTTGTGAAATTCTAAAAAACAATATAATAAAAGTAAATATCACAAAAAATGTATGTTAACGAAACATTTTAGAAAACATTACTTCTCTAACTTACCCTGCTTAAATCTTTTGTATTTCAAAAGTTGATAGTGGGTTTTGCTTCCCAATATCTATCTGTCCTCTATATATGATTGAATACTCTTGATTCTTGTTGAACTCCTCAACGTAGGGTCGGTAATCTTCTGTAACTCTTCTGGGTAGAAAGACTGCTTTATCTCCTAACTCAAGGAGGATCGCTTCCCCAAATTTAGTTTTAACAACTTTAACGAAATATATTTTTAGAGGTGTATCCTTTGGAAGTTCATTTAATTTAACTAATTCTTTTCTTTCTGCAAGAGATAATGCATTTAATTTAGCAAGATCCATCTAAAAAACAAATAACTGATAAAATAATTCTTACCTTTCTTTCTGGAGTAGTAGTAGAACTTGGAACTGTCTCAGCGCAAACTGCTCTCTCCAGCTTGCTTCTTACCTATTTATATGCAACACAATCTACGTCACAACGTGGGTTTTTTTTTGGTTACTCAGTTGCGGTTGATGCACATCCTCTGCTGTAGATAACATCCGCTCCAGAAACAATTATTTTTTGATTGTGGTTTTTCTTATCGAAGTAAATAATTTTAACATTTTTATCGATAATTTGCTAGTGTCCAAAAGGCATTGAGTGCAGTATACCTAAACGCGTCTTTTTCATATATCCACTATTGAAAATTATGCGCAAAGGGCGGATTCAGTAGCTTCGCTACTTCGGCTCTCTCGCTGGTAATGCCTTTTTTGACTTGTGAGTCGTTGTCGTTGGTGGTCCATAAGGATTGAATGGTGATCGCGCTGATAGGCCCGAACCGTTGTGACGCTGCATGCCGAGAACCGAATGACGTCACGCTGGCATGCCGCGTGACGTCACGCTGCATGCCGCGTGACGTCACGCTGGAGGCCTTTTTGGCACCTAGCGGTGGCGCACTCCGATCTACATGCGGCTAACGGCAGGGAGATGGCGACACTCTCATCCAACCGTTGGAATGACGTCACGCTGGAGGCCTTTTTGGATTAAAAATGGCACCTAGCGGTGGCACACTCCGATCTACATGCGGCTAACGGCAGGGAGATGGCGACACTTTCTCTCTCATCCTCAGGCAACCCACATCATCCAACCGTTGGAACAACGTCACGCTGGAGGCCAGGATATGTCTCGTTCACCACCCCCGGGGACCAAAAATGGACTAAAAATGGCGGTCAGCACCTAGCGGTTGATAGTGGCACACCTCCCAACGCGATCTACATTACCGTGGCTAACGGCAGGGAGATGGCGCCACTCTCATCCCCAGGCAACCCGCAATACAAACTCGTTCAATTCTTTAATAATTCTAATAAAATTCGTTCCAGTCGCTCAATTATTTAATCATTATAATATAACACAACTATTCCAAATAAACAACTGGTCCACAATTCAGAACCACAGTCCGAAAGTTCAGAACCGTTCCAGAACCGATTGTCTCTCTCATACACATTGATTTGTCTATCTGTCTCTCTCTAACACATTGATTTCCCTATATCTGTAGTAGAACTCTCCTAGTATATCTACTGTGCTGGGTCAATTTTTTCCTATAGAGATCTCAATCCTTCAATCTACAGACCTCATTATTTCTATCTGTCAGCTTTTATAAAATAACATGGGATAGCGGCCTACCCAAATTCTTCCTGCCAATAATTACTTCATTTCTGTTGAAAGCATTTGAAAAAAAAATCTAGACATAATAAGGAAGGACCACTTAGGGAATAACCTCTCAGTACCTACCAGCATGCATATCAGGAAGGAAAATCAACAGAAACAGGGCTGGACAAAATAGTACAAGATCAATCCTTGATAGAATGAGCATTCAATAATACATTATCTAATTCTCTCTAAAATGCAGCTGTATCTAGAAGAATATCCTATACAATATGTAACTGGATCAAAGCGAACTGATTCTAACAAAATTGGAAGGCAAGGAGATTAGGGCAAAAGCTGCTAGGGGCTGCCAACAGAGAGGAGTACTTTCCCTCACGTGTGGTTTATAAGGCCTATGATTACGCACGGTGCTCCGGTTTGGTGGGCTTCACATCTGGTTGGAAAGAGAGGCGAAGGCTGGTGCATGCGGGACAGAGCGGTGTCACAGTCTGAGCAGGAGACATAATAAAAAACCATCCGATACTGGAGATGGTACCAGATGCAATGCAACCTAAATTCAACTACCAGAAGCCATTTACGTCTTATTTCCAAGAAGGGACGAATGGGAGACGAATAGATGGCTGACCAGTGTTGGTACACAGACGGCTCAAAGACCGAGAGAGGTGTTGGAGCTGGAGTACATAGAGGGAAGCCAAAAGTGGATCTGAGCCAGAACTTGAGGAACCTATCCACAATTTTCCAAGTAGGGGATTTTGGTATGGAGATGTGTCTGCAGGAAATGCTTAAGTGCGACTACAGCGGTGCTAAAGTCACTGGAATCAAATCGGATCCACTCCAAGTTAGTTTGGAAGTGCCTTCAGGATCTAATACGTCTAGGGGAAAATAACAAAGTAGCCTTACTTTGGGCACCTGTGTATTAATATCCATACTTTCTAAAAGGTATAATTTTAGTAATTATTATTACCTAGTGCATGAAAACAAAGTAATAACACTTGTTTAAAACAAGGATATTTTGTCTTCAGGTACCACAGAGACCTGTACTTTAATGGTTCTTGAAATGTATGCTTTCTAAAAGGGATAGTTTTAGAAATCAATAAAAAAAATTTAAATGGAAACAAAACAATGAAAACTTGTTCAGAAAAGTAATGAATTATAGATAATGGCTTTATTACCAGCTGAACTTGAACATTGCAGAAAGAGAATATTTTCCTTTATAATATTGTAATTACATGGCTTTACATATTATTTGGAGTAGATTACTATATTCACGTAAATCATATGCTCAGAATAAATCTTATCTAAAATTTTTAGAGAACTATGGTCCAGTTAAAACGGCTCTGGGACAAAATGCACTTTAAATAAACACCGAACTACCCTCGGAGACTCGACGGAGATAATAATGACCATCTCCAACGATTCTCCGGCAAGTCGCCAAATTTGGTTAAACAGCGCATGACCAAAACAGACAGCGGCTGACTATGCATTGCAATTCTGGCTTGGCGATCGGCGAATCTTCGGCGCTTCGCCAGAGATCGACTATGCATACGGGTGTTACACCGTACACCAATTTGGCGACTTGCCGGAGAATCGTTGGAGATGGTCATTATTATCTCCGTCGAGTCTCCGAGAGTAGTTCACAAAACCAATAAAACTTCATAAACAAGCCCTTCTCGCACACTCAATACCTAGGCTGTTCGACGGCGTACCGCTGGCGAAGAGACGCGAGGGAGATTGATTATGCATCGTAAAATTTGAAGTCGTCTTTCCGCCGGCGAATCTCCAAGAAATCTCCTGACTCCACGCCGTAATTTTGCCGGCGATTCGCTAGAGATCGACTATGCATACGGGTGTATAATAATTAAAAAAAAATAATCTTGCAAAAAATAAATAGATATTAATTTGCCCCTTTTTACACCCTTGAAAGGTTATAAATTTACAAAAAAAATCCTTTTCGTCCTGACTTTAAGAAATAGCATCGTCTTTACTATTTTAAGACAGACTTCCTTTAACATCGATGTTTGTAAACTGAAAAACTTTAGTACGCAATAACTTTAAAAGATACGACTTGGTTTCTTTCAAATTTACGGTGGTTTTAAACAGCATACTTAAATTTTAATAGATCTATTACAGCTTAAATAATTGAACTAAAGTCAAACAACATTATAAATGCCCAATAAATAAAACCAAACAATGTTTTAACCTACAAAACACAAAAAATATAAATAAATTGTTTAATGAGTAATAATAATAATCTGTTTTACACTGTAGTGTTCAGATGGAAATTGATACGAACTCTAACTGGATTAAATTTGATATTTTGCAGCAGCCAACAATAAAAGGTTACCTCGAATACCGAGGTAACATAAAATATCTCATTATAAATTGAAAATCAGTTTTCAGAATTATAAAATGTTGATTTACATAATGTGAATGGTTGATATAATGAGATATGATTTGGAAGCACACAAATTTTTATCGAAAACCCCATCCACGGCTTAATCTATATTCTATTTTCTGAAATAAGTTTATGTAAATTTTGTTACTGATGGCAATATTCGAAATTCAATGCGCGTTTTTTTAACACACACAAAAAGGGGGCGTCAGTGAGTCTCGAATAAGAATTCCATTGAATTTCAATGAATTCAAAAGAATTTAGATGTTTTTTTTAACCTTTTATGCCAGGTAGATCGTATTATATAGGGTGTTTTATTGGTAAATACACCTAGGTGTAATATGAATCACAAGTCGTATCTAAGGATCCGATGAAATTAAACAAAACTGTTGAAACTTACGTATACGTATACGCTTTGGTCTATTTCATCTAATTGGCAGATGTTGTCAAAAAATGTTTCAAATAAAAAATATGTAGTTTAATCATGGCCACATTTTAAAAATATTTTGTACTACAGGGTATCCCAAAAAATTGATTTAAATAAAACTAAGTTAACATTTAAATTAATAACTAAGGGTGCTACAGTTACATTAACATTTCGATATGTACCTTCAACCTTAATAACATGCTGAATCGAATTTTTCCAGCTATCAATGGGAATATTACTTGTCACATTTCTGATTAACTCTATAACACTTGAGTTTAATGTGGGTGAAACGTTTTCCGATCTAACTTTGGATTTTAGCTGATGCCACATGTGTTCTATAGGATTGAACATGCAATAATATGGGGGAAGCCGTAACACTGTGTGGCCCATATTTTTAGCAATAGTATCACAAACGTATTCTTTTTCAATACCGAACGCTGCTACAACTTGTAAGAGATCACGTTTTGTGTACGATTCTTCAAAATAAAGGTCATTTTTTAACAAATACTCTTGAATTTCCCATTTATTGTTGTTGCTATTTGGTACTTTATTTAATTGACGGCTATGATAAGTTGCATTGTCCATTACAATTATACTTTTTTCCGGTATATTCGGCAATAAATAATTCTCAAACCAATCTTCAAAAAGTTCTGCTGTCGTATCTTCGTGATAATCTAAACTTGAATCTTTGCTGATAACAATAAAGCGTTTGGAACCCAACCTGTTTCTGATCCGGCATGTATTATTGTAATTCTTTGTCCTCTATTTGATGGAGCCTTTGTTTTGCAATTTCCCGATGAATCAACAAAACCCTTCGTTGGAGTATCATGGGTGTCATACCATGTCTCGTCGAGGTAGATAATTGAAAGGTTTTCACTTCTATATTTTTGAATAGCTTGTAAGTAATGACAACGCCACATTCGTAAACGATATGACTCCATTATCACTTGTCTTTTATTAATGGTACAATATTTAAATCCCATTTGAGAAGTAATTCTCCACAAACTTGTACGGCTACAAATAATTCCCGTGTCGTCTTTAAGTAACCGTTTTTTTATACAATCTAGGGTTGGTATCATTTGTTCTTGGTATAGGACATATATCGTTCGTCGGATTATATCTTTTTGTATTTCATCAACACATTTGGTATTATTAACGTCACTTCGTTTTTTCGGTTTACTTATTGGCTTATTGATAATATATTTTACTGTGGATATTGCGGTTTTGGTTAACTTACATGTTTCTTCTGCTGCATCGGTTACACTATAACCTTGATTATTCAATGTTTCAAACACATTTTTCACAATTTTTTTCGCATCCGGCAATAAATGCACTTTTTTTTGCTCAAGGGCGCCACATACTTAGTTATAAACACAAGATTACTTTCAGAGTATAATGTTTAGTACAAACTAAAATTCTAGGAGAGAATTTTACAAACAAATTATCCCGAAACTCCCACTTTCTCTTCCAAGATGATTAAGAAAATCAAAAATCATTTACTAATGATTTACTATTGATGGTCAGTAATAATAATTTAAAATTTTACCTGAAAAATAAAAAATCCAAAATATATCTTCCTGGACAAAAATAAATAATACCTTTCTGTAAATAGTTCACCGGTTTACGGCCAAAGTTCGAAGAAATATTAACCACCTTTTATTAGTAATCCCTTAAGAGCAGTTAAGAGCAGGTACCAAGTCAACGAATTATTGTGAAACGTACTTTACCATGATTTTCAACATATATGACGATAAAACAAAATTTTCTAATGTAAATAATACTACTAACTTGTAAACATTTTGTAAGTTAACTGTCAGTTTTACAAGTTAGTGACTTGATAAAATAAACTTTCTTGATTAATATTGTGTTTTTGGAAACTGACGTTTACAAAAATGAGAAACAAATAAAAAATATTACTTGAGCTACGGTATTAAATTTAGCTCAAAGGATCTCTATCGCTGCTATTCCTCAGCTAAAATTTTTACTTGAAAAACCCCAACCTTAATTATATTTAAATATTAAAATTGAAACGTCAATACAATCCCAATTTAGATAAGTAGATATAACCGAGGATCTATAAACGTAAAAAGTTGTTTGTTCTTTTTAATTTTCTGGATGGCGTGAAAGATTCTTACAGCATCTCTGGCGTACTCGAATCCAACGCCAGAAACAGTTTTTTCCCCAGCACACGATTTTTCACACAAATTAATCTTCGCAGCTTTTCGCGACGCGAGATAATTTTCAAATAATCTTGTATTTAAAATATATGGCGCGCCGTTTTTCAAGCACTAGAGAGATTAAAAGTGATTATTTTTCGGTTTTGGATAAACATTTGAAAAATCCCTAATACATAAATGACGGGAGAGAAAAGCCATTAACCGATTTGTATTACTTCGATTAGATAAAAGGTGTAGATAAAGATATTGAATTATTTTGTAGTAGTAAAGTTGTTCATTATTAACCAAGGTAGGAAAAACAGAGCCTACAGCTACATAATACATAATATAAGTGTAAATTCATTCCATTATAGTAATTATACTATACTTCGGGTTCCACCATAAAGGAAACTTTATAATAACATTTATTGCACACCAGTACAATGTGTCGTGAACATAACCATAAGACATAAAATTAATGATCAGTTCTAACCTCACTTCCCTTATTCCCGCGCGTATCTCGCGCCACACACGAAAGGTGTCAACTGTCACTCTTCCTTGGCACGGAACAAGACAATGTTTTATACGAGCTGTTGGCGCGAAATTCAAACTGAAATTATAACAATCTACACCATGATTTTTGATTTCAGGATTTCAGTTCACCTTTTGACAGAAGTTGAGATTAAACCACCGAATTAAACTATTATTATATAATTAGAATATTCTGTGGTTAAACCTAAACTGATGCCACAGAATTACATATGATTTGAGTATTAGCGATCACCACGGAGTGGGCGCCATCTACATTTGGAAATTTGTACGTAAAACTCCGGGTTCCGGGTGTATATTTGGTTCGATGTTTTTGGATTTAATGTCAAAAGAATAGCTTTAATGAGTAGTAAAAAAATGTTTGTTACATATCAATTTTAATTCCCATACAATCGCCTAAATATTTTAGAAAAATTTTAATTCGGTGTTTTCATTAGAAATAAATCAATGAAATTCCTTTGTAATCATATAGTAAATTATAAATATTTTATCCTAAACTCATTACAACGCAACAATTCTGGTTATTTTTTATATAATATCAAATTGAAAGTAAGTTAAAATCGATAAATTCAAATAGAGAAGTCGAAACGGTCGTGACGTCAAAACTCATATCGATGACAGTTTGTTTACATCTAATGTGTGTGGTAATTGAGAGAGTTGGACTTTAAAGGCCGGTTCATGCAACGTTCATTATAATTACATTAAGCAAAGTTGAGCACCCAATTTATAGTGGAGGCGTTCATGCAACACATTAAGGCATTACAATTACATTAAGCCCACTAAGAAGTTGGGAACTTTTAACTTTTCATTTACATTACATTATTATTCTTAGTGGAAACAGTAAAAGCGCATGCGCAGTACGATAGCATGGAAATGTGAATTCGTATTTATGTCAAAATTCCTATGTTTAGGTTATGTTGATATTGAAGGCCGGTTTTACAAGCAATAAAAAATATTTTAACAAAATCAAAAATAGAATAGTAGTATAACAACTTGAACTTTTTGAATATTGTAGCAGATGTATAGAACATAACATAAGTTTCAAGTGTCAATAGTGGACAATATACGCATGCGCTAATACAGAATTTATAATGTAATGAAGTCTTGCATGAACGACAACATTTTTTTAGTGAAAGTGTAATTATATTGTAATGTTAATGGAATTATAATGTTCCTTGCATGAACCGGCCTTTATTTCTGATTTTATTGTAAATTATTGGTTTTATTTGTGTTATGCAATCATAAAATGTCGTCAGTAGGGTTTGTGAAAGCATTGTCAAACAATTTACCATCCTTAGACATTTTCATGGTTAGGTTAGGTTGGGTTAGGTTAGGTTTCAATGCAGCTGAATTTCGAAATGTAAAAGCAACAGCGTAAATACTTATATTGTGCTTTTTGCATTAAAAAATGTCTAACTGACTTAATTTTATGAAAATCAACAAAAAATAAAGAAAATAGAGAATAAATATAAATAACAAACTTCGCACAATCTCGCAGATACACTGTTTACAATAAAATGATGGCGCTTTCAATGACACATATGAGTAGTGACGTCAACAGTCGTTTACGCGGCAAATTTTTGAATTTGAATTTGAGGATGGAATAACTATGCTACAAATTTTTTTTAATTCAAGTTTTTTTGGTTTTTGGGGTAATTGATTGCTGCTCTGTCTTCCTGCATGATTTTGAAAAAAATGGAAAACACCGCAATGTTTATTTTTTGCCCGACTGTGCTATCTCAGAGCCTTCGTCTTGCCTTTCGAATAATTTCATATAGTAACAATTACTGAAACCCACTTGGAACGGCGGTCGAAAACTTCAACTTCAATTGATAGAAGACAGAAGAGCACGCTGTATGTTCTGGATGCAAAGAGGGGTGGATCGTGTACCATTTTTCATAACCTTGACGTTTTTTAAATCCGAATATACCTGTTTAATGGACCATGAAAAATATCAAGATACGGACATCAAGGGACTAGAAATCGATTACTTTATTCGCACTGGAGCGAGGAAAAAAATAACATCAATGTATTTTTGATAAAAGTTATAAAGGATGCGTTGGAGTTTTTCGTGCCCGGATGGACTCTCAAACGCGACCGATTTAACCTGGAAACTTCTCAACTTTTGATTTAGCCGTATTGATTGGATTTCGGCCAACTCCCGAATAAATTTGTTTACTTTTTTTTATTTTTTCAGCCAGGCAGATAGCAAGAGAGTTGTAGAAACAAGAACGATTAGTGTAATTTTAATCTGGAGAGTAAATTAACAAAAAATGATATTTTGAAGTTAAGGATTTAATGTGTTTTTTTTTCAATAGTATATACTCATTTAAATGGGAAAATTTTAAGTAAAAATAATTTGAGAATTAACAAAATAAAATGAATAAGTACACCACAAGGAACATACAGAAGATTATGTTTTTTAATATTAAATAATCCGTCTAGAAAGTATCTGGAGTTTTTTATTTTTCCTAATTTTAATATATTTTCTTTTCGTAAAATTCTAAGACAAAAGTAATGCGTCAGGTAGATTGTGCCGATAGTAGGCTATGGATAAAATTGCATGACAACAGTATCAATCAAATATTGTTGATTGTACAGACCTAAGTTTTTGTAAAATAATGTCGCAAGTAGAAAAAAAATGGTGAAATATTTGTATAGAAAGGGTGTTCGAAACGTTAAAAAACTAGTGCAATTGACTGAACTCGGAAAAAGTGCAGTGTATGAGACAATTAAGAGGATAAAAACTGGTACAGATATAAGACATAGACCAGTTTCGGGAAGACCGCGTAAGATTCGCGGAAACAATTTAAACGCTTTAGTGAATTTAGGACGACAAAATCCGCGCCTAGGGTTTCGAAAACTGGCCAGCAGATTTAGAAATCAACGAAAAATAAATTTGTGTCCAGGAACTGTCCGCATGGCACTGAAAAGACAAAGCTACATATCAAGGAAACCAAAAAAGATCCCTGCAATAATACCTCTACAAAAGCAACGAAGAATGGAGTTTTGTCAACGTCTTCAAGGAGATAATTTCAGCAATATTTTTATATCTGACGAGAGTTGTTTCCAGATTGGTGTAAACCATCTTAAAATCCCGTCAAGAGAAAATGTTACCGTTCAAATTTCCCACTAAAATAATGGTTTGGGGATCAATATCTCAACGTGGAGCTACGCCTCTCTGCATAGTTGATGGCACTGTTAATAGTGCAAAGTATTGTGATATTTTAAATGGTTTTATTCTTGAAACAGCTCATGCTTTATATCCAGAGGGGTAGCGTTTTCAGCAGGATAATGCAAGATGCCATACTTCTGCCTTTACTCAAGCTTGGATGCAAGAACACCAACTGACAACAATTCCATGGCCAGCACCTTCACCAGATCTTAGTCCCATTGAAAACATATGGGGATTAATGAAGATTGAAGTGGAACAAGCAGCCCCACGAAATAAAGGTTTGATTCGTTCGGTTTTACAGGCCTGGACCACCATCACCGAGCAGTATGGCAATGACCTAGTTTCTGGTGCACCTGAACGTTTACTTAAGTGTTAAGAATGAAATGGAGGTTGTATAAGTAAATGAGATGAATTGTTTGTGGTTATTTTATAATTCAAATACTGCAATCCTGCAACATTATAATTGTGCATTCTTTTTTCCTGATACTTTCTAGACGGACTATAGAATTTCTATACTACTGATAAAAAATTTCTCATAACCCCACAGGAAAAAAATCCAAGGGCGTAAGGTCCGGCAACCTAGCTATTCGTTCAATCCATTTATAGGGGAAAATTTCATATAAGTAATTTCTTACAATTAAAGCATAATGGGGTGTTGCTCCGTCCTGCTGGAACCAGATATTTTCATCCGGTAGGTTCTGATGTATTGCGTTGGGATATATGTTGGCCAATTCAAAAACAACTGCGTCTCTAAACATGCTTAAATATTTTTCGACTGTCAAATTTCCATCCACAAAAATAGGACCAATAATATGATCACCTATGATACCTGCCCAAACGTTCAACTTTTGAGGATACTGAGCATGTGTCTCACGCATCCAATAAGTATTCTCCTCTGACCAATATCTACAGTTTTGTCTGTTTACTTCCCCGTTTAATGTGAATGTTGATTCATCGGAAAAAAGAATTGTGCCAACAGCTATTTAATTTCTGTTCATAATTCTTTCGCAGAAATCCATTCTACGATCTGGATCGTCTTCTATTAGTTCTTGCACAAAATTCAATTTATATGGATGAAGTTTGTCTTTATGGAAACATCTTTAGAACAGTTGTGTGACTCACATTATTTTGACGGGAAATTTGACGTGAACTTGTCGTTGGATTCTCCACAACACTTAACATAATATCCACTTTCACATCATCTTTAGCGAAGTGTGATTTATTCTTTAATGGTTTGACATGTCCAAGTTCTCTGAATTGTGCATGAATTTTAGACACAGTACCTTGTGAAATATTTGTCACCTATTCGTGACAAAACCCAAAATATTGATATTTATCTTGGGCAACAATGGTCTGACATTCTTGCTAAGCCAATTAAAGGCTGCAGAGTATAATAAGGGTTATTTTTGAAACTATCAAAATCCGCTACAAATCAGAGTTAATCTTATATATAATATCATCTCCTTTTCAAGAAAAAAAAAAGTATTCAAGTAATAAGACATGACAATATTAAAGCCTAGATATTATTACCCCAAAAGGTTGGTACAATAATTTTAGTAAAAGTCATAGTTTTCCAAATGGTATACCTACTAACTTTATTTCTTGCATTCAAATATTTATTTATAGTTCATACAATTATCCTCATAATTATCCTGTAGTCCGTAACATTTAATATTACCTTACAAACATTCATTTTACCATCCTTTACATTAGAAATATGTTTAATAATGTAGTCATGTTTGGCTATGTGCCAAATGTTGTAGGTATCTTGAAAACCTAAAACCGGAAGCATATATATGATTTATGATATTTATTCGTTTTCCTATGAAAACCTAAACTTACTGTTAATATATGTCTGACGCCAAGTCAAATATGTACGTGGGAATGATAAAATCCACAAAAGACAATTTATATTAAACCCCTAAGTTGATCTGTCAATATAGGGTAATACATATTTGTTAATATAAAGTGTGGAAACTACTTATGGAATAAAATTATTTATGGGGTTAGTTTATAGAGGATTATAAAAAACGCTGATGGGACCCGTCAACTTTGAAATTCAAATGTGAGCTGTTTAAACATAAATTTAAATGTACTGTATGTTTTTATGATTTTAATAGATTCTTTTTCCAAGCATTTGTTTTGATGTAAAACATCAATTACGTCAGGTATTTTATGTGTTTACTATCTTAAACAAAATAATAAATAATTTTAAAAGTTCACCCTGTACAATTCATTATTGACCCTTTTAAAATAATAAAAATATATATTCAAATATACTACAATCAACCATTTTTAGTTTAAATTTCATTGTCCAATATTATTTATTAGATATTATATTAATGTGTAGCGATGGAAATTGCTTTTAAAGAAAGTGAAACATTTGCTCTATTTATTTTAAATTGTATACCGAAAAAAAAAACAATGTATTGCAAACGCTGCTGACTCAGTTTCAAGCAGAAACTAAAAAATAACACAGATGAAGAAAACAATTTGCAAATGTGAAGTAATACGAGCAAAAAACACGGTTTGCAGATGAAACGAAAACAAAATAAAGTACACGTGTTAATGAAAAGACCACGGATATTATTTTAAGTTAGTAGACTGTAAAAATAAAAAAAAATAATCATGTAGGAGGAAAAATTCCTTTGGAATCGCACTATCCTCGGATTTCAGCATATTTCCGTGTTAATTTAGACGTCTCCGAAGGATGAGGACGACACTTTTTCGTCTGGATATATCAGGGGAGACAGGAAATGAATTTTTTTCATCGCGTAGGAATGTCGAGAGCTGGTTTCTAATATGCGCTTCGGTCGTGAATTAAATGGGTCGTGAATATTCATCGCGAAAACATTTTCTTCTTTATAAACCATGACCTGACCTTAGGGCTCGAATGCCGCGTCGAGGCAAAACGCAAAAGTGGTGTCACATAAATTCTTCGAAGGATATGCCGACGTAAGGACAAACAACTGAACTATCTACTCGTTTTTACACCGTTATTTATCGCGTTTAAATACTAAAAAATCAACATTCGCATATTTTTTTGTTTACGTACCGATTTACGGAATAGATAGAGACGGGCAAGCCTGCTCTTTTGGAGTAGCAGTTGCAACAGTTTCAGCTATTTAAACAAAAAGATACAAAAAAACAGTTTCAAAGAATAAACATGCTTTAAAATGCAATATTTAACTAATTTTAACAAATATAACTGTCAAAATAGTTTCTATAAAAATTGTTATACCTACTTTTACGTTATTTAATAATAAAGTTCAATTTTGAGGTTTATTTTGGTATCTGTTAAACCCTATTGTTTTTAACCATTTTAATTTAATATTCTTTTTTTGGTTTAAAATGCAATATTTAACTATAGTTCATTTGTTTGGAGTTGGTAGCACAGTGAATTCATTATAAATTCAAATCCTTCAAAGCCCAAGCAAGGGTGCGAACGTTCCAGCCTCCTTCTCCAAAAGAATATGGAGAAGAGTTAGCCCTATAGAAGTCTCTTCATAACTGCCATCTGAGTGACCATGCAAGCAGTTGTCTGCAAGCCTGACAGCTTTGCTGTAGCAGTTTGTTGTAGTCCTTTAAACCACCACACCTCTTAGGAAACATCTCTTCTTATCCAATTTAAAACGTTATTAATTAATATAATAAAGTGCACAGGTGTTACAATTCCTTAATTAGCGCGAGTTTACTTGACTCGTTCAAAATCTCATTTTTTTTCAATAAAAAGAATAAAGTCACAGAGGTGTTTTTAGAACAGCTGCTTAATTAAGCTTTCATATAGAAATAAAACATAATAATGAACGAGAAATACTAAAAAGTAATTACAAACTTTTGTTTTCAAAACGGTTTCAGTTTTAATCTGAAATTAAAAATGTCGGTTCATTAAACTTTTTCAACATTTAAATAGAAGTTTTTTTTTATTTTGATCCTATTTTTTGAGTCTAACGAGCTTTTAAAAGGTAAATGTCAATCTTGGTTGTGAAAAATATAGATAACTAACCTAAGTGCAGGTTATTTGTTTATTATTATTTGTTCGATTTCAATTCATTATACAGTGCGGTCCATATGTATGGAATAAATTCATTTGTAGCGTTATTATGTACTATATGAAAAAAACCTGAAACAGGTCGATTTTTATTCTTAAATTGACAATTTACAGTAAGAAAATATTATCCCCCTCCAGCACCCCTTCGGAATTATAAGCACCCCCTCGAAAATTTTAAATTACAAAGGGGGTCGTGTGGCACCTCGTTGGAAAGGGATTTTAGTCCTCTGTTCAGCAATATAAAGTTTTTTAAGTTTGGTGCAATCATAACTGAGAAAATTGATTTTTAAGATGTAAAATTTTGATAATGTCTCTAACACAAAACTTTACGTAGAATGAAGATAATAATGTCACATAATGATTAGAATGTGTTTTTCAATGTATTTGACACTTAAATTAAATATTCAAAATGACCACCATTCACTTCTTGACAATAACCGAGGCGATATTGGAATTCTCGTACATTTTGTATGACCTTGGGGGTTATTTTGTTAATTTCTTCCGTTATCCTAACTTTTAAATCAGCAATATTGTTTGGTCTATTAAAATATACTTTAGAGGAGTCAAATCGGGGGATCTAGCCGGCCATTCGATCGCCCCACGTCTTCCAATCCACCTATTGGGAAAAACCTTGTTTAAATAATTTCTAACAGTACTTGCAAAATGCGGTGGAGCTCCGTCTTGTTGGTAGTAAATAGATCGATCTATCTCATTTAGATGATTAACATCAGGAAAAACTCTTTGTAATATAGTCACTATAAAGTTAATCAAAAAATCTAGATAAACCTCACCAGTAACTGTGCCCTCAAAAAAATAAGGGCCAATAATTTTATTGTTAATGATACCAGCCCAAACGTTAACTTTTTTAGGATATTGAGTGTGAGCCTCACACATCCAGTGAGGATTTTCTCTGCTCCAATATCTACAGTTCTGTTTGTTAACCGTTCCGTTTAAATGAAAAGTCGCTTCATCAGAAAAAACTATTTTGTTTATGAACTGCAAATCTGCGTTCATTCTATCCATCATCAATTCACAGAATTCTTGCCTTCTATCAGGATCATCTTCATTTAACTCCTGAACCAACTGAACTTTGTAAGGGTGGTATTTTTCTTTATGCAGAACTCTCAAAATAGATGATTTACTTACACCATTGTCGGCGGCAAGTTCTCGAGTTGTCTTATGCGGATTTTCCTCAATCTCTAGAAGTACATCTAACTTTTATTCATCAGTAAATTGAACATTTCTACCTGGTTTTTCAATATTTTTTACATGTCCAGTTTCACGAAACTTTTTTTCAATTTTGCTAACTGTAGACTGTGAAACGTGTTGACCAGGGTATTTATTATTAAAAATTTCACAAACCTCCTTTTGAGTTCTGGTTTTATTACCACAACCAATCATAGTTAAAATGTCTATTCTTTGAGTCTCGGACAAATGAGCCATAATTAAATTTAATACGCACACAAATATTATACTGACGTCTTTTAGTAACTTTAAATACCTAAATGACAGCAGCCTACTAGATTTATATCAATTGTTTATTTAGTTTTTTGACTATTATTTTAATATCTTCAAAGTTTTTTCCTAATATTTAGCAGAACAGATACGAAAATACCTGATTATTTCTAAAGTTATTTTAATAGACCAAACAATATCGCCTCGGTTATTGTCAAGAAGTGAATGGTGGTCATTTTGAACATTTAATTTAAGTGTCAAATACATTGAAAAACACATTCTAATCATTATGTGACATTATTATCTTCATTCTACGTAAAGTTTTGTGTTAGAGACATTATCAAAATTTTACATCTTAAAAATCAATTTTCTCAGTTATGATTGCACCAAACTTAAAAAACTTTATATTGCTGAACAGAGGACTAAAATCCCTTTCCAACGAGGTGCCACACGACCCCCTTTGTAATTTAAAATTTTATGCTTATAATTCCGAAGGGGTGCTGGAGGGGGATAATATTTTCATACTGTAAATTGTCAATTTAAGAATAAAAATCGACCTGTTTCAGGTTTTTTTCATATAGTACATAATAACGCTACAAATGAATTTATTCCATACATATGGAACGCACTGTATATAAAATTAATCTTAACAGCTACAAAGAAGACGTGCGGAGTAATACGAATAAATAAAAGCAAAAAACAAACAAGATGGTGGAGCATAGAGACGTAAAAACCAAAAAGAAACCATGGAATATGTACATCACACACTGTACAGATCAATAATTAAGAAAAAAGAAATAAGCCGAAAGACAAAAATTACTGTACATAAAACCGTTTTTTTACCAACACTCTGTAACAATATTAGTTCCCAAAAGGCGCCAATTTGTAACCTTTTCAGTCCCAAAAAGGCAGGGAGCCAATTTGTAACTACAAAACTCTCTAATAAAAAATCCCGGCTAAGAGACCCTCTCCAGGGGGTGGTTCGACTCCAAGTTAATGCTCACTATAGGAAGGATTGGGATGTATAAGTAATAAGGGCGCCACTATCTTTTTGTGCGCTTTCGATTAAGCAAACAATTAGGGATGAAAGTTTCTGGATGTTTATTTAATGGTTCTGGCAGCTTGAGATGTAGTGGTTTTCTTAACGACTCAGAAGTAGTTTAGATTTAGGCTTCTGTGGCCTCAACATCAGCTTAAAATTGTTTGATGGTTTGAAGGACTATCTCTACATAGGGACCTTCCAAAGGATGCTTTCAACTACGCAGTAACTTGGCTCTAACTTAGCGGGTTGTCTTCCAACAACGAAAAGGGAAGTTAACAAGATGAGATACTAGAACGCTTTCCCAACTCTTCAAATCGGCATGTTGGTCCAGAAAGGATATAAAATTATCGTACTCGTCTATATATAGTCTCGCTCAAGAAGGAAATCGTGTTTGTGTCATTTGTCAGAAGGGATGCGTTCGACACATTCAACTGCAAGCAAGATGCGCGTCTATAAGGGGTGTCTCGTGTACAGTAGCGTTGACAGTGATTCGGGGTCAGTTTTAACGGTAATAATAGCGGTATCGTTTACGGTCGGATAATAGTGCAGGGTGACATGACGATAGACATGTTACAATTCATTTAGGGAAATGAAAGCTGGGTACTAAACAAGTCTAAAAAAAGCAGAATACAGGGAATTGACATGAAATACCTCAAAGCAATCAGTCCAGACCAAAACCCAATTGAACATGTTTGGGACTACCTGGACAGGCGCATAAGAACTCGTAATATCGCTCCAGACAACCTTGATGAGCTGGAAAATGTTTTAATAGAAGAATGGAAAAATTTGGATTTGGATTACATAAGTGACCTGATAAGAAGCCTTCTACGGAGAATGAGAGATGTTATTAGAGCCAGAGGTGGCAATTTCCCCAAAAAAAAAAGAAAAGAAAATAATAAAACCTCAAAGATATTCTTCCCCAGAGCATAAACTAGCTTCTTCCAAAACTTGTATCACTCCCAGCCATTCCAACTCTTGTATTTCTTACGCATTACGCTCTGATTCTCTTCCTCAACTTAAGCTTTCTAGAGCTTACTGTTATTGTCCAAAGCTTGTCCCACTTTTTGGGATCGAGAAGTGGTGTTGTTCTACTGTCTCTATCAATGACAATAATTGCAAGTTTAACATCTCTAACGGTTAGTTTTTTTACTGCCCCAGTTCAACTGCATTTAATGATTTTCTTTAGCTCATTTATTATGTAATTGCCAAATCACTGGGATCCAAAAAGTATTGCCTCCAACTTGGTGTAGACATGTATTAAAAACCTTATATATTAAGGAGAAAACACCAAATTAACAAAATTTTAGCTGCTTCTAGCCAAGAAATGTACTGAAAGAATAGCTCAGGAAGAACAATATAGAACTGGATAGATTGTATGAGACGTTCTTGCTGTTAGAAGTTGAGGGGGTTAAGACTATCGAAGGTATTTATAGGAAGCTTTCTAAAAAGAGATTTTTGGAGTTGTTGACTATGTGCCATATGATATGAGAGACTAAGAATCAAAAAAATTTGTCTGCAACAACTGGAGCCCACGGATACGGTTGAGAGAACCTTCTAGAGGGACCAATATAGACCATTCAGCTTAACCTAACCTAAAAATTTAAATCCAAAGATTCTGTCGATACTACGTGGTTTCGGTACATGTAGTGCTTAACCTTGGAGATTAAATAATAAAATCACGAGATCTTAAAAAAATCAGAATTTACATACTGTCAGTTTTACTGTGTTAGTTTTGAAGTTTCTACCGAAATAAACCAACAAACTTGATCTTGCTAAGTCTAATTAACTAGTATTGATGCGGTTGTTTATTGAAACGTCAGAAGAAATAGAAAAAGTTAATTTACTCAATTGAAATATCGTCTTAGATGTTCTTCGTTGAGTATCTGTAATAAAAATTAATTAGAAAAGCGCGTCCTTCGAATGCGTTGATAGAGAAAAATAACATAAATTATGATGTTGTGTCTAAAAAATATTAACGCAGAAAATGAAAACATTTAAAGAGGTTATGAGTTCAATATCAGTTATTCTTAATTCCTCTTTTTACGACGGTTTTATTGCTTGTCAGGCGAAAAATATTTTATAAACACTGAAATTTAGGTACTTTTTTATTGGCGAGAAGCGATGTTTACACAAAACGAGCTTTTAGTGGAGTCAATGGAGCATTTTTGTTCGAAGTTCTCAAGGGTCCTCCATTAGGTTTTGGAGATAATTAAAAATCAGAAACCTTTTCGCGGGAGCAATTTATTATTTATATTGTTTAACCATTATGCATGGAATATACGTAAAAAAATATCTCTCATAAATTTATTGTAGTAACCCTTACTCTGTGGAAGTCCATTTTACTAAGAACATTTTACTGTGTGGAAACCACTTATGGAATAAAATTATTTGTGGGGTTAGAAGATTTTTAAATTAGTTTAGATAGAATCACTGCGTGCTGCGAACCTCGCTTCGCTCAGCACGCAGTGATTCACTTATAATAACACCAAAAATTTTGCCCCGACATATATTGAAATACTGAGGAATATCTTCTAAATACATTACATAATACATTTTAAGAGCAAAGTGACCTATCGAAGTGAGCCTCGAAGGTATCCCCTCAAAATAATGGGTAAACCGGAGAGTGAAAATTGTCGTTTTCGCAAAAGCGGCTGAGCATAACCTACTAAATAAAAAAACTAAACATCCAGCGGGCTTTCAGAAAGTTTGTGAGCAGAACCGTGCATTTTTCTCCACGTTGGGCGCCAAATTTGTGAGACTTGTATAATGCACAATGCACATCGTTTTTTTCATGAGTTGTTTGTTAGTTCATATTCAGGTTTTAATTTTTGTGGTAATAATTATCCAATATATTATTTACATTGTTTTTAATTTCAGGTGGTGCATTTTCAACCTCTAAAAATTATTATAAACTGACAACAATAATTTTGACAGTTAATCATGAACTACGCATGACAATCAACTGCGTCAAGGGTAATGCTATTATTGCTAACCAGTGTGAGAATATTATTCTATCACAAGAGAGAGAATGTAAATAATAATAATAAAAAAATTGCTTTTTTAAATAAATAGTGGAAGTTTTGTTAAAACGAAGAGTTTTTATTATTATTAATAAGATGGACTTCCAAAAAGTAACAATGTAAATACATTTAAATTGCATGGGGACAGAAGTATTGCAGAATATTTTTTCAATCTCAAGAAAGAAAATTCCAGCATTCTGTAATCAAATTTGATTTAGAATTCTGGTGATGATCGTGGAGAAAAAAACTTCTGTAATTATATAAGTAACACCTAAATTTTTCTATAGCTCAAATAACACAATAAACTATAAATTTTTCCTTTGGTTTCACTTCTTTTTTAAAAAAACTACGTTTCACAATATGCAATCCCTACTTTAAAAATTACCCTTGTACCTCATTAATTTGATGATTTTTTCCCTAAAACAAACGGAGTGAAAAGAGATATCTTTTGTTCTCGTGAAACATTAAACCGCCACTGAAAATTACCGGATTTTTATGTCTGTTTTGCATCTCCATCATTTTATTTATTGAGACAAAGGAAATGTGCTATATTTGAAATTCCTATCATTATAATTATTTATACCAAGTAGATATTTACCGCTTGCATTTCACCGTATATATCAAAGGAACGCTGAATTTTTCTGACAAACAAAATATATTCAGCAGCCACAGAGAAGACCGTAAGCTTCGTATACTTTACGCAACATCAAATATTTACTTTGCAACAAGTTTTCTCGAAGTAAATGAAAACGAAAGAGTATATTTAAACATTCTACTATAATGTACGTTTCCCGAATGAGAACTATCCAAACTCGAATATAACGTTTCAAATTTAACAAACCAGATTTATGAATATAACAATAAAGATTATTTATTGTGGAAAAATTTAAAAACTATAGTTGGTGCAAAACAAAATTTAATACACGTCATCATAATTTTACGTCGACACGTGTTGCCGGACTTTTATAAGTTTACAAGATTTAAAGATCGATTCGAATAAAACTATACAAAACAACTTATTTGAAGTGACATCAAACAAAGTACCAACATAACTTTTATATATTTTTTCCTTTTGGTATATGGGTTTAATAAAATAAAGAGTATAATAATATTTGCTTTTATTTTTTTATAATTAGATTCCTTACTACTAGTTTCAGTTTCTTCATTGGGATTTATATTTATAGGTGCAATCTCTAGTGTATCCAACAATCTCTCTCTATCAAACCATTTAAAAATTTCCTCTTCAGTATGATGGATAGTTTTTTTCCAAATTTCTGGTGTAATCGTTTCAAGAGCTTCAGACCACATATTTAAACAGTCTGTTTCAGTGGTTCCGTCTCTGCCAATGTGTCTGTTATAATATTGTTTTGATGTACCCCATATCAGTTCTATGGGATTGAAAATACAATGATATGGGGGTAAACGTAGCACTTTGTGTCCATATTGCTCGGCTAAATGGTGGTTTATTTCTTAAAATTAAATGATTATCCCAAGGAAATTTCCAAAGTTAAGCTTAAAATTCAAAGTATTACTTTCATTTCTTACCTATTAACAATGTTCAGAAGTTCAACTTTTAGCATATTTTCTGTGAAATCAAGGTTTTGACTAGTCAACCATTCTTTAATTTGTGGTTTGTTCCAACTTGTATTAGGTGTTTTATGGAGTAAAACACTGTGATATGGAGCATTGTCCATAACAATTATGCTGGGTTCTGTGAGATTAATTAACAGCTGGTTCTCAAACCACTTTAAAAATTATCCTGATTCATTTCACCATGGTAATCGCTTAATTTGGTTTTTGAGGAAAATATTGCTTTCGCACCGTCAATAAACCCATTTTCATTCCCAGTATGGAGTATGATATATCTACCAAAAATAAAACTTATTGTTGAACAGCAACATTTAAAACATATACTATTAATTATACTAAAATAGTCGGAGAGTTTACCTTTTACCATCAAACTATAGTCGTTTTGACACTCCTTTTATCATTATTTTGTCATTAACGGTTTATGCTACCATTTTGAAATATCCATATTTCATCAATAAAAATAAATTTATATGGACTTGCTCCTTTTTCTTTAATGTAGTTCCTGAAAAATCTAACCCGTTTTACAGCAATATCAGGAAGCTCCATGAGCCCCCGTCTTGGTTCATCTTTTTTCCATTTGAAACCAATTTCCTTTAATAAATTTGATAAAGACCTTCGAGAACCTTCAAATAAGTGCCTTACTTTTAATTCAGCTAGTAAAGAATTTAAAGTTACATCCTCTCCTGAAAACAAAAAAATAATATTATTTTTTCTGGTCTTACAATTAAAAAGAATTTAAATAGCTGTGTTCAGAGGAAAAAGGCTTACTTTTTTCATACATATTGTAGATTACATTTCGAATTCCACTTATATTTAATACATCGGTGGAGGTGACTCCATGGTCTTTCACAGTTTTTGAAATACTGGAAACTGTAATCATACTGAGGTTAAGTGCAGCTGCCACACGCTAAAATAAAATGTTTTTGATTGAATTGGCTGTTACTTGATGGATATCCATAACTAAGTTAAAGAAACACACAAATGTTTTCACGATATACACAATATATTGTGGATTGTCTCGTTCTCTTTGAAAAAAATGTATCAAAGAAGCTACCAGTTCTTTGCAGCGACTATTTTGATGTTTTGGCATTTTTTCACTTATTACACTGTTTTTGTTCTTAAAAGAACAGTTTTTTTTATATTTCAAAATAACAACAAGAAACAATAACACAAAAACCACAAACAAAATAACAAATAAAAAACTAAATATACTAATCGGTGACAACGGCAACAACGCGACTTGTCAATCACGGTTACCAACTTTATGTAAACAAATTTAAGTATTTTATATTGATTTATTGAATGGAACATTTAATTTGAAAGTTGGGAACGATGCTTGGCAATTAAGACGAAATTAGTGACGTGAATCAAATTTTGTTTTGCAACAACTACACAACAGTTTATTAAATACAACCATAATAGTGATGGAACAATCAAAATTAAAAACATGTTTCTTTAAAAAACACGAGGCATGCATTTCTGCAAGCACTGTATTCTTGTAAACATTGTTTGCTTTCGGCAGGGACCATCTGTGTCTGTAATTTGAGATGGATGAGGCTAAAAATCTTTCGCATTTAGAGTCCATTTATTCATTTATTGAGCTTGCACCTAAGCCTGCCCTCTTAGTTCGTCGTCCAACACATTTTGTAATTCCAAAATAGTAGGCACTAAATTCTCGGAAATGATTGTGTTTGTCATAAACAATAGCGTACGAAAAATATAGTAAAGAATTGAGACTAGGCTCCTGTTTTATGGTAAAAATTCAATTTCAGATTATTTCGGTAAATAATTTACACAATATAATAAGAGTGAGGAACTTTTTGTAGTAAAAAAAAAGTAAGTACCTGCAGGAAAAATATTTTATTATATTCATCTGAAAGAGTGACTATTTAAATATTTAAATTTAAAGTAGTTAAGCCTTTCCGGACGATTGTCACAACTTATGTACCGGGACAAAACTGTGCCATACGGGCGGGTGTCACATATTGGTGACCGCCTGCTAAACGGGTGACTTATTATGTATGACATGTTTTATATTTTTATCTGGCAGTCGGACGAGTGTCACTGTGTTTAAGACGGAGATTGCTTGTCGGACTGCCGACTGTCTTACCAGTGTGACACTGTCGATGATTTGTGACATCCGTCAACATGGCACTTCTCCATTTCGGCTACCTGATACGTAGTTCAGATGTTGGTCTATGTGTCACTCCATGTTTTCGGATTTACCATGAAGAATCGCGTTTTTAGAAGTTCAGGAATATACTATGACTTTAATACTGTTTGATTTTTTTATTTAAAATATAGTTCTCAAAGTTTATTAATTTTTTTTTATGTCACAAATATGTGACATCCGTCTCGCTGGCACTGAAAAAACTACCGTCCAGGAGCCAATAAAAAATCTGACAGGCTCCCTCCTGAAGGGTTTGGAAGTTCTCCACTATTAAACTGTTTACTTTGATTGAGTCTTCATTTTATACATAGATAAGACGTAATTGTAACACAAATATATTAAGTTATTGTAAAGATCAGCATGATATAGTTTTTTCCTGATTTTTCTATATCATTGCACAGTTATACTGATCTTAGAGGGAAATACATCCAGGATAATCCCTTAGGGCTAATAACATCTAGGCTTTAATATTGTTATGTCTTATTACTTCCTTACATGGTCTAGCCTTAACTACTTATCAACATCAAGCTACAAACAAACAAAATGTAACTTCAATACGTCAATCTGACGATGCTAGTTTTTAGCGAAACAGCTGTAATTGCATTTAAAAACGTATTTTGCGAATAAATAGTGGAAGTTTAGCTCAACCGTTCAGTTATTTATTGTTCTTATTAATATTGTAAACAAAACATTTCTATTTGTTTGTTTCTAACATTTCTATTTGGCCTATGAAACACCTGTAAGTGAGTAGTTTGTCTTTTTGTTTGTGAGCATGGTTTTTCTCTTCTATATCACTTAATTATTCACGTCGAAAATTATGATGAAAAGGAACAGTTTGATGTAGAGATGGCAATTTGAAATCGTTTTCGTTAACAAGCGGTACGAGTGTATTACACCAATAAAGATAAAATAGAGAGAGTGGTTGGAGCAGTTAGAGTGAAACGTGAGGCTCAACGGTAATAGCCGATAAATAATTGCAGTCTGGGTGTTCTCAGGCCGGTGTATAAAGAAGAAAAATTATATAATTTATTATAGTAAAATGAAAATAAATTAGGAACAAAAAAATTGTAATAGGAGACTTGTTTATGGAGTGATTATGATTTTGGCAGCTCATGTTATATTGAAATTAACGAAATAAATTATACAAAAACTTAGTAACTTTAATATTTGAAACGTACCTATACAGATTCTAACAAGAAGAAGTGAAATTCTTTAAATAAATTGCGAATGTGATTCTAACTATGTAGTCGCCTGAACGAGGCCAAACAAAAACGCGCATCCCACTTACAAGTGAATGTGACGGACGCATCCCTTCTGACAAATGACACAAACACGATTACCGTTTTGAACTAGACTGTAATATACAGTGTGTAAAAGCCAAATGGAATAAATTCATTATTTCGGTTACTGAACATATTTATAAAAAATCCCGAAACACGTCAAATTTAAATGGTTACCTAGATTAACGGAAATGCATAAAATAACAGTTTTACAAATAATTGGTTACGGAGATAACATCCGAACACAACCCGCTAAGTTAGAGCTTAGTTCGAGCCAATCTTGAGCTAATTTACCGCCTATATCCCAAGGAACAATAAGTAAAATAGAAAAGCAGTTTCGCGAGTTTGGTCATGTAAGGCAGATAAAAAAAGCAGCTGCCAAATGCACTGAGTGATGAACTGAAATTAGATGTGTTGCTTGAGTTTCAGGAAAACCCACATACATCGAGTAGACAGGCATCCACTACATTCAATGCTAGCCCGATAGCAAACATATTAAAAGAAAATAAATTGCATCCGTATAAGATGATACCTACTCAGGAGCTCATGGAAGACGATTTTGATAGGAGAACTTTTTTTGTGAGCAAATGATGGACATGTTAGATAACAATATTATCCAACGTTATGTTTTCTGATCAGTGTACTTTTTTACTTAACGGTCATGCTAATCGGCAAAATTGCCGCTACTGGTCCACGGAAAATTCTCACTGGACGAGAGAAGAACACACTCAATACTTTCAAAAGGTTAATGTTTGGGCAGGGATTGTAGGGAACAATATCATTGGTCCCTTTTTTAATGAGGGCAACTTGAATGGCAACAATTATTTGGCACTACTTCAAAATGATGTCATTCCAAGGTTGGCAAATTTATATCCTGATCCAGGTAACCCTCAAGTTCCAGCAAATACGATATGGTTTCAGCAGGATGGAGCACCACCACATTACCAACTTAATGTCCGGCAGTACCTCGATACAATATTTCCCAATCGGTGGATAGGGAGGCGAGGATCGATTGAGTGGCCATCGCGATCACCTGATCTTACATGATTAGATATCTTTTTATGGGGATATGTAAAGAGCCATGTGTACAAAACTAAACCTTCTGATTTAAATGACTTAAAAGAACGAATAACGCTTGCGATTAGGTCGATCACGCCTGATATGTTAAATAATGTTAGAAGACAGTTTTATTTGAGATTAGGATGTTGCCAAGACGTTCGCGGAGAACATTTTGAACATCTACTTCATTAACATTCATAGTTCTTTTTCGTGTTCTACATTTTATTACGTTTCGCATTACATTTTAGTTTTTGATTGTATTGTAGCGAATTTCGGTAACAACATGATATTAATTTTTTTATGTTAATTTTTGCATTAAATTTAAAAACAATAACATTTTTGAATAGAGAATGAAGAGACCTTTCAATTGATATATCACAAGCCTATACTTCCCATTTAAAAAATTGGGGGTAGTACCTGTCATTCTAAGGGGGTTGAAGGTAGGGGTTGCTTTTTCACGTTAAAGAATGTCAAGTTATAATTTAAATTTGACGTGTTTCGGGATTTTTTATAAATATGTACAGTAACGGAAATAATGAATTTATTCTATTTGGCTTTTACACACTGTATAGACGAGTATGATAATTTTATATCCCTTCTCGATTAATATGCCCATTAGAAGAGTCGGAAAAGCGTTCTAGTATCTCGTCTTATGAACTTTCCTTTTTGGTTGTTGGAAGACTATGTCTTAAGGGTGTAGCGTGGTCGGTCTTTTGTCTTAAGTAGCTTCCTTATTTGTTGTTTAATTAAACTAATTACAAGGTGTTTCTATCTTTCTCACTTTAGTTTTTGTGTAGTTTGTTTGCTTAATCGTAAACGTACAAAAATATAGTGGCGCCCTTATTACTTATACATCCCAATCCTTTCTATAGTAAGCATTAACTTGGAGTCGAACCACCCCCTGGCGAGGGGGTGGTTCGACCGGGATCTCTTTTGGAGAGTTTTGTAGTTACAAATTGGCTACCTGCCTTTTTGGGAACTATTAAAGGTTACATGTTGTGCCACAAAACTTGTATATAGTGGGTGAACTGATAATGCAAGACATCGTGTGATATATCGTTAGATACAGACAACCTTGCGCATTTGTTTTACTTCAATATATTCTTTTTTACTTTAATACTTGGAAATTCATATTCAAATGGGTCCTAGGTTGGATCCTTACGGTGTTGGATTAATCCTCAAGGGGAATACTACCTTTATTAAATTCTCTCGATACACAACCTTCTCGAGTTTCTTTTCCAACTTCTTCAGTTTTTCTTGAGGTACACTTGAGTCTACCTTTTTTCAATGTTGTATCCCAACCTTCACAAAAAGCTAGAAAATATGCTGAAGGAATACTTATAAGTCCTGGCATAACGAATAGCTGGTGAATATAAGCAGACAGGACACAGTCGCCTTAGTGGACATATGAAAACAATTGGAGAATGAAACGGCTGAGCATATTTTGGTGGAACGACTATAACATAGGATGAGCCAATCAAAGAGTCATTTTGGTTGCGGTGGAAGGGACGTTTATTGACATTACACAAATAGAACCTAACCTAACTTATCCTTGACCCTTTGTGTTTATATCAAATGCTTCAATGTCACCAAAAATTTTAGATTTGAGAATCTATAAAAAGATTTAAAGTGTTAATACATAGTTTTTAATACTAGTAAATGTTTCTTTCACTACTTTACAGTGTACCATCTATTTCTTTTTACAAATTTAGTAGAAAAAATAATATTAGCCTTTTTTAATTCCTAATATTTTTTAGAGGTTTAATAATCAATATCTGCAGATTTCTTTTGTCTTGCTAGCCCTTATGGTAATTTATGTGTAAACTTCAGTGATAAATTAACTCATAGCGACCCTTATGGAATTATCCCCAGAGAAAAGGACTTACGGTTCCATTTTTCTTGCCTTATGTCTGGTAACGTCGTTATGAGAACATTTAATTAATTATAGAAAACAGTTTGAATAAAAAAAATGACGGATTATACCGGTTTATTTTCTGTCAAGAATTTTTCATTTCGTTAGTAAAAATCATCTATGAACGAGCAATATCTCCTAATTTCAGAACTAATGGGTAGTGGAAGGAAGGATTTAGTTCGGTGCCAGGTGAAGAGCTACATATGACCGACCAGCGTAATGTTTTCTTGTTTTATTACAGAAAGTGGGATAGGTACATATTATTTTGTATTGAAATAATTAATAATAGATAAATGTCTTACTTATTTTTATGAATCAATGTCGGACAAAAAATATAATATTGAAATGATTTAATTTTGTGGTGAATTTTATATTTTAATTTGTTTGGTTTAATTTATCAATAGCCCCACGTAGGTTCTATCAATTTATAATGATTTAATGTTTGTATATGATTTTATACTTATAAAATTAATTTATTTTGTAGTTTTAATAATATTATTCACAATTCTTATATGTTTTATCTGATGTTCTAGTTGAGTTTTATAATTGAATATTATTTAATTTTATATAAAGTTTACTTTTTCTTTTGTATTTCTCTATGGTTGGGCGCCTTATCAAAATTTTGACTAGCTCAGTCTACTTAATTTGAAATTGAAATTTAAAATCTGAATCTTATCTTGGGTAGGATTCAAATTAAAATAAATATTTAAATATTATAACTCAATGAATTTAATAACAAATGTTTCTAAAAGAACTCATACAAATAAAATAAAAACACTATCAATTGGTTTCCATATGCTTATTACAATGAAATTTATGAATTTTCTGATACGATGGAAATGGAGATGATATACAAAAAATTAATTTACAATTACTACAAAATAAAAACAAAAATATAAATCCTTAACTATCGGACGTACCTTGTATCACAGAGTCTTTTCAAATATTGCAATAGTCAAACGGAACGTAACGAACGCTGAGGTCGGCTTCTACTTCGTCTGCTCTCGGAAATAGAAAATGACAAGATGGCTACCAGGGTCTCGTTGTGACAATGACGCTCGAATTTAATCTTATAAATTCTATTGGAATCTGTCTTTGTTTTATCCAATTTATTACTTTGGTAAGTAATTTAATAATGTTAGAATACTTTTATGCATTTATTTTTTGATATTACATGTATTAATTTAACATGAACTGATTTTTGATTAATGCAAAACTTTTTTTAGTAATTAATTGATACATACGATGTTAATGGAGCTGCTACCAGGAACATAAGAGAGTGAATCATCGATTTCCTGGCCTTTTTATAGGCTTCCAGGGAAATGACAAAAGTTAACCAAATTTTTCGAATATCAAGGTATTAAATTTACACTTCTAATATTATCTTTGATAACGTACAGTGAAATCTTATCCTTATATTTACTAAAAATCCATTAATATAATTTTTAAGTGAAATTTTCCTATGAAATTTTTAATTTGAAATAGACAAATTTCTTGAGCTGTCATTTTATTCTAGACTTTCAAAATTTGAATTAAAACTATCAATTGTACTTAAAATTACTATAAATCCATTAAACTAGTCCTATTTTAACTGATAACTACTATTTTAAACTCTAAAAACTAAAATTTAAACTTTTAAGAGATTCTATTATTTGTATTACTTACACATTATATAAGATGAGATTATCCGTGTTATCAAAGACTCACAGCTTAAAATTTATATAAAAACTTACTTAATTATCCTACATACATTTTTGTTACATAAAATGTCTTTTATTAATGTTTATAAACTAAGCTTTTCAATAGTTATTTCACTATGCACTATATAAGTGTTCTATCATAAGTTTGTTTGATTAAGTCCAACACTTTAGATATGAGGAATAGTTCACTATATTTCACTATATTTATTACATGTTTTTAATTGTTCTTGTGGTTTTTTTAAGGTACTTATGATCTATTGGAATACTTATTTGTTCAATATTGAAGACTACAATTGGTCTCCTTATACTTTTGTAAGTACTTCCTTTTATAATACTAATTTAAATACTTAACTACATAAAATTACATGTTTATTTATTAAACATATGAAAACCATTAATATTTTTGATTTTTATTTCCTTTTTTATTGTTTCAGATTAAAATTTGAATTTGAAAAGAAAACTAGGTCAATGGTGAATTGTTATATGAATTTGGACTTATTATGAATTGGAAATATTTGATTGTGATTAAATAACACACTATAGATCCTGTACAAGATAAGTTTGTCAAATACATTCTTTGTTTATTTGAATGTTTGTGAAAATTATAAAATTGAAAACTTTATATGTAATAAAGAAAAAGTAACTGCTGATTCGATGAAACTTATTAAGATATCCTTTTATTATATATTATTGAGGTAAGTTTTACTTCTTAAATTTTTAACTCTTAGTTATTTATCTCAATATTTATTTTCAAATATTAGTCAGTTAAAGTGTTTTTGACATATTAAAAAGTATGTAAGATAAATGGTTGGACATATCCAATACTATTTTCTCCGTGGCTACGGGTAAAAATTTGCAGTTTGCACTTTTTTGCACAAATATAACAAATAACTATGATATCCCTTTTGAACTGTTAGATTTACAATGACGATTTTTTTGGAGAATTCCGGGAGTTGGCTCTTTTTTTAAGAAATTTAATGATCTTTTAAAATATTCTGTATCAAATGACACCTTGTTCGAAATTTTCGGTGTGAATATTCTAAATATTTATGAAAAATCGTAGATGTGAACCAGACTAACAGTTCAAAAGGGATTATTGTAAAACAGACTATGCATTAAAATTGAGGATTCGCTCTTATTTTGTACGATGTTGCCACAAGGGATATCGCAATCTTCTAAATTTTCAAATTGATACATATACAGTGTGGAAACCACTTATGGAATAAGAATATTTGTGGGGTTAGTTTAGAAGATTATAAAAAACACTGGGACCTGTCTTTAAAATTCAAATGTGAGCTTTTTAAACATATATTTAAATATACAGGGTGATACACGCAGGTCTGGCATCGTTCATGATCTACGAGTATATTTTTAATGAAAAACCCTGTATATTTTTATACATTTAAATTTATGTTGAAAAAGCTCACATTTGAATTTCAAAGTTGGCGGGTCCCACCGTTTTTGATAATCTTCTAAACTGACCCCACAAATAATTTTATTCCATAAGTGGTTCTCACACTGTATAAAAATTCAAAAATTTAATGAACCTGCTAGAAACAAAGACTTTTCAACACGTCAAAAACAAATACTAATAAATAAAGAAAAATAGAAGAATATAAAAATTTTAAACATCTAATTAAATTAAAATGTAATTTTGTAGAAATTATAAGTGTGAAATATATAATGATTGAAATGTTCTTAACTGCGAGTTTATTGGCTAGTTTATGCGCACCCAAATGTAGATAGCTGTAGACCAATTACAGTTTCTGATTTCCTAGTTTTCGACCTCGTACCTACTTTTAACATGTTCCGCTAGATACCACCATAATAGATCCACCCTTAGAACAAAAAGAAACAGGAAGAAGTCTGTCATATATTAACTTTAAGGAAAATTTGCGACGGAAGTCGGCCATCTTGAAGCTCCTAGTATGACTCATTGTCTAGGTTTACAGCATACTGTCAAAGCAATATTTGCATATAAATGTCAAAAATGAGCGCATAGGCGTATTATTCGGTTCTTATAAAGACTAAATTATTTAGAACACTAATTGTATTCACACATCTAATTGGTTGAAATTTATTAAAAATAAAAACCTTGATATAATTTTTTTTTTTTTTCGGTACGTCAATGGAAACGGAAATTAAAATTGACAATTGGCCGCCATATGCAAGCTCCTTTCTGGACTCAAGGTCATTTTGCATATACTCCTTCCTGTATCTTTTTGTTATAAGGATCCACCACAATATGGAGTCGTCTGAAACCATCAATTACTGTTTCGAGATGTTACCTCCTTTCTTGTATTATTATAGTGCAATCTGTCACAAATTAAATGACATTAAAATATCTCGACTGTTAATCTCCTTTATTAATACACTTGTTGCTTAAATAACTATAATACTTTGTATACCTTTCTACTTTTACAATACCGAGCAACACCATATCCCAGTAGGAATGCTTTACCGTCCATATTATTTTTGAGGCGTACGGTTCTTTGTTCAAATCCTCTTAGAGTTATACTTTTATGTAACATCCCCAACAAACGCGGCCTAATCTGTCATAACGAAAAAATACTACCCTTGTTATGAAACAAACACAACACAAAGAATACTAATATTTCAATAACATACACAGTTTTTTTCTACGAGAATAACTTAAAATGTATCTCCTAAAAGCAATTTCTTTGCTCGGGATTACGAGCCAGTAGGGCTGCACTCATATATTTATGTTATCCACAATTTTCCTGTTTATTTTTTGTGTCTGTTCGTCTGTATATGTGTGTGTGTGTGTGTGTGTGTTGTAGGTAGTTTTGTCGGAAAGAACAGAAAAGATAGTCGATTTTATTATGACCATCTTTGAAGATTTTTCTTTTATTGGAAATGACGGGCGTAGTCTTAATGAAATGCGATGGAATTCGACAGAAAAGCTCTTAATATTAGATATTAGGTTCTTTATCAAAATAATACGAAAAAAAATCAATTGTTCATCATTTTTTTCGTGCGCAAAAGCAGAGACAATCAAGTGTGGAGAACGTTATAATTAGTACCACCACATTTTTTGAATTTTTTTAGGTTAGGTTGATAAACGCCCCCTCGAAATTAGTACACTTCACTTATAATATAAAATTATAAGAGAAAGATTGACAGCCATTAGCTCTGTAATGTAATGTAATGTTAAATGTATTCATCCCAAATCCTTTAGGCCGATCAGTCTCTCATCTTTTGTGCTAAAAACTCTAGAAATAATTCTTGATAGGTCCATTGGGAAGGGAAAGTTAAGAAACTTTCCTCTGTATCCATCAAAATGCATATCTGGTACTAAACAAGATCGTAGGTAAAATCAGCCATTCTGTTGGAAACAAAGAAATTGTGCTAGCAGTCTTCCTAGACAGTGAGGGAGCATTTAATAACGGTATACCTCACTCACTCTGTGCTACCCTTCAACACAGAGGAGTTGAAAGAATTTATTAAAACTCAATTATGTTTAAATTTGGTATTACGAATGAATCACTGCGTGCCGAGCGAAACGAGGTTCGCAGCACGAAATTAATTATAAGGATTTTTAAATTAGTTTACATTGATAAAACTGGATAAAAAACATGCTAGGAAATCGGTACGAAGTATCATCACTGCAAGGGGAGACTGCAATTTCATTTTCATACCAATGAGGTAAAATATCTGGAAGTAATCCTAGAAAGCAAACTTACCTGGAACTCCTATCTAGAAAGAACAATTAACCTAGCCAAGATATTCCTCTGGAATCACAGAAGAAACTGTGGTAAATCATTTGGGATGAATCCCAAACATGCAGATTTACTGGATTTATCAAACTGTGATGGCCACGTTTGGCTCAGTGGTATGATGGTAGGGAGGAATGGATACGAGGCGCAATCTCTTTGGTTTCTTACAGCTTGAGCCCGTCGTCTTTAGACAATTATGGCCAAAATCCATCTTGGACTTCGTCAAGAAGTACATAGTTGATGGCGAATTGTAACCCTTAGGGGTTCGTCGGATAGTCAAGCAGCCATCAAAGCGCTGAGCTCAAATATAATCAGTTCGAAGATGGTTTGGGAATGCCTAGGCAAACTAAATGAACTGGGCCAGAAGAACACTGTCACCCTCCTATGGGAACCAGGACACATAGGAATAGAGGTGACGAAACAGCAGATAATCTGGCAAAAAAAGGAGCTGAAACCCCACATTTGGGACCAGGACCATCTTGTGGGATCAGCAGTAGAGTAATCTTGGGAAAACTAAGGGAAGAAATGAAGAAGGAAAAATCCAAGTACTGGGATCAGCTGGAAGGACTAAGGCAATCTAAGATACTACTGGGGAACTATGACCAGAAGAGATCTCTTGGCTGCCTCAACCTCAGTAAAAAAAGGCTCCGAATTCTATCGGGAATATTAACCGGGCATTGCCGGTTAAGAAGCCACATGAAGAAACTAGGGTTAGGAGATGAAGCAAAGTGCAGATTGTGTGAGGAAGAGGATGAAACACATACTCTCAGAATGCCCTGCCTTGCAAAATTCTAGGGCTGGATACCTAGGAGCACATGAAATAGAGGAAGGGGATCTACCTGATTTGAAGCCCGACGATGTCCTAAAATTCCTCAGGTAAATAGGACTTGAAGAGCTGCTATAGGTCTGAGAAAATATCAGAACATGGCAAGTAAGGGGGGACATAATAGATCCTATAGGTCGCAGTGTAATTATCACTCCTAACTTATACATACATACATACAACCCTTAGGGGTGAACCACAATTGGCCTGAGTTTGGCACCAGTGAAAAGGCGGAGAAGCGTCCTACTCACATCGAACCTAACCTAACCTATTTATGGTGATAACTTGGAGGTATATTATGGATTAAGATGTCAAACAAATAATAGGAACCGCATTGTAGCATTAAAGTAATTAAATTAGATCTTAAAAAAGATCTGGATTTTTTGACATCATTGTATATCATTAAAGCCTTAGATCGCTAGCTCAAAGATCATTAATTATTAACAAACAAACTTTTCGTGTTTGACATATTTCTATAAAATTCTCCATACAAATATACAAACACAATTATAAAAAGCAATTATCGATAAAAGCATTAGATCAACTAATTTTTAAAAATAAATCATGTTTTCTTTGAAATCACAAAAATTATTCAAATATTAACAAAACGCGTACAGACGAAAATATTCTGTAAACATTATCCTGTACAAATTCTGCCGGAGATACTCTAAGCGCAGCAAACATTTACATGAAAATTACTTTGCACCATACTTCATAATCCTATTTAAATCTCAAAAGGAAATTAAATCAGATCTGAGTTAGGCAGTGGGAGTTTTCCAGCGCGGAAAATGCGCTTTGAACTTCGATGATGTTCCTACTTTCCCTTTATACCGGTAAAGAATAAAGATAATATACAATTTACTAATTAATTGAAACAGAAAGAAGGGCCCATTTATGTTAACCACATATACGGTGAAAGGGGACTGGTACTTTGGTTAGGAGTAAATAACATATTATCTTTATTATTAAAGTGCTTACAATAAAAAATTATGATTATTTTTTAAACAAATCATAGAAGTAGTACAACCCAGCAACACGAACCCCTGTGGTTTGCAGAGGGTCCGTAAGGGTTTCACAGGCCTTAAATTCGCGACAGTTCATATTTCTGTGCGAGGAAATGAATAGCGTCTACATTAACTTGCTACATCACACAGAAGTCCGATGGTTCCCTTGTTGGAAAGTACTCCAAAGATTGTTTAAGTTAATGTTTGAAGTACACAATATTTGACTTACCTGAATGACATTTTTAACCAAGTCAACAAGCTAAATTTGAGTATCCACATAAGCTCAATAAGAATGAAAAAATGGAATCTATGACGAAAAAAATTGATTTTTGGAGCTCTTGCATGCTAAATGGCCTAAACGGATTTGGGGAGGGAATTTTGAGGTAGCCTCTTGACCGTTTTGCAACAGCGCTGGAAAAATGGCATCCTCTCCCGGTGATTTGTATGCTGCTTGAACTAACATAGTTTTAACAGCTACTGATGCAGCACGAGCAGTTGCTCTTATATAAGACGGTAGGTCTCAATATTATGCAGAGAGCTGTAAAACGTTTCATTGAAACTGGTAGTTTTTCGAGAAAAAGAGGATTTGACAGACGGCGAGCTACAAGTGCTCGAGATCGTTTTGTAACATTAAATGTCTTGCTACCATAGCTCGAAATCGTTTAGAAGAAGTACGTCAAGTAGCTGTTAAGGAAAAAACTATCCCAAGGCGATTAAGAGAAAATGGATTACGCTGCAGAAGACTTGTAATTGGTCCGAAGTTACTTAGAAATCACAGAACAGCGCGTCTTCGATTTGCCAGGGAGCATCGATATTGGAATGTAGATGACTGGAGTAAGATTTTATTTTCTGACGAGTCAAGGTTTTGTTTACATTCACCTGATGACCCTGAAAGAAGAAGCGAACAGTTCGATCAAGCAAATTTTTCTAAAAGACTTAGTTATGGAGAAGGATCGGTAATGGTTTGGGGCGGCTTAAGCATGGACGCTCGTATTGATTTAGTCATTGTTGGCGGCGGAGCAATGACAGCTGACCGATATATTCGTGATGTCCTAGAACCACATGTGATTTCATTTGCACCATTTGTAGGATATGAATTCATGTTTATGCATGACAACGCTCGTCCACATATTGCTAGGACTGAATCTCTATATTTGAACGAAACAGAAATTCAAAGGATGAACTGGCCATCACGTAGCCCAGACCTCAATCCAATTGAACACGTCTGGGATATGATGGGTCGTAACAGAGTTCCTACTCCAACTAATTTAACTCAATTGAAAGCTTTGGTCCATGAATGGAATCAGATTGACCAGATGGAGATTCGACATTTAATAGAGGGTATGCCACGAAGTATTGAGGCGGTTATTCGCGCTCGTGGGGGAAATACCCGGTATTAATATTCGAATTTCTAGTTTTTGTTTATGATTTGCTTATTATTGTTAATAATTTGTTTATAAAATTATGTATTACTCTGTTTAAATTGAATAAAAAAATTAAAAATGTTTCATTTTCTTTAAACCGTCACATTTCACAAACAAATCAAGATATCTGGGTAAATAAAAAAACGAAGTGTTGAAAACAAATCAGACATCTTGATAAAGTTCAATTCTTAAAACATACAAAGAATTGCGTAAACAAGTAACAAATTTAATTCTAAAAGAACAACGTCTTTATTTGAGTAATTTAGAAAATAATGTAAAAATTAATTGTAACCATTTTTGGAATTATGTTAACAGTAAGAAAAACAATAAAACTAGTTTAGGAAAATTTTCATATGATGGGGAAACAGTAGTAGGGGACCAAACAGTGGGTATATTTGCGAAATTCTTTTCATCAGTTTTTACAACTGAAAAGGCAACATACAATTTTAGTTATGAAAACAGTTTTACAGAAATTAATAATATTTTTCAAATAAAATGTATTACTGAAATTGATTACGTTAATGCTATAAAGAAACTTAAACCTAAAAAAGCATCTGGAACTGATGGTATTCCTCCATATATAATAAAAGGGTGTTCTGAATGGTTGCAATTGCCACTGTTGCATATTTTTAACTTGGTTATAAACTCAAATAGTTTTCCTGATTTATGGAAAGTTTCTATAACTGTACCAATTTTTAAGTCGGGAAATAAAACAGAAGTTGAAAAATTATAGGGGTGTCTCCATTATGTGTGCTCCTTCAAAACTATTAGAGCAAATTATTTATACAAAATTATATAATTTTACCAATCGATATTTAACGTCATTTCAGCATGGATTTAGAACTCAAAGATCTGTAAATACTAATTTACTTATTTTTAGTAACGCTGTTTCTGAATCATTTCAATCGAAATCGCAATTAGACATCATTTATACAGATTTTCGTAAAGCTTTCGATCAAGTTAATCATGACATTTTGTTGGAAAAAATTAGTAAGTTTGGACTGGATAACAATTTCTTACAGTTAATGAAAAATTATTTAAAGGAGAGATATTTTATTGTAAGACATAATGGTAATAAGTCTGATAAATTTCATGCAAACTCTGGGGTGCCGCAAGGATCTAATTTAGGACCACTTTTATTTTTATTGTTTATTAATGATCTTCCTTCGGTAGTTACCCATTCAGAATGCTTACTTTTTGCAGATGATCTTAAACTTTTTAAACGCATAGGAACAGTAAGGGATTGTATACAGTTACAAAAAGATATTAGTAACATTTTAAAATGGAGTCATGATAATAAACTTTTCTTTAATATTAAAAAATGTTTTACTTTAACGATTTCGCGATTGAGAACAACCATTAATTTTGATTATCTTATGGATGAAGAGTTCTTGGAAAGAAGGTATGAGGTAAAAGATTTAGGTATAACATATAATACAAATTTTTCGTTTAAAAATCACATTGAAAATTCAGTAAGATCTGCAAATAAAATGTTAGGTTATATAATAAGACAAACATATATGTTTAACAATATCAATACTATTAAACAACTATATTTTACTTTAGTTAGGCCGAAACTTGAGTTTGCCTCAGTTATATGGTTCAGTGAGTATGTGTCAGTTTTAAATGAAATAGAAAAAAATTCAAAACAAGTTTCTACGTTATCTGTACTTTAAAAATATCATAAATGGCCTGATTTTAATGAAATCAGAACGACTTATCTTAGGCAATTATTCCAAATATTATCATTAGAAGAAAGGCGAAAGATATCAGCTCTAATGTTTTTATACAAACTGATTAACAATAAAATTGATTCACCTGAAATTTTACAATTACTTCCATTTTACGTGCCTTCACGTTTTACTCGATACTCAACTCTGTTTAATCTTCAAGTATCAGTTTCTATATCTAGGACTCCACTTGTGGCTATGTTGAAACTTGCAAATAACGTCAATGAATTGACAAATCTGGAATGGACTTTATCACCATGTAAATTTTATAAAATCATCGTTAACAACGTAACAAATATTAACTATTAAATTAATTTACTACTCTTATGCAATTCTGGTAGTTAAGTCATTAATTAAGTTATAAGATTGTAGTATAATTACATTGTATACACTATTTAAATTTGATGTAATCCATGTTATTAAGCTTGTAAGCTTGTTTGGATTTAATAAATAAATAAATGTGCACATCTGCTAGCAGAATTAACCTACAGGGTGAGTCAAAAGTAGAGAAAAACATTGTTTTCTTTTCTCCCCTGTTTATGAGGGGAGTATGAAATTATTTTGAGACGTCAGAATAATATACTTAAAAGTACAGTTTTTCATCTACAAGTTGAAAAAAAATTCAAAGAAATCAGCCTCCGCGTTCGGAAGTTGGAGCAATATTAAATAAATCAATATTTTGAATGGATCGAATTTTAAGTCGGTGAGTGTATATTTAAATTTTCTATTCAACATCATATTGCACTGCGTTTCAATAAAAGATCTCTATCTACAAATTCTATTTTATAACACCTTTTGTCATATTTTCTACTGCAATTTACTCACGGCTCTTTTTATGTGAAAAAATTCCTTTCACGTACAAATCAATTTAGTGAAACATAGTAAATCTTGAAAGAGTAGCTGTTCTTCTTTTATTTCCACAGTTTGTGTGGGTGTGTCTGTCTAAACATATTTGCTGTCTATAAAAAAAAGAGGAAAAAGGCTGAATTGACAAAATAAAAAGACGCGAAAGCTCTTACAATATTAACAAGCTGGAGATGTAAAGAAAATATCATTGCCGTTTTGTCAAATAAATAAATTACACATTTAACTTGTGTTTGTCGTATTGTCTAAAAGTATAGTATATTGTGTATCTAGGAGTAGAAGCGATACATTCCCGGACGACAATGTAAATTGTCAAAGCCAAAGCCAACAAACATTGGAGTCTAGGAATGTGCTTTTACTCCGAGGTGCACATACTATTTTTTCTGAAATCGCAACAATACAAAAATTAAGAAATTTTTATAAATGCATAACAATTTTTGATAACCATCTTGTTGCCTATAAAATCGTTTCCTTGACAAACACTGATTGTTTATTATTGTGACAAAAGTCAGTTAGTGTTTGGTGTTAGTTAAAATGGACAGCGATGATGATGTTCAGAGGTGCAGGACACCACTAGAATTACTAAATACTGCTACAAATGCCATTTTAAAGTTATTGCCAAATAAATCCAAAGCAAAATATGAATTGGCTTATAAACGTTTTATGGATTATTGCCAAATACAACCTCGCGATCTGAAAATGTAATGATTGCATACTTTTCAGATTTATCGAAGAAGTTAAAAGCTTCTGCATTGTGGTCAAATTACTCAATGCTGAAAAGCGTACCTAGTACCAGAGAAGATTTTGATATAACAAAATATTTTAAACTACGTGCCTTTCTAAAGCGTCAAAGTGACAATTACAAACCAAAGAAATCAAAAGTGTTTTCATTTGAACAAATTAAAATTTTTATAACTTAAGCACAAGATAATATATATTTAATGAATAAAGTACGTACAGGGTGATGTTAAGAGTAGCGAGCTGCCATATCTCATAAGATATTGATCGTATATATTTGAGAAAATAAAAATAAATAAATAAATGAATTAGTATGTTTCGAGATTTGGTGGCCCCATGTAAACTTATTTTATTTTTTCAATCCAAAACCGTTTGTCTAACGAAAAAAAGTCAAGAGAGTCTTTTTGTTAGCAACTAATAAAAGATTAAAAATTATATTGATAAAAAACAGTGGCGTGCCATTTTTTAATGTAATAAAATTATATTTTGGTCAATATCAAAGGTTCAAAATGATGATTAATTTTTTTCTTTTAATTTTAAAAAAATTCATCCTCTTTTAAAATATATAAAATGAATATACCATTACATTTGATTTTTTGCAAAAAAACTCAAAAATTGGCTACCATTTCAGTTAACGCCATCTAGCGGCGAAAACGAAAATCAAAAAGTCAAAATTATATAAGCATTTTATATTGTAAATTATGTTCTTTCATATGAGCCCAAATTTGTTGAGATCGGTCAAGTGAAACGTGAGAAATCTTGGTTTGTTTAAAAAAACAATTGAACCTCCCCCACCGCTTTATTTTGATAGATAAAACAAAACGTTTTAGACAAAAAATATGAGGAAATGGTCAGTAAATATGAAAATGATATCATCGATATATTTTCATTAAGCAAAATTCTATAAAAATCCCATTTTTCTACTTGGTTTTGGTTGTTACGCCCTCTAGCGGACGTTTGACAAACTCGAAAATAATTTACAGCAATTTCTCTTAGCGACTTTTATCATGATTTTTTTTTCTCAAATATATATGACCAATATGTTATGAGATATGGCCGCTCGCTATATGGCTGAATTTTAAGGTCTAGGCCAAGAAAAATTTTCTATACTGTCCGAGAAAGTTCGTTGCCCAGCAACAAACGAATTTATTAGAATAGCGTAATTTGGAGTCCGAAATTAGTCTGAAAAAGTAAATATTACGAAACGATTTCAGAAAAAAATATTTGTTTTTTGTAATAAAAACCTTTTGTCTTCTAATAGAAGGAATATAATGACTGAAAATCTCTATTTATTTTTTCCGGGGCCTCGAGGACGCGGCGTCCACTTTCCGGAGAATACAACTTCATGAAGAACCCTCGACTTTTGTTTTACTAACCACGAAAACCAAGAAGCAAGTGAGCTAGGAAATACACGAGTGTTTCTTTAGGAAGGTATTTTTTGTGTCGAGGTTTTCTCGCCAAAAAAAAACAGAACGAAAAAATGTTAACAAGCCCGTATGGATTTTCAAGTCTGACCTAATAAGGCTACTGGTTGTGGATAAAAATAGAACAAAGTACTTGAAGGTGTAAATTAGTTTTTCGTTCAATCGAACGTTTCATTTGAAATTTATTTTAAATACAATTCAGTACATTAAAAATTATTTAAAATTAAAGTAGTTTTTTATTATTATTAAATGATGATTGACAGTAGATTTTTATATACGGTGTGAAAAAGACAAATGTCAAATGCAAACGCCAAATTATTTCAGTTACTGTACACATTTATAGAAAATCCCGAAACACGTTACGTTTGAATTATAAAAATTGACATTTTTTAAAGTGAAAATGTGATCCCTACCTTCAACTCCTCAGAGTTCAACTCTCTTTGAGTGACAGTTGCAACCCCTAATTTTTTAAGTGGGAAGTATGAGCTTGTGATATATCCTCTCTTCATTCTCTACCAAAAAATGTTATTATTTTAAGCTAATTCAACTGCTGCGATGTGGTAAAATTTTCGTTGAAGTCCTACAGTAGTGGTTTCGTCCCACAAACTGATAATTTTATATAATTCGTCAGAACTTAATGGTGAGGAAGCACATTTTCATTTTGAAGAAGCAGACTGTAATTTTTTCCTAGTAGCATCGCGAGCATTTCCTGTTCGCACTTTTAAACGGGTCTATTATAATACTGTAGTTATTATAGTACTTTTCTTGTAATATCTTACTAGTTACATTCCATATAGTCTTAACTGAATATTTTTTAAATTTGGTACCGTCTTTTTTCTTCAAATTTGCTGTCAAATCCTTTAATATTAAAGCTAGATCTTCTACACTTCTATTTCCGTCTAGCACATATTTTTTCGAATTACAAAATTCCCTCACAACCATGTTACGGCATTTTATAAATAGCTTAAACTTTCCATGTACACAAAATTTATTGAAAAATAATCAGTGACAAGCCTCCAATACTAATTGATTACAGAAAAAGAAAAATAAATTAGTAAACTTTTAAAATAACGTTTTTACTAATGATTTAACGAAATTATAAGAGTTGACAAACGAATTTTCCGTGAAAATTTACATTTATTTTAACTAACTCAAACAGACAAAAGGATACTAGGTTGTAGTCGATTTAATAATGTAGAACACCATAGAGAGATTTCGCATTTCTAAAATAGATTACTTAAAACCGGGTATTTAACACAAAGGTAATATAAACACAGAAAACAAAAGGAATAATCTTGTATTTGGTGGTCATAATCTAGTATTTTAGGAAAACACAATGGATCAGAATACAAAATAAGGAAAACTGGCAAACGAAACGGTTCCCTGAGGATAATTTATTTGTTATTCTGAACCCGTTAGACAACTTTTGCCCTCTCTTTTTCTCTCTTTATACCGAATTGCTAAAGCCGAGAAATTTGATCAGATATTGTGACTGACAAAAGCGGAGAATACCGGGTTTTCTTTTGACGAAAAAAGAATTGGGATTTTAGGGATTCTGTACCTGCATCTACCACTATACGAAGCTCGGTACATGTTTAACAGTTATTTTGTAGTTTAAAATAGTCTGCCGAACATGTTTATCAACTTACTGGGAAAGTTCGTTCACGTATAGAGTTAGTGTGTTCAAGGATTTATTTGCCGGAATTTTGCAAAGTCGATTTAGTTTAAATTTTATATACTTAGACGATCCATTCAAAATATTGATTTATTTAAAAATGCTCTAACTTCCGAACGCGGAGGCTGATTTCTTTGAATTTTTTTGAAACTTGTAGATAAAAAATTGTAAAGTACGTTTCACAATAAATCGTTGACTTGGTACCTGCTCTTAACTGCTCTTAAGGGATTACTAATAAAAGGTGGTTAATATTTCTTCGAACATTTACAGAAAGGTATTATTTATTTTTGTCCAGGAAGATATATACGTATACGTAAGTTTCAACAGTTTTGTTTAATTTCAATTAATAAATAAACTTAAAATTTGTTTGTTTGTTTTTAAAAAATTTCGTGATTTTTTTTACAAAATAAATTTAAGTTTTAGTAAATGTTACTGAGTTTTATTTAAATCTATTTTGAAAACCGGATTACGGATCTGTTAATGTTTACTGTACAGTGAGAAATTTATAACCTTTCATTACTAATCCCCTAAGGTCAGGTACCGAAGTCAACGAATTATTGTGAAACGTACTTTACTTTTAAGTTTATTACTCTGACGAGTCAAAATAATTTCATACTCCCCTCATATACAGGGGAGAAAAGAAAACAATGTTTTTCTCTACTTTTGACTCACCCTGTAGGTTAATTCTGCTAGTAGATGTGCACATATTGAACTTTATCAAGATGTCTGATTTGTTTCCAACACTTCGTTTTTTTATTTACCCAGATATCTTGATTTGTTTGTGAAATGTGACGGTTTAAAGAAAAAGAAACATTTCAGATACGATTGTTATTTAAGTAACTGTAGAGAATAAACTATTGCAATGACTGTATCTTGTAACAGTACCTGTTAACATTTTAAGCACCTGGTATCCTAAATATTAAATTAAATTAATAACGCCAGCTCCATCTTTCCGGAAGAATTCTTAATAATAAAATAATTAATACGGTCTCTATAATTATAATTGGAAGTTCAAAGTAGCTACGCTACGAGGTGTACTAATGAGTTGCCATTATCGGGTTCAAGAGGTTTTAATAATTATTCCCAGTCTCATTTCTTCTATTGGTTTACTGTCATATACAGGTATGTTTTTTTTCCCATTTTATAATTCTTTTTTATTAAAATATTTATAAAACATCGAAAGTTATATTATATTTTATTACATCAGATGAGAATTTCAACATATTTCATTATTATTCGAAGAATCTTTTTATGGTAATTAAAAGTATTAATGATATTTTTTTATAAAAAGGCTAGTAAAAGTACATTTCTGGAATTTTGATTAGTGTGTAAGGTTGTTACAAAGTAAATTTAATGTAAGACTGTATCTTTTGTAATCTATTAAAATACGCTAGCATCTAACTGTAGATTTCGGACTATGCTGATTTGTACTTTTTGTGCCAGAAAAGTAAATGTAACACGTGTTTGACACTGGTAATTTTCAGAAAGTTGGAAAATACAGTAAACTAGAAGCATCTCTTTAATTTGAAGATTCAGTAAACTTGAACAGCTTGTAAACTTTAAACTCTCGTATGCACGAACATTTTTAACTGGATCATCTCTACAACTTGGGCAGATCATCACTCCACTCGTGATCTTTCATAGTCATTTGGACCACCTAGACAGTGCCGTAGCGACCCCAAGGTGCGGCGAAGGATCGTCCACTATTGTTAACAGATAAGTTTATTGTGGTATATCAAGTTTACTGTTTCCATATTTTTTTTCTCCGTTTATATCTATCTATATCATCAACTGTATTAGAATAAGTAGTTGTAAAGAACTGTTTGCGGATTATTTTTTTGTAACATATTTTCAACTTCATTCATTTTATCACCAAGGAAATCTATTTATCTTTTATCTGTTGGTACATTTTCATTTTTTTTTTACTTCATAGACAGTTTTTTCTGACATCTTTCTGTCATCTTATGATACTTATTTAAATCACAGCTTAAAACAACTTTCTTCAGTAGTATCATAAAAAAATAAAAAGATTTCAGTGGCGCCCTTATAATTTCATAAAGAAACAAATATTGTACTATAGTCAGAGCTGAACTTACCCCTAGCCGAGCTATTTAACTATCATAATTTTTGCTGTGATAAACATTTATAAATTTTGTTAATTATTGAAGTATCTTTTACAACTAATTAAAGACGAAATTAAGATTAATGGTTGTTTTATTGTAAATTACATTTTTTCTTTTGGTATATTGTTATTTTTTTTAAAAGTTAACTAAATATTTTTATAAATTCACTCTCAACATGTAAATCATATCACAAATTGACGCCCAACGTCATAATATGGTTACAATCTCTATATTTGGACGAAACAGGAACATGTGCGAGACTTGTATAATAGGTATCATTTTTTCCCATGCATTGATTTTCAGTTTTTGATTTAAAAAACAATTGATTAATTAAATTTATGAATATACCGAATATAAAAAAATGTATTTATTAATTCATTTGTTGTTACGATTAACACCCTCCGCAAATAAATTTATGTAGGTATCACTATTAAAATTAAAATATGTGGATGAAATTCACACAGAGTTAGTGCCAATAATTGGATGAAATTTTACTACTGCAAGATAAATTACGGACATTCAACCTCATGTTGTTCCTTATGGAGCATTTATACTACACACTTTTGTATTTTTGAGAGATAGCGCACGTTTACTCTTTACGCTTTAATTGTTCGTCAGTACCTTACCGAAGTTGGTGTACCCATATTGAATTGGCCAGCTTGAAGTCCCAATTTAAATCCAATAGAGCATCTTTGAGACAATTTATCAAACCATGTGCAAAATCAACTAGCTCCCCCCCTACCTTAAATGAACTTTAAAATGTTTTAACTGAAGAATAGACCAATTTGCCAGAAAATTTTGTGCAAAACTTAATTTTAAGTATGCCACACCGATGTCAGGCAGTAATTAGAACACGGGGTGGTAATAAATTATAATCACTACTTTTTATAAACAAAAATTAATTACCTCTATTTGAATGATAAATATTATTAAAGCAATTAGAGCTAGTATAAAATAATGTGAGCAGCTTTAATTTTTTTTGGCGAATAACCCTGCTTCAAAAGTCCCCAGCTTACACTTCAAATCCGGTCTAATCGCTGTACTACACGTCATTGTTGAGATATTTAAGATTTATATTCTTTATTCTATCTTGGCCTATTTTTCTTTTGCTGTGACGTTAAAAAAGGATTTTCTTTGACCCAAAAAAAAATTATTAATCGCAAAACAATTACAAATCTTTATCCTGTATCAATTTTATTCTTTTTGTCATCAAAAATCGCCGCAGTTTCTGACAAACCAATCATAGCCAACTCACGGTAAACGTTAAACTATCTACCAAATGAATACGTTGATGAAAAAATAAAAATATCTAGAAAACTGATAACTTTAGGTATAGGGAGTACTTAATAACATTTGAAGAATGGTATTAGTACTTTTCGATAGTGATATAAAATACAGGGTGTTCCATTTAAAATTACCAAGAAAATAATGTACTTGCATTTTGGCTTACCCTGTATTTAATTTAACAAATATTATGAAAACGAATATGTATTATAATTTTTAACAATTATTAAAAAACTATGGTTGCAATAGATCAATGCTCCTATACTCCTTTTTAATTATACAGGGAGTTAAACTTGATACGATTTTCTGGTAATATTGGTTATAACTTTTTAAATACCCGGTATAACATAATAAAACTATACATTCTTGTGATGTGGAAGTGATGCAGATTTCGAATTGAAAATAAAATACAGGGTGTTCCATTTAAAAAAACATAAGTTTGGTGTACCACCATCTTATGGAACACCCTGTAAGATTGTAACTAATTTTAAAATGTGGAGTTTAAAGTTGCCTACAATTTCTATTTACAACTGTTTTTTGTATTTTTTACTATAACAGATCTACTGAGCTTCCTCACACTAATCAATCACCCTGTATATTAACATGCAGAAATTTCAGAATTTAATGATTACGACAAATGGAAAAAGCCTCCTATTTTATCTAAGTATTAGGAAAGCTTCATTTTAATTACATATTTTTAATGAAACTATACATTTTCAGTGATATCGAGAATAGTAACTACAATATTAGAGACATAAAGCAATTCTAAACATTTATCACGTATCCTTATCCGTATACGTAACGTAAAGGAGATACGTAACTAATCAAAAAGAAACATAAAGCAAACCCGTTTGTAACGTAACGTAACCATTCATGTGTTTTAATTTTTAACCTAAAAAAATTGCCCCGATATCTACGTTAACAAAATAATGTCTTAATTTTCTTTTTAAATCCATTAATGCATATATCACAGAAATATATGTTCTGATTGATGAACAGAAAATAAGGTTATGATTTTTGAGCATACAACATCACTTTTATCGCTAAATTGTTGAAAAACGGGATCACGGAACACAATAATGTGATACGTTACGTTAGGTACGTGTGACGAATTGATACGTTTCACGTAACGTAACGAAACCCACGTATCGCTTCTGCACATGCGCATTGCGATACGTATACGGATAAGTAGTGATTTTTAGAACTGCTTTAAGTCCCTATTTATTGCTTCTATTGAACAAAAATAATACTATAAAGCAAGTGTTCACAATTCTAAAAATACAAGTTGAACAGTTTATATGAAATGACACCAAATTAAGAAGAACGTATATTACAATCAAAAATTCAAGATTTCTTACGCGTTATTCGTTCAACACAAAAGAATTGTTACAAAGTCGTCAAGCTCAGAAGCAGAAGAGTTTAAATAATGGTAAACGCGACTGTTCTATGTCTCAAAAATAATACTTATCGATCGTTCGGACTAGAAGATTCGAGGCGTTAAGATGATATATAAAAGAGCTATACACGCGCATGGAAGTCAGTTATCAGCTAACAGTTTTTTGTAACAGTGAACAATGCGCGGAAATCAAGCGAACAGTGAAATAAATATATAAAAATAGTTTTATATCAGCAATAGTGTGTATAATTTATATATTATTTATTTATTTTAATTATTTGTTTATTTATAATTTATTTATATTTATATAATTTAAAATTGTTGTTAAATAAATCAAAAACCACGATGTAGTGGAATTCCTTTTTCTCCGTGCATTTTAAAAGTAGATAAGATAAATTTACTTTGTGAGGAGCCTTTGTATGGAGACATCAACATCGGCAAAGCCGATTTGTAATTCTAGTGGGCGGAGAATTTAACTATAAAGCAAAGGATGGCTTTATATACATTCGTAGTTATATCGTTTAGGTTAGATCAGAATCTGATTATGGATTTAAAATTTAAAGCGAGCCTTCCAAATACTACACAGAAATTTAAATGTAGTGGTAACTGGTTTATTTTTTAATCTGAAACTGCACTTATATATTTATTAACAGTAGAAATTTAAGTTTTTTCGATCTATACCCAATTTTGTACTTTTCCTTAAATTTAGTTATAGCTTTAGTCAATCAACCGCTATTTCTATATCTTCAAGAAAGCAAGAATATTTAGGCTAATTAAAAAAAATGATTTCCACGGTGAAGAGCACTCTCAAAAGTTATAAGAACCTTGTCACCGATTCGTTAAAGTATAAATTAACTGTTAGTAACCCTACATTGTCAAAGCTATTTTGCCTTCCTAAGATACATAAACCTGAGAAGGCAATGAGACCTATTGTTTCAGCTATACAGTGTGTAAAAGCCAAATGGAATAAATTAATTATTTCGGTTACTGTACATGTTTATAAAAAATACCGAAACACGTCAAATTTAAATTATAACTTGACATTCTTTAACGTGAAAATGCAACCCCTACCTTCAACCCTCTTAGAATGACAGGTACAACCCCCAATTTTTTAAATGGGAAGTATAGGCTTGTGATATATCATTTGAAAGGTCTCTTCATTCTCTATTCAAAAATGTTATTGTTTTTAAATTTGATGCAAAAATTAACATAAAAAAAATTAAAATCATGTTGTTACCGAAATTCGCTAAAATATACTCGAAACTTATTGCAATATACTTAAAACTTATTTCCCTTTTAGGTCTTGATAATGCGAAAGTGAACAAAAACCATAGCAATGTGGTTTTTAGATGGTAACCATTAAAAAACTTTAAAGAATTTCCGTGGCAACGCTATTTTAACAAGCAGTAGTAAATTGTTTTATTTAAGTTGTCATTGTTGTAATTTAAGTATAAAGTTTGTTCAATTCAATTCTGAAAAATGGTTAGATTAACGGAAATGCATAAAATAACAGTTTTACAAATGATTGGTTACCGATATAACATCCGAACACAACAGGAAGTAACTCGCCTATTTCATGAAAAATTTCCTAATTTACCGCCTATATCCCAAGGAACAATAAGTAAAATAGAAAAGCAGTTTCGCGAGTTTGGTCATGTAAGGCAGATAAAAAAAGCAGCTGCCAAATGCACTGAGTGATGAACTCAAATTAGATGTGTTGCTTGAGTTTCAGGAAAACCCACATACATCGAGTAGACAGGCATCCACTACATTCAATGCTAGCCATACATCGATAGCAAACATATTAAAAGAAAATAAATTGCATCCGTATAAGATGATACCTACTCAGGAGCTCATGGAAGACGATTTTGATAGGAGAACTTTTTTTTGTGAACAAATGATGGACATGTTGGATAACAATATTGTCCAATTAGAAGACGTTATGTTTTCTGATGAGTGTACTTTTGTACTTAACGGTCATGCTAATCGGCAAAATTGCCGCTACTGGTCCACGGAAAATCCTCACTGGATGAGAGAAGAACACACTCAATACCCTCAAAAGGTAAATCTTTGGGCAGGGATTGTAGGGAACAATATCATTGGTCCCTTTTTTATTGAGGGCAACTTGAATGGCAACAATTATTTGGCACTACTTCATTCCAACGTTGGCAAATTTATATCCTGATCCAGGTAACCCTCAAGTTCCAGCGAATACGATATGGTTTCAGTAGGATGGAGCACCACCACATTACCAACTTAATGTCCGGCAGTACCTCGATACAATATTTCCCAATCGGTGGATAGGGAGGCGAGGATCGATTGAATGGCCAGCGCGATCACCTGATCTTACATTATTAGATTTCTTTTTATGGGGATATGTGAAGAGCCATGTGTACAAAACTAAACCTTCTGATTTAAATGACTTAAAAGAACGAATAACGCTTGCGATTAGGTCGATCACGCCTGATATGTTAAATAATGTTAGAAGACAGTTTTATTTGAGATTAGGATGTTGCCAAGACGTTCGCGGAGAACATTTTGAACATCTACTTCATTAACATTCATAGTTCTTTTTCGTATTCTACATTTTATTACGTTTTACATTACATTTTAGTTTTTAATTGTATTGTAGGGAATTTCGGTAACAACATGATTTTAATTTTTTTTATGTTAATTTTTGCATCAAATTTAAAAACAATAACATTTTTGAATAGAGAATAAAGAGACCTTTCAAATGATATATTACAAGCCTATACTTGTACCTGTCAAGGGGGTTGAAGGTAGGGGTTGCATTTTCTCGTTAAAGAATGTCAAGTTATAATTTAAATTTGACGTGTTTCGAGATTTTTTATAAAAATGTACAGTAACCGAAATAATGAATTTATTCCATTTGGCTTTTACACACTGTATGTACACCTAGTTATAAATTTTGGTCCTGTACATACTTTAACAAATATCGAATGGCAGAAAGTCAATTCCAAGATAAAATTTTTAACGTTATTATAATTTAAGTCGCTGCCGAAACACTAAAAATTGATGTCCTTATTAAAATACAGCCTCGAATGTTATACCAGCGTTTCTTTTTGTAAACTACCCCTCTAAAAACCACTCCAATTTTTTCCCCTGGTCGCAGCAAAATTGTCGTAAGATGATAAATCTTTTAATCCCAAAGTTATTCTGTTTGTTTAGCCTTGAAACTAGTTTTTTCTTTCGGTTTTATAGTTTGCGGACGACCTTGAACTATAGAGAAAAACTTATATTATTTTATAGCACACTTTATCTCCGGATAGATTTAAAACCCAGCCGAACAATGGTGGACGGAAAATATAAATTAGTGCTGATAGAAATAGCTGTATAAAAATGAGCAAAAACCACTTGAGGGGATAAACTTTTTATGATAGTTATATTTATCGACCTAGTTTTTTCGCTCAACAAAAACATTTTCGCGTATATGATGTTATATAACCTTGACAGATGTTTGTGCAAGGGTGGTAATTAATAAAAAAAAGCATCTGTGCAACTATTAATTAAAAGAACGTGAATCAAAATTGTGTACCGGAAAAATGTAGAAAATATTAACAAAATGGTTGCCAAGATAAGATAAACAGTGTAGTTCCTGAATTTTTATTATATAATTTGATTTTAAATTACATTTTTTTAAATATTTCATAGTTAATTCGTATTTATATTTAGCTACTAAATATATTAAGTTTTCAAATTACTGAATGAGTCCCTATTCTCAACTGTAGAAGTACTTACTGTAAATTTCTAAGCAAAATTAGTTATTACATCAAATGAACTTCTCGTAATGTTTGAGGTTGTTCTGAAAGCCATTTTCCTTACGTTTTAGTATGTTAATGTTAACTTGAAACTGCATGCAATTCTACAGAGTATACTTTAGTGTTTCATTCAAATTGAATGTCACAATAAGTAACTTAACATTTGTCTTAATCACCATTATTATTATGGTGATTGAATACTAAAACCCTATTGTATACAGGACGTGTTATTAAGCAATGTATTAAAAAGTGTCGATTGAAAGGGAACAAATTGGTGGCGCCACAGTAGCAAGAGTATGGATTTTAAAAACAACGCCATGAATTGTTAGAATAAGAAACGCAATTAAAAAAGAATTCTTCCGGTATTTAGAATTAGTAGTTAATTAATTTCTTCAACACATTTTATTGACAATGATTCAATTTTTGTAAAGAATAAAAAATTGTTATATATCTGTTAACTTCAGTATCATAATAAGGTTATACTTTTCTTTATTTTAATAAGGCACAACCTTAATACTGCATAGCACAAAAAGAGTTAAAATACGGACACAGAATGATTACTGTTAATGACTTACCTCTAAGCCTGTTCCTACATATACGTTCAACATTGCTCCATATTGCTGGATCCTGCAACAAAGTTAAAATTTAATACTGTCCTTGTTTAGTTGTCGGGAATTAAAAGATTTATAGTATTAACTGTAAGTTTGCTTATTTTATTCCACAATAAACATAAACCGCTTAACTCCAATGCTCATGATTGCAGTGGATATTAGAAGAATGTTAAAATTAAGTGTTCAAATAATACATGTTTTTTTGGTAAATTGATTAGAAATATAAGAACATTAAAAATAAAACTTTTCAAAATTTCCACCTTTTATTTCCAATACAATTTCAAAAATAATATCAGCATTAATATCATTTAAAACACAAAATTAATGTAAAAACAAAATTACCCAAATTAAAAACAAGTGTTTAATAAATTAATTGTCCAAAATGTTACGCTGTATATACAGGGTGATTCATTACTAATTGGAAATAATTTAATACCAGAACCCTAACTTCAAATTATGAAGATTTAACCCAAAACATCTAAATAAAATGTAGCTGCTTACTTAGTTACAGGGTGCTTTATTTAAAAATTTAAAAACTATTTGGGTTCAGTACTTTAAGACTGTTTTACGTATTCATTTCATATTTGGCAGAAAATGTAGACACTATACAGTATACACCATACAAAATTATATTAAACAACCGTTTCTGGCTACCACCAGAGGCGTACAACAGGGGCAAGGACAGGTTAATCGTTCCCAAATTCTACGCCACTGGCGGAATAGAAACTTTAGCACAATTTTTCAATACTCCAGTACTTTTTACGTAAATAAAGTACTCTTTTTTCATAACGATAAAGTTAATATTTCTCGAGATATTTTAAGTTAAACATGAAGCTGTCCAATTTTAATGTCTGATAACTATGTCGATGTTTTGGACCAGTGAATTGCATTTAATACGCAAATGAAACTTTAATCCGTGTCAACAATAAAGAACACAATTATTAAATGAATGGATGAATTGAAAACAAATTGTGGTTCTGAAAATTATAATCTAAATAGAAGTAGGTACCTACAATGTTATTAACATATCGGAAATATCAGAAACGAAAATAACCTAAAAACCTTTTATAACAAATGTTCTATGTGACCCCTGTTTACATCGATAGGCTTATTCATTCTTTGGCTAAATGATCTTCTTACCTTGAAAAATATGTTGGGTTGATTGGCAATAAAATTATTAGCCGAATTTACAATTTGCTGCTATAGTTCCTGAGGAGTGTTTATTTCTTGTGAATATACTAGATTTTATATTACCCCAAAAGTAAAAATCTAGGCGGTTACCTTCGGGAGTTCTATGCGGCCACGGAAATTCGCTACCTCTGCCAATCCAATGATGAGGAAATTGGTTAACGAGATAATTCCTCAGTATCATCTGATAATGAGGTGGTGCTCCATCCTGCATGAACCACATGTATCTTCTTCGATTAAGTGGCAATTTATCAAGATGATCGAATAAAGTTGTTTTTAAAAATTGTATATATGAGTTACCATTCAAATTTGCTGGTAACTCATATGGACCCAACAAACTATCTCCAAAGATAGCGCACTATACATTTATCTTGAATTCATGCTGAAAATGTGATTCTCGAAAATATGGGGATTTGCATTATCCCAATTGTGACTGTTTCTCCAGTTAAAAACTCGTCTGCGAGTGAATAAGGCCTCGTCAGTAAAAAGAATTTTGTCAAAAAAAATTCGATCTTCATTTTTTTTATTCATCATCCACTGAGCAAAGTTCATCCTTAAAGGATAATCTCTGGGCAATAAATTTGGTACCGGTGTAAAATGGTAAGGTCGTAAATTTTACTTTTTTAAAATTCACAAAACTGAACATTGACTTACTCCAGTCATTGCTGCTAAACGCCGAGTACTTAATTCCGGATTATTAGCAACTCGCACTAAAATATCGTCCTCCTGATTCATAGTTATTATTTTCGGCCGTCCCATACCACTATTGCTGAAACTTTGCTGATTGGGTTGAACTCTGTTTGGATACATTTGTTGGTATCTGTGAGCAGAAACACAGGAATAATTTTCTTGTACATAAACACAAAGCATGTCTCGTATTTCCAGATTAGTAAAATTGTCGCGTCGAAACATTCTCACTTAACTCAACTTAACTTTAAATTTTACAACAATCACAATTTCAAGTGACATAAGCAACAACTAATTAATAGCTATGAAAAATTATCCATCGATTGCCACTTATCCATCTATTAAAGTAGTTAATGAACAAATATATCTTGGAAGTTCTCCACTATTAAACTGTTTATTTTGATTGAGTTTAGATTTTATACATAGATAAGAAGTAATTGTAACACAAATATATTAAGTTATTGTAAAGATCAGATGATACAGTTTTTTCCTGGTTTTTCTATATCACTGCACAGTTATACTGATCTTAGAGGAAATTGTCCCTTAGGGCCATTAACATCTAGGCTTTAATAATGTTATATCTTACTACTTCCATACTTGGTCCAGCTTTAATACTATCTAATCAATACCAGGTACCTAGCTACAAAATGTAACTTCAATATGTCATTCTGACGATGCTAATTCTAGCAAAACAGCTGTCATTGTAAATTAAAAGCGAATTTTTGAATAATACGTAGAAATTAGGTTAAAGTTATTATTCTTAGTAAGATGGACTTCCACAAAGTAAGGGTTAGTACGATAAATTTAAATAAAATTAATTATCAATCGGGATTAAAAACTTTCCCGGAAATATTTTTAAGTACCTACCTAAGTATCTTAAATCAAGAAAATTAAAATTTCGAGCGGTAAGACGTGATTGGAATATCTTAAATCATTTTCTGGATTCCATCTAACGAAAAAATAAAATTCACCCATGAAAATTCTCCTCCGGAATTAATTTCGAATAAAGCGCGGAAAGGCTTTTCTAACTAATGAAGTCATTAGGCACACCTCAGTTATTCGTTGCGCCAGGAAATGATACTGGAGTGCTTTTGGAGAAGACCTCATCGTCCAATTATTCCCTTTTTTTTAAATGGACTTCAATTGTGCACTAACTTCGTTCCACCGAAGGACTGTAAAAGGATTTAACGTTGGCAGTTTTATTCTATCATTTGTGCTCGAATGGCCAGTAAATGAATTTTCGATTTTGTACTAGAAGTTACAGGGCGACCCAAAGCAAAAAGCGTTGAGAAAAAATTCAATAATATTTATAAACACATCGTTTTCCTTAGGGTAGCGGGTGTTGTTAGGTTAGGTTAGGTTAGGTTAGGTTAGGTTAGGTTAGGTTAGGTTAGGTTAGGTTAGGTTAGGTTAGGTTAGGTTAGGTTAGGTTAGGTTAGGTTAGGTTAGGTTAGGTTAGGTTAGGTTAGGTTAGGTTAGGTTAGGTTAGGTTAGGTTAGGTTAGGTTAGGTTAGGTTAGGTTAGGTTAGGTTAGGTTAGGTTAGGTTAGGTTAGGTTAGGTTAGGTTAGGTTAGGTTAGGTTAGGTTAGGTTAGGTTAGGTTAGGTTAGGTTAGGTTAGGTTAGGTTAGGTTAGGTTAGGTTAGGTTAGGTTTACCACCGTAAAATACCTGGGAATCTGCATGGACCATCAAGGAACTTTTGGAGAACACGTGAAGAAAATATACCAAAAAGCCAAGGATCGACCCAACGAAAAATCCTGAGACTAGCCAGTTCCTATAGGACAGTATCAGCTGAAGTACTTACAGTAATTACGGGCAACTCGCCAATGAAGGAGCTAATTAAAGAAAGCACTGCGGTACATAGGAACGAGCTAGTAGAAGTGGGAGAAAAGAAAAGAGAAAGAGAAAGAACAATTGACAGATGGCAGACAAGGTGGGAACTGCGACCTGGACAAAAAGGCTGATAAAAAACATTAAACCCTGCTATAACTGCAGATTTAGAAGGGTCGACTACTTTGTCACCCAATTTCTATCTGGGCATGGATGCTTTAATACATACCTTAAACGAATCGGCAAACGCCAAGATGAAAGTTTTGAAGATACAGTAAAAGTTGTCCAAAGTGGAAAGTTGTCAAATAATGCAAAATAGAGGTGAAATAAATAAAATATACAAAAGTTCAGAAGAAAAAAAGGATACAAGAAAAATTACAAGTCAACAAGCAAGCCTACATACAGACCGTACAAACACAATCAAAATGATAGTAATGAATACAAAGAAAATACAAGATCTGATACAAATATAATATCATGTTTCAAATTTGGAAAAAGAACCACAAAGCAAATACTTGCAATGCACGGAATCTACACTGCGGAAGTTGTGGTAAGGGTGTTCATGTATCTACAGTCTGTTTTAAACAGAAACAACTTACGTTGGTAGCAGAAAATTCTGACGATGAACCTGAAATGTATGAAATACATATAATAAATGCATGTCAACAAAATGACAAATTCATGTCCAAAATCCAAATAAATAATACAGTACATACATTGAAAATTGATGCAGTAACAGCATTTACAACTTGCTCGCAATCATTCTACAATAAATATCTGAAAGTACAACTTCAATCCTCAGGTGTCAAGTTAAAGACCTACACTGGAGAGATGATAAACGCATTGGGGGAAGGCAAAGTTTTATTGATGTAGGATGAACATAATGATGAAGGAAGAATTTTTTGATACAAAGAGATGTAGAACCAGTGCTACGAAGAGAATGGATACAAGGACTCAATTTAAGAATTGAAAACGTACATCAAATACAAACATGTGTTAAAATAGATGCAAAAATAAACTGAACGAAAGTTACAATGATTTATTTTCAGAAGAAATTGGATCAATACAGAATTGCACTGCTTTATTTCAAGTTAAAGAAAATGCGCATCCAGTATTTCTTTACCCAAGACCTGTACCATTCAAGGAAATGGTACAAGCAGAAACTCAAGAGTTTCGCTTTTTGGATCCGATAGACGTAATCCAGTTTATAGACGCCCAGGTGAGCGATTTACTCAGTGTAGCATAAGAGCAGCCAAAAATTATGGAGGTGGTTGGTTCGATTATGGTATTGGAAGGCATCTGTTTTGAAGGCCACACGGAGTTAATTGTTTTTCATAGGGGATCACTGACAGCTGATCGGTATATAAAGGAGGTTCTTGAGGAAAATATAGTGCCATTTGTGTCAATCATTGGAGAGAATTTTATTCTAATGCACGATAACGCTAGCCCGCACGTTGGCAGAATAACAATGAAATACTTTAAAGAGGTTTGTACCCAAGTTTTAGATTGGCCAGCAGTCAGTCCAGATCTAAACCCCATTGAACATGTATGGAACTACCTGGACAGCCGCATAAGAACTCATAATATCGCTCCCCAACCTTGATGTGATATTTTGACAGGTGAAAAAAATAAATCATATTTAAAATATAGAATAATTTAAAAAAATTAACAAATCTTGTTATATTAGACATAAAACTAATACGTTTAGTGTATTATGACCGACTCAAAATATTATTAGTTAACTGTAATAAACATATTTAACACTTTGTTAATTAATTTTTTTTATTATATTTTTCTCGCAATGTGCTTAACCACATCATTTATTTAAATAGCATTTGTACCACATAATTATTTCTCAAAAATACTAAAAATAAAAGTATTAACATAAATTAGAATCTTGCGAATTTTATCGGTTTATCGAATTGATTTATGCGCGTATTATTAGGTGTGTAATTAACACAGTTTACCACAAACACATCATTATTTTTGACATCGCCCTATCGCGTTCTAAAATCAAAATGGAGAACATTTTTTGGGTGTTTCAGAATCGTACCTATCGCCAGTCATCACGACATAATAGCATGTAGAAATCTGACTTTGCAATTATACTATTTCAAATTCATTAGATTTGATAAAAAAAATTAAATAACTGTAAATTACAAAATAATACTAAATTAGTATAGTTTGATGTAACTAACATGTTCTCTAAAATACCTCCTAAAGAATGTATAGTTCTTGTTAAAAAGCTATTAGATGAAAGAAATATCCATCCAGGTATAATATCAGATATAATTGATCTATTTAATGTATGCATTAGTCAAAATTATTTTACTTTTGATATAGTATAAAGTATATATTCAAAATGAAGGTCTTCCAATGGGAAGTCCTATTTCTCCAATTTTAGCAAATATTTTTATGGATAACTTAGAAAACATAATCTTCAATTCTAGTTATAAAAACAATATTGTATTTTGGTATAGATATGTTGATGATATGTTACCCAGGTTTTGTAGGTAGCGAACGACAGTTAGATATATTTTTTAATTATATAAATACCTTGCATCCTAAAATTCATTTTACTTAGAAGTTGAAGAAAATAATTCAATTAATTTTCTAGATTTAAGAATTGAAAAAGTTAATAATTCATTAAATTATTCAATATACAGAAAACCTACACAAACAGATGTAACCATACCGTATAATTCAAATCATCCTATAACACATAAATTAGCAGCTTATAATTATGATACATAGGGCATTTTCAATTCCAATAGACAAAATTAACTTTGATAAAGAAATTAGTATCATAAAACAAATAGCTACGTCAAATGGCTATCGAATTCATTTAATAAACAAATTAATTAATAAGAAAGAACAGAAAGTGTCACTACAACTAATATTTCCTAAACAAACTAAAGAATTTAAAAGTTATAAAAATATTACATATTGTGGAAATATTTCCAATAAAATTTCAAAAATAATATCTTCGGCAACATCAGCATTAATATCATTTAAAACACAAAATAATGTTGGTACAAAATTGTTAAATGTAAAAACAAAATTACACAAATTAAAAAAATCTGGTGTTTATAAAATTAATTGTCCAAAATGTAATGCTGTATATATAGGTCAAACACAAAGAAATTTTGAAGTAAGATTCAATGAACACTTAAGAGCATATAGATTAAAACAACCAGATAAGTCAAATTATGCAAAACACCTACTTGAACATCCAACCTCACTCTTACACACCAATGACATCCAAATACTACACACTTGTGATAAAAAACAAAATTTAGATTTCCTTGAAGAACTTGAAATAAAAAGACATCTAGCAGATCCACAATTTAAAGTTGTTAATGAACAAATAAATCTTGGAAGTTCTCCACTATTAAACTGTTTACTTTGATTGAGTTTACATTTTATACATAGATAAGACATAATTGTAAAACACAAATACGGGGTTGGGATAAAGTATGGAACCAAGTAAATATCTTTTAAACGAAAATAACGATATTTATGAAAATTTGCAAGTAAGTGCAATGGAACAAAACGCATCTGATGTACATTTTTTTGATAATACGGTTTAACCGGAAATGCCATCAACTTCTTTAATTTAAATGGTACATCCTATATATTTTTACAGATTTTGAAAGAGCTTGTTATTTTGAATTCATACATACTGAGTTTAATGTAAACAAATTTGTTAAAACGAGGAATATAGCACTTTAACCAAACTCCTTTGAGTTTTTTGCATTAGAGCAAAAAACTATTTAGATAAACTAATTGATGTTGTTTGTATACAAAGTAATAAATAAACAAATTAAGAATAATAAAAACCTCTTCGTTTTAACAAACTTCCACTATTTATTTAAAAAACTGCTTTTTCAAAAACTCATTGAGTTTTAACAAACTTCCACTATATATTTAAAAAACAGTTTTTTTTTATTATTCTTAATAAGATAGACTTCCAAAAAGTAAGGGTTAGTACAATGAATATTTAAATAAACAAGTACTGTTTAGTACGTCTTTTGTTCTTCAAGTGTCAAATTCTAATTGACGGAAATAAATTGCACAATTTAGAATGGTTCAATTAAGTGAAAAAGAGCGTATTGAAATTTTAATGATGATCGGTTATGGTGATCGTGTTAGAATTCATGAAGAAGTGTGTCATATTTTTAATAACTTGAATCCGGACATAAATCCTATATCACGTTCAACAGTAACTAAAACAACGTTTTAATGGTAAAAAATTTGCTAAAACCTGGAAGACCGCGGACTGCAACGAACGAAACTGTTAAACAAAATATTGCAATCGATTTAAAAGAATCACCTCAAACTTCCACCACAAATTTGGCACTAAACCATCAGTCAACGTTCTGTAGGAAAGATACTAAAAAGTGAAAAGTATCATCCGTATAAGGTACAGTTGGTTCAAGAATTGTCATACTATGATTTTGACCGACGGCTAGAATTTTGCGAACTGCTAATGGACATCTGTAATGTCGACGAAAATTTTGCTTCTAGCATAGTTTTTTCGGATGAGGCAACTTTTTGTTTAAATGGAACAGTTAATCGCCATAACTCAGGTATTGGTCAAATGAGAATCCTCATTGGATTCATGAAGCACATACCCAGCATCCACAGAAGTTAAATGTTTGGATGGGAATTGTCGAAAATGAGCTTATAGGCCCATTTTTTATCGACGGAAACTTGAATGGTGACAAGAATTTGGATCTACTAAATAACGAAATTATTCCTGCACTTCAACAGAATGGGAAATTACCACAAACTATTTGGATTCAACAAGATGGAGCACCTCCCCACTATGATAGACGGGTTAGGGATTTTCTGGATGCGAATTTTCCAAATCGATGGATTAAACGTAGAGGATTCATAGAGTGGCCTGCTCGTTCTCCGGATCTTAGCCCGTTAGATTTTTTTCTTTGTGGTTATCTAAAATCACGTGTTTACGTTAGACGACCAACAAACTTATTGATGAATGTGAACTAACACGTGGAGAAGTCTTGGAAAGACTTACATTAAACTCAGTATGTATGAATTTAAAATAACAAGCTCTTTCAAAAACTTTAAAAATATATAGGGTGTCCCATTTAAATTAAAGAAGTTGATGGCATTTCCGGTTAAACCGGAAGTATATTATTATAAAAAAAATGTACATCAGATGCGTTTTGTTCCATTGCACTTACCTGCAAATTTTCATTTAAAAGATATTTACTTGGTTCCATACTTTATCCCAACCCTGTATATTAAGTTATTGTAAAGATCAGCATGATATAGTTTTTTCCTGGTTTTTCTATATCATTGCACAGTTATACTGATCTTAGAGGGAAATACATCCAATTTAATCCCTTAGGGCTAATAACATCTAGGCTAGGCTTTAATATTGTTATGTCTTATTACTTCCATACTTGGTCTAGCCTTAATACTACCTAAACAACATCAGGTACCTAGCTACAAACAAACAAAATGTAACTTAAATGTCAATCTGACTATGCTTCTTAGCGAAACGGCCGTCATTGTAGTTTAAAACATATTTTTTCAAATAAATTGGAAGTTACGTTGAAACGAAGAGTTTTTTATTATTCTTAATTATACAAGAAATTAATTAATTCAAAATAAATTACTTTAAGTAATTTTTAGTTTAAGAAATTAATCTTAAGTTTGTTTTTAAATAATTACGACTATAAGTATTTTAATTTTGTATGATTTTCAGTTTAAACAATGCTGTATATAAACAGAAAGCATTATTTGCAGGTAAAACTCCTTAGGAATTTAAATTAACCTGAAGCAAATCGATAAAAACAACCCTCAGGTTATAAATCTCTCAATTTTATTTCTAATCAGTTTCTTAATAAAACACGATTTTTGTTATGGCAAATCGCTCTATTCCAGAAGTCGGTTCTCAACCGTACCAGTAGCTGATAACCGCCTCATATTTCTCCGATGATAAATTAACTTCTAGAAAGCAAAACATCCGGGGGGATTAAATAATTTCGAATTTAAGCTTGTTTTATGGGCCGTCGGAGATTTAGTTGTTACCAACAAATCTCAGTTTTCATCGCAAACGTGTGCGATGTTTTTCATGGCCGATATTTTAAGCGCGCGCGGTTTCATCACTCTTCGTAGAAAAGGTTATTGTCAGAAGTTCCGCCATCGCATCGGTAGGAGTACGTTCTTTTATTTTATACCCAATGGGTCTTTGCAAATTGTAATTTATGCGTTTTGGGCCCTGTGAAGGTATCCCTAATAAATTTACTGTTGGATTTGGAGTTTCATGCTTACTTGCAACGAATGCGATTCTTTATACAGGCGGGATTAAAAAGTGGAAACTGATATTACAAGGAAAAATATACTGCACGATATTAAGGGTACTGGAAACACTAATAGCAATTCATAGAACTAATATTAAAGAAGACAAAACTATTTATGTTATTACTTGCTCTAATATTACCTATATCTGGTCGACTGTGTCATCTTAATATGGCCAACAGGCCAAATCTATAGTATTTGTTGATTACATTTCGAACAATATTGATGTCCATAATGCTAATGCTAATGTACAGCTAAAGGTGTACCGGGTGTCCGAATAAGAACGGCTCTCGGCAATATATCAGTAACCATTGATAGTACAGCTTCGGGAAAAAAAATTGTATGATAAAAATGGCCTCGAGAAACACCTAGAAATTATTTACAGACTCGTAGGTCTACCGCTAGAGGGCGTAATTTAATACTAAGAATTAATAAATCAAAATTTTACAAAAATTGCCTTATTAAAGGGCATTTTTAATGCGATAATCAAATTCTACGAACAATTCTGCGTAGTTTTGGTTTCAAAAGTTTTAGTCTATCTTTTCAAATATAAGGTGGGGGAGAGTGGGAACATTATTTTAGAAAAAGGTCTGTAAGTCCGGTCCTGTTTAACCGATCTTTGCAAACTTGGTCTTGTTGATAACAGCTTTCTTCCACCAATATTATAGTTATCATTTCCAAACAACCTAATAAGTGACGTGCCCGCTAGAGGGCGAAACTTTTTTTCTTTTTTTAATCTAGTTTTCTTTGAAAAATATTAAATAGAAGCATGCAATTTTAACCATGAATTATAAAATTAGACCAAATTAGCAACAAAATGGTGAAAACCGCATGTCAATATCTTTTTCCTATCCCGAGATATCTTAAGAAACGTGTAAATTTTAAGTAATTTCCTTTGAATATTAGAATACTCTGGTTATACTGAATTCTATGATACTGAACGGCATTTAATAATTTTACCAGAGACAACCAAAGAGACGGTCAAGTACATGAGCATTTTTGTTCGATTGTCCAATAAAATAGTCCTGCTAGCTCTATCCTTGTTTAGTTTACAAGTTTATGAAATGTCACATCTCTGTCATATTTTTGGAAAGTTAGCGCAGATGGCACTAGGAGCATAGAATTTTTGACACAACGGCAAACCTTAGAATATAAAGTTTGTTTGATATTCTGTGGTAAATGTGACGTGCCAACTGCCAAAGTATTCAGTCGCCATTATTGTTTTGACGAGTTGTATTAACTGTGTTTAGGCCATATATTATGTCGAGGACCACAATAATGTTTATGTATATAATAATAATAAATAATTTTTCAATAAAGTATGTTTTTTTAGTTTTGTATTTAATTTTTAATAAAAGAAATAGAAAATAAACGAAAAAAGGATTGCCCACGCTTTTTTAAATTTCCTGAGAAGCGCGAGCGCCATCTCAACTCACTTTCCGGTTCTGGTGGACCAATTCATTACTGTAGAACAAAAATTTAACATGTACTTGGGCGTCTCTTGGTTGTCTCTGATTTTACTTTACTTTGCTTAATAATTTGACACATGTCTGCGTGCTTTGTTTTCCATGGCCCACTACTATTTTTATATTTTTTCCATTTCAACTACCTTACAGGCGTTTACCGGTGACAGTAACAGTGATATTGAAATATTTAAAAACATCATAAAGAGGACAAGAACATTCAATTTTAGGAAGTCCAAAATTATTAAATGCCGTTCAGTATAACCAGAGTACTCTAATATTCAAAGGAAAATACTTAAAATTTACACGTTTCTTAAGATCTCTCGGGATAGGAAAAAGATATTGACAAGCGGTTTTCACCATTTACTGATATATGGCCGAGAGCCGTTCTTATTCGGACACCCGGTACAATAGGTCTCTATGGCGCTCGAGTAAATTCCGATTTAGCATCGTGGGCTCCCCCACTATAAAGCCTTCTCATAGATTTAACCGGATTATTAAAGGGTGGCCATAAACACAAAATAAAATTAATTTTATTTCCCGATCTTTTTTGATTTTCGAAAAGGTAATCTATGGTCTGTATTTGGACGATAAACCAGATTATTTAGATGATAATACAAATATAATGTAACAGGGGCGTTTTATCTGAATATCCCACAAAAAACAACTTCTGATGTGCTCCAGCTTTATTCTAATATTCAAATAATTATTTTATCTAAGCATACACGCGCCTGCGATTAAAAACATCCTGTATACTAACTTTTTTTGGTTTGTTGGCAAGCACTCAATCAAAATACGTAGTGAATCCACTTTTATCGGTGAATGTCTGTGTGCAGTAGTTATCTATAACTTTTTCTCTTACGATATATGAACAATATAAAATAAATAACTGATGTTGGAAACTACTTCAAATATTTTACACTCAATTTATTTTATACTGTTCCGATAAATTCACTAAATGGAAAGAAGTTTCCATTACAGCAACTAAGACAAATGGTTACTGATTCGATACCTGTTCAACTTTGATGATTAAAGAGAGAAACAGTTTGTAGAAGCAATTTTCTAAGTAACATTTCTTGCTGTAACATTAGACGTATAAACCTGGACGCAGTGATAATGTACCTTAAACATGTATTTCTATATATTGGTTAGGTTTATTTTTAAATAAAAATTACTTCCTCGGCTTAATTTCGTTTTTATTTTTATAACATAAAACACACCTCGACCATAACATACATCGTTCTGTAAAAAAGTCAAAGTCCCCTTTCTGTCTGACCATGGAACATTACTCAACTCAGAACGCAAAAGTAGGATAGAACATAAACATCTTAAAATAAATGCCAACATATTTAATTAAATATATGCATATAATATATTTTGTTAACAAACAATCAAAAGACACAAGTACAATTTATAAGGCTTTCCAAATCACGTGACATAAAGATGGCGTCTGTGGGCAAACCTTAGAACATAACACTGTCAAAGTCACAGACCACCAAAGTTTCATAAACCATTCTATACGTACGTGCAGAGACAACCAAAGAGACGGTCAAGTACATGAGCATTTTTGTTCTACTGTCCAATAAAGTAGTCCTGCTAGCTCTATCCTTGTTTAGTTCACAAGTGTATGAAATGTCACATCTCTGTCATATTTTTGGAAAGTTAGCGCAGATGGCACTAGGAGCATGGAATTTTTGACACAACTTCAAATCTTAAAACATAAAGTTTATTTCATATTCTGTGGTAAATGTGAGATGTGACGTGTCAACTGCCAAAGTATTCAGTCGCCATTATTGTTTTGACGAGTTGTATTAACTGTGTTTTTTTGTGGCGTGTTTAGAATAAATTCAATAATTAGAGTTCTTATTTATAAACTGTGTAACAGTGGGTTATAGAACAATAATTTTAGACTTTTGTTTAGTGATTAATTTGTGTGTAACGATAGTTAAAAAACGATGTGTTGTTGTATGCATCCTTTTAGTCTATATCTTGTCATTTTTTTGAAAAGTTAAGAACCACTTCCATATTTCACGTTCGGTATGTTTTTATTGCTCCTGTAATTTGTCCAATAGGCCATATATTATTTCGAGGACCACAATCATGTTAACTAATGATAATTATAATATATTGTTTACATCATTTATGTTTCATATAAAACTACTTTTTGTATTTTTCAATAAAGTATGTTTTTTTAGTTTTGGTTGTCTCTGGTACGTGGTTGTTGTTTCCAGAGTTTTTTGTGTTTTTATTATTTTCGACTTATAGATAACGTTGACAAGTCCAAATAATATATAAAATCTATTTTATAAAGTCACAAAAACTATAACTTACAACAATAAAAACTTCTACACCAACTTAAATAAAGAAAGCACTATGACAACAATACAAAACAATACTATTGTTTGCCTACAGCCGCCATATTGAATAATTTTTGACAGGTCTAATTATTATTAGATTATTATTTTTTAGCTACGAATAAAGAATAGAAAGGAAGGAACGTTGTCATATTTTAATCTAGCAAATAATCACGACGGAAGTCGGCCATATTGAAGAACCAAATATGACTCATTCGAATCGTGACATTTGACATGTATAGTTTTTTCATGCTGTTTTATATATTATTTTCTAATTTAAGTAGTTAACCCAACTCTTGAATGGGAATTACTTTTCATCTGTAGGGTCCTATTTATCTGAATTATTAAAAATTAACAAAATATTTTAATGACAACCACATTGTTATCATAGACGTTCCTTTATTTTTTATATAGACCAACTAAGTCAAGTATTTATAATTACCTACTTAGAAGTTTTTAATCTAAATTTATATTCCTACAACCTTATGACAATGTATATTACTGTACAGATAATTTCAAGCGGAAAACAGTTATTTTTTTTTAATAATTAATACGAGGCATAAGTTTATAATACCCTGTGTGTGACATCACTGGTAACCGGAAACTTCAAGTCAGCCATATGCAAGAACCAACGCGGACATCGTCAAATCGTATTATACTCCTTCCTTTTTATTCTTTATTCGTAGTTTTTTAGAAATCAAACAGAGGTTAGAATTAAAAACATCGCTGTCCTAAAAGTGTCAATTTGAAAAATGGAGTTCCAATAACTCAATTTCTACTCTGACGTTTAAGGTTTTGCTTTATTTAATTAAGGGGCAACTTTATTAAGGGGTTACATCTTAGACAATTTAAGGGTTACATAATAGGACGGTGTTCAATAATTACGTATTAGTATAAAAGAAAAGCATTACTGGGTAAAACCAAGCGTCAAATCAAAAAAATTTGGGTTAAAATCGTCAAGTTGTTGCATTATATCTATATTGTCCATCTTAATTAAAACAAACTATTGCTATTTAACTTATTATTATCAGTTCAATAAAATTATTGATGGAATGACAAATGCGGTTTGTTAACAGCATACAATATGTGATTTAAGAGACCGAATGTAATTCTACCGCAATTGCCTCTAAACAAAACAAAACATCAAAGATTAAAACTTTTCAATTACTCATTCTCAAGTAGTGTTCCAAACTTGTATTTTTGTTTGCGTCTGAAATTATAGTTCATAAATTAAACCCGTGCCTTTATGGTCTTTCGTACAAGCGAATTCGATTTGCTTGATTTTTATCCGAGAAGTTACATTGTCAAAGGTAGCTTTTGGTGCCTTTGAAAGAGTTGTTTTGCAACATTTAGAGCTTTTGAGTATGCTGTTATATACTCTACGTTATATATTTCCCAAGATTTTTCTAACGTCATTTAAACACACTTTGAGAATTTCTCTTTTACACTAAATAAAAATAAACGTACACAGAAATAAGGCTAAATAGTTCGCTTTGATGTGTGCATTTGAACTTCACACGAACACAAGCGTTGCGAAAATAAACTAACTAGGGGTTATAACAGCTCATATGTACGTATTATTAACACAAGAGTATTGTTACGGACGTATTATGGTTTTGTCTATAATAATTATTAAATCAATAAAGGAGGGTATCGTTTTTGGTAATCTACTAATTTTAATAACCGTTCGCCTAGGCGCGTGCGTGTCCACTGAAATTTATAAGAAGTTGACAGCGCGGCAGCCGCGCAGTGTTGTAGGTTCAAATATATTTTCCTGAAACCGAATAATTTAGTTTCGATTTAGTAAATTTGATTATAAAAAGACGCACGTTAATATTTTACAAATCAAAGAAGTTTTACTGCTAAAAGTCGTAAATAATAAAGAACAGCAATTAAAATAGTATATTAAACAACGCATTTCATATGGAATTCTGTTATGACACGAGTTCAAGTTTAAAAAGCGAATCGCGGAGCGATGAGTTTTTTAAAGAACGAGTGTCACAACAGCCATATGAAATAAGTTGTTTATAATATTTTTTATATTTTGCCACTTTATCATTTTTTAAATTAATTTATTATTTTTATGTAATTACGAAAATTTTGATTTTAAAAAGTATGTGGGTAGCACTGCTGTGTAATTTATAACATTTGACAGTTTTGACATTTAAATTATGAAATGTTAATGTTTTCAAATAGTTTAAAATTACTAATACACCAATAATAATATATTATGTAAGTAAAAGATGATATTCATATTCACAAATACTTTCTTAAAGAACAATATAAAACTAATATTCGAATTACATAATATATTGTAATTTGCGAACATGAAATTCACATGGTATTCGTGGTTTTAATTTATTATCATTTAAAATCAATCAAAAATATGAATTAATACAATAAATGCCAGATAAATTATAAGTTTGTTCTTTATAACTGAACTTGTTGCACTAGTTTATGAAACGATATATATAGGGTGTGTTCGGGGAGCACGCTTTCGAGCTATATAGCGCCAAGAGCCATATAACGCAAACGAGGAATAGTACTAGATAGCGCCAAATGGCGCAAATAGCGTGCTCCCCGAACACACCCATAATATGTAATGCACATTGACATTACACTATAAGAGCACTGGGGCAACAAGTTTAGCTGTAAAGAACAAACCTTATATAACAATGGTTTAAATTGAAGTAAAACAGGACCCCTATTTTCGAATATGTGATGTGATAGATCACTGGTGAGAAACCGGTGAACCGTATTTTTAGCTCACATCACACTTCGCTTGGTCAGACCCAGTCGAAGCAGTGAAACATGCGCATTATTATTCAGCCATCAGCGTATTGTCAAAATCATATGTTTATTAGAGTTGTTACCGTAGTTTTGTTTTGAAACTTGCGTCTTTCATAAATAAAAATATAGTTGTAGTTATCATAAATAAAAGAATATAGTTATCAGTTTGAACTGCCTGAAACCCAATTTATCAAACGTTGCCAACTTTCTAGTATGTACGTTATACGTCAAAATTCTTTCATTTTTCATAAATATAACGAGGCAACGTTGTGATATCGAAAATACGACCCATGAATAAAGGTTTTGTCAGGGATCGATCACTTCCCTACTCACGTCACATTCACTTCACATCACACGTTCGAAAATAGGGGTCCAGGTGTTTTTTAGTTAATTCAAATAAAGAGAAGATTCAATGAACGAGTGTCACAACAGCCATATGAAATAAGTTGTTTATAATATTTTTTATATTTTGCCATTTTATCATTTTTTAAATTAATTTATTATTTGTATGTAAATTACGAAAATTTTGATTTTAAAAAGTATGTCGGTAGCACTGTGTAATTTAAAAAACATTTGACAGCTTTGACATTTACATTATGAATTGTTAATGTTTTCAAATATTTTAAAATGGAAAATACACCAAAATTAATATATTATATAAGTAAAAGATGATATTTATGTTCACAAATACTTTCTAAAAGATTAATATAAAATTAATAAATTACTATTAGCCACTAATGTCATTGTCTTAGACCATATACAAATAGACGTCAATTTTCTGTCCTTGTTGTGAAGCCAAAATAACTTTATGTTGTGTTCTATAACTATATGTTTACAAACAAATCCACGTTTGAATAAAATTTCTTCGGTTGTTTTCGTATATCTTCGATTGCACTGTCTCTTATAGCATGGAACATTGAGAATCATATGTAAACATTAATCTTACCCTGTTCATAAACTATTTGTGTTATTGTTTTCGTTGTATTAATTTTGGGTTAAAGTTATGATTTAAGAATTTTGATTAGAGTTAAAAGCTTGTTAGGTACCTATTAAAAGACCTTTGCACCGCTGGTATTTGTTGTTTGTAAACAGTACTGCCCACACACCTCATCCCGTAGCTCCACGAACTTCATGCGACAAAGAGAGATAATATTGGCTTCAGTATGTTGTTCAGAAAAATGACGTCACAGCCAGTCTATTTGTGTATGGTCTAAGGTCATTGTCAATAGTCTTGTCATTAGATACTTCACTCATGTCGCCAACCATTTAAAACAAAAATTTGCGTGCGTAAAAGTTACATTACGATACGCAAATGCGTTTTATAATGAAGATTTTTATAAGTGCAAAATATAAAAAAAGTTTTTAAGTCTATAACATCAAAAAATATTTAAATTTAGTAGATAATTAAATGAAAATCAGTCTTATGTAATTATAAATATTAAATTATGCCATTCTAAATGTAATTGAAAAGGCTTCCAAAGTATATACCTACCGTCTTTTTACTTCGCTTTTCTCTAATTTATATTTCAAATTAAAGCGTTAACAAATCAGAAACTTCCAAAAGAAAAATTCCATAAATTGATATTCGATAATTGCGAATTTTCTTAAACTTTTAAGTTGAAAAAGTTGTTTCGCTAGAACCGTTAATAAGAAAATTAAATCAGAATTGTTTTTTTACGTGGCGATAAATTTTTCAGTAATGACAGATAAACGAAATACTAAGAGATTTCAATTTGAAACGAGTATCGGAAAAATGTAAAAAATACAGAAATAATACAAAAAAGGAGATCAAATCTGCCCTAAATGGACAAGAGCGGGGTCCACGGTCTATAGAATATATTACTGTTGTCTCACTTTCCTGACAACATGGAGGCTAATATGTCACAGCTACGTCACCAGAATGCCAGAGTCTGCTGAGCATTGGAGTTTACGTAGTTTTTGGTAGTTTTCTTGTGATGTTTACAGTAATTTAAATTGGATTTTTTTAGTTTTTGTAGATTTTTTTAATTTATAAACGTTTCTTAATATATCCATAAACTTATTTTGCAATAAACTTATATAAATTCTACATATATTTTAAATTTCATCGCGGAGAGTTATTTTTCTCAGTAATTATTGTTTATTATAACTAATGTTATATGTTAATTATTCATATAATTATTGTTTAAAGTTTTATTTCCATTACACTTCAGATGCTGGAAATTAGACATCAGCATACTTGTGACGTCACGATATACTGAGTCTTGATTGGCTAAAAGTTGCGAGACAACCGCACTATACTCTAGAGACCGTAAGAATAACAAACTGCGGTGAGGAACGAAGAAGAGCTTTAGCCGAAACTACGTCAGTTTTGAAACCTGAAATGAGATATTGAGATTTGAATAATTATTATTTTTGCAAATCAAACACATCCGAACCATTATGACTTCACTTCTGAACGTCTAAATACTATTTGAAATTTGAAAGTTAAATAACTAGAAAAAACACAATCACAACCACTTAATATTTAACATTCAATGATAATATGGCTATTTATCCTAGTTAAATAAGCCTCCGTGCACCTTGGCAATCTAGGAACGCAAAACAAAGTTTTATGTTCTGTGAAAAGGGTCACAACAAACCTGAAACGTAAAACTTATATTTGTTTTCTATGCGTAAAACTATGGAGGTTAGAAGGAAGGGAAGGAGGACCAACTTGTATAGGAATAATGTCGAAAAACTGTCCAAGGGTAAAAAGACAACGTGAAGTCACTAACCCTCCATAGGTTATAAACAGAGTGAAGTGAGCTGCGATAAAAAATTTAGTATTTTTCATGATTTGTGTAGTTAAAAATGATGCAGAATTTAAAATTCAACTATTTACGTAGTCAAATGTAATTTCGTTTACTACTCCAACCTTAGACTCCAACAATTAATTTTGACATGGTCGATCACAGGACAATTCTACTTTTCTACTATTTGTAGCGTCCTGTGATACTTACTCTTGCTACGGTGGGGCCACCAATTTGTTTCCTTTCGATGCACATGGACACTTTTTAATTAAATGAGTTAATCTACCCTCCATAGAAAAGTATACACTTTTTACTTTTCGTCTTTCGTACGCAGTTCGTGTAAAAATTTAAAGACAAGGTAACAGTAATAAAATAACTGCCATGTTTACGGATTGATAGGCTTGCCAACACAATTTTATAAAGTTTATCTATCCCATTTATTTAGAAAAATATCGTTAAAGTTAAAAGTAAACAAGGAATTATGCCAAATATATATAATTAATTCGTAAAACACCATATGCTAATTTTTAAGTTCCAAAATAAATGTATCTACTTAAAAATATACATATTAAATCAAATAGAGAAATGAAATTATTTAAATGTCCCGCCAAATTTCACGGCTTGTGTTGGATGGCGCTACTAGCTCTAGGCGTTTCCGCATCCTCGTTTCACGACGTTTCACGTTCACGTTTCTTTTACAGTTAAGATGTGTTACAAGTATGGTGGTCTGTGGGTTAGATAAAAGAATTATGTTTTATAAACAATGATTGTATTAGGAAAATTTTTAATACAAAGGTATAAAAAAATGTTTATCGTGAAAAATACAAGAACCAGCTAAAATTGATAACCAGAATTAAATGAAGTAGAACGTAGAAGCAAATGAATATGGCGGTTTAGAAATAAACGACGCGGTGGTTCAGAAGTTAATGAACGATCCAGTTAAAAGACAATTCATTTTAAATCTTGTTGTATCGGAGAATGGAAAAATAGACGCCTACTAAAAGTCCTTATAGGAAAAGCTTTAAATAACTCCTACAACTTCTCCAAAAATAAACTTTTAAAGCCCTATGGCTTTATAAAGATGAAGGGTTCTAGAACAACATAAAAGAGAACAGTCATCCAACAATTCAGACACTGAGGGCATACAGCCAGCTTCTAGACAATCTCCAGTGTGGTTAGATAAACTTTTAGAAGGTGAGGTAGCTTTTGTAGAAGTCATAAGTGGAACTACAGATTGTTAGAATCTGTAAAGTCGTGCGTACGTTCTTTAGGCGGAGTTGTTAGAGAAACCTTCACCACAGATGTTGCCCAAGTAATTTTTAAGGATAAACCATATATACTACTTACCAGAAAGCTAGGTAATTGAATGTACATTTGGTATCAGTCCTTTGGTTAGAGGCTTGTATGGTAAGCATATCAAAATTTCAGAAAAAATTGGCCAGCTCTAGGTACAGAATTTGACCAGAAAACTATAACTGTTTGTAATAAGATGCAGAAGGTGTATGAAGATATTTTACATGAAGAAAAGGAAACAAATCTTAAAGAGAGTTAGTAGTCCTTTAAAAAATATAAAAACAATTGTGGATAAAAGAAAAGGTCTCCTTAAACCATCTTCTTCTAAGGTAGCCAGTGTTATCAAACTAGCAACTTTTACAAGAGACATTGTACAAAGTTCTTATGATGAAAATGCTAATGATTTAATGTAGGCACTTATATAGATGGACAAATGATAAATATAAAACCTTCATTATTTAAAGAGCACACCAAAATGAAAAAAAGTTGATAGTAGTAGTACACAAAATAAACTGTCCATAATAAATAACTCTCCTATTGACATGGACTTAACAGATATTGATCAAGATGATCCTTTAACAAATAAAGAAATCATTTCAGATAACATTTACAATGCAAAGACTCCAAGCAAGACCTAAATTTATTGAAACCCCTGGGCATTACTTAGATGATATTTATAAAAGAAAAGCGAACTATGTTTTTCCAGCACTAATGCAAGCAACGGAGAGAACATCTCTACATGCAAACCGACAAAAGATAAACAGAATAAAGTAAGCAAAGAAAAAAAGAAGATAGAATGTTGGAATATTAGAAGATGGAGACTAGTTATCTGGTAGACATAAGAAGTCATTGGAAAAGGAATGATTGGATGGGAAAAGACTATGGTTCATTAAGGTTAGTAATAGTTAACATAGATAAGTTAGTTAATTTTTTGGATATTTATTCTAAATTCAATATAAAAAATAAAATTTGTGTTTAAACCCTACCTCAAAAGAAAGCAAATGTACAATTTAAAATTCACTATATTGAGTTAAAACATTTCCAATGGATAAATATCCAAAAATTTTAATTTTTTTTATTATTGATTAAACTTTTCCTGATTAACTTAAATGTTCTTAAATTACCTTTTTTTAAACTCCATTTTTATTTAACAATACAACAAATTCTGTTTTTAGTTGAAATTTTGTAGAAATGTTTTGACCTTTTGGTGTTGACTCAGGGATTGTCGGTTTGCACATTAGTGCTGGAAAAACATGGTCTGCTTTTCTTTCATAAATATCATCTAAATAATGCCCAGTGGTTTCAATAAATTTAGGTCTTGCTTGGAGTCTTTGCATTGTAAATGTTGTCTGAAATGTTTTCTTTATTTGTTAAAGGATCATCTTGATCAATATCTGTTAAGTCCATGTCAATAAGAGAGTTATTTGTTATGGACAGTTTATTTTGCGTACTACTACTATCAACTTTTTTCATTTTGGTGTGCTCTTTAAATAATGAAGTTTTTATATTTATCATTTGTCCATCTATATAAGTGCCTACATTAAATCATTAGCATTTTCATCATAAGAACTTTGTACAATGTCTCTTGTAAAAGTTGCTAGTTTGATAACACTGGCTACCTTAGAAGAAGATGGTTTAAGGAGACCTTTTCTTTTATCCACAAATGTTTTTATACTTTTCAAAGGACTACTACCTCTCTCTAAGATTTGTTCTATTTCTTCATGTAAAATATCTTCATATTCCTTCTGCATCTTATTACAAACAGTTATATTTTTCTGGTCAAATTCTGTACCTAGAGCTGGACAATTTTTTCAGAAATTCTGCTGTGTTTACTTTACACGCCTCTAACCAAAGGACTGATACCAAATGTACATTCAATTACCTAGCTTTCTGGCAAGTAGTATATGGTTCATCCTTAAAAATTACTTGTGTAACATCTGTGGTGAAGGTTTCTCTAACAACACCACCTAAAGAACGTACACACGACTTTACAGATTCTAACAATCTGTAGTTCCACTTATGACTTCTACAAAAGCTACCTCACCTTCTAAAAGTTTATCTAAACACACTGGAGATTGTCTAGAAGCTGTCTGTATGCCCTCAGTGTCTGAATTGTTGGATGACTGTTCTCTTTTATGTTGTTCTAGAACCCTTCATCTTTATAAAGCCATAGGGCTTTAAAAGTTTATTTTTGGAGAAGTTGTAGGAGTTACTTGAAGCTTTTCCTATAAGGACTTTTAGTAGGCATCTATTTTTCCATTCTCCGATACAACAAGATTTAAAATGAATTGTCTTTTAACTGGAACGGTCATTAACTTCTGAACCACTGTGTCGTTTATTTCTAAACCGCCATATTCATTATCTTCTATGTTCCACTTCATTTAATTAATTCTGGTTATTCATTTTAGTTGCCTAATAATATTTGTTATTTGTATTTTTCACAATATATCTTTTTTTCTATGTTTGTATTAAAGGTTTTCCTAATACTAGCTTCTACACCTATTGACTTTTCTTTAGGTATAGTAAAGTTGTTCATTATTAACCAAGGTAGAAAAATACAGGGACTGCTTGATTAGTTCTAACTATCAATCCAGTTGACAGAATGTGAGATTAACTGATGCAAAGACAAAATGAAAAAAATATTTTTATTACTCTTTTAATAGTCTTCCTACTTACTCAAAAGTAAAATCAAATGACATATATGTATTTTCATAGCAATTTTAACAATACAATTGAGGGGCCTAGAAGTAAAAGGGTTTAAGTGCCATTTTAGCAGTTGTGAGATAAATAACAAGAAAATGTATTACTGAATATTTTGATAAGTTCTTCAACACTAACAGAGATGGCAGCATAGAATGTAAATGAAGTTAAATCATTTTACCACTAAGTAAAAGTATCCATTTAAATCATATTTATTTAAAAAAAACTGCACTTAAACCCTTTTACTTCTAGACCCCTCAATTCTTATTACCTATCAAATCAAAACAAAAATTATTGGATATGTTATTGATTGTGCACAACTGTCTATTTGTTCTTAAATTTGTTTTATTTTTGTTTTCATTTGTGTATTAATATCTAGATTAATATTTATTTGAATACTTATTTAAATGTTTGTAATTTCACCATATTGTACCAGCTTTAGCTGTCTGGTGATTCATTTTTGTAATTATAAATAGATAAATACTCTCTTTTATATTTGCCACATTCTCTATAAATACTATTTATTGTCTTAAAACAAGCATCTAGCACTTTTTGCTTCTAAATTGCAATTTTGTACTTTTTAGTAAATAAATATTTATTATAAAATTTATTGTACTAACCCTTACTATGTGAAAGTCCATCTTATTAAGAACAGTAAAAAACTAAACGTTTGAACAAAACTTCCACTATTTATTTAAAAAATACGTCTAAATTCAATGACACCTGTTTTGCTAAAAAATAGCATCGTCAGATTGACATATTGAAGTTACATTTTGTTTGTTTGTAGCTAGGTACCTGATGTTGATTAGGTAGTATTAAGGCTAGACCAAGTATGGAAGTATTAAGACATAACAATATTAAATCCTAAGTGTTATTAGCCCTAAGGGATTAACCTGGATGTACTTCCCTCTAAGATTAGTATAACTGTGTATTGATATAGAAAAACCAGGAAAAAACCATATCATGCTGATTTTTACAAAAACTTGATATATTTGTGTTACAATTACTTCTTATCTATGTATAAAATGAAGACTCCATCAAAGTAAACAGTTTAATAGTGGAGCACTTCCAAGATTTATTTGTTCATTAACTACTTTAATTTGTTGATGTATTTTTATTTCAAGTTCTTCTAGGAAATCTAAGTTTTGTTTTTTATCACAAATATGTAGTATTTGAATGCCATTGGTGTGTATGAGTGAGTCTGGATGTTCAAGTAGGTATTTTGCATAGTTCAACTTATATTTTTGTTGTAATCTATATGCTCTTAAGTGTTTATTGATTCATACTTCGAATTTTGGTTATGATCTATATGTACTGCATTACATTTTGGACAATTAATTTTGTGAACAACAAATTTTTTAATTTGGGTAATTTTGTTTTTACATTTAACAATTTTGTACAAACATTATTTTGTGTTTTAAATGATATTAATGCTGATGTTGCCAAAGATATTATTTTTGAAATTGTATTGGAAATATTTCCATAATATGTAAAATTTTTTTAACTTTTAAAATTTGTTAAATGTAAAATAAAAATTACCCAAATTAAGAAAATCTGGTGCTTACAATATTAATTGTCCAAAATGTAATGCTGTATATATAGGTCAAACACAAAGAAATGTTGAAGTAAGATTCAATGAATACTTAAGAGCATATAGATTAAAACAACCAGATAAGTGCAAAAGCAAAACACTTACTTGAACATCCAACCTCACTCAAAAACCAAATGTAGATTTTCTTTAAGAACTTGAAATAAAAAGACATCTAGCAGATCATCCACAATTTAAAGTTGTTAATGAACAAATAAATCTTGGAAGTTCTCCACTATTAAACTGTTTACTTTGATTGAGTCTTCATTTTATACATAGATAAGACGTTATTGTAACACAGATATATTAAGTTATTGTAAAGATCAGCTTGATATAGTTTTTTCCTGGTTTTTCTATATCATTGCACAGTTATACCGATCTTAGGGGGAAGTACACTCAGGATAATCCCTTAGGGCTAATAAGATCTAGGCTTTAATATTGTTATGTCTTATTACTTCCATACTTGGTCTAGCCTTAATACTACCTACCTAATCAGTATCAGGTACCTAGCTAGAAACAAACAAAATGTAACTTCAATATGTCAATCTGACGATGCTAGTTGTAGCGAAACAGCTGTCATTGTATTCTAAAAGCGATTTTTTTAATAAAACGTGGAAGTTGAGTTTAAGCGAACAGTTTTTTATTATTTTTAGTAAGATGGACTTCCACAAAGTAAGGGTTAGTACAATAAATTTACAATTGTTTAATTAGCTATTGCGATTTATTTAACTGTACCTTACACTAGCTTATTAAAGTGACTGTAACTTATTTAAACATGTAAATTTGATGTTACTACATAATATGATTATTGTGTTTTATATTTTTGTACTTATTGAAAAATTGTTTTGTAAATGAACACTTTTTGTACAATAAAGCTGTTATTATTTATCTTGTTTCCATGTTTGTTTCACGCCTTTTATTATATTTTTACTTTACTCAGCAATTGCTAATGTTTACCTATGCAGATCGTAAACGCAAATGTATTTAAAATAGCTGCTTTTTGCAAGTTAATAAAACTGTTTTTATGAAGACTGAGTTTTTTTAAGACTATCTTCAAGAGTTCAGGGGATGAGTCTGGTTGACTCCACTTTTTCTGCATGCCACATCTGCCTTACTTCTATAAGTTCTATAATAGCAATATCGGTGTACTTTGCTATCTTTTCATACAAACAAATTATAAAAAGAATAGAATAACTTAAACACTCGATTTGAGAAAAATAATGTTAAGCCAACTCAATGAATTAAAAAGTGTCTATCGAAAGGGAACGAATTGGTGGCGTCACAATAGCAAAGGTAAGTGTCACAGGACTTTACAAATAGTAGAAAAGAAGAATTTGTCCTGTGATCGGCTATGTCAAAATGAAATGTTAGAACAAGAAACAAAACTAATGGACTGGGAAAGTAGTGATGTATGTGTCAAACCAAATGATTCCAAACAACTTTTTTATGGTATGTTTTATAGGTGTTATTAACTATTTTATTGTATTTTCCTGATTTTTGGGAGTTAATTACTGTTTTTTCATTGGTAAGTGTTCATTTATAAGATTTACATATCACTAAAGTAGATAAACGAACAATTTTCGTCAAAACGTTGTAACATAACCTTCAAAGTTGTGCATTGTCATAAATTGTAAGAATACTTACAAAAATGGTAATTTAAAAATCGAATTTGAAAAGATTTTGCTTATATGTATTTAATTATGATACTTCCGTTATATTTCAAAGTATAATAATAACAAAATAACTCAAACAAAAGTTGTTTCTGGAGATTTATAATGTTGCAGTTTGGAATCATTTCGTTGACATTTCCCAGTTTAACAGCATAGAACATAAATTTTGACGTCACACTTTCCCAGTCCATTAGGCAATCCTTAGACAAGGAAAGAGAGAGGACTGCGCATTGGAATCAATTTATGTAACCCATTTACCACCAAACTAATGGCGGACAATATTGACATAGGCGTATCATACGATTATTAAATAATCATTTTCATTATTTCGTATTACAAATCTAATTTAAAAAAGTCTTTAAATATGTACTGCTCCAAAAAAAAACAACAATCATTTTAAAACATATTTATTTAATAAATATTACAATTTTTATCTATTTTAAATATATGTTTTTGTTCCACGCCACTGCAAAACTATTACATCTATGAGAAAATAATAACAATTAATTGAAAAATAATCTTTAAAACTGAATGAAAACAATTTTCAAAATGTATGTAGGTACTATTAATTTAAGTTATCATACATAACATATGTGATTTAGTTAAACATCTATTACCTGAATGCTGTAATATTAATAAAAATAAATTTCAAGGAAATAGTTTTAAAATACTTTTTACCTATGAAATGAAATTCCTTCCTCTTTTTTAGCACTCTGACTGTTGCACTTATAAACTGCACAATTAACCATTTTAAAATGTCTATTCAGGTAATTAAAAAAGGTGAAAATTAATAAAAAAACTAAAAAATACAATTCGACGTTCCAAATTTGTTTACCACCAAACGTTTGAAAATTGGCTTCACTCACACGCATAAGGTTTTCATTGCCATGCGCTGTCCTCTCTCTTTCCTAGGGTGTGTTCGGGGAGCACGCTTTCGAGCTATGTAGCGCCAAGAGCCATATAACGCAAATGAGGAATAGTACTTGATAGCGCCAAATGGCGCAAATAGCGTCCTCCCCGAACACACCCCTAGTCTAAGAGGCAATCCAACAACCTGTCAAATAAATTCCAATATGGCGTCACAGGGCAAATATTGAAAGTAAACAACGTTTATTTGTATATGCCCGTGGCTTTGTGTAATAGATAAATTGTTTGATTTCATGTCTCTTTTCGTGTTTATTGAAGGTGTTTGTGTTTGATAAAAGATAAAAGCTTAGTTTTTATTAACTTTTTGATTTTATTTCTGTGTTTTGTTTAGTAGAAAATGCCTACAACTTGTATTGTGGTTGGTTGTGGAACCTGTTCAAGATCATTTGTTCAATAATTTTTAATTAAAAGTAAGTGAAAAATAAAACAAAATTGTATTATTAAAAAAGGTCTTTATTTATAATTACCTAGTCAGTGCAATTATTGCAATACCAAGGTTCATTCGGAGGAGTGCCTAAATTTATACACTCAAAATGAAACCATTTTATCTCAAAATCATCTTAATAACATTAATAAGTAAACAAAATATTTTGCAAGTTTTCATTATTAACTTTTACTAATATCAGGATGTTCTTGTAATAACTTCCTTTAATAACTGCTCTCCATCTCAAAATAGCCAACAAATCTTACACAAATACTACAAAAATTGATCTTAACACAGCAAAAACTTTCGACACAATGGTTTTCTACCTGAACTGTCACAAAAATTTGCCCTGGACGGCCATATTGGATCACGTGGTTTGGATTGCCTAATTTACATTTTACTACGCAAATAGTTGAGATTTTAAATACTGCACAACTACTGAAGTAGTTTCGGCTCAAGCTCAACCCCCCACTCTTCTTTGTTCCTCATCGTACTTTGTTATTGACCCTTCTCTTGTCTATCGGGTATGTTGGTTACAATTGGACTGATTGAATCTATATTTTTTTTTACTCTATACAGGGTGTTTCAAAAAAAGGTAACACCCTCTCTAGGATAGGTAAAAAACTGAAAAATAATTGGGGTTTGCTTAGTAAAATTTTTTTCTAACGCCATTCGTTTTCAAGATAAAGGGCGTTGAAGAAAATAAAAAATTACACATTTCTTACGATTTTATTGCCGAAACTAAGGGCACCATTGCAATGAAATTTTATACGAATATGTTTTGGAAGCTGATATATCCCATGAATTTGTTTTTATAACTAACTCTCATAGAGGGCGCGCTAGTTACACGATTCATACAACGTATTATTCAACATAACTTTTTTTAGGGTAGAATTATTAGTCAAAACTCCAAGTGAACATAAACATCGTTTAATTCTACACCAAAAAGGTACTCTTGGTAAAACTCGATATTATGTACCGTTTTCGGAATATTTTGATTTGAAAATTATGAAGTAATCGCTCCTGGTATAAACTAATGATAAAGTTCGCTTTTCTCTAAGTTTGCCATGTAAAATTGACATTTATTGATTGTTATGACAATAAGTCAACAATAAATAGAGTTTTGCTCCAATAGAAAAAGTTTTTGATGCTTCTAAAACATATTCGTATAAAATATTTCATTGCAATGGTGCCAGTAGTTTCGGCAAAATCGTAAGAAATGTGTAATTTTTCATTTTCTTCAACGCCCTTTATCTTGAAAACGGATGGCGTTAGAAAAAAATTTTACTAAGCAAACCCCAATTATTTTTCTGTTTTTTACCTATCCTAGAGACGGTGTTACCTTTTTTTGAAACACCCTGTATATAATGGACATATTATCGTAGTAGACTTTAAAATCTTAGCAGTCCAAATTTATTAGCCAGTTTCTGGTGGATGTTATATACTTGGTTGTGCCTGCGTAAATAATCCGTGTTGGATATGGTTGAACATACTGATGTTTTGTGTTTTATCGTTTCCGACGTTTGTTGGCACCGTCTACACTTGTCCGAAGTAATAGTTTGGTCCCTGATAACAAATTTTTTTGTAGTTGTTACCATTTATAACCTGATACTGAATAGCCCTCATAAATCCCTATATTTTTGTTGACAATTAAAAATTATTGAAAAAGTTTGGGTACCTATTTTAATTGGTGCATAACTACAAACATTTTTAATTTCTATCATTGTGCCACTGTGTATGATCCTTGTATTGAAGATTCTCTTTTATATATTGTTACAAAGTCGTCAAGGTCAGAAGCCGATCCTGTCTTAAACTTTAAATAATGGCAAATGCTCTTTCCCGTTGTTTCCTATTTCCTAAATAATGGACGATATATACTGACATAAAAATCTGAACACCCAGTTTAAATTATTTTATTTTTATAAAATTTTGTATAAGTACTTTCTGAAGCATAATAAGTAAATGATAAAAGTTTCAACATAATTGCATTGCTTTAAAGCCCTTTTACCTTTAATAATGTGTGGATGCACCTCGATGTGTTACGCATTCTCCAACATGCTTAGGCATGCTTCTGATCAGGTGGTCAATGTCCTCCTGTGGTATCTCATACCAGGCAACCACCAACTCCTCTCGAAGTTCTTCTAGAGTCTGAGGAGGACGTTGCAAATTGAGTAATCTCCTACCCATCATATCCCACACGTGCTCAATTGGGGATAAGTCGGGAAATCTTAGTGGCCAAGGTAGCAATGTGTCATCATTATGTTGAAAGAGGTCTATTGTGACTCTTGCCACATGTGTTCGGGCAGTATCTAGTTGGAAAGTTGGATTTGCCAGGGAGTCAAGATGGGGTTCTAAAACTTCTTGGATATAACGCTGCGCGTTCATGTTACCTCTGATGAATATTAAAGGGGATCTCGAACCATAAGCTATAGCACCCCAAACCATAACTCCAACAGTTTGATGAACATGCCTTTCAACAAAAAACCGTGGATTTCTCCTTTCCACCACGTCGTCTTCTAACCCTCGCTCGACCATCGTGCATGTCTAAACCAAATCGATACTCGTCACTAAAGACAATACTGTTCCATTCCTGATCCCAGAGGGACCGTTCTCTGCACCATCAAGGCGATTACGTCGGTGTTCTGGAGTTAAAGGGAAGACCCAGTGTGGTCGGTATGAAAACAGGCCAACACGTCTTATTCGTCGGTAAACACTTCGCATGCCAATAGGTCTTCCGTGTTCTGCAAACCATTCATTTGCAATGGACCTGGTAGTGCTGAAACGGTCCCCTAAGGCCAATTATCTTAGGCGGCGATCTTCACGGTCTGTTGTTCTACGGGGGCGCCCAGGGCCCCTTGCTCTTTGCGTACGGCCTTCTCGAAGCCATGCTTGACAACACCTAACCAAGGTTTCTACACTTCTTTACATTCTAACTGCAATTTCCCGAAAAGAAAATCCAGCTTCCCGAAGTCCCACTATACGACCCCTATCAAACTCACCAAGTTGACGAAATCGTACAGTTTTCCATACCCTAGGCATCTTAACCAATCGTAAAGTATGTCAAGAACCAAAATCCGCAAAATTTGGATTTTTACTACGGCTACAATATTCATTTTTGGATTGTTAGTGGATTTCAAGAAAAGCAGTATAAAATCATTTAAACTGGGTGCTCGAATTTTTGTGTCACTTAGTATAGATATTTATAAATTAAAATATGTCGAAATTTTCCAGAAAAACAAAAAATTTTCAAGATTAATTCGAAGAAATCTTTAAAAATCACTAAATATTTAATTAAACTTTCTTCCCGTTTTTGTGCTAACATTGTTTTACATCTTTCATATTAACAATCACAATTATTTTGTTCTGATTCCACAAAAACAACTTCAGCTACGCTCCTATTATTTTTTTTAGTTATCTTTAAATATCTCAGAAAATATTGAAGATACCAAAAATTTGTTCGAAACTTTTTTATTCGGAATAAATATTTCTGCAAATTTGCTTTTATTATTTTTTGACGTATCTGCATTGGCAACAAAGTTATAGCACGTTTAATATGTCAATAAGTATAGATATTAATCTATAAGATAAGACAGAAAGGTGTAAAAAAGCGAACTACAAATTTATCAAAACTGTTGTTCCCATAAAATAACACGCTGCCTTTGAGTTTAATTTTGAAGTATCACAATCGGGGAATCGGACAAAATAAAACCCTTCCAATTAATTTTCCTGTCTTTATTTTCAATTCGCGTCAAATTACGAAAAAAGAATAGCTTAAAGTCTCTTTGTTTTTCTCGTAAAGAATCTCTTTCTCGCCGTAATTTCTAAGGAACCGAAGGATCAGCCAATTCATAAATATAGAAAATGAGACGGCAATTAGGAGACCGAGCTTGAGGCGCGTCTCTAATACAGAATTGACCATTAAGCTGTTCCTCTGGTACATAACGACTCACAATGGATATTCGGTCGACCGGGAGGAGATGGAGTCATTCGTATAGAGATACAGAGACGCGCATTTGAAAAGGGATTACTTTTATTAAATAAAACAAGAAAGTCTCTAAATTGGTAGCCATAGCTCCAGCCCCCTTGGAAAAGTCAAACTGATTGAATAGTCGATTTATTCAAATACAATTCCGAGCCCTAAGCGGTACAGAGTTATAGTATGTACAAAAAGTACGAGGAGTAATAAACCCTAATTAAGTATGCAAAACCTTTACAGGGAGCACCATGAAATTTTTGATAAATCTCTTACTTTAAATTACATTTCTTCCGTAAATCTAAAAACCAGGTAGATCGACCCCGTATTTGTTTCAGTTGTAGCAAAGTTTAGGGTTTCTTCTTTAGCAGATAAGCAATAACGCAATGCAGTGGTGTGTATTTTGGGAAAAAAATACTTTTTAAATTATAATATAATAAAAAATGAAAAGAAATAATTATTGGAATACATTTATTACTTACATTTTATTCTATATCCGACTCGGAAGAGGAAGAATCGTTGTTGACATTAATAATAATAATAGGGTCGATTAAATCATCACAAATATTGTCAATTTTCCACATATTTGCCTCTACTTTGATAACATGCTCGATACAGTTTGTCCAATTTTCCTTACTAACATGACTTACAGCACTCTCAAACAATTTCACAACATCGTTTATTTTAAAAGTAGTATTTTTTTCCAACTTCCCCCTTTATCTGAGCCCATATTAATTCTATGGGATTAAGTTCACAATGATAAGGGGGAAGTCGAAGGACTGATATACCACGAGAAGAAGCCATTTCTTCTACAATGTAGGTTTTGTATTTATTCTTGTTCATTTTTGCAATTCTGTAAAATTCTTTCCTTAGTGGATCTTTTGGAAACTTAATATTTTTCGAAATAAACCACTCCAAAAGCTCTGCTTTACGCCAACGACTTGTGGGTAATGCTTCTCGTAACCGTGAATGGTAACTTGCGTTGTTCATAGCAATAACAGCCCCTTTTGGAATCAGATCCAACATTTGAACAAACCATTCCTCGAAGACATCCCCATTCATATTTTCGTGATAGTCCCCCGTGCGTTTTGAAATAAAAGTTAATAATCCACCATCAACAAAACCTTCAGAACTTCCAACATGGACAAATATGTCTTTTTCATTTTCCAGATGGTGGCTGTAAACCTAACAACAAACCTTCCACGAATGTCTGCCTTCCGCTTTTAATGTTTTCATCTTGCCAAGATTTGGAAACTGTATATCCAGCATTTATCCATGTTTCGTCTAAGTAGAAGATTTTCAAATTTTGTTCTCTGGCATGTCGAATGCTTCTTAAATAGTCTCTTCTCCAAAAAACTATTTCAGGTTTATCTATCAAGAGAGATTTTCTATTATGTTTTGTATATTATCTGAAACCCACCTCTTTTAAAAGTTTGCATAATGTCATTCTGGAGAATTTTGTATAGTCCGTATCTTCTTGCACTGATGTCATAATTTTGTCAAGTGTTGGAATTTCCTTTCGTAAGTAAAATCCATGGACTTTACGCCTTAGTCTTTGTTTTAATGACTCATCGATCTCAATTGGTTTTCGGCCTGAAGGAGTTTTAGAGGGTTGAAGAGATCCATTCTTGCTTTCTTTTAGTAATCTATAAATTGTTGATTTAGCAACACACAACATAGCAGCCGTTAATTCCACAATATCATCAACACTTGCACTTGGATCCTTGTTTTTCAATGATATGTATAACAATTCAATATCAGAGTTTTTTCATTTAAAGATAATGGACCTGCTTTTTTGGTCGTTTAGATGGTCCTTGGCTTATCAACATTGTTTGGTACTTGCACAATTAACATTCAACAAATGTTTTAAATATATTCCAACTTTTTACAATATTATGAAAACCATACAACTTCATACAACTTTACTCAAAGAACTAATACTAAGTACTGATTTAATGTACCTACTTTCTTTTAAAATAATATTCCCGATAATGTTTCTAAGAAAACTGGGTTGTTTGAAAAATACCTCTCAATAATCGAATAATCTGTAAATAGGTGTAATCGTATTAAGCCGATTACAGTAGGCCACTTGCCATTTAAAATTTCTGAGAAAAATTCCCCAAACACTACATATAGGAGTAATACAAATAAAAAATATTCATTTTGCTTCTTTGAATTTAATAAAAATTGTAACGATATCTTGCTATCTTGACTTTAATTAAATATATTTTAAAAATATATTTCATTGTGACAATATTCAAAGTTTGAATTAATCTTCTTACAAAAAGAACAAAAATATATAAAATAATTATTGTTACAGATTGGTTTGTTTTCTATTATGAATAAACTGTGTTGCCTTTCTTTATCAAACTTACTAAAATTTATGTACTTCTATCACTTTTTTTATTAAAATTAGTACATCCCGTTACCTCTGACCTAAATCGTATATTCTTTAGCATAGCTGCAACTCATTCGTTCAATACAAAATGTACCTTACGGTATAACCTCTTAAAATATATTTTGGTACGTCTATGAAATCTACTTAAATGAATGATTTATTACTCCTTGTCCTTTCTATATAGACTATAGCCAGGTCAGCTGGTCTGTGATGTTTCTAAAACAAATTAAGAATTCTAATAATATCCTCAATGGTACGCATTTCAAATTTCCATTTCTGAGTAATTGAGCCCCTGGACAAAAAAAAAACATAAAAAACCATCCACATTACCGTCAGATATCTTTATATACAGAAAAACGTAAATGGCCATGTCGAGGAATGAAAAATTCATCTCGTTTATGAAATTTGAGGTATATTATTAAAATTTATGAACTGTTGACCCGAAAAAGTTTATTACTCAGTCCAGTAAAACCGGAAAACTTTAGGGCACAGACAGAAAACCGTTAGTTAATTTATTACTTCCATAAAGGGAGATTTTTTCTTCTCGATATAGCGTAGGAAGTAAACAATTTTATGATGTTGGATATGAAGGTTAGTTATTAGGATATTGCCTATAAATATGTTAAATTTTATATCCTGATTAGTCTTTACTCAGCTATAAAAGTTAAGGGCGGTCCAAACGGTCTTGGAAGGTTAGTTGAGTAGCAGGAAGGAGCCAGTCCTGCAGAGGAAAATTCGCTCGTGCGAAACTGGAAGCTTTATAGTCCTTAAACTTGTTTGTCACACTACTGGAGGAAAATACCCTACGAAATTTGCTTGTGGTGACATTTACTTCAGACAACGCTAAAATGAATCAATATACAGGAGTTTGACCAAAAACTCATTTCTTTTATATTTAATACCATTGATTAACAAACATTTCTTTGATCAAAGACGAATTATCAGAGATTTTTTCCGTTTATACCATATGCTTGTTTATCAATACGCCTGGAAAAAATCCTTTTCCCTTTCAAATTAACATAATCTTTTGGTTACCGACAAAATATTTTCTGCTTTGTTAGGAAGTGAACTCTCTAGTGACAACGCACGCACCTGACCTTCCGCCCGCTTCCCTAGGGATTAATAACAAATATACTTTACGCACAATATACATCCGGTGGGACTGGTATGGTAGAGGGTAAGAGCCTCGTCCTCTCTGTGGATTTTACCATTAATAATGTCCTATTGGTTTAAAAATTAGTTTCTTGCTACAAGTAACCTTCAGCCTCTGAGGGCTTGTTACTTGATGATGCCACAAGGGAGATTTTACCCGAGGCCTACTTACTTTTTTTAATATTTTAAAAAAACAATTACCGGGCGCTAATGCCGGAAAAAATTGAATAAAAATATTCGACCGTCTGTTTTCAAATAATAAAGATGTGTATACAGTATGATGCAAATGTATGGAATAAATTCATTATTTCAGAAACAGACGACTTTAAAAAAACTCTTAAAACGCGTCAATTTTAATTTTTGCCAGAGATGTGTTGGACATTACGTCATTAGTAATGGCGTAATGATGTCATCGACGATTTTTTTAAATACAAACCGAGGTCACGTGACAGCTCATTTGAAAGGTCTCCTTTTCGCCTTTGCAACAATGTAATCATTTGTATATTTATTTCTACAGGGTTAACCAAAACTGTTGGTTTATTAATACAATTAACTTAGAATAAATGTTTACTTAAATACAATAAAATTAAATGTTCAAATTACTGACCTTCAGCAATGATACAATGAGAAAGGCAAGCAGTAAATTATTTTCTAACGTTTTCTAGGACTTTATGTGTTATTTGTGCAATTTCCGTTCGGATTCGCTCCTTCAACTCTTCTACATTATTCGGTCGATTTTGATATACTCTGCTCTTTAAATATCCCCACAAAAAAAAGTTTAACGGAGTCAAATCTGGAGACCTTGGTGGCTATTCGATAGGCCCCTCTACCTATCCACCTTTCTGGGAAAACGTTATTCAGGTAATTTCGTACCTCAAAGCCATAGTGTGCGGGAGCCCCATCCTGTTGATACCATAAATCATTTCTATTTGGAAATAGCTGATTCAGCTGTGGCAATAGATAATTTTGAAGAAATTCCAGATAACTAGCAGCAGTTAGGTTTTCCTCAAAACAATATGGCTCTAAAATTTGATTGCTTATAATGGCGGCCCAAACTTTCATCTTCTCGGGATAATGTATCCTTTACTCTTCCATCCAATGTGGATTTTCACTTGCCCAATATCGACTTGTCTGTACATCTTTACAGGTAAAGACAGACTATGGCTTGTAACATGATATGTTAACTAAAAACGTAGTATTTTAAATTAGTTATATGGCTAACGCTAACACCATCTATTGTATAGAGTTTTTAACATGTTAATTATTAAAAACGATACCTGTCAGTAATTCCAACATTATACACGATCTTTAATGTGGCACAGTCCAATACCTTCAACCACGATTCATTCTCTTATTGTCATTGGTGTTACACACAGGTATGTTTCTTGATTCATATTTTTGGTAAAAGATTTTAAATATAATTTCTATAAATCTTGACAGTACTATATAATCAGAGGAGAATTTTCACACTTAGAATTATTTCAAGTATATTTTGAGGGCAATTTAAAAGTAATAATTGTAAATTTTTTTATAAAAAAATACAAAATGGCGAGTTGAGTACATTTTTGGAATTCTAATTGTTATATTAATTCATCTTTTGTTACTATTGTATTTTCTGTAATATATCCTAATGGTAAATGTAGATTTCGGAAAACGCTGTTTTGTACTTTTCGTACGGAAAAAAATAAACGAACACGTGGCTGATGCTGACAATTTTTCACAGCATTGGAATATAAAATACCAAAGACATTACAAATTTCAATTTCAAAGACAATCCCAATTTTAAAGATATTACTGAGTTACTACCGAATTACCGCTGATTGGTTCTACATTGGTGGACTGTTCACCAGACCAACCCTTCACTGGACCAGCCCTCACCTGGATCAACCAATGGATCGCAGATGTAAAAAAAAGATAAGTCGACCAACGTAAATAAATGCATTTATATACAGCTGTCTGGTTTTTCTTTATTTCTTAAACGTAATATAAAAATCATTGTCGTATCGTCAACTGTATTAGAATAAGTAGTTGTAAAGAACTGTTTGCGGGTTATTTTTTTGTAACGTATTCTCAACCTCATTCATTTTAGCACCAAGGAAATCTATTTATCTTTTATCTGTTGGTACATTTTCATTTTTTTTACTTCATAGACAGTTTTTTCTGACATATTTCTGTCATCTTATGATACTTATTTAAATAACTCAGCTTAAAACAACTTTCTTCAGTAGTATCATAAAAAATAAAAAGATTTCAGTGGCGCCCTTATAATTTCTTAAAGAAACAAATATTGTACTATAGTCAGAGCTAATGAACTTACTCACCCCTAGCCGAGGTATTTAACTAACATAATTTTTGCTGTGATAAACATTTATAAATTTTGTTAATTATTGAAATATCTTTTACAACTAATTAAAGACGAAATTAAGATTAATGGTTGTTTTATTGTAAATTACATTTTTTCTTTTGGTATATTGTTATTTTTTAAAAGTTAACTAAATATTTTTATAAATTCACTCTCAACATTTAAATCATATCACAAATCGACTCCCAACGTCATAATATGGTTACAAATTGGCGCCCAACGTCATAAGATGGTTACAGGCTTTGAAAATCAATAATCGAGATCTAATACATTACAATGTATAATTTTAAATATCAAAACGATTAATCGAGACTTTCAAACAAATATTGACCCCTTCGTCCCATTTTAGGATACAGCCCTTAGGTTCTATTTTCTTCCTACTAACCCCCTCTCCCCCATTATAACCGTTATCAATAAATAATAACATAGTTGGAAAGTTAAGAAGCCGTCGCTGAATTTCCGGACAGTTAAGGAGAACTTGCAACTTCAAATTGTCTACGAAGGTAGGGAATAATGAGTAAAACAAGAAAATTGAAATTTTCATGGTAATGGAAATAATGGCTTGTCGGAGTGTATTCGAAGGCGGATGATACGAATGTTGTTTATAATGTGCAACGATCATCTAGATTATTATATTAATTCACGCTCCTAATTCACGAGATATATCTAACAAGAGATTAACGTATCAATTTGACGTATCGCCATTTTGTATTTAATTTTGCATAGGATTTAGCTCGTTATATGCGATGTTACAACAAAAACTTGATCCTCCCAGAAACTATAAAATGTTTTTAGCCCAATGATTGTGTCCTCCTGATACCTATGAGGCAGGGTATAAAACTTGGTTTTACATTTAGTACAGTGTTTGGGAAGGGGTGAAAGGGGGTTGTTGTTTGTTAGATGGCTCATAGTTAGATGGTTTAATTCATAAAGAAGCCTTTGGGCAAGGCTTGGTGATAATAAATTTCAGAATCATTGATGACTCTGATGTGGGTTGTTTGTAGCTTTGGAGATGAATCTTCAATATTGACCATTCCAGAATGACGTCATTGACGGTTGGCCATGTTTGTTGGGTGGCATACAAACTCATTAATTCCATTTGTTTATACATATTTTTTCAAATAAACTTGGAAGTTGCGTTCAAACAAAGAGTTTTTTATTATTCTTTTTGTTTATACAGAGTTTTGCACTTTTTGCAATTTCTTGAATAGACCCAGCTTCATATTGTTTATAAGCTTGGGTGCCTTTATTAGCATTAGCCTTAAACTGCTGTCCAGTATAAAAGCTGTGAGACAATATTAAACAGTTCATAAGGTCTACTATTGTAATATTTGGCACTAACATTATATCTAACTTGCAATCTGTGAGAGGGATTGCGTATGGGTCGATATTATCAACAATTTTAATTTCTTCGTCACACCGGTTCTTAACATCGACACTAAGGGATGTATAGTAGTCACTACGAGACATTTTAACAAAAAAATATCACTAAAAACAGGAAAAAACGTTAAAAATAAATTGAAAACAGACAAAACACACGTAAGCAATACGGAGAAAGTCAGACTGTGTGCCACCCAGAGAAAATGGCGGATCTTGTCAAAGTCACGTGTTCTGGAATGGTCAATTATTTTGTTGTAGTCTTCTTTTTTACATAAATTCATATGGTTACATTTATATTGCATTAGGAAAATTCAATTAAATAGTTTGTAAATAATTTATTGTTACCTTATATTGGTCGAAAATATATTAGGTACATTATTATCTTTTTTATTAACCAGCCAGCGTTTTTGCGGTCTACCAGCACTTCTTTTGTATATTCGAGGTCACCAATATTCCATAGTATATTGCTGTCAAACTCAAGGATGCTGAAAGAAAATTTTGGTTTGGAGGGATTTTTAAAGAAGAGGAGTTAAATAAAATTCATTGACCTTTGGGGTAATCCCCATGTCATGTGGGTGAAGAGTGATTTAGTCTCGACAGATTAGGGATTGGAATTTCTTTGCTATTTAACAGGTAAAATATTTTCTTTTTGGGAATAATAGGTATTTAAGAGGGAGGTTTCTTAAATTGAGTGTTTGAACTTTGGTAGTTGTAGTGTTTTGGCTGTAAGAAGAAGTAAGAATTGAGGAAGGGGATTTTTGAGTAATTTTTGGGGTTATGGTATCCTCGGATTGGAGGTATGTGGATTTCATGGATCCTTGATTCTACAAATGCCTTTGAATATCTTAAATCCTCTAGCTCCAACCAAGTCGGATCATATTCCTCTAGCACAACTATACGCTATGTCTAGGAATGACTTCCTTCAGCAACTTTTCTGGCTAGAAGGACCGCCCAAAGTAAGGTTACTTTGTTATTTTTGCCTAGACGTGTTAGATCCTGAAGGCATTTCCAAACTAACTTGGAGTCGATCCGATGTGATTTCAGTGACGCCTGTCTATCGGAAATCATTTTTATAGTTTTGTTCCTGCAGTCACGCTTAAGCATCTCCTGCAGACACATCTCCATTGCTCTCGTTATGATTAAGCATGTCTGCCATTGAAGCTCATCCAGCTCATCTCCCTGGTGGTCTTCTGCTGACATTTAGCCCACTAGACCGGAGCACCACACGTAATCATAAGCCTTATTACTGTTAGATATAGCCAATACAATTGTTTGGGATTCATTCCCCAAGATTGTAGCCTAAAGGGAGAGTTTGTCTTTATTGCAAATGTTCTCCAAATGAGAAGTCTTTTATCCAGCATAACTCCTATACTTCAGTCCTTAATAGTTTGTCCATAAAGGACGGGCATTTGGAGTTTATCCAGTTTCCGCCTCCTGGTGCAAATGATAACTGTTACTTTACTATAGGCTTGACCTAAAGTTATTTCTTGTCACACCATCTAGTAACAATGTTAAGTGCTCGTTGAGTCACTTTAGAACTGACCTCTTCTTGCTTTCCTCTTACCAATATACCCAGATCGTCTGCGTAAGCGTGTACCTCTATCTCTGGTTGTCCAGGTTCGAGATCAGGCAGTCCACTAGTAGTGATCACAGGAGAGGGGAAAGTACTGCCTGTGGGCAGCCCCTGGGGGCCTTTGCCCTCATCAGCCAGTCGTCGGCAAAGGCAAAGCTTTATCCGTTCTTAGATCTGCGGGTCTGTTAAAGAGCAGTAGAGAGAACTATGTTTTAATTGAGTCTGAGAGACAGGACTAGAAACGACGAAATAAGGAGCGGATATAGAGATTATAGTGGCTTTCGGCATGGCACATTACTAGGAACAACGTAAAATGGATCAAAACACTTATGCAATGGTGTCCAAGAGACTCAAAAAGAAGTGTTGGGCGGTCTCAAGTAAGATGACGAGATGACATCCAAATACAAGCCGGGAAAACCTTTGTCCAGGAGTGGATATCAAAAAGCTAAAGAAGAAATTAATTGATTCTAAAATTATTTTTAAAAATATTATATAGCAAATTAAGGATAATAAAAAACTCTTCGTTTTAACGAAGAGTTTTTTATTATCCTTAATAAGATGGACTTCCAAAAAGTAAGGGTTAGTACAATCAATTTAATATAGCAAATTGTTTTTGTCGTTTTTTTTTTCTTTTTATACGCTGTTATCTCTTTAACCAGAATTTTTTTTATTTAATTTAACGTGCATAAGACAGCTATGGCCGTTAGCACGAGTTACAATTCAAAATTACATTACATATAATATGATAACATATTTCAAGACTGAAAGCTTACACTAATATAAACATTATATGGTAAAAGTTTTTTTTTTATGCTTGATGCAGAGCTTTACGTCGCAATACTGACATTTCGGTGGAGGTGATAATGACATTAGGTAACCATGTGTAAGTCTAGTATGTCCTATACGTAGTCTTCTTATCACGACCATATTTTTCCTCGATAAATCAGGGCAGAAAAATGGATGCACTGTTGGTTGAATTTCACGAAGTGAGCATGTAATTTGATTCCAGTGAATTTGCGAGATAGTACGATTTGTTTTTTTAGGTTAGCTTTTAGGTCATTACATAGTTGGATATTTACTGTGACAGTATCAGTTAAGGCAGCTTCTTTAGCAAGGCAATCGGCTTTTTCGTTACCAACAATCCCAACGTGGGATGGGACCCATGTTATTGTAACTGTTGTATTTTGTCTTCGAAGTTGTTGGTATGTATCATGGATATCTTGTACAAGGGGATGGTTAGTAAATGGATTGTTAATGGAGGACAATGAGTCCGTGCATATGGCTATGTCTGTATTTGCAAATTCTTGGCTATGTTTAAAGGCTTGTAAGATAGCAAATAGCTCACCTGTATGGACGCTACAACTAGAGGGAATTTTATATAGTCCGATCGATCCTTGTACCGTAGTTACAGAACACCCAACTCCAAAATCTGTCTTTGAGGCATCCGTAAATAAGACCATGTTGTATTTTTTTTTATTAAGCAACTCAAGAAAGGCTGTTCGAATAACATCAGAATGGGTTTCATCTTTTTTAAATTTGCAGAGGGAGAGATCGTATTGTGGAAGGGATTTGTTCCATGGAGGAGTATTGGAGAGAAGGCAAGTTCATGTTTGAGATAGGTTACGTCTTGAATCAGTGGTTGTATAAGTTGAGGAACAGAGTGTATAATAAAGTTATATGGAGAGTTGGGATGATGCTGATGTGGTATTAAGATAGAATATACTGGATTGGAGGAAATCGTGGCAGTATAGTTGAGAAGGAGGTATTGTCGTTGGAGCCAGAGTGGGGGTTCATTGCCTTCACAGTAAAGACTTTCAGCTGGGCTTAACCGAAACGCTCCAAGGCATAGGCGGATGGCGCTATTATGTACTGTGTCTAGGGAGCGTAAAATAGTTTTTGTTGCAGACGTAAATAAAACATCCATAATCAAGTTTGGAAGGAATAAGGGTTCTATATACTTTTAGCAAGGTAGTTTCATCTGCGCCCCAATGATAATGAGAGAGCGTTTTTATAATAATTAGTCGCTTAAGACATATTTCTTTGATTTCCTGTATATGTTGTTTCCAGGATAATTTGGAGTCAAATAACATTCCAAGGATTTTACAATTACATACGACAGGTAACTGAAAGTTATTGACTGTAATTATAGGAACATAAGTTTGGGCTCTCCTACTAAATTTTATAACTTTCGATTTAGCATGTGACAGGGTAAGTCCTAAAGTGGAGATTTGGTTTTGTAGGACATTTACTGCTTGCTGAAGTTTTTTGCAAGTAGTGGCGTTGGTTTTGCCATGACAGTACATTATTAGGTCGTCTGCATATAGAGAGCATTTGACAGGGGAAGGAAGGTTGTCGCATAACTTGCTAATGGTGAGGATGAACAAGGATGTACTTAAAACAGAACCTTGGGGGACTACATCTTGTTGAGTATATGAAGAAGAAATTGAGTTGTTGACAGAAACCCTAAAAGTCCTAGATGTTAGAAAACTTTTTATGAATGCATATATGTTACCAGTGATTAACCAGAATTGTAGTAATTCCTTTTTGAAAATACTAACATTTTAGTTGCGTAGAAGTGCTTGCAGTGACTTTAACATTGTTACTGTAAATCTGTTTAGCTGAAAAAAATGGCGCTACGGCGATTAGAAACAGTGTGGCTTTTTATAAAAAACTTCGATTTTAGATATTTTCCAGTTTTCCTTCCTAAGACTAAAATTCGCGTCTGCGTCGCACAAGGTGTTTCTAACCTTTTCACCTTCCTTTTTTTATCATTTTTATTTTTGTCTATCGGTAAACGAATAAGAGGATAGTGTGGCCCACGGCTTTTATAACTGCTCAACCTACACTATAGTGAAGCATTAACTTGGGAGAGTCTCTAGCCGGGATCTGCTCAGAGTGAGTAATATCGTTATAAAATTGGCGCCCTACACTAATAGCTTTTTAACATTATAAACGATATTTGCAGTTGCAACCAGCATCCAGTCAAATGCTTTAGTAATATATCTAATATTATTTTATCAAGGTTCTAGTATTTCTCCTACTCTCCAGGTTGCTGTAAATCAGTTAAACGTATGGTGAAATAAATCTGGTCTTATTTTGTTAACTACTACACCCTATCAAATATCTAAGCAAATATCCGAAGAGTGAAACAAACTTTTTTTAAAACCAGTGACCTGTGAATTGTGGGTTGTTAAAGAAATAGAAAAAAGTACTCAGGGGTTTTTCTATTTATAATGAAAGTAAGTATTTCAGAAAAAGTAATAAAAATAATCATTAATGGCCCGATTGTGTAAAACAATTCAATCAGTTTTTATGTACGCAATTAAACGCCAGTTTATTAACTTTAAATTTGTCTGTTTTTTATTATCCATAAAAAATATGAAAGATGATCCGTTTTCGGTTCGTTCTCGTGACAAAATTAAGTTATGACTTCGTCATAAAAAAACGCTACGCGTAATAACTTTAGCGTTTAAATAACGCCCCTTACTTATCCGAAAAGGACGATATTACGTTAAGATTCCATTCTCGTTTGACACGTAGTCCGTAAAGGATGACATATCGTGATCCTTCAATTTTCGGTATTTCGTAAAAAAAGTTTTTTATGTTAACGGAAGGAAAAAGTGAGTTTACATCGACAGGAATTGATTAAAAATGTCACTTTTTGAAACTGAAATATATCAACTTCGTACATTTTAGAATAAACCTTTTCGACACATCCGACAGCAGTGAAAATTACTTGAAATTCCACAGGTTAAGATTAAAAAAGAAGACCGAACGCAGAGACTTCCTATGGAACTTGGATTTAAAGGTTCTTTTTCTTTAATTATTGGAATTTATTATCGAAATAAATTGCATTTAATACCGCTAGCGCCATCTATGATTGAGGGTAAGAAATAATATGTACGATTATAATTAATGGTTTCTATAGTACTTCCATTATTTAAATCTGAGCAGCAGTACTATCGATGAGTCTGCGCTTTGAGTGTAATTATTGTTCTTGCCAAGAATGTTTATCATTCTTGTGTTCTTGCCACCGGTATTAAGGGGTACAAATTTCAGGCAACTAAAGGCAGTGACACAATTGAAAAATTTATAGAATACAATATAAAATTTAAGACTTAAAGAATAAGAAATAAAAGTATATTTTATATTTTGCACTTATAAAAATCTTCATTATAAAACGCATTTGCGTATCGTAATGTAACTTTTACGCACGCAAATTTTTGTTTTAAATGGTTGGCGACATGAGTGAAGTATCTAAAGGCAAGACTATTGACATTGACATTTGTGGCTAATAGCAATTTATTAATTTTATATTGTTCTTTAAGAAAGTATATGTGAATATGAATATAATATTTTACTTATATAATATATTATTATTGGTATATTATTCTTTTTAAAATATTTTAAAACATTAATATTTGATAATTTAAATGTCACAACTGTCAAATTTTATAAATTACACAGTGCTGCCGACATACTTTTTAAAATAAAAATTTTCGTAATTACATAAAAATAAAAAATTAATTTAAAAAATGGTAAAAACGGCAAAATATAAAAAATATTATAAACAACTTATTTCATATGGCTGTTGTGACACTCGTTCTTTAAAAAACTCATCGCTTCGCGATTCGTTTTTTAAACTTGAACTCGTGTCATAACAGAATTCCATATGAAATGCGTTGTTTAATATACTATTTAATTACAAAGGAGTGGCTTAAACCTTCCGCGGTTTTTGCAGTTTTTCGTTTTTTTAATCTAACTTATTCTCTATTATTGTTTATTTTGATGTAAAAGATTTTTAATTCATGTGTAAAGATCAATGAAATGGTACAGCACAAGCTTTACCAAAGGGTGAATCGTAATCAAATTCACGACCATAAATTTTAGTTTATCTTATTTAGAATTTTAGAAATAACAAAAATAAGTTTTAAATGTCAAAAGTCATATATTCCGAACTCCGATTAGTTGAATTCTTATTCCCAAATTCTTAAAACCAACATTCCTAACTTCTTATTCCTTATAACATAAATTTTGATTGTGTTTTGCCGCATTAGAAAGCACTGGTCCATTCCTTAAAACCTATCTCTTACATTATATATCTTATTCCTTAAATCCTAAATTGTGTTTCAGCCTTAAGCTAGTTTGAAAAAGACCGTAATGTGGAACTACGTGAACCTGAACATTCATTTTTAGAGATAAGCCATCATGTTAATTGTATACAGTATTTTTGTGTTGTCGAGCATGGTTTCAAAAATACGAACATAAAAAATTCGGGGCTCTGGACGAAGGAAAAATACCAATCCACGCCAGGACCTGTACCAAAGAATTCTAACCTTTAGATATCGTTTCGAATCAACAGGGCGGACCACAGCTGATGAATGGTTTCATGAAACTGGAAGAGTGATTTTGGGCTACATTCTTACCGCCTCTACTTGGTGCTTCCATGACTCGTAAGTATAGAACTGACAGACTTGAATGGTGCCACCAAAGAGCTAACTGGAACCAAGAATGGTATTGTTATCTCAGATGAATCTAGGTTATGTCTTGGGATGCACGATAGTCGACAACGAGTTAGAAGGATACGTGGAGAAAGATGAAATTTGGCTTGAATGTCAGGTAGCAAGAACAGTTGGAGGTATGGTGTAGGTCTCCACTAGTCTTTATAAATGGGTCTATGACTGCAGCTCGCTATATATAGGAGGTGGTAGAGCCCGTAGTTGTGCAATATAGTGACGATGGATGTTTCTGAGGTTTTCGATATCAACCTTCTTCCATGGCCTCTCTTACAACCCATCACTTATACAACATGTCTGGGACTCCCTAGGCAGAAAGCTAAGCAGATTACATAACCCTTCAAGTGCATTAGCTGAGTTCAGGCATCAAGTGCAAGCAGCTTGAGATGCTATTCCTTTAGAGGACATAGACCATTTCATTTTTAGCATACCAAGAAAATTCCAGAGGTGGACAAATTATTATATAAAAAAATAAGGTTTTAAGGTTTGCCACAAAACTGAAATTTGTAATATTACATTGGCCAATCATGTATAATGCTTAATTTTAATAAAATAACTTTATTGATTCGGGGTGTACCATTTTTAATGATAAATAGTATATTTATTTTGCCATATATTTATATTTTAATGAAATACTACATCTTTAATATATCAGTTTGGTTACTTATCTCTGATATACCATCTTAAGTACCTAGTTTGCACTAGTTTGACTCGAGTCAGTCACAACTGTTTATACTGGATATGTGTACAGAAGGAAATTGTAAATAAAACACTTAATCATAGATAATAATGTCGGCGTATCTTTGGGTGTTGATTGATGATAGGAAGTATTAGCGCGTCTACCACTTCCTCTTTATTTCTCTGACTGTACACCAGCCAATTGTCGCCTTGATATTAAATCAGAAGGAAAGCAGAACGACAAAAAATATTCTTGATATTGTTTAATACTTTGAAATATTCAAAATAATTAAATTCAAGGAAGTTTTTGAAAATAATTGCCAAAAAACAGAATTTACTTTTAATAGCTATGTCGTATATACAAAATTTGAATAATTAATATTTACTTTTATAGGGTGATGCAATTTTATTGTCACATAGATGTCTGGGAGCTGTATCTCAGAAGAACAAATAAGTAAATGACAAGAATTAAATTAAATGCATTTTGTTTTCTTAATATATAATTTACCTATTATATTTCTGTTAAAAACCAATATTTCAAAATATCCTACTAGCATTCAAGTTATATATTCTGTAAAAAACAGAATACATATCATTAAAATCGTTTGTGGTATTAGCTGAACTATAGAGAACTTTTAAATGAATCAGCGTCCAACCATGGTCTTCAAACAGATGCATTAATGGAATTTCAATTGATTTTAACTTTTATTGAACTTGAAATAGCTTAATGGTAAAGCTGTCTATGTAAATAGCATTGGAATATTCAAATTGGGCACAGAGTTTCCTGAATTTGCTGAAAGTGAAAATGTGGGATAAGAGCTTCATCAACATATGCATGTAAAATTTGAGTAGCAAAAACAAAATATTTCAACAAATATTGGTAAATAATTGGATACTCTTTTGTATATTTTTTTCCATTAAAAAGGTAATGCTAAAGTCTGTTCACATGGAATTTATTATATTAACCTCAAATTTGGGCAAGTAATACATATTTAGAATATATTAATAACAGCAGCTTTAATTTCAATTAAAAAAATTACAAATACCAAAAAAAGATTATACTATTAATATATATCAATAAAACACAAAGTCAGACTACAACATTAACTTTATTAGCAAAAGACTAGTTTTGGTCTCAGACCATCATCAGGTTAGAATGAAAATACAAAGAAAATGGTAAGATATAATGTTAAAGAATACAAATTACAAGTCTTAAAAGGTAAAAAGTTAATAACAAATTAAGTGAAAGGAGCTTTCCTGATTGTTCCAACTTCAATGCATCAAAAACACTTAATTAAATTTGATTATAAGATAAGGTGAAGGAAATATATAAGTTATGTTGAAACTTGAAAAGTTGAGATAAACGAGATATAAAGTAATTGGCATTAATTAATAAAGTTATGCCGTGAAATGAAAAAAAGAAAAGTAAAAAATTTAAAGCGAAAGTTTGAAATTACAGACTTAACTCTAAAAACATCAAGAAATTTTAATCTAAACTTGCAAACATTTTCAAAAAATTTAATATCCTCCTTGCTTTTGAAACTAACAATTCTATTTCACAATTGGTTAACACTATGCATCCTAGAACAAAAAAACTGTATTAGAAAGTATAAAGATTCAGAATATAAAAACTCACCATCTGCTTTTGCTAATCATATTATATTAGAAGAAACTTTTACACAGATGTAATAAGGGCATTAGGTTGAACTTGATTTGTCTTAGTGAACAATTACAGCCCAATGACATTTATATCTTTTTCGTCGACCTCTACGAAAAGTTACATTTTACGTACTGATTTCCGGACGAAAAATCGACTATTATTGGAGGCAAGTACTTTTCGTCCGCAAACACTTTTCGTCCGCAAACACTTTTCGTCCGCTGCGGTTGCTATGGTACGGCACTGTTCGAGAGCGGCGATTGAATAATTTTTGTTTAATAAAAACGTAGGCGCCTGTGACAATTACTGTCATTTGCTGTTGTCAAATGAAGTAATTACGAAATTCGCTAGATTTTACGTGTGAATAAGACCGCGGTGTGTGTTCAAAGTAATCAAAAATGAATAGTGATAGCGATGTGGATGTAAGTAATACTCCTCCGGAGATACGGGTATTAGCAAATACGGCCACGTTGGATTTACTCCCACAGAAATCACGAATTTTATACGAAAAACAAAACAACAAATTCAAGAACTGGCGTCAGGAACATAAGGTCGAGAATCTCTCAGAAAATGTTCTTCTGGCCTATTTTTCTAGTAAAGCTGATGAGAATAATTATAAGTCCTCGACGCTATGGTCAATATACTCTATGTAAAGTCTACACTAGCCATCAAGGAAAACGTTAACATATCCAAATTTCCGAAACTTATTGCATTTTTGAAAAAACAAAGCGTTGGGTACAAAGCGAAAAAATCTAGAGTATTCAGTCGAGATGAAATAAACAGATTTCTTGGTGATGCCCCTGATGACACTTATCTTTTGCACAAGGTAAAATGTTTTTAGTTATTTTGCTGATGCATTTATTGTTAGGTATATTATATTTCAGCTCTGTTTGATTATTGGAATTGCTGGGGCTTGTCGAAGAGACGAACTACGTAAAATAACGACCAAGGATATTGTTTATCAAAGCAACATGCTTGTAATAACCATTCCAGACTCAAAAAATGGTAAAAGGCGTGTTTTTACAGTTACAGACAAACTTTGCGACGGAGTGAATCCTTTAGAAATATTTCGACAATACGCCAACTTAAGACCGAAGCATTGTAATCATAATATATTTTGTGTCAATTATAAATCAGGAAAGTGTACAGTGCAAGTGGTTGGTGTGCATACATTTGCAAAGATACCTAGCTTAATCGCAAAATACTTAAAATTGCCGAACGAACTAGAGTACACCGGGCATTGTTATCGGCGCACATCTGCAACACTTTTAGTCAATGCCGGCGCAGATATGCTGTCACTAAAACAGCACGGAGGATGGAAATCCTCAACAGTCGCCGAGGGTTACATTGAGGATTCCATTCCCAATAAAATAAATGTATCAAAAAGTATTTTAACTGGTCAAGCACTCCGAGAGGGAAGTTTTAGAAATAGTGATGCCGGAGCATCTGCATCTGAAGTTGCATCAACAAGTACCCAAAATCAAAACTTGTCTCTGGCATCTTCTTCGACAGCAGGAATTAATATTAATAATTGCACAAACTGTTCTTTCAATATCCATCTTCGAGATTGATAATTTTGTAGTAATATGATTTAAATAGAGAGTTGTTACACTTCAAATCAGAATACATTTTTTATAATTTTATTTGAATTATGATCGAGTCTGCAGTTGGGAGAGTGGGACGTAGCCGGGGGTAGCAAATAGGTGAGTTCAAACTTTCATAAAAGCGTAGGGGACGACGAAAAAATGTAATATGCACCTCGGCGAAAACTGTCTATTGTCTCGCCTGCTTGCTAGCCTCGGCTGCGCCTCAGCTAGCAATTTGCATGCTCGACTATAATAGACAGTTTTTCGTCCTTGGTACATAAATAACTATTCTGAACTTACCTTGGTTGTCCCTGACTTACCTTTTGATATTATTAAATAATTTTTATTGTTATCTTCAGAGACAATTATCATAGATAAGTTGTTATCTTAGAACATAGAACATAATTCTTCTGCTCTCTTAATGATATTGCTTCATTTCATACTCTTATTAATTTTATTATATTATTTTTTTGATTTAAACACAGATTATTGTTTTGATTCAAATTCCACTTTATATTGTAATTATTATGTTGGACTTTACTGCGTCATACCTTTTCTTATTCGTAGTACCCATGCAATTCATCTTTTCTTAAATCTTCTTTATCTTTATTCTATGACAATATGTGTTCTAAGCGTCACTATTTGTCAATCATAAAACATATACAGTTTTAGTAACTAGTTGGTTTCTGTGACATTTTAGTTATTAATTCAATACTTAGACCAGCCTAAACACCACTTAATAAACATCAAATAGCTATTTTATAAAAAATATATTACTTTGTTAGGATAATTTAATTCGATATGGATGTATGTCAAGAACGATAAACATTTACCAGGATTGCCTAATCGGCCTGATTTGTCCGCCAGCTGTGTGACGTCACTGCAGTTCTTCATTATAACGTTTACCATATAAATGCATGGAAATAATAGGAATTAGACAGTATTGAAACAACATGTAATTTCAATATGTCAATCTGACGATGCTAGTTATAGCGAAACAGCTGTAATTGATTTTAAAGCGAATTTTTCAAATAAATAGTGGAAGTTTAGTTTAACTGTGCAGTTATTTATTGTTCTTAGTATTTTTATGATTTCTGTAATACTAACGTACCACTATTTGGATTTTTAAGATTAAACACTTATAATTTATAATAAATATTCCCATAAAATCGTTTTAATACGGCCGAGGGCTGCAGTGACGTCACGTGCGATCGATTTTTTTGGCGAACGTACGTCTTATGGGATTAAGCAATCCTGGTAAATGTTTATCGTTCTTGGATGTATGTCACCTTAAACCATAGATCTGTATCATTAGTATCTGTGGGTTGGAACTACTGTTTGTCAGAAGTCATTGGGAGTTTGTTTTGGAGGGAATTACGTTCGCTAATGTGTCGCTCAGAAAGTTAGAAAGAAAATAAAAGTTAGAAAATCACAAGTTGTTTAAGTGCTCGACCAACCTATGACCCTAACAACTTCTATGTGACAATCTGAAACAGATGTGATTGAGATTAAACATTTTGTTGTAATCTAGCTCTGTGGTTCCTTGTGGAGTGCACACTCTGCACCCATTCTCTGTGGTTATTTTGAATGTCAATGTCAAAATGTCAAAAACTTAGTCATTTAAGATATTATGTAGAGTAATGTTAAAAATAAGGTTTAGTTATGATGTATTTTGTTTTTACTGATTTACAAGTTTTATTAACAATTTATGGTCCCAATACTTTTCCCAACAAATTATTATAAAAAACCGTCGAAGTTGTTTGGCAACAAAAGTTTAGCTTTCACATTTTCCTAATTACATTGTTTCTGACGTTAAATAAACTCATTTTTCTAATTCATTTATTATAGTATATGAACTAGAGATGAAATATTTTGGCCACAGAATGAGAGAAATTGAAATGTAGACAGAATGTTTTAGAAATATAAAATACTTTTACACCTCGCGAGGAATAAAACTAGTTTGCGGGACTTAAGTATCACTTTTACTCCCTAGGGACTAACTAACACAGAACAAAAACAAACTAGAATCTAATTGACAATTATTAATAATTGGGATAATATCAGAGCCTTTTATGAAAAATCTTGTTGTTTTAAAACACAGCTTCTTTCACAGTTCTTTTTTTATGTTTTGTCTGTCTCTTGTAGTATTTTTTATTTGCATTGGAATTTTAAGGGGTCTTGGGACCCACATTGTCAGAACTATCACAGAACTAAAGTGTGTTTTAACCCCCTCATAGATGAAATGATTTTGCGAATCAGCTGTCATTGACTAAAAACCTAAATTTTTGAAACAAATAAATTTATTTTGTTTGGTTTTTTTTTAAAAATCAACTTCTTTAGCTATTTCGAGTTTACATTCACCTTCAGATAAATCTCAGATTATCCAGACATTGCAGGATCATTATAAAAGCTTTTACCAAAATAAATGTTTATTATGTCTGGGCTGAATATGGCGTAAAAAGAAAGAAACCATTTATTTTCCACCCAGGTTAGTTACACAAGTCCCGTGTTTAGCAACAGTATTGGTAGCAGATTCGAAAGCATAAAAGCAGTTTAATTTATCGTTTCAACGTTTACCATTATTAATTTTTTTCTAATGTTACCTATGCACGCGAAAGTATCGTTTGTATACATTCTGATATTAACGAAGATATATATTTCAAAATAACAAAAAAAAACATTTTAACATGCGTTGATAACTATCGGACTATAGTTAACAAAATGATGTTTCCGCTATGGATTATTAACCTTTTTTTTACGGTACATAGAGATTTGAGTAAATAGAGGTAGGTACGTAAGTTTTCCCAAAATAATTATAAAATAGTTATTTACGTTACAAGTCCGGGAAGTGACTTATTACGGTACGTGTATCGGACGTGTATCGTACTATATTTTTTCATACTGCCTTTGGTTTTAAATGCAATAAAATATGAAACTGAAATGACATATTTGATCATTTTATTAGGAAGTCATGTAGACTGTTGTGAAAAATTATGTTACTTGATTTATTCTTAACATGGTTGATTTGCTTTATAAATAAAAAGTGAACAGCTGTTTCCAAGTAACTAACAATGTAAATAAAGGCAAAATGCAGACATATTGAATTTTTCTGCACACACGAAATATCTGCGGAGAAAATGGATCTGAAATTAGATGAAATTGCTGAGAAAACTGCGGAATCGATAGTGCAAATCATTCCAGTTAAGTCTGCGAAAAGATATGAAAAAGAATATGCGCTGTTTTGCAACTGGCGTGAACAACACAATTTGAAAAGTAGTGCTGATGAAAATGTGATGTTGGCTTACTTTTTGGATGTGGTAAGAACAGTTTTTTTTTTGAATATTCTTTTCAACAGTTTAAATTTTTAGTCAAAAACATTCAACCCTTCTTATTCATTATGGTCCAAATACTCGATGGTAAAATCAATGATTATGGTTAATGAGAATGTCAACATATCAAGTTTCCCAAAGTTAATAGCTTTTTTGAAAAATCAAAATGTAGACCATCAGCCAAACCAGTCGAAGGTGCTGACAAAGGAACAAATTGAAAGCTTCATGAGGGACGCTCCAGATAAAGAATATCTATTACTCAAAGTGATAGCATTACTTGGAGTTGCTGGAGGTTGCCGAAGAGAAGAGATCTATAATTATTTAACCAGACAAAAACGCATATTCGACGAGCTTTCACTGTGATTAACAGTGATGAGGTTCACTATTTGGATGTGTTTAGAAAATACATGAATTTACGGCAACAAGACTCCCTGAAAGCTCTTTTGGTGGCTTATTATAGACAAGGAAAATTTATATCTCAAAGAGCTGGTATACATACTGTTGGCGGAACATAGCTAAGAAAATAGCTAAGTTCTTAAAACTAGACCAACCAAAAAAGTATACAGGTCATTGCTTCAAAAACAGCACGGTGGATGAAAGAGTTCTTCAGTTGCAGAAAAGTGTATAAAAGAATCGATTGAAGCAAAAACAAGATTGCAAGAATGATCCAAAGGGGCGAAGCTTTTGTTGAAGTGCTACATCACAGCCACACTTCTTCCACGATTACAGAAAACACTGTAAATCCATCAAAAACTCCATTAATACATATTGCTGGCAACAGCAGTTGTACAATCAATGTCAATCTTCAAAAACTAGAATAAAAGCTTAGTTTATGTTGATTCACTTATTATTTCAAACAACATTGGGAGAACTGAAGTACAAGTGTACCGTAAAGTGCCATTTCCCGGACTCAAACGAGTACAGAATGAAAAAATGTAATTTATTGTACTAACCTCAGCCTTTTGGGCTTATTGTGGATTTTCCTTTATTTTACTACGACCTATCCAGAAATTAAGTTTCCTGTATGAGTGCTATTTGGCGAAGGAAGTCTTCTGGGGTAACTTGGGGTTTCCCGTATAGTATCTGCCTTCTGTGATGCAGGCTCTGTTTGCACCATCTGCAGGTAAGTTCTCCGTTATAAGGCCCTAATTTATGAAGGTGTTTTCTAGTGGGGCAGTTAGAGCTATAGTGGGTGTAGTTTTCATTGCCCTAGTTATTCCAGTACAGGCAAGTCTTTGTATCTTGCTCATTTTGGTCTTAGCTGAGACTTGTTCCATTTATGGCCACCAAACCTTAGGAAAAACTACCATTTTGTACAGCAAATGTAACATTCCTGGTCTGAGTCCCCATAAGAAGTGTTAAATGTACACCTAGCAACTATGAAGGTTGCCTCTACTTTGTTTATAATATGCTATATGTGTCGGTTCCAGGTTAACTTTGGGTCAAGAATAACTTCAAGGTACCTACTTTACCTCTTTCGACAATTGTATTGCTCTCCACCGAAGCCAAAGTGGGCCAGGTTGTTCCCTATTTCTTATTTTGGCAAAAGCTACTACACTCACCGACTTTAAATTCGATCCATTCAAAATAATGATTTATTTAAAAATGCTCTAGCTTCCAAACGCGGAGGTTGATTTCTTTGATTTTTTATGCAACTTGTAGATAAAAAACTGTAACATTAAGTTTATAATTCTGACGTCTCAAAATAATTTCATATTCCCCTCACATACAGGGGAGCAAAAAAAACAATGTTTTCCTCTACTTTTGACTCACCCTGTAGGCTAATTCTGCTAGTAGATGTGCACATATTGAACTTTATCAATATGTCTGATTTGTTTCCAACACTTCTTTTTATTATTTACCCAGATATCTTGATTTGTTTTTGAAATGTGACGGTTTAATGAAAATGAAACATTTCAGATACAATCGTTATTTAAATGACTGTAGGGAATAAACTACAAAATGGTAGTAGAGTACTGGGGCCAACTCACAATATGACAACTGTCAATATTTATTACTTATCTGACCTGTATGGAATAAAGACAAATACATGGGACTACATGTTGTTTGTAGTTGTATTAAAATCAGGAGATAATCAAAAGATCACGCGTTAACGACTGCTACTTTTGCATGTGTGAATCCAAGTAAAAAACGCAAAGGTTAAACTGCAAAACCTTTCGAATATAATAATAATAATATCCCGATGTTGAAGTTTCTTCTGCTGCAGTGGCACATTGACCACTGAAAAAAATATCGCAGAAAAGTAGCTCATCTCTTAGTTTTTTTTTAAAAAGGTTAGTCTGATAAGGAGTTTTACTTCAGAACAACCAAAATACCATTTTATTTATTTAATTACGGATTTTAACTTGTCAAAAGGTAAAGGAGAATTTTCAGTTTGTTGTTTAAAACAGCGGAATTTGCTTGATATTTTTAATATCACGGTTCAGCCGAGTAGACATGAAGCATTTTTTATAAAAGAAAATGGACTTTGTTTTTGCAAATGAAATAAAAGTATGATCGGAAAAATTGGCATGCTTTGTGCGAATGACGTTTATTCATTGACAGCTCAACAAGAAGCTTAAAAGCTGTGTTATGAATTCCCATTTTTTCCAATCGCTCACTCAGTCCACCTTAAAGAAAATTAAGAAATGTTTTATTTTAATCTATAAAATATGGCGACCATATTCATTCCTACTTTTCCTGGACCATAAATCGCTTCCTTCCATTTGACTCTTTTACGCTATATTTTACACATCGGTATTATCATCTAATAGTATATTATGCAACGATCATGTAATGATGGTTATTAATACACGAGCATTAACTGGGATACGAAACGAGCCGAAGGCGAGTTTCGTATGGTTAACGAGAGTGTATTAATAACTATTACATGAGAGTTGCATACGCTATTTTTTCTACGACCTATATAAATAATCAAGAACTAAAAATATTATATTTATATTTTTAAGGAACACAATAACAGTAATTAGACGCATTTCTATAAAAAATTCTACAAAATTGTAATTAATGGTATTATCTGAGGTGTATTACCATAGATATAGGAAAACTATAAAGATTCTATTTATATTTATATTCAACATATTCAACTTCGTCGATAAACGTTTTTATTTGTTCAGGTGAAAATATTTTTGATTTTTTTACAACATGTTCTTCGCACTTTCGCTTTAATAAAGCTTGTAGTTTTTTATATTTAGAAATGTCTATATTATGGTTAATATTTACCAAAGAATTTATTATTGAATAATGTTTCTATGTACTAGATGATTTCATAGTTTCCATCAATTCTTGAAAATAAGCAATCAAAACATTTTCGGAGTACATTATTTGTACTTCTCCAGTCCATAAACTAAATATAAAAAATATTATTTTTCCGTACACTTTCTTAGATTTTTGAGGCAAAATATTTTGTACTGCATTTTCTGCTTTCTCTGATATATGTGGAGGAGTCGATGGTAATTCTTCTATATTCCTGATATCAGACATTTTGATAATATAAAGTCAACCCACAGTATGTAATTTAATGAAATGTTACAGCAGCGACATGTTTCGGTCACAAGACCATCTTCAGGCTTTAACAGAAGAACACAATATGTCAGAGAGATGAAATACAAAGTCAAATATATAAAAGACAAATATAACATGTGTAAAAGTCAAATCATATAAGATAAATTCTAACAATTAATAGAAAATGATAGTTGTATAACAGTCAATATAGTTTATAACATATATAGAACAAACAAAATCAATGTGAAAACATAAACATATATTATAATGTATAATACAATATGGAGACTCACCTCTATGTGCAGACTGCAGTGTTTAAACAAATTATAACAGATATTATGAATAAAAATAGGGTATTTTAAGTTAAAGTAATAAAAGAGGTTGAAAAAGATAGTTTAAAAATAGTTTAATTATTAGAACAACTATATGGAAGTTGATGTGTGAAAATAAGAAAATCTGGCGTAAAGAAGTAAAAATTTCAGAATGAATCCAGGTATCAACATTCTATAGAAAGGTTTATAGAGAGTTCTCCAAAACAAGGAGATCGATCTCCAAGACCAAATCAGGAACGGGCCTGGATTAATAGCGGGGTTAGAAGAAGAAACGATATGGAGAGTTCCCCTAGACAAGGAGTTCAATCTCCAAAACCATTGATCGATAGAAAACTGGAAACTAGTAGGTTCAAAAGAACCAAAATGGAGGTGTCTCCATATTGTATTATACATTATAATATATTTTTATGTTTTCACATTGATTTTGTTTGTTCTATATATGTTATAAACTATATTGACTGTTATACAACTATCATTTTCTATTAATTGTTAGAATTTATCTTATATGATTTGACTTTTATACATGTTATATTTGTCTTTTATATATTTGACTTTGTACTTCATCTCTCTGACATATTGTGTTCTTCTCTTAAAGCCTGAAGATGGTCTTGTGATCGAAACATGTCGCTGCTGTAACATTTCATTAAATTACATACTGTGGGTTGACTTTGAGTTTTATTACTACTATCCACATTTGAGTTATGGATAACCTCTACAATATAATTATTAATTTTTAACGTTTAGCTCAAGGAGACTAGAGCTCTTAGTTTACCTGTTTTGGAAAATTTAATGAATTTGGAATATAAGTTAGAACTGTCAAACACTTTTTGAGAGACGCCTACTTGATACCTACTTAAATGTAAAATATAGATGGTATGCGTTCAATTGTTCAGTATCTTAATGAAAACCATTATAACACTAGTGTTATAATGAATATCATTATGAAACGGATTATGGGCATATTAGTGTATTATTATAGTACGGGCGTAGAAAAAATAATTAACCTTGCATGTTTTTAATTTTTATTGTAAACATTAGAGTTGATCCTAATCCATAATTGCTGTAACATCAATTATATATGCTGTGACATGTTAAATTAAATGTCAAAAATAATAGTTTTATATAATGTCAATTCAGTTTGTACGTAAGCGAGGTTCGCAGCACCAAATAAATCTAAACTAAATTAAAATACATTAGTTATAATAAATTTGGTACTGCGAACCTCGCTTCGCTCGGCACGCAGTGATTCATTCATTGTAACTCAACTATGTTTGATATTATTATAAGTGAATCGCAGCACCAAATCAATCTAAACTAATTTAAAAATTATTAGTTATAATTAATCCTATACTAACAAAATAAATGCCGACTAGAAAACTTTCAGAAGCAGACTGGCGAAAGAAAACCCAACAACGCCTTTGGTTTTTTGTGGTAAACTTGTAGTAAATTGTAGTAAAGCTACAGGATATTGTATTTTGTATAGTTTGATATAATAATTTTCAGTTCTTTAATTTCCACCTATATTATATGTTTACGTTTTATTTCTGTATAGGTACTAGTATACATTTTTTACTTTTATTTATATTCTGTATCAAATTGTAATGCGGGAATCTCAATGTTAAGGCCATTTGGGTCATTAGTCTCCCATATCTGCATCTGTTGTTACATACACAGACGGAAATAGGCAGCATAAATCAATTCTATTTACTCGTATTTGGTATGGTTTTCAATGCGAATGCAATGTTTTTATTACCAGCAACAATACACTGCCTGGCATAAAATTCAGGTCACCTTGTATTTAATAATTTTTTTATTTCTTTTAAATTTATTTATTATTTACTATACTGTAGTAATTGATGGCTTAAAAAACAAACATTTTTCTATTTAAAGTGTATTGAAAATGAATCATTTTACCATCATTTGATAAGGAATCAAATGAAGGGTCCACTGCAATAATGATGAATGTCCTTTGTTTACTGTTCCGAGATAATTGGGTTTCAAGTTTATAAACGATTAAAAAAAACTCAGAGTTATACATAAGAGAATAATTTTTATTTGACTTATAGGACATATATTATGGTATTCATTCTTTGGCAAATAATCCTTCAAAGGTAACTTATGACTAATTAAAAATTAAATAATCTGAAGTAAGTCATAAAAATTAAGAACAATAACTATTACTGTCCACACTATGCTCAAAGACAATATTGATAGATGTCCTATTTATTAAGAAAATTAAATAGTTTTAAGGCCTACAAAATTTTTTCAGAAACTGCAGGTCATTATACTTTTCATAAGCTAAACCTGGCAATTTAAATTCTCCCTCACTAATACCCTTTTTCATAGAGCGAAGACAAGCTACTGTGTTAACCCACACTTGATTCCCATTGACTATTGCTAAAATTTTTATGAAGCATGAGACGTGGATGTTTTTCCTCGACTCTAAATTCACGCACAGGCCTTATGGGAAAAGGACAAGTTTTCTTATAAAACGGTTTTAGAAACGCAGTCCAGCCTTTGAACGCATCTTGTGAACATTCGATGACATCGAAAGGTTTCGGTCTTTGTCGAGCTTCACGCACATGTTCAGCCCATTCTTCAGGGAGTTCAATCCTAGCCTTTTGATTTAAGAAGGCCATGTTCCGATCACATTTCAGTGGCCTCTTATTGGAAATATAATTTTGACAGATTCTAAGCGACTGCAACAGTGAACTATGTAGTGTAACAATGTAAATATGGTGTAATTTTTGTTTTGACCACCACAAGAATCACAAAAAAATTATAAGAGCCTTGCACTGTACGGGCAGTACGAAGCAATGGAAATTGATCATTATAGCCATGAACGCTTGTCACCTTCAGCGTTCTAGCCGTGTAGCCAAATATTAAAAACTACATTTTCTCGGGACTGTAAGCGATATTGCTGAGTTTATAAACGAGATTATTAACTGCATATATTAAGTCACCGAATGCCATTCGCACTTTGAATTTGAACATTTTTGGACATTCATCATTATTGCAGTGGACCCTTCAAATTCTAAATTAAACTTCAAGTACATCAACATTGGATATTCCTTTCTCTGGCAGTGGTAATAGCCCGTCTGTCAGTAGGCCAAACAAAACCTCGTCAAGATACTGGGTAACTGCCGAACAATGTGGCAGTGTGCATTAATATTTTGCAGAAAATGCATGAAGGGTAAAACATGGGGATCTGCAACTTATTTCTTTCACCTGCTCGTCGTCATACTCTTCTACATCTATCTGGACCCTTAAACCAGAATCTCAACTCAGCGGAAAACAATACACGCTTCCATTCTGCTTTTGCCTAAGCCAAATTCAATCTTGCGATTCTGTGTTCAGGGGAAAGCAGCAAACCAGTTGTTATAGTTCGAGAAGATAATCCAGCAACTCGAAGTTGACCTCTGATTGCCCACTCGTCTATAATTACATTTCTTAATTCTTTTAGACAACAACTTGTTAGATAGAGGAAATATATTACATATCCTTTTGAGGATGTGAATATTGATGCTACATCAGGCCCACCAATTGCCAAAACGAAAATTTTAAAGCTACTAGCCGATAAAGGAATAAAATCTCTTATATAATTGTTTAACTCTATCTACGATACCGGTATGTTATCGTCCGATTGGCGAAAGGATGCTTTTGTCATGATCCCAAAGAAGACCAGAGCTACAAGATGTAATGAGCCACGTGTTAAAAATATTTCTCCGAGTAATTTATGGCAAAACATATAAGAAGCTAGAGGAAAGGGTCGGAATCAACCAGTTCGCTTTTAGAAACGTTTTTGGTCTTAATGTACTTATCCAAAGATGTCGCGATGTGAATCAAGATGTGTTCGATTGACTTTGAAAAACAGTTTGGCGAGGTGCTCCATGATAAAATGATTCAAATTTTAAAGACTACTGGAATAGATGTCAAAGATATTTGATTGATTGCCAATTTGTAACAGGTCGGCTGAAAAGTCTCCGGTCTGACCTATAGATGGCGACACTAGAATTAAATCCATTTCATTTTTAGATAGTATCAACCTTCAAAAGATTCGTGTAAAAATTTTACAGCTGTCGGACTATTAGTTTGTGAGATATTGCATTTTTAGTGAAGCAACTTTTGTTATTTTCAAAAAGATGGAAAAAAAGAATTTCGTATGCTTATTAAATATTGTTATTTGAAAGGAAAAAAAACAGTTGAAGCAAAAGCTTGGCTTGATAATGAGTTTCCGGACTCTGCGCCAGGAAAATCAACAATCATTGACTGGTACGCAAAATTCAAGCGTGATGAAATGAGCACCGAAGACGGTGAACGCAGTGGACGCCCAAAAGAGGTGGTTACCGACGAAAATATCAAAAAAAAACACAAAATGATTTTGAGTGACCGTAAAGTGAATATGATCGAGATATCTAAAAATATCTAAGGAACGTGTTGGACATGTCGTTCACGAATATTTGGGTATGCGAAATGGGTGCCGCGCGTGCTCACAATCGACCAAAAACAGCAACGAATTGATGATTCTGAGCAGTATTTGCAGCTGTTAAGTCGTAATAAACCCGATTTTTTGCGTCGATATGTGACTATGGATGAAACTTGGCTCCATCACTACACGCCTGAGTCCAATCGACATTCAGCTGAGTGGACTGCGGCCGGTGAACCGCCACCAAAGCGTGGAAAGACTCAACAGTCAGCTGGCAAAGTTATGGCCTCAGTTTTTTGGGATACACACGGTATATTGTTCATCGACTATTTGGAAAAGGGAAAAACAATCAACAGTGATTGAAGACCGAAATCGCGAAAAAACGGCCCCATATGAAGAAGAAAAAAGTGTTGTTTCATCAAGACAATGCACCGTGTCACAAATCATCGAAAACGATGGCAAAATTGCATGAATTGGGCTTCGAATTGCTTCCTCACCCACCGTATTCTCCAGATCTAGCTCCCAGCGACTTTTTCCTTTTCTCTGACCTGAAGAGAATGCTCGCGGGAAAAAAATTTGGCTCTGATACTGAGGTAATCGCCGAAACTGAAGCCTATTTTGCGGACAAACCGAAGGAGTACTACAAAAATGGTATCGAAAAGTTGGAAGGTCGCTATAATCGCTGTATCGCATTTGAAGGCAACTATGTTGAATAAAAAAAATGAATTTGTCAAAATATTGTGTTTTATTATGGTAGACCGGGGACTTTTCAGCCGACCTGTTACGGGCATCAGACAGCTGAAATACGAGTGGAGCATCAGTTATCGGACGAAGTCAATATCAAAAGAGGAGTGCTGCATTCTATCTACCACGGTTATCAATCTCAATGCGGAAGGGATATTCATTGAAGCTCTTGACGATGCCAGTGAAGGAATCAATATAAATGGAGTTATTGTTAATAATATAAGATACGCCGAGGATACACTAATTGTAACGAACAACAAAGAAGATCTAAAAATTCTAATGAATAAGATCACTGACACCTTTACTCAATTTGGCTTAAAACTCAATATCAACAAAACAAAATATATAGTCATCATTCGGTAAAACTCGTGATTTTATAAGTAATGGTATCTTGATCGAGGGTAAGAATCTGAAGAGAGTGCAAAAGTTAGTGTAGCCGTAGCGGTAACCCTGAGAAGATATTATTTGTTAAAGTTATTGAAAGATCAAAAGATTATGAATATTTTCCCTTAAAAAATAATGTATTTATTACATAAACCCACTTCCTTTGTGTCTCTCGATTATTATTGTTTTAATAAATTAGATCATTGGTAGGCAATATAAAATACACGCAATTTGAATTTACGTCTTCTGTCATTTTTACTTTTGATAAGTAAAAGTTGATATTACGAGGTCATCCCAGTTTTATACCCGGCAGTGTAATTTCGTGTACTATTATAAGTACAAAATTCAAGCATCATTAAAAATAGTAGTTTTTTATTCAAACAACTATAAATAATACAAAAGCAATTGAGAGAGATTTATATATAAATATATTTCATAGCCGTTCAATTTTCTGGTAATTAAAATTGTTCAAATCGATTCGATACAAACTAATGTTTTCATTTTGTACGGTAAAATTAGAGTTTGGTACTTAAATTTTTACTCTGACGCATTTCTCGAGATGCAATATGCATTGTCGACTGCTCTTTTAATATTTTTCCCGTTTTCTCAAATTCACCATTTTTAATTTAAGAGTAATTTTTCAACCGCTGCTCATAAAACTATTAAAGTTTATGTAAATGCAATAAAGATATTTTATCGCATCATTAAATTTATACTTGTGCAACACTGCAGGAAACATCCAGTTAAATTATTGCTTTGCGGAAGTACTCTCGACACAATCAAGGGTAGTTTTAATCGAGTCTTTTTCCCATAAATTAAAAGAAAAACATTTTCAAGTTCACAATTCTCGCTGCGGTTTATTTATGCTACTTCAAACATTGGCGTCCATGATATTGAGAATACAACAGCAGTTAAATAAAACTCTCTATTTATTTAATAATTTTTATATGGAAAATAAAATTTTTGTTCAATAATGATAATAATAATAATAATAATAATAATAATAATAATAATAATAATAATAATAATAATAACAATAATAATAATAATAATAATAATAATAATAATAATAATAATAATAATAATAATAATAATAATAATAATAATAATAATAATAATAATAATAATAATAATAATAATAATAATAATAATAAACGACTTTATTCAAAATATTTTGACAAGTATTTTGTTTTCAAAAAAATAATATAGAGTAATCATGCTCAACGTGGCGAAGTCTAGCTAAGCTACTCCTACTTAACCACACTAAGCATGTTAGGTAGCAAAAAATATACATTTACAAAATAAAGAAAAGCTAATTCGGCAAACAGAAGAACAGAAAAAACAAAAAATATATATTGAAATAAAAGATATATAAACTCATTTAATTGAAACTGATTAAAATTGATTCCTCCAAATTCACAAGGGTGCATTCAAACAAGCATCATTTTTGGTCTTTAATCAGATAACATTTATATTTGTATTTAAACTTATTAATGTTAAATAATTTAAACTGCGCAGGAATAGAGTTATATATTTTGACAGCATTAAAGGTAAAACATCTTTGAAACATAGCAGTCCGATACTTTGGTAATGACAATTTATGTTTGTTGCGAGTATTTCGATTGTGAATAAGAGAGTGTGGGATTAATTTATTAATTAGTACTAGAGGTTTAGAGTTACTGACTATTTTATGTACAAAAGTACCCAAATGTAGTTTAAAACGATTATTCATATTCAACCATTTACAATCATTAAGTTTATGAGAGATATGTTGGCCTTTTCTAATCGAGAAAATTAGGCGGCAACAGGAGTTTTGTAAAACTTGAATGCGTTGTTTATCGCGTTGTAATAAACAGGGCCAATAAATAAAATCACAATAATTGAAATTACTGAGCACAAGAGTTTCACAAAGAAGTATTTTTAGTTTAATATTAAGGAAGTGGCGACTACTATATAATAATCTAAGAGAAGTACATGATTTTCTTATTAATGATTTGACGTATTCGCGAAAACGAAGATCACTATCAATGATGATACATAAATCACGTGCATTTTCAACAACTTGTAATGACTGGTTTGAAATGTTTATGTTAAGGTGTTCTTTGAGAAACTCTTTATGTGTACCAAAACATATAAGCTTGGACTTATTGGAATTTAATTTTAAGTCATGTTCAACAGATAACTGTTGAACTGACTGAAGTTCTGAGTTGAGAGTTTGTGAAGCTTCATTAAAGTTGTTAATATTGAACGCTAGATATATCTGAGTATCATCAGCTTATGCTTATGTGTTACAGTTTTTTATGGAATTAATGATATCAGCTGTATATATAATGAATAATAGGGGTCCCAAAATTGACCCTTGGGGTACCCCTGATAGAATTTCTATACCAGATGATAACTTATTTTCAACACTTATTTTTTGTGACCTACCAAGCAAATAAGACCATATAAGAAATAATGAACTATTATTAAATCCGAGAAATTTAAGTTTTGCACAAAGAAGTTCATGATTGATAGTATCAAAGGCCTTAGAAAAATCAAGTAATACTAAAGCCACATTCATCTTACAATCTTGAGCAGCAATGATATCATCGGTTACTGCAGCCAAAGCAGTCCCAGTAGAAAATCCACGCCTAAAACCACTTTGTTTATCAGGAATTAATTTGTTATCAGTGACATAAGAATAAATCTGATTGTAAATGATCTTCTCAAAAATTTTAGAAATAACAGGAAGAATGCTGATTATTCTTAGATCGGAGAATGTTTCGGGATTATTACACTTAGGCAGAGGTTTGCCTATCGCTATTTTCCAATTGTTAGGAAAATAGGACTAAAGGATACAAGAGTTGATAATATTAGCCAAATATTTATCAACAAAAGGACTACAATATTTTAACATGCTGGCAGTAATATTATCAGCTCCAGAGGCATTACTTTTGAGTTGATTTATTAAATTATTAATATCTACGTCTGTAACCAAGGAGAATGAAAATTGTAAACTATCTTTATAACAGTTATTATGATAATATTCAATTTTTTTATCACAATTATTACTAACATTGCGAAAATACCTGGCAAAATAATTGTTTATTTCATCGGGATTAGACAAATATTGTGGAAGAACATAATTTTTTTGTTTACTATGAACATTTAAATTTCTCAAGGCGTTCCAAGTTTTCCTTGAATCACCATTAACACAGAAAGAATTCAAATATCCTTTTTTTTCTTGTCTTACCGCTGACACAGTGAAGTTTCTAAGTTGTTTATAATAAGTCCAATCATCAGCGAGACGTGTTCTCTTAAATTTCTGTAAGGCATTATCCCTTTCCCTCATAATACGTTTCAAATTTGGTGTAATCCACGGTGCTGGTGGTTTAGTAACTCTTACCTGTCTAAGAGGAGCATGTTTATCAAAAACTGAAATTATATATTCATTTAACAAAATAATCTTTTTATCTATATCATCTTCAAATACAATATTCATCCAAGGCATAGATAATAATAGCTGTTTATTTGATTATTAAAATGACTATTTATTTTTAGGAAATAAGTTTTTGGTGTTTGATGTTTAGACTGGACTAAGTCTTAAAGTTATAAGACAATAATATTTAATTATCCTTGATATGTTTCCCTTTAAGATTAAGATCAGTATAACTGTGTTGGACTTTATTTCAAAGGGTAGATTGTTGTGCATTTTCTTAGCGTTATAAAAAATAAAGGTCATACTCTGCACTTCTAAGAGGGTAGTCTGTCTGAGACTTCAGGTAAATGTTTACGAATTAAGGAAATGGATTCAAAGATAAAAAGTGTTAATATTTTATGTTTTTTTAAAGAATTCCCTACTTTTTTAATTTAAAAATACGTTCAAATTGAGTCACACAACATGTATATACTCCAAAAAGAAAGTGCATATCGGAGATGTGACTCGAAAAGGGCCAAATAGACTGTTTTGGAAGCTGACAGGTGAAGCTCCCCAGATATTGTTCTCAGCGCGTAACAAAAACAGCTTAGTTTTTTTGACAAAGTGTCAATATGTAAATTCCATTTTTTTCATACTGTATGGTAAAGTGCCATTTTCCGGACTCGTTTGACTCGTTCTCCCAATGTTGTTTGAAATAATAAGTGAATCAACATAAACTAAGCTTTTATTCTAGTTTTTGAAGATTGATATTAATTGTACAACTGCTGTTACCAGCAATATGTATTAATGGAGTTGTTGATGGATTTACAGTATTTTCTGTAATCGCGGAAGACGTTTAGCTGTAATGTAGCACTTCAACAAAAGTTTCGCCCCTTTGGATCATTTTTGCAATCTTGTTTTTGCCTTTAATCGATTCTTCTATAGAATTTTCTGCAACTGAAGAACTCTTTCATCCACCGTGCTGTTTTAGAACATTAAGGTCAGCTCCAGCGTTGGCCAACAACGTTGAGGATGTCCTCCTGAAGCAATGACCTGTATACTTTTCTGGTTGGTCTAGTTTTAAGAACTCAGCTATTTTCTTAGGTGTTCCGCCAACAGTTTGTATACCAGCTCTTTGAGACAGACATTTTCCTTGTCTATAACCCACTAAAAGAGCTTTCAGGGAGATGTGTTGCCGTATATTTATGTATTTTCTAAACACATCCAAATAGTGAACCTCATCACTGTTAATCACAGTGAAAGCTCGTGGAATATGCATTTTTGTCTGGTTAATCCTAACTACTAGGTGAGTACCCGTATCCTCCACATCACTAACTTTTAAATTATAGATCTCTTCCCTTCGGCAACCTCCAGCAACTCCAAGTAATGCTATCACTTTGAGTAATAGATATTCTTTATCTGGAGCGTCCCTCATGAAGCTTTCAATTTGTTCCTTTGTCAGTACCTTAGAATGGTTTGGCTGATGGTCTACATTTTGTTTTTTCAAAAAAGCTATCAACTTTGGGAAACTTGATATGTTGACATTCTCATTAACCATCGAGTATTTGGACCATAATGAAGAAGGGTTGAATGCTTTTGACTGAAAATTTAAACTGTTGAAAAGAATATTCTTTAAAAAAATGTTCTTACCACATCCAAAAAGTAAGCCAACATCACATTTTCATCGGCACTACTTTTCAAAGTGTGTTGTTCACGCCAGTTGCAAAACAGCGCATATTCTTTTTCATATCTTTTCGCATACTTAACTGGAATGATTTGACCTATCGCTTCCGCAGTTTTCTCAGTAATTTCATCCAACTTCAGATCCATTTTCTCCGCAGATATTTCGTGTGTGCAGAAAAATTCAATATGTCTGCCTTTATTTACATTGTTACTTGGTAACCGCTGTTCATTTTTTATTTATAAAGCAAATCAAGTATCATAATTTTTTCACAGCAGTCTACATGATTTCCTAACAAAATGATCAAATATGTCATTTCAGTTTCATATTTTATTGCGTTTAAAACTAAAGGCAGTATGAAACTAAATATTGTACGATACACGTCCGTGAAGTGATTATTACGGTACTCGTTTAGATATTCTTGACTCGGCTCCTTCGTCGCCTCGTCCATAAACATCTATTTCGTACTATAATAAGTATCTTCCCGGATTTGTAACGTAAATAACTATTTAGAGAGCTGTCAACGACAAGTCCCAAAAATATTACAGTCATGTTTTTTGAGAAAATTCACTTCGCAGCACAAATTAAAATATTGTTATGCTTGAACACGCTAAAATATGATTTTGTCGAAAACAATAAGTTTTAGCCCTGTGATTTTATGGGTAAAACGTTTGCCGTTGGTTTTAGTTAAACAGTTAAACACACTGTACGGTAAAACGGTAAATACGAGACGAGCAGAGAAGTTTTCCAGTAACTTTGGGTTTGCTAGACCATAAATCAGGCAAATAGAACATTACGGTTAAGCTACCACTGGCGAAATTGCGGGTAAGGGATTAAACTTCTAAATCAACTACGGTGTATATATCGGATATCAGGTAACATTTCGAAATTATCTTATAAGGTGGAAGCAGCAGGAATATGCTATATGATTTACGTCGAAAAGCTGTTACCTCTGATTAAATTTTTACAAGCCTGCTTTTTATGTGAAAAGATAGGTATTTTATAAGGAAAAAGTGGTTGTCTCTTTTACTCTAAATGCATATTTATTCTTGGAGACATTATTACATCTTATTAAGGGACATCTATTTTATGAGTATATAATGTCTTAAAGTTTTTTATCATTTAGAACAACTGTAACTGTACCTGTTAACATTTTAAGGTATCCCAAATATTAAATTAAATTAGTACCTCGAGCTCCATCTTTCCGAAAGAATTCTTAATAATAAAATAATGAATAGTTCAAAGTAGCTACGCTACGAGGTGTACTAATGAGTTGCCATTATCGGGTTCAAGAGGTTTTAATAATTATTCCCAGTCTCATTTTATTGTATTCAGAAAGTTGGAATATAATACAGTAAACTAGAAGCATCTCTTTAATTTGAAAATTCACTAAACTTGAACAGCTTGTAAACTTTAAGCTCTCGTATGTACGAACATTTTTAACTGGATCATCTCTACAATTTGGGCAGATCATCTCTCCACTCGTGATCTTCCATAGTCATTTGGAACCACCTAAACAGTGCCGTAGCGACCCCAAGGTGCGGCGAAGGATCGTCCACTATTGTTAACAGATAAGTTTATTGTGGTATATCAAGTTTACTGTTCCCATATTTTTTCTCTTTTATTTCCGTTTATATCTATCTATATCGTCAACTGTATTAGAATAAGTATTTTTAAAGAACTGTTTGCGGATTATTTTTTTTTGTAACGTATTCTCAACTTCATTCATTTTAGCACCAAGGAAATCTATTTATCTTTTATCGGTTGGAACATTTTCATTTTTTTTTTACTTCATAGACAGTTTTTTCTGACATCTTTCTGTCATCTTATGATACTTATTTAAATAACTCAGCTTAAAACAACTTTCTTCAGTAGTATCATAAAAAATAAAAAGATTTCAGTGGCGCCCTTATAATTTCTTAAAGAAACAAATGTTGTACTATAGTCAGAGCTAATGAACTTACTCACCCCTAGCCGAGGTATTTAACTATCATAATTTTTTCTGTGATAAACATTTATAAATTTTGTTAATTATTGAAATATCTTTTACAACTAATTAAAGACGAAATTAAGATTAATGGTTGTTTTATTGTAAATTACATTTTTTCTTTTGGTACATTGTTATTTTTTTTAAAGTTAACTAAATATTTTTATAAATTCACTGTCAACATTTAAATCATATCACAAATCGACTCCCAACGTCATAATATGGTTACAAATTGGCGCCCAGCACAACATATCCTTTACTTCTATAGAAAAATTTCTTTTTCTACTACTGTTACAAAAAGTTTTTTGGATTTATAAAATCGGCTTTGAAAGTATAAAGTGAGCTTTAAAATTAAAAGAATTCTGAACTGTCAAAAGTTTCACAAAAAAATTATACAAGTTTGACATAAGCATAGTGTGAATAATAAGTGCTTTATTATATGCTGCTTCTACCTGTAAATAAAGCGCAAACAACACGGAGTGAATGATCTTATAGACTATTTTGTCCATTACAGCTTCTGTTTATTTTCCTACTTCATTTGCATGCTGGTAGGCACTGAGAGCATATACAATTAGTGGTACTGCCTTAATATGTCTACCAAGAATTTTCTCTACTACCTTTAAAAGAAATGATGTAAGACTAATTGACCGGATTTTGTCATATCTTGTTAATTTAAACAACCCCTACAGTGGACCAAGCCTTAGGTAGGTAACCCAGCGCTACCCAGTCCTTTTTGAAGTAAGACACCAAAAAGATGATCCACCCCTGGAGAGTTATGTGGATCGAAGTGGTTTACAGTCATCTATACATTTTCTTGTTTGATAATTACGCCAGATATTTTCCAACTTTCCTTCCTAGGTCGTGCCTATCGCCTTAGGTCTAAAGTTCTAGATAATTGTTGAACCTGGGAAGTAGTTTTGTAGCAAGAGCTCTAGTGTTTCCTTCTGGATGCCGTGTAGGTATTTTAAGAAGACACGGACAATGGTGTGAATCCCTGGAGTGAATTTTGTAAATTATATCATAAGATATTCGAAATATTCGGCCAGAGCTCCAAATTCTTAGCGTCCTAAGCCTTCCGGTCCGTATATATTCATTCCACCTTCGATTTTCCTGCAGATCTTCGCCGGAGTCCCTCTAGAGTGCTAGTTGTTGCTCTTCTATTTAGTTTTTTTTTAATGTAATTACCGTTTTTAAAAATTACGCCGCAGCAGCAGCGCTGCAGTTGCCGTTTAGTGCGTAGTGTAGCTACATCATTTGGGAAGCCATAGACGCTATTACGACGCCGTTTGTTTGCGTGATTTTAAAATGTCTATCGAGAATCCCGCCGACTGTGAAATGCGTGCTGTGTTTCATTTTATCTGTGCTAAAGGCTAGCAATTGACATTCATCGTCAAATCAGTAAAGTTTATGACAAAAACATTATGAGTGAAGGAATGGTACAGAAATGGGTTAGGGTCTTCAAAGGTGGTCTCACAAACGTTAATGATGAGGAACGAAGTTGGTGACCTTCAGTCGGTACCGATGATCTCATTCAAAAAGTGTACTATAAAGCATTTGTCCAGTTTTCTGCTTCACCAAGGCGTTTGTCTATTATTGAGAACCTTCTTTGAATTTAACTCAAGAGAAGGTTGGTATGATAAAATATGTTTTAATGGAATGCATGGAATCTTAATAATATAGTTGGTGCAAAACAAAATTTGATTCACGTCACTAATTTCGTCTTAATTGCCAAGCATCGTTCCCAACTTTCAAATTAAATGTTCCATTCAATAAATCAATATAAAATACTTAAATTTGTTTACATAAAGTTGGTAGCCGTGATTGACAAGTCGCGTCGTTGCCGTTGTCACCGATTAGTATATTTAGTTTTGTATTTGTCATTTTGTTTGTGGTTTTTGTGTTATTCTTTCTTGTTGTTATTTTGAAATATAAAAAAACTGTTCTTTTAAGAACAAAAACAAAGTAATAAGTGAAAAAATGCCAAAAAAACTAAATAGTCGCTTTAAAGAACTGGTAGCTTTTTTGATAAATTTTTTTGAAAGAGAACGAGACAATGGTGGGCCTTTCATACCTGTTGCTGCTGTTCGAGCGGTTATTAAAAAGTTTTAAACAGTATATTAGACAAAATATTATTTAAGTTAAATAAAAATAAAAATGTTTTTACGATATCCACAGTATATTGTGGATATCGTGAAAACATTTGTGTGTTTATATAACTTAATTATGGATATCCATCAAGTAACAGCCATTTCAATCAAAACAATTTATTTTAGCATGTGGCAGCTGCACTTAACCTCAGTATGGCTACAGTTTCCAGTATTTCAAAAACTGTGAAAGACCATGGAATATTAAAGTCGCCTCCAAAGAAACGTCGGTATGAAAAAAGAGTAACTAATACCGATGTATTAAATACAAGTGGAATTCGAAATGTAATCAACAATATATATGAAAAAAGTAAGCCTTTTTCCCCTGAACACAGCTATTTAAATTTTTTTTAATTGTAAGACCAGAAAAAATAATATTATTTTTTTTGTTTTCAGGCGAGGATGTAACTTTAAATTCTTTACTTGCTGAATTAAAAGTAAGGCACTTATTTGAAGGTTCTCGAGGGTCTTTATCAAATTTATTAAAGGAAATTGGTTTCAAATAGAAAAAAGATGAACCAAGACGGGGGCTCATGGAGCTTCCTGATATTGCTGTAAAACGGGTTAGATTTTTAAGGAACTACATTAAAAAAAAGAAGCAGGTTTATATAAATTTCTTTTTATTGATGAAATATGGATATTTCAAAATGGTAGCATAAACCGTTCATGGCAAAATAATGATAAAAGGAGTGTCAAAACGACTAAAGTTGATGGTAAAAGGTAAACTCTCCGGTTATTTTAGTATAATTAATAGTATATGTCTCTGTACCTATTTACATGGTAATTTTAAATGTTTCTGTTCAACAATAAGTTTTATTATTCGTAGATATATCATACTCCATGCTGGGAATAAAAATGGGATTATTGACGGTGCGAAACCAATATTTTCCTCAAAAACCAAATTAAGCGATTACCATAGTGAAAAAATCAGGATAGTTTTTTAAAGTAGTTTGAGAACCAGCTGTTAATTAATCTTACAGAACCCAGCATAATTGTTATGGACAATGCTCCATATCACAGTGTTTTACTCCATAAAACACCTAATACAAGTTGGAACAAACCACAAATTAAAGAATGGTTGACTAGTCCAAACCTAGATTTCACAGAAAATATACTAAAAGTTGAACTTCTGAACATTGTTAATAGGTAAGAAATAAAAGTAATACTTTGAATTTTACCCTTAACTTTGGAAATTTCCTTGGGATAATCATTTAATTTTAAGAAATAAACCACCAGTCATATATATGGCTGACGCTGACCATTTAGCCGAGCAATATGGACACAAAGTGCTACGTTTACCCCCATATCATTGTATTTTCAATCCCATAGACCTGATATGGGGTACATCAAAACAATATTATAACAGACACATTGGCAGAGACGGAACCACTGAAACAGACTGTTTAAATATGTGGTCTGAAGCTCTTGAAACGATTACACCAGAAATTTGGAAAAAAACTATCCATCATACTGAAGAGGAAATGTGATAGGAGAGATTGTTGGATACACTAGAGATTGCACCTATAATTACAAATCCCAATGAAGAAACTGAAACTAGTAGTGATGAATCTAATTATAGCGAATAAAAGCAAATATTATTATACTCATTATTTTATTAACCCCATATACCCAAAAGGAAAAAAAATATAAAAATTATGTGTACTCTGTTTGATGTCACTTCAAATAAGTTGTTTTGGATAGTTTTATTCGAATCGATCTTTAAATCTTGTAAACTTATAAAAGTCCGGCAACACTGTCTATACGAGTCGGCGTAAAATTATGATGACGTGTGTCAAATTTTGTTTTGCACCGACTATATATCTGTTTTGATTTTACCCTGTATATACAGGGATTGGTTTCTGTATTATCAATATTTTCACCGACCGGAATAGATATATACTACAACGGAACTGACCCTCGATGTTTTAATAGAGTAAAGGTCAATTTCTGAGTTATTGCTGTGTAAAATAAATCAAAGATGCCCTCTTGTGACATTTGCGTTTCGTGATTTATATCTCCGGATAAAAATAGCCTGTGTCCAACAAAAAGAAATCCCGTAAATCATCCTGATATGTGTTTTGTTACGATGCACGAAAAATACTTGTCAAAAAGGAAACAGACAAAGAAAATCGTTGACCACTTTGTAAAGTGAGCTGGAATACTTTGATGTGGTCTTGCTATCACCCTTGTAGAGTTACCACGATGTCAAAGCTCTTTGTCTTTTGCTCATAAATAAAATGTGTCACTCGCCGTTTCGCAAAAACCCATGAAACGTAAACAATCAACATACGTTGACAATGTGTCTGTTTATTGCCAACATAAAGCATCAAATCCACGGAATAAATGTACTTTATACTCCATCGAAATCCTGTTGATCCCTAAATTTCAAAAATGATATTTTTCAAATCGTGTATAGTCAATTTTTATAACTTTCAATCAATCAAGCTGACGTATGGAACATCGAACACACAAAATGCAGTAACATAAAATCCAATTTGTATCGAAGTTTATGCTAATCGCGTAACAACGCTTTATCTCGAGTTTTATATAAAAAAATAGATATTACACAGGGTCAGGGTTAATTTTAGGAGTATACTTTGTACTTATAATAAAAGGAAGGAAGATTTGTAGTTGAAAAACCGAAGGTAAACTGTGTAATTTAGTAACCAACGCTTTACAACAGAACATATTGAAAAATATCTAACTATAAATAACATAGGTTAGGTTAGGTGAGGTTAGTTGAGGTTAGGTTAGGTTAGGTTAGGTTAGGTTAGGTTAGGTTCGCAATGTTTATATTGCGAAGTTTTATTTGTTTGTATGTTTTATGTTTTATTAGTTGTAGATACTCTTGTATTACTGTTTTAATATGTTTTGTTATTTTGTTCTATATGATTTTTTTGTCCAGCTTTGTCTACAAATTTTAGATCATTTTTTCGACCGTGACCGGAGCTTTTTGGTATGTTAACAATTTAAAATCCAAGAGAGTATTAACAATTTTCGGCCCCTATTTGAACTATATTTTCTTGAAAACCAATTTTTAGATTTTTTATTGCTTAGATTAATTTTCGTGTATTTTACGTTGTTAGGAACTGTTAATGTAAATAATAATCGATGTTTTGACAATTCCGTTTTAAATTATATCTGACATTTAAAAGTGGTTACAAAAGAACATTTGATTTTCATAATAAGCCAAATAGTTTTTATTTCATTGATCATCTTTATTGAATTTTTACACTGCTCAACAATTGACGTGGATATTTTTTAAATTTCAGAAAATTGAGTACAAAAATAATATTTTAAATATACGTTTCATGCTTATCAGTATACTCTGTTTATAGCAAACTATTTTTGTCGTTTTTTTATCTTTTTATACGCTGTTATCTCTTTAACCAGAATTGTAGGAATTCGATTTCAAAATACTAATATTTTAGTTGCGTAGAAGTGCTTGCAGGGACTTTAACTTAGATTAATTGGGACATCCGGTACCAACAAACTGTAGATCTAATTACATAAACTCTTATTGGGAAAATAATTATTAGGTATTTATTTATTTACAAAAACATTGTCCAGTTACGAACGTATGAATGTTTTTGATTGATAGAGTATTAGAAACTTGTCACGTTTTGAACATATATGCAGAATAGATTTAATTTATAATTCATTCATTAAACTGATGATACTGTTAATTTGATCGTAATATTCTCCGAGCGTAAGTTAATTAACTATAAATTAACCCTTATGAGGCGAGATGCCCTAAAAGCGCCAAAGGTTATAATTTATGTACACTTTATAGCGAATGAAATGTTAAAAATAAACCTGTGTGGTGATGATAAATTAAAAATATGCAGGCATTTTTATAATAGTCATTGGTTTTAATGTCAGTAGTGGATTAAAATAGTGCTTCTTAAGTGTAACATACTTACATAATTGTGAAATATAAATCCTAATTTTCTGTGTCCGGAGTGTGCGCCAGAGCAAAAATTTTTTTTTATATTTTGCACTTATAAAAATCTTCATTATAAAACGCATTTGCGTATCGTAATGTAACTTTTACGCACGCAAATTTTTGTTTTAAATGGTTGGCGACATGATTGAAGTATCTAATAACAAGACTATTGACAATGACATTTGTGGGTTAATAGCAATTTATTAATTTTATATTGTTCTTTAAAAAAGTATTTGTGAATATGAATATCATCTTTTACTTATATAATATATTATTATTGGTGTATTAGTCATTTTAAAATATTTGAAAACATTAACATTTCATAATTTAAATGTCAAAACTGTCAAATGTTATAAATTACACAGTGGTACCGACATACTTTTTAAAATAAAAATTTTCGTAATTACATAAAAATAATAAATTAATTTAAAAAATGATAAAATGGCAAAATATAAAAAATATTATAAACAACTTATTTCATATGGCTGTGTATACTATTACGATATTTTTACCTATTACAGTATGTTGGTACTTACCTAGAAATGTTTTCACTAAATCTCTTGAACCCAATTAGTTAAACTATTTTACCACCATAGTTCGAAAAATAATACTATTTCGCAGATTCAAATCGCGTGTTTTAAGGAGGTTAGGTTAGAAAAAAATTACTGGTAACAGTGTAACTGCGGTAGCTATAAAAATTACTGACGCAGTAAGAAAGGTTTACTGTTATGGTAATATAAATATTATATATTTGATTTCTAGCTATTGCAGTAAAAAATATTACTGCCACAGTAAAAATTTAGACGGTAAAATATATCTTACAGTTCTAGTAGTACGGCGAACAGTTGTTGTCGGACAATCTAATAATGGCAGTTAAAGATTTTTCCTACGAGCGTGCGCAAAATAGGTACTTTGGGCACTAGTGCTGACAAACTAGCATCGTTTTTAGCGAAACAGCTATAATTGAAAAAAACGTATTTTGTGAATAAATGAATTATTCAACCGTTTAGTTGTTTACTGTTCTTAGGAACTGTCATTTAATTTTCATTTAATTTGACGTTTGTCAGTTTGAAAAATGAACTGTAAAAATGTGTAAAATACATAAAAAGTGTATAAGTTTGCTTATGAAAAATTTATAAAATGGTGCAAAGAAAATAATGTACATATTTACAGAGAAAATGTTATGCTTGCTTATTTTACGTATTTGTCAATAAAATTGAAAAGTTCAATACTATGGGCAAAATATTCAATGATTAAAACTCAATTAAACTTTAAACATAATGTAAAAATGGAAAACTATATCAAATTATCTGCATTTTTCAACCGACAAGTAGAAAATTATACACCGAAAAAATCAAAATAACAAAAGAGCAATTTTATAAATTTCTTCGGGATGCACCGAATAATGTTTATTTAGCAACAAAGGTAGGTAATTTCTTATTTTTATTATTATTATTACATTTAATAAATCGTTGACAATTGTAGTGTATGCGAGTAGCTCAAACAGCATACATACGCTATCTCGTGTGTCCCTGTATTGGCGGAAAAGATAACTGTCACTGTCATTGTCACGAGAGCGAAGGCGCGAGTGTCATTATATGAGAGTGGAGTTATTTCCAATACGTGGGCATCGCCGAGCCAGTGTTTGGTAAATATCAGCAGAGGGAGAGCATTTAACCAACCCTATAAGTGGCGACGAGCAAAAGGTAAAATATTTTCATAATTTTCGGAAACCATACTTCGTACTATTTGGGGTTATGATGATTTAAATCACTGGGTGTTTTGCGTGAAAACTATTAAACAACTCAAGAAGAAATGGTCGACATAACCTCCATTAAATTGGAAATTGTCTGGCAGTTCAAATGAATGCCTCCATTAAATTGGAAATGATTGACATAACCTCCATTAAATTGGGAATTGTCTGGTAGTTCAAATGAATGCCTCCATTAAATTGGAAATGGTCGACATAACCTCCATTAAATTGGGAATTGTCTGGCAGTTCAAATGAATGCCTCCATTAAATTGGAAATGGTCGACATAACCTCCATTAAATTGGGAATTGTCTGGCAGTTCAAATGAATGCCTCCATTAAATTGGAAATGGTTGACATAACCTCCATTAAATTGGGAATTGTCTGGCAGTTCAAATGAATGCCTCCATTAAATTGGAAATGGTCGACATAACCTCCATTAAATTGGGAATTGTCTGGCAGTTCAAATGAATGCCTCCATTAAATTGGAAATTGTCGACATAACCTCCATTAAATTGGGAATTGTCTGGCAGTTCAAATGAATGCCTCCATTAAATTGGAAATGGTTGACATAACCTCCATTAAATTGGGAATTGTCTGGCAGTTCAAATGAATGCCTCCATTAAATTGGAAATGGTCGACATAACCTCCATTTAATTGGGAAATGTCGGGTATTTCAAATAATATCTTTATTGGCCTATGGTTATCAATACAATCAACATTTCAGGTTGTGCTTGAGAAATATGACTCAGCAACCATCGCTAATGCTGGAGAGGTTAGATTTAGAGGGTGACCGCAGCTCCATTGGCGACAAATGGGAGAGATGGAAAAGATCACTACTTATCTACCTAGACGCATCTGAAATCACATCAGGACCAAAGAAACGAGCTACATTATTGCACTTGGGAGGAACAGGCTTGCAGGATATATTCTACAACATACCGGATGCAAATGTTAAGGCAGCAGACGGAGTTGATGTTTTTGATGTAGCCATCAAAAAGTTGGATGAGTATTTTGTTCCAAAAACGAACCGAGTTTTCCAGCGTCACCTGTTTAGACTGATAAAGCAAGAAAACAATGAGAAGTTTGAAAGCTTCTTAGTACGACTACGGAAGCAAGCTGAAAAATGTAACTTTGATAAAGAGAAAGATGATCATTTGATTGATCAAATCACTGAGAAGTGTAATTCACCAGAGCTACGCAAGAAAATCCTTACAATTGGTGATAGTATAACCCTGGAAAAGATTGTTACCGAAGCCAATACCTTGGAAGTTGTGAATGATCAATTGGAAGTATATGAAGACAAGAAGCAAGGGAGTGAGGATAACAAACAAGGAAACCAGGAAGTAAATGCTATATATAACAGAAATAAAAGGGAATTAAGTAACAAAACTAGAAAGGAAGGAATATACAACAAAAATATAAAACCCTGTGGACGTTGTGGGAATAAAAATCATCAAACTGACTACAATGACTGTCCTGCATTAGGTAAAACATGTTTTACATGTGGCAAGCTGGGACATTTTCGCCAGTATTGTAGAAAAAGCGGCGCAAAACGAAAATTAGGAAATTTCCATAATGTAAAAGGAAAAACAAGACAAGAGTTGAAGTTGATTATGTTTTCAATATTGATAATGATGCAACAGTTGAGTGCACACTGGGTGGAATAAAGACCAAGATGCTGGTTGACTCAGGCTGTATGGTAAACTTAATAACATCTGAAACATGGGAAACTTTGAAACGACTCGGAGCTATAGTAACCAACCAAACACCCAAACCAGACAAGACTTTTTTGGCATATGGCAGTAGTAGTCCACTCAAAATTAAAGGATCATTTGAAACCACAATTGGAATAAATGGACAAAAAGTACATACTACTGTTTATGTCATTGCAGGAGGTACAAGAGACCTGTTGGGGAAAGAGACAGCAACACTCCTTGGCGTCTTGAAGATAGGCGTGGATATTAATAAAATTGATGACAAACCCATGTCCCAATCGTTTCCTAAGATCAAAGATGTGCTGGTAGAAATTCCCATTGATAACACTGTGCAACCAGTATCACAACCATACCGGAGAATACCACTACCTATTGAACAAAAAGTTGAGAACAAGATTAAGGACCTACTGGACAGAGATATAATTGAAGAAGTAAATGGGCCTTCAAGGTGGATTTCTCCGATGGTACCAATTTTAAAACAAAATGGAGACTTGCGGCTGTGTGTCGATATGCGTCGTGCCAACTCCGCCATTTTAAGGGAGAATCATCCGTTACCTTGTATGGATAAATTACTGCCGGAAATTGGGAGAGCTAAATATTTTAGTAAGTTAGATATCAAAGATGCTTTTCACCAACTGGAATTACACCCTGACTGCAGATACATAACAACTTTTATAACATCGAAAGGGCTCTACCAGTACAAGAGGCTAATGTTTGGAATAAGTTGTGCTCCAGAAATCTTTCAGAAGGTGCTGGAAAGACTTTTGGTAAAATGTGATGGTGTCATTAACTTCATAGATGACATACTAGTTTTCGGAGATGACGAAAAGCAACATGATATGCGTTTAGAAAAGGTGTTGCAGATCCTCAAAGACAGTAATGTACGACTCAATGAACAAAAGTGTATCTACAAGGTAGGAAAGGTAAACTTTTTGGGACACGAACTGACACCAACCGGAGTAAAGCCACTATCAAAGTACGAGGGCAGTCCAGAAAGTCTGTCACGTTTTGCGTTGTAGCCGCTAGGGGTGGGGCTATCACGGCCATCTTGGCGTCAGGGCGTTCCTCCGTTCAGTGGCTATCCAGCCGTGCTAGCGGAAGGTTCGTGTCGATCTTCGTTGTTTTTCAATAGCAATTTAAAATGTGTGCCGCAATTCAAAATCCCGCGAGTTGTGAAGTACGGTCGGTAATACGGTTTTTGTTGGCTAGAAACAATAAACCAATTGAGATTCATCGCCAAATCTGTCAAGTTTATGGAAACGATGTTTACAGTGAAAGTGTAGTAAGGCGTCTGTGAATTCAGTTCTAAAATGGCCGAACTATTGTCCACGACAACGCCCGACCACATACGGCAAATCGAACACGAAAAGTCCTGGATGCTTTCAAATGGGAGGTTTTCCCACATCCGCCATACAGTCCAGACCTTGCACCCAGCGATTATCACTTGGTTCCGGCAATGAAGACATGGCTTGCTAGGTAGCACTTTGACGACGACGCGGAGCTGCAGGAGAGCGTAACCAACTGGTTAACGTTACAGGCGGCAGACTTTTATGACGCCGGCATTTCCAAATTAGTTCATCGCTATGATAAGTGTCTCAATTTGTTTGGTGATTATGTTGAAAAATAGTATTTTAGTTGTACTTTCAAATGTATATAATAAACATGTTTTCTTGCACTTAGTTCTTTTTTTATATCAAAACGTGACAGACTTTCTGGACTGCCCTCGTATATAGAGAGCATCGCAAACTTCAGAGTTCCTGCTACTACAGAGGAACTGCAAAGTTTCTTGGGGCTTGTAAATTATGTTAATAAATGGTTACCAAATTTAGCTACCCAAACTGAACCTTTGAAGGAATTGTTGAGGAAAAAGTTAGGGAAAAAGGCTGATATTAAATCATATTGGACAACTAAACAAGACAAAGCGTTTGCGGAACTAAAAGGAGCATTGACTAAAATACAATCTCTGGGGTACTATGATGTTAAGGACAAAACACAGGTTATCGCTGATGCCAGCCCTGTAGGCCTTGGTGCTGTGTTAATACAGACTGACTCGAATGGTCCGCGAATAATCGCATACGGAAACAGGACACTAACAGAATGCGAGAGGAAGTACAGCCAAACTGAAAAAGAGGCCCTCGCCTTAGTTTGGTCAGTCGAGCATTTCAATATATTCCTTTTCGGCAAAGACTTTGACCTCATTACTGATCATAAGCCACTGGAAATATTGTTTGCACCAAAATCTAGGCCCTGCGCTCGAATTGAACGATGGGTGCTTAGACTCCAATCATATACTTACCATGTGATCTACAAACCAGGAAAGATAAATATCGCTGATCCGTTATCACGTTTATGCAAGCTAATAAATTCATCATCTAAGGGAGGAGATGAACACATACATCAAATCGTAGAGCAGGCTAGACCACGCGCTATTTCAATGAATGTGATTATTGAAGTTTCGGAAAGTGACGCAGAAATAAACAATGTCAAGAAGGGAGTCTATGAAGATGAATGGAATGAGATGGTCAAAGGCTATAAGGTATTCGAAAATGAGCTATGTTTCTATGGAAACATTTTACTCCGAGGAAACCGAATTGTGATACCCGAAAAATTGCGAAAAGGAGTACTAGATGCAGCCCATGAGGGCCACCCTGGGATCGTAGCGATGAAAGGCAGGCTTAGATCAAAGGTGTGGTGGCCAAAGATTGACAAAGATGCAGAAAATCTTGTCAAGTCCTGCAAGAGTTGCACTCTAGTGGGATTGCCAAATCCTCCAACACCCATGAAAAGACGAGAACTTCCTATAGCTCCATGGGTTGACGTAGCAATGGATCTGCTGGGGCCTTTACCTAATACTGATTACTTGCTCGTAGTAGTTGACTATTATAGTCGTTATAAAGAAGTCAAGTTCACCAGAGTAGTAACCAGTTGCCAGATTATAAAATTACTCAAAGAAATTTTTAGTAGATTGGGCTACCCGATCTCAATTACCGTAGATAACGGTAAGCAGTTTGTTAGCGAAGAGTTTCGTACATTTTGTGAAGAATGCAACATCGTGATTCATAACACAGTGCCATATTGGCCGCAAATGAATGGAGAAGTCGAGAGACAAAACAGAGATATAATGAAACGTCTGAAAATCAGTCATCTTGAAAAAAAGGACTTGAAGGAAAGCTTGATGGAGTATCTATTAATGTACAATAGCACGCCTCATACAACTACAGGCAAGTCACCATCAGAACTGTTCTTTAGGCGACAGAACAGAGACAAGATCCCATCAATTGATAGATTGGAAAATACTGATATAGACCTTGACGTTCGTGATCGAGACAAAATTCAAAAGGAAAAGGGAAGAGAGTATGGAGATAGAAGAAGAGGGGCTAGTGAATCGAATTTAACAGAAGGAGATAAAGTGTATGTCAAAAATATGGATAAAGCTAATAAACTCAGTTCAAACTATAACCCAGTACCACACACTGTGCAGAGTGCCCGCCGAGGTGATGTCACAGTAAAGAATGATTTAACAGGACAAGTGTTAAGAAGGAATGTGGTTCACCTGAAAAGAGTAGAAGGGAAATGGCAGACCGTACAGGGAGATGATCAGGAAGAGAACATGGAGGAAGAAAGAAATGATACTGATATATTATATGATGATATTACTACCAAGTAAATCAGGCTGTGATTTATTGTGCCATTTACTTAACTTACTTAAATCTTAGTATTGCCTATTTAAATGTCAATTCTGTTCCTTTTATTTTAATGACTCAAGTACGTAGAGATCTAAATTAATTAGTTACATAATTGTAGTGTTACCACTTCCTCAGTGATGGAACTGAAGACTGATACAGAAATATTCAAAATATAATGTTGATTGGTTTATACTTTGTTTGTTGTTATTTATCTTATTTAACATCAAGGGAGGGATGTAGTGTATGCGAGTAGCTCAAACAGCATACATACGCTATCTCGTGTGTCCCTGTATTGGCGGAAAAGATAACTGTCACTGTCATTGTCACGAGAGCGAAGGCGCGAGTGTCATTATATGAGAGTGGAGTTATTTCCAATACGTGGGCATCGCCGAGCCAGTGTTTGGTAAATATCAGCAGAGGGAGAGCATTTAACCAACCCTATAACAATAATATCCTTTTTTGCACGATTGATCATTTTTGGCTGTTTACCGTGACAGAATTTACGTCAGTAGGTGACATTTACTAGCAACTCGACGGTAAGTAAAGTTATAAAGAAAAACGGTGGATTTAATCATTGCCCAGAAGCATTTAACTGCATATATCTTTGAACGAAATATGCCAATTGAGTCTTTTCATCGATTCTTAAATTCTTGACTTCGCACCATTTTTTAAAACTTTGGTAGGTATTTTGATAACGGCCTGTCTATTCTTTTTTACTTTGACCGAATGTTATAATCATTGGTCTAACGTAAATAATTTAACCTATTTTTAAACTGTAAAAGGATTTCTTCTTTTGCTATTATTTTTTTCCAAATTTGATATGTATGAATTAAAAATAATAAGTTCTTTTAATATCTGCCAAAACCTATAGGGTTTCCATTTAAAGTAAATAAGCATGCAAAGTTTCATAATAGTATATTAAACAACGCATTTCATATGGAATTCTGTTATGACACGAGTTCAAGTTTAAAAAACGAATCGCGAAGCGATGAGTTTTTTAAAGAACGAGTGTCACAACAGCCATATGAAATAAGTTGTTTATAATATTTTTTATATTTTGCCATTTTATTATTTTTTAAATTAATTTATTATTTTTATGTAATTACGAAAATTTTTATTTTAAAAAGTATGTCGGTAGCACTGTGTAATTTATAACATTTGACAGTTTTGACATTTAAATTATGAAATGTTAATGTTTTCAAATATTTTAAAATGACTAATACACCAATAATAAAATATTATATAAGTAAAAGATGATATTCATATTCACAAATACTTTCTTCAAGAACAATATAAAATTAATAAATTGCTATTAGCCACAAATGCCATTGTCAATAGTCTTTGTCATTAGATACTTCACTCATGTCGCCAACCATTTAAAATTTGCGTCCGTAAAAGTTACATTACGATACGCAAATGCGTTTTATAATGAAGATTTTTATAAGTGCAAAATATAAAAATATTGTTTTTTTCGTTTGCTTGCTTCCTTACTTCATCCCAACCCAGTAGAGATGTGTAACTTGCTTTTATCCTGTATAGATTTTTTTTGGGAGACCCTAGTGACCGCTAATAATCCTCCTCACTCCTGAGTTGTGTTTTGATTATTTCCAATAATTTTTTGACTGTTTACTCGTTTGAGTAGCTAAGAAACTTCTTTCTAATTTTACAGCCTACTGTGTCTTCTCATTTCACTATGGATAAACAGTGTGTAAAAGCCAAATGGAATAAATTCATTATATCGGTTACTGTACATATTTATAAAAAATCCTGAAACATGTCAAATTTAAATTATAACTTGACATTCTTTAACGTGAAAATGCAACCCCTACCTTCAACCCCCTTAGAATGACAGGTACAACCCCCAATTTTTTAAATGGGAAGTATAGGCTTGTGATATATCATTTGAAAGGTCTCTTCATTCTCTATTCAAAAATGTTATTGTTTTTAAATTTGATGCAAAAATTAACATAAAAAAATTAAAATCATGTTGTTACCGAAATTCGCTACAATACAATCAAAAACTAAAATGTAATGCAAAACGTAATAAAATGTAGAACACGAAAAAGAACTATGAATGTTAATGAAGTAGATGTTCAAAATGTTCTCCGCGAACGTCTTCGCAACATCCTAATCTCAAACAAAACTGTCTTCTAACATTATTTAACATATCAGGCGTGATCGACCTAATCGCAAGCGTTATTCGTTCTTTTAAGTCATTTAAATCAGAAGGTTTAGTTTTGTACACATGGCTCTTCACATATCCCCATAAAAAGAAATCTAATAATGTAAGATCAGGTGATCGCGCTGGCCATTCAATCGATCCTCGCCTCCCTATCCACCGATTGGGAAATATTGTATCGAGGTACTGCCGGACATTAAGTTGGTAATGTGGAGGTGCTCCATCCTGTTGAAACCATATCGTATTCGCTGGAACTTGAGGGTTACCTGGATCAGGATATAAATTTGCAAACGTTGGAATGACATCATTTTGAAGTAGTGCCAAATAATTGTTGCCATTCAAGTTGCCTTCAATAAAAAAGGGACCAATGATATTGTTCCCCACAATCTCTGCCCAAATATTAACCTTTTGAGGGTATTGAGTGTGTTTTTCTCTCATCTAGTGAGGATTTTCCGTGGACCAGTAGCGGCAATTTTGCCGATTAGCATGACCGTTAAGTAAAAAAGTACACTCATCAGAAAACATAACGTCTTCTAATTGGATAATATTGTTATTCAACATGTCCATCATTTGCTCGCAAAAAAAAGTTCTCCTATCAAAATCGTCTTCCATGAGCTCCTGAGTAGGTATCATCTTATACGGATGAAATTTATTTTCTTTTAATATGTTTGCTATCGATGTATGGCTAGCATTGAATGTAGTGGATGCCTGTCTACTCGATGTATGTGGGTTTTCCTGAAACTCAAGCAACACATCTAATTTGAGTTCATCACTTAGTGCATTGGCAGCTGCTTTTTTTTATCTGCCTTTCATGACCAAACACGCGAAACTGCTTTTCTATTTTACTTATTGTTCCTTGGGATATAGGCGGTAAATTAGGAAATTTCTCATGAAATAGGCGAGTTACTTCCTGTTGTGTTCGGATGTTATCTCCGTAACCAATCATTTGTAAAACTGTTATTTTATGCATTTCCGTTAATCTAACCATTTTTCAGAATTGAATTGAACAAACTTTATACTTAAATTACAACAATGACAACTTAAATAAAACAATTTACTACTGCTTGTTAAAATTGCGTTGCCACGGAAATCCTTTAAAGTTTTTTAATGGTTACCATCTAAAAACCACATTGCTATGGTTTTTGTTCACTTTCTCATTATCAAGACCTAAACGGGAAATAAGTTTTAAGTATATTGTAATAAGTTTCAAGTATATTTTAGCGAATTTCGGTAACAACATGATATTAATTTTTTTATGTTAATTTTTGCATCAAATTTAAAAACAATAACATTTTTGAATAGAGAATGAAGAGACCTTTCAAATGATATATCACAAGCCTATACTTCCCATTTAAAAAATTGGGGGTTGTACCTGTCATTCTAAGGGGGTTGAAGGTAGGGGTTGCATTTTCACGTTAAAGAATGTCAAATTATAATTTAAATTTGACGTGTTTCGGGATTTTTTAAAAATATGTACAGTAACCGAAATAATGAATTTATTCCATTTGACTTTTACACACTGAATATTGTCCACATAAGAACTTAAATAATTCTTTAACCAGCACCAAAAAATGGGCAGGAATTAAATTTTCGCAAGACAACTTGCAAAAAATATTCCCTGCGCATTCATTACGATTCAATTATATTCGAAACGTCGACAGTTGCCAATATTAAAAATAATCACGTATATCTTTGAAACTTTAACAGCGTCAAATGCGAGATGCCTTCGTATCATACAACTCCTCGTCGAATTAATTGTTACATTTGACAAAATGCACCAGGGCTTTATCTTGTAAATTTTTTTGCCGTTATTTAATTACGTTTTTTTTTCGTTCTTTAACCGAACGAGAGGGCGAAAATTAAATCACACTAATTAATTGGAAAGGCATTTTATTTTGCTCGTTTTATAACTGGCTTTATTTTACCAGTTTTAATGAAATAGAAGCGGAGATATTTCTGGCAGATAATTGTTTCTGGGATTTCAGTATATCTTCAAAGCTCTCAAGCTTTCACACTACACTTTTATGTTGAACAAGAAATAATTTAATGGGGAAAAACGGGGACGATAGATCGTTATGACGTTGCTAAACAAAATGAGGACATTATTTTAATTTTTTCCGCTTTGTGTTTTTAGCACAATTTATTTAAATCATAATAAAAAGTGCTAGGTTTTGAAAAATATGCTACAAATCCTTAATATTGTTAAAATAATAATATTGTTGAGGGTCTATGACATTCTAATGAATAAAACAATAAAGTTTTTTTTTCAGCGGAAACACTTAGCAATATTAAAAATTATTTTCGAGATGAATAAACATTCTTAAGATAATTTAAAACACAAAAAATTTAAAATAAAGATTTGGAAACTCCTTTTCTAATTAATTTTATTCCACATGTAGATTCTGCAGAATCTTTAACTTTATTGTTTATTTTAACAAACTGTCAATTTTGTCAAAATCTCTTTCAGTAGATTTTAATTTTTCCAAATTTTAAGCTTTGTTCTTTCTATAGTTTTGAATAGCTAGTTTTTAGCATTTTTTTGTTACAATAAGCACATATATCTTGAAAATTAACAAGATATAATATGTTTTATAAATATTGCCAAGAATCTTCTTTGAATCGTACAGAACCGTTTTTATAACTAACAGGTAAACTTTATCCAAATAAACGAATAAACCCCTGGAAATTTGTCCTTCTGATGATGAAGGTTTATTTTAAAATTTTTTATTTCTGTCAAATATGTTATAATATCATAAAAGTTAATTTTTTTTATTGATTTTCCTACTTATTTTTTGTTCATGTTTATTTTATCTATTGTTGTTGTTAGGATAAAACTAAGTATTGAGAGTTTTTCATTTGGGTTTTTCATTATTTTATTTCAGATATTAAGGTGAGCGATAGAAATTTAAAATACACTTTGATCTGTGTCAGTTGGTCGGGAAGAGAATTTAAATACTTTTGTTTTCTTTAAATTTTATGTCTAGTTTACAATTTTGTTTGAGAATTGTTGCTTTTATTTATTTTATATTATTATTTATTTTTATATTATTATTCATAAAAGCATTAAATTTGGTATTTTACGATAGATTAATATTTGCTACACAATTTAAGTATATATTTTATATTTCCTATATAATAAGGTACATTTTGTAATATTTATATATAATATACAAGAATAGCTATATTTTTTTCAACATTAGTCGGTTATATTTTTACTATTTTGACATATGTCCGAAATGAAGTCAATAGTTATGGAATTTATTTATTTATTCTGGTACTTTCACCTCCAACTTTCCACTCTAACACCCTTTTATATCTTCTTTCATCTGTCGGAATACTTATCTGCTTATCAATTTCTTTGATTCTAATCAAATTTTTAGCTTGCCTAAGTTTCAATATTTCATAAATATAATTTTGACTTTTTTTTCACAAAGTATCGTGGAGTGATTTAACTTTTAATATTCCTAGATTCTTACTGCTCAAAGATTTGATATTGGAATGACAACAAATATTAGATTCAACGGCTTTGGAACTTACAGTAGTCTTCGACAAAATTTTCTTCGTAAATACATTGATTGCTATAGTATCAGCACTAATTGTCAGCTCATTGTCGATTTTGTGGAACTTTATTATAAACTGTTCCTTAAAGAATATTACTAAACTTTTAACTCCTTTAAAATAATCTTTCTGCCTTTTTTCTTTAATCTTCAAAAAATCTCAAACGTGCACCTTTTTTTCCTGAGAACCTCCCTGTCAATATTAGTAGGTACTCAGTCTTTTTACAGTTCAAACATGCACTCACTATTCTAACTTATTCTATTACACACTTTAAAACATTACATCAATTTCCTCAACTTATTAAATTCGTTTTTTGACAGCAAACTTCAAATTTTTAAATATAAATGTTATATAAATTTTTTTTATAATTTTATTGTATGTGTATTTTTTTGTTTTTAAAATAATTTCATGTCAATATTAATAGGTACTCAGTCTTTTTACAGTTCAAACATGCACTCACTATTCTAACTTATTCTATTAGACACTTTAAAACATTACATCATTTTCCTCAACTTATTAAATTCGTTTTTTGACAGCAAACTTCAAATTTTTAAATATAAATGTTATATAAATTTTTTTTATAATTTTATTGTATGTGTATTTTTTTGTTTTTAAAATAATTTCATGTCAATATTAGTAGGTACTCAGTCTTTTTACAGTTCAAACATGCACTCACTATTCTAACTTATTCTATTACACACTTTAAAACATTACATCAATTTCCTCAACTTATTAAATTCGTTTTTTGACAGCAAACTTCAAATTTTTAAATATAAATGTTATATAAATTTTTTTTATAATTTTATTGTATGTGTATTTTTTTGTTTTTAAAATAATTTCGGAGTTATAATTAACTTTTTATCATATCCGCTCAAGTTAAAATAATAAATAATGATAGCTAGGATCAGTACTCAAAAAACCTAATTTCCGTTATATCTTACAAAATTGGTATTGAAAAGTAAATACAAACTTATTTTTATATGAGGAATCAAATAAGAATTGGGAACTGCAATTTTAAAAATCGTCGTTTTATCAAGTTAAAATATAACTGAACGTTGTGACCACCCTATATAATTAACCTCATATTTAAACGCTATAACTTATAATTTGGGCCCTTAGGTTCAAAACAATATAATAGTTTTTAAATTATAACAATTAATTAATTGAAATAATTAACATTTTAATAAGCGTCTTTTTGGCATTTAAATAAAAATTTAGGTAAAGTACGTTTCACAATAATTCGTTGACTCGGTACCTGACCTTAGGGGATTAATAATGAAAGGTTATAAATTTCTCACTGTACAGTAAACATTAACAGATCCGTAATCCGGTTTTCAAAATAGATTTAAATAAAACTCAGTAACATTTACTAAAACTTAAATTTATTTTGTAAAAAAATCACGAAATTTTTTAAAAACAAACAAACAAATTTTAAGTTTATTTATTAATTGAAATTAAACAAAACTGTTGAAACTTACGTATACGTATACGCTTTGGTCTATTTCATCTAATTGGCAGATGTTGTCAAAAAATGTTTCAAATAAAAAAGATATAGTTTAACCATGGCCACATTTTAAAAATATTTTGTACTAAAGGGTATCCCAAAAATTGATTTAAATAAAAGTAAGTTAACATTTACTAAAACTTAAATTTATTTTGTAAAAAAAAAATCACGAAATTTGTTAAAAACAAATTTTAACTTTATTTATTAATTGCGATTAAACAAATGAACTAATTCTACATTATTTACAACTATTTAATGTAAATGTAGTTCAGTATCACTATCGTCTTCATTTAAATTAATAACTAAGGGTGCTACAGTTACATTAACATTTCGATATGTACCTTCAACCTTAATAACATGCTGAATCGAATTTTTCCAGCTATCAATGGGAATATTACTTGTCACATTTCTGATTAACTCTATAACACTTGAGTTTAATGTGGGTGAAACGTTTTCCGATCTAACTTTGGATTTTAGCTGATGCCACATGTGTTCTAAAGGATTGAACATGCAATAATATGGGGGAAGCCGTAACACTGTGTGGCCCATATTTTTAGCAATAGTATCACAAACGTATTCTTTTTCAATACCGAACGCTGCTACAACTTGTAAGAGATCACGTTTTGTGTACGATTCTTCAAAATAAAGGTCATTTTTTAACAAATACTCTTGAATTTCCCATTTATTGTTGTTGCTATTTGGTACTTTATTTAATTGACGGCTATGATAAGTTGCAGTGTCCATTACAATTATACTTTTTTCGGGTATATTCGGCAATAAATAATTCTCAAACCAATCTTCAAAAAGTTCTGCTGTCGTATCTTCGTGATAATCTAAACTTGAATCTTTAATATTCTTTGCTGATAACAATAAAGCGTTTGGAACCCAACCTGTTTCTGATCCGGCATGTATTATTGTAATTCTTTGTCCTCTATTTGATGGAGCCTATGTTTTGCAATTTCCCGATGAATCAACAAAACCCTTCGTTGGAGTATCATGGGTGTCATACCATGTCTCGTCGAGGTAGATAATTGAAAGGTTTTCACTTCTATATTTTTGAATAGCTTGTAAGTATGGATATGACTCCATTATCACTTGTCTTTTATTAATGGTACAATATTAAGTCCCATTTGAGAAATAATTCTCCACAAACTTGTACGGCTACAAATAATTTCCGTGTCGTCTTTAAGTAACCGTTTTTTTATACAATCTAGGGTTGGTATCATTTGTTCTTGGTATAGGACATATATCGTTCGTCGGATTATATCTTTTTGTATTTCATCAACACAATTGGTATTATTAACGTCACTTCGTTTTTTTCGTTTACTTATTGGCTTATTGATAATATCTTTTACTGTGGATATTGGGGTTTTGGTTAACTTACATGTTTCTTCTGCTGCATCGGTTACACTATAACCTCGATTATTCAATGTTTCAAACACATTTTTCACAATTTGTTTCTCATCCGGCGATAAATGCACTTTTTTGCCCAAGGACGCCACATACTTAGTTATAAACACAAGATTACTTTCAGAGTATAATGTTTAGTACAAACTAAAATTCTAGGAGAGAATTTTAAAAACAAATTACCCCGAAACTCCCACTTTCTCTTCCAAGATGATTAAGAAAATCAAAAATCATTTACTAATGATTTACTATTGATGGTCAGTAATAATAATTTAAAATTTTACCTGAAAAATAAAAAATCCAAAATATATCTTCCTGGACAAAAATAAATAATACCTTTCTGTAAATAGTTCACCGGTTTACGGCCAAAGTTCGAAGAAATATTAACCACCTTTTATTAGTAATCCCTTAAGAGCAGGTACCAAGTCAACGAATTATTGTGAAACGTACTTTACCTGGTACCTTACATAAAGTGGTCCTTAAATTTAATCGTCTAACCAAGAAAAAAAAGTAGTATTTAAAATAGTGAGGTTGATGTCTATTTCCGATATAACCGAAAGTGCTATGAATTTAAAAATATTTTAGTTGCATTCAGAAGTAAAGAGAACCCCTGTATACCAAATTTCATTCATCTAGTATTATCCGTTCCCCATAAACTTTCAGGTGACCTACATACATTCTTATTGGGACATCCAGTATACACAATCAGTTCTGATGATAAATCTAATGTTTGAACAGGTACGTGTTGTAGATTTAGATCGAAATCAAATAAATGGCATTCGCGATACCTCACACAGTTTTTATGACTTATGTTCGTGTGTTTAATTACTTAATGAGAATTTGATATTTTTTTATAGAAAAAAAAAATTGAGGTTTCAATTAGAATACCGCAGTCACTAATATCCACTTATTTGTAATTGCTCTGAGCTATATCAGGCGTAAATATTTTTAGAATATCCTTTTAATTTTGGATATTACCAAAAATATACCGTCTTTGATAACTAATTACATCACTAATTACTTAAGCAAATAAAATATTAACAAAAAATAAATAAATAAGACGAAAATAAAAAGTTTACAAACTCCTGAGAAAATTTCTCGTCAAAATTTTTTGAAATCTTTCATTAATGGTATTAAAAAGTTTTATCAAAGTACTTCAAAATTCGTAAAGTCGATCTTAATTAGAAGGGATATAAAAGAACCCTTTGGCAATTAAAAATTAATTCATAAATTCAAGAAGACCCATTTGTTTAATTGTAAACAAAATACTACAATTTTGATTGCCATTTTACTCGTACATTATTAATGTAGCAGGGCAACATCAATATCAATTCCAAAGCTAATAAAAAGTTTTGAAATAGCGTGTTAAGGAACAAAATAAACTTTCTTGAACAGAGCTTAAAAGCGATGATCATTTCTCATCGAACGGAATTAAAACTGCAATAAATAATTCCCAGAAATTTCTAATATCGCGTTCAGAGCTAATTTCTAGACAGTTAAAATTAGAAAACAAACTATACCAAAAATTGGTAATAAACAAACTTATTCTAAATTATTTACCTTAGACTTTGTCTACCTGAAACAATAAAAGATAGTATTAATACCAACACGAAAGTAATAAATAACACTAAATTAGCTACTTAATTCACTAGACGCGACGTATATTGTTACTTTGTATAATGAACCATTGAATCAGTTGACTTACTATTATCAGAGCGTCAGAGCGTTAAGCTGAAAGTGGTAGAAGAAAAGATACGTCCGTAGTAGTAATGTAAGTTTAATGTTGGCCCAGCATCGCCCCAATATTGGAATATTGGTTAGGTTAGGTTAGGCAGCAAAAATCCAGGTTTACTTTTAATATATCGCCAAAATATAGTTTGCGCAATATTGCCAATAAATCACCAATATTGGATATACATGGGTTTTCCAATTTTCGTTTAATATTGCCTTAGCATTCGCATTCAATATTGATAAAATATTGGCTATATATTGGTTAAACAAAATTTTGACGAACCACGAAATTTATATATTGCACCTATAAAGCGATAAATATAGCCCCAATATCGTTGCGCAATATTATGTATAGATTGGTAAGACGACTTTGGCTAATATAACTTGAGAATATTATAAATAATATTTGATGTTTTATAGTAGAACCTAATGTAAGTTTAATGTTGGCCCAGAACCGCCCCAATATTGGAATATTGAAGCATTATTGCAGCAAAAATCCAGGTTTATTTTTAATATATCGCCAAAATATGGTTGGCGCAATATTACCAATAAATCATTAATATTGGATACACATGGGTTTTTCGATTTTCGTTTAATATTGCCTTTGCATTCGCATTCAATATTGGTAAAATATTGGCTATATATTGGTTAAACAAAATTTTGACGAACCAACGAAATTTATATATTGCACCTATAAAGCGACCAATATAGCCCCAATATCGTTGCGCAATATTATGTATAGATTGGTAAGACGACTTTGGCTAATACAACTTGAGAATATTGTGAATAATATTTGACATTTTGTATAAAACCATATTGTAGACAATATTGGTTTAAATAAGGAAATGTTATGTTGCCTTTTTACAGGACTGCCAGTGTTCTACCAATATTAGTTTAGTTTGTTAGCAATAATATTTTCGGTTTTGGATGTAGCCAGTGTTTGTTTTAAAGTTGGTATATTGTATTTTTACGAGACTTCAAGTGTTCTACCTATATTAGAAATTAGATGAGAATTTTTTCCAAAAATTAGATAAAAGCGGTAAACAATATTTCTGTATCTAAATGTTGTGCATAGCTAAGATATCTTTCCTAGTCGTAGTTTCTCAGAAGTATATCTTGGCTTATTCCACTAGTTGGATTTTCCCTCCTCTATAGAATCATGAAGAAATAAATCATATTCTCTGGAAAGTCATTATTCTGTTCGTAAAACGAATTCCATACCGAATAATCTTGAATTAATTCCATTTGACAATTCCACACTTTATGTATTAGTTCAATAGCCTATTTTAAAGGTAATCAGAAGTATATACGTACCCGTATCTATTTTCTTTACATTGAAGGAGAAACCAAACTGGGGAATAATTAAATTCACACGAAATATACAATCCAAGCAGTGTGTGGCTTTTAAATAAATATTTAATTTCTCCCACAATCCTGCTCTTGAAACAAGCAAAATTGATTTATTAAATTAAAATGGGATTGGTAAAGTAGCAGGAAATGGAGGAGTGTAAACAATATTTGCGGTATCAATTTAACAAATTAAGCACCAGAATTTATCGAATAATATAAATATGTCCTTTAGCTTTTGATTAAAAATTGTTATTTGATCCTATAGTTTGTTGAAAACTAATAGTTATTTATGATATAAGTGTTAAAAGTACATTTTTAAGGCACGCATGTGAAGATTCGCTTCGCTCATTCTGCAATTCACATGAGTGCCTTAAAAGGTACTTTTAACACGTATATCATACAATATTTTTTCTACAAACGTTCAAATAAAGTAATTGCACAAATTATACTATTAATATTAATGTAAATAAATAAAATCTAAATATTTTGACGTATGCTTACAAAATCTGACAATTGACTTTTGACAACAGTGCCATAAAGTGATTTTAAGGCACTCAACGCCTTAAAGTGACATTTTTAAGGCTTCTATGGATGCTAAAAATGGCATTTTTAATGTTTGTAGAAAAAAGTATTTAAAAGTAAAATATGTAAAATTAAAACCGTTATTACCTGAAAACAATGCATAAATATGGATTAGATTGCAATTATTACAAGTTTTCTTTTAGAAGCCCTTAATTTACTTTAGAAAGAATTTCTAATAATTTAATGTTTCATAACTTTTAAAATAAAATGATCTCGCTATGCTTTAATATTGTTAAGTCTTATAACTTCCATACTTGGCCTAGCCTTAACTACTTAAACATCAGGTACCTAGCTACAAACAAACAAAATGCAACTTCAATATGTCAATCTGACGATGCTAGTTCTAGCGAAACAGCTGTCATTGCATTTAAAAATCTTTTTTTTAATAACAGGTGGAAGTTTTGTTCGAACGTTTCGTTGTTTATTATTTTCACTAAAAAATATAGTTTAGTTTTAAAAACATTCTTTTATAAAGTAAATATTTTTGTTCTATTTCATTTTTTTACTTATTAATATTCCTACTATGGTCTTGTAAATAAAATTGCTTTTGCTCTAAACAACTTCCAGCTGCTTCATATAAATGGTACAATATAAATTACTTCCTGAATACACAGAGTAAAAAAAACAGGTCATGTACAACTTAGTTTTATGCAGCAAAACGTTTTCATTTATTTGATGTGAATAATTTCACGATTTAGATAAAAATGGACAACAATAATCTCATTTTGTTTTACTAAAGAGATAACTAAAATCATCTTCTGTTGATAATTTTATTCCAGCGGTAGATTATTGTAAATTGGATCTACAAATCGAGCTTTATAATCGACATTCCAAAATATGGGACACTGTATTGACACTGGTTTTATTTAATTTGCAAGACAAGGTTTCGCGACAAGGTCAATTTCACCTTTGACCTTGAACCCAAATTTTGTTAAAAACCTTCTTGTTTTGGTTAAAACTGTGTTCTTCGCAAACTTTCATAATTCTGGCAATCAACCAGCAGCGTCCAGCCAGATTTTCGGTCTTTTATTCAAACCATCTTTGGTTATAACTTCTTAAAATTCTTTTGCTTATTTCATGCCTTTCCAATGCTACTGTCTCAATTTCCTTTGTAAAAAAAATAGGGTTTTATTCATGGGTTTATGGCTTTGGTAGTAGCCATAGAAGAGGTGTTTTTGTCTCTATTTTGGTATGTCTATCCGCTTGGTCTCTCTCTGTTGTTCTTTTATTCTCGGGAGAGTATAGTGACATAATGTCTTAATTGCTCGGATCGAAGCTCTCTATAATTGTCTGTCTTGAGCTGCAAGAGATGCTTCTTGCTGACCATGTCCGATGATATCTTTGGTTTGATACACCCATCGCATCGGAGACCTTCCTCTTGATCGTTTTCCATTTATCTTTCCCTCCACAATAAGTTTTTCCAGTCAATTTGTTCTTGAAATGTGTCCAAAATATCGTAACAAAATTTGATTCAAGTCACTAATTTTGTTTTGATTGCCAAGCATCGTTCCCAACTTTCAAATTAAATGTTCCATTCAATAAATACTTAAATCTGTTTACATAAAGTTGGTAGCCGTGATTGGCAAGTCGTGTCGTTGCAGTTGTCACCAATTAGTATAATATAGTTTTGTATTTGTTATGTTGTTTGTGGGTTTTGTGTTTTTCTGTCTTATTGTTATTTTGAAATATAAAAAAACTGTTCTTTTAAGAACAGAAACAGTGTAATAAGTAAAAAAATGCCAAAACATCTAAATAGTCGCTGCAAAGAAATGGTAGCTTCTTTGATAAATTTTTTTGAAAGAGAACGAGACAATGGTGGGCCTTTCATACCTGTTGCTGCTGTTCGAGAGGTTGATAAAAAGTTTTAAACAGTATATTAGACAAAATATTATTTAAGTTAAATAAAAATATAAATGTTTTTACGATATCTACAGTATATTGTGGATATTGTAAAAACATTTGTGTGTTTATTTAACTTAGTTATGGATATCCATCAAGTAACAGCCAATTCAATTAAAAACATTTTATTTTAGCGTGTGGCAGCTGCACTCAACTTCAGTATGGCTACAGTTTCCAGTATTCGAAATGTAATCTACAATATGTATGAAAAAAGTAAGCCTTTTTCCTCTGAACACAGATATTTAATTTTTTTTTAATTGTAAGACCAGAAAAAATATTATTATTTTTTTTGTTTTCAGGAGAGGATGTAACTTTAAATTCTTTACTTGTTGAATTAAAACTAAGACACTTATTTGAAGGTTCTCGAAGGTCTGTCTTTATCAAATTTATTAAAGAAAATTGGTTTCAAATGGAAAAAAGGTGAACCAAAACGGGAGCTCATGGAGCTTCCTGATATTGCTGTAGAACGGGTTAGTTTTTTAAGGAACTACATTAAAGAAAAAGAAGCAGGTCTATATAAATTTGTTTTTATTGATGAAACATGGATATTTCAAAATGGTAGCATAAACCGTTCATGGCAAAATAATGATAAAAGGAGTGTCAAAACGACTAAAGTTGATGGTAAAAGGTAAACTCTCCGGTTATGTTATTATTATTAATAGTATATGTCTCTGTACCTATTTACGTGGTAATTTTAAATGTTTCTGTTCAACAATAAGTTTTATTTTTCGTAGATATATCATATTCCATGCTGGGAATGAAAATGGGTTTATTGACGGTGCGAAAGCAATACATCTATAAACTGACACATTTTAACTGCTTATAAGTCGAGAACGAAACATGACAACAATGTGCGGTTTTCACAGAACTTCATCAATATCTTTAAAGTTTTTTTTGACAGTGTTGCCAAGTTTCAAAATTTACCTGAAATAGGAGAGAAAAAATTGATGATTTTCAAAGGCCGATTTCTCAAAAATTTTCAAAAAGGTGTCATTTACTAAGACAATTTATACATTTTCGGACAGGGGGATTTAACAGGCTTTCATGTGCAATTAAAACGTACAGGGTGTTACATTTAAAATTTTTGAGAAATCGGCCTTTGAAAATCATCAATTTTTTTCCTCCTATTTCAGGTAAATTTTGAAACTTGGCAACACTGTCAAAAAAACTTTAAAGATATTGATGAAGTTCTGTGAAAACCGCACATTGTTGTCATTTTCCGTTCTCGACTTATAAGCAGTTAAAATGTGTCAGTTTATAGATGGACACATTGTATTTTCCTCAAAAACCAAATTAAGCGATTACCATGATGAAATGAATCAGGATAATTATTCTTTAAAGTGGTTTGAGAACTAGCTGTTAATTAATCTCACAGAACCCAGCATAATTGTTATTGACAATGCTCCATATCACAGTGTTTTACTCCATAAAACACCTAATACAAGTTGAAACAAACCACAAATTAAAGAATGGTTGATCAGTCAAAACCTAGAGTTCACAGAAAACATTGTTAATAGGTAAGAAATGAAAGTAATACACTGAATTTTAAGCTTAACTTTGGAAATTTCCTTGGGATAATCATTTAATTTTAAGAAATAAACCACCAGTCATCTATATGGCTGACCATTTAGCCGATCAATATGGACAAGTGCTACGTTTATCCCCATATCATTGTATTTTCAATCCCATAGAACAGATATGGGGTATTCGCAGCATTCTTCTGTAGACCCACATTTCAAAGGCTTGGTAGTTTCTATAAATATCTTTCCCCCATATACAAACCCAAAGACATCTCACTGACTTTTATTTAAAAAAATACTTTCCCTTTCGTTTGACCTTATTCGTAATTTTTGTTTTCTCGTATTTATCTAAATAACTTTTTTACGAGTTCACTATTCCCTTGCAATATTTCAATAACCGTCCTACTAACCTCCTCATGTGTCAAGGGGTTGGTAATTTAGAAGTTCGTGATTTTCAAGTTGACGAAATGCTCCGCATGAAATAACGTATGCGACCTTTAAACGCTATAATCGTAAAAGAGTATTATTTTCATTGCATTCAAACGATTATTAAATGCACCGTTAGAGCCATCAGCAGCGCACGCTTTGGCGTCTGAACAGAATTTTTAAATTTCCACTTGCTGTTTAAAACAAAGGTAAAATACCTAGAAGGCTAATTAATAGGCAACACTTAATTAAAGTAAAAGGTAATTATTATTATTAATTAAATTAAAGTTTGTATACCTACTAAACAGTTTATGGTATACATTACCTGTTCCAGCTTCAGATTTAACTTATTTTTAATTAAGAAAAAACAATAAGTTGTATTTAAGAATGAAAAAATTTCCAAAAATAAGTTAACTAAATTAATAAAGATTTCCAAACGTAAATATTTTAATTATATAATTAATAAAAATTCAAACTCATCATCAGCTCTCTGGAAATGTGTAAATACAATATGCAATAAACCACATACAGAAAATATTATTAAAGGTATTTATGTCACCTTGCACTATTACCGATCGTAAACGATACCGCTATTATTACCGTTAAAACCGACCCCGATTCACTGTTAATGCTACTGTACACGAGACACCCCTTATAGACGCTAACTATTTATTTGTTTGAACGAGGCCAATCAAAGAACGCGTCCCTCGCTTGCAATTGAATAACGAACGCATTTCTTCTGACAAATGACACAAACACGATTTCCGATTTGAGCAAGACTATTTAAAAGACTCGTAAGGCAACCATATCTCCTTTAACCGACCAACGGGCCGACTGAAGAGGCTGAAGAAATACGTTAAAATACCTCATCTTGTGAATTTCCTTTTTGGTTGTTGAAAGATACAACCCGCTAAGTTGGAGTCGAGTAACCGCCAAGATACCGCTAAGTCGGAGTCAAGTTACCGCTAAGTTGGAGTCCAGTTACCGCTTTTGGAAGGTCCCTATGTGTAGACAGTCCTTCAAACCAGTTCTGAGCTGTTAAGAATACTATTACATCCCAAGCAGCCAGAACCATTAAAGAAACTTTCATCTCTCCACGAAGAAGCTGAAGCCGCCCTCCTAGACAGCACAGAAACCTAAAGTTAAGTCTTCTTTTTACAACTCCAGTTCATTACCAGCAAGTACTTACATTTTCAATAAATAATCTATATTTTTAAAAAACAGTTTCATTTGTATACCTTAGACTATAAGTCTTAAGGGTGTAGCGTGGTCGGTCTTTATTTCAAGTAGCTTATTTATTTGTTGTTTAATTAAAGTAATTACAAGGTGTTTCTATCTTTCCCACCTTAGTTTTTGTGTGGTTTGTTTGCTTAATCGATAGCGTTCAAAAGATAGTGGCGCCCTTATTACTTATACATTCCAATCCTTCCTATAGTGAGCATTAACTTGGAGTCGAACCACCCCCTGGAGAGGGTCTCTTAGCCGGGATCTCTTTTGGAGAGTTTTTTAGTTACAAATTGGCGCCTTTGAAGAACCAATATTACAAATTGGCTCCTTGCCTTTTTGGGACTAAAAAGGGTTACAATATTCAGAATTTTGACAAAACCATGTACTTGTTTACTACAAACGTTGAAGAAATTAAAAACGAAATAAAATCTCTCAAAAATAAAAGGGCTGTTGGATTAGGTTTTCATAAATAAAACTGGCTATAAAATCAAAAGGATTTTGATAAACTTAAATTTTGTTTTATTTTATATATATAAGATACCCTATCCGTGGACACGCTGTATAAATTGTATAATTCGATTTGATTAACACAATAAAGTTATAAATGAATTTATTTTCAACAAATAAAAAATAAGGTAATCTAAATGATGTGTTTTAATTATAATAATGCACACGCAATATTTAGAGAGGTAGCACATCCCGAACCTATAATTTTGCATACTGGCAATAGCTGGGAGTTTGACCTAGTTTATTTGATATATCCAGCCGTTGTTTCCAAACATTGACAATTGGGAATGTGTACCTAACTTACCATTAATGAAATTGCAGAATTGATTTTCGCCACGATCCCATAATAAACCGTGGAATTTGCTTTCTGCTGCTTCCTTATTCGGATTTCGTCCATCTTGTTTACAAACTCTTAATCAAAAGATAGATTTTTCATCTTAGAATATTCCATATAAATCGCAACTGTGATATTGTTTTATCTATTTTTATCGATTCTAAACTTTAATCAGATCAGCATCGAGCATCCAATAACAAAAAAGAAGATTTTGCGAAACTTGTAGAGAAGAAAATTAATTTTCAAATCAAAAACTTTAATTGACTTATACTTTTTGAATATTTAACAAGTTTTAAACCGGAGTATAATTCAAAAGTTCTTTTCAGTAAGGAAAATACTTGTGGATATATATAGTTCAAAGCAAAATTGTATTAGTAGTTTATTTACATACTTTTTCAAAACTTTACATTAAATTGGCGTTTCTCAGAACAGTTTTAATTTATAAAGCGAATTTTAAAGAAATTAGTTATTGGAAGAAGTTTGGGTAACTTAAATTTCAATATAATATTCTTATTTAATTGATAACTACATTCACTTAAAACTGAAAAAGTAGAAAATTGTTTCTACATGCACCCAAGATAAAGAAACAGTTTCTATACATTCCAATAGAAAACGTGATGGCGACCGACTTTGTCGATACTTGCAACCATCTCTGTCGATTTGCAAATCAACGGGAAGAACACTACTCGTAGACCGGTTTCGACATTGTTGTGTCTCATCAGTACGAGGTAAGTAGTTCTTCTTATCTCGCAGAGCAGGATGCAAAATGATTCTTTTACGCTAATACATAAACCGTGAATCCACGATTCCGTTGGGGCATATAGCCCAGGAAGTAGTTTTTTTTTCATAGAAAACGGTCGAGCTGACCAATCTAAAACTTGGATACCAACCTCTTGAAGGTATTCCATTGTTATTCTGGCAATGTGCAATTTATAAAAATATTTAGTTAACTTCCAATTATAATTATAGAGACCGTATTCATTATTTTATTATTAAAAATTTTTTAGTTAAGATGGAGCTAGCGGTACTAATTGAATTTAATATTTAGGATACCAGGTGCTTAAAATGTTAACAGGTACTGTTACAAAATGTAAATAATACGAATAGGATTTATCAAAATTTTTTTATTTTTTGTTTTTCAACAAAAAGGCGATTTAAACTGTGAATATTTTGGACTTTTATTCATCTAAAGGATATGAAAACACTTACTGTGTAAAAGTCCATCTGGTTAAGAGCAGGAAATAACTAAACGGTTTAATGAAACTTCCACTATTTATTCGTAACATACGTTTTAAATTCAATTACAGCTTTTTCGCTAAACAGAGTGACAAAGAAAATGTAACTTCAATATGAATTTTATAATATATTTTATTTTATTTGTTAGTTAATACCTTTTATAGTGTTCAAAATTACTATGTCATACTTATTTAATTTTTTTGCACAGCGATGTTTAATTCAAATTTGTTTTATTTAATTTATATTATACAATCATACGATAATACTATATGCCATGATTTATTTCTATTATTAAAATTAAGATTATTATTATTTTTCCCAGTATATAATTATTTAAAAAAAAACAGAAACTTCACATCTACAACAAAAGTCGGTTCAAATTTGATTTCAAACATTATTTTATTTTGTATACATACAATATAATAATTTTTTACATAAATCTTATAACGACCCTGTTCTTAAAATACTTACATGCGTGTAGATTAAAATATGAAATATTGTTTTTTTTTGGTTGGTTTTATAATTTTATTTGACAGCTTCTTATAAGTGGGGGTATAATTATATGGTTTTAAGTGGAAATGTCAGCCAATATTTTTATAGATTTTCAATTACACTGATCCCGAGATCCAAAAATTCTCGGTATTTATACGTTTTTCCCGAAAGTGACGAAAATGGCAGAAAAAACTGATTTCCAATTGTTTTTAACCAAAAATTTCATTTAAATTTTTTCCAGTATCCTCTCAATATTAAATCTCTGAACAAATATCTACTGAAGTGCATCACTTTTGATTTCCGACCAAGAAGAAGTTTTTGCCAAATTTATCTTAAAATAAATGATAATACGATGATAATAATTTCATCTTTATTTTATCTTTTAAACATAAATTGAAAGTCATTAATTTAAAAAACGGCTATGAATAAAAACTCATTAGCGCACACAATCATTAGGTATACAAGGTTAAAAACATTTCCAGAGACAAAATATCCATTATTTACAGCAATATTTCCTGAAAATAGAAATTATTGGCTGTAGATACCAGTAGAATGTATTTTTAACTTTTCAGTTGATATAAATATATATTTACACGTATTCGCATGTAATTTTTTAAGCACCTGTCGTCCATTTTTTTTGCTTTTTTGAAAGTTGAATGCTGTTGGTGTGCACATGTTTTCAAAATATATTTTCGGCATACGTTCACATGGTTTTTTTACTAATAAAATCACTGTTACATCAATCGAATGTATTGATTTATGTTCGGAGAAAACTGAATAATGGATTCTGCTCATATCAACTATTTAATTTAATTTTTTTTTAGTTCTGAATAGTGAAGGTTTAAATATAGTATGTAATATTTTGATAGTAAGTCTATTGACAAATTTCTTGGATTACTTTGTCCAAGATTTTCTTTCTTAACTTTAAATTCACTTATTATTATTTCTCTTAATATCGATCTTTATTGTTGGCAAATACAATTTTTCATAAATCCATCAAATGTCAATAATTCGATGGGGAAATTATCTTATAATTAAATTTATTGTACTAACTCTTTCGTAGGAAATTCAATGATCTTCTAAGTTCGGTAGCTGAAGAACTCTGTGAAAGTCGTTCAAAATTGTCTTTTGCTCCACTAAACAGCGATACAATGCAAGGGTGAGAAAAGTATTTCAAGTTTACCAACTTAAATAACTGCAAAATATTTGAATTGGTAATTTGTATGAATAAAACGTTCATATTTGTAGTAATATAAATAAAAAGTCAAAAAAATACTATTAGTTTTGATTTTATATTTGATAGATCTTTGATTTTTCACTTAATTTCATACATTTTCCCAGTCCTGTAACGTCCAAAAATGAAATTGTCGTTCTTATACCTGTAATAATTTCCAAACAATTTCCACTGAAAACTTACAATTTATCGCTGAAGAAAAAGCCTCATTCGGTGGAGATATAAATCCTGGAAGTTCAAGTTTAAACCGTTTTCACTACTAAACTCACTCGAATTTACAACTGCACTGAACACATAGTAATATATGACTGTCAACTGTTTTTCTGGCGGATAGATTAAATTTTTGATATTTTCACAGCTGACCTGGATTTATTTTTATTTCTTACTTGTTTATTATTGATAAAGTCGGTGGGTTTGCTGGTTTCTATTACTTGAAATGCGTAAGAGTGATCCCTTCCTGCAAAAAAAAGAACAATGTGTTAATAGTTGCTTTATTTACTACAGTATTACGATATTAAATAAGGATGTACATAACGAACGCCGGTTTTTAACAAACATGTAATATATCTTGTTTAGTGTCACTGATACAACTCAATTAATATACTGACGTCACTGCTATGATAAATAAATTTGAACTAATAATAATAAACAGAAATGTTAAAAATACTTGTAGTTTTTTTATTTACCCAATAACTTTGTTTAATAGTTATTTATTGTACAAGACGTAAAATTGTACTTTATCTATAACAAGACTTCAAGTTCAGGTGAAAACTAGAATTTAATAGAAAATTTGTAATTTGGGCAAAGTTTTTTTATTTTTGCTAATTCCAGTGCCCACAATTTTAGTTTTTTTGGATACCCTTTTACTAGAAAAGGTTAGTAATTTTCTAAATAATTTTCTGAAGAGTTTTTTAAACGCAATTGTAAAAATATTGTCTCTTTAGGTTTTTACGTAGGAATCAAAATCGTTGATCCTGTTAGTAGAGTTTTTAAAATCCTAAAGTTTTGTTTTTTTGAATGCTATTGAATAAAAGAAAAACCGCTAAACCGTTTTTATGTTGGAAATTATCAAAAGTTCCAGCTGGTTGTTAGGAATTAAGGATATAAACTGCCCAACAAAAATTCAGACTATAAAGAATAGGTATCAATTAGAGGTGTCGGATACTCCACAACCCTCATGGAACCTCAGGAAACAGGAGAATAAGGCCAAATTTTTTATTATTTAATTAAATACTATATCACGATAAAAGAGTAAACCTAATTAATTTTTAATTTCCTTTCAATTTCATTGTTTACCAACATGTTATTACTATAAATACACGCCATAGTATTTATTTTAATGTAACCTGTAAACTGCAAGTGAGGTGTACCCCAATTGAGGTATTTAATATTATTTCTGATTGATGTTTTATTTAATATAATTAATAAATATTTTCATTTGGTTGCCTACCTTTAATGGCAAAGGTATTATTTTTTATTAGGATATTACCCTAAGAACCAAAACGTATTATTTTAATAATTTTAGTATTTAACTATGTTTTTTAAGCAATAAATTAGTTGTTAAGCATTGATTCCTCGTTTTTAGTAAGTATAACCGGATATAACTTCTTAAATTTCATCAAACAAAATAAAAGAAAATTGCCTGTTTGTGTTTTTCGCAATTTTATAACAAACTCACTAATTTTTTTCTAAAAATGCGGGGGTGCCCTTATGGTACACTCCTTACCTTCCCCTTATATGCTCACCGATGAACAGTAAGCCTTCTGGCAAGTAACTTTCAGTAAAGTTAAACATTCTTAAAAAGATAAGGTTACAATTGTAGCCACAAAAATCTAGGATGATGTATGAGAAAGAATACCAGTCTTTTAAAAAGTAGAAAAGCATTAAGAATGTCAATAGCGTGAGTGAAAAAATACTTCTGAAAAGTCAAGAAAGCGATGCCATCGTCATTATAGTCGTATTATTCGATGCTGAAGCTTACGTTGTTGGTGACTGAAAATTGTGACATTTACTAAAAAAATTGAGTGAAGGATACAAAGCTAAAAAGTCCAAAATCTTGGAGTCAGATGATATTATTAAATTTCTAATAGAAGCTCCTGATGACGTCTATTTGTTGATGCAGGTTATTGCTATATTTGGTGTAATTGTACAAATTAGAAGTGATTAGTGGACGACAGAAACGGCGTTTCCCAACTCGTGCCCGTTATTACCTGGCCCCGAAAATCACTGACCAACTCGTGCCCGTTCAAAAACCAGGTAGAAAATTAATACACCAACTCGTGCCCGGGTGCATCGGAACTGCGGTTTTTAATTCTTATTTATTATAATTAAATATTCAAGACCTACATATACAGTTGTCATTTATTTGAAATAAAACTACTATAAAACGTATTAATTAAATATATTGCACATAAAAAACTTAGAACTACCTACATATTATTAATACTATCAAGATACTGTTTTAACGACAGTAAATGTTGATATCTTAGGTTAGGTTAGGTTAGGTTAGGTTAGGTTAGGTTAGGTTAGGTTAGGTTAGGTTAGGTTAGGTTAGGTTAGGAATCACCGATTGTCCGAAAATATGCGTTACACTTTCTATTCACACACACCCACTTAATTTCTCCAGATGTTAACTTTTTGCTGCTTTGATTAAATTTGTGTTGTTCTACAATTAATAATATTTTCCCACGTTGACTTGATACTTCGCGGATCGACATGTTTATAGAGTTGCTTTTAAGCCTCCCAATTACGAAATAAAACTAACTCATTCATAAATATCAAACCCGAAACAAAATCCTTTCTAGTAAGTACTGCAGAAAAACCCAATTTAACAATAATACCTGTTTCTATAGAGTTTAGACAAGATGGGATGGTAATTTGAACAGGTAAATTTTTCAATCGAGCACGAGTTAGGTATACAGATTATTCAGACCTTTACTCTTGTACCTTTTAAAGGATTAGTGGGCACGAGTTGGGATGCGTCCGACAGAAAATCGGTGATAATTGTTTCATTATCTGATAAGCAGGATAGGTCGTTTTGAATTACTGACAAGAAAAGTGGAGTGAGTTTCTTGGAAATTGTGAGAAAGTATTTGGCCTTGCGCCCCAAAAACGTACTTCACAGTAAGTTCCCCAAAAACGTACTTCACAGTAAGTTTTTTGTGAATTACCGACAGCAAAAGAAGATTGCAGATTTTTTGAAACTTGCAAATTTAGAAATGTACACGATACATTGTTTTCCTCGTTCTTCAGCTACTATGTTCGCAAATTCTGATGGAGCTGATCTAGTAAAACTTCAACGTTTAGGTGGATGTAAATTGTCATCCGTCGCAGAATCTTACATTGAAGAGTCAATAAGCAATAAGATTGCTGTACCAATACTTGGAGGACCTGAAAATCAATCCACTACCTCGAATCAAGTTTTTAAACAAACGAGTACAAGTTGTGATGTTTCTAATAATGTAAATTGTAAAATTTCAGTCGTTTTTAATCCTTAATGTGTTTGAATTTGTAAATATTATTGAATAAAAAAAGTCAAAACATTTTATCTACTGTAGCTGTTAAAGTGTCACTTTATCTACCTTTGCGGTTAAAGTGATAGGTGCTTTATCTACTCAAAACAGTTGTTATAGTTCTGAATAACATGAATTTTCACACTTTAACATTAGCTATGAAAAAAAGTTAATAAATAGTATTTCTTGATTCAAATATTGGGGTAGTTGCAATATTGGGGTAATCATGCTAGCAGGCTACTGCCTGTTCATTGCAATCAAGTTTTCCTCTGACGATGAGGTCTAGCATTCTTGCCATTGCTTTCTATGTCTTGTATTCCACATTTTTTCTGATGTCTTTACTTCTTATTATGTAGTGTAGAGTTTTGACTTGTATACTTCTATTTATGTCTGGTCTTGTTCCTGCCGCATATGTTATTATGTTATAATTAATAGGTCTTATTATTGTTTTATTTAGTTTGACTTTGCTTTTAGTATTTAGATATTTTATTCCTTCTGATGATTTCCTTTAAGCATCCCGAGAGCTTTGTTCCTTGTTTGTTCCTTGAGCTCGTTGGGCTTGTTATTTCTGCTCCTAGATATATTTGAAGAGATTTACCTGTTCTACAATCTTGGAGTCGTGTCGGTATTAATAAGCATTTCAGTTCTTTAGCTTTGATATTAAATACATACAGTAGTATTTGGAGAAAACTTTCCAACCTTGGGCTGATAAACAATACTTTCTTCCCTATTTTTTATGTTCATATGATTGGTTTTCCTGTAAAGTAGGCGGTATTTAATTAGATACTTTGATAATAGTTCCTGCATTTTAAACATTTTATCATTTATTGATTTGGTTATTAAATTTTTTAATTAAAAAACCGAGTTTCTACAGCTATTTGAATCATTTTCCGTGCAATATTCAAATTTAGCAAATTTTTAATAATGTCCAGGGGCGTACCGTAACCAAACCAAACTGGGCAACGTAATTTATTTATCATAACAAGATTTCTTTACACACGACTAGTATACAACACAAAAGTGACATTTATATTAATTTGCAGGATGCTTTTAAGAGGACAATTTATTTTCGTTCTAGAAATAGTCTTTAGATGTCATTATTATTTTGAAATGACCTTAATGGCAATTTATTTAATGTTATGCTATATCTGCCAAATCGCATACAAAAATAACGGTTGCAATTTTAAGGTCAAACGACTTACTTAGATGCAGTATTTTCTCGGAATTTATTTGTTCTGACATTCATAATTACGCTGCGAATTATTTCTACCAGTGGCAGGAAATTTAACTACAACTGTTTTTTTTTTATTTTCAAAGCCAAATATAGATTAAAAAAACATTAAAGAATGAAATACCACCTATGCATTCACAGCAGTGAGTAGGGGAGAACCACCTACAGTGGCCAGGCTTCTACAGTGGCCATTCTCCAATAACTTTTTTCAAAACTATAAATGAGTGCTGCCATCTGTACACTATAGAGCATATTGATCACAATGAAGAGTGTGTTGGTTAAAAACTTCATCAGTTGCATATTACCCTCATCAGAGTATGCATCCACTTTTGTTATCTCCAGAGTTACAAATTGAGGTAAGTTAATTTCAAATTTACTCCAGAATGCTTTATAGCATCATTTATGTAATATTTGCTCAATAATCTACTGCATAAAAAGGGGGTTTTTCACTTGAAACATATTAAAAAATATAGCGGTTTGCTATTTTTTTAACAAAATTTGCAAAAATCGTGCTTTCCTTAACAGTGGCCAGGTGTATTTTTTCCTACAGTGGCCACTACTTATTTCACAATCCTAATGGTGGCCACTGTTAAAACCGATTTTCATTTTTAGGATTATGGAGAAATCGAAGATAAAAAGATGCAATATCGCAAAACATGACCATTAAAAATGCGCTCCACCGCATATTTGAAGGTGGTTGGAGTGTGAAAAGGACAGCAATGGAATTCAACATTCCACGAACAACTTTAAGACGCCATGTCACGAAATGTAAGCAGACGGGATTTGACACAGACTTTGCCAGGATTGACGATGAGGGGGCACCTAGACTTACACCAAATTATGAAGTGAATAGAGTGTTCAGCAATACGGAGGAACAAAAACTAACGGATTATTTAAAAAAACATGGCAAATTTGCAATATGGATTGAGTCCAAAGCAAGTGCGCTGTTTAGCAAGTTCTTCGAGGAAATCTAAATTTTGTTTTTTATCAAAAATGTGTAGTATTTGAATGTCCTTGGTGTGTATGAGTGAGGCGGGATGTTCAATTAAGTGATTTTTCCTGGTTTTTCTATATCATTGCACAGTTATACTGATCTTAGATAAAAATACATCCAGCAGGATAATCTCTTATAATAATCCCTGTATATAGCACATCGTGTGCCAAACTTTAACAGAGATTCAGTCATCAATAAACATCAACAGAAAAAATATATAAATAAATCACAGAAGTAATTTCATTAAGTAAACGATATGCTATCTGAAAGCTTGTGATTGTTTATACAGGTTTGTATTGATGGATTTTATCATCCGAATCCATTTAAAGAGATACTTGATCAATTCATTCTAATTAAGCTTGTCGACCGGGAATTTTAGTTTTGATAAAAGACAGCACTTATTTTTGAAGTGGATTAAATACGATTAGTTAATGTGTAGTTGTGTAAAAAGTTTACCATTGACATCTGTCTCTATAAAATTAGTAATCTTAAAAGTATATAGGGTTGGGATAAAGTTTGGAACCAAGCAAAAATGTGAGAAACGGAAGATATTTACGAAACTTTGCAGGAAAAACCTTTTACTTATTTAATTTACTCTGGACACACTTTTTTTATTTTTATAAAAAAAACTGTTAACGCTAGAAATAGATCACTTTACAGATAATGTTTTGTGTCACAACAATGCAAGAGAAGAACAGTAACCACTATTTGCTTGTGAGTGACATTTAACAATAACATGCGCGTAATAAGATCTCATAACATACACGTGCGTTTAGATAAGAAAACGTATATATCCTTGTTTAATCAAATTACAAATTACAAAATTTTCATCAACGTAATACTTAATTTGATCCCTAAATGTCGGCAACAGAATATACAATTTCTCAAAAATAAGTCTCATTTTCTCGTAGTATGTTCTATAAATAAACGTCATTTATACTGTTAAGTCTTGTATGCCAATGAACATTTTCTCAACTTCACATACAAAAATGTCGTCTAGTAGTGAAAATGATGACATTATGAGCATTCCACCGGATATATTAGAAAAAGCTCAAGCTTCCCCACAAAATTTGTTACTGCGAAAATCCAAAGAAAGTACGTCATACGATTTGTAATCCCATTACGCACTCGTAAAATTTACTTTTTTACTTCTCTAGTTACGTAATACACTATTTAAAATTCAATTACAGCTGTTTCGCTAAAAACTAGCATCGTCAGATTGACATATTGAAGTTACTTTTTGTAATGAATAATAGTATTGTAATAATAATGATAAGGAGATCGAGCTAGAAATAGAACTCATGATGAGGTGAATATTTTTTAAAATTATTTGCGTTCTGAATGCTAAATCCCATATCACGTTCAACAGTTTTGTTACTTGTGAAATAACGTGAATAACTTTATTTTAACACACATTCATAAGGATTATTAGTTATTTACGTTACAAGTTCGGAAAGTGACTTATTACGGTACGAGATAGATGTTTATGGATGAGGCGACGAAGGAGCCGAGTCAAGAATATCTAATCGAGTACCGTCAAAAACATTCAACCCTTCTTCATTATGGTCCAAATACTCGATGGTAAAATCAATGATTATGGTTAATGAGAAAGTCAACATATCAAGTTTCCCAAAGTTGATAGCTTTTTTGAAAAAACAAAATGTAGACCATCAGCCAAACCAGTCGAAGGTGCTGACAAAAGAACAAACTGCAAGCTTCATGAGGGACGCTCCAGGTAAAGAATATCTATTACTCAAAGTGATAGTATTATTTGGAGTTGCTGGAGGTTGCCGAAGGGAAGAGATCTATAATTTAGAAGTTAGTGATGTGGAGGATACGGGTACTGAGCTAGTAGTTAAGATTAACCAGACAAAAACGCATATTCGATGATAAGGTTCACTATTTGGATGTGTTTAGAAAATACATGAATTTACGGCAACACGTCTCCCTGAAAGCTCTTTTGGTGGGTTATAGACAAGGAAAATGTCTGTCTCAAAGAGCTGGTATACATACTGTTGGCGGAGCATCTAAGAAAATAGCTGAGTTCTTAAAACTAGACCAACCAGGAAAATATACAGGTCATTTTTTCAGGAGGACATCCTGAACGTTGTTGGCCAACGCTGGAGCTGACCTTAAAGTTCTAAAACAGCACGGTGGATGGAAGAGTTCTTCAGTTGCAGAAAAGTACATAGAAGAATCGATTGAAGGTAAAAACAAGATTGCAAGAATGATCCAAAGGGGCGAAACTTTTGTTGAAGTGCTACATCACAGCCACACGTCTTCCGCGATTACAGAAAACACTGTAAATCCATCAACAACTCCATTAATACATATTGCTGGCAACAGCAGTTGTACAATTAATGTCAATTTTCAAAAACTAGAATAAAAGCTTAGTTTATGTTGCTTCACTTATTATTTCAAACAACATTGGGAGAATTGAAGAGTACTGTAAAGTATTGAGTCCAAGAAATGGCACTTTACCGTACAATATGAAAAAAACAGGATTTACGGTATCAATTTAACAAATTAAGCATCAGAATGAATCGAATAATATAAATATGTCTTTTAGTTTTTTACTAAAAGATAAAATATGTTTAAACTAAAAGTACTTATTGAAAAGTAAAATATGTAAAATTAAAACCGTTATTCTGAAACCAATACATAAATGTGGATTAGAATGTAATTAGAAATAATATGAAAACTAAAAACCAAATGAGGGTAACTATGTCATGAATTCTGGTCCAACAAATCGCCCACAAACCTCGTTTTAGAGGTGTCTCAAAATTAATTTAAAAATGTTTGTCATTAATAGCTGTTCTCCAGGACTCAAACGTGTCCGGGAAATAGCACTTTACCTTACAGTATGAAAAAAATAGTATAATGTGTATCTAGGAGTAAAAGCGATACATTCCCGGACGACAATGTAAATTGGAGAACATTGGAGTCTGGGAATGTGCTTTTACTCCGAGGTGCACATATTATTTTTTCTGAAATCACATTCAATATTGCGATTTTCTATTTAAAATTGCGTGCTTTCCTAAAACGACAAAGTGACAACTACAAACCCAAAAAGTCAAAAGTTTTGATTGGGGTTAGAAATTGATCCGAGAACATAGCCATTTCCAAGCTATTTCAGAAAAATTATTTTTTATCAATTTGCCATAATAATTATACGAATTGCCTTATTAGAAATGTGTTTTAAAATTCTAACTGATAGTTTCCAATTAAACATTAAGTATGTGTGCGAATAAATGTTAATATTAAATATTTAAATCAAATATCTAAATTAGCTCGGATAAATATTTAATTAAATTATTCTCAAACATCTGCTTCTCAAACAAACGACATACATTTCCCTAACTTTCCACATTAACTGGAAACCTATTTGCATTCGCTTCTACAGTGTATTTTACTCCAGAATGCAGTTATACGTTAAATATAATTTAAACTTACTAGGAACAATTTTGATCTAGTTGTTTACAGGATGTCGTTTCAATAAAAGCGTAACTTCGTCTCCATAATAGGTAAAAAACATAAAAAATAATTAGGGTTTGCTAGAAATGCCATATAACTGGCGTTCAATGCTCAGAGAAATGTTTGCACCTTCTGCAAATAAAGAATTTGATGTTCCTCTATTCTACAGGTTATTAGTGGAAGCTATGACAAATATAAACGTAATTGCCTATTTGGAATTCAAGGTAGATTAGATTGTGTTAGGTCGTAAAAGCATGTTGGATTTCTCTGAACTTCTCCGGACCAAGAAAAGGGGTATTATCTCTTTTTTTGGGAGTCTATCAGCCTTTATTACCCACATCAGAGTGACCTTGTTGTTTCTTGCCAGGATTATTTGCACTCCCAGACTAGATTTGACTCATAAGTAAAAGAACTCAGAGCATTTAAAGCTGCCTGACTCTCTGTAGGAATATAGTGTAACCTTTCACAGTTCCCAAAAAGGCAGGGAGCCAATTTGTAACTACAAAACTCTCCAAAAGAGATCCCGGCTAAGAGACCCTCTCCAGGGGGTGGTTCGACTCCAAGGTAATGCTTACTATAGGAAGGATTGGGATGTATAAGTAATAAGGGCGCCACTATCTTTTTGTATGTTTGCGATTAAGCAAAAAAACTACACAAAAACTAAGGTGAGAAATATAGAAACACCTTGTAATTAGTTTAATTAGGCAACAAAAGACCGATCACACTACACCCTTAAGACTTATAGTCTAAGGTATATAAATGAAACGGTTTTTTAAAATATTCATTATTTATTGAAACTGTACTTGCCGATAATGAACAGAAAGGAATTGTAAAAAGTGGACTTAACTTTAGGTTTCTGTACCGTCTAGAAGGGCGGCTTCAGCTTCTTCGTAGGGATGAAAGTTTCTGGATGTTTATTTACTGGTTCTGGCAGCGTGAGATGTGGTGTTTTTCTTAACGACTCAAAAGTAGTTTAGATTCAGGCTTCTGCGGCCTCAACATCAGCTCCAAATGGTTTGAAGGACTATCTCCACATGGGGAACTTCCAAAGGATGCTTTCTGCAAGGGCGTTATCTTCCAACTTAGCCTAAACTTGACTCGAACTTAGCGCTAACTTAGTAGTAATTTAGCGGTAACTTCGCGGGTTGTGTCTTCCAACAACCAAAAAGGAACGTTCACAAGACGAGATACTAGAACGCTTTTCCAACTCTTCAAATGAGCATATTAGTCGAAAAGGGATATAAAATGGTCATACTCGTCTATATTGAGACGAAGTCATATTATCATAAAAATTATTCATTAAAGAAAAGATTAATTTCAGTAAGAAATATGTATTATGATGATCAAATCAAAAACAAAATCGTTATAAAGTCAATTGAAAGCAAATAGATAATAAAAAAGGTACCTAATCACATTTCAAAAAACAGAATCAACACTAATTAATTGAAACTAAATAAATATCCAATAAGAAACAAACATAACAACCATTAAGAAAATAATAATGAAAATATAATTCAAAATAAGAAACAAACATTTTTTCTGTTAAACATATAAGAGGATTTTCAAAAATCTACAAAAGTGTATATTAAAAGTTTTTCTACGACTAGCACCTGCGCGTGTGACGTCAAATTAAAAGAATTACAAGTGCTCGAAAACAACACCACCTGCATTGCGTGTTGAAGTGTTTAGTTTCCGCGAACTTTAAAAACTTAGAAGAGCACCTGTTTGTGTGACGTCAAATTAACAGAATTAGAGTGCTCGTAAACAACATTGCGTGTTTGAAGTGTTTAGTTCCGCGAACTTCAAAAACTTAGAATGGCACCTGCATGATTACGTAAGAGTTACTCGGAAATATATCGGTCGAATTTATGACTTTCAAGCCTCAGTGTTAATATAATTTGAGAGCTTTTATTTAAGGGACTAAGAACATTATTGTAATAAAAAACTTCAACAATTACATCAAATCGAATAAAAACAAACAACTTATAATATCCTGTCGTAACCAACGTGGGTTTGCGAAAATACCATTTAAATATCAAAAAATTAAAAATAAACAAAAAAAAAAGAAAACCATAATAACGCAACAAAAATTAATAAATCCATAATAATATCGTGTGTCATTTGTCAGAAGAGATACGTTCGTCACATTCAATTTCAAGCGGGATACGCGTTTTTTGTTTGGCCTCGTTCAGACGACTACATAGTTACGCGTCGATAAGGGGTGTCCCGTGTACGGTAGCGTTAATAGTGATTCGGGGTCGGTTTTACGTTAATAATACTGTATCGTTTACGGTCGAATAATAGTGCAAGATGACATGACGATAGACATGTTACAATAGATGTTTGCTTTTCGGGTGCCTCTATGGAGACGCCCATTCAACCCCATCTTGGACCCATTTGTGTACCACACCAGTGAGCCCTCTGAATTCAAGGTAGAGTAACACTTACAGATATTACCTTTACCATATTAGCTGATTAACAAAGAGCAAGACTTGCAGACAGGTTTAATAAAAACTTTTGTTCCTAAATAATGTTGCTAAATCACTAAAGGAAGAAGGAAGAAGTGATCCTACACCATCTGGTCTGTAAAATGAAGTGTTTAGAAGAAGGTTCGTTGAAGAAAACTGCTCATATAGAAGTCTTGGATAAATAGAGGACAAATGCAATGCTTCATCCTTGAACCAAGTTTTAGAATTCATCACGAAAACAAATCATATCCAGAGAAGATTATGAGATACTTTTTGACTTCACACAACGACAGGCTTCAACAAACGAGGCATATCTCCTGTCTAATATTGTTTTATGTAAAAGTTAATAGCACAATTTAACCTCTATATTGAGTTTTATTGGGATTTCATGGGATTTTATGGAGAATTTATGCAAAGTAAAATGTACTATGTGGACTTTGTTGACTACCCTCTTAGTAAATATATTTAATATAAAAAACTACATATTTTTATATTTCAACAACAAAACAACGGAAAAATTAATTCCTTTTCCAGAAATAGGATTTTGATCTCAGAAAGAACAATGAAATTAAATAAACTATACAAGAACTGTTGTTTGATTAGCATGCAAAGTTTCTTTAATGAAATTATGAAAGTTGAATTTTCTAATTCACTTTAAGTGCTTCCATTGTAGTCGAATCAATCACGAAGTATAGCAGAGTATATTATTTGGCTTGAGTAAAAGAAAATTGATATTAGATAATTTCATTAGCTTATGTAATCATTATTACAAACTGATGTCGGCGATCGAGTTTTATGTTGGTTATTTCAAGTCAACTAACTCATTAAATCTCACTATAGATCTTTAAAATCTGTATTATTTTGTTTAAATTTGGTATTATTATAGATGAATCACTGCGTGCCGAGCGAAGCGAGGTTCGCAGCACCAAGTCAACCTAAACTAATTTTAAAATAATTTTTTCTACAAACGTCAAAAAATGACAAGGTTCGAGGATTGGCAAGAATATCCGAAGTGACCCTTTTTTCATTTTTCTTTGTTACTATGACACCGTGCGCAAAGTAGTGTGCGAAATACTTACTATATGGGATTTTTATATTTTAACCTTTATGTTCCTCAATCAAGCAAAAATCCAAGAAATGATTTATTTATTAATGTATAACAATAATTATTAGGGCTTTCAAATTGTGAGAAAACTTAACACTACCTAATTTTATTTATTATTTACAATGTTAACATTAATGGTGCAGCCAGTGCACGAACCAATATTTATTCCCAAACCAGATAAGTCAGATTCAGTCCGTGATATCTTAGTTTTGGGAGTTGGAAGACTATCCACTGCCGTAGAGGTGGCAGCATTTAATCCTGAAATTTCACAGTCGAAAATTTTATTTTATATCTGAATTTTATTGTTGATAGAATCTTCCACGTATCCTTCGGCAACAGTCGAAGATTTCCAACCTCCATGTCGCTTCAGAACACATATATCGGCCCCCCGTATTAGCAAGGAGTGTGGCTGATGTACTCCGAAAACAATGACCCGTGTAGGAATCAGGATTTGGTAATTTTATATGTTTTGCTATTAAGCTAGGCATCTTTCCAATACTATTTATTCCAACAACTTGGTTAAAACATCTTTTATTTTGATACTTCAAAAACAATCGGCGACTGGTAGCATAACTTGGACGAAGAGCCGCATATTTTCGGTAAATGTCAATATAATCTAAATTTGAAACTGTAAAAATTCGTTGTGTATCCCGAAATACCCGAAATACCCAGTATTAAAACAACCTAAAAGGAAATCAGTAATTTAAAAAACACATAAAACAATCATCAAAAATCTACCTTAACCAACAAATAGGTTTCATCATCTGCCTCTTTTATGAATTCTTCAACTTCCTCTCTAGTCAATACCTTAGATTTCTTAGGATGGTTTTTAGAGATTTGAAATTGTTGGAAATAGCAATTAAACATCTTGTAATCACGATCTATATATATATAAAAGGAACGTTGTTGTTATGTATACTTAATGTTAATGTCTGTATATTTTTATTGTCAGTCTGAAATATATAATTGTTGGAAATAGCTTTTCACATCCTTTATCAACAAATTCTATCAGGTTATGGGCCCAGGCATTAATTCTTATCAACAGTAAGGGCATTTAAAGTGAAAGTAGCTATGGCTGACGATGATGTTAAATATAAGATTCCTTTGTTCGATGAAACTAACTACAGCAACTGGAAGTTCCGAATGGAGACACTGTTGGAAGAGCTGGATTTGCTCAAGTTTGTACAGGAGTCATATCGGAACATGGTGACTGTATCGGCTAGGGAAGGTGTTGATTGTCAGCTGGAAGCAGAAAGGGAATTACAAGAATTGAGAAAACGTGACAGGAAATGCAAGTCGCAAATAATTCAGAGAATCTCCGACAGTCATTTGGAATACGTGAAGGATAAGGATACTTCGTTTGATATATGGAATGCGCTGCTAAATACTTTCGAAAGAAAGGGAATCGCAAGTCAACTCTTACTCAGAAAAACGTTGCTAACCATGAAATTCAATTCGTCGGGCGAATCTCTGGTTAGTCATTTCCTAAAGTTTGACAAACTAATTCGGGAATTACGTTCCAGTGGAGCTACTCTAGAAGAATCTGATGTTGTTTGCCACCTTTTACTGACTATGCCTGCGGAATACGAAGTTGTAGTAACAGCTCTGGAAACACTAAGCGCAGAAAATTTAACCATTAATTTCGTGAAGAATAGACTTTTCGACGAAGAATCTAAACGTAATAGTGTTAGAAAGGATCGCAAGGAAGAGCTACCTTCACCCACAGTCTTTGCTGCAGCAACCAGTAGGAACAATTTCAATCAACGTAAATATGACGGAAGAAAGATTCGTTTAAAATGTTATGGATGTGGACTTGTAGGACATAGGAGAAGTGAATGCAGTAAAAACCAAGTATCTTCATCTCAGGCAAAATCAGCATCTGTGGATCCTGATGAGGACGACGCAGAAGATGCCTTCTGTTTTCCGGCAGTTTATGGGAACAGTAACGTACTGAGCTGGTATTTGGACTCGGGCGCATCAGAACACATGGTGAAAGATGAAAAAGTTTTGACAAACGTCAAAATTTTGTCAGACCCTGTCAAAATAAAAAGTGCTAAAAATGGAGAATGTTTAATGGCTACGAAATGTGGCGACGTGAAAGTGAAGGCAGTCATTGGAGAAAATAATAGAGACATTATCATTCGAGATGTTTTGCTGGTTCCTAGCTTAGAGTTCAATCTTTTATCAGTGAGGAAACTCGAAATGAATGACTTTGAAGTGAATTTCAAAGAAGGAAAAGGCATAATAATGAAGAGAAACAATGTTGTAGTAATTGCATATAGAAAACATAAATTGTATGAACTAGATTTTCTATTGGAAGAATCAGAAAATGCAAATGTGTCGTCAGTCACTGGTGAGAATGCTGAAGTTTGGCATAAACGTATGGGCCATATCAGTTATTCTGGTCTGGAGAAGATGAAATCCTTGGTTCGGGGTATGGATCTGGATGTGAAAACCATATCTAACCATATATGTCAGTACTGTGTAGAGGGAAAACAAACAAAGAAACCTCATCACCAGGAGAGGATAAGAGCTACAAGACCGTTGCAACTGGTACACAGTGATCTGTTTGGACCAGTTCATCCTATTTCACATGATTGTATGAAGTATATTATCACGTTTATTGATGACTATACTCATTTTACTGTTGCTTACCCCCTCAAAGCCAAATCGGAAGTACTAAAGTTCTTCAAGAAGTATGAGTCGATGGCTACTGCTGTTTTCAAATTGAAGCTTTGCCGTTTTCGTTGCGATAATGGTCGAGAATATGTCTCGAATGATATGAAAGACTATTTCGAAACCCGTGGAATTCAATATGAGTTCACCATAAGATATACGCCTGAGCAGAATGGAGTTGCGGAACGTATGAACAGGACAATCATAGACAAAGCAAGATGCATGCTGTTGAACTCAAAGCTACAAAAATCATTTTGGAATGAAGCTGTTCTAGCTGCCGTATATCTCATCAATCGCAGTCCCACAAAGGCTCTAGAAAATAAAGTTCCGGCTGAGTTGTGGTATGGACATAAACCAGATGTTCAAAAACTGAGGATCTTTGGGTGTGTGGCCTATTTGCACATTCCAAAGGAATTAATAGGAAGTAAATTTGGAACGAGATCTAAGAAATGTTTCATGATTGGATATTGCAGCAATGGATATAAGCTATGGTGTCCTGAAGATCGAAAGATATTATTCGGAAGAGATGTCATCTTTGACGAGTTGAAATTCTCTTATGAAAATGAGAGTTTCTATGACTATAATATACCAGAGGATATTGATCAAGGCGAATCCGAGGAGAAGGAGTTGAATGAAAATTCTGCAATAGAAGTTGATAATCAAATGATGGAAGAGGAAGACGATCCAAAACTGCGTAAAAGTTCCAGAATTTCGAAAAGACCAAAATACTTGGAAGATTATAGTGTTTTTGCAATGAATGCAGAATCATTCATCGATGATTTGCCGGAATGCTTCGAAGATATTGAGAATAGGAGAGACAAGCAGAAATGGCATGAAGCAATAAATGAAGAAATGAATTCTCTTAATGAAATGAAACGTGGACCTTGACGACTTTGCCAACAGGAAGGAAGGCAATTAATAACAAATGGGTCTTTAAGATAAAGAGGAACGAAAATGGAGAAATAGAACGCTATAAGGCAAGATTGGTAGTGAAAGGTTGTTCTCAGAAGAAAGGATTTGATTACAATGAGACGTATTCGCCAGTAGCTCGTTTAACCACCGTCAGAATATTATTATCAATAGTAAACAAAGAAAGATGGATGTTAAAAATGCCTTCCTTCACGGTTATCTGAGTGAAGAAATCTTTATGATCCAACCAAAGGGCTTTGTCACAGATGATAGGCTGGTTTGTAAGTTGAATAAATCGTTGTATGGTTTAAAACAGGCTCCTCGTGCCTGGAATACCAGATTTAATGACTTCATACAAAAATTGGGATTCATAAGATCAAATCATGATAAATGTTTATATTCCTTGATTAACCAAGAATACAAAATTTTTTTACTTTTGTACGTAGATGACATGATTCTGGCAGGTAATAGGAAGGAAAAAATAGAAGAAATCAAGTTCAAATTGAAGAATGAGTTCTGCATGAAAGATTTGGGAGAACTCAAATATTTCCTTGGTGTTAAAATTGATCGTTCTGATGATGGAATATTTCTGAGTCAACCACTTTACATACGAAATTTACTAAAGAGATTCAATATGGAAGAATGTAAGCCTACAAAAACGCCAGTAGTACCAAGTGTATTGGAAATCAAGAAACCGATAGATTCACAAGCCTGTGTGATAGAGCAAAAACCATACCGGGAGTTAATTGGTTGCCTGATGTTCCTTATGTTGAATACTAGGCCAGACCTTAGTTTTGGAGTTAATTTCTTCAGCCGATTTCAAAGTAATGCGAAAGAAATTCATTGGTCAGGACTGAAAAGAATGTTAAGATACCTCCAGGGAACTATCCACCATGGGTTGTTTTTTTCAAACAACAATAACCAACCCTTAATCGGTTATGCAGACTCAGACTGGGCTGGGAGCGAAGATAGGAAGTCAACTTCAGGATTCCTGTTCCAATTATATGGCTCTACAGTATGTTGGTCAACGAAGAAGCAGAATACTGTGGCATTGTCTTCTACTGAGGCCGAATACGTCGCATTAGCAAACGCAGCAGCTGAACTTCTATGGCTGAAGAATTTATTGGTTGATTTGAAAGTGGATTTTAAAGATCCAATTATACCATATTCGAAGATAGCCAATCATGTATACATCTTTTGCAGAAAGTTGATCATCATCGTCTCAAGCACGTAGATGTTAAATTCAACTTTGTGAGAGAGCAAAATGGTGTGATAAATGTAATATATCTTGATAGCAGCAGAGAGCCGATATTTTAACAAAGCCTTTATCGATGGAACATTTCCAAAGGAATTCTTCTAGTTTAGGTGTGATTTCACTACAAAGATGTTGAATTCAGGGGGAGTGTTGGAAATAGCAATTAAACATCTTGTAATCAGGATCTATATAATATATAAAAAAAGGAACGTTGTTGTTACGTATACTTAATATCAATGTCTGTGTTTTGTTGTTGTCAGTCAGAAATATATAATTGTTGGAAATAGCTTTTCACATCCTTTATCAACAAATTCTATCAGAAATTACTGAATTGGCTGCATCTGTCAAGTTAGGTGGGGTACTGCTTACTTCATCGTCGCTCGAAATTTCCATTATTTCACAGTTATAAATATCACGCACGAAATTGAAGCAAATTCACTCCAAAATAATGAAAATAATTATCAAGAACTGTCACTTTCAAATAATTGTCAACAAATGCCATTTTATTTCCATAGTTACAGTACCTAATTACTTGATTTGGAATAACAGTTCAAACCAGTTGAATACTTTTATTCATATTAAGCTAAGCGTTTGTAGAAAAAGTTTTGTTTGCATCTCATGCGCGAAATACTTTGGTGATCTCGACTATTTTTTTAACTCGTTAAAAAAATCAGTTCTCGATCACCAAAGTAGCATTTCGTGCACTAGATACAAAAATAACTATTTTTTAACTCAATTATGTTTCCATACTAACATTTCAAAGCAAGTATCCAAATCATTTTATGAACAATCAGGAAATAACTATGAAACTATTTTTTTTAACAGGATTTGTGATGTGACAGTAGCCAATACCAACATTTTTAATATTCTTCATGTACCACAAACCACTTAAATTGCTTTAAGCAGATGATACAAGGTCATATTTTGAGATTGTATCATTCCAAATTTCATTTATAGTACTGATATATAACTCTTGAGGGCGGTGTACATGGATAAATAGCTATATAACAGGGAAACAAAGATTTGTTTATTTAAAAAATTGTTTTTTCTACAACCCTATATATAAATGACGTTATTTTGTAATAGTAAACGTTCAGCGAAAACGCGATTTCCGTTGGAAGTGAGAGAATATATTTTCGTCTTTAGTGACGAAAGTGACGTTTATATTTTTATCCATTTTTTTTTGCGCTTGCATAGGTATATAATGTTTTTACGATTTTAAATTTTTAATAAACGCAAACAAGAATTATTTAATTAGAATACAACTTTTTATTTAATAAATATATAAATTAAAAAATTAAATTGGATTTAAAAACCATTTTTATCTAGTGCCCAGGTTTCATTAGTTTGACGTTTCTTGTGAATTGTCAGTTTGCTCTAGAAGTATTTATTTGAAATCATGAGCTCCGATTCTGAAAGTGAATTAGATTACAGTCATACACCCGAAGAAATAAAAAATCAAGCAGAGGAAACTTCATTAGATTTACTACCAATAAAATCTAAAAAAAGGTATGAAGAAATATATACAAAATTTATGGAATGGAGAATTGAAAATCACGTAAATTCATTTTCGGAGAATGTGCTGCTTGCATATTTTGGATTTTTGGCGTTTCATTGTGATTTTTTATGATAATTATGATATACTCTGGGTTGTAGAAAAAGTATAGTGTTTTACTCGTCGAAAGTATTTTTTAAAGCTCAAGAACATTACTGTTCTTTCGCTTCAAAAAATGCTACTTTCGTCACTCGTTAAACAATATACTATTTTAAATTCAATGACAGCTGTTTCGCTTAAAACTACCATCTTCAGATTGACATAGAAAAAATAGATTAATTTTAAGAACATTCGTATAGAAAATAATTTTATTTTTTTTAATTTCCTTTATTTACTTATTAATATTTCTGCTATATTCCTGTAAATAAAATTGCCTTTGTCTGAACATCCAGCTGCTTTCAGTATATTACTTCCTAAATATACAGAGCAAAAAAATTGAGCATTTTTAATTTATTTTTATACAGCAAAAGAATTTGATGTAAATAATTTCACGATTTAGATAGAAATGGATAACAATAATTGGATTTTGCTTTACTGAAAAGATAAACCAAACTCATTCCCTGTTTATATTTTCTCTCTACCGATAGATTCATTCGAAATTGGATCCACAAATTGGGCATTTTAACCGACTTTCCCCAATATGGAAAATTGTAACAACAATGACTGGTTTTATTTAATTTGCAAGATTTATCGTGACAAGGCCAATTCCACCCATACGTTTTGGATTTAACTGATGTTTCTGTGAAATAAAAGTTGACAAGTAACCCCAAACAAACATTTCTTAAGTAGCTTTTTGTAAGAATATCTAAATGAAATCGATATAACCTTAGTTGTTAGTTGTTTCACCCCAGTCAAAAATAAATCTGAATAAGACATTAATCCCAGAGAATTAGTAGGAACTCTAAGGTTTCGTTCGATATTTTTCCCTGAAATATAAGGGTTTGAGAAATATTGGGACAAAGTATGAAACCAAACTAATATCCTTGAAACAATAATTTATTCTATTTTTGTTAGACAAATTGATTGTACTAACCCTTACTTTTTGGAAGTCCATCTTATTAAGAATAATGAAAAACTCTTCGTTTTACCAAAACTTCCAATATTTATTTAAAAAATTGCTAAGTCTAGCGAAACGGCTGTCATTAAAGTTAATAAAGCAATTTTTTAAATAAATATTGGAAGTTTTGGTAAAACGAAGAGTTTTTCATTATTCTTAATTTGTTAGACAAGTCTCAAACAAGAATATCAATTGATATAATGCCCTTTTTTTAATTCTCAGGGTTAAGTGTGTGAGTTTTTTAATTAATATTGTTGAATGTATTTATTGTTTATTCAATCTCAGTGTTACTATGTATCGTGGCTTGTATGTATGTATGTATGAGTTAGGGGTGATAATTACACTGCGACCTATAGGATCTATTGTGTCCCCCCTTACTTGCCATGTTCTGATATTTTCTCAGACCTATAGCAGCTCTTCGAGTCCCATTTTCCGGAGGAAGTTTAGGACATCGTCGGGCTTCAAGTCAGGTAGATCCCCTTCCTCTATTTCATGTGCTCCTAGGTATCTAGCCCTAGAATTTTGCAAGAGAGGGCATTCTGAGAGTATGTGTATTGAGGTTTCATCCTCTTCCTCACAGAATCTGCACTTTGCTTCATCTGCTAATCCTAGTTTCTTCATGTGGTTTCTTAACCGGCAATGCCCGGTTAATATTCCCGTTAGAATTCGGAGCCTTTTTTTACTGAGGTTGAGGCAGCTAAGAGATCTCTTCTGGTCATAGTTCCCCAGTAGTATCTTAGATTGCCTCAGTCCTTCCAGCTGATTCCAGTACTTGGATTTTTCCTTCTCCATTTCTTCCCTTAGTTTTTCTAAGATTACTCTACTACTGATCCCACAAGATGGTTCTGGTCCCAAAAGTGGGGTTTCAGCTCCTTTTTTTGCCAGCTTATCTGCTGTTTCATTCCCCTCTATTCCTATGTGTCCCGGGACCCATAGGAGGGTGACAGTGTTCTTCTGGCCTAGTTCATTTAGTTTGCCTAGGCATTCCCAAACCATCTTGGAACTGATTATATTTGAGCTCAGCGCTTTGATGGCTACTTGACTATCCGACATGATCACAATCTCTTGTCTGCGGTAGTTTCTTCCAATATTGAATTCCACACATCTTTCGATGGCGCGGACTTCTGCTTGAAAGATGCTCGGGTATGTGCCCAAGCTTTCTGAGTATTTGGCTCTCGGTCCAAAAACTCTTATCCCAGTTCCTTCGTCTAGCTTGGAACCGTCCGTATACCACTTTATGGTATTCTGGTTTAAATTCTGTATGGTGTCTTCATCCCATTCAGATTTATTACTCAACTTTGTGATGAATTTTCTCACAAAGTTGAATTTCTTTGGCATATCATCCTGGGGCATTTCCCAAGTTTGATCAAAATGAAGTGATCGAGGTTTTTCCCTGATAATTCCTTCTTTGATCATTCTATATATTGTTTTCTTCCTTACACTTTCTAGCAGAATGTATCGTGGCTTATCGTCTCCTTAAATTTCCATATTAGAATTGCCTCCTTGTTGTGATATATGTATTGTGTGTTGCGTTTTGGATAATGAAGGAAATACGGCAACCTTGCTTAGTTTTTTTACACAATTTATCAGTCAATAATTTCCACAGAAAGTAGTGAAAATAAATCAAATAAAAATAAATATGTAATATTATTAAACAAATTTTTATGATTAGAAAATTACTGAGTTTAATGATGATTTCTTCAACACTGTAAAAAGAATCTATTTAAGGCGCAACGCTGCCTCATTAAAAAAATCTTACCTATATTATTATATTTACCTATGTGTGTGTAATTATGCGTGAGAAAAATCTGTCATTTGTATACTCATAAATCATAAAACAACTTAAATTCTTATATCAAATAAACTTGTAAAAGAAAATGAAATTCAACTAATAGACAGTGGTAACATCTAGTAACACTGCGTCGAGGTTTTCATACTGTCACATTTTCTGAACACGCTTCTAAAGTGATTATCTCGACTGAGAACTGGAATTTAGTGTACCGGATACACATAAGATGAAGTGTAGTGAAATAAATAAAACGTGATATGACTGTGATGGTTTTTTGTGGGTGTCCGTTTATCTCGGCAAAGCTCGTTCCTGTTTCCTATGGTGAAATTGTGAATATATAATTGGAAAATTCTTACATATGTCCTGGGTTTCTTGAAAATTAAAGTCTGCAGCAGGATGGCGAAGATTCTAGCTGTCTTCTCCACGTGTCTAAGCAGCAAGATGGCGAAGATTCTAGATGTCTTCTCCACGTATGCCCAACGGATGTTTTGAAGTCGTCGAAATGGATTAGAATTGTAATTTTTTTGTTTACATGTATTCGTTTCTTTTAAACGTAACTTTTGAATATAACTATGTGACTTGGAAGTGACTGCTTCCTCACAAATTTAATTTTTTAACGAACACACGAGGATAACGTGCTCTCTCTTCATGTTCCCAAAATAGACTATGTTTATTAAAAAAATGAATAAATCAACAACTGATCTGCCTTCCCTATCTTGAATTATTTAACGTTTATTCTTATGGCCCAAAAGTCAATTGTTTATTTCGATTTTGTTATGCTGCAAATATTTGTTTACTTTTCTTAAGCTAGGTTTTTGTAACAGATTTTTGTCACGTATACATTTATATTTTTAACCTATCCTAACATCTAATACTGTACAAACTGTCAAACATATTTTATTAAATTACCTTAACTAAATTTCTTACTTGTGTTAACTAATAAATGTCCTTTAATTTTGTTCAATTTTATAAATGTCCTTTTTTTAATATAAATAGTTTGGAGGTATGATACTGTTTATGCCTTAAAAGAATTTTAAAGCTTAATTCATTAGTCCAAACACTACCTCCATTCACTTTCATTGTCTGTCACCTATGAATGTTAATTCGCAATGTCTCTACATATGTTTGTACAACAAATAAATGTTCTTAACACTTTGTCTATTGATAAATACACTTACATGGTATTCTATGAACATAAATCTTTGATTTATGAGTATTCAAATTCTAAATGACTTTCTCATGTTTTACTTTCTTATTATTAATGATAAATGAACTTGATTAAATTATGTATTTTTTTAATATCTACCTATTCTTTGTACTTCATCTCACAATATATTGTTTTTAGGGATTTTCCACATTGACTTTATTTAGACAAAACCAGTTTTGGAAATTTTGACAAATTCTAATAATTTGAATCGTAAGTTCAGATAATTTTTATTTTTGTACAGATGACACTGATGACACTTATGGTATTTTTTGTTTGGTTATCGATTCAAAACATCGATTGTAACTACGAAAATGCAACTACTTATAAATAAAATCATTTAATTTGTCTACTGAGGTATTCAATACAAAAATTCAATAAAACTATAGTTTTTAATTTTTATATTAGATATATTTTGAGAGATTAAAAAAATAAAAAACTAAAATTTGTTTCCAACATCAAGTTTTGTAAAACTAAAGACTGTCCCTTATATTTTCTAATTAAATCTTGATTGAATTTTTTTGGCTAAAATTAAAACATAATTGATAATAATAATATTTCGAAAAAAAATAAGAGTGAACTTGCCAGCCAGTCTACCAGGTATTAAGTGATGAGAAGAAGTGTTGTTTGTTTAATTCTGTTTTTTACTCGATTCTAGAGGTTTTTTAACTCTTGTCTCTTTCCTATTCCAACTTTTCACTCTTCCGGTACCTAAATTGTAATTTTGATATTCATGAAACCCTCAGGATGAAAAAATTAAATAGATTTGGAACCTTGGCTTATTGTTTGTCACTCACCTCCACCCCCACCATGCTCGCTTGTGTTTACTTTTTTGACAGTTTGGTTCCTAAGGTTTGAATCGAACCGGGAATTATTATTGGCTCAGATGAACTAGCCAATAAGATTATGGAACCAAAACGTCAAACATTGATATGGAAACGTACTGCCATACAGCAACCATTATCATCACAACATTTTTTGCTAAGGAACAAATTATTTTTCATAGATACTTCAGTAAATTGTTTATGGCAAATGCAAGAAAATAAAATTTTGTGTAACATGTCTATCGTCATGTCACCTTGCACTATTAACGACCGTAAACTATACCGCTATTATTAACGTTAAAACCGACCCCGAATCACTGTTAACGCTACTGTACACGAGACACCCCTTATAGACGCGTAATTATGTAGCCGTTTGAACCAGTCCAATCAAAAAACGCGCATCTCGCTTGCAGTTGAATAAACGTATCCCTTCTGACAAATGACACAAACACGTCTTGAGCGAGACTATATATAGACGCGCAGGATAATTTTATACCCTTTTATACCGACTAATACGCTCATTTGAAGAGTTGGAAAAGCGTCCTAGTATGTCGTCTTGTCTTTTTGGTTGTTGGAAGACACAACCGCTAAATCACCGCTAAGTTAGAGAACAGTTACCGCTTTGTCACCGCCAAGTTACCGCTAAGTTATCATTAAGTTACCGCCAAGTTAGAGCTTAGTTCGAGCCAATCTTGAAAGCATCCTTTGGAAGGCCCCTACATGGAGATAGTCCTTCTAACCATTTTAAGTTGACGTTGAGGCCACAGAAGCCTAAATCCAAATCAATTCTGAGCCGTTAAGAAAACCACTACATCTCAAGCTGCCACAACCATTAAAGAAACATCCAGAAACTTTTATCCCTAATTCTCTACGAAGAAGCTGAAGCCGCCCTTCTAGACAGTACAGAAACCTAAAGTTAAGTGCACTTTTTACAATTTCTTTCTGTTTATTTATTATCGGCAATTACAGTTTCAATAAATAATCAATATTTAAAAACCGTTTTATTTATATACCTTAAACTATAAGTCTTAAGGGTGTAGCGCGGTCGGTCTTTTGTTTTAAGTAGCTTCTTTATTTGTTGTTTAATGAAACTAATTACAAGGTGTTTCTATCTTTCCCACCTTAGTTTTTGTGTAGTTTGTTTGCTTAATTGAAAGCGTTCAAAAAGATAGTGGCTCCATACATCCCAATCCTTCCTATAGTGAGCATTAACATGGAGTCGAACCACCCCCTGGAGAAATTCTCTTTCCCCTTCTACATCCTTTATTGTTTATGTAGCTTACAAACAAACGCTGTGTTAAAGGGTTTATCGTTATACTTATCTATTTTATTTTTTCATTTGAGATAAAAGTTAGAAGTCAAACATTTCATGATATAGGTAACGTCGTACTCCCGTTTCTACAGAAACATGCTAAAGTTATTTTTTCTACGACCACATATGAAATTGCTAGTTTGCACACTTACATATTTGTACTTAAGAAAGTAGCTAATATCAATACACGTATTGAAAAGTAAAAAAATGTAGTTCTATGATCTGTGACATTTACGTCAAATTTATCAGTAGTAAAAACACAAATGTCAAAGCAAGGACCATTTAATTTTTTTTAAATCTTCCTTGTGTCAAATATTGTATTGTAATTGCCAATACAAATTTTTCTGTATAAAGTAAGAATAAAGAAAAAAGTTTCTTATAGGTTTTTAAATTTTTAAAAAATAAACATATTTTTATTCAGTATTATTATTTTTATAAAAACACTTTTAGAAAGAAGAACAGTTTATTCTTCTTTTTTATATTGTGTTTATGTTCCGTGCATGTGTCGAATGTGGATTTTTGAAGTTATGTTTGTGTTTCTGTTCACAATTATCTTTGTGTCTATTATTATTACAATACTTTTCAATTAATTTCACCGACTGACCATTTTACTTTTAATTTTTATAGAGCCCACAAAAAAAATTAAAATGTCATTTAGCTAATAAAGAATTTTGATGTGAATTCCTGAGAAAGGTAGTTATTTGATTTTAATAAATTATATTTCCATGCAATATATAAACTCGTTTAAATCCTAATTTTTAACATGACTAACATTTAAAATAAATTTTATAAATAAATTTAAAATATTTATTATTATAAGAAATATTGGGGTCGTAGGAAAAATCGTGTACACAACGCGTTGGAAAGTGTATTTCTTGCACTCGTTAAGTTTCCGCACTCGCCACTACGCGGCTCGTGCCAAACTTCTCTCGTGCGTAATACTTCACTTTCCACACTCGTTATGTAATATACTATTTCTTATCATATTTAGTTTAAGGAAAGAGAACTCAATAACACACATTTGGAGCAGGTTCGTGTGGCACAAGACGCGGGAGACGAAGTTAAATCTCATTGAGCGTTTGAAATAAGAGACAATTATTTTTTCCTTGACGTTGTCAGAAAGTAGTCACTATAAAGGTTGTAAATTTTTGTCTTACCTACAACTTTTCTTATGTACATTTTTTCTATTGATGTTAAGTTTCAAATCGAGAATACACATTTTTCACCCCCTTTTTACCCCCTTTTAACCGGCAGCAGCACGAATTTTTCCCCCTTTCTTACACCCTTTTTAAACTCTTCTCTCACTGTTCGTTTCCTGCTATTAATTTTTTTTGGTCAAAAGCGCAATCAGCCTGCACTAATACTCCTCGCTCGTTTTTCATTCCAATTCAGTTTACATTCAATAAATTTGACCTTAACAATTCTAGTTTCTATTTGTTGCAGTAATAAAATTGTAGCTATATCAGCAATAATAGTAATGACAATTTAGTGAGAAGTAATAAAAGTGTACGCTAATGGCACATTCGATCACCGGGATTGTTACTTAACTGCAAAACACGTAAGGATTACGTTACATTGCAGCAGGATAAAAATAGACTGAATATTTAATGAATACAACAAACTTGTGCAAGCGAAATATATAAAAAAATTAATACCATTTTTCTTTAAAACAATCTTACCGCAATTATTTCCGTTAGAGAGTAATTTTAACAGTTTGAGAACTTTGTTAGCTCCCCAGCTTTTAGTTGAAATCCATTACGTTTAGTTGAAAGCTGCCATTTCACCGTTTATATGAGGTGAACTTTAATTAAATAATCCTCAAGTCATCTTAAATTAGACTTGGAATGTTTATTGTTGTCTTAATGGTGTAAATATTAGTTGTACCTATTGCTTGTAATGCAGACAAAATGAATTCTGTAGAACATTAACTTGAACCTGGAGATAGAGAGAACAAATAAGAGAAGGTAAACAAAATATAAATTGGAAAACAACTCAATTAAATGAAGTGATTTTGTAAAATACCTAAATTAAGGAACATAAAAAATAAGTTGAAGTAGCAGAGATTTTTTAGCAATGGGGATGTGTCTGCAGGAGATGTTTAAGTTGTTATAATAGAAAACAAAACAAATAAAAAGGAGAAGTCTCCTAAAAAGTCAGAAGGATTTACTAAAAGAGTTTATCTTATAAGAAGGAAGTACCTGAAAAGTTGGTGAGATATCAGGTGAGTAATAATGAATTTAATAAATTATCAATCTCAGGGTGAGTATTCGGTCACTAAATATTACACTGGTTATTCTACTATATTTCTTTAAGTAGTATAAAACTGGGTGCTAACAAGACAATAAAAATCTTCAGACAGTTTACTAGATAGGTTACTTACTACTATCAGATAATGTATTACCTTTTGCATATATGCGTAAGACTTACAATATATTTCTTTAATAGTTCAAATATATTAATAGTAATGAAATTTTAATGGTAATTAAATTTAACAATCTAAATATAAGTTATCAATTGTATGATTTACTGTTTTGTTCTTTTTAGATGCTGATAAAGTTAGGCTTGACAGTTAGTAACTGAAATATAGACATGCAACTTAGCTGTCATCCCTGGATGTGTCTACAGGGTAGCATACACAGTCCCTCAGTTTGCGACTTTGGGTTCCTCGTCATGTGCCTGGCCCAAAGGTAAGTTTTGGTTAGATGTAGGTGATGTCTAATCCAATAGTGCTGGTTGATGGCAATGAATACCCATAGATGTACTGAGTCCCAAATAAGAGTAGTCGGCAAGTATAATAGGAAAAGGAAAAATCAGAAGACAAAAGAAAAAAAGAAAAAGGCCTAAAACAAAATATCGTATTACAAGAAATGTTAAGTATAACAGGTAACCATGACTTTCAGCTTGATAAAAGAAATGTAACTCACCTAAGGTGGTAGGTGGCCTTGCACGTGGCTCCAAATTCGGAGGATGAAATAAACGAAATTGGTTTTGGTTCAATAAAAGTTATAAATATCCACTAAACAAGTGATTCTGCTACTCAGAAGAAAACTTTTGTTATTTTACCCAAAATATTTCTTTGTGTTTTAAATCCGCTAAAGCGTGGCACGTTCTTCCGAACAAGTTCCCTATATTCACTCTTTTTCCAACCTTCCGTCCTTGAAAACCACTTTTTTGAAAAACTGGCCTGCTACCGATAGATATTTTTAAAGTGACTTTACAACTAATTTGGCAATTAAAATTAAATTAAAGAATAATATAAAAGAAGATATTCTGACAGTGGATTATTTCGTTGAATTGGTTATGTTTACCTTTTAATAAGTTGTGAATGAGGTATTTAATTTTAATTAAAACATTTCTCTTTACTTAGATATTTTATTTTCTATTTCAGATAATTGAACTGCTGAGAAGATAGCCCTACTGAATAATGATGATGTTCTAATTGGAATTTTGTATAAAATTATTGTTTAATAAATATGCAGGTATAATATCAAAAATAGATGACTATTATTGGTATCCTTGATACAGGTTAGTAAAGAAATACATTTATAAAAGTCTTTAAAATAAACACGTAACAAAGTGTGACTGCAGAAACAAAACTATAAAAATCATTTTCGATAGCCAGGCGGCGATTTTATACCCCAACGTACAGAATAAGCAGTATGTGGCGTCCGTGGATAAAAAGTAATAGTGCTTCTTCCAGTGGTTTGTTAAAGAAGAATCACTTATCTTGTGACGCGAAAATCATTATAAAAATGTGTATAGTTCCTTACTTCAGCAAGGATATAACGCGGGTGCTGCAGCAAGAGTAACCAGTAATTTGACGAAGGTGCCTCTCACTTCAGTTATACGAATTGTTGAAAATTCCGTGGAATCAAGAAAAAAGCGTAAAGATTCCGGTGTCACAAAAAGTCTAGACGACTGGAAAAAAGGTTTAATAAGGCGAAAAATCTACACTATGTACGATGAGCAGCGTGTCCCTACAATCAAAAGTCTGAAACAGCGGCTCGTCAATGACGAAACCCACATCAACTGTGGCCTCACTACTCTTTGGCAAACTCTGTCTGCAATGGGCTTTAAATATCGCAAAATTGACAAGAGACAAGTAATAATGGAATCCACACTTTAATAAACTGGTGTTCTGAATATATAACGTCAATAAGAAAATACGGGTCTGAAAATCGGCCAATACTCTACCTCGACGAGACGTGGTTTGACACACATGACACTCCTTCCAAAGGATGGTCTGATTCATCTGATAAGTGTAAAACAAAAGCATCATCAAATGAAGGGAAGAGAATCACAATATTACACGCAGGATCAGAAAATGGTTGGATCCCAAACGCTATGTTGCTTTCTGCCAAAAATATTAAGGACTCTTGTGTTGATTATTACGAAGATACGACAGCAGAGCTTTTTGAAGATTGGTTTAAAAATTGTCTGTTACCCAACATTCCGCCAAACAGCGTTATAGTAATGGACAACGCAAGCTATTATAGTCGACAATTGCAAAAAATTCCTGGCTGAATGGCATGAATACGAAATTGGAGATTCAAAACTTCACGGCTGCAAATGACGTATATTTTGAGGAAAATTATACAAAAAAAGAACTTTTACAAATACTGCAGTCATTTTATTTAAAAAAAACATATGTTTGTGATACAATTGCAGAAGAATTGGGACATACAGTGTTACGACTACCTCCCTACTACTGCGTGTTCAATCCTATAGAATGACATTCCTACCGAGAGTTGGAAAAGTTCTGTTAGTCATGTTATAAATGTTGAAAACTCGTACCTTTCTATAAAATCATTTGCACCAATTAAAATTAATTTAGATGAGGATAGCGATAGCGACAGTGAACTAAATATAGAATAGAATTGTAACATTTAAATAAATTACTTGTATATCTTCTATATTATGCAAAATTCAAATTTCTTAAGTTCGACTCGAAAAATATTACTATTTGGCAGTAATGGTTTAACTGCGGTAGCAATAAAAATTACTGATGCAGTAAGAGAGGTTTACTGTTATGATAATATAAATATTATGTATTTGATTTCTAGCTGTTGCAGTAAGAAATGTTATTGCCACAGTAAAAATATAGACGGTAAAATATATCTTACAGTTCTACTAATACAGCTAACAATTGTTAGACAATCTAATAATGGCAGTTAAAAGATTTTCAGCCATGTTAAACTTTTTAGTAGTAACACGTTCTTATTGAATCATTTTTCTCGGTGTAGTAATTAAGGGCACACTAATATTTTAAACATTTTTAGGTGTGAACAAATCCCAGGGAATTGTAAGAAAAACAGATTAGATTAGTGAAACAATTTAATCGACTTCTAAAACTTTTCTCCTAATTTTGCTGACAAATACAAAAATCGTCCAGCAGAGTTTTTAAATCAATCAAGATAAAATGTAGTTAGTTCTTATCTGTTGATACGAACTAGGTCTTATTTGTGGTTCGTTAACAACTTTTGGTCAGAGATAATGACGTTACTCGAATGGCGTAAGAAAATAAAATGTCTAGTTTAAAAGTTTTATTCCATTTGGACACGTATCCGTATACTGTAACTCGAAACTTTGGATTCAGTTTATTGATTTCACTTCTAATAATAATTTTGTTAAAATGTGGCGATTGAGTTTGTTGATTCAAAGGTTTGAAGATTAATAAAATAAGGTATTAACAGTACCGAAATTAAAAGGGCTGTCATGCTAGCGGTTGTCAACGTAAAGTCTCTCCAGGTCGTCGAAGAACAGTTTGTATCAACGCTAATAAAGGGACTGAATATAAGTGAAACATCTAGACTCTGATTGAGGCCGGAGGACAAAACCATATTTCAAATAATCTGCGATGTAGTGCCTTACAAAGCTTTTTCTTTTTTTGGAAGATTGTGGACTATCATTATATTCACTTTCATCTGTATTCGAAGGGGAGGACGACGTACTTGGTTTTTGAAAATCTTTTCTTTGTACGAAATTTAGTAATGTGCGTTTCGTTTCCTTCTTACTTATTCTGGTTATTGATTTTATATACCTAAAGATACAGAAATAGTAGTTATAGCATAATATTAAATTCAGAAGTTATTAAAAACTTACGCTGATAAATAGTTTTCAAGAATTGCCCAAGTGTGCAGAATAATCAAAATCAAAATATAATCAAGACGCCAGACACCTTTAACACGATAGTCAGCGTTCAAGTAATCAGGAATACGCACAAGGCACCAAGGCAGACAGGCGCCCCCTAACTGGTGTACTATCTAAGCAGTGTTGCCAGAACAATTTGATTAAAAGGAATAAGTCGACAGTTCAAGATGTAATAAATTTCATAGAATAGTAAAAAAGAGTGCCGAGGTACCGGCAGTTTGTTTTTTTTAATTTAGGTAAAGGGTAATTTTGTAAATTTCATAAAAACTCAAAATAGTAACAGATTTGGTGAGTAACGTAACAACGTAAAAGGACTGCTGAATAAAAATAGATCTATTATAATTATAATAGACTGGCAACGCTGGTGGTACGGCGATTTATGAAACGCGATTAGGTACATAGTTGTATTTTTCATCAAATATTACATTATTTTTTAAACTAGTAAACTATTATTATTGTAATGTAGGTACTGTATCGGTGGTCGGCCTATAAAGCATGCTGCACACGGCGTACGATAATATAATATATATTAAAGTTCATATATTACACAAAAATCGCTTATAATTAGAAAGCACACAACGCCGCACATGGGCGCTTTAATATATATCTATATCTAGGCGATATATTATATCTCTGTAAAAATATGCCTGCTTAGCGATATTTTACAAAAATATCTGGTCATATCTTACCAGCCCCTTGCGTCCCATTGTCTGCAGAAGCCCACAATTTCGATGTTTTTGAGTTTAGACGAACCGGCATTTTAGTCTACACTTGTTTTTCAAAGCTTTTGTGTGTTTTAAGTATCATTTAACTCAAATTGATTGTACTAACCCTTACTTTTTGGAAGTCCATCTCATTAAAAATAATAAAAAATTCTTCGTTTTAACAAAACTTCCAATATTTATTTAAAAAATTGCTTTTTTAACTTTAATGACAGCCGTTTGGCTAGACTTAGCATCGTCAGATTAACATATTGAAGTTAATGTTTATTAGGTAGTTATAAGGCTAGACCAAGTATGGAAGTAATAAGACATAACAATATTAAAGCCTAGATGTAACCATATACTATAGTCTAATATAACTGTCGGGTTATTTTTACTACGATAAAGCATGCCTTTAGGGCTCATAACATCTAGGCTTTAATATTGTTATGTCTTATTACTTCCATACTTGGTCTAGCCTTATAACTACCTAATAAACATCAGGTACCTAACTACAAACAAACAAAATGTAACTTCAATATGTCAATCTGACGATGCTAAGTCTAGCGAAACGGCTGTCATTAAAGTTAAAAAAGCAATTTTTTAAATAAAAAATTCTCTGCGTAAATTTCTAAATTTAATATGATCATTTATCCCACACTTTTTTTGCTTTTTAATGTTTATTGTTGCTATAAAGTTGTCATACATAGTATCATCGTCTTCATCTGACGAACTATCTACGGAATCTAGCAATAACACGTCGTCTTCGATCATTTTCTTCAACAACTGACGTAAGGTATATGAATATCGTACCATGTCTTCAGCCACCATAATGTAATATATATTATATTATTGCACACCGTGTGCAGCCGGCTTAATATAATATATATTATATTAGAGTGCAAACATAAAATATATTTTATATTATCGTACGCCGTGTGCAGCAGCCTTAAAAGCTGGATATTTCGCGGACCGGCAAATATTTCTTGCGGACCGGCGGTTGAGATACACTGATCTAGAGTGTATGAAGATCCCGATATTTTAAGAAACGTATGATGCCATTGCTGCAAAGCCTCTCTTAGGGTATGGGATATCAATATTTATTGAATATCTCATATATTCAATATTATATTCAATATTTGCATTAACCACTTTTCTTAAATATAATTTATTATTTTCAGAAAGGTTTTAAAGCTTCTTTGCAATGCCATGGTTCACATTTTGAACAAATGTATTATAGATATTAATTAATTTTATTTAACACGTGAGCAAAAAATCTTTGCTAATCAAATGATTTGAATAAAAAAAGTTAATGAATGAAGTATAAACTACACTTGTCACAAAAAGCATCGCATAAGTGATTTGTGAATAAAGTTTTTATTTTTCTATTTTCATTTTTTTGACGTATTGACAGATATTCTAACATTACGGACTCCAGAGAGAACATTTTGCAGTTGCCTGACTGTAACATGACGAGTTCTCAAAGTGTGAATTCTTAAATAACGGTTATCTGCAGGATTAGTACACCTGGGACGTCCTAGAACTGGTCTTCTATTATAACTTCCAGTTTCTCTAAACCTTCTTAAGACTCTAGAAACGCTGGATTGGTTGATTCCCATGACTTCAGCAACATATTGCTGAGATCGTCCATCTTCAACTAAATCCACGATTAGAGCTGCTTGTTCTGGGGTTAAATTACTCACTTTTACTCAAAATTTTTCTAGACACTTCCAAATGAAAAAGTGAACAAACGTATTGCACACAAGAAATTTTAAAATGTAAATAATATAAATAGGATATATAAAAATTTATCAATTTTGTGTTTTTCAACAATTAATTTTGTGTTTTTCAACAAAAAGGCGATTTAAACTGTGAATATTTTGGGCTTTTATATGTACATCTAAAGGATACATACACTCATATTAAAATATTCTGAAAAATGTGATATTTTGCTTTACACCATAATGGACTAGTTTAGTGATTTTTTTTATATTTGCATCTTATAAAATAGGTTTTTAGTGGTTCAACTGTACAAATAAAATTTTTATAAAATTAATCCTCTATCCATAATCGGCTTTTGAAATTTAAATTTAATGGTTACATACGTCATAAGTGGTAAGTGACGTGTTTCAATAAGATTGGTAGAAAATTTGCGATGTTGTCGATATGCTTTAATATTAACCGAGAAACTTATCTCTCTTATTTGTTGTCATTAAAAAGAGATAAACATATCGATATTTTTGTTCTCTGATTGACACTTTATCAAATAAGGAGTAAAACACTAAACAAAATATTCTGTCATTTTCGTTAGTTTAATTTGTTGTTTGGTTGTGTTTGGTTTATAAAAGAAATTACTTCTATACTATTTTTGGTTCGAAAATAAAAATCCCTAACACCTTCTCTTGGTGTTATAGCGGTTCCTTCAAAAATAACCAATAGAAGTAATTGTTCTCTCGGGGAGCAACCCTTCTATCGGTACAGTGAGAGAACGAATTTCAAGAATACCGTTTTGGCATTTTCAATAGAACCACGTCCACTTTCTATTGGCTGTTCTATTCTATCACCGTCAAGAATAGGGGTCTTGTTTGTTTATTACAGATAAACACGATTTTCTCTCCTGTCATATATCTTGTCAACTGGTACAATCAGTTAGTCACAGAACACGGTGTTTTGTGCCGCCAGTTCTTTGAGAATACTTGAAACGAACGTAACTAAAATGTGAAGGTGACAACGTTGACTTTTAAACACACTTCATAATTGGTTATTAGTTGGCGCTACGTTTAAAACTTACTAATTATTTATTGCTAAATTTTACGAAATGAGAAAAATTAATTGCAAAATGAATACCAATATAAGTAAGTAGGTATCTTATCCTAAATATATATTGCTATCATTTTGATTAATATGATCCTACTAAACTAGTTCATTCAATTTTTAAAATTATGTGATACTTTTTGTGTGCTTACATTGTTTATGAAAGTAATTCAAGAAAACTAAAAATCCATAGATTATTAACTGTGTATTTTTTGTTGTTTCGATCGCATGATGCACCAAATTTGAAATTTAAAACTTTTGTGCTCTGTATTTTTGCAAGACACATCTGAGAGTTTACGCCTTTAGTCCTTCACCTACAGGAACATTTACATTTTCTAACTGAAATCCTTAAAAGCCGGAACTGATTTAAATTTTTGCTGAGATAATATTTCGTGGTGCAATAAGAAGATAAATATTTACGGTTGAATTGTATTGAAATTTTAAATCCGTAATATACAATTGTATTCTAATGGAAATACCAACACTTTTTTTATTGTCGTAATCAAAATATAGAGTTTGAAGCAGCTACTAGTTTCGGACTATAAGGACGCCATCATCAGGCTAGGTAATAGGCAAGACTATACTTTAAAATCATGATCATATATAAAACTTAAACTATAACAAACATCTACAATGTCATTGTCAATAATCTTGTCATTAGATACTTCACTCATGTTGCCAACCATTTAAAACAAAAATTTGCGTGCGTAAAATTAACATTTCGATACGCAAATGCGTTTAATAATAAAGATTTTTATAAGTACAAAATATAAATAATTATTTTTGTTATTATTTTTAATGAAATAAGACATAAGAATAAGATATAAAAGAATTTAAAATAGTAAAACTCAATACAAATCCAAGTTAGAGGTCGTTAGGTCCATTGAGTTGTTTTCTGGTTATTTTCAGGAATATTTGAAAGTCTACAGCCTTCTTTGCCGTCCATTTATCTTTCTAATTCATAGTTGAATTAGGTTAGTTTTCGTTGACTTTGTAGGCCCTATAGAGGGTTTGGTTTAAAAGTTCATGGATCGAGCAACCTTCCTGGTCACAAAGTCAGCGATGTAGTTACAGCCTGACGTAGTATGCGACTACATCCAGCTAACTGTGACTTTATTGTTCCCAGTTGCCTTATTCAGGTCGCAACACATTCCAAATTTCCCTGCAAAAGTGGGGTTTTAACCACCGCTTCCTTCCACAGGGAATACCTTGCTTCAGCGCACTCTATATTATATTTCCACTCAACCATATGATTGCCGTGTAGATCCATGCAGCAATTTTGGGAGATAAACCCCAGGTTTATCTTTCTGTAGACAGGCTTTCACTGCCTTACTTTAGTAGACCGGGAACATCCTTGTCCAACGACCTTTCCATACGTTCCATTACAAGATGGGGGGCTGTAGCAGACTTATCTTTTAGTCAGAGTCGTATCTATTGCGCCTTTAGCGCCCCATATTTATAAAGTCAATAAAACATACTTTAATACTCCCTACGTTGGGCGCCAAATGTGCGAGACTTCTCTAATAGCCACGCAAAGGTGGCGTTTACTCTGGTTAAAATTAAATTAAATCTTATAAAACAACATTGTGAATGAAAATAACAAACTTGTTTATTCTCTATTTTTAATTCTTCTATTTTTCATGCAAGAACAAGTATAACAATTTTGATGTTATAACATGATTAACCTTCTGGAACTTTGATGATATAACATATGTCAGAAACAAAAAATTAAAATGTCGACAATATTTTGATCATCTCTGGAGATTTGGGAGACGACAACATTGATTTTTTTCATGATTACCCCGGTTTCAATTTCTCCACAGAAAGAGAATCTTGATTGATAAAATATTCCCGATAGAGTTGCTCAGAAAATTACGAGTTTATTAAAAAGGATTTATGTAGAGACAAATTACAGAAAGGGGAAATCTAAGCATAAACCCAAAGTAGAAGAATATTGATTTTAAGGCGAGACATTAACGTTGTGAAATTTTTTATTTTTATTATCTTCAATTTTGAGTATTGCCGTGACAATAATTATATATTTATTTCCATATTTACGTAATTATTATAAAAAATATCAATAGTTCGAAATGTCTGTATCTAAATGCAAGCAACAACATTGAGAAGGAGATTGTATGAAATTCAGATGGTTCTTTCCTATAAAAGTATTTCCTAATCTCACCCTTTAAGGGTGCATTATATTAGATCACGGTTAGTAAACCATAGTTATATAGTATTACTAGAAAACGTACCAACATGCGCAACTAATAGTGGGTCTAACAAATGTCAACCTCTCTTGGATCCAATACAACCAAAAATAGAACAATAAAAGTTTTCTCAGCCTAGCGACTTTCAAAGCACTTTTCTCTTGTCTTGTAATGTCAAACTGGGTTTTAGGCTCCCAAAAAAGACTCTCCTTGATAGGAGAACTGAATAAAGTATTGCTTGTCTCAATTCCTGCCCATTCTTGCAAAGGAGGCGAGCATTAGGCATAAGAGTTATAACTCAGAAGAAAAGGCAACTCTTCAAAGAAAGTTTAAAAAATAGGATATCTTGGAGGAAAATGCGCGAAGTAATAACTGAATTATATTTAGCGCTTGAGATATAATATCTTTAAACTGTTAATTTATGGTATTTTAACATCGGTCAGCATAGTTAAATAATCGTGGATTGACTTTGAATTTCCTTTGAACCTTTTATGTATTTATTTAATGATTGTAACAATTTACCACTTCTTAAACTGCCATTACTATTAGTAATTCGGTCTATTATAGACTATAACACTTTTTTTTAGTTTAATAGACGTATAAATCACGCCCACGGCTTTAGATTCGGTGCCAACTTCAAGCGCCAATAGCATTATCAAAAATTAAATTTAATATAAAGAGAGCTACTCCATTTACTACAGTGTGTATATTTTTTATGATTTCTGTTTACATATTTGGCTCGATATCAGCTGTCTTTTTCTGTAGTAATTTCTTATATAAATTTTTCTTTTTAGGTAAAGCTATAGGGAATGCAGGTAGACTGATTCGATCATTTAAATGTCATTGTGTAGTATAATTTTTTGAACCCGTAAATGTTGTTTATTAATTTGTTGTAAGCATTTTTATGGAAAAGTGTATTTTTTTTGTTTAATTCATATAAAACACGAAAAGGACGGAAAAAATATCATTGGGAAGTATAAATAAGTTTTAGGTATTAGGTAAAATACAAACTAAGTGATAGGTCAAGCAAATCGATTGTATTATTTGAAACCTAGAAAATTTTAAAAAGAAAATGAGTCATATTTAGGTCAATTTTTTTAAAAATGTTAAAACCTCTGAAAAATCGTACAACATCGCTTATATATAAAATGCATACCAAGGAAGTACTCCTTTCAACATTTCAGGCATTGAAAATAAAAAAAATGATGAAGATATTAATTTTCAGGAAAAGTATCCTAGCTTTCCTACTTTTTTTTGAATTATATCGGCTTCTCATTATCCGATCAAGCCGCTTGAACCCTCATTTTATTAGAATACAAATTTAATTTGAGAGATTGTAGATTTCGTAGCACATACCAATGAGATTGCTTTAGCATGTTATATGAAAAAAAAAATTGTAAAAATGTACGTTTTATACTTAAAAATATTTAGCCCATTCATATTACGAATCATGTAGTTGTTCTATATCTATACTTTTAAACCCATATTTTTCAATAATTTCACTGTGCTCCAGATAAAGAACATCTAGAGCAGATAGTTCAGATAATAGGTTACGTGCATATTTTTTCATTTTTTTTTATCATGGACAAAAGTCATTCTATCAGTTGTTTCCTTGATCTTAATAATAACAGTCTAGTCGACCGCCTTTTTCTAATTACAACTTTCTTCAACAATCTAATCATAATAGTTTCTAATTTCAAAACTAAAAAACAATTCATGGAAACAAAACGATGTGCATAGCTATAATACAAGGCACGCAAAATTGGCGCCCAACGTGGAGAAAAATGTATTATTAAAGAATGTTTTATTGACTTTATAAATACTCGTGAAAAAACGCAAGCAGGTGGCGCTGTCTTGTATATTGCTTCGTCCTGGACTGCGTTTGTCTGCTATTTACCCTTGCATTTCCCCTGCAACAGCTTGTACTTAAAGCCTCTCATAATAAGACCGAAGTATTTCAGCTTTCTCTTCTTGATGCAATTTACAAGATCAGTGGTCTCGCTAAGACGTTCTGGTATTGTTGAATTTGGAATCTTTTCCTTCAACTCAGAGTTGAAGGTTGGTCATAAATCTTCATTAATTCATTTTTCGTCTTCCTTGTCCAAGTTCCTTCATGGTTTTTTCCCCAAAACTTTTCCTTGACCCATTCCCCTTCCACACTTTTACTGTGCTTGCTGTTTATAGCACGGTTGGCTGTAAAACTTTAAGTTTTGCTCTTAATGACATTTTGGAGTTTACAATTATTGACCTTAAGCATCCTGCTGGTTTGTTTACAATTTTTTTGCACTTCTTTTGGACCACTTCATTTTTATTTGACAATGTTACTCAAAATAATCAAATACAACTAAGATATTTTGAATTTTAGCAAAAGCTTTGATAAAACATAATGTTTATATCATAATAGTATACTAAAAAATGTTGTTAAAGGCGTTGCCTCAATCCTTCATAGATGAATCTATCAACTACTACTTTGCTTGAGGTATTATCCATGATTTCTCTAAGTTTTTAAAATTACAATGACGGCCGTTTCGCTAAGATTAGCATAGTCAGATTGACATTTAAGTTACATTTTGTAGGTAAAATACCTAGTAAATAAAAATCCTCAATGTCCAGAATTATATGGAACTATTAAATTACATAAACAGTCAAAACCGATTAGACCTGTACTTTCGTATGTTAACACTCCTAATACAAAGGTAGCTAAAAAATTAAATACTATTCTATTCATTAGATTTGATAAAGAAATTAAATAACTGTAAATTACAAAATAATACTAAATTAGTATCGTTTGATGTAACTAATATGTTCTCTAAAATACCTCCTAAAGAATGTACAGTTCTAGTTAAAAAGCTATTAGATGAAAGAAATATCCATCCAGGTATAATATCAGATATAATTGACCTATTTAATGTATGCATTAGTCAAAATTATTTTACTTTTGATAACAAAGTATATATTCAAAATGAGGGTCTTCCAATGGGAAGTCCTATTTCTCCAATTTTAGCAAATATTTTTATGGATAACTTAGAAAATATAATCTTCAATTCTAGTTATAAAAACAATATTGTATTTTGGTATAGATATGTTGATGATGTGTTAGCAGGATTTGTAGGTAGCGAACGACAGTTAAGGTATGGTTCCGCTTGTGCAGCGGACGCATGCAGCCACTGCTTGCAGCCGCTGCTGCGTTTGGCTGCTAGTAGGAAGTGGTTCACCTTGTGCAGTGGAAACGCAAGACGCAAGCGTTTTTAAAAAACTCGAGTAGACTCGGGCTAGTCTAGTCAGTTCATTTTGAGCCTTCATGCTGAAATAATGAATCGTGGTGCATTATTAGCTCTTTATTTGTTAGACGAAGAAGAAGACGATATTATTGTGCGTATAAGTATCAGGAATGTTCAGAGAAGACCACAACACATGATGTTTCGACAAAGAAATACGAAAGGAACGTATAAAGCTTTAATATGCAAATACCTAGTGGACGACGAAGAAAAGTTTCAGCAGTTCTTTAGACTAACAAAAGAACAGTTTCACTTTGTTTTATCTGCCACTAAACCAGGCATTCAAACCCAAAACCACGTGTTCTGGTACAACGACTGCTCGACCGCTGCGGCCAGACTGGTCACACTAGCAGTCGATGCAGCCGTCGCATGCTATGTGATGCGACCGACGCGCTAGTAGAACCAATGCCATAAAGATGCACGGATATCAGTCACTGCGACCGCTGCAGCAGCGGCTGCAAGCAGTGGCTGCATGCGTCTGCTGCACTAGCGGAACCATACCTTTAGATATATTTTTTAATTATATAAATACCTTGCATCCTAAAACTAATTTTACTTTTTTATTTTTCTAGATTTAAAAATTGAAAAAGTTAATAATTTACCAAATTATTCAAAATACAGAAAACCAACACAAACAAATGTAACCATACCATATAATTCAAATAATCCTATAAAGCATAAATAGCAGCTTATAATTCTATGATACATAGGGCATTTTTAATTCCAATAGACAAAATTAACTTTGATAAAGAAATTGATATCATAAAACAAATAGCTACATCTAATGGCTATCCAATTCATTTAATAAATAAATTAATTAATAAGAAAGAACAGAAAGTGTCACTACAACTAATATTTCCCAAACAAACTAAAAAAATTAAAAGTTGTAAAAATATTAAATTTTGTGGAAATATTTCCAATACAATTTCAAAAATAATATCTTCGGCAACATCATCATTAATATCATTTAAAACACAAAATAATGTTAAATGTAAAAACCCACATTTAAAAAATCTGCTGTTTACAAAATTAATTGTCCAAAATGTAACGCTGAATATATAGGTCAAACACAAAGAAATTTTGAAGTAAGATTCAATGAACACTTAAGAGCATATAGATTAAATCAACTAGATAAGTCAAATTATGCAAAACAACTACTTGAACATCCAACCTCACTCTTACACACCAATGACATCCAAATACTACACATTTGTGGTAAAAAACAAAATTTAGATTTCCTTGAAGAACTCTAGCAGATCAACAATTTAAAGTTGTTAATGAACAAATAAATCTCGCAAGTTCTCCACTATTAAACTGTTTACTTTGATTTAGTTTACATTTTATACATAGATAAGACGTAATTGTAAAACACAAATATATTAAGTTATTGTAAAGATCAGCAGGATATAGTTTTTTCCTAGTTTTTCTATATCATTGCACAGTTATACTGATCTTAGAGGGAAGTACATCCAGAATAATCCCTTAGGGCAATTAATATCTAGGCTTTAATATTGTTATGTCTTATTACTTCCACACTTGATCTAGCCTTAATACTACCTAAACAACATCAGGCACCTAGCTACAAACAAACAAAATGTAACTTCAATGTCAATCTGACGATGCTTATCTTACCGAAACAGCCGTCATTGTAACCCGTCATTAAAACCCAATTTTTCAAATAAACTTGGAAGTTACGTTCAAACGAAGAGTTTTTTTATTATTCTTAATCCATATTAAAACTTTTCAGTATTTGTCTGATTATTCTCGCTAGTATTTCCATATTTCCTGTATTAATTTAGTGATTTTTGCCGATAGATACTGACTACCAGTTTACAAAAAAATTGCGGGTATCTACACCGAGGAAAATGTGAATAAAAATTTAAGAAACAATAATTGGGAGCTCAAAACATTTTTGACCTATATTAACCTATTGTTTCACCTATATAAATATTTGCAATTATTGTTCTCACAAAGCTATTTAAAAACAGCTCCGAAGTTCTCCATCCAATCTTCGAATTCTCTGATAACTGTTGGAAAACCATTAGTATGCAGACACCGAAAGTACATAACGCCTAAGAGAGTGGCTTAATTCTAAACTCCAAACTCTATTTGCATACTATTAATACACTTCCAGGGAATGTTGCCAATCGTAAAAGTTTGTGCTGTTTCGTTTTTAGTATCATCCGATGATTAAGATGATGGTTGAATATATTTATCGCGAATAAATCTTTCCAAGACGTTTATTAGCCAATTCCCTCTGCGAGCTACGAGTATTACATCATTGAAATATGAAATGTTTTTAAAACGATGTTAATTCTGTTGTGATTAGATTCGAAGAATTTTCTTTCTTAAGGAAAAATATCAACTTAAAAGTTTCTTATGTGCAAGAAACTATCAAAATTTCTTACACATTTTTACCAAAAAAATGCTCGAGTAGAGAAATTGTTGAGTGAAGAATGTTAGAGCAAACATTACATTTTATTTGGGAGCATCGCTGGGAGAAATGTATAGACTTACAAGGAAACTATGTAGAAAAATAAAAATTAATTTGAAGAAAAAATGTCTGGTATCTTTGTTAGGTCGGAAACTTTTCAGACAACCCTCGTAGAAGACCGTATAAATTCCAGAGACTGACCCACACATCATTAAGCGTAGTAAGGTTTTAAAGTTAGAGTATTTTGAAATAAATTAATATTTTGAATGAATTGAATTTTAAGTCGGTGAGTGTAACATTATTGTTTCTGGGTGTACCATTTTTTATGTTAAATAGTATATCTAGTAACGTGTTTTTACCAATTATAGTAGGATTTCCGAACTGATAAATAATAAAAATGTGAAGGTGATACTTTTCCAATTTCATACATGAAAACAGTCATTTATATAAATAGTTGATTTAATAGAACCTTGACATTGAACGAATCAACTTCTACACAATTAAAAGGAATGGATTAGTATAGTTAAAACATTAACTATTAAAAATCGCATGACCAAAACATTTAAGAACGTTTAAATGAATGACATAATAATTAGAAGCAGCAAATATTGTTACTAAAGGAAGATTTTGCCTATTAAAAGGCTTTGAATCGATGTTTTGTATGTGTACTTAGTACCCTAGCGGAAAAATAATTATCTATACCATTTTATTTATCGCATATTCTAAGCAATTATAATTATTGGCAACTAGCATTTATAGAAATTGTTTAAGTTCGAATTGGCCCAGGGATATATTCTCGATACACACGAAATCCAAGATTAATTTCAAATATATAACCTCGGGCTAAGCTTGTGATGTATACTTACTTTATTGGTATGAAACAGAGCTGAGGTAATTACAGATTCACTACCAGCTTTATTAGAAAACTTCTATTAAATATAATTTCCTGTTCAGTGGTGGAAAAGGAAAATTTGATTTGATTTTAATTATGAGTTTAAGAATACTGTAACGAAAAAACGTGGGTATTTTACTAAAACTATTTATTTGAATGATAACAGGAACAATAACAGGGTAAACACAACACAACTTAACGATAAAATACAACTACGGCTTATTTATATGAAATTTTTTTTCATCTGTCAAATTTGACATTTCAACAATGTTCCGACTATTTTTTGATTGTTGTTTCAGCCAATGAGCATGCAATTAGGCGATAATTTTGCACTAGTGCAAATTATCGATAATTTGCACTAGTGCGAATTATCAGGTCCTTCAAAATAAATGCAGACGTAATTATATTAAACGTTTATTATTTATTGAAATAAAATGAAAACTGTTAAGCCTAGTTATTGAAATTCTTACAATTAAAAACGCAATTATTAAAATGTATGATTGAACCAGTCGAAGTTTGTTGTCGGTCAGAAACAACGTTACTGGAAGAAGAAGTTGAAACTGAAAAATCACCAACCTCGCTGTTCTCACTGTTTCTCATTTTCTTTATTATTTCCTTATGAAACTCTTTATCAAGTTGTAAATTACCCCAACCTTGGCAGAAGCATTTCCAAATCGCGACATTGTACAATATTGTTATCGCCACAGGTGACGCCAATGTGACAGCAACTGACAGTGACACAAAACGATTTGATTTATTCATAAACTTTTCTCATAAAAATTATAGTCGCCACAGTTGATGTCAATGTGACAGCAAATGACAGAGGCACAATACGATTTGTTTGATTCAAAAAATTTTCTTATAAAATTTAACTCGTGCAATGAAAATGAATCGATAATTCTTGACAAATCTGCTCTCACGCAAGTTAAACTGAAAAAGGCCAAAAATTATCGATAATTTTTATTGCGCTAGTTAAATTACTACTGATAATTTATGTGCGACGTCGATAACTTCGATTTGAATCTCGCGCTAAACTGACTCCTTCCGCTTGTCGCCACCCTTTATATATTTTTTTATGTTTGTAGAATTTTCGACGATTGGTCATTGTTTCTTTCTATCATCTCGACTATTCCACAATCTGACCTTTCCCATTGCGGGCAACAGCCACTTGTCAAAGTGACACCCGCAATTAGGCAATCCAAACCACGTGATCCAATATTGCCGTCCAGGGCAAATATTTGTGACAGTTCAGTGTTAAAATACATTATTTACTGTTAGATTACATGTTTTATTTTGTCTTATATGATTTGACTTTTGTACAAATTGTGTTCTTCTCTTAGAGCTTGATGATGGTCTTGTGACCGAAACATGTCGCTGATGTAACATTTTCATTAAATTACATACTGTGGGTTGACTTTGAGTTTTATTGCTACTACTTATATTTATATTATTAGGGATATTTACAGAAGTGGCAGTATTGAAATTAGTATTAATAGATGTGTTAGTATTTGTCCTAGTTTTCGGAATATTCATTTCGTTGTGACCCTTTTCGATCTGTGATGCTATTTGAATTTTATTTCTCAAAAAATTCTTCAGCTACACTGGTTGATTTCCAGCCCCCGTGTCTTTTCAAATTGGTTATGCTACCACCACCATCAACTAATAATGTTGCTGAGCTTCTTCGTAAAGAGTATCCCGTGTATTCTTTGGAATGCTGTAATTTAAGAAATTCAGAAATTTACCAAAAGTGTGAATACCAATAGGTTGTGTGGTATATTTTCCGTTTTTGTAATATACAAATAATCTACGATGTGATGTGTTTGATGGACGTAATTACAGATATTTTCTCCAATTACGACAAAGGTTCTTTCCATATTAGTTTTGGAATTGGGAATTTTAATAACTAACATGTTCATATTGTCACCTACAGGGTGATTCATTAAGGTTGGCAACCGGCCGTATCTCTGAAACCGTATGTCCTAGAATTTGGGGAAAAAAATTCTTATAACAAAATAGGCTCTAAGAAAATGCTTTAAAATGTTTTTAAGTCCGTACTGTTCAGCTAGATGGCGCAATCTATCACTTACAAATTATAATTGCGTACGATATCGTAAAAGACGGCGTCATTCTAGGAAAGTATTCGAAAGATTGGCACGAAGATTGCGAGAAACTGGCAATGTTCAACCTGTTGCAGTAAGAAATAGGATACGTAGAAGTCGCAATGAAGAAAATATTATTAACGTATTGGCGTATGTTAAAGCTGAACCACATTTAAGTATCCGGGAAATTGCAACAGATCTAGGATTCAATTATTCTTTGGTAAATAGAATACTAAAGGATAATAAAATGCATCCTTATCATGTTATTTTACATCAGGAGTTAAAAGAAACAGATTTTGATCGACGAATGGACCATTGCAACTGGTTAAACCGAATGTTGAACTATGATCCAAACTTCCTATTTAAAATATCATGGACGGATGAAGCTACGTTTTCCAGCAATGGTAAAGTAAATTTGCACAACAGCCACTACTGGTCAGAAACCAACCCACACTGGCAAAGGGAAGTCAATTACCAAAATCGCTGGAATCTAAACGTATGGTGTGGTATTTTAAATGGAAAGATTATCGGACCTTTTTTCTTTGAAGGAACGTTAACGGGAGAAAGGTATTTAGAATTTTTAACTAATGATTTGCCCATTCTCCTAGAAGATGTTCCGATTCAGAATAGATTAAACATGTGGTACCAACAAGATGGTTGCCCCGCGCATTTTGCTGCAGTTGTCCGGGATTATTTAGATACTGCGTTTCCAGAAAAGTGAATTGGATGAGGGAGTATTTTTCCATGGTCAGCAAGGTCACCAGACCTTACAGTTTTAGATTTTTACTTGTGGGGAAGTATCAAAAATTTAGTTTATAAAACACGTCCAACTACACGTGAGAATATGAAGGATAGGATTCGGAAGCAGTTCGAAGTATTTCTCATGCTGAGCTTGAGGCCAGTGTTAATTCCACTATGGAAAGACTGAATTTATGCATAGCAAAAAATGATGGCAAGCATTTTGAATATTTAAAATAATTAGGTGGTAGGTGATTTTTTTGCGTTTTGTAAATTTCTATTATGAGTAATCTTAGTTTTATTAATTTTCATTATTTATATTATATATAAACAATTTCAGCAACATAATTTCTCTCACAACTTACAGGGTGAGCCAATATTTATCAAAATAAAACAAATGCTAATATCTTCGGGATGACAGGAGATATCAAATTGTGGTTTTGACAGGTCTATAAGTCATCTTATTTGCCCTTTTGTAAGCTGGTTAGAGTTATAGCATTGCATTTGAAATTTCCCAGTAAAAATCATAAATAGAGATAGGTGTTACATAACGCCCTCTAGTTGTCGATTGAAATATTAAATGTGTTGTAATTTGTTTCTGAATTCTACCTTTAATGCTCTTTGCATGAAGCCTACGTTTGTGAAAATCGGTTCAGGCATATGGAAGTTAGAGTATTTTCTCCCTCAACAACTTAAGAATAGGTGATACAGAAAAATGACTTAAACAAAAGTTGTAGAATAAAGACAGTAGTTTCTAAAGTTGATATTTTTTACTAACCTTAATTAGGAAAAATTTTGTCGAAAACGCAATTATATTTTGTAAGTGATAGATTGGGCCATCTAGCGGAAAACTACGGACTTAAAGACATTTTAAAGCATTTTTTTAGAGCCGATTTTGTTATAAGAATTTTTTTCCCCAAATTCTAGGACATACGGTTTCAGAGAAACGGTCGGTCGCCAACCTTAATGAATCACCCTGTATACCATCCAAATTCATTTTACACAACTCCTCCCGACGACAAGCACCTGCCAAACCAATGATCAATCCAAGCTAAAATATATATAAAAATGACTTAAAAAGGAGGTATTACTTTTAATTATATTACCTTTGTTATTATCTTCAGCTTCCGACAAAAATGTATCTATTTCTTCTTTATTCAATACGTTGGATTTTTTTGGTTTGTAACCAATGGATTTCTTTTAAGAAATGCAATACCTCTGGGATAGCGGCTTATATCTATATTATTTTAATTGTGTAATTGATCCATAGGCTCGAGGGCTTTAAGACTTTTGATTTTTCCTTGAAATATGCAAGAATAACTTCTTCATTTACTTCACTTTTTTATCACTGCTCCATTTTTGGAAATACATTGTAGACCAATTCATACCTCTCTGTTTTAGCAGATTCACTAATCTCAATTGGAATCAATTCGACTTTACTTTCACTATCTACTTCCACTTTTTTGAAATGCAAAAGCGAAAACTTTCTCAAATTATATTTGACAAGCGTTGTCATAATAAAAAATACAAGTTGTTATTGTTGCCAAAGCCGCCTACCAAGATAACCAAAATTGTTTCGAAAGTAACAAAAATCGTCCAGAAAGTTGTTCTTTCGGTACGATTCTTGTAAAGTGGAACTTTTGATACAATAAATCATACCGAAATATTATTATAGTATTCATTATTTTGTATACAAAATACAATGAAGTTTGTCTTGAAGTTACTTTAGGATTCCTATTGGGTTCAGTTTGTAGCGCGATCCTCTGTCGGTACGGAATTAGAAGAAGAATTACCGAGGACAAACAAAGCTGATTTTAACAAAAGTCTTTTCTGTAGGACTTTTCATGAGTTTTGTGTTGTTTGCTCCTTAAAATTGTTTGATATAAAATATCAACAGTTGTGTTCGAGCGAATTAGTTCCCCTTCTTATTTGCTCCTCTTATAATTTGGTGTGTTCACAAAGTTTACAGTCTACTCAATATCTCCGGAATGGGATTTTAACGAGATTTTCCTGAAAATAAATATGAAACGAAAAGTAGGTTATGAAACAGACCTAAAATAGCTGATGTTTAATTTTTTTGTTGTGAAAATACTGGAAATGTCCAATCTCAAACTAAAGAACAGATATATTTTATTGAAACTTAAATTATTTGTAGTTTAAGAATAATAAAAAACTCTTCCTTTTAACAAAACTTCCAATATTTATTTAAAAAACTGCTTTTTTAAAAGACTCAATGACAGTCTTTTAAAAAGGCAGTTATTTAAATAAATATTGGAAGTTTTGTTAAAAGGAAGAGTTTTTTATTATTCTTAATAAGATGGACTTCCAAAAAGTAAGAGTTAGTACAATCAATTTAATTTGTAGTTTGATAGTAAATTGTCATTACATTACGCTAGTAATATCTACTGGGAATTGTTTGATATTTTAATATCAAATTAAATAATTTAATTCCATAAGTGGTTTCCACACTGTATAAATTATCTGTACGATTTATTCAAAATATCTAGTTAGTAAATGTACAAATTTAATGTTAAATTATAAGTATATCCCCTAAAGCTTTTTATTTTTACCAATATGCATTTATTTTAAACTTTTGTACAAATTGAACTGAACCCTTGCCGTTTGATATTGTTGTATTATATATGTTGACAATAACTATCATTTAAATCCACAATTATTGGGGAGAATTCTCAAGTTTGCGCCATGGTACACCGGCACCATTAAGGGCACCAAATTTGTAACGCTAAAAAGCTATTAGCGTAGGACGCCAAATTTGTAACGATACTACTCGCTCTAAGCAGATCCCGCAGGAAACTCTCTCAAGGAGTGATTTTACTCCAAGTTAATGTTTCACTAGACAAGAGCTGTCAGTTATCTCGTTGGGATCCAGTTAAGAGTTGGGTTTGGTTGAGGGTTTTAATTCAGGTGCGTTCCATTGAACGTGCACGAGCTACGGTAAGTAAAGTGTCTAATATAGCGGTGAGTCGGGGTTAATTTTAAGGTTCGTACTGACGGTAATCTAAAGTAGGGTATAGCATGTACTCCACCTCCGAATAGATGAAACCCAGAATAAGGTCACACTATTATGACTACCTAGTATGAAATTTATGGTACTAACCCTTACTGTGTGAAAGTTCATCTTATTCAGAACAATAAACAACTAAAAGGTTGAATTAACTTCCACTATTTATTCTTTAAATACTTTAATTATAATGACAGCCGTTTCGCTATCGAATATAGTATATAGTGGAAGTTAATTCAACCTTTTAGTTGTTTATTGTTCTGACTACCTAGTATGTTCAGGGCCTTGCGATACCAGACAACCATGTCTGAAATGAGCTTATCGCTTTTAGTAGATGATGATTCTTTGGCTTTATACCTTCTTTCTCATCTGCACAACATTGCACAGCCATTACCAGTACCTGCAGGACAGAGGCATGTCTTTCAAAGCTTTCAAATGTACTAGTCGTCTTCTTTTATATACCATATATTCCGGCTGCTACTCCAGGTTCTTAGGTTGTACTATATCGTATTTTTTGCAAAGCCACTATATGACCTGTAACACTGTCTCCAGATATATGGTAGATAAATTGTTACAAAAAGTATAAAATTCACATTCATATAAATATAACTTTGGTATTGTTCAAGACCATACATAAAATAAAACGTATTTTATCACCACATCTGTGCACGGTTCTTTACAATCATAAAATATTAACAAAAAAACGATAAATTATATGGCTAGCGTTTACAGAATCGATGTAACCTTGAAGTTCAAATGAATGCAAAGTTTTTCACATAATTATTATATTCGCCAAGATTACGAACAACAAAATTAAAAAAAAAAACTGATAAATAACCATTGTTTCCGGTAGATTAATTAGAACGAGATTTGTTTACATGGTGATAAGAATGCTAATTAATAATCGAGCAGTTAAAATCACATTCAAACTACTTAAACAAATGTAAAATTTATCAGAAAACAAGAGTCAATTGGATCAAATCTTATTGAATATACTTAATGTAGTTGAATAAACATTTTTTCTGTTATTTTAATGGTGAAAACGCCTAGCTAAAGAGGTTCATTCAGTTTTTTCGTGATATCCCTTAAACCTGCTATTCCGCATCAAAAATTGCATTCTTCCAAGTGCATTTTTTTCATTTGAAAACCATATCTGCTCTAAAAAACACCTGAATTACAGGAAACTTTTTCCACTCAAGGTAATTCACGATTTATTAAATAATACATTTTCTTATTTTGGTACACATATATCGATCAATCACCCCACATTCCTCTTTGATTGCTTTCACATCCTCATATTTGCTTCTTGGATCCTTCTTGGTGAATGACCCTTGCTTCTATATGCTTCCTGTCTAGGTCTTCACAATATAATCCACTTGGTCCATCCGTTGTTCCGCAATCATGCAGGATGTCCTGCCCAATTCCACTTTAGAATTTTTCTTTTTTCTTTTGCGCCAATCACTCAGGTAATGTGTTTCCTAGAAGGTGGATTGGAAAGCGTAGTTTTATCGAATGGCCCCTGCGATCACCCGATATGAACCCTCTAGACTATTTCCTGTGGGGTAATTTAAAAAACCCAGTTTATAAGACAAAACCTGACAATATTTAGGAATTAAAAGACAGAATTACCATAGAGATAAGAAGAATTGAACAATCAGGCATGCTGCAAAATATTTTGCAATGTTTTAAAGATCGAATGGCTGACAACATTTTGAGGATTTGCCTTCAGTTGTTGCAATTTTTCTGTGCCATGATTTGGATAATCCTTTTACTACACCAGTGTGGTTTATTTTTTTTACAAATGTACTGAAGGTAGATTTTATTGCGAGATTTTGATTAATAGTGTAATATTTAAATATTTGACAATAGTAGAAAGATTATAATATCAACAGAAGTTGTTTAATATAACTTAATCAGATAATTTTAATTATATTGTATTATTTTATTATATATTTTGTGTGTTTGTAAGAGAATTTTATGTAAGAAATTATTTTATTATGTAATGTAACAATATTATATCTAGTACATAAATATGTTATTTAAAACTTACTAAAAACTTCGCGAAAATTGATTATATAATGTAAAAAAAAGGACAGATAATGTGTAAAAAGAAGACAGATATATTTTACTATATTTTTATTCTGGAATGATCGATGATAGACGAAGTAAGAATATCTAGTCATAAATAGAAAAGAAAGAGATATACATGTTTTTCCAGAAATGACTAATCCATAGAACAAAATGGTAATTCAGGAAGTTTCTAGAAAGTTTGAAACCTATAAAAAGGACTTGAACAGAGGTCGTTGGGAGTAGTATATTATTGGAAGTCACAGATAGAAGACAAGTCAGTGTGAATAGTCAGTTAAAAAGTGAACAAACAGTTTTTAAAGTAGTTATAATAAAGTGTTAAATAGTGACGTTAAGAATACAAAGTAAAACAATCAAAAAGTAAAATAAAGTACCAAAAAGTGACATTAAGATCGAATCCAAAAGTAAAATTAAAACGTTTTCGTATAAGGTGTTTCCATAAATAAAAACTTCATCCATATAAATTGACTTTAGTGCAAAAACTAATAGAAGACGATCCAGATCGTAGAATGGATTCCTGCGAAAGAATTATGAATAATTTGAACAAAAATGAAATAGTTGTTGGTACAATTCATTTTTTGAATGAATCAACATTCACATTGAACGGGGAAGTAAACAGACAAAACTGTCGATATTGGTCAGAGGAGAATCATCGAATCTTTTTGACAGTTTGTTAGAATAAACATTGTTTAAAAATACCATGACAACTATTGTCACCTGTTTCCTATGTTTTTATTTGCTTTATTGAACAATTTGCTTTATATACTTTTCCAAAGTTTATATTATTATTACACATGTACATTGTATAGTCCCCTGACTCATCATGTCTTTGTCTTATCTGTAATTTTAATTGATACATAAATTTACTTCGTTTTCCAAAGCACGTACTGCATTATCTGGAATTCTGAACAGATTAAGTTGTCTCTTAGAATAACGAATGCGTGTCTGTCAGTTTCCACTGCCGCTGTTTCGTTGTGGTGTTCCCAAGCGATCTTTTAGATAATTCGCTCGTCTATCCAAAAAAGTTTCGCCCCAAAACTGCCGCTTAAAATGAAAGAGCCGCTGGAAAATCCTTTTAATAACAACAATGAAAAATCGGCCAGTGTTGCGAATACTACAACGATTCACTGCTAGGGTCTATTTTTTTTAAAAAACCTCTAAATTTACATCAAAATAGTAACATCCCCAAACAAAGATATAATCAGCAACCAAAACAATAATCATTCCAACTAAAAAATTCCTTTTAACTAAAATAACCAAAGTATTGTTTGTTGTTGATATGTTCTATGTTTTTTTTATTTAATACCTACATGTGTGATTTTCATTTATATGTAAATGTTGGCTCCATTAAATTTGTTTCACAGTTCTAGGAACTAATCCAAAGAGACAGTTAATTATTTGATATTATATAACGTGTTTTAAAACATAGAACAGTAACATTTGTTGCTTACAGGATGTCTCAGAATAACGTTTCCTAGTTTTCAGAAATTATGAAGGGCATTAGTGTCTGAAAATGTCACGGTGTCAAGGAATATTAAAGTTATCATCAAACAATAATGATGAAATGAATTTGAAATCATTGTGGTCGTGATAATAATATTTATAATCTATTGTGATGAATATTATGATTTGAGAGATAGTTTATTTATTTATTTGTTTATTTGAATGATTAATTCTTATTTAAAAGTAACAAGATCTTCTTTTTCTCAGGGGTGTTTGGTTATGCTAGTTTCTATTGGATTATTAGGTAGAAGGTATTTGAATAAAATTTGATTAATTACAATTACAAATTTATTATAAAAGTTAAATGAAAACAGTAATAATGAAACTAATTAGGAAAAATAAGAAAAAGAAAGGCCTTTTGTTAACTATAAAAGAACTTACTTGATGTTGAATTAAGTTAAATTAACCAATGTTATTTATGTAATAGCAAGTAAAATTATCGAAATACACTAATTATTGAATATCAAGTAAATTCCTTTGTTTTTTAAATTATAAAACTAATTACTACAAAAAAATTTTCAAAAGTTTACAATTTTACCTGACCTTCATGTAAAGTCCTGCTTCCTGATTGGTAGAAAAAGTCTGTAGTCGCTCTATGAACAACGGAAACGATTGAAGTGATCGAATTTCCGACTTTGGTAAAATGTCGTGTTGTTAGACGTTTGGATTCTCGTGTAATATTATTGTTCTTTGTTTGTTCCTCCAATTGGATATAGTTCAGTCTTTGTTGGATTACTGTTCGTTTTATTGTATTAATAATGGTAAGTACTCTTATATTCTGTGTGACTCACATTATTTTGACGTGAACTTGACGTTGGATTCTCCACGACACTTAATATAATATCCACTTTCACATCATCTTTAACGAAGTGCGGTTTTCTCTTTAATGGTTTGACATGTCCAAGTTCTCTGAATTGTGCATGAATTATAGACACAATACCTTGTGAAATATTAGGCAACTGAGGATACATCTGATTAAATAAGTTTGCCACTTAAAATTTCAATCCGGTGAGTCTCAGTTAAATATTTCATTATTACTTCGGAAGATATTAGTTTTTGATTAAGAATTGACAACTACGATATTTAAATGTCAACACATCAACAACTGACAGACATTATTTACCTATTTAGTTTATTTATACTAGCATAGTTATCTATACAGTTTTTACCTATTCCTGACTAAAAATACCCAAAAATAAAAATTAAAAATAAAACCATTATTTAAAGTGTAAAACATTAATATTTTCACAATTTTGTGTATTTACTATATTTAACAAAATCAAATTTCAACCTGTACCTACTATTCATTATAGACCCTACATGGTTCGTTGAGATCGTATTGTTAATTATTATTTATTGATTAATTGAGTTGTATTTATAAATTTTTGTTGATTTATATTTTATTTTATTATTTAAATGTTCTAAAGTAGCAGGATTTTCTTTTTCTCAAGGGGGTTATGTTCTGCAAGCTTCTAGTTGGATTATTAGGTAGGTATGTGAATGAAAAATTTATAAATTATAGTTACAAATTTATTATAAGAGTTAAATTAAAACAGTAATATATTGAATGTTGAATGATAAAAAAAAGAAAAAAGGAAAAATTAGAAAAAAGAAAAGGCCTTTTATTAACTAGAAAAGAACTTATTTAATGCTGAAATTGTGCTAAATTAATTATTGTTAATTATGTAATTGTGGTGATATTCTCCTTGGACTAACTCTATGCTTTGACTATTACGTCATTGTGTGACAGATCTATGACGTGACGTAATACTGTCAGTGCTTGTTTATTTATTGTCAATATTATTCTCACAAAGTTGTGTTGTATTTTATGTTTATTATAGGCTTTTATTACAAGATTTATTCGTGTATCTATTTCAATAATGGTAAATAAGTTATTATCGAAATTCATTTATTTGTTTAAATTATATAACTTTATTAACTAGCTACTACAAAAATTCAAAATATTTACAATGTTATCTGACCCTAATTTGTAGAGTCCTGCTGTCTGATAAAAACTGTAGTGGCTCTATGAAAAACGGAAACCCACGAAGGTATACGTGGAATCTCCGACTTTTGAAAAATATCGTAGTTGTTAAACGTTTCATTTCTTTGTTTGTTCCTCCAAATCGATTTATGGATATTGTTCAGTGTTTGTTGGATTATAGTTCTTTTAATAATGTTGTAAATAGTAAGTACTTAATTTCTTCCTTTTTTGTACACCGAAAATGTTTTTAATGATACTTTTGATTAATTTGGTAATAATTTTAAACTTATGGCCTTAATGTCACTATTTAGCACTTTGTTTTTCTTTTTGATTACTTTAGTAATACTTTTTGTAACTTGTATTCTTGATATCACTATTTAACACTTTATTTTTTACTACTTTTAAAAACTGTTTGTTCACTTTGTTCAAACTGACTGTTCACCCTGAATGGCTCACTTCCAATCATATACTTCCCTCAACGACCTCTGCTCAAGTCCTTTTATAGGTTTCTAACCTTCCAGAAATTTCTTGAATGTTTTATAAATTAACCATTTGCTAAGAACACTATATGCATCTCTTTCTTTCCTATATATAACTATACATACTCACTTCGTCTACTTGTGGAGTTTTCTAGTACGTATTAGTACAAATATATCTGTCTTCTTTTTACACATTATATAATTAATTTCTCGAAATTTCTGGTACATTTAAATAACATGTTTATGTACAAAATGTAATGTTGATACATTACATAATAAAAATTATTTCTAAGTTAAAATTTTCTTACAAATACACAAAATAATATAATAATATAATATAATAAAAGTTATTTGATTAAGGTAACATTAAACTTCTGTTGATATTATACTTATTATGCTATTATCAAATATTTAAATGTTATATATGATATTAATTCTATATTTTTTGGTGATTTTATGGACACAAAAGGTTTTTCGACTTTGGTTTTGGATTTACAAAAATACAAATACAGGAGTCAAAAACAGACAAAATGACCCAATCAGCATATATAATGATATGTACTACTTTATTTTCCTAATTCAGCTTTAATTTATGCTGGAAATAATCTGATAGCTAAGTTGATCAAATAGCTAAGTGATGAAAAAAGAGGATCGACAATATGTAAACAATGTAATTATATAATTAAGTTATACATTTAAACAACTTAGTAAATTAAGTGTCAGTATTGTTTTGCATACAATACTTGTAATTTTGCATATTTAATTAAATCTAATAATTATCCAGTAAAAATAAACTATTACAAATTATTACTTGAAATAAAATCTTATTAACGATCAAACATCATGCTTGTGTTGTGATTTATCTCCTATAAATTTACGACCAGTATTATTACTTTTATATTTCAAAACTTGTAAATATTTCCTCGATACTTGTTAGATATTCACTAGTCATTTTTAAATGTCTGCCTGTCTCATTTTCCAAGTTTCTGTGGTTCTATGTTTGCGAGCTTTACTAATGGATTTTTCTCGTTGAATTTACAACCTAGAGTCTCTTGAAATATTAATTTTGTAGATTTATTTATACACGAGTTTAATGGATTTACAGCCAACAAAATAATGTATCAAACCAACCTATTTTTAATCCTCTAGTACTTGATAGCGTGGAAAAACTTGTCAATAGTTCTCTTACATAAAACTTGTCTTGCTTTAGATCCTGGAGTTGTGGCTTGGACTAAACGCTGTAGTTTGTCCTCTTCTTCAATATCAGAATCTTCATAAATTTTGCTAAATTGATTCCAAAAATTGAGCCAGGGTCGTATATATCAACTCCAAATTGCCTAAATTCAATCTTTGGAATCTTAAGTTTGCTATTTGTTTTGGACTTTTTGGAACTTGTCAACTTGTCAAATTGGAATTTTATTTTATGGTATGTAGAGCTTATCTTATCTATTGCTTCTACTTCTAAATTCATAGTCGCTTCGTTCTCTCCTGAAGATTTAACATATGTTGATTCAGTTCATCTATATTGCTCAATATTTGACTGCCATAAGTGATTACAGGTCTTTACAAAGACCAATAATCTATTTGGATGAGACCTAGTATGATACCCACGAATCAAAAGCTCCATAGAACAAAGGAAAACGGATCACGATTATTCATGCTGGATCAGAAGATGGTTGGATTCCAAACAGTTTAGGACTTTCGGCGAAGAAAATTCAAGATTCGTCGTCGGATTACCACCAAGATATTACAGCCGAAATGTTCGAAGATTGGTTCGAAAACACTTTACTGCCAAATACTCCCCCGCATAGTGTTATAGTTACCAGTTACCATGGTCGTCAATTGAAAAAGGTTCCAGGTTATTCAAATACTAAAGCGGAAATCCAGGAATTTATGCTCCAAAACAACATGTACTTTGAAGAAGGATATGGAAAAACGCTTTTAGAGGTTCTAAGGACATTTAACATACAGAAGACATATGTATGTGACACAATTGCAGCATCCAAAGGACATACAGTTCTTCGTCTTCCTCCTTACTACTGCGTATTCAACCCGATTGAGCATATGTGGAGAAAACTAAAGAACAAAGTGCGGACCCAAAATACTATACCTACATTATGCCCTTCTGTAATTGCATTAATCCGGCAAAATATAGATGACCCAGACGCTGATTGTTAGAAAAGAACAATAAACCATTTTAAAAAAGTGGAGGATTCATACAGGGCATTTTATACTAACATAGAACCGCTTATAATTAATGTAGACGACGATAGTGATAGTGAAGCTGAATTTATATATTAACATATTTAAATTTTTATTAAATTTTATTGTGAATATCCTTTAATATGCGTTTCTATTAAAAAATTATTTTTGCAAATTTAATCCTGCAGGCGGATTACGAAAACCGATTGACTTGACTCGGAACGAAAGCTAGTCGCTCGAAAGCTCATTCGCGATTACGAACAGCTCTCGAGCGAAATAGTTCAAATAACCCGTTGTTAGGCAATTTCATTGCTTGTCAATGCGAACTGTCAATGTCAATTGCCTTTTGCTTACAAATTTCCAAACAATTTGTGTTCAGTGTTACAACTTTGTTTCCTGCTTTTATTAAAAATGCTACCTATCATGGTTAATTTGCAAGGAAGAATTCGAAAACGTAGAGAAAACAATATGCTAATTGCTCGTCGTCGAATTACTAGACACGACAATCCATTTGATTTGCCTGACTCTAGATTCATTGAATTATATCGATTGGATAAAATTGCAGCAAGGGAGATAATTGATGCAGTAAGGCCCCTTTTAAACGAAACTGTGACAAGACGAGGAGTTTCTACAGAAAGGCGGGTCTTGTGTACATTAAGATTTTATGCAACAGGATCTTATCAAAGATGTATTGGAGAAGGACTCGGTTTAAGCCAATCAAGTATACATCATTGTGTGAAACAAATTACAGCTGCCATTTGTGAAACTTTATCTCATGAAATAAATTTTCCTTCTAACCGTGAAGAAAGAAATGCCTTGAAACAACAGTTCATGGAAAAGTTCAGATTTCCAGGGTGTGTGGGCGCAATAGATGGTACTCATATTGCTATTTTGAAACCTACTGAACAGGAACACAATTACATTAATAGAAAATGTAAAATAATAAATGATTTAACTAAATATTGACAAAAATTAATATTCAATATTTTAGGATACCACTCCATTAATACACAAATCATTTGTGATGCAAATTTGAAAATTATTAACCTTTTTGCAAATTATGGAGGTTCAACTCATGACTCGTTTATTTGGCAAAATTCGAACATAAAAACTTATCTTGAACGGCTCAATGCACAACAAGAAAGAGTGTGGCTAATAGGGGATTCTGGTTACCCGCAATCAGAAATTATTATGACACCAGTAAGGGATGCACAGCCAGGTACAAATGAAAGCAATTATAACCGATGCCATATACTGGCAAGAAATACTGTGGAACGGTGCATTGGAGTACTTAAATCAAGATTTAGATGCCTTCTTAAAGAAAGGAGTGCTAGATACTCACCAACAGCAATTTCTAAAATTATTACTGCTTGTGTTATCTTACACAATATATGTATCGAGAGAAGAATAGGTGGAATAGAGGATATTGTTTACGATGATGAGGATGATAACAATTTACTGAACATACATAATGCAAACAGAGAGGGATTCACAGCAAGGCAATATATAATAGCAAACTACTTCAACTAATTTATAAATAAAAGTTAAAATAGTTTCATATTTATTTATTATTAAAATACAAAATACATTTTTTTTTAAATATAGGTTTTTTTTAAAAGGAAAGTATCAAATTTTAATAAATAACACAGCTTCTCAGTTTAAAAACAGTAGGAACACAAATATAAAAACTAAAACATCTTTTCTTTTAAAAATATGGAACTCAAGTGCATTTTAAACATTTGTAAATGTAAAATAAAAAAATTGTTAATAAAAATAACAAAATAAAATAAGTGTCTTTGCTTGCTTGACTAACATTAAAATAAACTTCACTCGTCTCTCTTTTTTTAGTAAAGTGTTTAGTTCTTTTAGAGCCTTGGTTGTTTCTTTTTGCTCTGCACTCATGCTGCGCAATGACTGCACAATATCCTTTAAACATTGTAAGGTTTCTTGGTACAATTCGTTTTCAATGTCAGCATTACTTCTTTTTCTACGTTTTACATATTCATGATCTGTAGGAGTAGAGATTGAAGGTGTTGATGGTGTCATGGTTGATGTAATTGTTGACGTATAAATTGGTGATGATATGACCATACTTTCCGTCATAGGCACAATATTTGGACTCTAGTAAACATATTTCTATTAATATTTTGTTTCTGTCTGGTTTGATGTGATAGCATTTTTTCTAACATTTCTTGCACTTTAAACAGTTAATTTCATAAAACAGGAGGCTCATGAACCTAATAAGGAATTACTTATTCTGAAAATTAGAATTGTAATAAAGAATAATTAATATTTCCTTCAAATATTAGCATTTTTATTAAGAAGAATCGCTCCCTCTACTTCATTATTATAAAATTATCGTTTCAGAAAAAGTACAAAAAATGAAGAGACATCTGAGATAACCACAGACTAGGAAAAATAAATTTAATGCAAGAAATGTCAAAGAAAATGTTTACCAGACATGGTTACCAGACATGGTTATTATTCACAGATTTTTTATAGTATTTGTAAAGAATTTAATGATACTTACTCCATACTCAGCAGATCCAATGTCTTGGACCATTGTACTCCCAAAAAGGTTTAGAAACCTTTGTTCCACCTTATTAATGGGTTGTAATAGACACATTCCTCCTCCTGTAGCAGTTAACTCACGTCGATTCACTGCTGCTTTCTTTTTTAGACTATATTTGTAGTCAGAGAATGTCTATAAAGTAAATAATAATAATTTTAAAATCCTTTTTATAGTAATTTGTTACCTTTTGCCATTTTTCAACACTCCTTTCACCAAATCCTAAAGAATTCAATTTCATGGAAAGTTCTTCCCATAACTTTTTGTGGGTTTGCCGTCCTGCAGGATTATTAAATCTTCCAGTCGCTAAACCTTGATGGCTCTCCATAAATTCAATTATTAACTCCCAATGAATTTCATTTGGTTTAAAAGCCATCATATATAATTTACCACATACACATTTGATTTGAATAACACAATAACATAACCTATTAACAAGCCATTTTTGCGGTTCGCGCAGTCGCAAATCATATTTCGAACGCTACTCGGGACCTCTGGAGGTCTCGACTAGGTTGGTCGAGTTTGGACGAGTCGAAAAATGGTTCGTAATCCCAGTTATCGAGCGAACTCGATCGAATCGAGTTTCGTAATCCGCCTGCTGACCTGCATTCTTTACCCAAACCTGCCAATACCTTAGATAAAAGTACCTAAGAAGTTTTTTATATTTTGCACTTATAAAAATCTTCATTATAAAACGCATTTGCGTATCGTAATGTAACTTTTACGCACGCAAATTTTTGTTTTAAATGGTTGGCGACATGAGTGAAGTATCTAAAGGCAAGACTATTGACAATGACATTTGTGGCTAATAGCAGTTTATTAATTTTATATTGTTTTTTAAAAAAGTATTTGTGAATATCAATATCATCTTTTAGTTATATAATATATTATTAATGGTATATTATTCATTTTAAGATATTTTAAAACATTAACATTTGATAATTTAAATGTCACAACTGTCAAATTTTATAAATTACACAGTGCTGCCGACATACTTTTTAAAATAAAATTTTTCGTAATTACATAAAAATAAAAAATTAATTTAAAAAATGGTAAAAAGGGCAAAATATAAAAAATATTATAAATAACTTATTTCACATGGCTGTTGTGACACTCGTTTTTTAAAAAACTCATCGCTTCGCGATTCGTTTTTTAAACTTGAACTCGTGTCATAACAGAATTCCATATGAAATGCGTTGTTTAATATACTATTTTATAACCATCAGTTCCCTTTCATTGTAGGCACTATATTGTTGAACACCAACTAATTTGAAGAACGTATGGTCAATTATGGCAAGACTAATGTAACTTCGTAAATGTAATCGTAAATGAAACAACTACATAAGTTATTATTTTGATTTGTAGTTCACAAAAATAGATCTTAGAATGATTTTATGGCCATAAAAGCAAGTGCAGTCACGGTAGAGTTGAGTTTTGTTTACATAACATTACTAGTTAAAAAATAATATGTACCCGTGTGTATGTGTGAGTATCAGTAAATAAAGTGTGCGTTCATTCAGTGCCAAGATCTCGCGCGCAGAATAAAAATAAACATAGTTAATATGCAAATAATGCCATACATATTGATATATACGAATGGATAATTTTATCGTTTGTTGTTAATGAAACGATATGATTTGTTAAACAATATCGCATGCACTGGAAATTATTCTGTTTAAAAATAAATATTGAAATGTCGTGGTTAAAATTTTTGAAATGGATCGTTTGCTTAATTGACTCGAGATGTTACCGGTCAATGTAAATATTTAAAAATACATGACATTAGTTGTCAAAATGAATGGATGATGTATCTTTTAAAAATATACGGAATGATTTGTACATTGATTCATAAAGTTTAATAGTTATTTATGTATCAAGGGTATAAATAGATGTTTATGCCCTGAGGGCGACGTTTGTAAGTCGCCCGAGGAATCATTCCGTATATTTTTAAAAGATACCATGAAGATGCCATCAAGTAGGACATTAGATAGTTGGTAACTAAGCAATAAAAACACAATAATGAACTAGTATGACATAAATTATTTAATAGTATATATCTCAATTAGTGCAAAACTTTCTCTTCGTTTTCAGCATCTCTGGTGTTTTCATATTACAACACAAGGCTTGTATAAACCATTTTAATCAATGGTGGCTTTAGTGGTCAACTTTTTATTTGTTTAGATGCTCTTTAGGTCGTCCATGTAGCGAGTTGGGGTTTTCCTCGTTTTGTTATTATCTCTAGAGCTCCTTAGCAAGTTAGAGCAATTAAAAAATGAAAAAAGTCTGTTTCGATAACTCCTTTGCGATTATTCCATCGGTTAGGTATCCGTCAGATAAAACTAACTAGCAGATAAAGTTCCAGTTTGTTCGGTTCGGTTCATCAACTCGTTTTTATCCTATAGTTAGTTCTGATAATGAAAGTTGGCAATGCTGATGGATGAATGTAAGCAATCTCATTGGTTGTTGCAAGAACAAGGTCATGTCACATTAACTGAGAAGTCACGACCGTTTTGTTAGGTTACTGTTGATTTTTTTTGTTTATGCATAAGTTGTGTTTTTACTTTCTGAAGAGTTTTTGATTGTTGATGAACATGCATTTTTTGGATTATTATATTCTGGATAGCGACGAGGACGAGGATATTGTGCAAGTTCTTGAGTATGAAACAAGGCCATATACTGTTAGGGAAAGAGTAGACCAACTTCAAAAAGTGGGATGACCAGGATTTTCATGCAAGATTTAGGATGAAAAAAGAGACTATTCTGTCAATATTAGAACTCATTAGGGATTCACTTGAGTTTTGTACTGATAGGTAGGTGACTTTCAATTTACCAGTAGCCCCATCCGTTTTTTTTATCCTTGATGACATCTTTATGTTTATTTGCAATTTTTAGGAGCAACTTTCTCTCATTTGGTGTGAAATTGCATCTTCTCTTCCTAGTACTTTGCATTTTTCACTTTGACCAAACCCAAGTAAATTAGACACATCAAAAAACTTCGGAATCAAAACAAACCAACTCTACTGCATAAAGTGAGGTTATATAACAAACCTTAACCTCCAGATATCGAACTAACCGCCAGTTGAAAGTTACAGATAAATATTTGACATTTTAGCCTTTTTATTGATAAACCGACTTGTCCAAAATAACTAGTAGTTAAGCATTAACTGGTAGATAAATTGCTATTGATAAACCAGCCCTTTTGCTAAGAAAAATAATTTTTTCTTTTCCGATTTGGATTTGGAACTATTTTAGATTTTCCACAAAACTGTATCTTTTTAAAAATTACTTCCCTTTTTTAAAGTAAAAGTTTATAACACCTCTAGCTACGTTTTAGAAGTCTTAGGACCTCGTATACTGAGGATTGGTTTACCTTTTTGACAATTCTAGAAACTATCGACTCAAAGTTACAATAAGTTTTAAACTGATGCTTAAATACCACTTGATAAAGTTTCCTTGGTCATGAAATAAAAATGAATAATGGAAATGTCTATGCAGGTCTCTAATAATTTTTCAAATATTCTCGAACAACAGCGAAAACTTGACACAAAAAATATCTGAATAAAAAAAAACAAGGACACATAAGGAGCTGGATTCCAAAAAGGAAATCCTGTTTTTCCCAAAAGTTGCATTATTGTACAAAAACTAAGATACATTTCTATTTTATTCTCTTAGGGATTTGCGAGAAAAAGTTTTTGGTTAAGATTTATTTATTTCTCCGTATCTTTATATTTGTGCTTAAAAAATGTCAAGAGCAATAAAGTAGTTGTAACTTCCATTAAGTCAGTTCTTTGTTAGATAAAAACTAATATGGCTTAATTGATCATCCAAAATTACTTGTTATTTTAAAAAATGATCAAAAAAATATATTATATAGATGTGAGACTTAAAAAAGTTAATAATTAACTGAATTATCCAATTAAGAATAATGAAAAACTCTTCAATTGATTAGCATCGTCATATTGACATTTAAGTTACATTTTGTTTGTTTGTAGCTAGGTACCTGATGTTGTTTAGGTCGATTACTGTACATATTTATAGAAAATCCCGAAACACGTCAAATTTAAATTAGAAATGGACATTGATTAAAGTGAAAATTTCAACCCCCGTTGAATGACGCATTTTTTAAATGGGAAATATGGGCTTGTGATATATCATTCTCTGTCCAAAAATGTTATTGTTTTTAAATTAATATAAAGAGGTAATATATAATATAATATCTGATAATTTATTTTCAATATCAAGTAATTTTAAGAAAAGTGTAATTAATTACCAAAAAACGTAAATGACAAAAAAAAAGATTATAAAAAATCAATCAAAATTGACAGTAGACATTAGGTTAGATTACATTAGCTTAGGTTAGCCTAAATTAGCTTAGGTTAGCTAAAGTCAGCCTAAAATTTAACATTTTGACAGCTGAAAAGTGACAGATGACAGTTGAAATTTGACAGTTGAAAAGTGACAGATGACAGTTGAAATATGACATTTAATAGCTGAAAAGTGACAGTTGACAGTTCAAAATTGACAGTTGACCGTTGAATAAGACAAATGACAGTTCAGTTCAAATGTTGTGCTGCGAACCTTGCTTTGCTCGGCACGCAGTGGTTTTATGACACATGACAGTTAAAAAATTACAGATGACAGTTTAAAAATGACATTTGACAGTTTAAAAATGACATTTTACACTTGAAAAATGACTTTTGGCAGTTCAAAAATGACATTTGACAGATTACAGTTGATAATGACAAATGGCAGTTGAAAAATGGCATTTGACAGTTGAAAAGTGACATGTGACAGTTCAAAAATGACAATTGACATTTGAAAAGTGGTAGTTGAAAGATGACATTTGATAGTTGAAAAGTGACATTTGACAGTTTAAAAATGAAATTTAACAGTTTAAAAATGACATTTAACAGTTCAAAAATGATATTTGACAGTTCAAAAATGATATTTGACTGCTGATATTTGACACTTGAAGAATGACTTTTGGCAGTACAAAAATGACAATTGAAAAATTACAGATGGAAAATAACTATAAAAAAGTGACATTTGACAGTTCAAAAATGACAATTGACATTTGAAAAGTGACAGTTGAAAAGTGACAGTTTACAGTTGAAATGACAAATGACAGTTGAAATATACGCTTTCTTATAGAGTTTTTTTTTGTACTTAAAATAACATTCGAACATTTTTCATGAAATTAAATTTATTGTACTAACTCTTACTTTTTGGAAGTCCATCTTATTAAGAATAATAAAAAACTCTTCTTAGCGAAACGGCCGTCATTGTAATTTAAAACATATTTTTTCAAACTCGGAAGTTACGTTGAAACGAAGAGTTTTTTATTATTCCTTTTTCATAAAATAGGCGAGCAACTTACATTTGTGTTCTGGTGTTATCTCCGTAACCAATCATCTGTAAAACTGTTATTTTATGCATAAAAGGTTACTTCAATCAATTTCATTATGCATTTCTGTTAATCTAACCATTTTTATGAATTGGAGACAACGAAATCTAAACGACAATTATAATATTTGACAATATCCTGCAGTTATAATTATTACAAAACCAATTTGCTGAGGCGTTTTAAACAAACTAACATTGCTATAGCGCGTATTACACTATGCAATTAGTTGCTGCAACTTATTGCTTCAAATAGTGGCGCAAGAAATTGCCGGAAAGGGTGGTATTTACACTGTGCAATTTTCACAGGCAGTTTTTAAAGCTGAAATCTTCTCTAAATGTCAACTTACACCAGTCCATAAAGAGATAAAGATGAAGCAGTTTGTTGATTAAGGTTAGGGAAAGGTTAAGTTCATGTTATGAAGTTAAATATCATCACGAAAGATGAAAGCCGCCGTTACTGGAAAGCGGTTATGTTCAAGTTGTTACTGACATTTGAAGTTTATGATCGACATATACATTGACAGTCAAACCAAAAGTCACCAAAAAATTACTAGAATTGCAAGCAGCCTGTTGCAAAAAATAGAACATGTTCTATTTCATGCAATTCGTTGCGCATGTTCTGAAATTGCATGCAACTACCGTATTACACTATGCAACAAAGCGTCTTGCATCAAATTGCAGCAACTAAATGCATAGTGTAATACGGGCTTATGACAGTTTTTTCAAGATTTTTTTTTAAAATTGACATTAATAAAAAACACTGATATAATTTTTGCTTAGGTAATGTCTTATTATAAAGACTGAAACCGGAAATAAATTAGTAGTGCAAGTACTCTAGCAAATTACGGTTACAAGATGATTTTACTTTTTTTTTTTAGGTTAATTTTTGCAATAAATTTAAAAACTATAACATTTTTGGATAGAGGATATAAATATCACAAGCCCATACTTCCCATTTAAAAAATATAGGGTTGTACCTGTCTCTCAAAGGGGGTTGAAGGTAGGGATCAAATGTTCACTTTAAAAAATGACAATTTATTATTTAACTTTCACATATTTCGGGATTCTCTATAAATTTGTACAGTAATCGATATAATGAATGTATGTATTCTCTTTTTCTTTGCCACACTGTATACTTTCAACATGATGGAGATTCACCTCATTTCAGGGTAAATTAACAAATATTCTAATAATATTTTCACTTTTTATACCCCATTTTATTTGTTAACATTTTCTATTTAACCCTGTTTAAAATCTGTCTTCAAATAATCTTTTACGAATGAATATTTTCCTCTATCCACAAAAACGTTTTATAAGTGAATAACATTGTTAACCTTATTTTGTAACTAATCTCATCTCAGTAAGATTCAATAATACCAACGTAGAATTTCAATTCCGGCATGTTCCGGTAAACTCCGCAAGGCGTAATTAACATATATAAAGGATTAATGAGAACAATGTAGTTCTCGGGGTGATGCTTCCATACCGTAATTCTATTATGAAGTACTTTTGCTTTCTACGCAATCGTTATAGCCCAGAAATCCTACGACAGCATCTCTATTCAACGGAGTATTATGAAGTATCGATAGTCAACTTGATATGTATCATTAGATCCAGATTAAAGCTCCGGTGCATGTTCCTATAAAAGGGGTTTAAGCGTTTTAGATATTGGTTGGTGAAATAATGGAGTGGGAATATTTAAAATACAAAATAAGCCTCAATTTATTGATTTGTTTTGTGATTTAGATTAAAAAAGTAAAATTTAATAATCATCGTCAGGTTAACGAAAAAAAAATGTTACTATATTAATGTTGGATCAAATATAAAAGAGAAGACTTCATGGCTTGGGTATTTACTGAACTCATAGTAGGAACTCTGAAAAAAATAAATTTTGCGATTTTATAGTCGTGTGCAGTACAACATTTTTTCTATAGCAAGAGTTCAAGTTCAGGTGAAAAATAGAATTTCAAAGAAAATTTGTGACAGAAGCTCCTGATGACGTCTATTTGTTGATGAAGATTATTGCTATTGTTGGTGTGCATGAAGCGACTAGGTCCGATGAATTGTACAAATTAGAAGTCTTTAATGTGGATGACAGAAAATCGGTGATAATCGTTTCATTATCTGATACTAAAACCAAGCAGGATAGGTCGTTTTTAATTACTTACAAGAAAAGTGGAGTGAGTTTCTTGGAAATTATAAAAAAGCATATTGCCTTGCGCCCCAAAAACGTACCTCACAGTAAGTGTTTTGTGACTTACCGACAGCAAAAGAGCACTAAGTACTCAACCGGTGGGGATTAACACTATATATGTAATACCCCTATGAAAATTGCAGATTTTTTGAAACTTGCAAATTCAGAAATGTAAGCGGGGCATTTTAAATATAAAAATGACCACTCATAGACCTTCGAAATACAAAAAAACAAGACAGTTGTTCGTGGAAGATAAGGGTGTTTTTTTTTCAAAAAATGTACGTAACCCAGAAAATAGTTGTCTTCTGAACTGCAAAAAAATCATGCTTATTTAAGACGAAAAAAGACATACTCTTACAAATTTTTATGCAAATTAAATTATTTTTACGCTAGAAAAAAATTAAACACTGAAAAATCGGGTTTCCGCCATTTGGACGGTTAATTTGAGGTTATGTCTATTATATACTATATCCTATCTTATTTATTATATTCTAGATCCTAGATTATTTGTTATTATGTTATCTGTATGACAGATATTTTATACTCGGAATTTTACAGTCGTGTAATGACGTCATTTTCGTGGAAAAAAACGTATGTCCTATTAAATTTATTTGTTGCTAAGTAACTGACTACTGGTGTCTAAATACCTGTATGACTTTTACTATACAGTGGTGTACATAATATTTTAGTATTTTTTTATAATAATTAAGTCAATTTCCACAAGAAATCTATAGGTCTTAATAAAAGAAGAAGTCCTAATTAACTGACTGACTGACTGAGATATCAACGCACAGCCTAAACGACTGAAGATATCGAAAATAAATTTTTAACATGTTAAAAAATGCGAATAGTTCATATTTTTTGCGAGCGAAACCGCGATGGATAAAATGTTAGTATTTCAAAAAAGGTCATTTACTCACTAATTATTTTAATAACTTGCTCAACTAACATATAAGTAATATTAACATATTTTTGTTTTTAAATAAATAAAGATTAACAAAACGAAAATCACAGAATATTATTTAGGAATCAATACTCCCGAAAAGACCCAAAAAATAATTAGCGAGGATTACATAAAAATTCAAAAAACCACTGTCGAAACCACATCTACACAAGAAAAAATTGCACTACTTTGATGAATAGTTGGAAAATCAAAATCGTAAAACAAGAATATACCAATGCCAATTTATTGCGATTGTAATGGTCAGAGTATTAGAAGAAAATTAGTCGCCCTCGTCCGTATCGTCAGAGTCAAAATCATAGTATTCGTCGTCAGTAAGGTCGTCATCTGCGTCTGTAGTGATAACAAGAGATGGGATGTCAGAAGCATCACAAACTTGTACTGCTCCCCAAGCCTCTTGTATTACTTTGTCCGTATGGTTGACGTATTTCTCCCAATTATCCCTAGAAATCTCCCCGATAACCCTTTCCCATGTTGCCAAAACCTCTTGTGGTGATCCCTTAAAATTTGCAATGTACTGTACTTTTTCTCTTTGGGGCAGTTTGCGCTGACAATGCTCCATATTTGATCCTTCATTGCCTTTTCTGGATAGCCGATATTTTTTTTCCCTAACCATTCTATCATTCTTTGTTTTGTCCATGATTTGGTGGGAATTTTCTCTAAAAGGCCAGAATGGTAGCTTGCGTTGTCCATATTAATTAAAGATTTTTTAGGAAGATTTGGCACCAGTTGAGTCTTGAACCAATTTTTAAAATTACCCCTCTTCATATTATCATGATAGCCCCCTGTTTTTTTTTCCACTTTTAAAAATCAAACTTGCCCCACCAATAAAGCCATGGTTCGTCCCAGCGTGGACAATAATGTATCGATGACCTAAAGAATATCTCTTTTAATAATATTGAAAAGATATTATAATATCTGTAGTGTACACGACGCCACTAGCATCACGGTATCATGATTTACGAATCTGGTCGGACGATCATCTGACAGATCGATAGTGAATTTGACATCTATCGACTGCATGGTGCGAGTCACGATAAGATTCAAACTCTACATTTGGCGACGAGGACATTGGCTTTTTTATTGAAATTTATACGAATACTGGCCACTTTGTTGAAAGAGAGGACATTAAGGATAAAAAAAAAAAAAAGGAAACTAGTAGAAATGCGCGCTTAAATGCGTAACGCTTAAATGGGTGAGGCTTAAATGCGTGAGGCTTAAATGCGCGAGGCTTAAATGCGTAAGGCTTAAATGCGTGAGACTTAAATGCGCGAGGCTTAAATGCGTGTTGGTATTTGGCACTTGACAGTAGGTTTAATTCGTACTGAAATGAAAAAAAAGAAAAGCTTAAATGCGTAAAATTTGGAAAAGGATGATTAAATTCGTATCCTAGAGGCTTAAATGCGTGTTGGTATTTGGCACTTGACAGTAGGTTTAATTCGTACTGAAATGAAAAAAAAGAAAAGCTTAAATGCGTAAAATTTGGAAAAGGATGATTAAATTCGTATCCTAGACATATATTGAGTAAGTCTTCTCAGTAGGTAGATGGAATTAGAACAAGAACTTTATGATTAATAGTGAAATTCGCAAGTTTGTAAGATAGCCGCTTGACCAAAACAAATTGGAAACTTTCGAGACATTATAAAGTAAAGTAAAGGCTATTCAATTATTTAATCACAATTAAAGGTGGAATCTTACATTGCCGATTTGCCAACCAAAACATTGAGCAATATTAACCTTTATATTAAATTTAGTAAGAGTATAGGAAAAGTAATCACGTATATTTCTTCTACAGAGATGGATTCACATGTACAAGGACTGTCTTTAATAGCTCCATTTGATTGCGATACGGACGATTTTGCTTTACGTAGCAAATGGGAGAAATGGAAGAGATCGTTAGAAATTTATTTTGTGGCAGCGTCAATTGAGGATGCAGCAAAGAAGAAGGCTTTATTACTTCATAGTGGGGGAAGCAGCCTGCAAGAAATATATTTCAGTCTACCAGAAACAGAGGATGCAGATGAAGAGGACGAGAGGGACGTATATGAGAAAAGTATTCAGCAGTTAAACAACTATTTTGCTCCGAAACAGAGCCGTATTTATGAGCGACACATCTTCCGTTCTATTCAACAAGAACCCAATGAGAAGTTTGACAACTTTTTGCTTAAACTAAGACGTCAAGCAACTAAATGCCAATTCACCAATGTGGAAGAACACATTATAGATCAAATTGTTGAAAAATGCAATTCTGAAAAGCTAAGACGTAGAATTTTGGAAATGGACGATACTAAAAGATTAAATGACATTATCACTGCGGCAAAATCATTAGAAACTGTAAATTCTCAAATGGATAAGTACAATTCCATCAAACCCGACCACACTTCGTCAGATATAAATAAAATCAAAGAGACTCTGAGAACAAATAGACAATCTAAACAGGGACCATCGGGATTCAATAAGATGGAATGTTTCCGCTGTGGATTTAAAGGACATTCCGCTAAAGATGTTAACTGCCCTGCTCGTAACAAACCCTGCCTACAATGCGGTAGAATCGGTCATTTTAAAATAAAATGCAAAGTAGACAGAGGATTTAAAAGGAACAATCAAGAGAGTAATTACCAAATTACTAGAAAGAAAAGAATTACAGAAAATGTTAACCTACTAAATGATAATAATTCCTCAGAAGAATATATTTTCCACATGGAGGAAGACGATAAAATTACGTGCAAATTAGGAGGGATTAAAATTGACGTTGTTATTGATTCAGGCAGCAAAAGCAACATTATAAGTGAATCTACTTGGCGATTCTTAAAAGGAAAGGAGGTGAAAATTACCAATCAGGAGAAGAACCCTGATAAAATATTTCGATCATATGCAAACCCTGAACCATTGCGTTTATTGGGATCCTTTGAAGCAACAATCAGTATAGGTAACAGAGAAATAAATGCAAAATTTTATGTCGTAAAGGAAGGCCAAGCAAACTTACTAGGAAAAGAAACAGCTATAAAATTGGGTGTGTTACAAATAGGAGTGAACATATTAACAATTAAAGAGGAATCATCAAACATCCCTTTCCCGAAGATGAAAGGAATTTCTATAGATATACCAATAGACAATACTGTACTTCCAGTTATCCAACCGTTACGTAGAATACCAGTGCCACTCGAGGAAAAAGTCGATAGGCAACTTGACAAATTACTTCAGAGCGATATAATAGAACCAGTTGAGGGACATTCCGAATGGATATCACCAATTGTCCCAATATTAAAACCTGACGGCGAAGTACGAATCTGTGTAGATATGAGGAGAGCGAATCGCGCTATACGTCGAGAGAATCATCCATTACCAAACATAAACACATTCTTGCCTAAGTTAAGAAAAGCGCGTTTCTTTTCTAAGTTGGACGTACAACAGGCTTTCCATCAAATTGAAATATCACCTAGGTCTCGGCATATCACCACTTTTATTACCCACAAGGGGTTATTTAGATACAAAAGATTAATGTTCGGTATTTATTGTGCCCCAGAAATCTACCAGAAAGTGACAGAAAGGATGATAGCGCACTGTAAAGGGTGTTTTAACTTTATAGATGATTTTCTCGTATTTGGAGAGACAGAAGATGAGCATGATGCCAGACTGAATAATCTCATGGAAACTTTGAAAAGAAATAATGTTCTACTAAATATAAAGAAGTGCACGTTCAAGGCAACCGAAGTGGGATTCCTAGGACACACACTCACAAGGGCCGGAATCAAACCATCTCCAAGCAAAGTAGCAGCTATTAAAAGTTTTAGAAAACCCGAAAATAGCACGGAATTGAGAAGTTTCTTGGGATTAATTAATTATGTGGGAAACTACATGCCAAATTTAGCTACTATTACAGAACCCTTACGAAGATCATTAAAAGAAACCAATAAGGAAAAATGCAATAGTTTGGGGCAAGGAACAACAAATGTCTTTTGATAAACTTAAAGAAGAACTTTCGAGTGATAAATGTTTAGGCTACTATTGCCCAGCAGCCAAGACACAATTAATAGCAGACGCAAGTCCGGTAGGCCTAGGTGCGATCCTAATACAGTTTAGTCCCTCAGGTGAGCCTCGTGTAATTGCTTATGGGAACAAGACATTATCCATAAATGAACAGAAATTCTGCCAGACCGAAAAAGAAGCCCTTGCCCTTGTTTGGGCAGTGGAACACTTCCACATTTATCTATATGGTAAGGAATTTGAGCTAATAACTGACCATAAACCTTTGCAGTTTATATTCACTCCAACATCGAAACCCTGCGCAAGAGTAGAAAGGTGGGTGCTACGTTTACAATGTTATCATTATAAGGTGATTTACCGACCGGAAAAAACCAATATAGCCGATCCCCTTTCTAGGCTTTGTGCCAATGTAAAATCTGCTCCATTTGAAGAAGACGAGCATGTCAAGCAGATTGTGGAAATTTCGACACCAGTAGCTATGTCACTAGGGGAAATACAACAGCTATCAAAATCCGATGAGGAAATATTACAAGTAAAAGAAGGCTTGTATAAAGATATTTGGTCTGGCTCTGCAAATTCTTATAAAATGTTCCAACAGGAGCTGTGTTTTTCGAACGACATTCTACTACGAGGAAATCGAATAGTTATTCCGAAGTTATTACGGGAAAGAGTTTTAAAATTAGGCCACGAGGGACACCCAGGTATTGTGTGCATGAAAAGAAGGCTAAGGACGAAAGTTTGGTGGCCCAAAATTGACCAGGAGGCTGAAAACCTAACAAGGAAATGTAAAGGGTGTACTCTCGTAGCTGCACCAGAAGCACCAGAGCCATTAAAAAGACGCGAATTTCCTATTTATCCATGGGCAGATGTAGCCATGGACTACTTAGGACCCTTGCCGGAGGGATTTTACATTCTAGTAATTGTGGATTATTTTAGCCGATATATGGAAGTAGAAACAACGAAAACTACAACGACAGACAAGACCATTCAAATACTTCGTAAGATTTGCACTAGACTGGGATACCCATACTCAATTACAGCAGATAATGGACCGCAATTTGGAAGAAGCCAAGAATTCATTAAATTCTGTAAGAATAATAATATTAAGTTATTCACTACTATCCCATACTGGCCGCAACAAAACGGGGAAGTTGAGCGGCAAAACAGAAGCCTCGTTAAGCGCCTAAAAATCAGCAAAGCACTCGGAAATGATTGGAAGTTGGACCTACAGGATTATTTATTGATGTACCATAATACACCTCACCCAAGCACGGGAAAAACTCCGGCCGAACTATTTTTTGGACGGAAACTGAAGGACAAAATTCCGATGATTACGGATTTTAATATAGAAGAAGAGGTAAGGGATAAAGATAGTTTGGTGAAACAAAAAGGAAAAGAATATGCGGACAAACGGAGACATGCCCGAGATAGCGAAATTATAGAAGGAGATACAGTAATTCTAAAACGTATGCGAAAGGAGAACAAATTAGACCCCACCTTTGACGCTGTACCACATACAGTAATTTCTAAGAAGGGTGCCGACGTAACAGCAAAAAACAATGTAACCGGTGAAGAGGTAAGGAGAAATATACTCCACATGAAACGAGTTGGAAATGAATGGGAAATAACAAATAATACCGGGTAGAGACTTTTCTTATTTATGAATGTTTACAGACTTTTCATATTTGTGAATGTTTACTTGTTACTTATTTTTAGTTACTTACAAATGTTATTACAATTTAAATATATTATTTTTTTGTATACTTATATCTTTATTCCTGTCTTAAAAGAAAGGAAGGGATGTAGTGTACACGACCGACGCCACTAGCATCACGGTATCATGATTTACGAATCTGGTCGGACGATCATCTGACAGATCGATAGTGAATTTGACATCTATCGACTGCATGGTGCGCGTCACGATAAGATTCAAACTCTACAATATCTTATTTTACCTTCATTGGGTTTAATTGATTCCGTGTGCTTAGTATCATCTTGCCAGCTGTTTCGAAATGATCCCTTACTAAATATCCAGGTTTCATCCATAATTCTCATGTCCCAAATTTTTGTTTTCAATGTACTCCCTTAAGAATTTTATTCGTTTGTGGACAATATCCGGTTATTCCATAAGATATTTTTGTTATTGGACTTCTTCCATTTAAAACCCAGACTTTTGATCTACTTTCTCAATGAATCAATGGAAAATTGAAAATATTCGTTTTGCTCCAGAAATTTTTGTCTAATAGTTGCCAGTTGCGATTTTATCCCGAATTTTATTCTTCAAATATTCTGTGATTTTCGTCTTGTTAATATTTTGCTAGGTAGAGACATTAGATGCGTATTGTTTGTCGGATTTTACACCATTTTTTCTCAAATTTGAAATGGTTGTTGGGTTGACTTTCGTTGCTTGTGCAGTTCGCTGTATAACATTATTGATGTCTAGTGGTATGCCATTCCGAACTTGTTCCTGTTCAATTTGAAAGAAAGTCAACACATTTAGAATTATTAACTGTGTTTGTTCGTAAAATCGATGAGGATTTTTTGGTGGCATGTTTTGACGCTTTGGCGTTTTCAAAACTTCAAAACAGATAATCACTTGACAAGCATTTCAGGTAAAATTTAGCCACGACAACAACATTTCGGCAAAATTTTTTGTCATTGTCATTTTACATAGTTAAACAAGGATAGACAAAAATGACATCATTACAAGACTAAAATTCCGAGTATAACGATACCAATATGAGTTGAATGCAGTTCTTGTAGCATTGCAGTTTGTAGCTTACATGCACATTCCTAGGAATTGTTTTACACCTTCTACGTTTTTTGGACGTTCAGCTTCTAAAATTGCTTGAATTTTTTCCTAGTTCTTTTCTAAACCCTTTTCTGAAATAAGATGTTCAAGATATTTTATTTTATTTTCGAAAAATGTATACCAAATGCATCTAACTTGTATCCCCTGAATTGCTTGCGTAAGTGTACTTATTCCTTTTACAGCCAAATTACCAATCCTCTTGGCCACTGCCGCCAGTCCCTGTGAGACTTCCTGACGGATCCGAAAGACCAATTGCATTTATTTCGAGATCATTAACCAAAGCAGAGAAAAATTACAGTCAAATTGACAGAGAAGCTACAGAAATTTACAGGGCATGCAAAAAATAATGCATTTTATATACGGACGAAAATTTACATTAATTGTAGATAACAAACCACGATATGTTAAGATACGCACAGTTTTTTTCAGGACTTAATTATACTATAGAATACAGAAAATTTGGTAACCACCAAAATGCTGACTATTTGTCAAGAAATCCAATCAAAATCAGTGATACAAAATTAGACAATAAGGACATTGAATACATTATATTCGAAAAAACAATCAACTTAATTTCAACAGATGAGTTAAACGCGGAAAATATTGCTAAAGAAACCGATCGTGACAAGGAACTTTCAAGAATAAAACAAAGGTGAATACAATGAAGAAGGTTATTCAGTACATGAGGGAGTATTATTTAGAGGATAACGAGTAGTTTTTGCTCAGCCCAAGGCATCGTATAGACTTTTTGGGGTTGTAACTACCTAGCAAGGCTTTTGCCTGCCTTATCCCTGGTAGGTTCTTCCAATGTTTTCCATATTCTCAATGCCACTGAATTCATTGAGGAAGGAACTGTAGGCTATGCCACAGAATGGTTTAGGTCCCATTAGTGACATACTTCTGGCAAGCGTATCTGCCATTTTATTTCCTTCTATTCCCAAGTGTCCAGGGAGCCATAAAAGTGTAACTGTGTTATTCATGCCCAATTCGTTCAGTCTTTCTAGACACTCCAAGACTAATTTAGATGTTATAACGCTGGAGTTGAGTGTTTTAATTGCTGCTTGACTGTCAGTATTTCTTTTCAATATTTAATTGCGCACATTTTCCAATGGCGTATATTTCTGCTTGGAAAATGGTAGGATGTAAGCCTAAACTCTGGAAGTGCTTTGTTCTAGGTCCGTACCCTTGTGCCTCTTTCAGTTTTGGACCCATCAGTATACCATAAGATTGTGTTCTTGCCTATCTGTGATATTACTGTGGGATCCCATTGACTTTTTTGTTTATTGAGATTTAGAAACCTTCGGTACCAGAAGGGTCTCCCATCGATGAACCACTTGATCGACTGTTCAGCGTCGACATAAATGTGGCTTAATTTACTGAGATATCTTTCTGCTTTTCCATTTCTCAATTCTGCTATCGATGTTTCTTTGGAACTGATTAAAATAGATTTAGAGGCTTTGATCTGCTTGGATAATTCATTTAATAACTCTTAGTACATAAATATTTTTTCATGATTTGTTTGGAATAAAGGCATGTGAAGTCGATGATTCCACGTCTTCCTTGTTTTATTATTATGCCAGTAAAAATATTTAGACGTGGATTATTTTGAATGCACATTCTTAAACATTAAATCCGATTGTGAAGAACTTTTATGTGTTTCCGGCGACTTTAAGAAGTTTTAATAATTTCAAAGGAGTTTTAATAAAAAAAAAAGAAGACATTTTCCAACAGCCGCGTCACCTACATTCCACTAAATTTTAGTATCTATCCGGAATCTGAAAACTTTGTTATTTACTGCAGCATAAACGACCGAAAAGAGAGTAAAACACTATACGAAAATAGTTAGCTTAAAGTAAATAGGTGTGCTTAAAGTTCAAACTTTATATATAAGGAGTTTCTTATAAAAGGAAAGGTTAAGAGAGAAACAACGACTACGGCTGTTTTTCAAACAAAAGCTGTTATATTAATGGAAAAAAGACTTTAAATTTCCTTTTGTTTCTTCTTGCGAGCGAGTTAACATTATGTAAAACCGTTAATGGCTCGATTGGACCCTAGCGGCATTAAACCGAAGCGAAAAAATCCCATTTTATAAAAAAGAATCACTTTAGTTTTGTATTTGCATGAATTTAAAAAAGAGAAAGAATCAGTTGAGACTGACTTATCAGATTAAACTAAATATGGCATTTCACCCTGCAGTATTTTCAAGATAAATTCACGTTCTCCATCTTCATCATTTGTCAGTTTCCTAGATTACGAAGTTTTAAACAAATGTAGCAGTTGAAGAGCTAAAAAAGTATACAGTTCTGTTTGAATTGACATTTTATGTTACATAGTCTTGTAGAAACAGGGTACAGCTCCATATTCTCATTTCTGGATACTCCCAAAACTATAGTCTGTACAAAAAGTACGAGGAGTAATAAACCCTAATTAAGTATGCAAAACCTTTACAGGGAGCACCATGAAATTTTTGATAAATCTCTTACTTTAAATTACATTTCTTCCGTAAATCTAAAAACCAGGTAGATCGACCCCGTATTTGTTTCAGTTGGAGCAAAGTTTAGGTTTCTTTCATTGTTAAAGGATTAGCAGATAAGCAATAAGGCAATGCAGTTGTGTGTATTTTGGGGAAAAAATACGTTTTAAATTATAATATAATAAAAAATGAAAAGAAATAATTATTGGAATACATTTATTACTTACATTTTATTCTATATCCGACTCGGAAGAGAAAGAATCGTTGTTGACATTAATAATAATAGGGTCGATTAAATCATCACAAATATTGTCAATTTTCCACATATTTGCCTCTACTTTGATAACATGCTCGATACAGTTTGTCCAATTTTCCTTACTAACATGACTTACAGCACTCTCAAACAATTTCACAACATCGTTTATTTTAAAAGTAGGATTTTTTTTCTAACTTTCCCCTTTACCTGAGCCCATATTAATTCTATGGGATTAAGTTCACAATGATAAGGGGGAAGTCGAAGAACTGGTATACCACGAGAAGAAGCCATTTCTTCTACAATGTAGGTTTTGTATTTAATCTTGTTCATTTTTGCAATTCTGTAAAGTTCTTTCCTTAGTGGATCTTTTGGAAACTTAATATTTTTCGAAATAAGCCACTCCAAAAGCTCTGCTTTACTACAACTTGTGGGCAATGCTTCTCGTATATGAATGGTAACTTGTCCATAACAATAACAGCCCCTTTTGGAATTAGATCCAACATTTGAACAAACCATTCCTCGAAGACATCCCCATTCATATCTTCGTGATAGTCCCCCGTGCGTTTTGAAATAAAAGTTAATAATCCACCATCAACAAAACCACATCTTTCAAAAGTTTGCATAATGTCATTCTGGAGAATTTTGTATAGTCCGTATCTTCTTGCACTGATGTCATAATTTTGTCAAGTGTTGGAATTTCTTTTCGTAAGTAAAATCCATGGACTTTACGCCTTAGTCTTTGTTTTAATGACTCATCTATCTCAATTGGTTTTCGGCCTGAAGGAGTTTTAGGGGGTTGAAGAGTTCCATTCTTGCTTTCTTTTAGTAATCTATAAATTGTTGATTTAGCAACACACAACATAGCAGCCGTTAATTCCACAATATCATCAACACTTGCACTTGGATCCTTGTTTTTCAATGATATATAACAATTCAATATCAGAGTTTTTTCATTTAAAGATAATGGATTTGTTTTTGGTCGTTTAGATGGTCCTTGGCTTTTCCCCTTTGTTTGGTACTTGCACAATTAACATTCAACAAATGTTTTAAATATATTCCACCTGTTTACAATATTATGAAAACTATACAACTTCATACAACTTTACTCAAAGTAAGTACTGATTTAATGTACCTACTTTCTTTTAAAATAATTTTCCCGATAATGTTTCTAAGAAAACTGGGTTGTTTGGAAAATCTTTCTTAATAATCGAATAATCTGTAAATAGGTGTAATCGTATTAAGCCGATTACAGTAGGCCACTTGCCATTTAAAATTTCTGAGAAAAATTTCCCAAACACTACATATAGGAGTAATACAAATAAAAAATATTCATTTTGTTTTTTGAATTTAATAAAAATTGTAAAGATATCTTGCTATCTTGACTTTAATTAATTTCTTAAAAATCTTGATTTTTTCGGCTCTACATTACCACCATTTAAAAACCAAATCAGGGGTTTTCATTTTACCTAGAACATTTATGTATTGATTGTTGCTCATAGCTTTTGATATAAAAGTATATTTATGCATATTATTTGTACCGCTTCATCTGAATACGTCAAAATTAATTACTTTTTGATTTTGTTCAATGGAAACAAAGTTATTGGATAAACTAATGCGATGAAATCTTAGGAAAATCACATCAAATTTGTATCCTTATATTTCCCCCCGTCAAAATACTTCGCTGTTGCTTTGATTATTGGCTTTTTAAATCCCTGTTTAAATATATTTTTTTTCAGGCGGTAGAAAAGTGAATTCTTTTTCATTTCGAGGCCCCGGGGATTTAGCTCCCACAACGCCGTTTCCTTTTGCCGTCTTCCCGGACCATTTACATCGTTAGGGTTGTTCACACATTTATTATCTTAATGAAGTAACGAAGATTGAAATGGTCGTGGAAACGCCGAAATGGTAGGTACCAAATTAAAAATGATACGTCACAGAACCAGTGACATGATACGGATATTATTAGGGCGTAATATCAGCCTAGGTTGATGTTGATGTTTAATGCGTCAAGGATATAAGTCGGTTTTAGGTGAAATATTTCTCTGTCAACTATCAAATGTACCCATCTTTGTTTTCAAGTAGTAGATCCTTTAATAGGTGGTATTTCTTGTTTAAGAGATATGAAGCTAATAACTAGACAAATACACACAATATAATATAAATTTTTTTAAAAACTTGCAGAAGATTAATTTAAATATTAACGTTTTGAATTTTCTTTATATTTCGATTGAAAATGTATCATTATTTATATTAAAATGTATTCTCTATTACGAAAAATGTCTTATTTCGACTGGATTACAGCTAAAATTGGTGTTACACATCCCGATAATCAAAAAATTCAACTGCTTATATAAGTTGATGTTAAAATAGTAAAATTTATTGATTGATTTTCGTGACTAGCTAGAGTATCGTATACTATTTCAGGATTTGGCAACCCTGGTGTTGCAATTTGGCAACTGACAGCTCTATCGTAAAGTTGGACCTTTTTGAGGTTATACTTACTCAGAACCTTTTGACATACGAGCGCTATTTATGTTGTTTACAGTAACTTAAAAGATTTATCTCGGCCCAAAAATGGAACTAAATAAAGTTTTCACCTCATAATCGAAATAGAAAAACTCGAGTTTTTCATAAATGTTGGTAGAAACTTGCCAAGTAAGATAAAACAGAATCCAACTTTTTAACTTCCTGTAGCTGTAAATTGCAACTGAATGTTTTAATCCCCAACCGATCCTGTAGAAGTAATAAAAATAATTTTGTTAACTAAATAAAAATAAGACTCCTGGATATGATGACTTAAAAGCTGAAACACTTGAACTTGGTAAATTTCCTTCAGATCTTAAACTCTCTGTCGTAACACCTGAGAAGATTAATTTTTGAACAATTCTATACAAAAACTGTATTTTTAATCATAAAAAGTAAAGATGACAGGGGATTTAAATTCAAATAGCGTGTATTTTATGTTGCCTACCTATAATCTAATTTATTAAACATTAATAATCAAGAGGCGAAAAGGAAGTGGATTTAAACATAATAACATTTAATAAATACTTTGTTTTTTAAGAGAAAATACACATAATCTTTTTATCTTTCAATAAATTTAACAAATAATATCTAAGGCTATACTAGCAGGATAAGTAAATGGGAGGGGGCAACGACATTCAGTGGTATTATAGAGAAGAGAAGTGAGGTAAGAGAAACGAAAAAGTCAAATAAAGCTGGCATTAGTACTTGCAAATGTTTTAAATGGATTTTTTTAATGAAAGTTTTATAAATCTATCTCATTCTTTAACAGGCGCTACTAGATAGTAGTACACTAGATAGTATTGACAGTTGTCAATTGAGATTTTGAAACCATATTCTACCAGAACATTCTATTTATTGTTATAGTGCTCTATTCCTCTAAGAAATATGAGAAAAGCTGATTTTAACTCTGTAATAAAGTCAATATGGAAAAAAATGAACATATTGTTGTATCCCTCCGAGGTACAGAAATACAAAAATAAAATGTAAAACTCACAGAGGCACAAAATTAATTAAAAACACCCAAACAATGTATGATAGTTTCTGATATCTTTTTTCCCAATTTACAATCTTTACTAGATTTAAAAGAAGCTATAAAAATTTTTTAAAGCAGTAATTCCTTGCGTCATAGGTATTAAAATGTGTAGTGATCTGACATTTCCTCTTTCATCTTATCCTCGTTTTTTTTAACCAATATAGGGGACTAGACTAGGGGACCATTTTATGAGTTTTTTTAGTACACTCCGCGTCATATAAAACTGGTACACCTTTATTTTCCCTATGTAAATCAAACTTAACTAATCAAAATGACAAACAGTCGCATGTGTCAAATTTGTCAAAGCGCATTATCCACGATGCCAGTCCAATTAAGGGAATTTGATAAAATGCGAATAATTTCCAAAATAGAGGATGGTTGGTCCATTAGACGAATTGCCCAAACGTTTAATAGAAGCAAAACCACGATTCAAAACATTAAAAAAAGGTGGGATAACGACCAAACTATTTGCAGAAAAAGAGGAACTGGAAGACCATTTATAACTACAGCGGAGCAAGACGAAGCATTAACTGATTACTTAAGGAAAAATCCATTTCATACGGCAAGACAAGCAAAAGTTGCAGTAAACTTTAATGCTTCAATAACAACCGCATTAAGAAGAATCAGAAAAACTAATTTAAAGAATTGTGCGGACGCCCGGAAATACAAACTCAATGAAGAACATAAAAAAGGTAGATTAATTTTTGCCTTAAATTATGTTTTAAACGATACATTTTTGGGGAAGGGTAATTTTTTCCGATGAAAAAGTATTCCAATGACATAGTGACGGCCATATTAGAATTTATAGACCGCCTGGAAGTAGGTTTAATGAAAATTATATTTCTTCTTATGATAAGTCTGGACGATTTTCTGTAAATATTTGGGCTTGGATGTATAGAGGAGGTTTAGGAATGTGCTGGAGAATCGAAGGAAGATTAAATGCTAGAAACTATTTGGATATTTTAGATGGGGTAATGTTACCATCGGTTAGGGAAATTTTTCCCAATGATAATTTTAATTTTCAACATGACAATTGCTCAGTGCACACTGCTCGCAGCGTACGCAATTATATTGCTAAAAATAATATTGAAACGCTTCCATGGGTCGCTAAAAGTCCAGACCTTAATCCAATAGAGAATGATTGGGGGCTTATGGTAAAAAAAATTGAAAAATTTAAATACAATTCCACGAAATAAAGAACACTTATGGACGCTAATAGAAGAAACCTGGGAGAGCTTGACAGAAGATTAAAATTTAACATTAAATTTAATTGACTCAATGCCTACAAGATTACAAGAACTTATCAATAATAATGGAGGAATGACACGTTATTAATTATTGAATGTAAACTTTCATAGCTTCTATGCTACCATGGTCTATAATCTATTTGTTAGTTCATTGAATTGTTTATGTATGAATGATAATAGATTTTTATTTTTTCCAATTTGTTTTATTGCTTTATAAAATTTAATTTCATCATTACATCTACTAACATTTTTATTGAGCTGGCAACACTGCCATAGAAATTATACCATAACAGCTGATTTAGCATTGACACTTTTTAAAAGATCAATTTACACAACTACAAAAACACTATTTTTGATTATAATAGTTGTACCAGTTTTATATGACGCGGAGTGTACCAATAGAATTTTTTTCAGCTGTCATGCTTACTTTTTGTATGGATGCTCACTCGGTATCAGTCGATTTTCTGTTAAACCGATAACATTTATTTATTTATTCATTTATTCAAGATATTTTCTGATGCAATTTTTTTAGAAACATTCTTAACACAATATTTAAATATTCAACATTTAAAAATTACTAAAAATCTAAATATCATTCATTTTGTTTTAAATTATATTTTTTTAATAAATACCTTCTAATTTGAAACTATTAATATCTCTTTAAAAATGTAAGCTGTTGGCACGTAATTACCCGAAGGGTTATATGCAATCCTCCCTTAGATATATTTAAACTTTCTTGTTTGTGATACCTAACAAATGATTTTGCCGTACGTGGTTAGCATCCAAAAGAACAATGGCCACTGAAATTTATGGCTACAGAGAAAAGAAGTTTTAAATTAAAATTAAAAAAAAAATACAAAACAACAACAAACGCTGCCGAATGTTTTTTTCATTGTCTTGCAAAAAAATTATATAAACTCACTGGGTGCTTAAACGAATAGAATAGCCATATTATTTACACTCATCGACTTAAAATTCGATCCATTCAAAATATTGATTTATTTCAAAATGCTCTAACTTCCGAACGCGAAGGCTGATTTCTTTGAATTTTTATACAACTTGTAGATAAAAAAGGGTACTTTTGAGTTTATTATTCTGACGTCTCAAAATAATTTCATACTCCCCTCATATACAGGGGAGAAAAGAAAACAATGTTTTCCTCTACTTTTGACTCACCCTGTAGGTTAATTCTGCTAGTAGATATGCACATAATGAACTTTATCAAGATGTCTGATTTGTTTTCAACACTTCGTTTTTTTATTTACCCAGATATCTTGATTTGTTTGTGAAATGTGACGGTTTAAAGAAAATGAAACATTTCAGATACAATCGTTATTTAAATGACTGTAGAGAATAAACTACAAAATGCTAGTAATTGAAGTAAGGTATTTGTATTGGTAATAAATTATACATTTCTGTAGACTTATTAACTGTTTTTCAAAATAGTTTCTTATTTTTGATAGGCAAGCTAAATGAACTAGATCAAAAGAACATTGTCACCCTCTTATGGGTCCCAGGATAGATAGGAATGGAAGGGAATGAAACAGCAGATAAGTTGGCAAAAAAAGGAGCTGAAACGCCACATGAAGGAGCAGAACCACCTTTTGGGATCAGCACATAGGTTAGCAGTTGAAGCAAAGTGCAGATTCAATACACTTACTCTCGGAATGCTCTGACCCTCTTAGAAGCACACGAAATAAAAGAGGAGGTCTTATTTATCAAAAATTTTGCCATTTTGGCACTATTTTCGTGTTTTACGTGGTTGATTTGGTGGTTGGTTCTAGACTATTTTTATCAAAAACAGCATAATTAAGATTTTGAGCACCATTCGAAGGTCATAGCTTAGCCGTTTTCCTAGGTAAAAAATAAATTTGTTCTTAAAGTGCAGATTCTGTGCAGATTAAATACACTTACTCTCGGAATGCTCTGACCCTCTTAGAAGCACACGAAATAAAAGAGGAGGAACTAACCAATTTGAAGCCCGACGATGTCTTAAACTTTCTTAGGAAAATATGAAAAGTAGGGTTTTTTAAGATGCTGAATCGATTGGTGAAGTCAGTTTTTTTATAGGATGTGTAGAACATTGTTAAGCATAACTTGTCAGTTTTGTTGGTCTTAATTATCAAAAATTTTGCCATTTTGTCACTATTTTCGTGTTTTACGTGGTTGATTTGGTGGTTGGTTCTAGACTATTTTTATCAAAAACAGCATAATTAAGATTTTGAGCACCACTCGAAGGTCATAGCTTAGCCGTTTTCCTAGGTAAAAAATAAATTTGTTCTTAAAAATGCTTTTTTTTCGTTAAATTTATGGCCTTGGGATAACCAATTGGCCAGACTATTTTCTGGTAGAGAATTTAGAAAATTAAAAATGCTTGAAAATTTGAAAAGTAGAGTTTTTTAAGACACTGAATACACTGGTGGAGTCAGATTTTTTTAATAGGATGTGTAGTGCAGCGGAATTGAAAAACTGTCAACTTTGTTGGTAATTATCATTTTTACACTATTTTCATGTTTTACATGCTTGTATGTTTTACATAACATACATACATTCTTATTTTTTTCTTGTTAGAGGTAATTAAATCAATCATGATGATTAAATTATGAATTTAAATTAGTTTAAGTTAACAAAACTCCCGCTATATAATTAGAAAAATTAACTTTTTCGTCAGTGACATAAATTTAAACTTCTACTTGAAGATATCATTGACGAAAAGGTTAATTTATCAAGTGAAATATTTTTAATTGCATAACTTTATTTTAAATTTTTTTTTTATAATATCATACGTTTTATATAAGAAGTTTGGGATCAAACATAGAACTAAGGGGTGATTGGTGCTGGTAAACACAACATTGGTACGCTCATGTCTCCCAGGAAGTTCCATAATTATTTGTATGCAGGAAAGGTCAAGTTAATTTCAATCTAAATATAAACACACGGAATCTAAATTACTTTTTTTCTGTCTCGATATAAATTTCCAGGAGATTATTATTATTTTTATCATCATCATTATATTGTTGTAGTTTTATAAAAAACACCCTTATCAAATATGGTATTAGTTATAAAACAATAACAGAATTATTTATGTTTTTAAAGAAAATAATAAACTATAGTGAGATAATTGACCTTGTAGAAAATATTTATAGGATATAAATGATTTTCTACATTTTAACTTCATTATATAACTATATAAATTTACATTATTTGATATTTTAATAGTTGAATCATGAATGAAATGTTAGTTTTTTTATTTATACAGCCAGAGATTAAAAAAATATTTATTTTTATTCTTAAAAAATAGAATAAAAATAAATCACAATGTAATATAACAAAACAAGAGTGGCGCTTTAAAACTTCGGGGAACCCTCCGACATAACCTTAAACTAGACTGCTAATCCCAGTGACCCTTGGGGGCATGCGCAATGAAATTTCATGACATTACCAAATCACATGGGCGTAATACAGGAAAGAGGTATTGGATATACTTTACAAAATATGCAATATCAATCATACAAACGGCACATTTGAAGCGTCAACTTGGCCCTTGTACTGACTCCGTTTGTGTGATTTATATTGTTTTCCATCATTCTTTTTGGTAATATTCTTTTTAGCTATGCAGTACTGATGAAGTCTAAGGAGACAGAAACACGTGTCTACGGCTGTATAAGCGGGCTTAACCCAATATCTTTATTTTTTTATTTAATTCATTCCTGCAAAAACAATTTTACTTTTTAAATATTATAAATACCTACCTAAAAGTAGTATCTACAAAAGTAGTATTTGGAATAAGCCAGAATTGTTGTTTTTACTCAAAATTTTATTATCAAATGAAGCATAAAAAATTCATACTTTTAATATGAACAGAAGAAATTGGCTTTTGCATGTAAAATAAAGATATACTGTTCCTATTTGGTTAGATGGCTAGCTTATGAAAACTAGCCAAGTTAAACTTTGGCCAATACCTGAGATAAAAGTACCTAAGAAGTTTATTATCACCATCAGTCCCCTTTTATTGTAGGCACTATATTGTTTAACACACTTTACCTATTATACAAATCTCGCACATTTGGCGCCCAACGTGGAGTAAATGAAGTTTTTAACTAAAAATCGAGATTTCACTCACCGTATATTATAATAAAAAACTGAAATGACCTTTAAAGTTATATCAAATATTCACACTTCCTTTCAATATGAAAAATGATGAAAATCATTTTATGATTTAGTTGTAAAAGAATCCTATTCAAGTGACGCAATATTTTTCGTTTTCTTAAAACTTTCCAAACTCCTGGTTGCTCCTATTATTCGCAAACAAAGTTTATCCATTTGTCCTGTGAGATAAAAATCGGTGGTATTTCGAATTTGAATTTGATAAGCTCGAAAAAGCACTAAGCAATACACCGGATAATGCCTCTTACATTTTTTAACGAGTCAAAGTTTTATCGATACCACTTTACCTTTTATCAAGCGCGAAATCCAAACGGCGAGCCACTGATTATTTCAAGGATTGCAGTAGACATTTATTAACAATTTCAAACATCAAAATTGGTCTAGCGGCAATATTTATTACTGTAGTAATTTAGTTGTTAGCAAATATAAAAATAAATAAACTGGCAAATTAAAAGTAAGTTTCATTGTTTCTTGGAGAATTTAAAAAATGAACATGACTTAAAATAGTACTGACATCAACTAAAATCACTGTATTTAAAAATAAACTGCTTGACAAAAGTAAAGGAAGTTCACAAATTAAATAATAAATTTTAGAGTATTTAGAATTTAGTTTAGAATTTTTATCCCTTAATTTATGTAACAACTAAGCTATCTGTAAAAAAAATATTTTTGCACTAAGATATGTTATTTCTTTTTTATCATTTGCACTATTTTTTATAGCCTGATGATGGCCTCAATGTTAGACCGAAACTAGTCGCATTTTTTTAACGGCAAATAAATGTTTATACAAATTCTGAAATTTTGATGACCGCAAATATCATAATTAATAAAGTTCTGTGACATTGACTTTGGGTTTTTTATTTGGTTTTTATCTATGTCTTACATTCTCATTAATCAAGATGAATAATAGTAATGAATTGTTCCTGGTGATGTTGATAACGAATAGCATAGCCAGAGGAACAATATCAGAGGAACAACTGGGTAAATCGAAGGAGATGTTCTTACTGGTTCGAGGGTTTAAGGAATTTATAAGAAATCTCTTTAAAAATAAGTCTCGAGAGCTGCTGAATATGAACAGACAGGACCTACGAATTATGTAGGACTACTGACTGGCCTTAATGGATATATGAAAACAATTGGGCTGGCAAAGAGTGCGGACTGCAGTTTCAGTCAAGCTGGGTATGAAATGGCAGAGCATATCTTATCTGGCTGCAGAAAGCTCGATGACTAAGGATCAACTCGAGCCCAAGCACTTTATGGAAGTGTCGCCAATGACCCAGATGAGTTTCATCAGATGCATAGGGGTGAGCCACAATAGATTTTTCTCAATAATTAACAATAGTGAGGAATTATGTGCTGACGTGCTAAAGTTCTTTTTGCAATGTTGGAAAAACCTTGACTGTTTTAAGAAAAACTGTTAATTGCCCCTTCTGTTTTTTTTTTAATTAAATACCCAAACTATAGGTGCACTGCCAACCCAGTTGGTATAAACAATTTTGGGAAAATGCCCTCCACCGTTGCTAAGTTTCTGAACCTTATTTTTTTTCGGGCTGAGATAGGTCGATGGGTCCTTATCCAGAATCCAACACTGTTGGACTCACCCCCGAGAGGAAGCCTACCAACCAAACCCCTGTACCACTCTCAACAAAATCGCCCTCTGCACCTGTAGTAGTGGCTTTATCCTCGCATGGATCCCCGCTCTTTCGTCCCACACTTCCGCTCCATATAGCATACTCTGCTCAATCGTCCTACCAATAACTCTCCTCTTCCTTACCTGCCACCCAACCAACCCGCCCTTCTCGACTTATGACCTCCCCTCTTCCTTCATTAATCGTGAAAAGTTTTTCTATAATCTCCTTCTCCCATTATTCTAGCACCACGTTTTGGCTTCCTTCCATCCTTTTTACCGCTATTTCATATGCCTTACTCCACTGATTGTTTTCCAGCTCCGCCAGTAACTCATCCCACTTTTTTTTCTTCTCCCTTTTCACCCTTCGCTCCAGATCCTTCTTCTTCTTATATCGCTTTCTACCCTTTACCCCATCTCTTCCCCTCAACATTCTTCTTCGTTCTTTCTTGCATTCCTTTCACAGCTCCTCTATTTCCTCATTCCACCAGTAATTAGCCTTCCATGCACGCCTGTTGTCATCCTTTCCCTTTTTTTTACAACTCCTTATTACATCATACAACTCATTCACGTCATGTCCGAGACCCCTTTCTATCTCCTTTCTTACTTTCTTTCCCATACTCTCCACTTCAGCCTTGGTCCAACTTCTTCTTTTCTCTTCTGGCACCTCAATCTTCATTTTAGTTATATCCGTCTCCTGAGCCTTCTGGAAAGAGGTAACTCACAGGTTACTGTTTAAAAAGTTATTCTGCTTCTTTGCAAACAGAACCAGGAGCCGATTTCAAATATCACCGATACTAAGAAGAACGGAGAATGGAAGTCTACAGCTGTAGCTGAGGATCTATTTCTCATAAAAAGGTTATTGCTGAAAAAGTAATCCCTACAGCTAGATTTAGCACTACAGCAACCTGCTTTTCACTTCAAGAATTAAACGTTAATACACATGAAATTGTCAACACAGCTAATTCAAATGTGTTACAATGCCCTTCAACATGGTATTTATTTCAAATCAGTAGTTCTAATTCTGCTTTCGATAAAATTTCATAAATAATAATAATGTACCTATAACCTTTATGGTAATCATTAAATTTTCATGTATAATTATGTATTTTTCGTAATAAAATATTCTTGATTATTTTCTTAAAACCAATAAAATGCTTTTTTTATTATTAAATTTATTGCACTAACTCTTACTTTTTGGAAGTCCATCTTATTAAGAATAATAAAAAACTCTTCGTTTCAACGTAACTTCCAAGTTTATTCGAAAAAATATGTTTTAAATTACAATGACGGCCGTTTCGTCAGATTGACATTTAAGTTACATTTTGTTTGTTTGTAGCTAGGTACCTGATGTTTACGTAGTATTAAGGCTAGACCAAGTATGTAAGTAATAAGACATATCAATATTAAAGCCTAGATGTTAATAGCCCTAAGGGATTGTACTGGATGGAATTCCCTCTAAGATCAGTATAACTGTGCAATAATATAGAAAAACCAGGAAAAAACTATATCATGCTGATCTTTACAATAACTTAATATATTTGTGTTTTACAATTACTTTTTGTAATTGAATTATATATATGAATTTTGAATTATATGGTATATATTGTTACATCTGTTTGTGTTGGTTCTCTGTATATTGAATAATTTGGTAAATTATTAACTTTTTCAATTCTTAAATCTAAAAAATTAATTGAATTATTTTCTTCAACTTCTAATGTAAAATTAATTTTAGGATGCAAGGTATTTATATAATTAAAAAATATATCTAGCTGTCTTTCGCTACCTACAAATCCTGCTAACACATCATCAACATATCTATACCAAAATACAATATTGTTTTTATAACTAGAATTAAAGATTATGTTTTCTAAGTTATCCTCATTGGTATACCCTATATACAGGGTGTTTCAAAAAAAGGTAACACCGTCTCTAGGATAGGTAAAAAACTGAAAAATAATTGGGGTTTGCTTAGTAAAATTTTTTTCTAACGCCATCCGTTTTCAAGATAAAGGGCGTTGAAGAAAATAAAAAATTACACATTTCTTACGATTTTGCCGAAACTACTGGCACCATTGTAATGAAATTTTATACGAATATGTTTTGGAAGCTGATATATCCCATGAATTTGTTTTTATAACTAACTCTCATAGAGGGCGCTAGTTACACGATTCATACAACGTATTATTCAACATAACTTTTTTTTAGGGTAGAATTATTAGTCAAAACTCCAAGTGAACATAAACATCGTTTAATTCTACACCAAAAAGGTACTCTTGGTAAAACTCGATATTATGTACCGTTTTCGGAATATTTTGATTTGAAAATTATGAAGTAATAACCGCTCCAGGTTATTAATTTTACATGGCAAACTTAGAGAAAAGCGAACTTTATCATTAGTTTATACCAAGAGCGATTATTACTTCATAATTTTCAAATCAAAATATTCCGAAAACGGTACATAATATCGAGTTTTACCAAGAGTACCTTTTTGGTGTAGAATTAAACGATGTTTATGTTCACTTGGAGTTTTGACTAATAATTCTACCCTAAAAAAAGTTATGTTGAATAATACGTTGTATGAATCGTGTAACTAGCGCCCTCTATGAGAGTTAGTTATAAAAACAAATTCATGGGATATATCAGCTTCCAAAACATATTCGTATAAAATTTCATTACAATGGTGCCAGTAGTTTCGGCAAAATCGTAAGAAATGTGTAATTTTTTATTTTCTTCAACGCCCTTTATCTTGAAAACCGATGGCGTTAGAAAAAAATTTTACTAAGCAAACCCCAATTATTTTTCAGTTTTTTACCTATTCTAGAGACGGTGTTACCTTTTTTTGAAACACCCTGTATACTTTGTTATCAAAAATAAAATAATTTTGACTAATGCATACATTAAATAGGTCAATTATATCTGATATTATACGGATGGATATTTCTTTCATTCCCAATAAAATCCTTCTTTATTCCTCACAAGAGTAAGTTTTAACCAATTATACTAATATTATAGTGGGAATTATATTGTAATTATTTTCGGGTATAATCAATGTAGCTTTTATTTGCTTAGCTACTGTCATATACTTAGTTGTCAAAATAATTATTGTAGTTTGTCAGTGACTCTCTCAAACTTGCATATTAAAAACTAAGGAAGGAGCCTTACCAACATTACTTAACATTTTTTTAATCCCACATAACATTTGTTGATAAAAAATCTGCAGGTTTTAACGTAATTAAAAAATGTCCGTTCTTTTATTTTGCCTTAAATTGATTTCCAATAAATCCCGGTTACATTTATCTGTTATAAAATAGTATTTATCTTGAATAAATAGAATCCGCAAATTTCTCGTTACGCCCTTCATGATGAACTAGTTGAAATAAGTAATTAGACAAAATAACAAAGCGGGACCTTTGTACCCTTTCGGATGAAAGCACTACGAAATGGGAAGGTTAAAATAGGGACAGTGAAATACGTGCAACTCAAAGGATTACAACGACTTCGAAGGGCCATTTTTTTTCTTTAATGAATGGAGACGGCGAACCAGGTATAATCAAAATTTCTTGCGTGCATTATAAATTAGTGGAAAGTACTCTTTGAGTACTCGGGGATCGTTATCCCTCCATCTTTTCATAAAACACTTTGACTTCATCTACGTTTAATTAATTTAAAATAAATTTTTGAGACTCGCTATAAAAAATATGTTAAACGCTGGATTTAATAGTTCAGGGAAATTTTTACAAAACTACAAATAATGTTTTCAGTATTGTTTTTTGTACTAGGAACCGTTTGGGAGATTATAAATAATTTCAAAATTTCACCCTGTACAATTAATAATAAACCCTACATGGTATAGTTCGTTGAGATCGTATTGTTAAGGAGCTTTTAAAATCATAGAAACATACAGGGTGTTTCATTAAAAATATAGATCATGGACGATGCTAGACTTGCATGTATCACCCTATATACATTTAAATTTATGTTTAAAATGCTCAGATTTGAATTTCAAAGTTGACAGATCCCAGCGTTTTTTATAATCTTCTAAACTAACCCCACAAATATTTTTATTCCATAAGTGGTTTCCACACTGTATATTTACCAATGTTTATTTATGTTGTTGTAAGATCCTGCCATGTTTTGTTTATGTTACTATGGCAACATAAACATACAACAAACAAACTTACAAAACTATGAACAAAAATTCGAAGAATTCCAGTCACAAATGGTTGACCTAAGTAACGACGAACAGCTTGACAATGAAACTGAAGATTGAAGAAACTATACTACACAATTAAAATTAAAGTTACAGAATTTGAAACCCACCGACCAAAATGTTATAAATGTCATCCAGGATGGGTATAATACGTCGAGATCAGTCATTACAAATTCTTCAACATCAAAGCTAAACTTTTTACCATTGGACAGAGATTTAACCAAAAACTATTTATAAATATTACATCTCTTCCTATTCCCTGGCAGAAGTAAACACTCCAAACAATAGCAAATTATTTGGAATTTTTAATTCACTCAACCACAATTACCATACAATCAAATTTATTTGAGTACACACTGGTAGATTGTTTATAAAAACGTTAAGATTACATGATTTATCGAAATATTTACCATCAAAAAAGAACAATTCAATGACAACGTTTTTGGGAAACGTAGTATTATGGAAAGAGTGAAATATTATGGTATATCGACAACCGACAATTAAAGATGCAAAATTTACCAAAAATAAAACTGTAACCTTCATTCGTAACTACCAAATTTCATGATACGGAAAAAATACTACCTTGAGCCTAATCTAACCTCATTATAAGCTACAATTTTCTAACCGAGGTCAGAAGAAAATATTGACTATGTTTTTACTGCTTAAAAATGAATTACGGTTAAAAAATTACGTTTATTTGAATTTTACGCAGTTTTTTTTATTCCTGTTCATTTTAAAGTGCAATTCAACTCATCAAAAATTTCCCTTTTATTGTGAGTTTTATTTTTGCATTTTTTTAGTCCATTTTTGACTAAATAAGAGACTGGTAGGTGTGCGTCATTGTGCTGTACAGCAAAAACACTAAAACTCCATAATTAAAAGAGCAAAAATCAAATGCGATGCTCAACTTTTCATTTTCTCAGTGTGAAACTGATATAAATTTCTATTTATCAAATATTTACCAAGATTTTATTTTTGTGATTATTATGTCCATCAAGAAATTTCCGCAGGTATTCAAGATGGCCGATTTCTGTAGATTGGTCTGGGATACCCAATGATTTTAAAATCTGGTAAAGATGATTTGCAATCACTCCAGTTGACGATAAACCAATGGGTAAAGCATCTTGTCTTGGTTCTAGATTCTTTCTACTTCTTCCTACAGTTCCTGATATTGTTCTTGATGAAGTATATTTTTTTCTGAACTGATATCAGACCTGTTGAAGTGAGTGGTCCTTGGTCCTGACCATCAATATTGCAAGGTCAAAGTATAACTTGGTGGAGTTCTAATTAGTGGAGAATAATATTAGCTAACTGGTTGTATCTATAGCTATAGTCTGTTTGAGCTAATGCTGTGCATGTACCGGTTATATATTGAATTGTCTTCGGGTGACTACGACATTTATCATAAGTAATTGCAGGATCTTTCATTATGTATTTTCTGTCATTTTTTGTACTTATTAACTGATCCGGAATAGCGATTATAAACCACTCTGCTTCAGGAAATAAATTGCCAATCTTTAGCCACATATTTGATACATTCTTATCTATGATAGATTCGTCTATTTCTTGAGGGAGTCCTGTGAGCAGGACCTTGCTTTTTCATGCTTGTATCTTCTCGTTTTGGGCTTACAGCTTCTTGGGATATTGGTACCGCAATAGGTTGACAAATTGGGATTTGGTATTTTTGAAGTTCTCCCATATTCTTAATCTTGACTTAAGAATCTTCTGACAATCCTTGTGGTGTTCATGATGACTGCTTCCATAGGAGAAGGTAGATATTTTTGTGCAGTCCCAGCGTCTTTAAGCTTCTACCCAGCTTCCTCGGGATGATTCCTATGCTAGAGATGACGATTGGCACGATAGTAACTTTTTCTGGGTTCCCGAACTTCTTAATTTCGTCTGAAAACTCGGTAATAATAATAATTTATTACATATTATTTGCTGTGGCTATCTTAATCGAAAAGGACACATCATACTATATATGTGCAGTACTCCGCACTATGGTCCTCTACATCATTCTAAAATTCTGCTTTCCTGGCACAATAACAATGGGTTTTATTTTGGTCTTCATGTTCTATAGCATCCTTACTTCAATCTGCAAATATTTGTATTTACTTTGTTTCTGCTCCTTTATCAGTTTTATTAAAATCTACAAGAATAGCTACTAGCTACAGCTATCAAGAAGCAAGTTTTTGGTTTATATTTTTTATTATAATATCTGGTTTATTTAACTTAATTTCTCTATCTGTTTGAGCATTTTTCTTCTGCTTCTATCTAGTATTCTTTGCATTTATCCCAGTGCATCTGTGCTGCTATATCGATTTAGGATAGCCTTCTTATAATCGCTTGTTCTTTGCATAGTTAAGTCACTGTTGTGTTAGGTTGCTGTTAATAGTTTCTTTTTCAATCCATTTTAATATTTGTCCATGCATAAGATTTTTTCCAGGTTTTTAAATGTTTTTTGATTTTTTTAGATGTTTTTTGTATGTTTAAATTGTTCAAATTCCGTGTTTTTTTTGTTTGTGTGTTCTTGATCGGCTGTGATCATATCTAGGTAATTGTTTCATTTTTTCTAATACAGGAAAAGTCTAAACAATTTAATTAAATGTAATATTTATGCTTTAAATTTATACGTGTTTATATTAAAATAATGGATAAATTTATTTTAATTATTAAAAACAAACACAGTAGAAAAATATATACTAGAATAAAAATTATGTTTAATTAAAAAACTCGCTAATGAATACTTAACAATCACATTGATTTAGCATATCGGTGTTTTATTCAATTATTTATTAGTCATATTTTGATTTTGTAACAAATAAAATTGATTTTTATCTTATTATTACCTACCAGAAATATCTTTAGGGTAATCAGTTCCTAAAAGATTTGCTAGACTATTTGTTTATCTAATGCAGCGGTTCCCAAACTTTTTCACCCGGCGACCCACCACCGTGAATTTGAGACGTTTTGCGACCCACTATATATAGTTAAGCCTATGGCAAATAACATTTTCAAACTGTATTTAAAAAAACATTTAATTAAGGATACATCAATCTTAACAATTAGGTGAACTATGACAAATACAGCAGGTTCACTAAGCCCATTAATGCGATTTATGGCATTGTTTTGCGTTACTGGCAATGGCCTGGATATCAGGATTGAAGGTTGACAATTTTAACCGCAAGTCATTCTCAACACATAGTCTGTTTCTGTACTTATTTTTAAGGAAAACCAAACTTGAGAAGGCTCGTTCACATAAGTAAGTTGTTGTGAATCCCATGAGCTCCATTAATACAGTTTTAGATAATTCAGAATATTCAGTCTTTCTCCAGAAAGAAATCAGGCTTGAATCTTTAAATACACTCTTTAAAGCCGAATCACACGAAAGTTCCATAAATGCGTCTTCTTGAGCAGGTGTCAATGCTATTTATTTTAAATTGTCCTCGTCAAATGGGTTACAATATCGGAATATTGTCCTCGAAATAAATTCCGCTACCCACCAAAATTTCCCACTGGTGGGTCGCGGCCCACAGTTTGAGAACCGCTGATCTAATGCATACTAATAGGATAAAGTTTATCAATGTTATTATTTAGTTGACCCCCATTGTAAAATTAACTTACTGAAATCGACTATTAACTATACATTGTTTTGGTACTTATTTGTTGAATAAAAACAAACAATAAAACATTTTTTAGGGGTCTAAATTTCTGTTCTACACATACAAAACTCTAAATTAATGATTCACTGACTGATTGATGGACTGTTGGCATACGATCAGAGCTCAAACGGCTGAAGGTAGAAACACCAATTTTAGAGAGTAGATACCTTTAAAAATTAATACTTTTTTATATTATATATTCTATAGAAAAGAGAAAAAATGCATTCTTTGTGATGATGGAGAAGGAATTATGGATGGAAGTTGATTTTTCTGAAAGATAAACTTTTTAATTAAAAATAGTTTATATAACTCATACCTACGCGGAAGTTTTTTTCAAACGTTTATTTGTTTATTAGTTTTAATAAAATACCAATTTTTATAATATTCACTTCAATATTTTGAAGATTGTAAATATTTCATAATGAATAGTTGAAGTTGATTTTACTAAAAGGAGATTTTACACTAAAGTTATATTATATTTTTTGACTATTTTTGTTTTGTTTTGTTGTTTGGACAATCAAATTATTTATGACAGGTAATTTTCATCGAATTTTCATATTTCGTAATATTTTTGAATAATTTATATTAAATTGAAATTCATAGGTATAAACATTGAACTCCTTATGATAATTGGTGTGACTATTTTGGGTAATAATAAAATACAATATTTAAGATTATTATACTATATAATAAACAAAATTCAATTAATATTAAATAATAGATTAGTGAATGGTTCTATATTTATTGGCTAACTGACAAATAAGTCTCAAAATTATGTTTTTATGTTTTAATGCGACGAACTGGAGTTTACAAAAATTAAAAAAAAAACCATCAAAATATTGATTGATGTAACAATTAGATACAAATATTTTATTTTATTATAACAAAATGTGAGTGATTGATATTAAAAACGTTCACCATTGAATGGTCGTTTCAAAAACGTTGTTTGTTGAAACGTTTTGCGACAGCTCATCTGTCCAAGTAATTAATCACGAGGTTTCTAACAAATGATTGATGTTATACAAAAAAACTGTTAAAATTAATATTTTTTAAAAAGTTTAATTATAAGTTCATTCATTAAAAAAAACAACAGGATTTGTAATTGTAAAAATGTTAAGGTTGTTTTGAAACGATTTATTTAGAACTTGGAGACGATTACGGTAACGATCTCTGGGAAATAGTTAAAGTTGAAATAAAAGTTACTATTTTATATTTATTAGTATCTATTCGACAACAAAAAACACTCCAGAATATCTCATGTTAATTCGTTATAATTGTATGTTGTCGATTAAATAAAAACAAGCGAATTGCATTCTGAAGGTTTCTCGTAAACAACTATAGCGACAATTTGATTATATAATATTTTGGCTGATGCATCTTAGTCACGAACAATTATTTATAGAACACGCAGAAGTCGCAAGGAATATTTTTGGCAAGAAATAAAACTAGCAATAACAAAAATAGTTTATTTAAATATTACACATTAAATTGACGAAGATTTGATAATAACTTGTGACAGTTTCTAATGGATTTAACAAAAAAAAACTTAAGGTGAAAAAGTTTATTAAAAAAGTGTAACTTTCCACACTAGTTGCACACTATACTTTTCCTACAAATGCTACAATTTAAAGAATAAAAGTAATGTAGTAGGTATAGTAGTTTTCACAATAAATGGTATTGACTGAAGGATTATAATAAAACCAATTAGACTCTAGTCTAAAGTTGTAAAATCCGAGATGCACATCATAAATGTAAAAGGACCTGATTCAGGTAATTTTGTTTCTCAGAGAGGGATTGTAGAGGATTGCAGCTTGCACTTCTTGTTCATTTTAGTCTTTGTATTTCATTGGAAGTGTTCACTTGTGTTACGGCGTGAAATAATTTTATAACATTTGTTATTGCAGACATTAACGGCAAACATTTTATACCCCCACGTACAGAATAGGCAGTAGGTGGCGTCCATTGATAAAAAGTAATAGTGCTTCTTCCAGTGGTTCGGTAAGAAAAAATAGCCTGGGAGTAAAATTATTTCTGCATATACGGAGTTGGATGGGATAATGGCCCATGTTTAAAACAAGTGTCAAAAAGATATCAACAACATTTTAACAAAGCGTCCTTCAGTAAAGCTGTAATGCTAGTGGTTTTTGAGAAGTTTTGTCGCACCGTAAATTATGTCAACGAAAAGGCTCTTTATGTCGTCGAAGATTAGTTTGTACCAATGCTAATGATGGGAGCGTGTGTGTCTTCCAAACAATCTCCGCCAACAAGTCTTGTATTGAGGTTAAAATTATAAGGATAACAAAGGACCTTCACCAAATTACATAGATAAAGGGTTACCATCCCCTATCTGTGGTTAGTGTTGCGAATAAGAATAGGGATGTGGATTGTACTCAAATAAGGATATAATTTTACCACGAAAGAGTAGTTTCAATAATAAAAAAATAAAAAAACACAATATTTTCTTCAATAAACAAGGGATATGTAATTAAATATTTCACCTTCAAGTCACATGACAATAAACACCAATCAAAATGCGTGACGTCACTTGTTGCCAAACAAGAATTTTTGCTGTCAAATACTATGGTGTTTATTGATATTTGGATAATATTATTACTGTGATTTTCGTGAAATTTCTTAGAAATTTACTCTATTATCTTTTTGAATCAATTTTTAAAGGTTTTCCCATAATGGAAAGTGGATATATTAAGGCATATAGTTCAAGAATGGACTAGTTTAGTGATTTTTTTTTATATTTGCATCTTATAAAATAGGTTTTTAGTGGTTCAACTGTACAAATAAAATTTTTATAAAATTAATCCTCTAGCCATAATCGGCTTTTGAAATTTAAATTTAATGGTTACATACGTCATAAGTGGTAAGTGACGTGTTTCAATAAGATTGGTAGAAAATTTGCGATGTTGTCGATATGCTTTAATATTAACCGAGAAACTTATCTCTCTCTCTTATTTGTTGTCATTAAAAAGAGATCAACATATCGATATTTTTGTTCTCTGATTGACACTTTATCAAATAAGGAGTAAAACACTAAACAAAATATTCTGTCATTTTCGTTAGTTTAATTTGTTGTTTGGTTTACTTCTATACTATTTTTGGTTCGAAAATAAAAATCCCTAACACCTTCTCTTGGTGTTAGGAAAATAAAATAACCAATAGAAGTAATTATTCTCTCGGGGAGCAACCCTTCTATCGGTACAGTGAGAGAACGAATTTCAAGAATACGGTTTTGGCATTTTCAATAGAACCACGCCCACTTTCTATTGGCTGTTCTATTCTATCACCGTCAAGAATAGGGGTTTTGTTTGTTTATTACAGATAAACACGATTTTCTCTCCTGTCATATATCTTGTCAACTGGTACAATCAGTTAGTCACAGAACACGGTGTTTTGTGCCGCCAGTTCTTTGAGAATACTTGAAACGAACGTAGCTAAACTGTGACAACGTTGACTTTTAAACACACTTCATTATTGGTTATTAGTTGGCGCTACGTTTAAAACTTACTAATTATTTATTGCTAAATTTTATGAAATGAGAAAAATTACTTGCAAAATGAATACCAATATAAGTAAGTAAGTATGTTATCCTAAATATATATTGCTATCCTTTTGATTAATATGATCCCACTAAACTAGTCCATTGATTACTTTACTGTGGATAATTTCTTCGCAACAAATAGTAACTTCAGCTCTGCTGAATTTAGAAATGTAAAGACCTACATGTAAGCAATATACTCAGGATACCTTAAAATACTAATCGTAGGTATTTACAAACTCAAAAAGTTAAAGAGAATATAATAAAGTAATATAATATAATTTTGAGGTTATGTTTTATCTTTTTAACAAATTTTTGGACAAACAACCTGCTCTTAATAACACAAAACTACGAAATAAATTTCTATTAAATACAACTTCGACAATGTTTAGGAACAAGTGACAGCTGGCGTTTGACAGGTTTGACCTTTGGGCGCGGAATTTGAAATAAGTTATTTAAAATTCCAAGTTATTTTGAAAAAAATAATAATAACTAGTTTGGGCTATAATTGATACTTCTGCATGGTTTTAAACACTTTCCCAAAAATATTCCCCATCCCTAGTAAAACCATTGTAGTTAACATGCAAGAAAATTGCATATTAATAACGCATTGTCTGCGATATTCCGGGCTTATAAAACTATCAGTGTTCTCCGGGGAGAAACAACTGATTACTCTAATTAAGAAACACGGAGATACAAAGAGAGGAATTAAAGGCTTGAAAAATAAATAAACTTATTTAAATAGAAAATACAGTGAAGGAAAACATGAAATCGTAGCATCGTACGAATTTGCCTAATTGGCGTAATGAATTTAATGAAATGCATTTTAATTAAAGTTTACTTTATTGAGAATTACCGTTACCCATTGGAAAATATATAGAGAAAGCTCTAAATGCGAGCTCAATAACTAAAAATGGTTTATTTGTTTTGTTGTTAATTGTTGTTGGCAATTCTTTAATCAATTGCTGGAAGAAAGATTAAAATAAGCTCCAATTGTCTAAAAAAAACTTAAAAGTATACTTTTATACATATTATTGATTTCATAACTAACTTAAAGTATTGTTTATGCCGAAAGGGTTCTTCGAAGTTACTCTTTTATTCATTTAGCTTTAATATTATTAACAATTTTCTTTTAATCGTAGTTCAAGTTCATCTAATGAATTTATTTATATTAAAAGACCAAAAGTATTCTTTACTAGACAAATCAATTGTTGAAAATATTCAAAAGCCAAATAATTAGAATTCATATTATCTTCTTGAACAACAATTTATACAAAATGTTTAACAAATATATCATTAACCCAGTAAATACTGATAAAGATTGGCAAGTAAATTGTACTGCTGTAATTAAGGTCATCGCAGATCATAAAAACATTTAATTGATTAATATGGGGAAATTTTACTTTTTTTATTATTACTGATAATGAACAAATAAATTAGTTGAAACAAAAATTATCTTTAAACTATTTACATAAATTAAAACAATGCGCAACTCGACCGAACTTAATATTTATAAAAAGTGAAGGTTCGGGGGGGCTGCCGAGGGTGATTGTAGTTTTTTATTTACGCCATCTGAAAGTTTGAAAATATACGATAGTTTCCAAAGCATTTTTTACAGTTGTTCAAAGAAAAAATATCATACTACTCAAATATCTGAAGTTTAAAAATATACCTACAATGATTTCTAAAATATATTTGGCCGTTTTCTAAAGAAAAAACAACTACTTCCCGGACATTGTATTACATTACCTATATAATTTCCAATCACACCAATTTTAATTAACAGATTAATATCGAACAAAGTTCTTTTATCAGTTTGATTCGGAAAAACTGTCAATCTAAAAATAGGTACTGCGATCTGGTTTTCAATGATTAGTAGTTTGTCTCGTCTAATTGCTGAGTTTGTCACTAACAATTGGAATGTAGATATCAGATAAAATTAAAATACAAACCTGTTATTGACACTTATAACTGAAAATAACTAAAATAAACTTTAAAAAACCATTATGGATTCTTGATGATACGGATGTAAAAGAGTTTTTTTTAAATGTGGAATTGGTAAAACCCCAGAAATATTCAGTGCAACCATAAAAAAATAATTTGTATAATAATTGTCCTGTCCTTGATACGCGGAATCCAGAAATTTTATTACAACAGAATTATTCAATATTCAACTTTTAAAATTTAACTGTTTAAATTTGCTTGTTAAATACACAGGATTATCTGAATTTGGAATAAATTCATTATTAAAAATTTGAAAGATTATTATAGAAATGGCATAATTAATTAATTTTAAAAATAGAATTGGTTTAAAATAGTACGAACTTGTGCTAGTAAATACCAGTCTAAAAATAGTACAAATGCTGAAAATAACAAAGATTTAAGACAGAGAGAGTAAGAAACATTTATATAAATAGATCTACACTGCAATATTAATAAACTTTGTCACTGTTGAAAATACATTTTTATGAGTTTTTCATCTATTTATTAAAAAAACTATAAACTATGTTGTTAAATGTGGTAATAAAGAAATTTATTTGTTTTAATACAGTTGAATTATCTAGTAGTTTTTACGAGTACAAAATTGTTAAATAATAATAATAATAATAACCATAAAACTTTATATTTTATTTATTTTAGTCGATAATATCATTTAATTGGTAATGAAAAAAATTATACAATAATTATTATGGTTAGGTTAGGTTAGGTTAGGTTAGGTTAGGTTAGGTTAGGTTAGGTTAGGTTAGTAATAATTTTTTTATTTTCAAACGTCACTTTTTGCGCAAATCGATAAGGTTTTATTGCAAAATTAATCAAATACATCGGAAATAAAGTGGCAAAGTAGAATTACCGCTAGAACTATTGTTAAACAAACAATAATTAAAATACATGTTTGTAAAATGTTACCTTCTGATGATTAATTTTTATATTAATAAAACTGTTATTTTTTTAGATTCTAATTTCTTAAAAACCAGTTTGTGGAATGTTAGTCATAATGTTTGATTCTGAAGGAAGTCTTGATCACGCTTCGATCGTTGTTTATAAATATTTTACTGGTTTTATCATTTTGAGTAAAAATTCAAATACTTACCTATACAGTGGACGGCTAATTTATGGAATATTATCATTATTTCGAGAACCTTCGAGTTTTGAGGGTAATCCCGAAACAGGTCGATTTTTGTTATAAAATACCCATCTTATAACGTACATGGAGTAAGGATGACGTCACCGGTGTGGGTGTAGTGACACCTCATTTGAAGGAGAATTTAATTCTCTATTTAACGACATTACATTTGTAACTAAAATATTTTTTAAGGGTACAAAAACATTTCTTTTTTATTTAAATTCAACCAAATTACAACTAATGATTTAATTCATAACGTCCTTTAAAGTAACCAAATTATGCATAATAATTATTTTAAATTAAATGTTCCAAATGCCATCCATCTGTTCCTGCCATGACTTTCTGAAATAAATACTTAAAAAAGCAAAAATAAGTAAAAATAATAATGGACACAAAAAGTTATCTCATAAACACTGAAACTTTTTGTCAAATGTTAAATCAAGCAAGTGATATTGGCATAGTTACTGTAATATTTATTGTCGTAAATATTTTTTGATTTTGTGAATTGTCATCAGTTGTCAATTGTAATTTTTACTTTTGAATACTAAATTATGGCTCACCTAAATGAAACACAACGCATAGAAATATTAATTCTTAGCGGATGTGGAGATAAAAAAGAACACAGAACGAAGTATACAATTTATTCAACGCAAAATATCCAGACAGACCCATCAGCCAATCAACAGTAAGTAAAATAGACCGAAAATTTGGAGAAACTGGGCACGTTAAACATATTCCAAACGCTGGGCGTCCTAAAATTGAAGACAATGTGAAACTTGATGTTTTATTAAATGTCCATGACAATCCTCACAGTAGTTCAACACAAATGGGTGAATATACTGGAGTTTCCCAACGATCGGTATTACGTATTTTAAAAAAAGAAAAATACCATCCCTACAAAATTCAACTACACTAGAAATTAAACGACGACGATCCCGATCGCCGACTTCAATTTTCTGTAATTATGCAGGATTTATGTATCGGCAATTCACGTTTCATCAATCAAATCCTCTTTTCCGATGAAGCCACATTTTTTTACATGGTACCGGGAATCGTCAAAATTGCAGGTATTGGAGTCAAGAAAATCCACATTGGATGACTGAGGCACACACGCAATATCCTCAGAAAGTGAATGTATGGGCAGGGATCATCGATGACAGAATCATTGGCCCTTTTTTCTTCGAAGAAAATCTAACCGGAGAACGTTATTTAACTTTTTTGAGAAATCAACTTATACCTGTCCTTGTATCCAAATGCCAATAATGTAATGTAATGTAATGACCACCAGATCCCAGCACCGTACAAAATAGCAGTAGCAACTGTCAGATTTAGTTATCCTTTTATTTATTACAAATATTCATATATATAATATACTAATTTCCTATTACATATCCTTTTAAATTGTTAATTAACGTAGTATGTATCAATAACTTGTAAATCTCATAATTTATTTCATCAATCAAATCCTCTTTTCCGATGAAGCCACATTTTTTTACATGGTACCGGGAATCGTCAAAATTGCAGGTATTGGAGTCAAGAAAATCCACATTGGATGACTGAGGCACACACGCAATATCCTCAGAAAGTGAATGTATGGGCAGGGATCATCGATGACAGAATCATTGGCCCTTTTTTCTTCGAAGAAAATCTAACCGGAGAACGTTATTTAACTTTTTTGAGAAATCAACTTATACCTGTCCTTGTATCCAAATGCCAATAATGCAAATTTACCTAGTGACAATATCTGGTTTCAACAAGATGGAGCCTCTCCGCATTACGCAAGTGAAATACGTCAATTTTTAAATAATTGCTTTCCCAGGAAGACGAGGTTTTATAGAGTGGCCAGCAAGGTCGCCAGATCTAATACCTCTAGACTTTTTCCTGTGGGGTTACATAAAATCAAAAGTTTATGTCAATAGACCCCAAAATTTACAGAACTTAAAAGATAGAATTAGGCATGAAATGAGTCTCATTACTCCAGAAGTCATCCGCAATGTACTTGATGAATGTGTCCGTAGATTCGCATATTGTCAAGAAACCGATGGAGGGCATTTCGAACATTTAATTTATAATATTTATTATGCATAATTTGGTTACTTTAAGGTACGTTATGAATTAAATCATTAGTTGTAATTTGGTTGAATTTAAACAAAAAAGAAATGTTTTACCCTCAAAACTCGACGGTTCTCGAAATAATGATAATATTCCATAAATTAGCCGTTCACTGTATAAATATAAAAAATGATCTGAAGTACGCGAAACACGCACACTCAAAAATGTTTTGCATAATTGGATTTGCCCTAAATATAACAAAATAATTTTTTTTCGACGATCGTTAAAAAAAGTCCACTTTTTTTCACAGTTATTAGTTCATAAAGTACCACTTTTTTCACGTGTTAAAGTTACTTTTTTTAACATGTTAAAAAAGTAAAATGACAGCTTACAGTCTAGTTATAAGAAGTTTTGTCATCAATTTAGTGGTCTGTCACGATAGCGTATGAGCAAGCACAAGGTCCTACTAAGCAAGAGGTCGTCGGTTCGAATCCCGCGTCGGAACTATTTTTTTATTTATTAAATACTTATACCTATCCAGGGATAGGTTATCAAAACTGGGAAGTATTTAAAATTATTCCTGTTAACCAAATTATAGAAAATTTCATTATAAAACACATAGAATCGGCCAATCACGTCACCTATGGAAAACCAAATAAGAGTTGACATTTTAGAAACGCTAAGTAATTTGTTTGTGATTTGACAGTTAGTATTTCGTGTACTGAGTAAAATGGAAGAAAATAATTCGAATTTCGAGGAAGAAACATATATTTGTTATATTTGTTCTCTCTGTTTATTTATCTACAAATTAATAGGCTACATTCTGTTACTAATTCTGCAACAAAACGGAAAATAAAGTAAGTATGGGACAAAATTTCTTACGATCGTCGATTGGGATTGCGGCACTCACCTTCGGTTCGTGCGCGCAAATTTCCCAATCGTGAAAAAAAGTACCACTTTATGCACTTGTTGCATAAATTACTATTTCATACTTGTACTTTACAGTACTCTTCAATTCTCCCAATGATGTTTGAAATAATAAGTGAATCAACTTAAACTAAGCTTTTATTCTAGTTGCCAGCAATATGTATTAATGGAGTTGTTGATGGATTTACAGTGTTTTCTATAATCCGCCAACAGTATGTATACCACCACTTTGAGACAGACCTTTTCCTTGTCTATAACCCACCAAAAGAGCTTTAAGGGAGATTTGTTGCCGTAAATTCATGTATTTTCTAAACACATCCAAATAGTGAACCTCATCACTGTTAATCACAGTGAAAGCTCGTCGAATATGCGTTTTTGTCTGGTTAATATTAACTACTAGCTGAGTAACCGTATCCTCCACATCACTAACTTCTAAATTATAGATCTCTTCCCTTCGGCAACCTCCAGCAGCTCCAAGTAATGCTATCACTGGAGCGTCCCTCATGAAGCTTTCAATTTGTTCCTTTGTCAGCAAAAAGCTATCTTTGGCAAACTTGATATGTTGACATTCTCATTAACCATAATCATTGATTTTATCGTCGAGTATTTGGACCATAATGAAGAAGGGTTGAATGTATTTGACTGAAAATTTAAACTGTTGAAAAGAATATTGTGTGAACCAAAATCTAATTTTGAGCATTTTTAACAAATAAAAGCACTTTCCAAATGATGTTAAAAATTATAGAGTTCAATAAAAACCCTATCGATTTATCTACACACATAGCGATATACAAAATTCTTCTTTCAAGGTTTTGTTTATTTATATCTAAAAATATTTAAGTTGTTACACATTTTTTTAAGGTCATTGTTATGTTTATACGAATAAATTTATAATTTTAATTAGAATGATGCAGTAAATTTCCTACCAAACTAAAATAAATTCATAAAAGATGGTAATTCGGTACATAATTAATTAAACTTGAGATCAAGTTGTGCTCGTACAATATTGGTCTTGATGATGTTTTCATCGCTTTTTTAATCGGCAAATGTCTTGTAAATTGATTGTAATTAGATAGTTGCATAATACATTATTTATTAACAGTAAGATATATTTATTTTTTAGTAATTCTAATTAAATAATATAAATAATTATAAAAATATGGTAATTAGAAAGAAAAATTTAATTCGCTTTAGATATACAGGGTGTCCCGAAAAGAATGGTCATAAATTATACCACACATTCTGGGGTCAAAAATATGTTAATTGAACCCCATTTACCTATATACAATGGTGCACACAAAAAAGTTACAGGGTGCTAAAGTTAAAAATTTAAATTATTTTTTTTTTAATATTACTCTAAAACGGTTTAACGTTAATGTATGAAAATTTATAGGAAATACTAGTAGGGAATACCCAATAAATTTGAAACAGTTTCATTTATTATGGATTTTCAGAGGGGATCAACACCCCTTTCACCTCTCAACTTTTTTTAGGGCTATAATTTAACAAAATATGGACCGCCTCTGGAATCAAACGTTTATTCTTAAAATTTTGTGTCTCTCTGTATTTCTTTGTAAATATTTTATTATGGAAGATACAGCCACCCTTTAAAATGCCAATTTCGATATTGAATATTTAAACTACATTTTCACAAATATTAAAAACATCTTTATTATTAAATTACAATTTATAAAAAAACAAGATATTTGCCTTAACTCAACAAGTGTTCAATATGACCTCTTCCTTCCTGTATACAAGTTCTACATCGTTTTAACAAGGAATACCGAATATTTTGAAAAATTAAATGTTTTTGTCGAAACTCGTTAGCAATTTGTAAAATTCGGTGCCTCAGTTGATCCTCATGTTATTTCCACAGACTCCTTACTCAACCGCCTAAGCAGTGAGAACTTCTACACTATTGCTTATGCAGATGACCTAGTGATTCTGCAAACAGGAAGGTTTGAGGAAACACTCTGTGCTAGAATGCAAGAGGCCCTCAATATCATAGAAAGCTGGTGCAAGGATCACTCACTGTCATTAAACCCACAGAAGACAGAGATGGTCCTTTTCACAAGGAAAAGGAGGCTTGTGAACCTTCGGGCTCCAAAACTCCTAAAAACTGAATTAAACTTCTCTGCAGAGGTGAAATATCTAGGGATCACCTTTGACAGCAAGTTAACATGGAACTCTCATCTGGAAAATAGAGTCAAAAAAGCATATATTGCCTATGAACAGTGGTCGTACCTGGGGATTGTCACCAAGGGTCACGGAGTGGATCTACACTGCAATCATAAGACCTATGCTAACCTACGGCGCGATTGCCTGGGGAGTAAAAACAAACCAGTCGTCCGCAAACTTGACCATTTACGAAGAACAGCATGCCTTAACATAACAGGAGGCATGAGAACTACACCAACTAGAGCGATGGAGGTGATCCTCGGTCTCACCCCACTTGATATGTATATCAGGGAGGTGGTTTTGATGACCATGCTACGGCTCCGCTCTACTGGTACACAACTTGAAGTAGAATCTGGTGAGTCGAGGTGTGGTTTGTGGCGCGAAGCTATAAACGAGCTTCCAATGCTACAAGCAAATACAGAATCGATTTCACCAAGATATGCCTTTCACAGGCCCTACAAGATAATCATTAATGACAACGCTCAAAATGCATTGGCGACAGGTACTATATGTATCTTCACCGATGGATCTAAGACAAAAGAATGTTCAGGATGTGGAATTTACTCCAGATCCCTAAACCTAAATATAAAATGGGCAATGGGTTGTAATGCAAGTATAGCTCAGACAGAGCTAACTGCCGTCTCCATAGCCGCAAAAGAGATTACCATAAGAGAAATCACTGGCAAAAACATCCGTATCCTTACGGACAGCAGACAAGTACTATTAGCCCTGAATAGGCCACGGATCACATCAGGTCTAGTATTAGAATGTCACATGGCCCTTACGGAAGCCTGCAACAATAATGTGGTTACTCTAGGCTGGATAAAAGGTCATGGAATTTCAAAAGGCAACCGCATAGCTGACTCGTTGGCTAGAAAAGCTGCCTCCCAAAGGCTCTTGGGACCCGGTAGTCTTGTCAGCTTGCCGGCATCAGCGGTGGTTGACCTAGTAAAGGAACGCTCCCTTGACAAATTCAGGGAAAGATGGGACGAAGAAAAAGGTTGCATACTATCCAAGGAACTTCTGAAATATCCGAATAGCAAAGCAGCCAAGAAATACGTGGCCATGACCAGAAAGGACCTGCGGTTGGTCACAGGTATACTTACTGGCCATTGTCACCTACGAAAACCTCTGAACAGGTTGGGTTTATCGGACAGCCCACTATGTAGAGGATGTGAACAAGAGGATGAGACAGTTGAGCACGTCCTTTGTGACTGTCCGGCACTCTCTCTAAGAAGACTTTTTGTATTCGGCGAGAACTGGCTAACACATGCCAACTTGAGGGAGTTGCCTACAGGCGACGTTATCACCTACTTTAAACAGGTAGGATGGTTGACGAGCCAATAGGTTAGGCTCAATCTCAGAAGGACGCACAATGGGCCAAATGTGGCCTAAGTGCTGTGGGGCGACCCACCCTTCCAGAATTACAGATACAGATACAGATATTTCCACAGAATAAACATTTTCTTTCCTATATCCCCTATAGCACCTTGTAATTTTTTTTGCGTGCACTATTGTATATAGGTAAGTAGGATTCAATCAACATATTTTTGACCCCAGAATCTGTGGTATAATTTATGACCGTTCTTTTTGGGACACCCTGTATATAGTAACTGTTGTTATTTATGATAAGTAACTGTTTTACTCATTTTCTCCAATAAATATTGTATAAATTGTAAATCCTTGTCTTTTAGCAATCATTTGGGAAAAAAACAAGTAACAAGGACCTCACATCTTTACGTAATTATTTAAAAAAAAACAAGTTTCAAGGATCTTACGGTCATCAAAGTCTCACTAATTTAAAATATTCTTTAACTAAAAAAATCAATAAGAAATTCCTTCAGGGCTAGGAAAAGCTGAACAATGCTAGATGGAAATGATCTATACAAAGTTAAAAATAATCTCAAGACTTAGTTATCTGCTAGAAGGACGCGCAATATTGGAGAGGTATAAGATGATTTACTTATCTTTTGTTCTACTTTCAAGTATCCACTTATATCTGATTAAAATGTGTATAAAAATGACCCTGACTTATTTTATAGAAAAAAAATTATAAAAATCTTCTTCCTCGACTTACAAATAAAATGTACCACTACGCCAATTGCGGTATTTGACAGGAAATAAGAAAGTTATAATGGCAAGGCTTATCTGTAAGGAAACACGCAAACCGTATTGATAGAAGAAGAATATAAAGATGTCGAATACCAAAAGAGTCAATATGTAATAGATAAAATAAAATATCGTCAATATTCGAAAGTAATCTGAATATTTCGGATGTCATCAGCATATTCCAATAAGATTCCAAAGAAAATGGGATCATCTTTTAGTTTCTCAACGCAGCCATAAATAACCTTAAACGATTATTTAAACTGTCAGCAGGTGAAATGTTTTAAATCGATTTATGTAAATATTAATTCTCTTACTTTCCTGACATACAAAGATGGTTAAAAGTGTTTTCTATTAGTTTTTGAAATTATATTTGGAAAGTATAAAGTAGTTTTTCTCAAATTATATTTAATACAAGAATAAATCACTTTTACAACAATTTGGCGCAGTCAATAGGATAAATATTTTTGAGAAATGAACGTAATATCTAAGGCTGTATCAATTTTCAGTTTTAATTAGATATTGTTGTATTTAATTTTTACATTTTTTTTCGTGAATGAGTGTCTATTTGATTTACGTCATACAGTAAATATTTATAGTTGGTGCGAAACAAAATTTGATTCACGTCACTAATTTCGTCTTGATTGCCAAGCATCGTTCCAAACTTTCAAATTAAATGTTCCATTCAATAAATCAATATAAAATACTTAAATTTGTTTACATAAAGTTGGTAACCGTGATTGACAAGTCGCGTCGTTGCCGTTGTCACCGATTAGTATATTTAATTTTGTATTTGTTATTTTGTTTGTGGTTTTTGTGTTATTCTTTCTTGTTGTTATTTTGAAATAAAAAAAAACTGTTCTTTTAAGAACAAAAACAGTGTAATAAGTGAAAAATAAGTGCAAAGAAATGGTAGCTTCTTTGATAAACTTTTTTGAAAGAGAATGAGACAATGGTGACCCTTTCATATCTGTTGCTGCTGTTCGAGAGGTTGATAAAAAGTTTTAAACAGTATATTAGACAAAATATTATTTAAGTTAAATAAAAATACAAATGTTTTCACGATATCTACAGTATATTGTGGATATTGTAAAAACATTTGTGTGTTTATTTAACTTAGTTATGGATATCCATCAATTAACAGCCAATTCAATTAAAAACATTTTATTTTAGCGTGTGGCAGCTGCACTCAACTTCAGTATGGCTACAGTTTCCAGTATTTCAAAAACTGTGAAAGACCATGGAATATTAAAGTCGCCTTCAAAGAAACGTCGGTGTGAAAAAAGAATAACTAATACCGATGTATTACAAGTGGAATTCGAAATGTAATCTACAATATGTATGAAAAAAGTAAGCCTTTTTCCTCTGAACACAGCTATTTAAATTCTTTTTAATTGTAAGATCAGAAAAAATAATATTATTTTTTTTTGTTTTCAGGAGAGGATGTAACTTTAAATTCTTTATTTGCTGAATTTAAAGTAAGGCACTTATTTGAAGGTTCTCGAAGGTCTTTATTAAATTTATTAAAGGAAATTGGTTTCAAATGGAAAAAAGATGAACCAAGACGGGGGCTCATGGAGCTTCCTGATATTGCTGTAAAACGGGTTAGATTTTTAAGGAACTACATTAAAGAAAAAGAAGCAGGTCTATATAAATTTGTTTTTATTGTTGAAACATGGATATTTCAAAATGGTAGCATAAACCGTTCATGGCAAAATAATGATAAAAGGAAAGGAGTGTAAAAACGACTAAAGTTGATGGTAAAAGGTAAATTTTCCAATTATTTTAGTACAATTAATAATATATGTCTCTGTACCTATTTACATGGTAATTTTAAATGTTCCTGTTCAACAATGAGTTTTATTTTTTGTAGATATATCATACTCCATGCTGGGAATGAAAATGGGTTTATTGACGGTGCGAAAGCAATATTTTCCACAAAAACCAAATTAAGCGATTACCATGGTGAAATGAATCATGATAATTTTTTAAAGTGGTTTGAGAACCAGCTGTTAATTAATCTCACAGACCCAGCATAATTGTTATGGACAATGCTCCATATCACAGTGTTTTACTCCATAAAACACCTAATACAAGTTGGATCAAACCACAAATTAAAGAATGGTTGACTAGTCAATACCTTGATTTCACAGAAAATATGCTAAAAGTTGAACTTCTGAACATTGTTAATAGATAAGAAATGAAAGTAATACTTTGAATTTTAAGCTTAACTTTGAAAATTTCCTTGGGCTAATCATTTAATTTTAAGAAATAAACCACCAGTCATATATATGGCTGACCATTTAGCCGAGCAATATGGACACAAAGTGCTACGTTTACCCCCATATTGTATTTTCAATCCCATAGAACTGATATGGGGTACATCAAAACAATATAATAACAGACACATTGGCAGAAACAGAACCACTGAAACAGACTGTTTAAATATGTGGTCTGAAGCTCTTGAAATGATTACACCAGAAATTTGGAAAAAAACTATGCATCATACTTTACACCTACTATACTAGGTTCTTAAACCGCAGGAGAAAATAAGGCAATTCAACTTTTAACAGGATATTTTGTTAATTAAAATTACTCTCACGTTTTATTTACTTTTACAGCAAAGGTTGCATAGAATAGCTAAGATGAAGGCTGGACAAAAACCCCCTAGGCATCTCGACGCAACAGGGGGAGCCCCACTTATGTGGAGCCTGTCAAACTCCTGAAAGGATCTCGACGCTGATCCAGTGATAATAGCCAGGGGACAGAAGCTCCGGATGGTGTGCAGAAACTGGAGGTTTTTCTCCAAAAGCCTGAGTTGGATATACATAGTCTAATAGATGGCAGGATTTTAGTGCTCACTCAAACTCAAAAAGTTTAGCAGAACAAACAAGGCCAATTAATAAAAGATACCGAAGAAAAGTTTTACTGTATATTATGAAGATTTTTTAATTACAAACGACAATGAAGCTGGTGGAAATTCTCCTGAATGATAAGAACGAATAGAAGAAATATAAAATACTAATAATATTGAAAGTAAATGCTGAAGCAGGTTGCTAAAATCATAGAAAGAATATAGAATAACACATGATGTTAGAAATATTACCACCAGGAGTATTTAAATGTAAGACTATGAGACAGTTCATCCCAAACTCTATTTAATCAAGTTCAAGAAGTCATTGAAGGGAAATTGACAGAAAAACTCAAACATCAATTTTGGTTCTTGGTGATACAATGGTCTCTAAAATTAAAGTCAACTAAAGTTTTCAGTTAGGCTAATCCACGTTTAGATTCAGTCGTCGAATACAAAGAGTTAGGAGCTCTTGAAAATTGTTATTGTATTTTTTGTTTCTTTATATTTTGTTGCAAAAAAACTACAGCTACAAAACACAGTTAATAAATATCAAGTTTATAAATAGCATATACAAGGGGCTTCCAAAATATAACATTATAATGGAAATTTTATTAACGGTAATAAAATATTTAAATTTTTCAAAGTTGTGCGTTGATTTCTTGGAGAAGTGTATATTTAAGAATTAAAGTCATTGAATGCAAAAAATTGATTTTAAAAACAATAAAATTATATAACAATTGATGGCTCTACCAAAAAATAATGCTATTATTGATGTAAACAACATTTCTTAAATAGAAACTATCAGCTTTGATTACAATCAAAAATTATCATAATATTTAAATTTGCATACAGACGAATACATTTACGATTGTTTAAATATATCGAATATTTGCTTAATTTAGAATGACGGGACTTGCTTTCAAACTGGTAAACAATCACTGCACAGAAAAAAATATTGAACATATTTTTAATAACTGCAGTTTTTGAAAAATTATTTATTATGTCAATGAATTTATTCTTATATAAAGAAATGCGTTTATGTTCTCATAATATACATTTTTTATTGAAAATTTATTATACTAAGGAATATTCCTGCCTACAGTAATAACCAAAAATTATTGGGACAATAACTGTTAGATATATATTCAATAAATTTATTTTTATATTTTTAAACTTCAAAGAATAACTTTTAAAATATTATGCTTTATATTAATAACAAAAATTATACCTTTATAATCTGTTAATTATTTAAGAATTGACAAGTTTATTGTATTAATAAAATATATTCATTGAATAAAAGAAATCCGTTCTTTCAAAAACTGGAATTTTTAATTCTACTAACGGGCATTAATATATTAAAGAAATGTTTTATGAACCGAAAATATCAATCTTTGTTTTAAAAACTTGTGCTTTGTATCAAAAATCGCATTCTTAAATTACGCGCGAAAATATAACGAATTATTTGCATTCATCGTCCACTTCATTTTTCTCCTCTATCTACATCTTAACGTTGCGTTGTTCATATGAAGAATTTTTCCCTTTTCTCGTTTAAAAAGTTGGTTTTGATCCTATAATTTTGTATATTTAATATAATTTACCAGTTTGTGATAATAAAGGTAAGCTAATCTAATTTTAATCATCCTATTGTACAGTATCCGCCAAAATAAACAGTACCGAAAATAAAAATAAAAATTAATTTTTAATTTCTGTAATGTAAGTGTTCAAAATGTTCACCATTTCGACGCAAACAAGCTTCATATCGATTTTGTAAGTCAATAAACATATTTATAAAAAGTGGTTAATGGAACTGCCGAAAAATATTTTGTATTCTTTCCCGTAGTTCGGCAATATTCGCCGGCGGATTCCTTCATTATGCCCCAAATGTATGCGTCAGGTGGCATCAGATCAGGTGAATGAGAAGGATATTCGAAGTCTATTCTATTATGGAAACGCTGACGGAGTAAGTCCAGGTGCGCACATCTGTATGGCTCGTTGCACCATCTTGTTGGAACCATTGTGTGCGAAACTGTAGATTTCGTGCACGGCAAAAGTTATTTAGATCTCTCACAAAAAGTATAATAATTTTGTCTCTATAACGTTCTTGGCTGACAGTAAGTGGATTCTGATTATCATTTTCAACGAAATAAGGACCAATCATTCCATTACCAGATACCGCGCACCAAACGGTAACTCGAAGACTGTGGAGTGGTTTCTCTACAATGACATCAGGACGTTCAAATCCAAAGAATCTGGTTGTTTGTCGATTAATATAGCCGCTAAGATGAACGTAACTCTCGTCTGAAAACCATATGTTTTTCAAAAATTCGGGATCTTCGTAAATTAAACTCAACATGCGACCACAGTAAATTTCTCTTGCACGTTTGTCCGCAGCATTTAGTCGTTGTCCAACTTGAATACGGTATGGATAACCACCAATTGATTTGAACATACGACGTAAAGACGTTTTACTAATGTTGAGTTTACATGCAGTTCTTACAAGACTTCTTTGAGGTGATTGCACAAGTTGGTTAAAAACACGTCTTTCATTTTCGTTAGTGCATACTGTTTTTCGACGACCTGAAGAACCTTTACGTTGACACAATACTCTACCAGTGCGATAAACAACAGCTAACATTACACTTTTACTAGGAGCTGCTTTATTAAATTTTTGTTGATATTTTATTGACACCTGTTTTAAGCTTGGACCATCATTACGACCTTTTCCGTATGAACGAAAATAATGCTCTACCAAAAACACTTTTTCTTCCGTTGTTAGAACCATTTTAAAATCAAATTTACCTGCAGCGTACTATTAATATATCAACTAATGACAATTAAGTCAAATTTGACAAATTCATATTACATAAACAACTCCACAGCACTCTCTGTTTCGGTAGGTACTGTTTATTTTGGCGGATACCGTACTTACCCTACAGATTATATTTGTATTTTTTTACTGCATCCTATTGTATGTTATGTTTTTTTTAGATTTACGAGATGCTATTTTATTTCTTTCTTTATACATGGATATATAGTACCAACGAACACAACTGTGAAGAAAGACAATGAAGGGAAAAAGAAAGTCACCAAATTAAAGATTCTCAGGAATTATTATCGGAAAATGTCTGCAGGAAGTAGAGGATCATATAGACCACTTATCCCGTACCAAAACCATCATCTAACCGTTTATCTACTTCATTGCAGAAGATTTATTTTCTATACAGGAAATTTTTATTTATTTTGACAACATTAGGTATAAACAGTTTAATGTTATTAGAGCTATGGATATATGTTTTAAAATTGTTTATATTTTCAATTTAGGTTTTCCTCAAGAATCTGTTATGTTTTACACATTACTTGAGACAGTTTTTTATAATTTAAAACCAGAGAATAAATTTGGAAAAGTTTGTATAATATCAGAATATTTAAAAACAAATTAGAACTTATTAATAAATTAATAAATTTATACAAGTATAAAATCCCATTTTTGATCAAATCCTTATACCTGAGTATAATTATTTAAATGATTTTCTTTCAATATGTTTAAAAAACCAGGTTATTAAAATAATTGATAAAATTCATTAACTGTAAAACCCCTGTTCTTTATATCAAGGAACAAGATTATCGTACGATTGAATAAACATCACAATATCAAAAATTACTTATTAATGTTTTAAAAAACGAATTCATTGAACTATAATCAGTGTTCTTTATTTCAATAACTATTTATAATCCAAGAAATATCTTCATCATTTAATAAACAATTGTTCTTTCCATTGATGAAACCAATTTTTGGCTGAATTTTAAAGAACAAATTATAAATATAATAAAAAGATTTATTGTATTTAGGGACAGTTTTGGTCCTGTGTGCAGCAAATTTAAAATGATTCAAATAAGAAGTAAACATTTTTTTGCTGTTATCAACAGCTCAAGTTATAAATCTTTGAAAATCTGTCTCATTACCCACCCTACAATGGCTTTCAGTTATTAAACTTCAGCTAAACTGAATATATCGCTGTTTTATGAAGATAGACCGCTTTGTCTGTAAATATTTTGAAAAATTATTGTAAATTGTTGATTATTGTTTAAACAAATACAGTTCAAAATTTATTTTGCGCCTTTTTTAATCATTTCAAACCGGTTTTAGCTTTGATGGTTCAATTTAATTACAAAATCCTCTAATGACAGATAAATAAAAATGTTTGTTAATAAATAAAAGGGGTTTAATATTTTGTGTTATTAAAAAAAAGAGGAAACTACCTTTTTGTATCGAATCGTGTGTTCCGGTGAAGGAGAGCCCAAATTATCCGGGTACAATAAGATAGAAAAAGAATATAACAACAACAAAAATCACTGACACAACCAAATCTCGGCACGCAACGCGTCACACAAGCGGCAATTAAAATATTCGGTAGCGTCGTTGCTTGCTACTTCGAGGCGCGCAGAATGACTGCCGTTGCCGTACTTTGTCTCGTTCTACAACCAACAAAATCCGACTGTGTGCCGTCGCTGGACGCCACCGCCGGCAGGGCATTGATCAGGGCCCGCTGCAACTGCAGTTTGCACCTGGTAAGTAGGTACAATAAGAAGGATTTGGGGATGTAATTCTCCAGAGAATCGTCCTATTTGATCTAACACGCGATGTAACTGAAACAAGAGGAAATTCGGATCTTAAATAATAATAATAATATCTTAATTTAGAATGAAATACAGAAAAATCGGTCAAGATTCAGTTTGTACATAGTTGTTGTTAAAGACAAAAATATACATTTCCTCTTCCACCTATCCCGAAAATACTAAATCTAAAGTACAACATATTTATTACAGCCTAATTCTAAAACAATTTAAAATACGTGTTTTTAGTGATATTGATTTGACAGTAGATGCTCATTTATAGCCTTTTTATACTTTTTTGAACGATTGATCATTTTTGACTGTTTACCGTGACAGACTTTAGTTGGTGACATTTACTAGCAACTCGACGGTAAGTAATTCACTTACCGTCAAGTAAAAAAAATTAGAAAATGTGTTTCTGTGTCGAAGACAGGTAACAATATCTATTCTAAATTTAAGTTTAGATGCCAAGTAAGGAGGTGTTTTTTCTTGTACAATTCTCGCATGAAGACACAACCTACTGTTCTTCATATTCAACCATTAATTTGCTCTAAAAATGTGTCTGATACTTTATAACTTACGTATACCGAAAATTAGTCGTAATTTTCGGTATACTGTAACATGTCTATCGTCATGTCACCTTGCACTATTATCCGACCGTAAACGATACCGCTATTATTAACGTTAAAATTGACCCCGAATCACTGTTAATGCTACTGTATACGAGACACCCCTTATAGACGCGTAACTATGTAGCTGTTTGAACGAGGCCAAACAAAAACACGTATCCCTTCTGACAAACGACACAAACACGATTTCCGTCTTAAGCGAGACTATATATAGACGAGTACGACAATTTTATATCCCTTCTCGACTAATAGGCCAATTTGAAGAGTTGGAAAAGTGTTCCAGTATCTCGTCTCGTGAGCTTTCCTTTTTGGTTGTTGGAAGACACAACCCGCTAAGTTACCACTAAGTTAGAGCCAAGTTACCGCTAAGTTGAAAGCATCCTTTGAAAGGTCCCTATGTGGAGATAGTCCTTCAAACCATCAAACCATTTTAAGCTGATGTTGAGGCCACAGAAGCCTAAATCCAAACCACTTCTGAGTCGTTAAGAAAACCACATCTCAAGCTGCCAGAACCATTAAATAAACATCCAGACACTTTCATCTCTAATTCTCTACGAAGAAGCTGAAGCCGCCCTTCTAGACAGAAACCTAAAGTTAAGTCCACTTCTTACAATTCCTTTCTGTTCATAATCGGCAAGTACAGTTTCAATAAATAAACAATATTTTTAAAAATCGTTTAATTTATATACCTTAGACTATAAGTCTTAAGGCTGTAGCGTGGTCGGTCTTTTATTTAAGTAGCTTTCTTATTTGTTGTTTAATTAAACTAATTACAAGGTGTTTCTATCTTTCTCACCTTAGTTTTTGTGTAGTTTGTTTGCTTAAACGAAAACGTACAAAAAGATAGTGGCGCCCTTATTACTTATACATCCCAATCCTTCCTATAATAAGCATTAACTTGGAGTCGAACCCTGGAGAGGGTCTCTTAGCCGGGATCTCTTTTGGAGAGTTGTTGTAGTTACAAATTGGCTCCCTGCCTTTTTGGGACTGTAAAGGTTACAAATTGGCGCCTTTTGGGAACTAATATTGTTACAATACGTAAGTAATTTTTTAATTCTCCTAAAGTCAAATTAAGTTAGGCATGCATGGTATATTGTATAATTTAGTCTTGACAAGACCAAAGAGTTACATAATGAAGATAGCATATGCTTCAATGAAGCATACGCTCTTTGTAAACACAAACTAACCTGGTGAGTACATTTTAAATCCGCATCTAACCAAACCTCTAAATTCTTTACTTTATCAATAAATATTCCATTTTCACCACCTACAGATATTTCATATTATTGTAATTTTGCATGAAAGTTGCCCTTTGATTTATTTTTTTCAAATAGAAATTACATGTTTGCTTTCTTCTGGATGAAATGATATACACTGCTCAATAATTGAAGTGGATATTTTTTAAATTTCATAAAATGCCCTACAAAAATAATATTATAAATATACGTTTTGTAACATGTCCATCGTCATGTCACCTTGCACTATTATTCGACCGTAAACGATACCGCTATTATTAACGTTAAAACCGACCCCGAATCACTGTTAACGCTACCGTACACGAGACACCCCTTATCGACGCGTAACTATGTAGTCGCTTGGACAAGGCCAAACAAAAAACGCGCATCCCACTTACAAGCGAATGTGACGAACGCATCCCTTCTGACAAATGACACATACATGATTCCCGTCTTGAGAGAGACTTCACCGTCCTCTCTATCAATAATTTTCAATATTGTTTATTTACTTATTAGATTCATGGACGCTGTGTTGGAAAACTAAGATAAGACAATTTATTTCGTGAAATTTGCTGTCCTATCTAAAAAGTATGTCCAATGCTTACGCCTATACCTCCTTCTCATACACATAAAAAACTTTTAGGAAGACAGAACCCCCTAAGTTACCGCTAAGTTAGAGCTAAGTTGAAAGATAACGCCTTTGTTGAAAGCATCCTTTGGAAGGTCCCCATGTGGAGATAGTTCCTCAAACCATTCGGAGCTGATGTTGAGGCCGCAGAAGCCTGAATCTAAACCACTTCTGAGTCGTTAAGAAAATCACTACATCTCAAACTGCCATAAACAGTAAATAAACATCCAGAAACTTTCATCCCTACAAAGAAGCTGAAGCCGCCCTTTTAGACAGTACAGAGACCTAAAGTTAAGTCCACTTTTTACAATTCGTTTCTGTTCATTACCGGCAAGTACAGTTTCAATAAATAATCAATATTTTAAAAAACCGTTTCATTTATATACCTTAGACTATAAGTCTTTTGTTTTAAGTAGCTTCCTTATTTGTTTGTTTAATTAAGCTAATTAAACATGATTCTATCTTTCTCACTTTAGTTTTTGTGTAGTTTGTTTGCTTAATCGTAAACGTACAAAAAGATAGTGGCGCCCTTATTACTTATACATCCCAATCCTTCCTATGGTAAGCATTAACTTGGAGTCGAACCACCCCCTAGAGAGGGTCTCAGCCGGGATTTCCTTTGGAGAGTTTTGTAGTTACAAATTGGCTTCCTGTCTTTTTGGGAACTGTGAAAGGTTACAATGTGGCGCCCCGCGTTTTGGGTACTAATATTTTTAGAGTTTCATGCTATCAGTTTTGTCGTTTTTTTTTCTTTTTACCCTGTAGAAATAAATATTTAAATGATTACATTGTTGCAAAGGCGATAAGGAGACCTTTCAAATGAGCTGTCACGTGACCTCGGTTTGTATTTAAAAAAATCGTCGATGACGTCATTACGCCATCACTAATGACGTAATGTCCAACACATCTATAGCAGTTGATGGTCATTCAAAAATTAAAATTGACGTGTTTCTGAAATAATGAATTTATTCCATACATTTGCATCATACTGTATAGGATAAAATGAACTTAATTTATTTAAATACGCTGTTATTTTCATATTTTAAATGACACGCATTTATTTTTTTACAAATTTTCGACAAAATTGATCCAAAGGCTCGTCACTACTAAACATTGAACTCGCAAATTGAATCTAACGTCTATTTACTGAAAATATACAATTTAAATCGCATTACAACCATCATCAGTTAAAGTCCCTGTGTATATATTTAATATTACTCTAACAATGTTGGGGTTATGAGAAAGAGCGTAAATAAATTGATATAAACGATTGTACTACACAGTGACTGACATAATTAATCAACTGCTTTATTAATTCGAGTATCTACGATGACATTGTCGCAATAAAACATCAATAAATACAACGTATTTATTCCGTCTAAATATATTTCCTCCAATTCTTGTAAAGGATTTTCTTCCTTTGAAATATTTTACAAGATACAAGCAATCAAAAAAATCGGGTTAGGTAAAAAGTTTTTTGTTTATTTGAAATTAAAAAGAAATTTAAAAGTGTTAATAGTTATTTATTGTGCAAGACGATAGAATTGTACTTTATCTTCAAGGCAATCGTAGCAATTTTTAAGCTTTTTCTTATCGGTGGACAGACTGTATCGAAGTTTTGTGGCCTAACAAGAACTTTTGGACGACCTTCTCAGAATTATTCGGCGACCGAACTATCTTTGGTTCATTATACCAGAGATATACCTTACTAAAAAACTCGACTGGAGGACACAAAGCTAAAAAGTCCAAAATCCTGGAGTCAGATGACATTATTAAATTTCTGATAGAAGCTCCTGATGACGTCTGTTTGTTGATGAAGGTTATTGTTCTTTTTGGTATGCATTTGGTATGCATTCTTCAAGAGCAGCATTTTTCAGTTCTCGTAGAGTAATTGGGGGAGGGTTTCGCTTCTTAATGCGGGTTTTAAGAATGTCCCAGGCATGTTCAATGACGTTCATGTCAGGAGAATTTGATGGCCGTGGAGTAGCCGTGGCCGTGGACGAGGGCGTGGTAGACCAAGGGCTAGGGCGGGATCGATTCTATACAATCAGAACTTCCCTGAAAGTTGTTTATGATAGTGATATCACCGATAAAGAAAAAACAAATAAGATTTGGAAGGTCTCGCCTCTTCTCGAATCCGTCCTACATGGATGTCAGGCGCAAGAAAAATCTAACAATCTTAGCATAGATGAAATGATAATACCTTTCACTGCGGAATTCGACAATACTGCCCAGGAAAGCCAAATCCCGTTGGCATAAAGGTTTTTGTTCTGGCCAATCCTAATGGATTAGTTTGTGACATCGTTTATCAAGGCGATTCTACATATCCGTATTTGAAAGCACAGGGTTATACTTTGGGTAAATCAGCCATTCTTTCTCTATGTGAAACGCTGGTTCCTGGTCACCACCTTTATTTTGACCGTTATTTCTCAACAGTTAAATTGGCTGATTTGCCTCTAACTAGGGGTTTTCACGCAACCGCAACAATTCAAAAAAACAGGGTTCCTAAAAACTGCATTTTCTCTTCTGAATCGGACTTTCTAAAAGAGGAAAGAGAAACATCTGATACAAAGGTGATGGAACCATTGCTATTGTCCGTTGGTTAGACAACAAACCTGTCACTGTTATTTCAACGTACCACGCTGCTAACTTTCCAGTTCAGTGTAGAAGATAGTCAAAGCGTAAACGTCAATACGAAATAGTCAGTCGTCCTGAAGTGATCAGATACTATAATCAGTTTATGGGTGGGGTTGACCTCGCTGACAGAATGTTATCAGTCTGCCCTACAAGAGCTCGTACAAGAAAATGGACTACTCGTTTTATCAGTCATATGTTTGATTTAGCAGTTTGCAACGCTTGGTTTCAATTCAAGGAGATTCAAAAAAAGAAGCATATACCCAACAAAAATATTCCACAGCTCAGGGTATTCAAAATAGAACTGGGTGAAGCAATGATTGTCAATAACACACTTTCATCTGATTCTGAGACTGATAGTGACGGCTATGGGAAGCTGGAACCAAAACATTCCAAGCGCAAAGTTGAAGTACCAAATGAAAATCTACGGTACCACAAGGCAGACCACTTAGTAGACTACGTGGATAAGCAAAACAGATGCAGAAAACCCAATTGTAAGTTCCTAACAACTGCTTTTTGTGTTAAATGCAAGATTTTTTTATGTTGTACTAGAAAAAGAAATTGTTTTTTACTCTTTCATAAAAACGATTAATAAATAATTGCAAAAAATAAGTTTTTTATTAGAAAATGCATACTTATTATTTAATAGTTTGACTTGGCATTGATGTCTTATATATACAAAATTGAGGATATGCACAGTTTCCACTGAACATTTTTTTAAATATTTTTTCTTGTAATAACTAAAGGTCTGGTTTATATATCACCCAAAAAAAACTTGAGTTTTAAAGAAAAAAAATCCTGGGACTCAGGAGGTTAAATTCCAGACAATTGTCGATATCAATAATCATTTACTAAATAAATAAGAAATAAACTTTTTTAACCAAATTATAATTTGCAATAACAAATGGAAGAAAAAAACATAAAAATGAGAAATTGCAAGCTCGATAATGACTGATTGTCTCACAGGAAATGTAATTAAAAGTTCAAGGACTTCTACGATTATAAATAATACAGTATAATCCGCTGTAAATATGATATCATTACATGCTGTCATTAGACGTGTTTAAAATTTTTTAGCGGTATATAGTTTTATTTCTGAAATGATGATTTTAGGAAGTGGCTATCGTTCCAGCGGTACATCTTTTCTTTGTTCATAGGTTAACAAATTAAATTTAAGTGGCCACAAAAATAACTTTGGCAATCTAAACAATTCTTATTCATCTATTTAAAGGCATGTTTTATTAATGTTAACCAGCTTACTAGATTACTAACGCTTGCAGAATGCATTCTTAATGTGTAACTCACTATTTCTTCCGCACTAAAAGCATTCACAATATTCCTAGTCGAGATTCTCAGATTACAAAACTTTTGATAATATAATGAACAAACAACGTTTGTTAAAAAAATATATTTTTAACAGCTTTACAGTTTTTATTTAACAGATTTGAGTATTACTTACAACACAATGATGAAAATTGAGTATCTCAATTCACGTGCGTCAAGGCTTTGTAACAAACCTAGTGAGCACGTCCATGATTGCTATTTTTGTATGTTAAGATAAGCTTTTTTAACCTGATCATTCTTTAACATCTTCCTGTATACCCCACTATGAAATTTGGCCTCTGCCATCACCCACAAGATTAAGGAAATGAGCAGACAGACAACCTTGCACGAGAAGGATCATCAACCCGCTTCATAGGACCTGAACCAGTGATAGTGATCACAAAGTCATCGGTAAGACATTCTGTATCAGGAATAAACCACAGCAAGCTGACAATAATAAAGAATTGCACTACGGGAATATTAAACCTGAACAGACAAAGCTTTAGACTTGTAACGGGCCTATTAAACGGTCATTGCTGTCTATGAAAACACTTCCACACTATGGGCATCTTCCAAGAATTCGCAATATGCATACTATGCATTGAGGAGGAAGGCTACGCACAACGCTGGTAGAGATACAGACAAATTGGGCCTGAAGAACTCAAGTCAAATCTCAACAAAGAAAACACATTAAGAAGACTTCAAGACCTAATTATTTCATCAGACTTCCAAACAACCTTCAGAATTAGGTAGCTGTGAGGTTCAAGTACCACACAGTTTAAGAAATTTCAGTACACTAAGGCCAAAATTTATGGGCCCAAGTGGATTTAATGGTTAAGTGCCAGACCAAGAATAAAGCCTAAATTCTAGGTTCACGATAAAAGGACTGAATCCTGCTTGAAGATTAGCGCCATAAAGCTTTTTTAGTATTTTTTATTAAAACGGCATGAATAATTGGAAAGAAAACTATGAATGGCAATAATACTGCAAAAATTACGCAGAATACCAATCCAGTGATGGATGATTTCAAAAGGGTGGTTTTCCAATGGGAAGGCAACAGCGTGATTTATTTTATCATATAAAATTAAAGCTCTGAATGCAATATCTAAGGCTTTTGAAAATTTTGGAACAATTAAAATGAGCATTTTCGTTGGACCACAAATAAAATGTAATGAAGAGTTTTGATAAAATTTATTGTACAAACCCTTGTATGTATGTATAAATTAGGGGTGATAAGTACACTGCGACCTATAGGATCTATTGTGTCCCCTCTTACTTGCCATGTTCTGATGTTTTCTCAGATTTATAGCAGCTCTTCGAGTCATATTTTCCTAAGGAAGTTTAGGACATCGTCGGGCTTCAAATCAGGTAGAACACCCTCTTCTCTTTCATGTGCTCCTAGGTATCTAGCCCTAGAATTCTGCAAGGCGGGGCAATCTGAGAGTATGTGTATTGAGGTTTCATCCTCTTCCTCACAGAATCTGCACTTTGCTTCATCTGCTAACCCTAGTTTCTTCATGTGGTTTCTTAACCGGCAATGCCCGGTTAATATTCCAGTTACTATTCGGAGCCTTTTTTTACTGAGGTTGAGACAGCTAAGAGATCTCTTCTGGTCATAGTTCCCCAGTAGTATTTTAGATTGCCTCAGTCCTTCCAGCTGATTCCAGTACTTGAATTTTCACTTCTCCATTTCTTCCCTTAGTTTTCCTGCTGATTCCACAAGTTGGTTCTGGTCCCAAATGTGGGCTTTCAGCTTCTTTTTTTGCCAGCTTACCTGCTGTTTCGTTCCCCTCTATTCCTATGTGTCCCGGGACCCATAGGAGGGTGACAGTGTTCTTCTGGCCCAGTTCATTTAGTTTGCCTAGGCATTCCCAAACCATCTTCAAACTGATTATATTTGAGCTCAGCGCTTTGATGGCTGCTTGACTATCTGACATGATCACAATCTCTTGTCTGCGGTAGTTTCTTCCAATATTGAATTCCACACATCTTTACACATCTTTCAATGGCGTGAACTTCTGCTTGAAATATGCTCTGGGGCAAGTTCCCATTGCTCCAGTGATACATGAACAGGCTAGTCTCTGAATCTTCGAGAGATTTTTCCTCGTCGTACTCAGATTAGCCCTTGCGCTCCAAGCCACTGCTCCATATGTGATTAATGGTGTCACTATTGCTGTGTACATCCATTGCAAAATATGTGGGTTACCTTCCCAGTTCTTCCCTGCAATGTTCCTACACACCATGAGGGCCTTGGTTGCTTTGTGTATTACTTCGTCTTCGTGTTTATTCCAGAGTAACCTGCTATCTAGGATTAGCCCTGGATATTTTACCTCTGTTTTCCACTCGACGATGTTCTCCCCTATATTTATGATTTTTAGATTAGGTTCCTTTTTCCTTGTAAAGGCTACTAGTGTGGTTTTGGTGGGGTTGATGCTGAGTCCCACCGAGTCACACCATTGTTTCGCAATTTTAAATCTTCTTTGAACAATATCACAGAGGACATTTTCATATTTCCCTTTTGCCAGGATAACCATGTCGTCGGAATACCCTTGACATGGTATGCCTTCTCTAGTCAATTGACAGAGCAGACTGTCCACAGTGAGACTCCACATAAGCGGGGATGCAACTCCCCCCTGTGGACAGCCTCTGATCACATTAATGAAGATAGTGTCTTGTCCCACCTCCATTTCTGCGATTCTTGTAGATAGCAGTTGCGACATCCAACTGGAAGTCGTTCTATCTACTCCTTTCTCAATCACTGCTCTTTTGACTGCCTCATGTGGCGTATTGTCAAAGGCATCTTCTATGTCTAGAAAGCCACATACCACGGTCTCTTTTTTATTCAGAGCGTCTTGGATTTCGTCAGTCAACTGTGTTAAAGCGGTTTCCGTGGACTTTTCCGCTTGGTACGTATGTTGACAGGGGTGCAATGGCACCTGTTCCAAGAGTTGTCTACAGCTTTTTCCATCGTTTTGAGAACAAACGATGTGAGGCTGATCGGTCTAAGGGATTTGGGGTGCGTAGTGTTCCGTTTCCCTGCTTTTGAGATGAAGGTGATTTTGGCCCTTCTCCACGCTTTTGGTATGTATTCCAGTCAAAGCTGCTCCGACTAATTGGGATCAAGTGTGGAATTATTGCCTCTTGGTCCTGTTGGAGTAGGACAGGAAATATTTCATCCGCTCCAGGGTTTTTGAACGGCTACAAACCCTTACTTACGTAAAAGTTGATCATTAAACAATATTTGATGAACTTTGAACCATAATATCGATGGAAGAGTCCATACGAAACGTTTTCGATAATAATGTAAAAAGGAATTATTAAAGAATATAATTACCAGTGATTTTTTGCAAATGAATTAATTTCGACAAAAACAAACTTTAATAAAAAAAAATGTTTTATAGTTTTGGCATAGGATTAACTAAAATTTAACATGTAGAAGTCAGACCCAGACATCGTGTTGACCGATGTTATTACATGACACACTAGATAAATTGCTGTAATTCCCAAGCAAAACAATAACAGTAGTAAAACTTCACTAAACATTCACGTTTCCTAGTTGTGTATCATGTTCACGCGGCATCAAATTAAAATTATTTTGAAGAACAGCACGTAGAAGTGAGATTATGTTATTCTCTGACCTACTCATCTCCAAGTAAGTCCCTGAAGGGGTAATTAAGACAAAACCACGGCCGCAATTATGAAGATTCTTGATATGGTGCGGAATATTAATTGTAAAATAGAACAATTCGTCCATAATTATGTGGGCTAATAAGAAAGCAGCGGGACTATTCGTTCAAATAAATGTCAGTTGTATGATTGTACAACATAAACTTATTGGAATGAACCGCTTCACTGATTTCACCATTTTTCTGTTTTGTTTGTTATTGTCAAGAGAAGTTATCAAACAAAAACATCAAAAAAATTGCTCGAGAAATTAGAAAATTTCAGAATACTTGTACCACTATTGATCTAACCTTAGCGCTTTGAACAATGTAAATTTTTTTAATGCAACTTTATGACATTTGACGTAGAATTGATGCGTACTGCAAATATCATCAAAGTTTATAGGCACTTTCTATCGTGCTGAACATTTGTACACATCATAAGTATGATTACGTTTTTGTTATGTTTTTTCTTACTGTCTACACTTTTGCTATCCCAAAAATTAATGTTTAGTATACCCCTTGTCACACATGTTTATCGGTTCACAATATTAGTGTTCTATGGTTCAAAATATTAGTGTTCTATGGTTCGCTACATTAGTGTTCTGTGGATTAATTGTTTCTTCTAGATGAAACAAAATAAGACATATAAGAATTTAGAAATTTATCCGATAACGATAGAATGTTAGGGAACGAAACATGGAAATGACAGATCCACAGAAATTATATTTTAGATTTGTGTTCTATAGTTCACAATATTAGTGTTCTGTGGGTTAATTGTTTCTTCTAGATGAAACAAAATATAACATATAAGAATTTAGAATTTTATCCGATAACGACAAAATGTTAGAAAACGAAACATGGAAATGACACAACCACAGAAATTATATTTTAGATTTGTGTTCTGTGACTTGCACGTTCTTTCGAATTCTTCAATCATTGTTTACGTGAACATTGATTATTTTCAAGTAATCCCGTAAACGAAATTAGTGTAGGAAGGAAAGCGGATAATGTAACCTCATGACGTTTGACGTATAGTTGACTGAAAGTGTGCTGCAAATATCATCAAAGAGTATGTAAACAAACTGAATACTTCGCTTGGAGTCATTTTATTGATAAAAAATACACGTAAATAATGAAATTATTAAGTACCTACTGTGAACAACTAAACCTTTGAAGAAAACTTCCACTATTTATTTGAAAAATACGTCTTTAAATTCAATGACAGCTGTTTCGCTAAAAACTAGTATCGTCAGATTGACGTATTGAAGTTACGTTTTGTTTCTTTGTATAGTCTTTTCAATATTAATTGCTAAAATCCATTTAAAACAGTCATACAGTGTGAGTTAGTTTACTAGAATTCAAAGTAGAAAGAATGGCATGAAAACAACATATTTGTCCCGTTAAACATCCACTCTGTATCGTCGGAACCCAGCTCTCTCTAGACTGGTAGTTGAACAGCGCGAAAACAAGTAGGGTACGCACGCGACTTGTTGACAGCTTTTAATGGTCCGCTGTATTCTGTAGCGTGCAGGGGTTAAAAGTTCAATTCAATATAAAGTTTTGGAAAGTTTGGAGAGACTAACATGAACGATAACAACTTAACAAGTAATGTACTGGGTTATAAAAAAGAATACAATAGCAATTAAACGTACTTAAGTAGCAGAACTAGCAATACTGCTAGTCAAAGATAAACAATATTCTCATTACACAATTTCAAGAGACTTGTAAAACTTGTTCATACCTTAGAACAACAAAAACTATCTATGTATCTGTATCTACGCTGGTGCGGACTACTAGCCACTTCCCAATTTGTCGGACGTAACAATTTAATTGATCGTTTGTATTATGGGCAGTATTTAAATTATTGCTCATAATAATTAATAATAACTGTATCGAAATGGTATTGATGTGATATTAATTATAATTATTGTATTCAATTTCACGTTTAAAAAATTATAATATACAAAAATGGGATGAAATATGAGGCGATACCTAAATCGGTACTAATGTTCATACAACACATAATGGATTGGGAAAAATAACGTGCATAAAGCGGTGAACTGAATTATGATTGGTATTGAAAATTGCAACACTTTCAATACTGGGATTTGAAGTAAACAAATGGTGATATCCTTAAAAGGTTTCTAGCTATAGCCGTCAGTTAAAAGGTTGTTGGATTTCAGAATATGAATACATAATGAAGTTAATTTAAAGCCCAATTTTTAAATCGAACTATTAGTAATTAACATCATGATTTAATGATTATTTATTGATTAATTGATTTGTATTTATAAAATTTGATTAATTAATATTTGATCGATATTATTTAAATGTTTTAAAGTAGCAAGATCTTCTTTTTCTCAGGGGTGTTTTGTTCTGCAAGCTTCTAGTTGGATAATTAGGTAGGTATACAGTGTGTAAAAGCCAAATGGAATAAATTCATTATTTCGGTTACTGTACATATTTATAAAAAATCCCGAAACAGGTCAAATTTAAATTATAACTTGACATTCTTTAACGTGAAAATGCAACCCCTACCTTCAACCCCCTTAGAATGACAGGTACAACCCCCAATTTTTTAAATGGGAAGTATAGGCTTGTGATATATCATTTGAAAGGTCTCTTTATTCTCTATTCAAAAATTTTATTGTTTTTAAATTTAATGCAAAAATTAAAATAAAAAAAAAAATAATATCATGTTGTTACCGAAATTCCCTACAATACAATCAAAAACTAAAATGTAATGCAAAACTTAATAAAATGTAGAACACAAAAAAGAACTATGAATGTTAATGAAGTAGATGTTCAAAATGTTCTCCGCGAACGTCTTGGCAACATCCTAATTTCAAATAAAACTGTCTTCTAACATTATTTAACATATCAGGCGTGATCGACCTAATCGCAAGCGTTATTCGTTCTTTTAAGTCATTTAAATCAGAAGGTTTAGTTTTGTACACATGGCTCTTCACATATCCCCATAAAAAGAAATCTAATAATGTAAGATGAGGTGATCGCGCTGGCCATTCAATCGATCCTCGCCTCCTTATCCACCGATTGGGAAATATTGTATCGAGGTACTGCCGGACATTAAGTTGGTAATGTGGTGATGCTCCATCCTGCTGAAACCATATCGTATTCGCTGGAACTTGAGGGTTACCTGGATCAGGATATAAATTTGCCAACGTTGGAATGACATCATTTTGAAGTAGTGCCAAATAATTGTTGCCATTCAGTTGCCCTCAATAAAAAAGGGACCAATGATATTGTTCCCTACAATCCCTGCCCAAACATTAACCTTTTGAGGGTATTGAGTGTGTTCTTCTCTCATCCAGTGAGGATTTTCCGTGGACCAGTAGCGGCAATTTTGCCGATTAGCATGACCGTTAAGGAAAAAAGTACACTCATCAGAAAACATAACGTCTTCTAATTGGATAATATTGTTATCCAACATGTCCATCATTTGCTCACAAAAAAAAGTTCTCCTATCAAAATCGTCTTCCATGAGCTCCTGAGTAGGTATCATCTTATACGGATGAAATTTATTTTCTTTTAATATGTTTGCTATCGATGTATGGCTAGCATTGAATGTAGTGGATGCCTGTCTACTCGATGTATGTAAGTTTTTCTGAAACTCAAGCAACACATCTAATTTGAGTTCATCACTCAGTGCATTGGCAGCTGCTTTTTTTATCTGCCTTACATGACCAAACTCGCGAAACTGCTTTTCTATTTTACTTATTGTTCCTTGGGATTTAGGCGGTAAATTAGGAAATTTCTCATGAAATAGGCGAGTTACTTCCTGTTGTTTTCGGATGTTATCTCCTTAACCAATCATTTGTAAAACTGTTATTTTATGCATTTCCGTTAATCTAACCATTTTTCAGAATTGAATTGAACAAACTTTATACTTAAATTACAACAATGACAACTTAAATAAAACAATTTACTACTGCTTGTTAAAATAGCGTTGCCACGGAAATTATTTAAAGTTTTGTAATGGTTACCATCCAAAAACCACATTGCTATGGTTTTTGTTCACTTTCTCATTATCAAGACCTAAACGGGAAATAAGTTTTAAGTATATTGTAATAAGTTTCGAGTATATTTTAGCGAATTTCGGTAACAACATGATTTTAATTTTTTTATGTTAATTTTTGCATCAAATTTAAAAACAATAACATTTTTGAATAGAGAATGAAGAGACCTTTCAAATGATATATCACAAGCCTATACTTCCCATTTAAAAAATTGGGGGTTGTACCTGTCATTCTAAGGGGGTTGAAGGTAGGGATTGCATTTTCACGTAAAAGAATGTCAAGTTATAATTTAAATTTGACGTGTTTCGGAATTTTTTATAAATATGTACAGTAACCGAAATAATGAATTTATTCCATTTGGCTTTTACACACTGTATGATTGAAAAATTGATGGGTTATAATTACAAATTTATTATTAAAGAGTTAAGTTAAACATTAACATAGTAGCTGAAGAACGACGGAAACAATGCCCCGTGTACATTTCTGAATTTGCAAGTTTCAAACGTGATGTGGTTTATTACCACCATAATTTGTCGATAAACTCAGATTTTGTATGGTTACAAAACACCATTAAAAACTACATAATATCTCTGGTATAATGAACCGATGATAGTTCGGTCGCCGAAGATTTCTGAGAAGGTCGTCCAAAACTTCTTATTGGGCCACAAAACATCGATGCAGTCTGTCCACTGATAAGAAAAAGCTTGAAAAGGGTCACGCTTGCCTGTTTAATACGGGTTGGACAAGGAGTAAGTTCTCAAGAAGGGTTCAAGGGTTATCTTTAACAAACTAAAGAATATGTACTGTTATTCCTTTTGTATTTCTAATTAGAGAGGTGAATGCATATAAATGCATAAATATGCAACGGGATTTCGAGTTTTCTTAGAATCCATAGACATTTAAATTGCACAAGCTATAGGAAAACATGCAATTTTCTTCAGATGGAGCTGACTGGTAGAACTATAGCAGCAAACTAAACAACAAACATAAATGTTAATGCTAAATTAAAAGCCATTCATACAGACAGTAGATAGGAGCTACTTCTACTAAAAACTGCTGTAATATCACTGAGTCCTGACAGAGCTGTGGACAATAAAGTCATAGTTACCTGGAAGAAGGTAAACGCTAGCTCAGAGGTAACCTTATCGCTGTTTCTCTGGCTAGAGAGGCTACTCAATCTATCATCTTTGGGCCAAAACTCTAACAAAGTCGTTGATGGCTAACTTAAGTCACACTACGATCTATACTTGGCTAGCCGAACGAATGAACGTGGAACTGACCAGAAAACAACTTACAACTAACAACAATTTACTCACTGGTGTTTCCAGAAACACCTATACAGGATAAAGGGAAGTAACATAAGATATACTCCCATCAAGGACGAAGCCTACTTCCTCAAATCAGTAGGCTGGACGAAAAACTAAGGAACAGGCTCAGGAGAGAGCACAAAGCAGGCTTAGAAGGAAGCACAATAAACCTAATGAGGTCTAAGTACTGATAAAGGTTCCGGAGTCAACAAATAAAAACCCGGAGGAGCATGCACAGTTATCAAAAAGTGGCGTGAGATATTGATGATAACTCTCCGATAGCTCTACAGATATGACTAAATAATAATAAGACATAAGTGATGGATCTAAAGTAATGCTTCTAAGGAGGTCTCCTCTGAAGATAAGACGCTGTAAGTCCTTTGAACTATGAAGAAATTGTTATGCTGCCTCTTCGGGCTTTCTTCGTTTGAGAGTGGCTAAGACAAGTCCTTTTTGGGACTTGCCGTTGACAGCTCTCTAAAATGGGATTTACATATTGACGCTTTGTCAAAAAAAAACTAAGCTCTTGTTGTTACGCGGTGAGAACAATATCTAGGGAGCTTCACCTGTCAGCTTCCAAAACAGTCTATTTTGCCCTCTTCGAATCACATCTCCGCTATGCACTTCCTTTTTGCTTATTTTTAAATTACAAAAGAGAGCTGTTCGGTATACGCTGAAACTAAGCAGTAAAACTCACTGTGGGGTGTTTAAAAAACATAAAATATTAACACTTCCATCCCTATTTATCTTTGAATCCATTTCCTTAATTCGGAAACATTTACCTGAAGTCTCAGACAGACCTTCCCATAACTACCCTCTTCGAAGTGCAGTGTATGACCTTTATTTACTAAAACCACGCATGGAACTAATCAAAAGCTCTATTTTTTATAACGCTAAGAAAATGCACAACAATTTACCCTTTGAAATAAAGTCCATTTCATCAATAACCGCATTTCGTAAGGCTTTAAAATTATACTTGGTAGAGAGAGCTTTGTATGCAGTTGACGACTTTTTTACATACCATCTAACGCACTGGAAGGTTAATTTATGATATTTATTTATTTTGTTTATTGTTATTTGTTAAAGTTATTATTCTGTTCTATGTTATTTGCTTTTTTTTAAACAGCTTTGTCGAAAAATTTAAAAAAATGTTTCGACAATAAAGCTTATTATTATTATTATTGTCATCCCTGGATGTCAAGGCCATAGAACTGTACCAAACTAACACCAAGTGGGGTGCTAGTTTGGGGTCGTATTATAGTTTCACGTACTTTTTTCTACTATGTTCTAATCCAATATTTGATGTATTTAAGAGGAAAATCGATACATCAAATTGATGTTAATTCATATTTACCGCTTAGTTGGTTTCATCGCCAATTTAATGAAAATTTTAACACTTCATTACGTTTAATTTAATTACAAACAAATATTCGACACTATATGCTAATAGATATCGGATCTCGTAAACGAAAATTTTTATTCGACTTTAAAATGTTTGTTGATTCAGACCGTTTGATGTTATTAATACATTGGCACCGAGTCAAGAGTCCCGTTTTAAAATGCACTATATCTGTGTATTTTTGTGGAAACTATCCTAATTATTTTCGTGACCGAGGTTTATTTTATTTATAAAAAAATTGTCATTTATCTACGCCTTTGATTCGCCAATAAAAACTCGATATTCGTCATTTCAAATAAAAGTACACACAATGTTAAACATTTATTCGTTATTTATTGTTTGCGTGTTTAAATTTTAATAACTTTCAGATATTATTTTATTGCCAGTAGACAGTATTAAACTACTAAACAGCCGTAAAATTTTATTTTGTAGCATATTTTATTATTTAATTTAAAAACTTACAAAAAAATACACTCACCGACTCTCTCGTGGGGGAGGTTAAGGTTAAGGTTCAATGTGAGTGGGGCGCTCAACCACCCCTCCACTGCGACCACCGTTGAGTCTATTGTCGCTCACCCCTAGGGTTATAAATCGCCATACAAGCCAATCCTCCTTGCAGAGTCAATGGTTGTCTGCGGCGAGACCTGTTTAAAGTCGTTAGGCTCCAATTTTGGGAAACCAAAAATGCGGTGCCTAGTATTTTCCAGGGCGGAGCAAGAACATAATATGTGTTCTGCAGTTTCGTCTTCCACACTGCAGAAGCGGCAGTCTGAAGTTTAACTCAGACCAATTTTCTTCAGACGACAGTGTCCCGTAAGCAGTCCTATAAGAATGCGTAGGTCTGTCCTATCCCACTCTAGAATCTGCTTAGTTATATTTTTCGAGGGTTTGGAGATGAAAGCCTTTGAATGGATTAGTCCTGGGATATCATTCCAGTACATGAGGATTTTCCTCTCTATCGAACCGGAGATAATATCTTTGGCTGTACTTTTGGTAATGCCAAATAATGGTTCGGGTCCTATAAATCTAGACTCTGCTCCTTTTTTGGCAAGAGTGTCAGCTTTTTCGTTACCCACCACTCCGCTATATCCTTGTTAAATATTATTCTACAGTTTTAAATTAAACTATTAATCGTTTTAAAAACATGACATTTTACTTGTCAAAAATATACATAATAATTTTATAACATACTAAGTCATATCTAAGGTAACTTTAACAACTAAATATAAATACACGAGTAAATACATAACAATTCTCCCCTCTGTAAAACAAGACAAATTTTTTGGCCAACCACATTGTTTTAACTAAAATTAAAACGTTCAGGTGGTCGCCGAATTCTGGTGGATCTTCTTAGTTGCACGGTCGGTGCTACTGGTGTAGGTTGAGGCATTGTAGGTAAAGGTGTCGCCATTTCCAATTGCTGCTCTGCAGTATTTTGTTGTGTCGCCATTTCCAATTGCTGCTCTGCAGTATTTTGTTGTGTCGCCATTTCCAATTGCTGCTCTGCAGTATTTTGTTCACTAAGTGAAAGGTCTTTTGCGGTCATACCTGATGTGGAAGGTTGATTTTCAATAGATGAACTTGACCTAGGGAATTGAACTGAATGCTCACCAGAGATATTATTTTCTGCTGTATCTGATGTTGATGGTTGATTATTTCCAATTGCTGTATTTGATCTCATAGACCTAATTAATTTTTTTTAATATAGCATTGGTTTTCTTGTGTTAATTTATTTTGTGTCTGATTTGTGACTCCAGTCATTGTCTGTGAATTTTCCTGTATTTGTAAATCATTTTCCATATCGGCTTCATTTTGTCCTTTCCCCACTCGACACGGTCGTAACTGATTATAATGCCTCTTTATTATGTACCCATCATCCAATTTAATCATATAATGTAATCTTCCAAGGCGTTTATGTACCGTTCCAAATTTCCATAACTTTTTTCCATAAAAATTTCTTGATTGTACTCTAGACCCAACAAGAAACTTTTTTGAAAACTTTGGTTGCATAGAATTATTTTTGTCTATCGTTTGAGGTCTGATTAGGTCTAGCTTTGTTGTAAGATTTTGTCCAAATAACATTTCTGCAGGAAGAACAATTAATAACTGCACAGTTAAACTAAACTTCCACTATTTATTTGAAAAATTCGCTTTAAAATCAATTACAGCTGTTTCGCTATCACTAGCATCGTCAGATTGACATATTGAAATTACATGTTGTTTGTTTGTAACTAGGTGCTTGATGTTGATAAGGAGTTAAGGCTAGACCAAGTAAGGAAGTAATAAGACATAACAATATTAAAGCCTAGATGTTATTAGCCCTAAGGGATTATCCTGGATGTATTTCCCTCTAAGATCAGTATAAATGTGCAATGATATAGAAAAACCAGGAAAAAACTATATCATGCTGATCTTTACAATAACTTAATATATTTATGTTATAATAATGTCTTATCTATGTATAAAATGAAGACTCAATCAAAGTAAACAGTTTAATAGTGGAGAACTTCCAAGATTTATTTGTTCATTAACTACTTTAAACTGTTGATCTGCTAGATGTCTTTTAATTTCAAGTTCTTCTAGAAAATCTAAATTTTGTTTTTTATCACAAATGTGTAGTATATGAATGTCATTGGTGTGTATAAGTGAGTTTGGATGTTCCAGTAGGTGTTTTGCATAGTTCGACTTATCTGGTTGTTGTAATCTATATGCTCTTAAGTGTTCATTAAATCTTACTTCAAAATTTCTTTGTGTTTGACCTATATATACTGCATTACATTTTGGACAATTAATTTTGTAAACACCAGATTTTTTTATTTTTGGTAGTTTTGTTTTCACATTTAACAATTTTGTTCCAATACTATTTTGTGTTTTAAATGATATTAATGCTGATGCTGCCGAAGATATTTTTGATATTGCATCGGAAATATTTCCACAAAATGTAATACTTTTATAGCTTTTAATTTCTTTAGTTTGTTTTGGAAATATCATTTAAAACACAAAATAGTATTGGAACAAAATTGTTAAATGTAAAAACAAAACTACCAAAATTAAAAAAATCTGGTGTTTACAAAATTAATTGTCCAAAATGTAATGCAGTATATATAGGTCAAACACAAAGAAATTTTGAAGTAAGATTTAATGAACACTTAAGAGCATATAGATTACAACAACCAGATAAGTCGAACTATGCAAAACACCTACTGGAACATCCAAACTCACTTATACACACCAATGACATTCATATACTACACATTTGTGATAAAAAACAAAATTTAGATTTTCTAGAAGAACTTGAAATTAAAAGACATCTAGCAGATCAACAGTTTAAAGTAGTTAATGAACAAATAAATCTTGGAAGTTCTCCACTATTAAACTGTTTACTTTGATTGAGTCTTCATTTTATACATAGATAAGACATTATTATAACATAAATATATTAAGTTATTGTAAAGATCAGCATGATATAGTTTTTTCCTGGTTTTTCTATATCATTGCACAGTTATACTGATCTTAGAGGGAAATACATCCAGGATAATCCCTTAGGGCTAATAACATCTAGGCTTTAATATTGTTATGTCTTATTACTTCCTTACTTGGTCTAGCCTTAACTCCTTATCAACATCAAGCACCTAGTTACAAACAAACAACATGTAATTTCAATATGTCAATCTGACGATGCTAGTGATAGCGAAACAGCTGTAATTGATTTTAAAGCGAATTTTTCAAATAAATAATGGAAGTTTAGTTTAACTGTGCAGTTATTAATTGTTCTTAGTAAGATGAACTTCCAAAAAGTAGAGGTTAACACAATCAATTTCATTTCTGCAGGAGTTTTACCGTTAATAAGTGGTGTTGATCTGTATTTAAATAAAAATTTATGTAATTTTTCATGTAATGTTCCAGGTTCTTGTATCATTTTTTTTAATTTCTCTTTAAACGTTTGCACGTACCTTTCTGCTTGGCCATTAGTTGCTGGATGTCCTGGAGCTATAAGTCGTTGTCTTATACCATTTCGTTGACAAAAATCTGTAAAATCAAGGGATTTAAAAATAGAAGCATTATCACTTACAAGTATCTCTGGCAGGCCATAACAACTAAAAATTTCGCGTAAAAAATGTATAGTTTCTGAAGTCGGTGAATTTTTAGACATTTTAACTTCAAGCCATTTGCTCTTTGCATCAATTAATATTAAAAAGAAATGATTAAGAAACGGTCCATCGTAGTCTATATGTATGCGCTGCCAATTTCTCGATGGCTCTTCCCACTGATGAATAGGTGCTTTTTGTGGATTTTTTCTCACCTCACAACAAGCTTTACAACTTGCAACTAAATTTTCTATATCCTTGTCGATACCTTTCCAGTAGGCATACCTTCTTGCTAAAGATTTCATTTTAACGATGCCAATATGTGTATCATGTAATTCTTGTAACATTGCCAATTGTAGATTTTTAGGAATAATGACTCTATTCCTTCTAAAAATTATTCCCTCTTGGACAGATAGTTCTGGATCTTTAATTTTTCCAACCAACAAATCTTGTTTTAACTTTTGCAATTCTGTATCTCTTTCAATTTCTTCCAGTATCGTTTCGTAATTTAGTTTATCCGTACAAATGTGATATATAGTTTGTTCATTTCGAATGTGTTCATCGTCAACTGCATTTCTATCCTGGTTACTTATTTTGAGTGGGTTTCTAGAGAGGTAATCAGCGTTGATATGATCAGAAGAATTTTTATATTCTATGCTATAATCAAATCCCGATAGAAACTGTGCATATCGTACCATCCTAGTCGCAGAAAGGACAGGTAATTGTTTGTTAGGATGAAAAATTGTCATTAAAGGCTTGTTATCAACAACAAGTACGAATTTTCTTCCATAGATATATTGAAACATTTTCTTGAATGCCCAGTATATTGCAGTAGCTTCACGATCTAATTGGCTGTAGTTTCTTTCAGCTTTTGTCAGTGTCCTAGAGATAAAAGCTACGGGTCTCTCTAAACCATTTGGTAGTCTGTGAGAGAGAACTCCAGATAGTCCGTAAGGACTTGCATCCGTTGCTAATATAACAGGGTACTCTGGGGTAAATGGCATTAAAACACGGTTACTGGCAATTTCTTCTTTTGCTTTTAAAAATACAGCTTCACATTCTTGAGTCCATTGAAATTTTTTATTTTTTTGTAATAATTCATTAAGTGGTTGTAACATGGTAGATGTATTTGGAATAAATTTATCGTAATATCTAACCATACCCAAAAACTGTTGCACTTGTTCAATATTTTTGGGTCTTGAGCTTGTTGCACTGCTTTAATTTTATCATCCGATTTTTTAAGACCTTCTTTTGAAATTACGTGACCTAGATACTTGATTTCTTCTTGAAAAAATGTACACTTTTTTTAATTAAGTGAAGGTTAAATTTTCGTAATTTCTCTAAAACTCTAACCAATCGTTTCTTACATTCATTTATTGTTGAGCCTTGAACTAAAATATCGTCAAAATAAGCTGTAGTTCCATCTAAATCGCTGACTACTTGGTCAATAATTTTGTTAAATTCGTTTGGAGCGGTTTTAATTCCAAAATTTAATCTCTTGACAGTGTAAGTTCCCCTGTGTGTTGATATGGCTTGTATTTTTGCACTTTCCTCGTCTACTGGTACATGAAGATAAGCTTTAAAAATATCAAGAGTGCAAAAATATTTACCATGCTCCATTTTGTTAAAAATGTCTTCAATTCTTTTGATAGGATATCTGTTATCTTGTAATTGTTGGTTTACTGTGACTTTATAATCAGCACATAGTCTAATTTTTCCATTGCTTTTTGGTACTACTACTAATGGAGTTCCCCATTCTGAATAATCCAATTTTTCTATAATTCCCTCTTTTTCTAAAGCATCTAATTCTTGGTCAACTGCTTCTTGTAAAGCGTAAGGAATTTTTCTTGGTTTGTAAAAGATTGGTTTGGCATTCGTTTTTAGCAAAAGTGAGCATTGTATATTCGGTATGCTACCAACTGTATTTTCAAAAACATCTTTAAAATTCTGTAAAATCATTTCTAAACTAAGTTCATTTGTAAAAGATTTTGTATCTGCATTAATATTTTGAATATCTATGTTTAACTTCCTTAGCCATCTTCTTCCAAGAATTGGATTTCCATATCCAGGTAAAATGTAGAGATCTCCAAAAAATTTTTCGTTTTTGTATGTAATTGCAGCTTCAACGTATCCCAAAGGCTTAAATACATGACTGGTATAGGATCGGAATTGAATGTTCGTCTTTTTCAAGGGTAAATTCAAATTTAAGTTATCAAAATCCTGTTTTGAAATTATCGTAACAGGGCTTCCGGTATCACACTCAAACGTAAATGGTTTATTTTCAATGTGTAATTCAATCATCATTTTTGGTTCGTATACAGATGAAGATGTTTCGGAGAAAATGTTAATAATATGGTTTATTGAAAATTCGTCTGAATCTTCTAAATCTGTGTCAATATCTTTATCGATATTTTGAACGTTTAATTTAGATCGATTTTGTAAAGATGTAATGCAAACTTTGCTTATATGTCCCCTCTTATTACATATTCGGCAACTAAGCTTTTGCATGACTCTACAATTTTGTGTTTTATGATTGTCTTTTCCACAATGTAGACATAAACCATCGAGTCCTAGTTTTCGAAAATTAATTCTATCTTCGTTCTTGTGCACACTGGAAATTTTCTGTTGTCGATTTTTAGAACTAGTGCTTGTATTTGTATAATTAGTAATTTTATTAATTGTATTGGAATGAATACTTTTGTAAACTTCCCTATTCTGAATCTTAGAAGCTTCAATAGCCAATGCTGTTTGAAATGTTCGTTCAAACGAAATGTTAACCTCTTGTAAAATTTTCCCTCTAATTTCTTCGTCAGATAAGCCACGGAGAAATTGTGCTCTCAGAAGTGTATTAATGATGGATTTGTTGCAAGTATTGCATTCATGATCTTTGCAATCTATTTTAAATTCGCAAGTTTTAATATGTTCTTTCAGAGCGGCTACAAATGATGAAATGGACTCACCAGGTGCTTGTGTCCTCATAAAAAATCTATGTTGTTCAGCAAGAATGTTTTTTCTAGGTGATAAATGATTCATCGTTAAAGTTATTAGTTCATCATATGTTTTTGTACTCGGTAAATCTGGAGATGTAAGGCTTGATAATAGCTTGTAATATTTACTCCCTAGACAGTTAATTAAAACCATTACTTTAGCATCATTAGTAGCAGCATCATTTTTATCCAGCCCTTTCAGCTTAAAAAAATTTTCTAAACGTTGGCAGTAACTTTCAAAATTTTCTGAAATTTCGTCAAAGGGTTCGAAATTTATAATCTGCGTTTTTAACGTTTCTTTAACATCATTTGTTGCACTAACTTGTTGTTGTTGTTGAAGCACTTGAATTAATCCAGTTAATGTTTCAATTAGTGGTGTAAGTTCGGATGACATTTCTTTTTTTTTATAATTCTTGAATCTTTTACTAAATACTGTGTTAGGAATTGATCTCTTTTATCCTCGTCGCCAAAATTGTTAAATATTATTCTACAGTTTTAAATTAAACTATTAATCGTTTTTTAAAACATGACATTTTACTTGTCAAAAATATACATAATAATAATATAACATACTAAGTCATATCTAAGGTAACTTTAACAACTAAATATAAATACACGAGTAAATACATAACAATCCTGGTGCCCAGAGCAAACTTATCAAGACGTTCTAAGGCTTTAATACAGTTCCATACCAACTTTGAATTAAGCCGGTTGGAGCTCAGTGCCTTAAGAGCTGCCTGGCTATCTGATACAATATGTATGTTTTTGTTTACAAGAGGGTGATTTATCAGCTCTCTTGCACACAATTCAATGGCGAAAACCTCTGCCTGAAAGATGGTAGCATATGTGCCGAGGTTTACTTCGATTTCAACCCTCGGTTTGCTACCATACACTCCTGCTCCAACACCTTCTGGAGTTTTGGAGCCATCAGTGTATAGTACGTAGTCCGTCCCAGAGAAAGAGATGATCCCCTTTTCCCATTCGTCTCTCTTCGGAAAGAGGACTTTAAAGGACTGTTCTACGTGCGTCCGGGTGGCTAGGATATCTGAGACCATCCCAAGCGTGTGGTGATCTTTAATTTCACGCATCAGGCCCGAGTGGTCCTAGAGCCTCTCCCCTTTTACTTGACTATCCACCGACAGCAGCCTATAGGACACCATCCTGGCCTCCTTCTCCAATAGTAAATGGAGTGGGGTTATATCCAGGATGATCTCCATCGCCGCTGTTGGGGTAGTGGACATTGCCCCCGTAATGGCCACGCATGCTAGTCGCTGAAGTCCAGACAATCTTGCTCAGGTGGATTTCTGGAGTCCCTTAGACCACCAGGCCACCGAGCCATACGTGATCATTGGTTTTATCACTGTTTGATAAATCCAGTAAATCTGTTTGGGGCTCGTTCCCCAAGATTTGCCGCAGATTCTCCTGAGATTCCACAGGGAAGTCCTGACTTTATTTATTGCTCTTTCCACATGGACATTCCAGGTATGTTTACTATCCAAGATGATCCCCAGATATTTTACCTCCGTCGCAAAGTGAATCGTTCCGCCAGATAAAATTGGTTGGCTGTTATGTACTAATACTTTAGTTTATTATATTGTTTGTAGAGAGTAGTCGAATGTCACACATTGTCATTATTATTATTATTATTATATTTTTGTCATTGTGAAATATATTAAAATATTCAATGATAAAGTATATGTTGTATTTCAACTTATTGAAGCATTAATAAAATACATAATAAATTGGCGACGAGTAAAAAAGGAAGGAAAATTTAATGGCCACTCAAGAAGAATTAATTCAAATTCTAACTGGAATTTTTTCCAACATTCAAGCACAGCAGAGACCTGTAGGTATTAAAGAGCAAATCCAAAATCAAATATTACATTTTGATGCATTTGATGAAAATGTGGAATGTTTTAAAAACTACCTACAAAGGTTAGACAATTTCTTCAAACTTAAAGGTTTAGATAAAGATTATGCAGATTCAAATGAAGCGAAAAAGATTATTCTTATTAACTGTCTAGGAGCGAAGCTTTATAAATTATTAGTTAGTCTAACTGCTCCTGAAACGCCTGCGTCTAGAACCTATCAGGAAATTATAGAATTATTGACAAACCATTTGTCACCGAAAATAAATATTTTATCTGAACAACATAAGTATTTTAACAGAATTCAATCACCATTATTGTAGCAACAGACGCAAGTCCATTTGGTATAGCTGCAGTATTGTCACATAAATTATCAGATGGATCTGAGCGCCCAGTAGCGTTTATTTCTAGATCATTAACCAAATCTGAAAGAAATTACAGTCAACTAGATAAAGAAGCTACTGCTATATTTTGGGCAATTAAACAATTATACCAATATTTATTCGGAAAACATTTTACACTCATTGTTGATAACAAACCTATTATGACTATTTTTAATCCTTCAAAAGAATTTCCAGTGATGACTGCAAATAGACTTCTGCGCTATGCGCAATTTATTTCGGCTTTCGATTACAATATTATATACAGAAGATCCTGTGACCATACAAATGCAGATTTTTTATCAAGAAATCCTATACTTCAAAATCATAAAGAAGATACTCATGACGATGAATATTACTTAAATATCAATACGATTAACGAAATTTCTGACTACACTATTAATGCTGAAAAAATTTTGAATGAAACTAATAAAGATCCTGAATTATCAAAACTCAAACAAGAACTTATCAATGGCAAGATTAATGATTGTGAATATTCTATGGAAGAAGGAATTTTATTTAGAGGAAACAGGGTAATTATTCCAAAAAGTCTTCAACCTTATCTTCTTAAAGAATTACATTCTACACATGTTGGTATTGTCAAGATGAAAATGCTGGCTAGAAATCACTGCTACTGGAAAGGTATAGATGCAGATATCGAAAACGTAGTAAATAGTTGTCCTGAATGTTGTAACGTTAAGTAAAATCCTCCAAAAGCACCAATCCATAAATGGGAAACACCTAATAAAAATTGGCAAAGACTACATCTAGATTATGCCGGTCCATTTCTTGGGAACTATTTTATGATATTGGTAGACGCAAAAAGCAAATGGCCCGAAGTTCGTGTAATGAAAAGTACTCCTACATCTGAAAAAACAATTAAACATTTGAGAGAAGTTTTCAGCTGTCATGGTCTTCCTGAAACTTTAGTAAGTGACAATGCATCAATTTTCAAATCAGATGAATTTACTTCTTTCTGTAAAAGAAACGGAATCGCACAAAAATATATAGCTCCGGGACATCCTGCCACAAATGGACAAGCTGAACGATACTGTCAAACATTAAAAACTAAATTGAAGTGCATGTTAAACGAAAAAGGAGATTTACACGAAAAGCTATGTAAACTATTATTTAGATATCGAGCTACACCGCTAGAATGTGGTAAATCGCCCGCAGAACTTATGTTTGGAAGACAATTACGTACAAAATGAGATTTAATCCGTCCAAATTTTAAAGATTCAGATAAAACTATACCAACACAAATCAAGAAACAAGAAAATTTTATACAACCAAAATTTAGTAAATTTTTTGAACCAGAAGAAAGAGTGCAATCCAGAAATTATATAGGTCCTACACTATGGAAATTTGGGGTAAAAAAAAAATTAGGAAAATTACATTATTTGGTAAAATTGGATGATGGGTACGTTATTAAACGGCATTATAATCAACTAAGATCTTGTCAAGTTACAAAATCAGAAACGGATAAAACATTTACCATTAATTTACCAGACAATAGTTTTAAGCAAATTGCTGATAGATGTCCTGACTTGCAAATTCCAGTTAAAAGAACCTTGTATCAATATACATCAACATCCACACAAGCAAACTTAAATGAAGCAACTCAATCAAACCACTCTACAGTGGCTGTAGGAAATGATAGAGAAACTACCGATGGTAAAGAAATACATAGGCACCCCACGACAAGTAGAGAGGACGACATACAACCAACTACAAGTAGAGAGACTAGGCATCCAACGACAAGTAGAGAGGACGACATACAACCAACCACAAGTAGAGAGACCGATGTTACCATACTAGCGCAGCCATCGACCAGTACCGGATTTGAATTCGAGAATGGGGTTAATACAAAAAACGAAAAGAAATCAAATGAGCTGAGAAGATCAACAAGATTAAGAAAACCCATTAAAAGGTTAAATTTATAATAATTTTGTTTTTTGGGGGAATACTGTTATGTACTAATACTTTAGTTTATTATATTGTTTGTAGAGAGTAGTCGAATGTCACACATTGTCATTATTATTATTATTATTATATTTTTGTCATTGTGAAATATATTAAAATATTCAATGATAAAGTATATGTTGTATTTCAACTTATTGAAGCATTAATAAAATACATAATATTGGCGAAGCTTAGTTAGCTTTCTCGTTTTTGTAAAAGGAACAATAACAGTCTTGCGGGGGTTAACAGACAACTGCTCCACCTCACACCAACTGTTAACCATATTTAGGGCATCCTGTAGGATCTCCGAGGTAACCTCTTCAAATTTGCCTCTAACTACCAGATCGTCTGCATAGCACTAAAAAACCCCCGCAGAGAGAGGTTGTTCAGAAGGAAGTAAACCAGGAGAGACCACAGGAGGGGAGAAAGAACCCCCCTGCGGACATCCCCTAGCCGCACTAAACCTGACCGATACTCCCTGCAGTGAGGACACTATATATCGATTTTCAAGCATGTTTTTGATCCAGTTGCATATTATTCTGCTAATTCCTCTACCGTGAATTGAGTCGTAGAGTGATTGGGGTAGGGCATTATTAAAAGCTCCTTCAATATCGAGGAAGGCTGTCAGCGCAATTTCACCTTGTCTTAGGGATTGGCCTATTTTTCCTACGAGATTGTTCAAGGCCAAATCTGTGGATTTGCCAGGTCTAGAATTCTTTCTAGTGTTTTCATTATGAACGAAGTTAGGCTGATCGGGCGAAAGGACTTGGGTAGGGAATTGTTCGCCACGCCCACTTTACGTATGTACACAACCCTTGCCGTTGACCACCCTAGCGGAATATAGCTCCACGCTAAACTCGCCCTTAATAACTTTATTAGGAAAGGCAGCAAGATCTCCTGTCCCTTCTGGAGAAGTACAGGAAAAATACCATCCTCGCCTGGTGACTTATATGGGGAGAATGAATTCACCGCCCATATAATAGATGATGAAGTGATCCGTTTAGAAGCAACTCCCAATCCTTGTTCCTTGTTTGGTCGTATTGTCGATCCTGTAGGAAGTGGGATTGGTTGCTGGTCATCCAGAAGCAAACTGCCGGGAAAGTGGTTCTGAAGCAGAATCTCTAAAGATTGCCTACCAGGAGCCATCTGGTCGTTTTATCGAGCCAACTTCCTGTGCCGGATCTCTGGAGAGAATCTTGTGAATTCTGGTGCTGGCAGGTAAATCTGATATACTCTGACAGAACCGTCTCCAAGAATCTCTTTTGGCTTTCCTGATTTCTTTATTGTACTCAGTTAGAGCAACTCGATAGCAACTCTCGTAGGGGAAATACCCGGTATTAATATTCGAATTTCTAGTTTTTGTTAATGATTTGTTTATAAAATTATGTATTACTCTGTTTAAATTGAATAAAAAAATTAAAAATGTTTCATTTTCTTTAAACCGTCACATTTCACAAACAAATCAAGATATCTGGGTAAATAAAAAAACGAAATGTTGCAATCAAATCAGACATCTTGATAAAGTTCAATACGTGCACATCTACTAGCAGAATTAACCTACAGGGTTAGTCAAAAGTAGAGGAAAACATTGTTCTCTTTTCTCCCCTGTATATGAGGGCAGTATGAAATTATTTTGAGACGTCAGGATAATAAACTTAAAGGTACAGTTTTTTATTTACAAGTTGCAAAAAATTTAAAGAAATCAGCCTCCGCGTTTGGAAGTTAGAGTATTTTTAAATAAATCAATATTTTGATAGCCCTGTACATTTAAATTCATGTTTAAAAACTGTATTTGAAATCCTTGATAGGGTGCCAAGTCACATAGAGATAATAGATAATGAGGAAGCGGATAGACTCGCAAAAAAGGGGATAATACACCTTTCCTTGGTTCGGAGCGTTTTTGTGGTCTCATAAAAAGTCATATCAATTCCTGGGAAGAGGATCTACTACGATCTATCCGTAGTGTCAATGGACATTGCCCTTTATGGTATCAAAAACTGCTCTGACTCCTAGAGTTTTTGTAGATTAAGTATTAAGATAGATACAAAAGATATTCGTAGGTTGAAGAAAAGTCTAACTCTTACAATCTAAGACAATCTAAAGCTCAATATTTAGACCAACTATTTAGCCACCCATGGAAACAAGCATTTTTAGAGGATATTAATAGTTTAATTTTTGTTACTATTGCTTCAAGTATTTAAAAAACTAAGTATTTTGTAATGGTAATAAGCAGGCGAATATTTAGATACGTAGTTTTGAAAAGACATAATGATTTCGTTTTTGTTTTGTGAGTGTAAAGTTGGCCATGAACCGTTTTAATGGGGTAAAATTGGCATCCGCTTGAAAACAAGAGAGGAAAATTCTTTTTATCGTATGCTTTAGTAAAGAATGCAAGAGAGCAAATAATGAAATTTTCTATTTCAGTTCTCTCTCCTCCGACGCAAGACTCATGTTATTGTTTTGAAATTTAATTTAATGGAGCAGATATTCCGCTAAAACAAAATATTCTACATTGTTTGAAGTTTCTAAAGAGCCGTTTTTTGCAAATTTTAAAACAAATTGCTCTTTGTAAACTTTCCATATTTGACGTTAACATCATTAAAATCAATATGAATTATTTCGCCTTTGATATATTTTAATGAGCGTATTTTTTGTTTTACGATGAAAGTTTTTATTTTTATCATCGTCAGAAGGTAAGTGCTTTTCGACATCAGTACCGGAGAATTTACATCACAAAAATAACCACAAATTTAACCCTCTGCTGCCCCGCATCGTCCCCCATGTTTTTTAAACACCAAGTGTAGTGGAATTACTCATCATTTCAGTGGTAATTTATTCAACTAAACTTAAACGTAGTTTTACTGCCACAGCCAATCAAGTTTCCTAAACCTGTATAGGTCTTGGTCTGATATACAGGGTGAGCCATAACTATTGGGACACAGACTAGGGACAGGTTATTTGGACCAAAATATGGCTATTGGGCCAAATATGCCTTAATATAATGTTGCTGAGAAAAAAGATACAGGGTGTTAAAGTTAATTTTTGTTTTTCGTTTTTTGCTAATAGTTTCCCTGTATTTTTATAAATTGATATCAAAATTGGCACAGAGGCATAATCTTAGACAAGAAATAGTATTTTATTTACAATTCCACTATCAGATACCAAACAAATAAACAAAGTTGCAACTAACGTAAGGTTTCCATTTTGACGATAAATCAAAACTAAACACACTTTAACTTAAAAGAACTAATTCTTTTTATAAAGGATTTTCGGACGTTAAAAAAAATGTTATTCTGTCCCCTTATAAGATTAGCTGCATTTTGAATGTATCTCCAAAGTTCGTCTCGTGTATTAATTTCATTGGCATAAACTAAGGACTTCATATGTCCCCAAAAATAAAAATCTAGCGGGTTGTACTCAGGACTTCTTGGTGGCCATTGAAAATCACTGCCTCTGCCAATCCATCGTTGAGAAAATACGCCATTAAGATGATTTCTAACAGCTAATGAAAAATGAGGTGGCGCTCCATCCTGCATAAACCATATTTTTCTTCTTACATCCAGTGACATATCATCTAAAATATCACTAAGAGTATTTTCCAAAAGGAATAAATAAGAATCTCCATTTAAATTCGGAGGAAGAACATAAGGCCCTAGTAGTTGGTCGCCTATAATGCCACACCAAATATTCAATTTAAACTCATGCTGAAAATGTCTAGCTTTAATAGCATGCGGGTTTCTTCTTCCCAATAATGACTATTTCGCCAATTAAAAACCCCTCGTATGGTAAAAGTTGCTTCGTTGGTGAACATAATATTCTTAATAAAGTATCTGTCATTACGATGTTTATTCAGAATACGTTGGCAATTCTGTAACCGTCGTGGAAGATCTGTTGGAAGTAAATTTTGAACAGGAGTGAAGTGATAAGGATGGAGGTTCTCTTTTTTTAGAATTCTAATTATAGACGACTGACTTACTCCTGTTGCTGCTGATAGATGTCGTGAACTTATTTCAGGATTTTCATCTACTCGAACCAAAAGTTCATCTTCTTGATTAGGTGTGATTTGTTTCGGTCGACCACCCCGATTTTTAGTGTGAAATGACCCAGTTTCACCTAAACTACGATATAATCTTGCAAAAGTTTTGTGATTTGGTTGCCTTCTGTTTGCGTATAACATTCCATACCTTCTGGCTGCCGAGCGACCGCAAAAATTTTCTTGTGCGTATACGCAAATCATATTTCGCATTTCTTCATTAGTAAAATGATTGTGACGAGGCATTTCAATCAAAAAAAGTAATGATTACTTTTAAAAAATGTAACATTACACTACACTGTCACATCAAAAATAATTTACTCTGAACAAATGACATTTACCAACAACAATTATCTGACAGTCCAAAGCATACTTTTAATTAATTAATATTTGAAATCCTTTTTTAAGACTCTAAGCAGTTCGACTGCGTTTTTATCGAAAACGGTTGTAATTATCATGTTTAAACAAGAGTACCAATTTTACGTAAAAATGATGTTTACGTCATATTTTCTAATAACAATTACTAAAAAATATCATCAGAAAAAGTTTAGACTCAATTTGATCATTAGGAATGATCCACGTGGCGCCCTCTATGACAAAACGTAAAATTGTAAATAAAATACTATTTCTTGTCTAAGATTATGCCTCTGTGCCAATTTTGATATCAATTTATAAATATACAGGGAAACTATTAGCAAAAAACGAAAAACAAAAATTAACTTTAACACCCTGTATCCTTTTTCTCAGCAACATTATATAAAGGCATGTTTGGCCCAATAGCCATATTTTGATCCAAATAACCTGTCCTTAGTCTATGTCCCAATAGTTATGACTCACCCTGTATTCATCTCATTTGATTATTAAAACATTTCTGCTAGCAATAGCCGTGGTATAAGTAAAATTTTACCAGTAATCGACTTTAGGCTGTTTTTCTTTCATTTTCTATGAACTAAAACTTCTACAGACAGCACAAAATATTTATTTAAATGCCGAAATCAAACGATTCCAACTTAGGAAAAGCAATCGGTGTAGTCGAAATACTGCCAGAATCACTCAAAGCAATTAAGGGAGAATCAGGGTGTACTAGATTATTCAAACTAATTAAGCAAAATTCACGTTACTTCCCTATTTCGAAGAGAAATTAATATTCGCACTACCCTAAAAGGGCAAAACTGGGATACGCATATTGAGGTTATAGAAAAATTAGCATTACCAAACATGCCATGAAAATTTCATAGCGTATTAACAATGAAAAGCTTGGGAAGGGATGTGTATTAGGAAATGAAGTGATGCTTAGTATTTGAAAGATGTTATTATATGTATTGAAATGAATAGCTAAGCTACAGTATAAATAAAATGTAAAACTTACCTCAGTATGGAAATATAAAAGGATATCAGGATAATTTTCATTAATATATCAGCTACTTTTCTTTATTTCATTTAAAGTATTCGGTATAATAATCTTAAATGTGAAACATTCAAATAGATGAAGAATGTATTTGACAACTTTATCTTGGATAGGATCCTGTAGTATTATTTCATAACAATCAAGCAAGTCCCAATTCATATAGCTTTCTCTGGAATTTAAAGATAGAATCTAAAATAAAAAGAATATAATTAAAACTATTAATTTAATTCATATTTTTAATAAACAATTGTGTAATTTAGATAGTTAAATGTTTAAATATTAATTATAAGATGGAGGTGCTCACATTGTGACATGTAAACATTTTGTAGTCTTCGATAACCGATATGTATTCAGGCAAAACCTCATAACCTAAAAAATACCTAAAAACATAAAAATTATGTAAATAAATGCTATCAGACAAAGGTGAAATCAGTGTATAAACTATAAATGTTACAGTGAAAGACAGAGTAACCATATTTCATTATCAAAACTCAGATAATGAATAATTAAAAGACTATTTCAACAAAAGTTGATAAAAGTTGACGTGTGACAATTTAGTTAGAGAAAATGTATATAAAATAGTAATTTTAGTTTGTACATTAGTTAAGTTTGTTAATCTTTGATAGTATCAAAAGATCTCATTTAAACAAGTAGTAATATCTAGTTCATATAATAGATTAAAATAAAAGCTTAATTTTAATTTTTTTTAAGTCAAATTAGTATTTAAAAGATATAATAGGACTATCTTATGAGATTTATGAATAGATTTTTATTCATTTTATGTTATTTGCTTAAATTAAAATCGATGGCAACGAGATGGCTGACCAGAACGCCCGACTAGCAACAACCAGCGAACAATCTCTCTTCGAAAAGCAGTGCTTGGTTAGTGATCTCAAACAGTTCTTCAAATCCAAAGTTTTTAGTGCGTGGAACAGTGAGTGGCATCAGTCGAATCAAAAACTAAAGCAAGTGAAAAGTAACATTACTACCAAGAGATCACACCCTCGTGGTAGTAGGCATCAACAATCTGTTCTAACCCGATTGAGAATAGGTCACACGAAACTCACGCATTCATATCTCCTCTCAAATATTGACCCCCCTCAGTGTTCCCACTGCAATACGACAATTACTGTGTCTCATATACTTTTAGACTGCCCCCAATATGATAGTTTTAGACATAAGCACAACTTGCCGCAGAATTTAAGTGAACTTCTAGGAGATAACTGCAACGTTACGGCTTTAACAGACTATTTAAAAGATATTAATATACTGTACAATATATAGAGTAAAATGTAATATATCGCTAATCACCTTGATGTGGATGCGATTGTCTAAATAAAAAAATAAAATAAAAATTTTTTTTTAAGTCAAATTAGTATTTAAAAGATATAATAGGACTATCTTATGAGATTTATGAATAGATTTTTATTCATTTTATGTTATTTGCTTAAATTTATGTAAATTCAAGGAGATTGGCCTGCCAAAAATTAGCACATTTCAAACATCAATTTAATAAGGAAAACCTTATCAAAAAATAATTTTTCCTACGACCACATATGAAAGTGCTAGATTGCACACTTATTTGTACTTAAGAAAGTTGCTAATATCAATACACGTATTGAAAAGTAAAAAAATATAGTTCTATGATCTGTGACATTTACGTCAAATTTATTAATAGTAAAAACACATAAATGTCAAAGAAAGGACCATTTAATTTTTTTTTAAATCTTCCTTGTGTCAGATATTGTATTGTAATTGCCAATACAAATTTTTCTGTATAAAGTAAGAATAAAGAAAAAAGTTTCTTATAGGTTTTTAAATTTTTAAAAAATAAACATATTTTTATTCAGTATTATTATTTTTATAAAAACACTTTTAGAAAGAAGAACAGTTTATTCTTATTTTTTATATTGTGTTTATGTTCCGTGCATGTGTCGAATTTGGATTTTTGAAGTTATGTTTATTTATTATCTTTGTGTCTATTATTATATTACTTTTCAATTAATTTCACCGACTGACCATTTTACTTTCAATTTTTACAGAGCCCACAAAAAGATTAAAATGTCATTTAGCTAATAAAGAATTTTGATGTGAATTCCTGAGAAAGGTGGTTATTTGATTTTAATTAATTATATTTCCATGCAATATATAAACTCGTTTAAATCCTAATTTTTAACATGACTAACAATTAAAATAAATTTTATAAATAAATTTAAAATATTTATTATAAGAAACATTGGGGTCGTAGGAAAAATCGTGTACACAACGCGTTGGAAAGTGTATTTCTTGCACTCGTTACGTTTCCGCACTCGCCACTACGCGGCTCGTGCTAAACTTCACTTGTGCGTAATACTTCACTTTCCACACTCGTTATGTAATATACTATAAATAGCAGTCAAATATGTAAAAAGATTATATCATTTTACGTAAATTTAGGTTAAATTTTGCAAATCGAAACAATTGACTTCCAATTTTATGTCATTAATGTCATAATTAGGGAAAAGGTATAAAAAGGCCGTGCATTTCATTTTTTATTCTCTTATTGCTCTCTGATTCGCGCTGACTACGTTAATTGGCAATTAATTGGTATTTAACAAAAATATTATCACTAAAGTAATTAAATAGTATCGAAGTACTTACCAAGAAGTTCGATTCATCAAGAACAATCCAGATTCTAGTAAGATTTATAAGATTTATTTCATCGTTGTTGGATATTCTGCCGAGCGGACATTTTGAAAGTCAGGTGTTCTGGAATTCATCTAAACTAGCACGGAACCAACAGCATTGACATCATTTTCAACGTAGAAGATAGTTATACGAGGTATGTGCATTAAAAACTATTTATTTGTGTACGCATGAGTATGTAAAAGTAAATCAAGGACGAATAATAGCATTTATCAAGGTATTTCTATTGTGCTTGGTAAATTCCCGCATGTAATAAATTGAAGAAAATTAATAGTTTTATGTAGAATTTGTATCAAATAATTAAATGTTTTATAGGGTATTCAAATTAAGTTTTCTTGAATCCTACCCAAGATAAGGAGTCGGGTTTTAAATTAAATAAAATAAAATTTTCACTGAGCTAGCGAATATTTATTAAGGCGTTCAACAATAAAAAATTTAAATTATACCACGATTAATAATTCAAACATCTCATTTTTTAAATATATAATGTAAAAACAATATAAAAACTATAAAAAATAAATCAACAAAAACATACCATCACAATATATAAATAATAATAATTATAATGATGGATTCAGTAAAAGTAAAAACTTATTAAAAAATAAGTATGCTTATCGTCTGGAGCATCTTTTAAATATTTAGGGGAGTCCATAAGTTATACCAACCCTGTAAAATGTATCAGTATATATCATATAACAGAATAAAATTGTAAATATTTTTCATTTAAACTTCAAAATTCGTTTATTTATAACGCCACTTATAACAATTACTATTTCATGGTTTGATTAAGTTTGCATTCTCATCAAAAGTCATATTTACTTTGATAAGACCGATGATGATGCCTAATAGGAGAGAATTTATGTAAATCCCAGAATAATAACAGGTTCGTTTCTGTAGATATCTCTGGAGTTAACGAAATTCTAGTTGACAGGTTACTTGGTTAGGGATGTAAGTCGAGAAAACTAACGGAATTTAGAAAAACAACAACTGCGTTGATATTGAAATAAAAAACAAAGTCAAAGTAAGACATGAATTAAAAAATGCAGTATAATGGGAAAAAATATTTATATTTTTACAATAGGACAAATGAAATTGAGTATATAGATCACAGATATGGATATTCGTAAATAGGAAATGCTCTTTGTACCAAATCCTATAAATACACGCAACATGTAGCCTGCCATAATTTAAATGTTAGGAGGTTGATGCACATGCATTCCTTGTTTCCTTATATTTGGATTATTTGTCAGTATTATTTGTGTCAATTGGACTTTCAGTATTTGTTATGAATTAGTTATACAGTATGGAAAAGACAGGGTTTCTCATTATATTTTGACCCCCACTTATTTTCCTTAATTTCGGGAATACAAAAAAAAGTTTCAAATAAAAGTTGTATTATTTTATCTGTACCGACCAAAAATGTAGCAACAGACCGAATTTTGTATAAAGGGAGTGCCCAATAAAATGCATCTTCAATATTTTAAATGGGACACCCTGTATTTTTCATAGTTTTGTTAGCAATATATTTGACATGAACCCATAAAAAAGTCCAATGGGGTACTTCAATACATTTTCGTAAACTTTTTGTAAATGTTGTCATACTTTAAAAAACATAGTGTTGCCATTTTTTAAAGTATTTGCGGCTTCATGAATTTTTGCTAATAGTTCGTTTTGGTTATGAATTTCACTATTGTAGACTAACGATTTTAGATATCCCCATGCATAAAAGTCCAAAGGATTAAATTCTGGGGAACGAGGCGGCCAAGGAAACTCACTGCCCCGTCCAATGCAACGATGCGGAAAATTGTTACTTAAATGATCCCGGACTATAAGTGGATAATGTGGAGGAGCACCGTCCTGCATAAACCACATATCCTGCCTTACAATTAAATCAACTTCATAGTAAAATGCCTAAATCATTTTGCAAAAATTCTAAATAGTTTACCGCATTTAATCTGTTAGAGAGTTCAAATGGACCAATGAAATTATCACCAATGATTCCACACCAGATATTGATTGAAAACTCATGCTGAAAATGAGTTTCTTTGTATTGATGAGGATTAGCAAAATCGTAATAGTGGTTATTTGTCCAATTAAATACTCCTCTGCGTGTGAATGTATAGCCTCGTCCGTAAACAGTACCTTTTTTAAAAATATTGGATCTTGATTGATCTTACCGAGCATTGATTGACAATAGTCTCCTTGGTAAGTCATTGGGTAATAAATTTTGTACAGGCGTGAAATATGGGTACAATTTTTCTGTGTGTAAAATTCTTGACACACTTGATTTACTTACACCAGTAGCTGCCTGCAAGCGCCGAGTACTCAATTCAGGATTTTCTATAATTCTTGTTAAAATTTCATATTCCATATCAGCTGTAATTATTTTAGGTCGACCACCAGAATTTTTCTTACGAAAAGAGCCGCAATATTAAAATAGCAATATCTTGAAAACGACTTGAAATATGAGAATTGTACAAGTATACCTTTTTTCAAAATGATGCACATTATATAGGGGGTAAAAAAATAAAGCTGATCTATCAAAATTTCACTGTGTAACCAGCGCCATCTAGAAGTATTATTAAAAATTAGGGCAATATCATTCTTATTATATTACGATTTTTCAAAAATATTTTGTCAACTTTAACGCCCCATATCTCGCTTACTATTAACATTTTACTAGTGCATGTTTGTATCAAACGACTTACTTTTGTCACCCCTTTCTACAGTTCTTATATTGTCCATTAGTTATGGGACATCCTGTATAAATTATTGACTGATCTGTTTACATACCCGTAGTAAAAATATTTAATATATGAGTATTAACTATTATTTATTCCCGTTTTATCGTTTTAAGCAAGCAATCTACTCAAAAACCACACAAGCAACGGAATATTTAATGAAACGTTGCAGATTTTTAGTCATATATGCTGTTGACATACTCTAAACTCCAGCTGTTGGCAATCTGTTGCATAAAAATTGTATGAAAGATGAGTAGAACGTTTTATCCTTTCACAAACGATGACATCAACATATCCTTAGTGGTTTTGAACATTTTAAAGCTGTATGTGTATCCGGCGTCTTTAAATTTGCCTTAAGGTTGATATTCCCAGACGAAAAAGAAAAAAGGAGCGTTTATGTAAATACAGGGTGAAATATATATACAGTGCGTCCATAAAGTAACGCATAAGTTCATTATTGGGTGAATGAAAAATAAAATTAGAAATTCCCGAAACAAGTCGATTTTTTATTTCAATTTACTATTGTTTCAAATCATAATCTAATATACAGGGTGAACCACTTTCGTGTAATGTCGTCATCACCATTTTTTTCAAATGGAACCCCCCTTTTACAATTTACAAATTGCCTTTGCTGAGCTGATTCCAAAAATGTATAATATGTTGCTTCAAATTGGTACAGGGTGGGCAAAAATGCAAAAAAAATATGAAAATTGTTTTTGGAAAGTAATACGTTACTGAATGTAATAAACAAATTAAATGGAATAATGTAGTTATGCAATTAATGTGATATACTTCCAAAAACAAACAAACAAACGAAAATTTATAATAAATGTTCAAATTGTTTTCCATTGGCCGTTAGACAATGACTGAACTGGGCACTACTTTCATCTCTAACATGCTGTAGCATAGCGGGTGTTATGCTCTGTATTTCTTGTCTGATTCAGTCTTGTAGTTGAGGGATATTTCCAGGTTTATCTAAGTAGACTTTAGATTTTAAATAACCCCATAAAAAGAAGTCTAATAGGCTCAGATCAGGTGATCTAGCAGGCCATTCCACTGGTCCCCTTCTTCCTATCCATCTTTGTGGAAAAGGTTTAAAAATCGCGCACAGCTAGTGCGAAATGTGGCGGTGCGCCATCCTGTTGAAACTAAATTCTGCGGTCTACATTAGTGGGTATTTGAATATCAGGAAAAAGCTGGATCAAATCAGGAATTAATGTATTTTGTAGGAAATCCAGATATAATGCTCCTGTTTAGTTTTTATCAAAAAAATATGGACCAATAATTGTATTTCTCACAATACCAGCCCATACGTTAGTTTTTTGTGGTCTTTGCGTATGGTACTCTTGCATCCAGTGTGGATTTTCATCAGACCAATAACGGGTGTTTTGCCGGTTAACATGACCGTTCAAATAAAACGTTGCCTCGTCCGAAAATAAAACGTTATCAATGAAATTGTTATTTTGGTTCATCATATACTCGCAGAATTCAGTTCTTCGGTCAAAGTCGTCTTCAGCCAATTCATGGATGAGACGTACTTTATAAGGATGGTATTTTACCTTTTTGAAAATGTTTGATACTGAAGACTTTCCAATACCAAAATCCCTAGATAATCCTCGCACTGTACAGTGTGGATTTTCTACAGCCGACAAAATTATGTCTTGTTGAATATTTTCATCAATTTTTGGTCTACCTTGCTTTGCTGCATCCCTCACATGTCCTAATTCTCTGTATTTTCGCTCTATTCTACTTACCGTAGATTGTGAAATAGGTTCACGATATGAGTGCATTTCATGAAATAATCGGCATACCTCTTGTTGAATCCGCATCTTATCGCCAATACCAATCATCATTAATAGGGAGTTTTCGAGCCACCTATTTAACGTATGTGTGACGCTATACGTTATTGTGCACATGCGCATTAGCTACAAAATTATGAATTACGTTATTAACCGATAACGTATCCCGTAATATGCGGAGTTACACGGTGTTGTCGATAGAGAATATTATTGTATTTATATCTTTTTTATTAGACAAAAATAGTAATTTGGACTGTTTACTTATAACTTCTAAAACATAATTAAACCATTGCTATACTAATCCTTCGTTTGTATTTCGATTGAAGTGGTTAATATTTGTAATCCATGAGTAAATTTGACAACTCGTCATCGAACCTTAGTTAAGATAGCCAACAACAACAACGAAATAATAAGGTTAGGTTAGGTCTAATTTGTGTTTGTAATCGAATGTGCTTAATTTTGTTGTGCTTTGTTTTGCTACGTGTGCTTAATTGTCAACTCTATATATTGGAGGATCATTTGCCCCCTCTTCAAATATATTTTGCAAAATCACATTTCTAACTAAATTATGATCTAATACGTTAAATTCGATGACCAAAAACTGTTTTGTTGTAAACCGGTTAATTACGAAAGCACAAGGAAAGCGCATGCTCATAATAACCGAAACGTGATTTACGTACATAGATTTTTAGGTGGCTCAAAAACTCCCTAATATTTCAATCCTGTCACTTTCGGTTAAAGGCATTTTGTAAAAAAAGTCCACGAACGTACCTACTCTAAAGCTTTAAAAAAACGAAACTGTGTTTCAATGTTTTTGACATTTTTGTCAAATAAAAAGAATGGTAAAAAATAATGCCAAACAAAATAGTATATTATGCAACGATCATGTATTAATAACCATTACATGAGAGTTGCATACGCTATTTTTTCTACGACCGATATAAATAAGCAAGAGCTAAAAATATTATATTTATATTTGTAGTGAACACAATAACAGTACACGTATTTCTATAAAAAATTCTGAGGTGTATTACCATAGATGTAAGAAAATTATAAACATTCTATTTATATTTATATTCAACATAATAATAATTGTAATTAATCTGATTTCTTGAAAATATTAGGATTATTTATTGTGTGTTGAAAAGTTTATTCCAGGTCCCACTGATCTGGAAGTGTAAGGAATATTTACATTTATTTCATTGTTGTTACTCTCAATATTGTATTGGAAATACATATAGTTTCCATCAATTCTTGAAAATAAGCAATCAAACCATTTTCGGAGAATGTCGAAACATAATTTGTACTCCTCCAGTCCATAAACCGTTGATATAATTTTTAGTACACTTTCTTAGATTTTTGAGCCAAAATATTTTGTACTGCATTTTCTGCTTTCTCCGATATATGTGGGTAATTCTTCTATATCGCTGATATCAGACATTTTGATAATATAATTATAAATTTTTAAAATTTAGCTCAAGAAGACTAAAGCTCTTAGTTTAGCTGTTTAGAAAAATTTAATGAATTTGGAATATAGGTTAGAACTGTCAAACACTTTTTGAGATACATACTTAAATGTAAAATATAGGTGGTATGCGGTCAATTGTTCAGTATCTTAATGAAAACCATTATAACACTAGTATCATTATGAAACGGATTATGGGCATATAAGTGTATTATTATAGTAGGGGCGTAGAAATAGTATGTGTAACAAGTGCGCAAAAGTGCTAATTTCACACGAGTGAGAAATTAGCATTTGCGCACGTGTTGCACACTGTACTTTTCCTACGACCACCATCCAGAAAACAAACAAACGATCGTGTTGCACACGATACTTTTTATGAGCACTTTTTCTAACATGGCATAGCTTTTGGCGGTGAAAATTTCTGCATTTCATTTAAATAAATTACTAAAGATCGTATTTAAAGATTTATTAAATATTACAGTAGGACTGTTTTGCTGGTTTAACGTTTAGATACCACAGACTACAGATAACGAGATTGACAACTTGCTGCAGGTATTTATTTTGGGTATGCCTAATGTCACTTTGGCTATGCTTTATATTACTTTGGCTATGCCTTATGTCACTTTTCCCACAACTTTTGTTGCTATGAGAAATTGCTGATTTTGCGTACTGTAACCAATGTGCAAAATAGTGTTTTGGATGGTGGTCGTAGGAAAAATATTTTTATAGTCCAGGGGCTTGGATCACTAATAAAAGCTGTAAGCTACAATTATTAAGAATAATACTGGATATTCTTGATAGTTTGTCAAAGTAGTTGTATAACAATACATGTGAATGCACCCCGATCCTAGGCATGCTTCTGATCAGGTGGTCAATGTCCTCCTGAAGTTCTTCTAGAGTCTGAGGGGGACGTTGAAAATTGTATCATATCCCACACGTGCTCAATTGGAGATAAGTCGGGAGATCTTGGTTGCCAAGGTAACAATGTGACATCATTGTGTTGAAAGAGGTCTATTGTGACTCTTGCGACATGTGGTCGGCCATTATCTTGTTGGAAAGTTGGATTTGCCAGGGTGTCAAGATAGGGTAAAAGATGTGGTTCTAAAACTTCTTGGATATAATGCTGCGCGTTCATATTACCTCTGATGAAGATTAAAGGTGATCTCGAACCATAAGCTAGCACCTTTCAACAAAAAACCGTGGATTTCTCCTTTCACCACGTCGTCTTCTAACCCTCGCTCGACCATCGTGCATGCCCAAGCAAAATCGTAACCAATCGTAAAGAATGTCAAGAACCAAAATCCGCAAAATTTGGATCTTTACTACGGCTACAATATTAATTTTTGGATTGTTAGTGGATTTCAAAAAAAGCAGTATAAAAACCGGAATCTTCAACTGATAAGGCTGAAAATTTTATCAATTGTTTATTTCAGTAAAATAAATAAATTAACCCAATTTTACTAAAATAAAACTTTGTGTTTGGATTTTTATGTCACTTAGTACAGTTTTAAGATATTAATTTAGCAAGAAGGCCTTTAATTTTATCAAAAAGCCAAAATTAAAATTAAAAATATGGCTGAAAACAATAATTTTAAGTACTTTCTATATTTTGTTATTTGAATAACAGTTTTTTATTGTTAACTTTTATTTAAACCGATGTAAAATCCGGCTAATACGGTTCTATCACTAAATCATCATCTACCGAAAGGAGTGTTATGCAAAGTGTGATACATTTTAAAGCAGATTTAAGCCGTAGTATTTCCGAATAAGCCACACATTCGAAAAATGATGGTCTACAAAAACGAATTATTCAAATTGCCACAATATTTCCGCGGAGAGAAAGCTAAAATGGCAACCGGCGAAAAAAAAACCTTAAAATTCGTTAGGCTTTAAATTATGTCGATGGTTTAAGGGAAAAACCCTCCGAAATAAAGGAAGAACGGAAATGAATAATTTGCGGCTTCGAATTTCATTCTTTAGACGGTTTCCCGCAATGCTCTAACCTTATTAAAACATTGTTAAAGTTACAAAGACCCACAAGCAAATAATAATTATCGGGAAATAAGGTTTACGAAAACAGTTATTTCTTCAGCGTTTATGTATTTATGAATAACAGCATCATTGGCAGTTATTTAAAATTCATGTTGGTTGCATAAAGGCTGCTATTCTATTTATCACATATTTACTATGAGCTTTTACGAGCAATTTCGAATTATGGTGGACGCTTGGACAAAAGCATTCGCCATATTTTGTAATGAACCCATTTTGGAATACGTTTATTAAAATTTATAAATTTATTAGTACAGTAATTCTTTATTAAGGATCTAAACATTATTTTTATGTTGTAGAAGATACATTTCAATGGCCAATAAATAATAAATGAGTTTTAATAAGTAGTTATAACTGCATTTTATCTTCATATAGGGATATTTTTTAAAATCGTCAGTTTTTCTTGAGTTAATTTAAGAAAAAAATCATACTTGTTTAATATTATTTAATGCTTGTTCTTACCGAAATATTTCCTATAAAAAAAATGAAATCTAATTAAAAAAATAATAATTCTATATACTTAACCAATTTAAAGATCTTTGTAAAATCTTTCCAAAAAGTGGAAAAATCAAAATTAATGTATGTATGACCTCCACGTTGGCTTATTACTGCTCTACTATAATCCAATTATAGTTGTTGCAAAACAAAATTTGATTCACGTCACTAATTTCGTCTTAATTGCCAAGCATCGTTCCAAACTTTTAAATTAAATGTTCCCTTCAATAAATCAATATAAAATACTTAAATTTGTTTACATAAAGTTGGTAGCCATGATTGACAATTGACGCCTCGTTGCCGTTGTCACCGATTAGTATATTTTGTTTGTGGTTTTTGTGTTATTCTTTCTTGTTGTTATTTTGAAATATAAAAAACTGTTCTTTTATGAACAAAAACAGTGTAATAATTGAAAAAATCCCAAAACAACTAAATAGTCGCTGCAAAGAACTGGTAGCTTCTTTGATAAATTTTTTTGAAAGGGAACGAGACAATGGTGGCCCTTTCATACCTGTTGCTGCTGTTTGAGAAGTTAGTTAAAAGTTTTAAACAGTATATAAGACAAAATATTATTTAAGTTAAATAAAAACACAAATGTTTTCACGATATCCGTAGTAGGTATATTGTGTATTTATTTAACTTAGTTATGGATATCCATCAAGTAACAACCATTTCAATCAAAAACATTTTATTTTAGCGTGTGGCAGCTGCACTCAACCTCAGCATGGCTACAGTTTCCAGTATTTCAAAAACTGTGAAAGACCATGAAATATTAAAGTCGCCTCCAAAGAAACGTCGGTATGAAAAATACCGATGTATTAAATACAAGTGGAATTCGAAATGTAATCTACAATATGTATAAAAAAAGTAAGCCTTTTTCCTCTAAACACAGCTATTTTAACTCTTTGTAATTGTAAGACCAGAAAAAATAATATTATTTTTTTGTTTTCAGGAGAGGATGTAATTTTAAATTCTTTACTTGCTGAATTAAAAGTAAGGCACTTATTTGAAGGTTCTCGAAGGTCTTTATCAAATTTATTAAAGGAAATTGGTTTCAAATGGAAAAAAGATATACCAATGGAGCTTCCTGATATTGCTGTAAAACGGATAGGATCTTTAAGAAACTACATTAAAGAAAAAGAAGCAGGTCTATATAAATTTGTTTTTATTGATGAAACATGTTTATTTCAAAATGGTAGCACAAACCGTTCTTGGCAAAATAATGATAATTGATGGTCCGGTTATTTTGGTATAATTAATAGTATATATCTCTGTACCTATTTACATGGTAATTTTAAATGTTCCTGTTCAACAATAAGTTTTATTTTTCGTAGATATATCATACTCCATGCTGGGAATGAAAATGGGTTTATTGATGGTGCGAAAGTTATATTTTCCTCAAAACCAAATTAAGCGATTAATATGGTGAAATGAATCAGGATAATTTTTTAAAGTGGTTTGAGAACCAGCTGTTAATTAATCTCACAGAACCCAGCATAATTGTTATTGACAATGCTCCATATCACATTGTTTTACTCCATAAAACACCTAATACAAGTTGGAACAAACCACAAATTAAAGAATGGTTGACTAGTCAAAACCTTGATTTCACAGAAAATATGCTAAAAGTTGAACTTCTGAACATTGTTAATAGGTAAGAAATGAAAGTAATACTTTGGACTTTAAGCTTAACTTTGGAAATTTCCTTGGGATAATCATTTAATTTTAAGAAATAAACCACCAGTTATATATATGGCTGACCATTTAGCCGAGCAATATGGACACATAGTGCTACGTTTACCCCCATATCATTGTATTTTCAATCCCATAGAACTGATATGGAGTACATCAAAACAATATTATAACAGACACATTGGCAGAGACAGAACCACTTTAAATATGTGGTCTGAAGCTCTTGAAACGATTACACCAGAAATTTGGAAAAAAACTATCCTTCATACTGAAGTGGAAATTTTTAAATGGTTTGATAGAGAGAGAGATTGTTGGATACACTAGAGATTGCACCTATAATTATAAATCCCAATGAAGAAACTGAAACTAGTAGTGATGAATCTAATTATAGCGAATAAAAGCAAATATTATACTCTTTATTTTATTAAACCCATATACCCAAAAGGAAAAAAATATAAAAATTATGTTGGTACTTTGTTTGATGTCACTTCAAATAAGTTGTTTTGGATAGTTTTATTCGAATCGATCTTTAAATCTTGTAAACTTATAAAAGTCCGGCAACACTGTCTATACGTGTCGACGTAAAATTATGATGACGTGTATCAAATTTTGTTTTGCACCGACTATAGAAATAAATTCTATTTAATTAATTATTTTTTAAAATTATTCCATTTTACCAATGATTGGAGTTGGAAATAAGAAACAGTCGTGACTAAGAAATATTCGATTGGATCGGCATAAGAAGAGCTATTGAACTTTTTCGCTAGGCGGAGGATCGAAAGGCTTGTTATAGTGATGTCCAGAGAGGATAATGCATATGAAAAAAGATCACTCGGTACTCTTAGATCTTAGAGGAAAACATATCCAGAATAATACCTTAAAGCTATTAATATACATGGCTTAATACACTGCCCAGTGGATATTTTTTAAAATTCAGAAAATTGCGTACAAAAATAATATTTTAAATAAGTATAGGTTTGATGGTACCTATCAGTAAACTCTGTTTATAGCAAATTTTTGCTGTTGTTTTTTTTATGTCTTTTTATACGCTGTTATCTCTTTAACCAGAATTGTAGGAATTCGATTTCAAAATACTAACATTTTATGTGCGTAGAAGTGCTTGCAGTAACTTTAACATTGTTACTGTAGTCCATAAATCTGTTTACCTGAAAAAAAGGCGCTACGGCGATTAGAAACAGTCAACTCGATCAAGTACGTTGGATAAACGAAGGCTTAAGCCAAGAAGTTGCTACACGGCTAAATGTGTCCCAAAGTGTTATCAGTCGTGCATGGAATCGATATTTGGAAACTGGGTCTGCAGCGTACAGGCATGGAGGAGGACGAGAACGAGCTACAACTCCTGCTCAAGAACGCTTTATAGCTGTAACTGCAAGAAGAAACCGAAAATTGACTGCTTCCAGAATTAACAGCTTCTTTAGTCATGCTACCAAAGGAGTGATATCTAGTAAAACTGTTAAAAGGTTACATGCATGTAATTTAAGAGCCAGAAGGCGTAGTTCATATCCACGGTTGACTGTCGATCGGTGGGCGAGAGAACACAGTCGTTGGAATTTTTAGAACTGGAAGAATAATAAAAAACTCTTCGTTTCAACGTAACTTCCAAGTTTATTTGAAAAAATATGTTTTTGACAATGGGTCGAAGAGGAATGGTTTGTGGAAGAAATAGTAAGAAACCAAGATGAGGAAAACTCATCAGAAGGTTTCATAGACCAAAACCATACTAATATAAATACTAGATACTAGATGTTTTGTGATTGGCAATAGTTGTTTCACACAGTGCAATTATCAACGTAGAATAAATAAAATTCTATAAAATAGAGTGTTATGGAAACTGTAAAGTTAAATGACAAGAAGAAAAAATATTCTGAAAGGATATGACGCAGTAAAGTGGAACACAACGCTTATTACAACACTAATGTAAATTGAATTACAACCATAATCCATGCTGAAATAAAAAATAATCAATAACGGCCGTCATTGTGATTTAAAACATATTTTTTCGAATAAACTTCGAAGTTACCTTGAAACGAAGAGTTTTTTATTATTCTAAATAAGATGGACTTCCAAAAAAAGAGTTAGTACAATAAATTTAATTCAGAACTGGAGGTACTGTGTGTTTACAGATGAGTACAGATTTCGGCTGAATATGTGTGTTGTTTGAATATTGGTGTGGATAGAAAGAGAACAGCGATACAATACCTTGCAGAGAATGTGGGAAAACATACCTCAGCAATTTATTAATAATTTAATACGGACCATGCCAAATAGAGTGAATAAGGCAAGCTAGGGGTGGATCCACACGATATTAATTTTCGTGAAAGGACTTTATGACCTGCGCAGTAAATAATTTAACATTTTACAATTTTTTCTGTTTTATTGTAACTGTTTTGTTTTTCATGAAAAATTTTTTGGGGTACCTTGTAACGTGAAAGAATAAAGATTAACTTTGATTTATTATTAACAAATGACAAAAGAAAATTAGAAATTTATGTAATATCCACTTCAATTGTTGAGCAGTATAGATGATACTTCAGATAAATGAACTGAATCAGCTTATGTTAGATATGATTATGATTCAGGAGAGAACGAAGCGACTATGAATTTAGAAGAAGAAGCAATGTATAAGATAAGCTCTGCATACCATAAAATAAAATTCCAATTTGACAACGACCAAAAAGTCCAAACCAAATAGCAAACTTAAGATCCCAAAGATTGAATTTACGCAATTTGGAGGTGATATACGACCCTGGCTCAATTTTTGGAATCAATTTAGCAAAATTTATGAAGATTAACTTATTTCATCTAATTTTGATTTATTATTAACAAATGACAAAAGAAAATTAGAAATTTATGTAATATCCACTTCAATTGTTGAGCAGTGTATATCCAAATACTACTATTTGAACATCAAATACCTGTCTTCGATCTGTAAATCTGACGGTGAATTTTTATTCAAAACAGCTTTCATTGTCTAAAAAATGAATCTTTTTCTGATTTTCCCAAGAAACAGAAAAAATGATAGTATGTTATAAAATATATAAGATATTATTTTGTTGGCTTGAGCGACACCGCTGATTAAAAACACAATTGGGTTTCTCTGTAATCAAAGAATTTATTGCATAAATTTCCAAATAAGTTTTACATAGATTAAATGTTTAGTAACAAAATAGTACGTACCTGTAATCAAAGAAACGACATTTAATGCTATTAATACAGTAGCGCTTCTCAAATCACATTAAGTATTTAAAATAAATATTCATTAATTCACGGGATTATTTTCACCTGACAGCTTAATCAATCTGACACATTGACAGATTATAAACAAAGATCTAATAAATCTATTATGGCTGGCCATAATACAGTACATAAATTTAAGAAAATTATAATTTTCTTACAAATACATAAAATTACGTTGGTAATAAGTATTGTTTAGTTGAAACGATTCTTTCAATTTTTCCTACCTTTTATTTTATAAATGAACAAAAGCGCATAATGGAATCATCTACACTCTAATTCTTCATTTTAATCCGTTGCGCCTCGATAAAAGCTCCTAAACGGTTAACAAATTGCTTAAGTTAACCAAATTGCCTTATACTTGACCTGACTGGGAAAGTTCTCCATCCAGTTATGATTAATGATTCAATTTCACAGCAGGGATGATACCCGAGGAATATAACCGCATTTTGACTCTTTTCAGTCTGTCAATCTCCCGAAGGTAGATTCAACAGCAGATACGAAATATAAAATTAGCGCAAAAATATTTTTTGTCTTCATTATCATAAATTTATCTAAAAAACGTACTGGATCAAGCTTATAATTAATTTAATATTGTCAAGTAACTTTTTTATTGTTGTTTTTGATTCTTCTACTTTTTCTACGTTATTACTGCTCACTTCACACCCATATTAATTTTGTTTTGTTATTGATTATTTTTTAATTCAGCATGGATTATGGTTGTGATTCAATTTACATTAATGTTGTAAGCATTGTGTTCCACTTTACTGCGTCATATCCTTTCAGAATATTTTTTCTTCTTGTCATTTAACTTTACAGTTTCCATAACACTTCCACAACAGAACTGGGGTACTGACTGACAGATAGCTGGAAGTGTCTAATTAAGATACTAGATGTTTTGTGATTGACAAGAGTTGTTTCATAGAGTGCAATGGATGAGTTCTATACGAATGCCCTGCCTTGAAGAATTCTAGTGTCAGATACCTAGGAGCACATGAAATAGACCTGGGGGTCGATTCTCGAGTGTGTGCGTCTGAAAAAGTATACAATTATAAGTATATTGTTCAAGAATGGACTGGGAAAGTGTGACGTCAAAATTTGTTTAGAAAAAGTATACTCGAGAATCGACCCCCTGGACCCCTATTCTTGACGGTGATAGAATAGAACTCTCCCTAAGGAGCACTCCCTACTTTCATTCTATCACCTTTCTATTGGTAACATGAAACTGTATACTTGAGTTCGATAGAAAGAAGTACAGTCGCTGTAGAAAGAAGCAAATTGATAAGAATGTTTGACCAGGGTTGCCAAATAGTTAAACCAATCGGAATAAAGAATTTTTGACAATTGAAGATCATGCAAACAAACGTGGTTAATTTTTTACGGTCTCTAAAGCGTTTCAGGAGCCATATTTTATTTCATTTCTACATTCTATTTCATAGCATAATATTTAGTTCTAATTTTATATTTAGTATTGTTTTTAGTATTTATATGTATTTAGTTTAGTATTAATATTGTTTGCCTTTGAGTCACCGGTGTGTTTACAATTTACAATGGATTTGAATAATGTTTTAATTTACGACGCTATACAAAATGATATACGAGACGCAGAAGAAGATATCAATATCAGAAGAGAATTTTTACCCTTGGTAAACCCATTTGATGAATTACCAGATTATAGATTTACAAGGCTTTTCAGATTGAACAAGGAAGTTTGTCGCGACGTTATAGTGTTTCCAATCTTTGGAATCTTTGGTAAACCCATTTGATGAATTACCAGATTATAGATTTACAAGGCTTTTCAGATTGAACAAGGAAGTTTGTCGCGACGTTATAGTGTTTCCAATCTTTGGAAGAGCCCCAGGTATACTGTTCAATAAAGTTGACAACTCTGTCCATAGGGCTTCCTTTTTTTCTTTTGTATAGGACTGCGTTAATTTGCCGGAGTAAATTTTCTTCTCTTGCAGAAATAAAGTCCACAAGAATCTGCTTTTGTTGGGTGTTCATAGGAGCACTCTTTTGTTTTTTATTTTCTGCCATTTTCACTACACTATGGGTGTGTTCGGGGAGCACGCTTTCAAGCTATGTAGCGCCAAGCGCCATATAACGTAAACGAGGAATAGTACTAGATAGCGCCAACTGGCGCAAATAGCGTGCTCCCCGAACACACCCTGTATATGTCTTATTTATGTTTACTACTGTTACTTTTGATTAAAAAAAAAATAAATAAAAGGTTGATAACGGACAGACAATTATTTTTGATTATCTAAGCACGAAACGACAAAATACATCATATAACATATATGAATATAGAAGCATATAACTACTATTAAAGAAATTACTTATATACTATTTTTGGTTAGAAAATAAATAGTAGAAATACACTTTCCAACGCGTTGTGTACACGATTTTTCCTACGACCCCAATATTTCTTATTATAATAAATATTTTAAATTTATTTATAAAATTTATTTTACTTGTTAGTCATGTTAAAAATTAGTATTTAAATGAGTTTATATATTGCATGGAAATATAATTAATTAAAATCAAATAACCACCTTTCTCAGGAATTCACATCAAAATTCTTTATTAGCTAAACGACATTTTAATTTTTTATGTGGCTCTATAAAAATTAAAACTAAAATGGTCAGTTGGTGAAATTAATTGAAAAGTAATGTAATCATAATAGACACAAAGATAATTGTAAACAGAAACACAAACATAACTTCAAAAATCCACATTCGACACATGCATGGAACATAAACACAATATAAAAAAGAAGAATAAACTGTTCTTCTTTCTAAAAGTGTTTTTATAAAAATAATAATACTGAATAAAAATATGTTTATTTTTTAAAAATTTAAAAACCTATATAAGAAACTTTATTCTTTATTCTTACTTTATACAGAAAAATTTGTATATGCAATTACCATACAATATTTGACACAAGAAAGATTTAAAAAAAATTAAATGGTCCTTGCATTGACATTCATGTGTTTTTACTATTGATAAATTTGACGTAAATGTCACAGATCATAGAACTATATTTTTTTACTTTTCAATACGTGTATTGATATTTACTTTTCAATACGTGTATTGATATTAACTACTTTCTTAAGTACAAATAAGTGTGCAAACTAGCACTTTCATATGTGGTCGTAGGAAAAATCCCTAACACCTTCTCTTGGTGTTATAGCGGTTCCTTCAGAAATAACCAATAGCTGTAATTGTTCTTTCGGGGAGCAACCCTTCTATCGGTACAGTGAGAAAACGAATTTCAAGAATACGGTTTTGGCATTTTCAATAGAACCACGCCCACTTTCTATTGGCTTTTCTATTCTATCACCGTCAAGAATAGGGGTCCTGATTTGAAGCCCGACGATGTCCTAAACTTCCTCAGGAAAATAGGACTCGAAGAGCTGCTTTAAATCTGAGACAACATCAGAACATGGCAAGTAAGGGGGGACACAATAGATCCTATAGGTCGCAGTATACTCAACACCCCTAATTTATACATACATACATACATACATACATACATACATACATACATACATACATACATACATACATAAGTATGTTTCAGTTTCAGCTAGAAATCTTATTACATGTGTATTCATATTTTTATGAGTAGGTACCTATAGATTTATTTTGTATTATTTTAGTTTTCCACTAAACAACAAACGCAGACAGAGGTAGCTAAATATTTTAAATTTAAATAACTAACATGTTTTTAAATATGCATCAATTTGCTCAGACCATTTTTATGAGAGCGATATTATAAATCAGGTCGAAAATAAATTAGACCCAAAGTTGAGCCACATTTGTAGAATATGCCCATGATTACGGAAGAAGTGTCTTACAGGTAAAAATATTTTTAAACCTTAACTAATTATTTATATATTGTAATTCTTTCATTTAACCAAGAACAATAAATAACTGAACGGTTGAACTAAACTTCCACTATTTATTCGAAAAATACGTTTTAAACTGCAATTACAGCTGTTTCGCTAGGTTTTAGTTTTTTTTTATTTTTATTGACTAATCTTCTCAATGTTTTATTATAATTAATTGTGTGTAAGTTTTTTTATTAACTTTTTTTAATTTGCCAAATAAGTATAACTTCATAAATAGTTGGTACATTTAAATATATTAATCATTTAATTAGTTTCCTTTTAAAATTTATTTAATGTACAGAAAACCAACACAAACAGCAGTAATACCATATGATCCAAATAATCCTATATCAAACATTAGCAAATACACAATCATACGTGCAGCATTTCCAGTTCTTTGGAACAAAAATAACTTTCATAATTAAATTATAATCATAAAACAAATAGGTACATAACGTATTGCGGATATATTTAGAATACAATTTCAAAAATAATATTTCCAGCAACAATTGCAATAATTTCATTTAAAACACAAAATAATATTGGTACAAAATTTTTGACTGTAAACATAAAAGTATCTAAAACTAAAAAATATCCAGCGTATGAAATTAAATCTCCAAACTGTAATACAATATACCTAATTAAGGATAATAAAAAACTCTTCGTTTTAACAAAACTTCCAATATTTATTTAAAAACTGCTTTTTTTAAAAGACTCAATGACAGCCGTTTCGCTAGGAAGTTTTGTTAAAACAAAGAGTTTTTTATTATCCTTAATAAGATGGACTTCCAAAAAGTAAGGGTTAGTACAATCAATTTAATACAATATACCTACCTACATAGGTCAGACAGTTATTGATAATAAAATCTGGATCCTCTTTAAGAAATTAAAAGTCATCCAGCACATCAGCAATTAAAAGGTTGTCATCAAAGACATTACATCTTAGACATATTTTAAGAGAAGATCTATCTTCTATTATGTCATAACAAGGGCAAGATTAGAGTTGGACTTAAGGAACTGTCGTTTTTAGGAAAATATTCGGGATTGGACTGGCATATGAAAGGCTATTAAACTTTTGAGCTTGGCGGAGGATCAATTAGCTTTAGTTATTAATCTTAGAGGAAAACATATCCAGGGCTATTAACCAGACAGCGCAAGTAATATTACGTTCGTAATGTTCGTAATATTATCTTACATTTTGAGAAAAATGAAATATTGTGATAAATGTCACATAAAAATTTTGTTTGCATACATTTTTGTTACATAGAAGTACCTTAGAGGTACCTTTATAACTCTTGCAGTCTTCAAAGAGGTAAGATCCCTTTGTGCATAGAATCTGAAGCAAAATTCGTCTTATAACTAGCGTTTTTGGGAGCAATTTTGCTCTATTACAGTAGATGGCGGAAAACTTAACAAAACTGAGATAATTTGCTCTATAAAGATACTATAAGAGTACTTATGGTAGTAATAAGTATTATATAGATCAAATCTTACTTTGGTGAAACTTTGCTGTATAATTAAGGTGCCAAGAACATTCTCGGAGCAAAATCAAAGAACCTTTATAAAACTTTCTAATAATTGCTGTCAATGCAGCAATTATTCAACCTATATAAATCATATTTCTCTTATCATTTAATATTATAAGTGAAGTGTGCTATTTGGGCAATCAACCCTTTTTCATATTATACAGAATAATGATAACTCGGTGATATAAATTCAATACAATTAAAAAAGTATGCAACTCTTCATCAATTTCTTTATAAATACTTTACAAGTAACACATTTTTTAGTTTTTTTAGATGATATTAATATTTAACATACTTTGCTTAAATATTATTTTAAAATATTACCCACCAGTAAATTAGGTGCCGCATTATGCATCATCCACCGTTCCTACTGCATTCAGAGTGGCATGCTTAAAGTAAGTAATTAATAAATTTCATTAGATGGTGTGCTAGTAATCTATCGCGGTCGTAAGATTACATTGAACCAGAACTTGAAATAAATTGGATGGGATTAACCAGCGTTCGATAAAATTTCCAGTAAGAAAATAAATTTTCAGCTAGATATCGATTTAATAAGGAAGCAGAGACAAATTCGATAATTCCATGATTATTGGAGATTATTTAAAGAATAAAAACTATAAAATATCCTTATTTAGTGTCAATTTATTGCTGTTTTTATGTTTAGAAAGAAAATTCGTTTAGTTTTTAAGTGTACTAACTTTAATATTCAGTTTATATAATTTACTCTTCCAAATATTGCAAAGTCTGTGTAATGGAAATAATAGGAAATAAAGAATTAAACATTGGAAAGGGATTAAAATTTCCCCATCCTGCAGAATTACAACAATTTTCAAACTAGGTGTCCAGCAACTATAATTACCTTCCAAGGTTTTAGAACTTTGACAATTTAGGATTCATAATTACTTATACTTTAATGGAGCGGTGAAAAGGTTGTTTCATCTTTCGAGAATATTTTTTAACATGGATGTTACTTTATTTATAGTACAGTATCCGCCAAAATAAACAGTACCGAAAATAAAAATAAAAATTTTTAATTTCTGTAATGTAAGTGTTCAAAATGTTCACCATTTCGACGCAAACAAGCTTCATATCGATTTTGTAAGTCAATAAACATATTTATAAAAAGTGGTTGATGGAACTGCCGAAAAATATTTAGAAAATATAAAAATATGATATAATATCAAGAATAATACTACATAGTTAATAAATAGGATGAAAGCCGCTGAAACTCTTTGAGGAGCTTGTGTGCGGTACTTGTAAGTGCTGTTAAAATTAAACAAATAACAACTGCATATAAGTATGTTTTGGATATAAATAATTTGTAAAAGTTTTAGAGATATAGACGGTAAATTCGGAATTTTTTTTTATGAAATAGGAGAGCAACTTTCATTGTTAGGATGTTATCTCCGTAACCAATTATCTACAAAACTGTTATTTTATGCATTTCTTTTAATCTAACCATTTTTATGAATTGCAGTCAACAAAATTCAAAGGAAAATGATAATATTGACAATATCCAGCAGTTATAATTATTACAGACCAATTACCTGAGGCGTTTTAAACCAACCTTGCTATGATAGTTTTTTTAAAATTGATATTAAAAGAGAACACTGATATTATGGTTTTTGCTTTGGTTCTATCTGTCATTCAAAGAGGGTTGAAGGTAGCGATCAAATTTTCTCTTTAAATTCCACTTGATATAGGGGGGAAAAGAAAGTTGTAAATTATACAAATGTATCCATGTATTTGTTTAAATAAACCATTTAAAATGATCCCTGTACATCCCAATATAGTTCGAAAACTTATAATCAACTAAAACAAACTGACAAAAAGTTTATATGTCGCAACAGAGCGGCAGATGAAGTTTTAGTTATTGGAAAACTTGTAGCAAACTTTAACTTTAGTTGACATAACCACTAATGCATATTAATTTAGTTGCTTAGTCTTAAATAACAACCAAAATTAGCGTAGTCTTGGCAACCAATGTAAATCCAGTTGGTAATACTTTTGCTGAAAAGTTAGTTAAAATAAGAAAACATTAGATCTCGAAGTTTAATTTGGTACAATCGCAACTGAGGAGATTCGATAAAAGACGCATAATATTGACAATGTAGAAATAATAAAATAACTCTCTTAAAAGTAAAAATGTAGTCGATCATCCAATTGTTCCAAGCATTCTGTCTAGTACCTGTAAAGTACGTGAAAGAAAGTAATAGTTATTTACGTTAAGTGATTTATTACGGTACGAGATATATGTCAAGAATATCTAATCGAGCACCGTAATAATCACTTCACGGACGTGTATCGTACTATATTTTTTTCATACTGCTTTTGGTTTTAAACGCAATAAAACTGAAATACCATATTTGATCATTTTATTAGGAAGTCATGTAGACTGCTGTGAAAAAATTATGTTAGTTGATTTATTCTTAACATGGTTGATTTGCTTTATAAATAAAAAACAGCGGTAACAGCGGTTACCAAGTAACAATGTAAATAAAGGCAGATATATTGAATTTTTTTGCACACACGAAATATCTGCGGAGAAAATGGATCTAAAATTAGATGAAATTGCTGAGAAAACTGCGGAAGCGATAGGGCAAACCATTCCAGTTAAGTCTGCGAAAAGATATGAAAAAAAAATATGCGTTGTTTTGCAACTGGCGTGAACAACACAATTTTAAAAGTAGTGCTGATGAAAATGTGATGTTGGCTTATTTTTTGGATGTGGTAAAAACAGTTTTTTCAAGGAATATTCTTTTCAATAGTTTAAATTTTCAGTCAAAAACATTCAACCCTTCTTCATTATGGTCCAAGTACTCGATGGTAAAATCAAGTGTCCCAAAGTTAATAGCTTTTTGAAAAAACAAAATGTAGATCATCAGCCAAACCAGTCGAAGGTGCTGACAAAGGAACAAATTGAAAGCTTGGAGTTACTGGAGGTTGCCGAAGGTAAAAGATCTATAATTCAGAAGTTAGTGATGTGGAGGATACGGATACTTAGCTAGTAGTTAAGATTAACCAGACAAAAACGCATATTCGACGAGCTTTCACTGTGATTAACAGTGATGAGGTTCATTATTTGGATGTGTTTAGAAAATACATTAATTTACGGCAACACGTCTTCCTGAAAGCTCTTTTGGTGGGTTATAGACAAGGAAAATGTCTGTCTCAAAGAGCTGGTATACATACTGTTGGCGGAGCACCTAAGAAAATAGCTGAGTTCTTAAAACTAGACCAACCAGTAAAGTATACAGGTCATTGCTTCAGGAGGACATCCTCAACATTGTTGGCCATGCTGGAGCTGACTTTAAAGTTTTAAAACAGCACGGTGGATGGAAGAGTTCTTCAGTTGCCGAAAAGTATATAGAAGAATCGATTGAAGGCAAAAACAAGATTGCAAGAATGATCCAAAGGGCGAAACTTTTGTTGTTGAAGTGCTACATCACAGCCACACGTCTTCCGCGATTACAGAAAACACTGTAAATCCATAAACAACTCCATTAATGCATATTGCTGGCAACAGCCGTTGTATAATTAATGTCAATCTTCAAAAACTAGAATAAAAGCTTAGTTTATGTTGATTCATTTATTATTTCAAAAAACATTGGGAGAATTGAAGAGTACTATAAAGTACAAGTGTACCGTAAAGTGCTATTTCCCGGACTCAAACGAGTACAGTATGAAAAAAATTAATTGTCCGTCATACATACAGTAGATGAAAAAAGTTTGGGAACAGTACTGATTAAAGCAACTCTGGACCATTAAGTCATAGTTAGCTGGAGGAGGGTACATTCTAGCTAAGAAGAATACAGATAGCTGGTTCTCTGATTAGTGAGGCTGCTTGATCTATGATATTTCGACCTACACTCTTCGTAGGCTTAACAAAGTTAAGTTATTTAGTTACCCAAACGAAGACACAGACAAAAGATTTCTAGAACGTACAAAGGAAGTGAACAAGAAGAGGACTGCTCTCTCAACTAGATGGATATCCTTATAACTTAACGAGTACTAGCCAACATATTTTGTACTACGGACCTAAGTGACAGGCTCAGGAAGAAGCACAATGTACCTTATGACGTCTAAGTGCAGATACAGCTTTTTGGCTTCACCCTCTTCAATTTACAGATGCAGATACCACAGAAAGATTCTGGTTTCACGAACTGGAAGCGTGAACTCTTCCTTGTCTGATATTTTTTGACTAAGTAAGGAGGTCTAGTTTAGATATAATGATTTTCATCAATACACACAAAAAGAATAACACGTAGAAGGTCAAGGAGTCATGTGGCCCAGATAAAGCAAACATGCATCAATAGAATGATTCTTTGAGTTATTTCATTGATCGATTATTTTTGGTTTAGAAAATGTAGCGCCAATGTTTTAAATTAATAAATACATTAAATTATTGTATTCTCTCTACCTAATATGGTTCAAACTGCTCAGTATTTTTTTGTGTCAAAACCCTTCACAAATAATTTTATTAATGAATACATTTATTTGTTTTAAATCAAACATCATCTTACCTACTTTTGTCTCTGTGTTAATGCTGACTGTTACGTTTCCTAATAGCATTACGATATTTCGAATCTTCTTAAATAATCTGTTTGCCTCGGTTGAATATACCCTCGACAGTAAATATTTATCTGGCCGTAATTCATTCTGAGCCTCTGAAGGTATCTACGTTAGAACGGCAATAGACCTAACAGAGAGCGCTAATTAGGAAACTCGATAATGATAATGTATTCAACAAAGTTCGTGTCTTTAGCCCGCGCTGCAATAATTCACGGCTTAGTTTTTTCCTGAGTTTCCGGTAAGACGATCGCAACGCAAAAAGTAACGCTGTTACCTTTATCAAGTTGCAGGAAAAACGTGCATAAATATTTCCTATACAGGGGTTTAAAAATAATTAAATAACCGAATATAAGGACAAATAAAACAAACTGGTTTGTTAGCCAAAGATTTTTTATAAGATACTATAACGGAAAACGTTCAGTACAACCTGTTGGTATAAATACTTATAGTAAAATTACAAATGATATTGCAAAATATTTAAATCTGGAAAACCCAATGCAATACAGAGGACACTGTTTTCGCAGATCTTCTGCAACCTTACTTGTAGAATCGGGGGCAGACATACTAACATTAAAACGCCACGGAGGATGAAAATCTTCAACAGTGGCCGAAGGCTACATTGAGCAATCTATTTCTAAAAAAATTGAAATAGCGAGTCAAATTCTGGAAGGTGAAACAAGTACCAGTCCATCAATTACTATAGCAATCTGTTCAAACTGCGATATCAAAATTGAAATTACCTCAAAAAAGTAGATAACTAGTTGGTTTTCCATGTTCACTGTTATCGTTTATAATCAAATAATTTGTTTATTGTAATATACATTACCAAATAATCTTCAATAAAATTTTAAACAAAAAAATCAGTCGGT